>JALBWW010000003.1:152500-2552500 GCA_023212625.1 Styphnolobium japonicum
ACAAAATTCACAAAGACAAAGTCAAATCAAGTTTTGCTTTTTCTGCTTCTTCGCCTTGTTCCCAATTAAGTGGAGCCATTCTTGGATCACGTTGTGGGACAAATGCCTTGAGGTGATCGAGCAATTGTTCAGGAGTTGCTGCAGTTACAAGACTTTGGCGTGTCGCTTGTGAGATGAACCTTTTTTCTACGAATGATCAGAAAACAAAACAAAACATCATAAAACCATTAACATTTAATATACCTATGGGTTTTTGGTGAAAGTTCTCTTTGTGACCAGGATGTAATTTGAAAGAGTTCTTCCAAAGTTTCAAAACCACCGTGTAGGGCAATAAAGGCATCGGCATTGGCGATCATAATGTTCATGCGTTGGTGCATGCAAAATACTATTACTTCATCCCCTAATGTTTTCCAATGGGCTTGTTGGTCGATAAAGGAGGGAATGACACCAAGAGACTTTGCCACCTCCTAAATGTGCAGCGGTTGCTACACAACCCATTAACCCAAGACTACCTCCTCCATAAACTAAACGGATTTCTCTCTCACTAGCACTCACCAAGATGGTGTGCAATATTTACAAACTCTTTATCTTTCCCGAGGATTAGATCCACAAAAGACACAAACACTCTTGATCGACGAATCAAGTGACTTCCATTTTTTCTCTTTGTTTTTTTTTTTGTACTCTCACCTTATCAATGATGCTGAAGAGAGCAAAGTGCATTATTTAAAGGCATCAAAACTCAAAGGTAATAATTACACCTATAAAGGAGGGGTAGATTTGCGTGTCGATAAGTTTGAAAAAGAAGCCTGAAATGATAATAGCTATATGACAAAGATAAAAGGCTAATCTATATGTGTCAGAAGAAGTTTGAAAATATGGAAGACATATTTCAAAAAATACGGCTAATTTTTTTTTTTTTTTTTAAATTTTTTTTTTTTTTTTGACAATTTTTTTAATAAACAATAAAAAAAAATACTTACGAGAGGTGTGATTGTGGCTCACATTTTCCTCTGGTTTCACGTCCGATGCGTCTTGAAGCTCTCTATGGGCCGATGGTCGGCTTCCCATCCAATTTTCTTAAAAATTGGCAAACGAGTCTTTTTGAGTCGATTCAGACTATAACGCTCATGTTCATCTTGGAATATTGGCCATAAATCGAGAAGTGCCCTTTGTACATCTCCACTAGGATCGTCTCAAGAGTCAATAAAATGTTATCTAAAGACTCCTTACTCATGCCATCTTTAATGAAGTTAATTTTATCATCTCGGTTTATAGGCGTCATTCCAATTGATTTGCATTTTGTGTTACGTGTCCATCTTGTACATTTATAGCAGACAGTAACCTTTTTGCTCTTCTTTTCTTTGCATATGAACTTTGCCTAGCCCTGGCATATATGAAACAAGAGCGTCGGAAAATTCACCTCACGAGTCGGACCTTTGCTTCGATCAACCAACGTATATCACGCAGGATGCCTTTGTGCATAAGCATCCTTAATCTCTCAAACCTTGCACAATAAATGTTAGTTAAAGCATTTTGAGGAGAGAGGGGAATTGCTTGCGGAGGTTAACAAGCCGATTATCCATTTCGAAATAAAGAAAGAAGAAGGAAAAATTAGTAAAATTTTATCTGATTTCGAGTGTTTGTGGGTAAGCTGAAGGGGCCAGAAAAAAATTTCACGGAGTACCGTTATCCGCCATTTAACCGGTGAAAAATCATACATCACAATGAAAAACAAACAAAATTAAGACAGAAAAATCAAACTCGATAGATTTTCTTACTCGGCATCGATTTTACTGTCTTGATTCTGTGTGAATGCAAATAAGTCAAAGTTTGAAAAAATGAAAAAGTTAGAAAACTTGGGTTGCCTCCCCAAGTGCTACTTTTAATGTCTTTAGCCGTGATTGAAGATTTTGCCGCGATCCATGGGTCCTCCCCAATAATGATTCAATTTCGGCCATTGACCTTAAACGTGGCTTTTTTTCAACAAAGATTTATATAGAAAAGCAGAAAATAAAAGCAGCAGACAAAATAAAAAATAAAAACAGAAACAGAGAAACGAAAAAAAAAAAATAATAAAAGATAAACATCGGCATTACTGACCAAAGCGAAGCGAAATAGAAAGCGAAGCATAACACAAAGCAAATGGAAACAACAACAACGAGAAAGAGTAAATTGTAGCATCGAATAAAAACGAAACAAAATTAAAAACAATAGCAAAAGCATTAAAAACAAAAGAAAACAACAACTAGAAAAATGAAATAAAAGTGTGGAAAGAAAACTCCTATAGATAGCGGAAGAATTAACGCTCCAGCAGCCACACCATAGCCAGTGTAATGGATCACCACATCCAAAATCAAAGTGTTTAGTATTTTCCGGGGTTGCTTTACTGGCTTAACTTCATCTTCAAGTAAAATCCTACGCATGCATATGGAAGGGCTAACGCTAGGAATGTCTGCAAGTGTGCATGCTCTCAGATTCTCCCTCAAAATAGGTAGCAACCTCTCCTCCTCATCGGAGAGGTTTTTAGCCACAATGAACTCCAATTTTGGTGGCTTCACTACTTTGCAGTTGAGTTCTTTGCATGTCTCTTTGAAAAAGATTCATCATATCTCAAAAAGGCAAGAATCTCAGACATGCATTACACACAATATATCACCATCACAACAAAGCAGAATCATCAAAATCGATAAAACTAGCAAATTGACACAAATCATCAATTGGTTTTTTCTCATCAATGATCTCATGTTTTGTAGAATCAAATTTCTGCATCCTGTTGCTTGCTCAGCTCAATGAAGATGTAAGTCGACCAACTTGGGTCTTCACATTTTGTACTATAACCACATTCTCTGCTGGAATTGGATGTTGTTCTGAGCAAATTGTTTCACCAAATCCTCTAGTGTAGGCTCAGATTTCATGCCTATTGGAGCTTGCTGCTGCTGCATAGGTTGCTGGTATAGGTTGATTGGTTCAACATAAGGTTCGAACCAAGGATGATCTCCCCAATCATGGTTATATGTGGTAGAATAAGGATCATATCCAAGCTGTGGGTATTGTGGTTCACCAAGAAATACACCTGTTGCATCAACAGAATGGTTATGAAATACAGAACCATCATATTGTAGTGTGGTGCAAGCATATGTGGGATGATAAGAACTACAACATATACTACAAAATCTTGCAGTTTCTTGCACAGGTAAGTGATGTTGTTCCATTGCCAACTGCCCCACCAGATAAGCCAGCTCATCAAGTCTATGCTCCATTAGATTAGTGATCAAACACAAAATCACAAAAACAAGTCTAAAAATACACACAAAATAATTACATAAAACATATCTACAGATTTTTAAAAATTATGGGACTACCACAGAGTGAAATCTACACAAAAATTCTATCTAACAAAATAATAAAAAATCTTAAAAAATTGAAAAAGTGGTCTAAACGATGGAATTTGGCAAAAATAAGGGCGACCTCACTACAAGTAGTGAGCCTTTCTCAAAATCACGATTTTCATTAGCCTACCAAAATTCAGATTAATCAGAGATACGTTACCGAACCAAAATCTTGACAGGATGCCCTTTACCCAATTTCAGCCGAATTCCACTTGAAAATGCTTCAAAAACAAAACAAACACAATTGTTAGAGTTAGATGAAATGATCAAATAGTTGCCATTGGATCCCCGGCAACGGCGCCAAATTTGACAAGAGGTTGTCGAGACCTCGTCAAATAATAAAAATTTCTGGGTTCTTCCAAACTAATTTGTAGTATAGAGCATGAACCGAATCGTCTCTCAAGGATCCAAAAAGAACAAAGATTTAATCAAATCAAGATAATTAAAAGGGGGGTTTTGATGTTGATTAATAAGATTAAAAAAATAGTTCAAGACTTAAAGTTGTAAACAAATATAAAGAAACAACCAATCCAAGGAAATTTACCGATCTTGAGTTTAACTCATCATTGATCACAAGGAATTCACTTAATTGCTAACCGTGTTCTTGGCCTTAGATCATATCAAGACGCCTCAACATGATCCAAGAATCCTCTACTAGATAAGCATCTAGGATTTAATTGACCAAGGTTAGATAAAGTAAGCACCATCCAAACATAGATTAACTTAAGATCAAGATTTAACCAAGCTAAACAATCCATCAAAAAGCTTTAATAAATTGTTTATTCTATGTGATCCTCTTAGAATACATGATAATAAAGCTATCACCACGATTAACATCTAAATCAAATTAAGCAATTTAATCTAGATAAAAATCAAAAGAGGAAGAAGAGAAACTTGAATAACAATTAAGCAATATGAACAAGCAAAACAAGATCTCCAAATTAAACAACAAGATGGCTAATCCCTTGGATTGATTATGAGAGCCTAGCCTTCCATGGATGGGAAGGAAGAACTCAAAAATAAAAGAACAAAAACGAAATTCTAAAGAAAATGGAGAAGAAGAGAAAGAAAACTCTAACAAATACTCAAACTTTCTTGAAACTTACTTAAAATTGAATGCTTCTAATACAAAGAGGTTGGGTCTATTTATACTAATCCTAGAAGCCAATTTGTACATGTACATAATCTGAATACAAGCTATAAGAATCTGAAATTTGTCAAAAATGGAAGCTTGATGCATGGTTGGTGGGTTGGTGCATGGTAGGTGGGTTGGTGTATGGTTGGTGGCTTTAGTCAACAACTCTTATCCGACTTCTGGCTTCAAATTCATCACCTAGACGGTGCATTTTGGCTTGGATGTCTTCATCAAAGTTGTAGCCAGTTGTCTCCTTGAAAATCTCAATTTGAATCATGTCATTTGGACTTTTACAACTCAGAAATGCCAAAAACACTTCACCTACCTCAAGTTAGGTTGGAAGAACGTGTTTCCAACTTCAGACCAACTTGTAGCTTCTGAAGCATGCCTAAAACGACATCTATTGACAAAATGGTCTTCATTGAAGTTGGAGATATGGGTCTTATCTTTCAAGTGACCAAGTTTCAGCCCAAGAGGAGGCCTATAACCCACTATATAGTCCAATATGTACATACTGCCCAGATGGTTCCGTGACAGCAAACCCACTCTGCATTGCAGGGAAATTTTGGACCCTTAGCATTCCGATCCAGCTCTTGAGTTCTTCATGAAACTTGTAGAGCATTGTCTTAGCTTTCCAAAGTCACCAAGATCACCTCAATTGGATCACCGAGTCCCAAGTTATGACCTAACCAAGGAAGAAAGGTCAAAATGCATCAAAATCCGAAAATTATTCAATATTTGCATTAAAGCCCAATGAAGCCCAACAACATTAAACTCATCTAAAGTACTAATATTGGGCACAATAAACATCTAATAATGCCTAATACAAAGCTAACATAAGTGTCTCAAATTGATTGATCAATGGCCAATATTCCAAGATGAACATGAACGTTATAGTCTCGGGAATCTGACTCAAAAAGACCCTGTTTGCCAATTTTTAAGAAAATTGGATGGGAAGCCGACCATCGGCCCATAGAGAGCTTCAAGACGTTACTGGACGTAAAACCAGAGGAAAATGTGAGCCACAATCACACCTCCTGTAAGTATTTTTTTTTTATTTTATTTTATTTTTTTTTCCTGTTTATTAAAAAAAAAATCAAAAAAAATCAAAAAAATCAAAAAAAAAAAAAAATTTCAAAAAAAAAAATTCAAAAAAAAAAAAATAGCCGTATTTTTTTGAAATATGCGTTGCATATTTTCAAACTTCTTCTGACACATATAGATTAGTCTTTTATCATTGTCATATAGCTATTATCATTGTTGTGCTTATTTTCAAACTTACCTGACACACGGATCTACCCCTCCTTTATAGGTGTAATTATTACCTTTGAGTTTTGATGCCTTTAAATAATGCACTTTGCTCTCTTCAGATCATTGATAAGGTGAGAGTACGAAAAAAAAAAAAAACAAAGAGAAAAAAATGGAAGTCACTTCAGTTCGTCGGATCAAGAGTGTTTGTGTCTTTTGTGGATCTAATCCTGGGAAAGATAAAGAGTTTGTAAATATTGCACACCATCTTGGTCGAGTGCTAGCTGAGAGAGAAATCCGTTTAGTTTATGGAGGAGGTAGTCTTGGGTTAATGGGTTGTGTAGCAAGCTACTTTGCACATTTAGGAGGTGGCAAAGTCCTTGGTGTCATTCCCAGTCCTTTATCGACCCGGCAAGCCCATTGGAAAAACATTAGGGGATGAAGTAATAGTATTTTGCATGCACCAACGCATGAACATTATGATCGCCAATGCTGATGCCTTTATTGCCCTACCTGGTGGTTTTGAAACTTTGGAAGAACTCTTTCAAATTACATCCTGGTCACAATAGAACTTTCACCAAAAACCCATAGGTATATTAAATGTTAATGGTTTTTATGACAGTTTGTTTTGTTTTCTTGATCATGCTGTAGAAAAAAGGTTCATCTCACAAGCGACACGTCAAAGTCTTGTAACTGCTACAACTCCTGAACAATTGCTCGATCAACTCAATGCATTTGTACCACAACGTGATCCAAAGAATGGCTCCACGGAATTGGGAACAAGGCAGCAGCAGCAAAAACAAAAACTTGATTTGACTTTGTCTTTGTGAATTTTTGTTTTCTCTTATGGTTTTAGTTTTTTTGTAATTTTTCTTATTTCAGGCCCGATTTGCAGTTTTCTGGTAAGACCTTCTACACTCTACCTATCTTTATTTTGACATTGGGGACAATGTCTTTAATTAGTTGGGGGGAGGGATAGTTGACATTACCATGTACATAGTTTAGTTAAAAAAAAAAAACTAATCTTTATTGTTACTAACTTTTTAGATGTATGATGGCAGAGTAAGGAGTAGTTTTGCTCTTGAGACGCATCTTAACTTGCATTTCATAATAGGTCTTAAATCATCTTTGTTCTTGTATATATATTAAAAAAAAAATAAAAAAATAAAAAAATAAAAAAATAAAAACACACACACACACAATTTTGATCTTTTCAATTGATTTTGATACAAGCATGTGCTGAATCTGAGCTTAATTGATGATAAAAGTATGCAAAACAGTTTATAGTTGAATCATTTTCATGATATACATGTGTATATGATTGTGGATATTAGGAAGAAGGCATGGTTGAATTGAGTGAATGTTCCATACCTTTGTGAGTTTTGGGCTTTTCCAAGTTTGATACTTACACTTGGTTATTTTCTTTCATGAGTGATGTCAATTATGAATTTATTTTCTAGAACTTGCATTGAATCGATTTGAGATTACATTGGTCTGTATGTTGCATGAAAATGACAGAGGCATTTTTTTTTTCTTGACTTAGCCGCTTTGGCCAAATAAACCTACCTTGCATTTATCCAATTATTAACTCCCTCTAAACCTATTTGCCTATTCTTTGTTCTTAGCTCATTACAAGCTTTGAGTGAAAAACCATGTTTTACCTTACCTTAGGGAATGGGAGAGCATTGATTTTCTTATTGGAGGAGTTCTTTTGCTTGCAATGATTTAAGTGTGGGGGAATTGGTGTGCTGATACGAAATGCTTGGTACAAAAAAAAAAGAAAAAAAAAAGAAAAAAAAAAGGAATAGAAAAAGGAAGGAATGTGTGAAGAGAATGAGCATTTTATGGTTTTGGGTAAAAAAAAAAAAAATTATTCTTTCTACTTGAATTACTCCTCAATGCTCTTTTATTCTCTTTGGTTTTAACCTGCTATTATCTATATTGTTCCCTTCCTTCACCTTATAAGTTCCATTACAACCTTTTTGAAAGACCTCTTGATTTTTGCAATTTATTTGATCTAAGTAGTGGAGAATTGATGTATATGCAAGCCTATGGTAAAATACTTTCATAATTTGACTGAGTTGAGCGTAAACAGTTAACCTAAACACCTTGTGTGATTTGAGTGACACTTGTGAAGAATTTTACTCAATCTGAACATGCCTATTTCTGATTAAAGCATGATTATGCTATACTTTATTCTCAATTGATTTGATTCAACTATTCTTTGTTAAGCATACTTTACTTATTAATTATGGTTTATATTTGATACAATGCTTGTATTTAAAAATTAGTTGAATTGATTAAATAAAATATTACATGTTTGTGGGTATCATCCTGGTAAACCCTCACGAGACTACAACTCGTCCACTAGGGACACCTAGGGGTTTAAAGGCTTGTGGCACATGCTAAGTGCCATCGTGTTTTCCTACGGAAGTGGATTAGATTAGGTACAATCAGTTTTTATGTTTTTAGTTTAATAATATGATGTTTCTTGTATTTCTTTAGTTTCGTTGTTATGTGTTTTGCCCAGAGTACAAAAGCTTAAGTGTGGGGAATTTGATCAATCAATTTGAGACACTTATGTTAGCTTTGTATTAGGCATTATTAGATGTTTATTGTGCCCAATATTAGTACTTTAGATGAGTTTAATGTTGTTGGGCTTCATTGGGCTTTAATGCAAATATTGAATAATTTTCGGATTTTGATGCATTTTGACCTTTCTTCCTTGGTTAGGTCATAACTTGGGACTCGGTGATCCAATTGAGGTGATCTTGGTGTCTTTGGAAAGCTAAGACAATGCTCTACAAGTTTCATGAAGAACTCAAGAGCTGGATCGGAATGCTAAGGGTCCAAAATTTCCCTGCAATGCAGAGTGGGTTTGCTGTCACGGAACCATCTGGGCAGTATGCACATATTGGACTATATAGTGGGTTATAGGCCTCCTCTTGGGCTGAAACTTGGTCACTTGAAAGCTAAGACCCATATCTCCAACTTCAATGAAGACCATTTTGTCAATAGATGTCGTTTTAGGCATGCTTCAGAAGCTACAAGTTGGTCTGAATTTGGAAACACGTTCTTCCAACCTAACTTGAGGTAGGTGAAGTGTTTTTGGCATTTCTGGAGTTCTAAAAGTCCAAATGACATGATTCAAATTGGAGATTTTCAAGGAGACAACTGGCTACAACTTTGATGAAGACATCCAAGCCAAAATACACCGTCTAGGTGATGAATTTGAAGCCAGAAGTCGGATAAGAGTTGTTGACTAAAAGCCACCAACCATACACCAACCCACCTACCATGCACCAACCCACCAACCATGCATCAAGCTTCCATTTTTGACAAATTTCAGATTCTTATAGCTTGTATTCAGATTATGTACATGTACAAATTGGCTTCTAGGATTAGTATAAATAGACCCAACCTCTTTGTATTAGAGGCATTCAATTTAGAAGTAAGTTTCAAGAAAGTTTAAGTATTTGTGAGAGTTTTCTTTCTCTTCTTCTTCATTCTCTTTGCAATTTCGTTTTTGTTCTTTAAATTCTGAGTTCTTCCTTCCCATCCATGGAAGGCTAGGCTCTCATAATCAATCCAAGGGATTAGCCATCTTGTTGTTTAATTTGGAGATCTTGTTTTGCTTGTTCATATTGCTTAATTGTTATTCAAGTTTCTCTTCTTCCTCTTTTGATTCTTATCTAGATTAAATTGCTTAATTTGATTTAGATGTTGATGTGGTAGTAGCTTTATTATCATGTATTCAAAGAGGATCACAAAGATTAAACAATATATTAAAGCTTTTTGATAGATTGTTTAACTTGGTTAAATTCTAGATCTTAAGTTAATCTATGTTGGATGGTGCTTACTTTATCTAACCTTGGTTAATCAAATCCTAGATGCTTATCTAGTAGAGAATTCTTGGATCATGTTAAGGCTTCTTGATGTGATCTAAGGCCAAGAACTTGGTTAGCAATTAAGTGAATTCCTTGTGATCAATGATGAGTTAAACTCAAGATCGGTAAATTTCCTTGGATTGGTTGTTTCTTTAGATTTGTTTACAACTTTGAATCTCCTACTTTTATTAATCTTGTTAATCAACAACAAAACCCCCCCCATTTTTAATTATCTTGATCTAATTAAATCTTTGTTTTTGGATCCTTGAGAGACGATTCGGTTCATTCTCTATACTACAAATTAGTTTGTGAACCGGTTATTTTATTTGATAGGTCTCGACAACCTCTTGTCACTTCCTTTGAATCATCTGCTCTTAATGGATTCTTTCTAATTTGATTATCATGAAAATAGAAGTTGAGTTAGATTGAATACGTTATTGTATTCTGAAAGGAAACAATAATTCTTTAGGATGATTCGTCTTCAAGTATAACTTAGTTGAGAAGAGGTGATAAGATTACAGACTTGTTAATTACCATCGTGGTGAACCCATATCCTAGATCTCTTAAAAACCATATTTATCTACACTGTTTTTCTGCATTCATTCTAAAATTGACACTCTTATTTATTTCCAGATTTTAGTTTCTATGTTCTTGTTCTATCACCACAATTTTATAACATTGGTTTCATCTAGTTAATCATAATTAAGGGTAATTGTTAATCATAATCCAAGTCCCTGTGGATCGATATTTTTACTACTTGACGAAATCGTACACTTGCGATACGAACCACATCAAGTTTTTGGCGCCGTTGCCGGGGACTTGTGGTTTTCTGATTATCAATTTAATTCTTGATCTGATTTTCTAGTTATTCTTTTATTCTTTTCTTTTGCTCTCTGCAGGTAGCTTCTCTTGTATATGCGAAGTACTCGTCGTTTTGGAACTCTCATTGAAGCAGATCTTGAAATTGAAAGGACTTTGCATCGGAGGAGAAGACAACAGCTGCAAAGTGCAAGAGAGCCACAACAACCTATTCCCATAATGGCAGCACGTGATGAAAATAGGCCACTGAAGGACTATGCAGCCCCTAATCCTCGGGGTTTGCGATCTGGGATTGCTCGGCCAACCATTGAAGCTGGACACTTCACCATACCACCCGCTTTGCTCTCTATGATAAGGCAAAACCAGTTTGGAGGATTGCCGTTAGAGGACCTGAATGACCACGTAGATATGTTCTTGGAACTCTGTGAGACCCTCAGAATTGAAGGCGCCTCTGTAGATGCTATCCGTCTCCGCTTGTTCCCTTTATCACTGAGGGATAGAGCTAAATCTTGGTTAAAATCTGTACCAGCTGAAACAATCACTACTTGGGACCAATTAGAGCAAGTTTTCTTGGACAAATTCTTTCCACCTTCCAAGACTGCTCATCTTAGGACCCAAATAACAAGCTTCATTCAAAGAGATTGAGAGTCATTGTCAGAAGCTTGGGATAGATATAAGGCCTTGTTGGAAGCATGCCCACATCATGGGCTAGAGAAATGGTTAATCGTCCATACCTTCTACAATGGTCTTGAATATCCTTCGAAGGTATCTCTAGACTCCGCATGGTGGTGGAGCTTTGATGAACAGAAGGTTAACAGAAGCCTATGAGGTCATAGAGAGTGTAGCCACAAACCATCACCAATGGGCAAATGAAAGAGGTAACAACCCGAGAAAACTCTCGGGAGGTAAGTTTGAGGTAGACGGTGTTGATTTGATTATGTCAAAATTTGATTCTTTGAATAAACGTTTTGACAAACTTGAAAAAGCTAATGCCAATGCCATAGTTACTTCTAACAATTTTTGTGAGATTTGTGGAGCACAGGGACATATGAGTGCTGAATGCCAAGTTGGACTTGGTTCCTCACACGGTACACCGGTGGAGCAAATGGAATCATGCCATAATTTTCAAGATTTCAACCAAAAGGGGAGAAATGATCCATATTCTCAAACTTACAACCCCGGTTGGAGGTCACATCCCAACTTCTTTTACCGGAATAATCAAAACCAAGTTGGGCCAAGTGGTGCTAAACCTTCTTCTGGATTCCAACAGGTACAAAAATCTAAACTCGAGTCTCTTCTTGAGAATTTTGTTGAGAGTCAGTCTAAACAAAATGAAGAGTTTAGGCACCAAGGTAGAGTTGTGAGTGAGGCTATTAAGGAATTGACATCTAAGGTAGATAATTTAGCTATTCATAACAAGATGTTAGAAACTCAAATAGCCCAACAAGCTGGTTCTTCACAAAGACAACTTGGTAAATTTCCAGGACAGCCTGAAATAAATCCTAATGAACATTGTAAGGCTGTAAGTTTACGAAGTGGAAAGAAACTAGAAGATTCCAAAGAAAAAAAAGAGTATGATGAAGATAAGGGGGGTGAAGAAAAAGAAAAAGGAACAACTGAGACACAAACCTTAGAAACAGAGGAAACAAATGAGCAAGTGTCTAAATATGTTCCCCCAAAACCTTACCAACCCCCGGTACCCTTCCCTCAAAGATTGGCCAAAGCCAAGCTTGATAAGTAATTCGGGAAGTTTCTAGAGGTTCTTAAGAAATTGTACATCAATGTACCATTCACCGAGGCATTGAAACAAATGCCTACTTATGCAAAGTTTCTTAAGGACATTTTGTCCAATAAAAGAAAATTGGAAGAATATGAAACTGTGGCTTTGACTGAGGAGTGCAGTGCTTTAATCCAGAATAAATTACCTCCAAAGCTCAAAGATCCAGGTAGTTTCTCTATTCCCTGCTTGATTGGGAATACAAATTTTGATAAAGCTTTGTGTGATTTGGGGGCTAGTGTTAGTCTTATGCCCCTTTCTGTGTGTAAAAAGCTAGAGGTAGGTGAATTGAAACCTACAACTATCTCACTGCAATTGGCGGATCGTTCCGTCAAATACCCAGTAGGGATCTTGGAGGATGTCCCTATTAGAGTGGGTAAGTTTTTCATTCCCGCTGATTTTGTTGTACTTGAAATGGAGGAGGATTCTCAAATCCCCATAATTCTTGGTAGGCATTTCTTAGCTACTGCAGGTGCTATTATTGATGTCAAAAATGGTAAGTTGTCCTTGACTGTTGGTGATGATAAGGTTGAATTTGATATATCTAAATCTATTAAGCAACCTTCTTTTGAGGACTCTTGTTGCAGGATTGATTTATTGCATCAGGTAGTGAAAGAAGAAACCACCAAAATGCACTTTGAAGATCCATTGGAAGCGTGTCTAGTTGGTGGAGACTCGTCCGAATTTGAATGCAAAGTAGCGGAGTATGCCCGTTTGTTGGAAGCTAACCCAGAAATTCTACCTAAAAATGCCAAATTTGAAAAGCTTGAGTTTAAACTCAAATCTGAAGATTGGAAAGAGGAAAAAGCTCCAAAGGTAGAACTCAAACCCCTTCCTTCCACTCTCAGGTATGAATTTCTTGGTCCCAACTCTTCTTATCCTGTCATTGTAAGTGCTGATCTGAATGAGTTAGAAACAAGGAAATTGCTTCGAGCACTTCGGATGCATAGGAAGGTCATAGGGTATACAATTGATGACATTAAAGGCATAAACCCTTCCTTTTGCATGCACAGAATCTTGATGGAAGTTGACCATAAACCATCTATTGATCATCAACGAAGGTTGAATCCTAATATGAAAGAGGTGGTTAAAAAAGAAATTCTTAAGTTGTTAGATGTCAGGTAATTTACCCAATCTCGGACAGCGAATGGGTTAGTCCGGTGCATGTAGTTCCTAAAAAAGGGGGGATAACTGTAACTAAAAATAAGAAAAATGAACTAATCCCCACCAGAACTGTCACAGGGTGGAGAATGTGCATCGATTACAGGAAATTGAATAAAGCTACTAGGAAAGACCACTTTCCGCTCCCTTTCATTGACCAAATGCTTGAAAGATTAGCTGAGCATACATATTTTTGTTACTTGGATGGGTATTCAGGATTTCACCAAATTCCCATTCATCCTAGTGACCAGGAAAAGACCACATTTACTTGTCCCTATGGCACTTTTGCTTATAGGAGAATGCCATTTGGTCTATGTAATGCTCCTGCTACTTTCCAAAGATGTATGACTGCAATTTTCTCTGAATTTATTGAAAACATCATGGAAGTTTTTATGGATGATTTCTCTGTATATGGTACTAACTTTGATGATTGTTTGTCAAATTTGTCAAAGATTTTGCAGCGCTGTGAAGAGGTAAACCTGGTCTTGAATTGGGAAAAATGCCATTTTATGGTGCAAGAGGGCATAGTGCTTGGACACTTGATTTCTGGGAAAGGAATTGAGGTGGATAAAGCAAAAATTGAAGTGATTGAAAAATTGCCTCCACCAATGAACATGAAAGGAGTGCAGAGTTTCTTGGGGCATGCCGGTTTCTACCGGAGATTTATTAAAGATTTTTCAAAAATTGCTAAACCATTGTCAAATCTCTTAGTAAAAGATGTTCCATTTAATTTTGACAATGATTGCTTAAATGCCTTTTGTAAATTGAAGGAAGCTTTGATTTCCGCTCCCATTTTGCAGGCACCAGACTGGAATCTACCATTTGAGATTATGTGTGATGCCAGTGACTATGCCATAGGTGCTGTTTTGGGGCAAAGAAAAGACAAGAAGGTGCATGCCATATATTATGCAAGCAGAACGCTTGATGCAGCCTAAACAAATTATGCAACTACTGAAAAGGAATTGCTCGCAGTGGTCTTTGCTTTTGAGAAGTTTAGATCATACCTTGTGGGTTCAAAGGTGATTGTGTACACCGATCATTCTGCACTTAAGTATCTCATGAGCAAAAAGGAAGCAAAGCCTAGACTTATCCGTTGGATACTTCTCTTACAAGAATTTGACATGGAGATTCTAGACAAGAAAGGGATTGAAAACTTAGTTGCAGATCACCTATCCCGTCTTGAACCACCGGTGAATGAGCAGAATAACTTGCCTATTGACGATTCATTCCCTGATGAACAACTGCTAGTCATTTTAGAGGAGAATGCTCCTTGGTATGCTGACTTTGTGAACTACTTAGCTTGCGGAGTCCTACCACCAGAAATCAATTATCAACAGAAAAAGAAATTTTTCTCTGATCTAAAGCATTTTTGTGTGGGATGAACCATATATCTTCCGGAGATGTGCTGATGGTATCTATCGGAGGTGTGTCTCAGAGGATGAAGTACAGAATATATTGAATTGCTGTCATTCTTCGTCTTATGGAGGACATGCTAGTGCCTCAAAGACAGCATCCAAAGTTCTTCAATCTGGTTTCTTTTGGCCTCATATCTTCAGAGATGCTAGAAATTTTGTAATTTCTTGTGATAACTGTCAAAGAACTGGAAATATATCCAAGAGGCATGAGATGCCCTTGAACAACATTCTGGAAGTTGAAATTTTTGATGTTTGGGGAGTCGACTACATGGGACCTTTTCCATCCTCCTGTAACAACAAATTCATTCTTGTATGCTTGATTGATTACGTATCTAAATGGGTGGAAGCCATTCCATCCCCAACAAGTGATGCAAAGACCGTAATCAAGCTATTTAAGAAGATTATATTTCCGAGGTTTGGAGTTCCTAGGGCTGTGATTAGTGATGGAGGTTCACACTTCATTGAGCGACAATTTGAAACCCTACTGAAGAAATATGGGGTCACTCATAAAGTTGCTACACCTTACCATCCTCAAACTAGTGGCCAAGTGGAAGTGTCTAATAGAGAGATCAAGAGCATTCTAGAGAAAACTGTATCTAGATCAAGGAAGGATTGGTCCTTGAAACTGGACGATGCTCTTTGGGCATATCGCACTGCTTACAAAACTCCTATTGGGATGACTCCGTTCCGATTGATTTATGGTAAGCCATGTCATCTTCCAGTTGAATTGGAACATAAAGCTTTCTGGGCCATCAAGCTTCTCAATTTTGATATGAAAACTGCTGGGGAGAAAAGGAAGCTTCAACTTCAAGAGTTGGATGAACTGAGGCTTGATGCATATGAACATGCCAAATCTTACAAAGAACGAACCAAGCGTTGGCATGACAAGCACATCCTTCGCAGAGAGTTCCGTGAAGGAAATCTTGTGTTACTCTTCAACTCAAGATTGAAACTGTTTCCAGGAAAGCTCCGGTCAAGGTGGTCTGGGCCATTTCAAGTTCGCAAAGTATTTCCCTATGGAGCCGTTGAAGTGTGGAGCGAGACAACGGGAACCTTCAAAGTGAATGGGCAAAGATTGAAACATTACCTTTGTGATGAACCAGTAGAGAAGGGAATGCAGCACCTCCTTCTCAACCCAAGTGCTCCACATTAAGAATTACAGGGGTCTAGCTAACGACCATAAATAAGCGCTTCTTGGGAGGCAACCCAAGTTTTCTTTTATTGCAATTTCATTTCCTTGTGTTTTTGTGTTTATTACTTATTTAAAACTTTAATCATTGTAGAGCAATAATCACTTTCTGAAGAGTGGAAACTGTTTTTTGTGTAGGTTGGAACTAATGGTGGACTGAACATGTGAAAATTCAAGTCCAGTGGGAACCACGGCTAGGCCGTGGTATGGACCACGGCCATGGTGGAGGAAATTTAACTTAAAAAAAAAAAATTGAATTCCCGAGCCAACCACGGCCAGGCCGTGGTGGTGGCCACGGCCGTGGTGGCTGCAGGAAACGAAAAAAAAAAAGGGGCCGAGAGAACCACGGCCGTGGTTCGTGGCCAGGGGTTAATTAAACCCACGACCCATCATCCTCATTCCCCTCCTTCTTCTTCTTCTTCTTCCTTTCTTCCCCATCCTCCATACCCACACCTCCCAACCTCCATAACTCCCTCATTCCCTCACAAAACCACCATCAACCTCTACATCCCTCCCTCAAAAACACTAAACCACCCCCATTTTTCACTCCTTCTTCCTTCTTCTTCTTCTTTCTCATCCCTCATTCCACCATAGCCAAACCTCAAGTTTCTCCTACCTCCCCTCCATTGCCATTTCTTCCACCACAACCACTCATTTTCTTCACTTTCTCACATTTCCCAACCATTCTTAACCAAACCCATCCATCAAATCCTCCAATTTGGCCTTGATTCCAAAACCCCCAAATTTTAGAACCCTAAGCCCCAAATTCGAAATTTCACAAATACAAGGGGGTTCTTACTGAATTTTTGGTCTACATTGCATTTGGAAGTACCAATGGCTAGCAAAAGACAAAGAATGGATCAATCCTCATCTTCAAGAGCACGTGGTACTTCTTCAAGAGGTAATTCTTCTACCTCTAACCCTTATGGCATTGAGTTTAAGGATAGAGAACAAAGGGATATGTATAATGTGCTTGTCAAAAGAAAAATTGTAAATACAAAATACCTAGATGACCAAGTTCTTGAAACCCTAGGGTTAGCTGATGACATTACTTGGATGCTGGACAATGTAGGGTGGAGCACTTTTGCTCACACCCGTTATCCAACACTTATTGGACCCACATTGGAATTCTTGAGCTCCCTTAATGCTGACATTTTGCAAGGGGAAGGGTGTGAAGAAGGCCGGATAACTTTCCGGCTATTCAATAATGATCATGTGCTAAATCTTGAGGAGTTTAACTCCATCTTCTCTTTGCCTGTTGGTGGGGATAGACGTCTGCCCATAGAGTTTAGAGCCGGGTCATTCTGGAATGAGATTAGTGCAATAGGTGCAGGTGCCTACGACTCTTCAAAAGCTAAGGCCTCGGCCTTAGTAAACCCCTGCTTTCGCTATCTCCATCGAGTAATGGCTAATACCTTGTTTGGCCGTGGGGATAGTGATGGATCAGTCCGCCAGGACGAACTCCTTTTTCTTTGGGCTATGTTACATGGAGTCCACCTTGACACAGGGTCTCATATGGTAAGGCACTTACTGAAAGTTGCCAAAAAGGGGGATGGCTCTATAGTCATCGGTGGGCTTATCACTGCAATAGCCCACCATTTTGATTATGACCTTGAAGGCTTCGCCGAAGCCGATGGGCGGACTAGGATTGATCTTACAGCATGTATAGCAATGAAGATGATTGTTAGGGAAGAAGATTCATACTGTTTAGTGATTCCTAACCGCCAGCACCCCCTACCCCTTCCTAACCCTACTGCCATCTCACCAAGAAACCCAGCCAACTGGCATGTGCCAACAGCCGATGAGCCTGAACCAATTAATGTTCAGTAGCCTCTTCGGCCACCACCCCAAACTAGGCCATCTAGGCCTACTTCTTCTTCTACAGGTACTTCTGACGATGCCTTTGCTCGGATCCACTCCTCTCTGGATGCTATTCAGGCCGAGCAGGCACTCATTCGTGCAGATCAAGGGCTTATCCATGCCGAGCAAGCTCAACAAAGATTGATATTGGAGCAGCTCCAACAACAAGGTCACGGCATGGAGAGCATGATCCGTGCCATGTATGACTGGCATGTGAGCCAGCACCACTTTCCACCGCAGTGAGTCCATTCCTTTTCTTGTTCTTTTCTCCTCTCTAACTTAATCATTTACATTGGGGACAATGTAAGTCTTTAAGCTTGGGGTGGGGTATTTACTTTCATGCTTTCATAGTTAGTTTCATATTTACCTTAGTTTCATGATTTTTTATTTATTGCATATTGCATTCATTCTGCATGATCACACCATCTTGTTGCCCCTTGATAAGTTTGCATCCTCTTGTTGAATTTTTTGCCAATATGAAAGACATAATGAATTTGGAACCTAAAATTGTTATCATGTGATAGGCTAATTACAAGAGTTGATCTTTTTGATAGTTGATGATTAGCATAAGGTTCTCTGTTTTTGTGTTTCTCATTGATTTTACTTCTAAAAGTGAGATTTGTGCCAAAAAGGGGTATGTGCTTTATATTAACCCCTCCTCTTTGTTTGAGTGAAGTTGGTTCCTCTTGGATTCTGTGCTCTAGAACTTGATTTGAAACCATTTTGAGGCGAAGTTTTTGTTTGCATGCTTAAAAGTGATTAAGGCATTTTAGGTATCTTTTCAGGCCTTCTGAGTATATTGATGTATCACTACCATTAGTTGCCTATTTTGAGCCTATTGCAATTTCTTGGTACCTATGATGACATATTATTGGTTACCCTTTAGAAACTAAATGGAGCAAAATTTTTGGTTTGAAAGTTGAAAGGGAATTATGTGTTGAAATTTTCTCTTTAAAAAAAAAAAAAGAAGAAAAGAGAAATCAAAAAGAAAAGAAATAGAAAAAAATTTGGGGATAGAAAAAAAGAAAAGAAGTAAAGAAAGGGCTTAGCAAGAAGCTTAGCAATGTGCTTTTATGATATAATCATTCTCCAATTTGGTTCTATTGGGTTCTCTTGTTTCATTAAAAAATTTGCCAACCCTTTGTGCATACCATCCTTTCTTTGTCCTACCTAACAATATTCCCTTTGCCAAGTTAAAACCCATACAAAGACCTTTTGATTCTTGCATGCATGCAATTTAAAATGTGGAAATTTGGTTTCTTATCAAGCTTATGGAAGTGCTTTTTCTTAAGAGGATCTTGAGTGATATTTCTTCACCCTTAGACACTTTGAGAGTGGTTAGGTGAGTGACCCCAAATTGATGAGAAGTATGAAATTAAGGAACCTAAGCCTCTAATCGGACTTTACATTGATCATCTCTATGTTCATTGAATATGCCTATTACTTGGATCTGTTGTTCTTTGGGTTCCTAATTCACAATCATATTTTGAATATTCAGATCTCTATTTGGCTTTAGTAATTGCTTGAGGACAAGCAAAACCTTAAGCTTGGGGTAATTTGATGTGTGTGATTCTTCATGTCATTTTGAGTTTAGTTTGCATACATTTCATTATCTTTTTAGTACATTTATTCATTTAATCTTCCGTTTTTGTTTTAGTTCGGATAACTGCGGTGTGTTTATGTTTAATCGCAGGAATGATGCAATATTGAAGCTTGGAAGAGCCAAAACGGAACTACCATGAAGAGATACTGAGATCTCAAAAATCAGCTGGACCCCTGAAGAGTAATTTGAGCATAACTTGAGCTACAGAGGTCATTTTGAGGTGATTCCGGTTGCTATGGAAAGCTAAGACACAAGGCTACAAGTTTGATGTTGGACACTTTGGCAAAATTCCCGAAGATGCTTGATGGACAGAGGCAACCACGGCCTGGCCGTGGTTGAAACCACGGCCTGGCCGTGAGAAACTCGCACCTTCAGAATTTCTGAGGCAGAGCCAACCACGGCCTGGCCGTGGTGGCCACCACGGCCGTGGTTGGCAGCCTGACACTTCATACTTGCGATTTTGAGGCCCTGGAGTGAGCCCATTCTTTGTTTTCTGACCTAAAAAGAATTAGGGTTGAGAGAGGAGAGGGTGTGGTGTATAAAGGGCAGGCCATTAGGGTTGAAAAGGGGAGCTTGGTCTTGGAGGAACTTCACAAGAGCAGCCACAACTTCTGCAGAGTTTTTCTTCTCATCTCTTCTAGTCTTTGTATTTTATTTTCTGAATGTTGTTCTTCATTCTTATGGATTGTATTTTGATAAACATGTTTGAGTAGTTCTTTTGTTCTAGGAATTGGTAGTAACCCGATGGTGTATTGACAATGCTTGATGTATGAATTTGCTATCTCTTCAATGCTAAGTTTATCTTGATTCAGTTTTTGGCACACCAAGTGTTTGTGAAAATGCTGGCCACATTATTTGCATGATCTTAGTCATTAAGGGAAAAACTGAAAGGTGACTCTTGATAATTGAATTCCATGAACTGAACTTGAGCTTTTAAATCACGAAAGTAGATTAAAACTCTTGAGGCTTTCTTTGAATCATCTGCTCTTAATGGATTCTTTCTAATTTAATTATCATGAAAATAGAAGTTGAGTTAGATTGAATACGTTATTGTATTCTGAAAGGAAACAATAATTCTTTAGGATGATTCGTCTTCAAGTATAACTTAGTTGAGAAGAGGTGATAAGATTACAGACTTGTTAATTACCATCGTGGTGAACCCATATCCTAGATCTCTTAAAAACCATATTTATCTACACTGTTTTTCGGCATTCATTCTAAAATTGACATTCTTATTTATTTCCAGATTTTAGTTTCTATGTTCTTGTTCTATCACCACAATTTTATAACATTGGTTTCATCTAGTTAATCATAATTAAGGGTAATTGTTAATCATAATCCAAGTCCCTGTGGATCGATATTTTTACTACTTGACGAAATCGTACACTTGCGATACGAACCACATCACATAGACATATAGTTTATCATTAATTAAGGATATTTCTATTTGACCATCGAAAGAGGCTTATAGATAAGTTAAGGATTTCTAGTTAACAATTCAGATAATTAATTGATCTTAGATAGAAGTAAATGAATCAAGTAAAGTGTGAGGAATAATTGCAATCCTAGGCTTGGTTAATTTGATCAATAAATTCTTCTTCTTGTATACTTTAATTTTTAATCTTTCATAACACTTCCTCTTATTAAGTTGTTTAAATAAGATTGAGTTTTGTAAACTTTTAATAGATAGTTAAATTTAGAATTAATCCCTGTGGGTTCGACACTTTCTTACTATTATATTACTTGATTTGCGATAACGTATACTTGCGTTCTGATTTACCACATCAAGTTTTTGGCACCGTTGCCGGGGATTAATCCTTTATTTTACTACTATTAATGATAGCATACTTGATCTTAATTTAAACTTGTTCTTTTATTTCTTTTTAATTTTTCGAACTGTTTTATGCGCAGTGCTCGAGACAAGGAGTTAATTCCTCTTAATCTTGAGATTGAGCGAACTTGCCGCAGAAACAGAAAAGAACGTCGTCAAGAGTTATTGCAACAAAGAAGAATGGCTGACGATAACAGAAATCAAGAACTTGGGCTAGCTAATCAACAACCAAGAACTCTTAGGGATTATATAATTCCTACTGCTGATGGAGTTCATTCAAGTATTGTCAGACCTCCAATACAAGCTAACAACTTTGAGATTAAGCTAGGAGTGATCCAGATGCTGCAAAATAATCAATTTGGAGGTTTGCCTCATGAAGACCCAAATGCTCATATAGCAAATTTTCTGGAGATCTGTGACACTTTCAAGCACAATGGATGTTCTGCAGATGCTATTCGGTTAAGAATTTTTCCCTTTTCACTAAGAGACAAGGCCAAAAGTTGGTTGAATTCTCTACCTGATAGCTCTATCACTACTTGGGATATGTTGGCACAAAAATTCTTAGCTAAGTATTTCCCTCCTGCAAAGAGTGCGAAGTTGAGGAATGAAATTACCTCTTTTCAGCAATATGATTCAGAATCATTGTATGAGGCATAGGAGAGATTCAAGGATCTACTTAGAAGATGCCCTCATCATGGGGTACAAAAGTGGCTTCAAGTTCAAACTTTCTATAATGGCTTGACTAACTCTCTGAGGTCAACCATGCATTGATGAACAAAACTGTTGATGAAGGTTATGATTTATTGGAAGAGATGGCTTCCAATAACTATGAATGGCCTACTGAAAGAGCATCACAAAGGAGAGTGGCTGGAATTTATGAAGTAGATACTTTATCTGCTTTATCTGCACAAGTAGTCACACGACCAAGAAGCTAGACTTAATTGGGAGTCAATCCAATCAACAGTCAATACATGCTATTCAGAACCCTTTCATGATCTGTGAGTATTGCTCTGGACCCCATTCTGTTGATCAATGCTCTTTTAATTCTGAAACTGCTAATTATGTGGGTAACTTCAATCGGCAACAACATAACCCAAATTCAAATTTTTACAATCCCGGTTGGAGGAATCACCCAAATTTTTCTTGGAGAAATAACCAAGAAGCTTCATCATCAGCTAGACCGATGGGACCACCTGGGTTCCAACAACAAGCTCCACAACAAGAGAAGAAATCTGTAATGGAAGAAGCCATCTTACAATTGACTAAGAGTACTCAACAATGTATGAATCAACTTCAAAGTCAAGGAGCATCTATCCGGAATCTTGAGGTTCAAATAGGGCAATTATCTGGTTTTATGAATAATCGCCCTCAAGGTAGTTTGCCGAGCAACACAGAGACCAATCCTAAGGGAGGTAATAATGAACAATGCAAGGCTGTTACCCTCAGGAGTGACAAAGAACTGGATGAGCCTATTCAAAAACCTGAAGAAAATGAAGATGAGAAGATTCATGAACAATCAAAGAGCAATTTTGAAGAGCCTTTTCCATTGAAGAAATCTGAGAAGGAAGAACCCCCTCCACCTCCATTCCCACAACGACTTCAAAAGCAAAAGATGGACAAGCAATTCAACAAGTTTCTAGAGGTATTCAAGAAACTTCATATCAATATTCCTTTTGCTGAAGCTTTGGAACAGATGCCGAGCTATGTCAAGTTTATGAAGGAAATCTTGTCCAAAAAGAGAAGACTTGGAGATTTTGAAACTGTTGCACTTACTGAAGAGTGCAGTGCCATATTACAGAAAAAGCTTCCGCCAAAGCTAAAAGATCCAGGGAGTTTTACAATTCCTTGTACTATTGGAAACAAATTTTTTGGTAAAGCTTTATGTGATTTAGGAGCTAGTATAAATCTGATGCCTCTTTCTGTTTACAGGCAACTTGGATTGATGGAGGTGAAACAGACCAATCTAACTCTACAATTAGCAGACAGATCTCTCACCTACCCAAAAGGAGTGGTGGAAGACGTTTTGGTGAAAGTTGACAAATTCATATTTCCTGCTGATTTTGTAGTATTAGACATGGAGGAGGATAGAGAGGTTCCAATCATTCTTGGGAGACCTTTCCTAGCTACTGGTAGAACTCTCATAGATGTACAAAAAGGTGAGCTGACTATGAGGGTACAAGATCAAGAGGTAACATTCAATGTCTTTAAAGCTATGAAATATCCTCAAGAATCTGATGAATGCCTCATGATTAATGTTATTGATGATAGCAAATTCGAATCTAGTACTATTGGTTTTAGTACTGATCCTTTAGAAGATGCTATTATTAATCTACCTTGTGAGGATAGGCAGGAATCCCTTGAGTTTTTGCAATGGCTTAATGCATCACCATCTTACATTCATATCGGAAAACAATTCGAGGATTTGGAGTTGTCCATGAAAGATGGGACTACAATGAAATCCTCAGTTGAAGAACCACCAGAGTTGGAGCTAAAGCAACTTCCTAATCATTTAAGGTATGTGTTTTTAGGAGAATCTTCTACCTTACCAGTTATTATCTCATCTTCTCTTAATAGTGTGCAGGAAGAGAAATTGCTAAGATTGTTGCGAGAATATAAGAAAGCCTTATGATGGACCATAGCAGATATCAAAGGAATAAGCCCATCTATCTGCATGCATAAGATTCTCCTAGAGGAAGGATCAAAGCCCACCATTGAACATCAAAGGAGGTTGAATCTGATAATGAAGGAAGTAGTCAAGAAGGAGATTATTAAATGGTTGGATGCTGGAATCATTTACCCCATCTCTGATAGTTCGTGGGTCAGCCCAGTACAATGTGTACCTAAAAAGGGAGGTATGACTGTAATTACCAATGATAACAATGAACTAATCCCCACTCGAACTGTTACAGGTTGGCGAGTTTGTATGGACTACAGAAAGTTGAACAAAGCAACACGGAAAGACCATTTTCCTCTGCCTTTCATTGATCAAATGTTACACAGACTTGCTGGTCGAACCTATTACTGCTTTCTGGATGGATATTCGGGGTACAACCAAATTGCCATAGCTCCTGAAGATCAAGAAAAGACAACTTTCACATGTCCTTATGGGACATTTGCTTTTCGAAGGATGCCATTTGGATTGTGCAATGCACCTGCAACTTTTCAACGATGCATGATGTCAATCTTCTCAGATATGGTGGAGCAGTCAATTGAGGTATTTATGGATGACTTCTCTGTATTTGGTGATTCTTTTGACCTTTGCCTTAATAATCTTGCTTTAGTGCTAAAAAGATGTGTAGAGACTAATCTGGTACTAAATTGGGAGAAGTGCCATTTTATGGTTCAAGAAGGAATAGTCCTTGGCCATAAAGTTTCTGCTAAAGGAATTGAAGTAGACAAAGCAAAGATTGAGACAATTGAAAAATTACCTCCACCTACTTCAGTGAAGGGCATTCGCAGTTTCTTAGGGCATGCAGGCTTCTACAGACGATTCATTAAGGATTTTTCTAAGATCTCTAAACCTTTGTGTAATTTACTTGAGAAAGATATTCCTTTTGAATTTGATGAATCTTACCTTGAAGCTTACAGGATTTTGAAAGAAAAGTTGATTACAGCACCAATCATTATTGCACCAGATTGGAATATCCCATTTGAACCCATGTGTGATGCTAGTGATTTTGCAGTGGGGGCAGTTCTTGGTCAAAGAAAGAACAAAAAGATGCATGCCATTTACTATGCGAGCAAGACCTTGAATGATGCTCAACTCAACTATACTACCACAGAAAAGGAACTTCTTGCTGTGGTATTTGCTTTTGATAAATTTCGATCTTATTTAATTGGAACAAGAATAATTGTCTATACAGATCATTCAGCAATCAAGTATTTGATTTCCAAGAAAGATGCTAAGCCGAGGTTGATCAGATGGATACTCTTGTTACAAGAATTTGATCTTGAGATTCATGACAGAAAAGGAACAGAAAATCAAGTGGCCGACCACTTATCTAGATTGGACAATGACAATAATGAAGGAGGTAAAGTGCAAATTAATGAATGTTTTCCTGATGAACAACTCTTTACCCTTCAAGGTAATATACCATGGTATGCTGATTTTGTTAATTATCTTGTAAGTGGTATTTTACCTCCTGAGCTTAATCGGCAACAAAGAAAGAAATTTTTGCATGATGTAAAATACTATGTTTGGGATGAACCTTTCTTGTTTAAGCAATGTGCGGATCGAATTTTAAAAGGTGTATCCCAGTGAAGAAGTTGATAACATCTTGCATCAATGCCATTCATCCGATTATGGAGGACACTTTGGAGGAGAAAAGACAATGCTAAGGTGTTACGATCACGGTTTTTATTGGCCATCATTATTTAAGGATGCTTACTCCTTTGTTGTAAAATGTGACAAAGCAACGGACTGAAATATCTCTAGAAGACATGAGATGCCCCTCAATAACATCTTAGAAGTGGAGATCTTTGACGTATGGGGTATTGATTTCATGGGTCCTTTCATCTCATCTTTTAATAACCTCTATATTCTTGTTCTTTGTTGATTATGTTTCTAAATGGGTTGAAGCAACTGCTTTACCCACTAATGATTCTAAAGTGGTGTTGAATTTTTTGAAGAGAAACATATTCACTAGGTTTGGAACTCCAAGAGCAATAATAAGTGATGAAGGGAGTCATTTTTGCAACAAATACTTTGGAGCCCTTCTTGCTAAATATGGAGTGACTCATAGGGTGGCAACTGCATACCATCCTCAGACTAGTGGCCAAGTTGAGGTTTCTAACAGAGAAATCAAGAGGATCTTAGAGAAAACTGTGAATCCCACAAGAAAGGATTGGTCCAAGAGATTGGATGATGCATTATGGGCTTACCGAACAGCATACAAAACTCCGATTGGAATGTCACCATATCGATCGGTGTTTGGCAAAGCATGTCACCTTCCAGTGGAGCTGGAACATAATGCGTATTGGGCTATCAAAAAGCTCAATTTTGATATGAAGCAAGCTGGAGAAAAGCGTTTCCTCCAACTCAATGAGATGGATGAGTTCCGTCTTCAGTCTTATGAAAATGCCAAATTATACAAGGAGCAAACAAAAAGGTGGCATGATAAGAAGATTGTCAAGAGAGAATTCCAGGCAGGGCAAAAAGTCTTACTTTTCAACTCGAGGTTGAAATTGTTTCCTGGAAAACTTAGATCAAGATGGTCAGGACCGTTCGTGATAGTCAAGGTGTCCCCATTTGGAGCAATTGAAATCAAAGATGAGAAAACTCAAGCCACGTTTAAGGTCAATGGTCAAAGATTGAAGCATTATTGGGGAGGACCCATCGATCGTGAAAAATCTTCAATCACGCCTGGCTGACAATGAATGATCTTTGACAGATTACTTTTCACCGGTTAAATGGCGGATAACGGTACTCCGTGAACTTTGTTCGATCCCTTCAGTTACCCACAAATACTGAAATCTGTATATAATTTTACTCATTTCTCTTTCCTTCTTTCTTCCCAAATGGATAACAAGCTTCTTAACTTACGCAAGCAATTCCCTTCTCTTCCTCAAAATGCTTTAACTAACATTTATTCTGCCAGGTTTGAAAGATTAAGGATGCTTATGCACAAAGGCATCCCTGCTGATATACGCTGGTTAATTGAAGCAAAGGTCCGATTAACAGGTGAATTTTCTGATGCTCTTATTTCATATATGCCAGGTCTAGGTAAAAGTCTATATGCAAAGAAAAGAAGAGCAAAAAGGTTACGGGTCTGCTATAAATGTGCAAGATGGACCTGTAACACAAAATGCAGATCACTTGGAATGGTGTCTATAAATCGAGATGACAAAATTAACTTCATTAAGGATGGCATGAGTAAGGAGTCTTTAGATAACATTCTATTGACTCTTGAGACGCATCCTAGTGGAGATGTGCAGGGAGTACTTCTTGATTTATGGCCAATATTCCAAGCTGAACATGAGCGTTATAGTCTTGGGAATCTGACTCAAAAAGACCCTGTTTGCCAATTTTTAAGAAAATTGGAAGAGAAGCCAACCATCGGCCCATAGAGAGCATTGAAGCTGTTACTGGACGTAAAACCAGAGGAAAGTGTGAGCCACAATCACACCAACTGTAAGTATTGTTATTTTGTTTCTTCCTGTTCAAAAAAAAAACAAAACAAAAAACAAAACAAAAATAAATTAAAAAAAAAATAAATTAAAAAAAATATATAAATAAATAAATAAATAAAATATTGCCGTAGCTTTTTGAAAAATGCTTTGTATATTTTCAAACTTCTCCTGACACATATAGATTAGCCTTTTATCCTAGTTGTATAGCTATTATCATTTCTGTGTTTATTTTCAAACTTTCCTGACATGTAAATCTACCTCTCCTTTATAGATGTAATTATTAGATTTGAGTTTTGATTCCTTTAAATATTGCACTTTGCTCTCTTCAGATCATTGATAAAGTGAGAGTACAAAAAAAAAAAAAAGAGATAGAAGTAACTTCAGTTCGTCGAATCAAAAGTGTTTGTGTCTTTTGTGGATCTAATCCTGGAAAGGATAAAGATTTTGTAAATATAGCAAACCATCTTGGTCGAGTGCTAGCTGAGAGAGAAAACCATTTAGTCTACGGAGGAGGTAGTCTTGGGTTAATGGGTTGTGTAGCAACTGCTGCACATTTAGGAGGTGGCAAAGTCCTTGGTGTCATTCCCAGTCCTTTAGCCATAGGCAATCCCGCTGGAAAAACTGTAGGGGATGAAGTAATGGTATCATGCATGCACCAACGCATGAACATTATGATAGCAAATGCTGATGCCTTTATTGCTCTACCTGATGGTTTTGGAACTTTGGAAGAGATCTTTCAAATTGCATCCTGGTTACAGCTGAACTTTCACCAAAAACCCAATGGTATATTAAATGTTAATGGTTTTTATGACAATTTGTTTTGTTTTCTTGATCATGCCATGGAACAAAAGTTCATCTCACAAGTGACACGACAAATTCTTGTAACTGCTGCGACCCCTGAGCAATTGCTCGATCAACTACACGAATTTGTCCCACAACGTGATCCAGTAATGGCTCTACTGAATTGGGAACAAGGCAACAACAGCAAAAAGCGAAAACTTAATTTGACTTTGTCCTTATGAATTTTTGTTCTCTGTTATGGTTTTAGTTTTTTTTTTGTAAATTTTCTTATTTCCGGCTCGATTTGCAGTTGTCTGGTAAGATCTTCTACACTCCACTTATCTTTATTTTGACATTGGGGACAATGTCTTAAATTAGTTGGGGGGAGGATAGTTAACATTGTCATGCCATGTACATAGTTTATTCAAAAAAAAAAACTAACAAGCTAATTTTTATCGATACTAACTTATTAGATGTATGATGGCAGAGTAAGGAGTAATTTTACTCTTGAGACGCATCTTAACTTGCATTTCATAGTAGGTCTAAAAACAGTTTGTTCTTGTATATAGGTATATATAAAAAAAACAAAAAAACAAAAAAAACAAAAAACAAAAAAAAAGATTCATTTTGATCTTTTCGATTAATTTTGATGCAAGCATGTGCTGAATTGTAGCTTAGTTGATGATAAAAGTATGCAAAACAGTTTATAGTTGAATTATTTTTCAAAATTCGTGATATACATGTATATATGACTGTGGATATTAGAAAGAAGGCATGTTTGAATTGAGTAAATGTTTTATACCTTTGTGAGTTTTGGGCTTGTCCAAGTTTGATACTTATACTTGGTTTATTTTCTTTCATGAGTGATGTCAATTATGGATGTATTTTCTAGAACTTGCACTGAATCAATTTGAGATTACATTGGTCTGTATGTTACATAAAAATGATAAAGGCAATTTTCTTGACTTAGCTACTTTAGCCAAATAAGCCTACCTTACATTTATTCCATTGTTAACCCCCTTTGAGCCTACTTGCCCTTTTTAGCTTTTACAAGCCTTCAGTGAAAAAAAACCATGTTTTACTTCACCTTAGGGAATAAGAGAGCATTGATTTTCCTAATTGGAGGAGTTCTTGTGGGGAAGGAATGTGTGAAGAGAATGTGCATTTTAGAGTTTTTGGTAAAAGTTTATGATTCCTACTTGAGTTACTCCGCAATGCTTTTTATTCTCTTTGGTTTTTAACTTGTTATTATCCATATTGTTTCCTTCCTTCACCTTATAACCTCGTTACAACCTTTTTGAAAGACCTCTTGATTTGTGAAATTTATTTGATCTAAGTAGTGGAGAATTGATGTATGTGCAAGCATATGGTAAAATACTTTCATAATTTGACTGAGTTGAGCGCAAACAGTTAACCTAAACACTTTGTGTGATTTGAGTGTCACTTGTGAGGAATTTTATTTAATTTGAATATGCCTATTTCTGATTAAAGCATGATTATGATATGTATATTTTACTCCTAATTGCTTTGATTCAACTATACTTTGTTAAGCATATTTAAATATGATACAATGCTTGTATTTAAAAATTAATTGAATTGATTAAATGAAGTATTACATGTTTGTGGGTATCATCCTGGTAAACCCTCACGAGACTATAACTCGTCGAATCAAAAGTGTTTGTGTCTTTTGTGGATCTAATCCTGGAAAGGATAAAGATTTTGTAAATATGGCAAACCATCTTGGTCGCGTGCTAGCTGAGAGAGAAATCCATTTAGTTTATGGAGGAGGTAGTCTTGGGTTAATGGGTTGTGTAGCAACTGCTGCACATTTAGGAGGTGGCAAAGTCCTTGGTGTCATTCCCAGTCCTTTAGCCATAGGCAATCCCGCTGGAAAAACTGTAGGGGATGAAGTAATGGTATCATGCATGCACCAACGCATGAACATTATGATAGCAAATGCTGATGCCTTTATTGCTCTACCTGGTGGTTTTGGAACTTTGGAAGAGATCTTTCAAATTGCATCCTGGTTACAGCTGAACTTTCACCAAAAACTCATTGGTATATTAAATGTTAATGGTTTTTATGACAGTTTGTTTTGTTTTCTTGATCATGCCATGAAACAAAAGTTCATCTCACAAGCGACACGTCAAATTCTGGTAACTGCTGCGACTCCGGAGCAATTGCTCGATCAACTACACGAATTTGTCCCACAACGTGATCCAGCAATAGCTCTACTGAATTGGGAACAAGGCAGCAACAGCAAAAAGCGAAAACTTAATTTGACTTTGTCCTTATGAATTTTTGTTCTCTGTTATGGTTTTAGTTTTTTTTTGTAAATTTTCTTATTTCAGGCTCGATTTGCAGTTGTCTGGTAAGATCTTCTACACTCCACTTATCTTTATTTTGACATTGGGGACAATGTCTTAAATTAGTTGGGGGGAGGATAGTTAACATTGTCATGCCATGTACATAGTTTGTTAAAAAAAAAAAAAACTAACAAGCTAATTTTTATCGATACTAACTTATTAGATGTATGATGGCAGAGTAAGGAGTAATTTTACTCTTGAGACGCATCTTAACTTGCATTTCATAGTAGGTCTAAAAACAGTTTGTTCTTGTATATAGATATATATATAAAAAAAAAACAACAACAACAACAAAAAAGATTCATTTTGATCTTTTCGATTAATTTTGATGCAAGCATGTGCTGAATTGTAGCTTAGTTGATGATAAAAGTATGCAAAACAGTTTATAGTTGAATTATTTTTCAAAATTCGTGATATACATGTATATATGACTGTGGATATTAGGAAGAAGGCATGTTTGAATTGAGTAAATGTTTCATACCTTTGTGAGTTTTGGGCTTGTCCAAGTTTGATACTTATACTTGGTTTATTTTCTTTCATGAGTGATGTCAATTATGGATGTATTTTCTAGAACTTGCACTGAATCAATTTGAGATTACATTGGTCTGTATGTTACATAAAAATGATAGAGGCAATTTTCTTGACTTAGCTACTTTGGCCAAATAAGCCTACCTTACATTTATCCCATTGTTAACCCCCTTTGAGCCTACTTGCCCTTTTTGTTGTTCATAGCTTTTACAAGCCTTCAGTGAAAAAAAAAAAAACCATGTTTTACTTCACCTTAGGGAATAAGAGAGCATTGATTTTCCTAATTGGAGGAGTTCTTGTGGTTGCAATGATTTAAGTGTGGGGGAATTGGTATGTTGATGTGAAATGTTTGGTAAAAAAAAAAGGAGAACAAAAAGAAAAATAAAAGAAAAATTAAAAAAAGCTAAATTAAAAAATAAAAAAAAATAAAAAAAAAATAAAAAAAAAGGGAAGGAATGTGTGAAGAGAATGTGCATTTTAGAGCTTTTGGTAAAAGTTTATGATTCCTACTTGAGTTACTCCGCAATGCTTTTTATTCTCTTTGGTTTTTAACTTGTTATTATCCATATTATTTCCTTCCTTCACCTTATAACCTCGTTACAACCTTTTTGAAAGACCTCTTGATTTGTGAAATTTATTTGATCTAAGTAGTGGAGAATTGATGTATGTGCAAGCATATGGTAAAATACTTTCATAATTTGACTGAGTTGAGCGCAAACAGTTAACCTAAACACTTTGTGTGATTTGAGTGTCACTTGTGAGGAATTTTATTTAATTTGAATATGCCTATTTCTGATTAAAGCATGATTATGATATGTATATTTTACTCCTAATTGCTTTGATTCAACTATACTTTGTTAAGCATATTTAAATATGATACAATGCTTGTATTTAAAAATTAATTGAATTGATTAAATGAAGTATTACATGTTTGTGGGTATCATCCTGGTAAACCCTCACGAGACTATAACTCGTCCACTAGGGACACCTAGGGGTTTAAAGGCTTGTGGCACATGCTAAGTGTCATCGTGTTTTCCTACGAAAGTGGATTAGATAGGGTATAATCAGTTTTTATTCTTTTAGTTTAATATTAGGATGTTTCTTGTTTGAGGACAAACAACAAGTCAAGTGTGGGGGGATTTGATAAACATATTTTATATGCATAATTTAGCACCTCTCATTGGTCTATTCTTATGAAATTATTGCATATACGAAGTGAAAATTGCATAATTCCTCATATATTGGTTATGTTGTTACAAATTGAGCAGAACACCCGAAGGACTATTCAAAGCAGTTGTTGAACCAAAATATCATGAACTTGGATGTTGATATTAGTATAGCTCAAACAGAAGAGAAATGAAGACCTAAACTCAGTGAATTTTGGGTTACATCAAATTCAGGACAAATCAGAAAATTTCTGCTCAAACCTATACTCGATTATTTGGTGATTTCTCAAGATCTAACCGTTGGATGTAGCTGAAATTTTGATATGTCATGCATGACATAATTCTCTATGACTTTCCTAGAAATGAAGATTTCCAGATTAGCACCGGAAGTGGGTCAAAATTAGGCAACAAGTTGGTGGCTGTCATTTTTTATATAATCTGAGTAGTTTCGGAAAAATGGTCAGATCGCAAGATCTAACCGTTAGATCTGGCTGAATTTTTGACATGTTCTTCACGACTGCATGTGCTACAACTTTCATGAAGAGAAGATTTCCAAATTATGACGGGAGCAATGACGAATTTGATAATCTTCGGAGCTGAAATTTCAACCCATGTGCAAAGAGATTTGACAAAATTGTAATTGAATAGTTCTAGCCTTTGCCTATAAAAGGAAGGCATTTGCCACACTTAAGGGCATCCCATTTCTGAATTCTCTCATTGTAGTTTGAGTTAGGGGTGAAACTTTGATAAATTGTGAGATTTATACTTTGATTTCAAGGTTAGATCTTCCAATTTGTTTAAAGGAAATCCCAAAGCTCTTGTAGTTTGTATAATATAATCTTCATCTTATTCAAGTTTCTTCATCTTGATGTCTAGTTAAGGTTCTTCCTAGAGTTAGGGGTGAAGCTTTCATAAATTGTGAGATTTATACTTTGATTTCAAGGTTAGATCTTCCAATTTGTTTAAAGTAAATCCCAAAACTCTAACCCGTTGTGTTCTTGTCAATACCAAACAACCACTTTCATTTCTATCATGCTTTTCACTTATTCTTTTGTTTCCTTTAATATAATGAGTAGCTAAATTTCTATACTAGGATTGCAATTTGAACTCACACGTAATTTGATTCGTTTATTATATCCAAGAGTAGGTTGATTATCTTGAATTGTTTATCTTACTTGTTCTTAATGCTTTTAATTAATTGGCCATTAATTAAATTGAATTGATAAACCTTAAGCAACTTGACAAAGGGATTTTGGTTTTAGATCTAAGTAAGATAACATATGATCTTTGTGCGAGAGCCTTGAGTTCATATAGGATAGACATATACCTATATGACATATGTAAACATTAATGAAATCGGAACTTAATGAATTCTTGATTATTTGATAGACATAGACATATAGTTTATCATTAATTAACCATCGAAAGAGGCTTATAGATAAGTTAAGGATATCTAGTTAACAATTCAGATAATTAATTGATCTTAGATAGAAGTAAATGAATCAAGTAAAGTGTGAGGAATAATTGCAATCCTAGGCTTGGTTAATTTGATCAATAAATTCTTCTTCTTGTATACTTTAATTTTTAATCTTTCATAACACTTCCTCTTATTAAGTTGTTTAAATAAGATTGAGTTTTGTAAACTTTTAATAGATAGTTAAATTTAGAATTAATCCCTGTGGGTTCGACACTTTCTTACTATTATATTACTTGATTTGCGATAACGTATACTTGCATTCTTATTTACCACATCATATGCCTCCTTTTGAGCTGAAACTCGGTCATTGGAAAGATAAGACCCATATCTCCAACTTCTTTGAAGATCATTTAGTCAATAAATGCCGTTTTAGGCATGATTATGATGCTACAAGTTGGTTTGAATTTGGAAACACGTTCTGCCAACCTGACTTGAGGTAGGTGCATTGTTTTTAGAATATCTGGAGTTGTAAAAGTCCAATTGGCATGAAACCAATGCCAAATGTTCAAGGAAACAATTGTCTACAACTGTCATAAAGACATCCAAGCCAAAATACATCGCTTAGGGCATGAAAGTCAAGCTGGAAGTCGGAGAAGGGTTGCTTACTAGAAGTCATCAACCATACACCAACCCACCAACCATGCACCAACCTACCAACCATGCATCAAGCTACCATATTTGACAATTTTCATGTTTTTAAAACTTGCATTCATATTATTTTCAATTACAAATTGGCTTCTAGGATTAGTATAAATAGAGTCAATCTCTTTGTATTATACATCATTCAATTTGAAGTAAGTTTGAATATTTATTTTAAGAAAATTTGAGTATTTATGAGAGCTTTCTTTCGATTCTTCTCCATTCTCTTTAGAATTTCGTTTTTGTTCTTTTATTTCTGAGTTCTTTCTTCCCATCCATGGAAGGCTAGGCTCTTATAATCAATCCAAGGGATTAGTCATCTTGATGTTTAATTTGAAGATCTTGTTTCGCTTGTTCATATTGCTTAATTGTTATTCAAATTTCTCTTCTTCCTCTTTTGATTTTTATCTAGATTGAATTGCTTAAGTTGATTTAAATGTTGATGTGATAATAGCTTTATTATCATGTATTCAAAGAGGATCACAAAGACTAAACAATATATCAAAGCTTTTTTATGGATTGTTTAGCTTGGTTAAATTCTGGATCTTAAGTTAATCTATGTTTGGATGATGCTTACTTTATCTAACCTTGGTTAATCAAATCCTAGATGCTTATCTAGTAGATGATTCTTGGATCATGTTAAGGCTTCTTGATGTGATCTAAGGTCAAGAACATGATTAGCAATTAAGTGGATTCCTTTTTATCAATGATGGATTAAACTCAAGATCGGTAAATTTCTTTGGATTGATTACTTCTTTAGATTTGTTTATAACTTTAAGTCTTGTATTTTTATCAATCTTGTTAATCAACAACAAAACCTCAATTTCTAATTATCTTGATCTAATTGAATCTTTGTTTTTGGATTATTGAGTTCATTGTATATATTACAAATTAATTTGTGAATTGGTAAATTTTATTTTTTTGACTGGTCTCGATAACCTCTTGTTAGTTAGTCAGAAGGTGAGCATGGCAAAAGGTGGTCGGTCAGAAATGATCGGTTGGAAATGGTGAGCATGGAAGGGGATGATCGGCCAGAAATGGTGATGATCATGGGTAAAGGTGATATTGGTTTGTAAGTGGAAGATGAGCATGGAAGAAAGGATGATGGGTCGAAGATGGTCATAGGTAAAGGTGATCAGTCAGAGATGATCATGGGTAAAGCTGATTGGTCACAAATGATTATGGGCAAAGATGATCGGTTGGATATGATGATGGGTAAAGTTAGTCGATCAGATATGAGTTATGTGGCTAAGTTATTGGAGCTAGGTGGTGAAGAGGTGTTGTATGGTGGGTTTGGTGGTTGGTTTCAGTATAGGTGCATGATGGAGGGAGCTCATGCATGTATATGCATGGCCGGGCACGTCGATTTTTTGGGTGTGTCTGGGTTGGGGTGGATGTTGCATGGTTTGTCTACAGCAATATAGGTTTGAGGTGAGATTATAGTGCTCGGACGATGATGAGAGTGGTGCAGGCGTTTGTGTTGTTTCATTGAGCATGGGTTCGTTGAGGCTGTGAGGCTTGTTTGGTGGCTTGTTGTAGGTTCTTGGTTGGCTGGTTTAAGGTGATACGTTAGTTTTGGTGATGGAGGACGCAAGCTATGTTTTACGTTGAGGTGGTTTCATTAAGCTTATGAGTTCATGGCTTGGAGTTTATGAGGTGCACGTGGTTTGTGTACTTGGCCTCACATTGAAGGTGATTAGTGGTGATGGTTTGGTGGACGGTGATTTGCGCTTTGGTGATGACTAGTTCTGTTTTGGTGGGGGAGGTGAGCTCGATTATGGGTTGCAAGGAGTTAGGATGATGGAGTTAGAGGTGTGAGCATGAGGTTGTTTTGGGTTTTGTTGGGTGGCTAGTTCTCAGTGTTATTACTAGTTTGTGTTGGTGATGAAGGGAAAAAAGAAAAGAAATTCATTTTAAACTAAACGGAACCAAGATCACAAACAATATTACAACCACACATTATACATATGTAACAACATTTAGAAGCATGAACAAAAGATATCAAAAGCCAAAGACATAGAAAACCAGAGAGCTTACCTCTTAGAAGTACAAGATGGAAGAGCAGAAAATGAAAAAAAAACCCTTCTCCTAGGCCTTTTCTCTTTTTTCTCTCGGTCTCTCATCTCTTTCTCTTCTTCTTCCTCTCTTTCTTTACTCTTGACAAACATTATTCACACACATTATTAATCATTTATATTTAGTATCTTATCTCTTTTTTGTGCTTAATTGATTCAACTTGGTCACATTTTATAGGTTTGGGTTCCATTTGGGCTTAATTGCATTTTTCAACATTAATTGAATTTTACACTACCTCTATATTTCGGGTATATCTTAAGTTTTAAACATCTAATAGATATGAATCTTACCTTGTAGGAAATATAAGAGAGAGTTATACAACTTTTTTGAAGAGCTCAAGAGCTGAATCAGGTGTCTAGTGGGTTATATTGGGCCTGGAAGTTAGAGCAAGGGTGTTGTCGCTGAAACTTGACCAACGTTCAGTAAATTAGCCATAACTTGGGTTCAAGATGTCCAGATCTGAAACTAGTTCCAATGGAAATATAGAACACAAAGCTCCAACATTCATGAGACCACTATTCGAAAATACATCGTTTTGATAATGTTTTTATCATGTGAAGTTAACTATCGTTCCAGATACTTCTTTTGATTGATTTGGGCATAACTTCCTCATCTTAAGCCCAAATTAGGCATATAATATGACCAACTAAAACTTAGAGGATGTAGATTAGTCCTAATCTAGTGACATGCTTATAAATTGTCTTTTAGGATCAATTATTAGGAGGGAAAGACAAAGAACGAAAATAGACTTTTCATTTCCCTCATTTTCCCTAGTCTTTCGAGTTTCTCTCTAGCTTTTCTCTCCCCCTCTTGTCTCTTCCTCCACAAGCTTCCATGGAAGGCTAATTTAGAGATCAATCCAAGATCCTTGAAGTGTTCTGGTTTGATCTTAAGACTTTGTGTTGAAATTTGAAACTGATATTCAATTGCATTTTCTCTTCTTCTCTAATTTTGATCTTGAATGAACTTTTGGAGATCTCTATTTGTTTGTTCTTGATTGTGAATTGTGATGTTATTATGATTGATTAATCTCAGTTTTATCATTTGAATTGAAGAGATTATGTGTGTAGATTTCCCACTTAGGCTAATATAATTTTTGAGTTTAAACTAGCATCAATTTTCATAAATTGTGCGATTGCAAGTTTTTTTTATCTTTTGTTACTTGAATCCTAGATGATCATTTAGTCGTGAATGTAGATATCTCAGTTAGATCTAGACTAGTCAATCAATTGAACTCAATTGCATGTGTTAGTGGTCAATGATAGATCAATTGAAATTTGGATGAATTCTTGACTTGGTTGTTCTTTTATTTGAATACATTGAAATAACTAAATGAAACACAAGAAGGGGGTTGAATTGTGTTTGTAACACCCTCCGTTGAGTGTCACGTGTCACATTTAAAATTCTAAATAGTTTCTTAACAGATTCTTTGATCTTTTATTATAAAGTTCTTTCTATATCTAGTGATGTAGCGTGAGCAAATAAGAAACATACAATTAATATCACATAGATTTTATTTATTTTAAGTTGATTTTTACATAGGTTATCTACATATAATTTTCACATACTATATTTTACAACGACACCTATATATATTTTCACACTACTCTATAAACATATACACATATATACAATACAAACGTCTTCCCTCGTCTACATCGGTGGGTCATCATAAATGAACCCGTTGTGATGTGAGGGTCCTGGAGCTGAGGTCCTATGGGCACTGTGCCACCTCGGGGTTTGCGCAGAAGAGACGGTGGATCTCTCGCGAGGTGTTTAGCAGGTCGTGGCATTCCAGATATCACTGAAAGGCATATGCAACTCAACATATATAGAAAGGGAAGCATAGTTACTGGGTTCCCATCGTAGGTCCTCTAGCAACTCGACATGCCATGCATCTGGTCCTTCGTGGAAATCGACGATGATAAACCCAAAGAAATCATTTATCGACATCTTTATAACATACAAAAAAAATACAAGTTTCACACAAAAAAGGGTGAGATTCTTAATATCATCATAAATACCAATAAAACTGTATAAAAACAACATATGTCAATTAAAGTCAATATCCACATATAAAAATTATATTTAATTAAATATAATCACATACCAACCTCAATGTCTAAATGAACAATGCAAGTATGACAACTGACCATGCAGATGCACACCAATGCTTCCTACTCCATGGAGCTAAGCACAACAAGTCGGAGAGAGTGATTGAGAGTACATGTTCTGTATCAGTTAGCCAACAAATGCTAACAAATCATTTGCGCATACGGCTCACGTGAACACTCTCCACCAATCATGAATTGACCAGTGTATAGTCGAGATCGTCGGTGTTTTGCAATCATAATACCACGGCACAGTCCCAGCCGGCCACTTGTGGAGTTTCTGGACCCCCGATGACTCCAAGATCATTGAAGATCTTCACTCGGCCATTCGCACTCGCACTAAGGTGTAAGCTCAATCTCCTAGGCTCCAAGCCTTATAATAATAATGTCTCATGCAGACTAATGTACATAGTATAGATATTCTCAGAATATATATATATATATACAATTCTTCTGGGATTCAAGCTACCATTTCGTTAAGAATTACGTCAATTGTCCTATCTGGGGTCCTGTCTACGTAGACCCGATAGTAGTACCGCTGTCTCTTAATTATATGGTGCCAAAAATAATATATAAAATCATGTAACACAATTGTTACGGTTTTCCAATCGCATAAAGCTTTTTCCGTAAAAATTTAATTGGGTAAGTCATAAAAATCGTTTTTCCGTCGCGTAAAGTCTTTTCTGTAACTTTTCAATCGCGTAATCCATTTTCTGTAAGTTTTCAATCGCGTAGGGTATTTTTCACAAAAACTAATTTATTTTACAATAAATAAATTATTTTCATGTTTATTTTTATTTTCTTATTACCAAATAAATAAAAATAAATATTTAAACCTTTAAAATAAATTCTCAAAATTTCTTTCCATGAACAAGAATATCCTTTAAAATTATAAATTTGATAAAGTCTCATATTCTCATATTTTTGAAAATTCAAGATTTATTTTAAATAATTACTAAACTCATCAAAATAATTATTTTCCATAATCATCATGTTTAATTTAAAGTTATAAATCTTTCTTAAATAATTTATCTAAGTTTTTGAGAATACTAACCATAATAATATAACTTTAAATAAATCTATGTATCAAACTAAAATATATGCATATCCTAGACATAGTTATTTATCACAAAGTCATATCTATTTCTAAATTAATTATAAAACACATAGTTTAAAAAAGGTATAAAGCTAAGTATCAAACATAATATGATCATAAATCTTTAATCAAATCAAGCAAGATGACACTTGACACTAGTCACGGTTTTTAACACATAAAAACAAGTCATCACATACAACAAGTTATTTTATACCGTAATATTGGTTGATAAAGAAAACTCTCCCTTACTTTGGTTTTTAATCTAGCTCTTCCAACAAAGCTTCTTGACTTCTACCAATATCATATCACAAAGAAACATAACCACATATCATTTCAAGCATCATAACAAATTTTAAGATTGATCATGGACTAACCCAATGATCTACAACCTTGAAATCATAACTTAAAAAGTGAAAGAAAAAGAATTTCACCTTAGGATTTCTCTAACTTCTTGGCCTCTTTTTGAGAAAGTCCCAACTAGAGATATTCTCAAAATAACACAAAGGTGCTAAGACAAGGTTTAGAACTTTAGCAAGGGTTTGGGTAGGATTTTTGGGAGGCAAGGCCGTGGCCTTTGGGAGAGGAAACTGTGAGCTTATGGAGAGGAAGAAGAGAGAATTTTGGTGTGAAGACTTGTGCTTGGATCACTTGCTATTTATAGGGAAAATCTAGGATACATAAGGAATTAAATTTTTAGAGAAAACTCCCCTAGGGTGGCCGACCCTTCACCAAGCTTGCAAGAAGAGTTTGTCTTCAATTTTGCCACCTTAAGGCATTAATGGCATGGTGAATCACCTTGGTGATTCACCATGGTGATTCATCTTGGTAATTCATCTTGGTAATTAATGTTTACCATGAGTCATCAAATGACATTAATGTATTAGAGATATTTTCTCAAGATTTTTATCAGTAAGTTTTACCCAATGGACAAAGATCAGTATCCATTGTCCAATGGACAATAGGATGTACCCAAAATCACCCAGAGATTTTATTAGCTCATAGAATCCCTAAAAATGGAAAATATTCAAATCTGTTAACGGATTTGAAAACTGAACTTCCATTTATTTATAAAAATTCCTCAAAGGTATTTGGGACCAAAAATAAAAATATTTTATTTTATTTTTCAGAATGGTCTGGAATTGACTTATAAGGTTAAGTCCAGTTAAGTTTTGATTTAATTGAACTTACAGAAATTCCTAAAAATCATTTATCATAGAAATCACAGAAGATAACATATATAACATAAGTTTGAAGTGTTGGGTTGTTATAGTGTTTCTTAACCCTTTTAAATGATTTTGAAAGTTTTTCTTCAACTAACAGTTTGAACAAGAAGAAGGTTACAAGATAACAAGCAATGGACGAATAAAAAGGCTTCTCAGTCCTATTGGACTCTAAAAGGTTTGTAAGAATTTTCTTTTTGGACGCAGTTAAAAAGTTCTAAAATTTAACTTAAAAACCCTTGTTAAAAACACAATGGCAATCCCCAGAGGTTAGTGAATAAATAAAACACACAAGTAGGGAAGAGAAGCTCACCAGATATTTATCCTGGTTCACTCTCACAAACCGATGGCTACTTCCAGTCCCTTCAACCAGAAGAATTTTCCACTAACCTTTTACAAGATTACAAGTATTATTCACCTCTTCAGGTACACAAGTATTCTCAACCTCTTCAAGTTCAAACACACCAGTATTCTTTTATACCCAGCCTCTTCAGGCTTACACAACTAAATTGAATAAAAGAAGATGTCGAAGATGCTTGAGTTTGAAACTCACTAGAAATGAGGATAGACAATGAATCTCAAGACTTGAACTTTTAACAAATATATGAATTCTTAGAAGAAATAAAGCTTGTTAAACTTTTTACACTTCACTATCATCTTCTTCTACAAGCACTGCTTCTCCTTTATATAAGAGAGAACAAATTGAGCAGTCTTCATATGCTTCATCGTCCAACGGAAACATTTATTACCGTTCTGAGTAGTATTAAATGCATAGACTGAAATGTGACTTTGATTATCAGGGATTTCCAAGCAAGTGATAACTGAGTCCTGATTTGTCTGAGACTGCAGAAAGTTCCTTATTTGCTGGTCTTTGTAGTTGTTAGAAGTGTCAGCAAAAAGTGGCTCAGTTAACTTCTTCTGATGTCGTAATCTGTCAGAGTTCTTTTTCTAGCATTTAAAAATGAACAGTTTCTTTACATTTGAATTTTAACTTTGGACGAATGCTTGAACCTGAGCTTAGTAAGGAAAACATTGGACGTCCAATATAATAAAACTTGTAAAACAGTTTAAATGGTATTGGACGCATACTTAGTTTCCTTTAGCTCAAACAAGAAAGGATGCACATAAGTAACTGTTTGTTAATACATTGTTTTCTTTTTGAAACAGTACAAGAACAAGGTACGTGAGTCTATTATTTAATCGAAATTAAAACTTTCGTTATCTTCAAAACTTTATGGGGTAATAATTCCTTTCTTTTAAAAGATTGGTTCCAAACTTAATTTCATAAGTTCCTTTGGTTCCAACATACATTAACCCCCTTTAAATTTTGTCTTGAATTGATCAAATCACATCCAGTCTTAGGGAGACGACTTGGTTCAATTACCACTACTACAAATCTTGAAGCGAACCAATTCTTGTAATTTGATTGAGCTCAGCACTCACATCAGCTCTCTACCCCTTTACCCCTCTCTCTCTCTCTCTCCCGCTGCCTATATGAGAAAATTACCCTCTGAGGTCCCTCCTTTATGATGGTCAAAGGAGTGGTTAGGTAAGGTCATGTCAACCCATTCCCCTTTGCTTGCTGACCATTCCCCTGTTTCTTGTTGACCACCCTTCTACTCTCACATGCTCTCCTCATTATACTTCACTAAACCTATCAAATTGGGGAGGCTCACGTGTGCTGATGGGCACCTAGGGAATGGATGAGCAAGTGTGGATAATGGGCTTTGGTTGTTGGGCATTGGTCAAATTAAATGGGTATGAGTCATAGGCTTTGGTTGAAAGGCTGTCGTGACTGGAGAAAATCGCGACGGGTAGCGGCGAGAGAAAAAAGTTTGGAAACAAATCGAGTCACCACCAATCGTTTATTGGGTAGGAAAAATGAATGAAAAAACTCTTTAAAAATATATTTAAAATAAAAACACAAAAAGAAGTCTGCGAAAACCAGGCAGGGTTTGGGAGTCGATTACGCACAGGGAAGAGCAGGAACTTAATCCTGCAGCACCCCTGATACATCTGTCCTAAGGTGGTTACCTTAAGCTAATTGTGCAAACTTTATAACCTAAGTGATCTATTTTACCCCATTTAGCTAGTAGAGAAATTAAACAAGTGCGAGCAATTATTCACACATAAACAGGGAACTAAATTGCGAAAATTAAAAGTTTGGCTTGACTTGCGTGCCTACGTATCCCCTGGTGCAATGGGGAACTCAAAGCCACGTAGTTCTTTCTAGAAAATGACTATGAGTTGATTAATTTTAATTTAGAAAAAAGTTGCTTGGAAATAAATGATTAAAAGAAAAAGGAGTGGATGAACTGATTTGATTTAAAAGAGAGTTTGTTAACGTGTCCTAAATAGGATGGAATGCGGTACTAGACTCACTGATCTATCCTAAGAAAAATGTCTAGTGGGTACTTGACCCCTGAAGACAACTAATGCGACTTGTGACATTAGACCACTTATTTCTTAAAGAGGCTCTTATTAGTGCAACCTAAATGGAATGAAAGGTGGTATTAAGCTCACTTATCCACCTCAAGGAGATTGTCTAATAGATACTTTATCCTTGAAGACAGCCAAGCGCGAACATTGTGGCATTGAACCATTTATTTAGAAAACTTAATACTTGCAACCCAACGTGAAGAATTATCAACTCATTAAAAAAAGAAAATTACCATTTAGAAAACAAAGTGAAGACACAAATAGCACAAGATGGAACAAATCCGATCGGTTGGTTGAAAAATCGAGCATCACAGGGATGTTCTGACTAAACCACTTAAATTACAATAGGGAAAACAAACTGGTCAGTCGAACCTGATTAGAAAAGGCAAGGGGTGCTTGATCAATCAATTTAAGACACTTATGTTAGCTTTGTATTAGGCTTTATTAGAAGTTTATTGTGCCCAATATTAGTATTTTAGATGAGTTTAATGTTGTTGGGCTTCATTGGGCTTTAATGCAAATCTTGAATAATTTTTTGATTTTGATGCATTTTGACCTTTCTTCCTTGGTTAGGCCATAACTTGGGACTCGGTGATCCATTTGAGGTGCTCTTGGTGTCTTTGGAAAGCTAAGACAATGCTCTACAAGTTTCATGAAGAACTCAAGAGCTGAATCGGACTTCTAAGGGTCAAAAATATCCCTGCAATACAGAGTGGGTTTGCTGTCACAGAAATCTAGGCAGTGTGCACATATTGGACTACATAGTGAGCTATAAGCCTCCTCTTGGGCTGAAACTTGGCCATTGGAAACATAAGACCCATATCTCCAACTTCACTGAAGACCATTTAGTCAATAGATGTCGTTTTAGACATGATTATGAAGCTACAAGTTGGTTTGAATTTGGAAACACGTTCTACCAACCTAACTTGAGGTAGGTGCAGTGTTTTTGGCATATCTGGAGTTCTAAAAGTCCAAATGGCATGATTCCAATTGCAAAATTTCAAGGAGACAACTGGCTACAACTTTCATGAGACCTCAAAGCCAAAATGCACCGTCTAGGTTATGAAAATCAAGCCAGAAGTCGGATAAGAGTTGTTGACTAAAAGCCATCAACCATACACCAACCCACCTACCATGCACCAACCCACCAACCATGCATCAAGCTTCCATATTTGACAATTTTCATATTTTTATAGGTTGTATTCAGATTATGTACATGTACAAATTGGCTTCTAGGATTAGTATAAATAGAGTCAATCTCTTTGTCTTATCAGAGTTCAATTTTAAGTAAGTTTGAAGAAAGTTTGAGTATTTGTGAGAGTTTTCTTTCTCTTCTTCTTCATTCTCTTTAAATTTTCATTTTTGTTCTTTATTTTATGAGTTCTTCCTTCCCATCCATGGAAGGCTAGGCTCTTATAATCAATCCAAGGGATTAGCCATCTTGATGTTTAATTTGGAGATCTTGTTTCGTTTGTTCATATTGCTTAATTGTTATTCAAGTTTCTCTTCTTCCTCTTTTAATTTTTATCTAGATTGAATTGCTTAATTTGATTTAGATGTTGATGTGGTAATAGCTTTATTATCATGTATTCAAAGAGGATCACATAGAATAAACAATTTATTAAAGCTTTTTGATGGATTGTTTAGCATGGTTAAATTCTGGATCTTAAGTTAATCTATGTTTGGATGGTGCTTACTTTATCTAACCTTGGTTAATTAAATCCTAGATGCTTATCTAGTAGAGGATTCTTGGATCATGTTGAGGCGTCTTGATGTGATCTAAGGCCAAGAACACGGTTAGCAATTAAGTGAATTCCTTGTGATCAATGATGAGTTAAACTCAGGATCGGTAAATTTCCTTGGATTGGTTGTTTCTTTAAATTTGTTAATTACTTTCCTTTTATTCAACTAGTGTATTATCTTTATAAATCGTCAAAACCCCCTTTTTATTTATCTTAATCTGATTAAATCTTTGTTTTATTAGATTCTTGAGAGACGATTCGGTTCATGCTCTATATTACAAATTAGTTTGTGAACCGGTAATTTTTATTATTTGACGGGTCTCGACAACCTCTTGTCAGTGCTCGGTGGAGACATAATTGAACATGAATCGATCGAAAGAGAGGGAAAATGGGATCGGGTTGGAACAAATCGGATCACGTAAGTGCCCGATCGGTTTGACTGATGGAGATCATGGGTAAAGTTATCTGATCAGCTGGGAACCGATCAGTAAGTTGGTGACCAGGGAGGTGGTGATCGGTTCTAAACCGATCGATAAAGATAAGGTGGTGATCATTCGGGGAAGCTCGGAAGGTTTGGCTGATCGAGGGAAAAGTTGTGATTGGTCGGAAAGTTGCCTGGGGGAAATGGTGAGGTGAATATTTGCAGAGCGTTTGATCAGCCAGAGAAAGAGTCTGCTCGGTCGGATGATTGATCTGAGGGTACACTGGAAGATCGACTCGACCTAGTGATGGATGAAGGTGTTTAGGGCCGGGTCGGTTAAATGTATCTCGACTTGGTTTGTGATGAGGCAAGTGTTGGGGTCAGACCGGTAAGGGTGGCTTTGATCGATCGGATAACTTATGGGAACAATGTTTAAGGGATTTGATCAGGTTGGGGAGCTCGGCTCGGTTAAGGTGATGGATGAGGGAAAATGTTTATGGGTTGGATTGGTAAAGGGTGGCTTGGGTCCGTCAACTTGGATGAGGAAAAATGTTTAAGGGTTGGGTTCAGTTAATGGTAGATCGGCTCGGTTAAGGTAAAGAATGAGGAAAAATGTTTAAGAGTTGGATCGAGTGAGGGAGTTAAGGTTACGAGGTAAGGTCGAGTTGGCCAAGTGATTATTGAGGAAAATGTTTATGGATCTCGGCTCGGGTTAGTGTACTGAGGTTGGTTGAGTTTGGGCTCGGCAAAAGGGGGAGTGATCGGATTAGGTCAAATCGGTTTGGTTAAGAGATCTATGGGGTTTGTGTTTAGGTTAAGGGTCAAGTCGGTTAGGGATTGATCAGACAATAGACTTATTGGAAGTGATCAATCAGGAAAACAGTCTTGGAAGTGTGGCAATCGGTCAAAATTGGTTTAGGAAGTGGACGGTCGGTCGATAATGGTCTGATGAGTGGATGGTTGGTCAACCATGAGGGTGGTCAGCCCGAAAATGGCTATGGGAGGTGGGGGTCGGTCGGACACGGGCACAAACTGTTTTCTGATTTTTCACAGATTTAAGAAGTTGTTGATGGTTATTGGAGTGGCGTTTGTGCTGTTTTTGGAGGCCAAAGTAGGGGATTTTATGGTGGTATTGGTTGTTAATGGGTATCATCGGATGAAATTCTAAAAGGGGCACAAAAAGGCTCTGTTTTGGGTATGCAAATACAAGAATGGATGTGTGAAATGTTGTTTAAGGTAGAGGGATGGGTGGATATAGTGTCATGGTGTTTCAGGGTTGTTTTGGATGAATGTTGGGGTTCGGGTGACTTAGATGAATGTGGGGAATGTGAACATTAAGGGAATGGTCGGATGAACTATGGTGAGGTTGGAATGGTTGAGTGGTTTCTTGGTTTGAGGTGTGCAAATTTTGGGTTTCGATTGGTGATCAATCAATTTGAGACACTTATGTTAGCTTTGTATTAGGCTTTATTAGAAGTTTATTGTGCCCAATATTAGTATTTTAGATGAGTTTAATGTTGTTGGGCTTCATTGGGCTTTAATGCAAATATTGAATAATTTTTGAATTTTGATGCATTTTGACCTTTCTTCCTTGGTTAGGCCATAACTTGGGACTCGGTGATCCATTTGAGGTGATCTTGGTGTCTTTGGAAAGCTAAGACAAGGCTCTACAAGTTTCATGAAGAACTCAAGAGCTGGATCAGACTTCTAAGGGTCCAAAATATCCCTGCAATGCAGAGTGGGTTTGCTGTCACGAAAATCTGGGCAGTGTGTACATATTGGACTACATAGTGAGCTATAGGCCTCCTCTTGGGCTGAAACTTGGCCATTGGAAAGATAAGACCCATATCTCCAACTTCACTGAAGACCATTTAGTCAATAGATGTCGTTTTAGGCATCATCGGCATGATTCCAATTGCAAAATTTCAAGGAGACAACTGGCTACAACTTTCATGAAGACCTCCAAGCCAAAATGCGCCGTCTAGGTCATGAAAATCAAGCCAGAAGTCGGATAAGAGTTGCTGACTAAAACCCACCAACCATACACCAACCCATCTACTATGCACCAACCCACCAACCATGCATCAAGCTTCTATATTTGACAATTTCCATGTTTTTATAGCTTGTATTCAGATTATGTACATGTACAAATTGGCTTCTAGGATTAGTATAAATAGAGTCAATCTCTTTGTATTATCAGATTCAATTTTAAGTAAGTTTGAAGAAAGTCTAAGTATTTTTTAGAGTTTTCTTTCTCTTCTTCTTAATTCTCTTTACAATTTCGTTTTTGTTCTTTTATTTCTGAGTTCTTCCTTCCCATCCATGGAAGGCTAGGCTCTCATAATCAATCCAAGGGATTAGCCATCTTGATGTTTAATTTGGAGATCTTGTTTCGTTTGTTCATATTGCTTAATTGTTTTTCAAGTTTCTCTTCTTCCTCTTTTGATTTTTATCTAGATTAAATTGCTTAATTTGATTTAGATATTGATGTGATAATAGCTTTATTATCATGTATTCAAAGAGGATCACAAAGACTAAACAATATATTAAAGCTTTTTGATAGATTGTTTAGCTTGGTTAAATTCTAGATCTTAAGTTAATCTATGTTGGATGGTGCTTACTTTATCTAACCTTGGTTAATCAAATCCTAGATGCTTATGTAGTAGAGAATTCTTGGATCATGTTAAGGCTTCTTGATGTGATCTAAGGCCAAGAACATGGTTAGCAATTAAGTGAATTCCTTGTGATCAATGATGAGTTAAACTCAAGATTGGTAAATTTCCTTGGATTGGTTGCTTCTTTATATTTGTTTACAATTTTAAGTCACATACTTTTATCAATCTTGTTAATCAACAACAAAACCCCCTATTTTAGTTATCTTGATATGATTGAATCATTGTTTTTATTGGATCCTTGAGAGACGATTCGGTTCATTCTCTATACTACAAATTAGCTTGTGAATCGGTAATTTTTATTATTTGACGGGTCTCGACAACCTTTTGTCAATTGGGTGAGGGAAATGGAGAGGGGATGTTGGTTTCTGTTTTGGATGGGGGTTGGATGGTGGATGCTGGCTGGGTGGTTCCAAGAGGCTTTTTTTTTTGGTTGCAAAAGGAGGGCTATGAGGCCAAAAAGAAAGGAAACAGAAAAACAAAACAAATAGCCAGCAGAACATACAAGAAAAATGATAGGGAAAGGGTTGAAATGTCTACATCATAGACCAAACTCTTCTCTTTAGTGGGTGCCAAGCTTTTTACCCCAAAGACCAAACCTTGAGCTCTCTCTCCATCCTCTCCCCTTTTTTTTTCTTTCGGTTCCTTTCCCTTTTTAACTCTCTCCCCTCTGAGTTTACTTTTCAGCCTCATCCTTTTCTCTTCTAGTACCAAAGTGCAATTGGCAAAGGACAAAACTTTCCCCTATAACTTTTGGGGAGCCGGTGGTAGAAAAGAAAATGTCCCCCTTTTGGCACCAGTGTGACAAGGAGTGGCAGCAGAAATAGAGGGTGGTCGGGCTTGGATTTGGATCAAGTGGGGATTGAGTTATGGACTAGTAGAGGTGTCAAAATAGGTCGAGCCCATGGGCTGGCCCAAATAGCCCGATAAAAAGTGTGGATTGGGCTGAGAAAATCTCAACCCGAACCAACTATGTGCTGGCCCAGCCTAACCCGAAAATAGGTTGGCCCGATGCGGGCCAGCCCGCAATGGGGCTGCCCGACTATGTGAAATGTTATTTTTTTGTTATATATTTAATTTTGTTATTTTTTATTCATATGACTAGTTTTATTTAGATTTTTAAAAAAGAAACAAATTCAGTTAGTACATCTAAACATTTCTTTTTTCTCTACTTGAAATATGATGTTAATTTGTGCTAGTTCCTTGAATTGATTAATTTATGGTTTAAGTAATGCTTCATAGATATATCATAAATCATTTATGTCAAAAACAATGTAGTAAACTTTCACTGTTTATGTTGATGACACTTAATATAATCTGTTATACTTGTATCTAATTTGTATACATATTTTTGTAGGCTTTGATTGATGTAGAAGTTTAATTTATCAATAACTTATTATTATAAATACAAAAAATAAAAAAAAGATAAAAAAATCAGCACCTAGCCCGTAATCCACATGGGCTGAGCTGGACTGATTATTTGGTAGCCCGCACCTATTGTGGGTTGGGCTGGCCCGGTCCGAAATAAGCTTGGCCCGACGTTGTCCGGCCCGAATTGACACCTCTATGGACTAGGCCAAATAATGGGCTTGGATTAGATATGAGAAAATTGGGCTTGGACCAAATTGGGTTTTCCTCCCTCTTTTTAATCCTTTTTTTTATTATTAATATTTTTTTAAATTTTCTTTTATTATTTTTTTGAATCTTCTAATATGACCTGGTCAAAATGGGGTGTTCACAATTGCCCTTATTTACTTATTTCTTACTTGATAATACGAATAACTGTGGTTTTCGTATTATCATTATAAGAAATGAGTAAAGATATGAAGCCCTATTTTGATTGGGAATGCAAAAAAATAAATGCAACAATAAATGACAAAAAATTTGAATGGCATTGGGTCTTGAGCCTATAAACTGGATACGTACCAAGCTCTGGTCTTGGAATACAAATGACATTAGGTCGATGCACCCGAAAATAAATGATAGAAATTTAAAATGCAGTGGGCTGACGCACCCGAATATAAATGACATTGGTCTTGAGACAGTAAACTTGATATGTACTAGGCCTTGCACCTGGAAAGTAAATGACAGAAATTTAAAATGCAGAGATGAAGTGTAGTGGGCCAACGCACCCAAATATAAATGACATTGGTCCTGAGCCAGTAAATTGGATATGTTCTAGGCTGGGGACCTGACAAGTAAATCATCAGGCCCAGGACCTGGAAAAGTCATCAACCCAAGGACTTGGAAAACAAAAGACAATGGGCCGACGCACCCGAAAAGTAAATGATAGAATTTTAAATGAGTGAAGTTAAATGCAGCAGGCCGACGCACCCAAAAAGTAAATGACATTGGTCCTAAGACCGTAAACTGGGTATGTACTAAGCCTTGGACCTGGTAAAGTAAATGACAGAATTTTAAATAACTGAAGTTAAATGTGGTGGGCCGACGCACCCGAAAAGTAAATCATCAGGCCAAGGACCTGGAAAAGTCATCAAGCAAAGGATTTGGAAAACAACAGACAGTGGGTCGATGCACCTAAAAAGTAAATGACAGTGGGTTGATGCACCTGAAAAGTAAATGACATTAGGCCGATGCACCCAAAAAGTAAATGACAATGGTCCTGAGCCAGTAAATTGGATATGTACTAGGCCCTGGACCTGAAAAGTAAATGACATAAATTTTAAAAACAGAGATGAAGTGCAGTGGGCCGACGCACCCAAATATAAATGACATTGTTCCTGAGCCAGTAAACTGGATATGTACTAGGCCTTGGACCTGAAAAGTGAACGACATTAAGCTGACGCACCCGAAAAGTAAATGACAGTGGGTCGACGCACCCAAAAAGTAAATGACATTATTCATGAGCTAGCAAACTGGATATGTACTAAGCCTTGGACATGGAAAGTAAATGACAGTGGGTCGATGCACCCGAAAAGTAAATTGCAATAGGTCGAGCCTGTAAACTGAATATGTACGAGGCTATGGACCAAAAAAAAAATGAAATTGGGCCGATGCGCCCGAAAAGTAAATGACATTGGGCTGATGCACTCGAAAAGTAAATGATAGTGGATTTAAAATTGCAAAAGTTAAATGTAGCGAGTCGACGCACCCGAAAAGTAAATCATCAGGCCAAGGACCTAGAAAAGTCAACAGGAAAACATCAAGCTAAGGACTTGGAGTCTTTAACAAAAGTCATCACATCAGAAGCATTGAAAAGTAGAATGCATTGGGCTATAAACCTAAAGTAAATGCAGCGGGTCTTGAGCCCGAAATGTATAAGAACTGGGCCATGAACCCAACATTGACGTAATAAGCCTTGAGCTCAAAAATTAATGCACTTGTAAACATCCTTTAGTTTAGAAATTGATTTGAATTTGACATTTGTTTGGAGAACTTTGACCAATCAAACCTGATTCGATTAGAATCTTTCTCTCAAAGCCTTTTCACTGGCTCTCTTCACTTCAATTTGTTGATCCTCTTCTTGGATATGATAAATCCTTTGATCTACTCCCTTTAGTAGTCCTCATTTTCCTCCCCTTGTTGATTTGGTGCTTTTATTATACTTTTTATTTTATAGAATAACTAATTAAAAAAATTATTTTAAAAAGACCTGAACAAAATGGGATATTTACAGTAGGTAGGTGTAATGAATTCTCTTTGTTTGAAATCAATCTTAATTTTTATGGAATTCAAATTAAATTTCGTTGTTTAAATAGAAGAAATTCATTTTAATTTCTAATTGAGTTAAAAGTAATTTCATAAATTCATATATTAACTTGAACTTATTTGAGATTATATTTAGTTTGTCTCAGAATTGAGATTTTAATTAGATTAAAATAAAATATTATTTACTAAAATTTGGTAATTCATTTTAAAAAATTTCAAAAACGTAGGCAGAGGGGAGATAAAATAAGAAATCTTTTTATTTAAATACAAATAAATTAGGTGATAATAAATTGTATTTATATATATATATGTCTAAACTTCTGTTGTAACTCTATTGTAACTCTAGTGAAGTGATCAATCATTTTGAGACACTTATGTTAGCTTTGTACTAAGCTTTATTAGATGTTTATTGTGCCCAATATTAGTATTTTAGCTGAATTTAATGTTGTTGGGCCTCATTGGGCTTTAATGCAAGTTGTGAATAATTCTTGGATTTTGATGCATTTTGTCTTCTCCTCCTTGGTTAGGCCATAACTTGGGTCTCGGTGATCCAATTGAGGTGATATTGGTGTCTGTGGAAAGCTAAGACAAGACTCTACAAGTTTCATGAAAAACTCAAGAGCTGGATCAGACTTCTAAGGGTCCAAAATAGCCCTGCAAATTAGAGTGGGTTTGCTGTCATTGGAATCTGGGCAGTGTGTACATATTGGACCATATCATGGGCTATAAGCCTCTTTTTGAGCTGAAACCGGTGCCATTGAAAAGCTAAAATGCATATCTCCAACTTCACTGAAGATCATTTAGTCAATAGATGTCGTTCTAGGCATGATTATGAAGCTACAAGTTGGTTTGAATTTGGAAACACGTTTTGCCAACCTGACTTAAGGTAGATGCAGTGTTTTTGGAATATCTGGAGTTGTAAAAGTCCAATTGGCATGAAACTAACGCCAAAAGTTCAAGAAAACAATTGTCTACAATTGTCATGAAGACATCCAAGCTAAAATACATCGTTTAAGGCATGAAAGTCAAGCTGGAAGTTAGAGAAGAGTTGTTGACTAGAAGCCACCAACCATACACCAACCCACCAACCCACCAACCATGCACCAACCCACCAACCATGCATCAAGCTACCATATTTGACAATTTTCATATTTTTACAACTTGCATTCATATTATTTTCAATTACAAATTGGCTTCTATGATTAGTATAAATAGAGTCAATCTCTTTGTATTATACATAATTCAATTTGAAGTAAGTTTGAGTATTTGTTTGAAGAAAGTTTGAGTATTTGTGAAAGTTTTCTTTCTCTTCTTCTCCATTCTCTTTAGAATTTTGTTTTTGTTCTTTATTTTATGAGTTCTTCCTTCCCATCCATGGAAGGCTAGGCTTATATAATCAATCCAAGGGATTAGTCATCTTGATGTTTAATTTGGAGATCTTGTTTCGCTTGTTCATATTGCTTAATTGTTATTCAAGTTTCTCTTCTTCCTCTTTTGATTTTTATCTAGATTGAATTGTTTAATTTGATTTAGATGTTTATATGATAATAGCTTTATTATTATGTATTTAAAGAGGATCACAAAAAAATAAACAATTTATTAAAGTTTTTTGTTGGATTGTTTAGCTTGGTTAAATTCTGGATCTTAAGTTGATTTATGTTTGGATGGTGCTTACTTTATCTAACCTTGGTTAAATAAATCCTAGATGCTTATCTAGTAGATGATTCTTAGATCATGTTGAGGCTTCTTAATGTGATCTAAGGCTAAGAACATGGCTAGCAATTAAGTCGATTCCTTGTGATCAATGATGGATTAAACTCAAGATTGGTAAATTTTCTTAGATTGGTTAATATGTTATTTGATTTTCTTTAAATTCAACTGATGTATTTTCTTACAAATTATCAAAACTCCATTTTTTAATTATCTAATTGAATCTTTGTTTTTGGATCCTTGAGAGACGATTCGGTTCATGCTCTATACTACAAACTAGTTTGTGAACTGGTAAATTTTATTTATTTGACGGGTCTCGACAACCTCTTGCCATGAAGATAAGATTTGAGCATGGTTTCTTACATCTATTGTAAAGGACTTTTTGGTATAGTATTGTAAAGGATTTTATTAGTTAATTAAACCAACTAAATACTTATATAATTTCTCTTTTGTCAAAGTTCTTTCGAAATAATAAATTTCCTTTAAAATCGGATCAAATTATAATTGAAATAACACAAAATAAAATCAGAGACGAAATAGGTATGAATGACTCCATACCAGGCCCTACATGGAAAATAACCTAATGCAATTCTAGGATACGTGCCAGGCAGCTCAGCTATAGATGCCATTGACACAACTTCAAGACAGAACAACAGTACTAGAGCAACTAAAAGAAAATATCAGGAAATCACATACTTAAAACCATACTTTGGATCACCAATATCAGATCACACACCTTGTTGTTTGGACAAGCTTCTACAAATGGCCTAAAGCAATCCTGAGCAAAGAGGCTTTAGTTGTGTAGTTAGTTATCTGTAGTTGTATTTACATCATTATCTTTTATTAATAATGCATTCTTCACAGGCTCTGAATTTTCTGAAGAAAATTTTCTTAAATAACCATTTACGATTTTTCACTACTAGAATGACTTATATAATTTAACAACTAGAATGAGCAAATTGAACCCAAAAAGAAGTAAAAAGAAAAGTAAAAAGCCATCTGTCATTTTCAATGTCTGATAAACTAAATGCTCCAGCAATTGGACAGCTGAGACTTGTCATAACCAGAAACTTTAAGTAATCGATACCCAATAATAAGAGAGTTCTTGTCCAATAGAATACTGTCTTCCATTTTTAATTGTTTAGAGTTTACATGTACTGATCTTTTAACATAGAATTCTGAATATTAAAACTTCATGATAATATTCCGTTGCTTTTATTTTGTTACATCCAAGAGGACAAAATAAATTTTTAGATTTACTTTTTTCTTTAGTTTTAATTTGATCCATGAATTTTGAATTTTGATAATTTGATCCCTATGATTTATGTATTGGTTACCATTTCAAAATGGTTAGAAACAATATATTATTTTTTTTCACACTGGAATATGTTATATTGTTCTATTCAGTCGGGGGCATTTCATCATCGATAAAATTTCTCTTCCGTTCAATTTAACATTCCCTTTTGCTATGAGAGAGAGAGAGAGAGAGAGAGAGAGAGAAAAGTATAGATAGGGGCATATATACTTCAACCAAAAAAAGAATAGTTTCACTTTCAACCAAATCGCAGACTTTTCCTAGTGACTCCCCTAGTTGCTGGCATATCACATGTGTATTATTTCCTATACTAATCTTAGTGACTTTAAATCTCGCTGGTATACCAATATACTTTATACACTAATTCCAGCGATATATAGTGGCTGGTATATCTCTACGCTAATGCCAATGACATTTATCGCTATACTTTGTACATTGATCCCAGCAACTATTAATGTTGCTGCCAACTCTTTTATACTAATCCCAGATTGCAGTGACTTTAAACGCTATTGGCATATCTCAATACTAATTTCAGCGACATCATATGTCGTTGGCATAGCTACATACTTTGAGCATGTTTATTTTTGTTTAAATTTTTGGAATAATAGCTTTTTTTAATTAAAAGCTGTTATATTTAAAATTTATTTTATTTGTTTAAAGTGTGTAAAATTAATTATAAGTTAAAATTATTTTTTTTATAGTTAAAAATAGCTATTCTAATAAATATTTTATTTTAAGCTTTTAATTATTTGATTTCAAATTATTTCAAAAATTTTGAGAGAAAAATACATATTTACTCTCAATCAAATAAAATTTTTAATCATTTTATATATTTTTTGATAATTTAATATATAAAAATAATTTTTTTATATAATCTAAATAAAATTTTTTATTTTAAAATTGATTATAAATTTACGTATCTAAATATAAATTAATTTTCTTATAATTAATTTTTTTAAAATTTAATTATATATATAATTAAATTTTAACATAATTTTTATTGACACACTTTATACACTACTGACTGTCACTTTAAATGTCGCTGACATATCTTTATATATATATATATATATATATTTTTTTTTTTTTTGACAGAGACATATCTTTATATTAGTCTCAACAACTTTTGACGTGGCATATTGGTAACTTTCTTAATACTATACAGTCTTTGGGAGACATTATTTCACTGCCAACAACTTAAAAAAGTCGAGGGGATACGGCTATTTTTACTAACTATCTTAAAATTGCTGAAAAAGAGTTGTACGCTGTTGGGTCAAGGGCCCAACTCAATTTCTTAGAAGATTAGGGTTAGTGTAATTAATACTTAATTTGTAATTATCTTAAATTGAAAAGGCTTGATCTATTTCACTCGTGGATTAAGCGAGTTGAACTGGATTGGTCTGTGACTTAATTTTTTTTCTTCAAAAAAATAACTTTTTTTTACTAAAATACTCTCAATTAGTAATCTAACACAAATGTTTAACTTATCTAATCTCTATGCTCAACTAAAAGATTTAAATTTTTTCAAAAAGTAGTTTATAAAGCTTAACTAATAGCCTCATATTATACTTACACACACACACTTTTTTTAATAAAAAATATTAACGATTTAGCTGGCTGATCCACTAATCTGCGAGCTTATACGGGCTAGGTCTTAGTTGGCTATATTCTCAATCCATTATTAAACAAGTCAACCCAGTGCGACATGCATAAGACAAGCTCGCAACGGGTTAGGCCGGGTTGGCCCATTACCCACCTCTAACTATTGTGGTGGAGCTCAAAATCACAAAGATTCAATTTACATATAAAATTTTTTGTAATATAAAATAGTAAACTAATAACGTAATCATATGTGATGATAAGAATTTCATTTTTGAAGTTGAAAAAAAAAATATACTAATAAATTAAATAAAAAGTAATATGATATACATTTTGATTTTCAAAATAACACATTGGCGTAATTTTTATCTTTTTTTTTTGGTTGAGTGAATATTTCACCATTAAAAATTTTGATTTTGAAAAGTAAGAAATAAATACACTCTTGTCAAAAGTTAAATCTAATCAACTATATAATTAAAATTTGAATTTGAATTGGATGTTAACTTCAATTTTCAAAATTATTATTTATAAAAACTTATGAAATCTAATTTCTAATAGTAATTTTGAAAGTCAATAAGAAAGAGTTGACATATACATTTGGAAAGAAATCAAATGCATAAGAAAAAAAATTCATTTATGGATGACATAGTATGAGAGGCTACAAATGTTGAAGGGAAAAAACTTATTGTGTGAGTGATAGAACTTGAATGAACTCTATTTTAATTATAATATTATATAGATATCGATAGTTCATAAGGCATTACTTTTTCTCATCTCTAATAGTGAATAATGCACCTACAATATATTCATGAAAGCAAAACATACCACTGCAGTCAGATCTAAGCCTGGCTCTAGATGCCTATGTAAAATTTAATAATAATCAATCAAAATATCTATAAGAAATTTTGCTTGACTCTCCCCGCACCACTTATCTTTCTTCCCTGCGCTACATACCACTATATTGTTTAGTATTCATTAGGTTATGCACACTATATATATTGACAAATCTAAAACATAAACTAACATGCAGCTAGGAATTCTGACTATTATATTATTTCCAAGTTGCGTCTAAGTTTGTTGGAGAGGGATACCAAGTATTTCATTTGAGACAGAATTTAATGACCTACTAGCTGGAAGCCGAAGCTACTCGCAAGTAGCAAGTAACTTGTTACTCACATGCAGGGATGGTATTATTCCAAAATTGATGATACTCTTATTTCGAACCACTTGGAATTTTTATAATATTGACTATTAATTGTAATTTCGTATTGTAGCCTTGCTTCGCTATTCTGACCATCGTAACCTCGTTCAAAGAATTATCCAAAAAAAAAAAAAAAGACAAAAGGTGTTAAGGAAAAATATTAAGTGTGTTTATATATGTATGTATGTATGTGTACGTGTGTGAAAATGTGAAGAGTTGATAGTTCAATATATCTATAATAAATTGAAGTGGACATGGAAAGATATAATAGTTGAAGTTTCTGAACTGAGGTGTGGTACTAATTAACTAAATTGTCCATTTAATTAGGTGCAAAGCCAATTCCACGTTTCTCAACAAATTGTGTGATGGCGACGAAATCCGAAAGAATGCATGCATGGGTCTAAGGAGCTAAGCAAGAAAGATCTTGGTTTTACACGTGGAACAGGGAGATATTTCGAAAGGAAAACCAGGACTAAGTCGTAAGGTAACGTAGGAAGTCTAAGGAGCTACTGCAGGCTCACACATGCGAAGGGAGGAAGTATTTCTTGAATCTTGAATTCTATAAAGAATTTAATTTCAATCTATAAAGTTTTTTTTTTATATTATCATCTAATTATGTACTGATACATTATTAAAAGAGTTAGACTTTCTAAGTAGTTGTTATAATAGTCAAATTCTTTTAATAATTTAACAACACATAATTAAATAACAGTATATATTTTTTTTTACATTAACAATAAATTAAAATTAAACTCATCTCCCAAACTGCACAAGTATTGTACTTATTGCCAATGGCACATGGTTAAAGTATTTAATGATGAGTGAAGTTAGTGACGCAATACTATATATATTCGTAACCAAAAAAAAAAACTAGTTCCGTAATAAATAAATAAGCACAACCTTCATTGGCACCGTTGTTATGAATTAGAGACGTAATTTTTTTATTACAAAAAAGTGTTTTGTAATTGACCTAAGTCTTATATTGCTAGAGTTAGAAAAGTTTAAAAGGAGTTTCTTATATAAATAAGTCTTTTATGTATTGGGGTAGAACATCACCTAAGTGAAAGAGTTAAGACACTTGAGAGATATTGTAATTGGGCTATTGAATGGTGAACTTGTAAGAATGGTTTGCAACTTTAGCCGTGTAAATGTTTGAATATAATATTTTTATTAGTGGAGTATTTTTTATCCCTCCTAGGGGTCATGGATGTAGGTTAGAGGAGTTGAATCACGTTAAATATTATGTTTTTAATTGTTCTTTATTTATTTTCTTCTTGTGCTTTGTTATGGGTTCGTCTGCTTTCTTAACAACTCGTATCAAGAGCTCTTGGTTTGATTGAGGGAGGAGAGTTGTTGCCAAGAAGAAATAAGGGAGACTTCATCAACACCACATCATCAAGGGTGTCACGTTAACAATTCTTATAGGTATTTTAATTGTTTTTGTGGTTTTTTAGTGCTATTTAAAGCAGGGAAGAGTATTATACTACACTATGACGGCCATGATGAAATTTGAAGTATCTCTCTTTGATTGGAAGGGCAATTTCACTGTGTGGCAGTGCACAATACAAGATTTTTTTGTGCAACAAGGTCTTGATGCTGCATTGGATGATAAAATGCCTAAATGAAATAGAGTGAGTAGAAGTCTATGTAGAGGAAAGCTGCAAGTACAATTAGGTTAGCCATTGTTCCTGCAATCAAGTTTACACACTGAAAATGAAAGAATGAGGAAATATATATGATCACATTAATGAATTTAATAAGCTAGTTTGTCAATTGTTGAATATTAGAGATAAAATAAGTGATGAAGAGCAAACAATTGTTTTATTAGCTTCATTATCGCAATCCTATAGATCATTAGTGAGATCCATGTTAATTGGCAAAAATACCATCATGTTAAATGATGTGACTAAGGTATTGCGACAGGATCAAATGATGCATAAAGAGCACCCCAATGAAAGTGGAAACGCACTAACTATGGAATGTTCTCAAAGAAGAAAGAGCAATTCTCATACGAAAGGTGGACAACGAAGAAGAAACTATAATGATATGAAGTGCCACTACTGCGAAGAGGACATGCACATTCGGTCTCAGTGCGTCCAATACTAAGAGAAGACTTAAAGAGTCTAAAGCTGCTAAAAGGGAATGTGAAGAGTGATATTCATGTAGTTAAAATCTCAGATGATGTAGACTTGTATCAAGTAGAATGTAATGATTCTGTTAAGAGTAACTCTAAATGGGTGCTAGATTTTGCCATCAATATGCATGTGTGTAAGGATCAAGCCATGTTTACTACATTGCATAAAAATGGAGATTGTCACATCAATGTGGGGAAGAAACAGAAGTTGCAAGTTGAAGGCATAAGAAGAATTCGCCTAAAACTCCACAATGGTAAAGTCCAAGATGTTCCCAATGTGAGGTATGTGTCTACCTCCAATGTCAACATAATTTTGCTGTGGGAGATGCCATGAAGGGAACGCTTGATGATAGCAAAGTAACGAAGAAGAAAAAGACTGAGAAGAGAGTTCAATTTTCAGACAAGGTTGAAGTGTTTGATAACCTGGCTTAAGGGATGATTTGTTATGTAATTGACTCAAGTCCCACATCACTAGAGTTAGAGAAGCCCAAGAAGGGTTTCTTATATAAATAAGCCTTTTGTGTATTAGGCCAAAATATCACCTAAGTGAGAGAGCCTAAACACTTAAGAGAAGTTGTAATTAGGATATTGGGTGGAAAGTTTGTGAGGAGGGTTTGCAGCTTTAGCCACACAAAAATATAATATTTATATTAGTGGATTATTTTTTTATCCCTTCTAGTGGTCATGGACGGAGGTCAAAGGGGTCGAATCACGTTAAATACTGTGTTCTAAGTTGTTCTTTTATTCCTTTTCTTCTTGTGTTTTTGTTGTGGGTTCGTCCGCTTTCCAAACAAAAAGATGTATCATGTAAGTATAACATACTTTGGCTAAAGTCACAACAGGTCTTAGTAAGTATTATAATTTGATATAAAGTGAGCCCTCTAATAACATACAAAAGTACTTATTGCAAAGTGTGTCAACATAGCTTCATACAAACAAAGCTCTTTAGCTAGTTGCCCTACAAAATTGCAGTCTTGCTTAAGGCTAAGTTTATAGTGCAACAACTTATTGGCAACTTATTAACCATTAATATCTAACCCCACCTAAATTCTTTTAGGTTACATTTAGATTCAAACGAACAGATAAGTGGATTGGCAATAGGGTTTTTTTTTATTTGTTTGGTGTAAATGAGAGGTATAATTCCCTTTATGGTGCATGTTGTAAAATATTTCTCAATTTGGTGTAATTTAAATAGTGAGTCATGATACATAGCCACGACTTAGGGTAAGCCTAAGGTTTCTACATACAAGTCGTGGCCACAACCCACGACTTATGGTTTTTCCTTCTCCTTTTATAAATTTTTTTATTAAATTCGTGGGCACTAATCACGAGTTACTTAAAACCAATGTTTAAAAAATCAGACTGGTCGGATTGAGAACTTGATGTTTCTACGGTTCGGTTTCATCCAAAGATTCGGTCAGAGCATTGAACTGTCAAAACCAGCTAAAATCGAATTGAACCGACGAACCAGTTGAACCAAATTTGGTTCTTGAAAAACCGACCGGTTCTTCAATTTATTTTTTTTACTTTTTTTTTGAATTTTTTTTATTACTTTTTCAGATTTTTAATTAGTTTTTTAGGGGTTTTTTCACATCTATCTCCCAAAAGTCATAATTTTTTACGCATTTGTCCGATTTGGATGCATTTTATATCAATTCCACGTAATTTTTTAAAATCTACGTGGTGGAATCTGACCGAATATAGTTGGACCAACCGATTTTTCAAAAAAAATCATTATTTTCATAGTTATGAGTATTTTTAAAAGAAACAATAATAATAAATTATAAAATAAGAATTAAACCCTAATTTCCCCCTTAAAATCCCTGTTACTCTCAAAATAAGATTATTTTAATTGAATACAATAATAAATATTATCATATGTAGTTAAATTTTATAATTCATGTTATTAGATTTACTTATATATATATATAATTATGTATATAATTATAATTATAATTATTATGTCATCCGGTTTGATCACCGATTCGACTAGTTAAACAAATCGAACCATAAACCAAAGGTCTCGCTGGTTCGATCTCCGATCCGATTCTTAAATCATTACTTAAAACATTAATTTTTTTTATTATATTTTATAGAAGTCATTTTTTATAGTTACAACTCTTTGAGCATCGCATCTAAATTCATCTGTTTGTACACGGCATCTCTCTCATTGGCTGGTGATAGATACTAGTTAGCATATGTGCTTCCTATTTGTATTTGGTACTATTAATTTATGCTCTGTTAAGTCTTTTTGGCTACCAAAACTTATCAATTCTTGCATCTTTCCATACAAGATAAATTATTAGAAAATATTTTTAAATGGTACGTGTGGCATATTTTGAGATTGATGGCTTGACATGCATTGTATGAATGATTTGAACAATGAACTCCATTAAGGTACACGTTATGTTTTTATTCAAAAGCTCCTCACCAATTCAATCTTCCATTCTTCCATCTCTCTCCTTTGTGCATGTCTCCTGAAACGTAAGTCTATCCAACAACTCAGTTCAAAGACATTTTTCATTTTCTTATATTAAAAAGAAGAAAAATGTAAGTAAAAAAATAATGTTTAATTGTACTTAAAAAAAATAATCTCCGCAGACCATAATATTTGGAGACCATAAAGATTTCTGTATTCTTATCCTTGAGAATTTCATTCATCTAATCCGATGATTGCTCATTTGCAATGTTCACTGATGGTGGTGTTGCTTGAAATTGTTCCATTACACCTATAAGGAGTCACACATGAGTGAGAAACTCTCTCGCTTTTCTGAGTTGTTGGGCATGCTAGTCCACCCTGCAGTGAGTGGCACCGTAACCAAGTTTCTTCACCCACACCTAACATATCATAATTTACTAGTATCTATCACCTAGCCAATGAGAGAAAGATGTCGTCTGCAAAATTGGCAAATGAGTATAAATGGGATGTTTAATGAGTCCTAACTATTAAAAACAACTTCTATAAAATATTACAAAAAAAACGTTTTAAGTAAGTCATGGTTAGAAACTACGACTTTGAGAAAAAAATTAATTAAAAAAAAATTATTCCTTAAATCGTGGTTACAGGCCACGACTTACATGCAAAACTCTAGGCTCATCTTAAGTCGTGGTTATGAAGTATAACTTGCTATAAGTCATGGTCATAAACTATGACTCACTGTTTAAATTATACTCAACTTGCACCATAAAGGAAATTATACTTCCCATTTACACCCAGTAGGTAAAAGAGCCCCAATAGGGCGTTGCACTTTAAACCATGGATAATCTGAGAGACACTCTCAATACCTGAAGCTGGTCATTACAAAATCTCATCTCTCACAGATTTGTTAAATATAAGTAGTAATCCAAATGAGTAAGATTTTAGGTCGATCAATTATGGGTTGCAATTCTCTTTTTGTGAGAGTAAAACTAAGCCATGGCTCAGAATTTAGACAAATTTTACCCTTCTGCTTTCAAAGTAACCCTTCGTAACAATGATCTGTTGACCCCCAAAAGATAAGATAAAGAAGAAACTTTCCATGTCACAAACTTGGCAGCTTTGATTTACTTTGTCAATTAAAGATAAGATATGGTTAGACTTAGGCAAGTGTGAATATTCCAAATACTTTTAATTATTCAGATGTTGTAGTCTTAAAATACATGACCACACCCCCACCATATATCGTGTGTCTTAATTAACTTGAGTTTAATTTTGATGAAAGGTTATTAGTAAAAAATATATTATTATTATCTAATCATGTATTGTTAGATCGTTAAAAGTATTTAATTTCTCAAATAATTGTTATCATATTTAATTTTTTAATAATATAACCACACATAATTAAATATTCATAATATTAAAAGAAATTATCCGATGAAAATTAAGTCTATTAACTTATGTGAGAATATCAATGTCAATTAAATTTCACTAGCACTTGTACCTTAAACATGCATACGAAATCCTCCACACGCGTGCATGTTCTTCATTCGCTCACCCATAATCCAAAGCGCATTAAACATAGGCCATAAGTATATATCAAGGTAAAGCAAATAGTTCAACTTAGCTACAAGATCTTGAATAAAGGAAACATTTAAAATGAAAACAAAATGGAGGAACAGTTTCCTCATACCCTTTAAATAGTATTTCAATCAAAATGACGTTACACTCTACATATAGAAGGATGCGAATCCCAAATGGGCTGCCTGCATATCATATAATAGCTCTTGTTTCTAATGCCAGTACCTCTGCTTAAGTACCTCAAAATCTTCAAAAAAATTCCCACTGTGGCAGATATCAAACTAACCCACTTTGAAACAAATTAAAGCATTTGAAGTGGGTTTGATTCTGGTGAGTCAGGCATATATAGCTGCATAAAACGAGCTAGCTACCTGCTAATTAACTATATGTACAAAAGAGATAATAGAGGAGGCCGAAGACAGAGAGAGTACTAAGTACTTCTCAATTCTTATGATGGCTCTTGTTTGAGGAACATAGAAGGGACTAAGTCTTGAAGGAGGCCGTAGTCAGGAGAAAGCTGATATTGCTGAAGAAGAGAGTTGTTCATGTTCTGTGAATAAATGGAGGCTGCAGCAGTGGTTGTTGTTTGGGTATTGATCATGAGGCTGTGGTAAGGAGGCATCCGCAGAAAGAAATCTTGTGGGAAGTTTGACCCAGCTGTGAGTGGATTCGGAGTTGTTAGCATAGAAGGTGTGAACATTCCGGCCGCATTGCCTCTCAGCGATGTGGGGACCGGATGGTTGTGCTGACCTTCATATGTTGTTATCATAGTGGTTGGGTCCTGAAATGACCTCTCCACGCGTTTCTTCACTGTGCACTTCTGAGTAGTGCACCTGTAGTAGCTCCTGCGATAGCAGAGTAAATGATCAAACTTGCCATATGTTCACGTCATCAATTAATTTTTGGGTATTTGCTATTGCTAAAGAGGGCCATTGTGTCAGTAATCTGTGATCCTCTTCTAGTAAGTTGTAAACAAATAATGGGGTTTAGTGCAGAAGAACTTTTGAATCTTGTTTTCCACTTGATTTTTTATTTTTCTTTTTTACTAGGATTCAATCAGGTGGAATAATGTCTCTATTGGGTGTAATAACTAATAAAGAAACTATAACATCCCATCTTGTATAGAAGCAGCAAAAACAGTTGGTGCAAGCAAGCAGATAGGTGAGTTTGAACAAGTTTTATGAGAAAGTTTCAATCTTGAAGTAATTAAGTTCTGGATGTGCCTTTTGCTGCAAATAAATGAGAAAATTGTGTATATCTACCTTGGGTAAGGGCTATTCTTGACAGCCTTCTGTCCATATTTTCTCCATCTGTATCCATCTTCTAGGTTATCAACCTCACTCTTGGTCATGAAGGCGAACCTTGGCTCCTTTTGCTTCTTCTCTCCTTTCTTCTTACCCTTGTTCCTGTTAATTTATCGAAAATAGATTGCAAGTTGCACCATTTTAGCCTAATTAATAGAAAACAAAATCATGGATTTCGGCCCCAGCCTGAGAAGACGGGGAAAAACTTACCCTTTCTTAGAGCTCTCTCCTCCCTCTTCTCCTTTTACCTGGCTATCTTTCTTGCTCTTCCCTGAACACTCTTCAGCCCCTCCTTCAGAAGAAGAGGAAGAGATAGATGAGTTCAGGGTCACCAGGGTTTCACTACCACCACATAAATCTCCGGCTTCTGCTGGCTTTTGATTGCCTTCAACCGATGAAAATACCCCTGATGACGAAGGAGACAAGCCAAAAGAAGTTGCGAGTGAATTGTAGTTCATGGCTCCTTGCGGACATTCAGTGAAGCTGATGTATGGGGTATCAAAGACTTGTGAATCATAAGCTGAAGAACTTGGAAAGGAAGGAGAGTGCTTTTCACAGTACATGGTAGATCCACCTGTGACCTGCTGATTATCTAGGACAAGGTCCTGGTAGTAAAGTTCTTTAGGTGCATCAGACATGAAGAAGAAAAAGAAGGAGAAGCAGGAGAAGAAGAGTAAGAGTTTGAAGTCTTCTTGTATGGTTTGAGACTTTGTAGCTTATTTCTTGTTGTTGAATATTATATATAAGATTAAAAAAAATGAAAGAAGTCTTTCGGTTTGAATAGAGAGCTGCTATGGTCACTTTTAAAAAGAGGTTGACATAATACCTTCCAATCAGAAGACCAAAAAGTGCTTTCTCATATGGAAACATTTTCAGTCCATGATACTTCCATTAAGGAGACTGATCAATATTAGTTGGGGAGATGGGGAGATTGTCACAGCCTAGCCTATAAATAAATCAGAAGTATATTAATTGTTAAGTCAAAAGAAAAATTAGAGAAGAAAAACACTAGTAATTCCCTTGGTTATCAACCCCACGATTTATTATATCCCTCTCGACTCTCCATGATTTATAATGTACTGTTAATACGTAATCTCCATTCTACCAAATAATAATAATAATCTCCATTAATATCTGGTAGAATCTTTAACCTTTTGAACCTCCAAAAGTTACAAATAAAAATATGATTTTTTTTATAAAAAAAGTTCATGACTGTTCAATTCAATTTGGGGTCTGCTAAATTAGCTTCTATGCTATGTTTTCTCCTTGTTTGCTCGAGTCCTATGTATTACGTACAGAAGATGAAACCACTAGTTTTATATATGAAAGTACAGTAGATCCCAAGATGCCCTCTACAACCTTTTAAGAAACCCAATTAAAATCTTGAGTCATCGTTCTGTGTTTCTTTCCATCTTGTCGCGTTGATTGAAAAATAGGACATTCAAAGAAAGCAAAGAAAGCAAGGTTGACTCTCCCATTTGGTTACTGCCAGCAAATGTTCTCACCCGTCTTCTTTCTTTAGAAATATATATATATATATATATATATACGCATGATATTACAGACATTTCCAAGAATGTAAAATTTCTGCAGCATACACAGAAAATAATTAGTGAAGGTTCATTGCACCGAGCAATTTTTATAAATTCTGACTACATTATTATTATTATTATTATTGCCTTTCATGGCTGAGAGAGAGGACGTGTGCAAGTGGCGCGTGAAGGAGCGGGTGATTTGTGACAATGGTGGTCAATGATTCAAAGTTTGATTCGGAATATAAGGGCGACACGTGTCATAACTGGCACCGGCATTTGACCGAAGACGACACATGACAAGGCACGTGGTGGAGACGGTCTGCGGCTTTGTCCTGCTACTACTGATGGAGAGCCAAGGTCATCTTCCAAACAACCAGACCATGGATGAGAATTTTTTTTCATTCCTTAATTAAATTTTTTAAATTATAGAATGGTATATTTTAACAGTTTAACTTTTTTATTCTATTTCATTCTAAATTATTTTATTACTAATCACTCCACTTCATTTTCTTTAAAACTTTTAAACATAACTTAAATGTTTTGTCTCTTTTTTTGTCTTTCAGTAATGTAACATAATTATATCTCTTTCTTATTGACAATATCTCTTTTAATTCTAAGTTATTTTTCCTAAATTATTATCATTTAATTGAGAGGAAAAAAATAAAGGAGATAGAGATTTTGATTTTCTTTTCTTTTTTATATCTCTTTGCTTTATTTATAAAGTAATATTATATATATCATCTTAATTACTTAAAACATAAAGTATTAATAATTATGAAGATTATTAGACTGATTCATTAGAAGGATATAAAATTATACTTATTTATATAGAGTAATAATACTTGCACAAATTTACACTTGCATACAATATAAAAAAAATTGTTAAATGATAAGTATATTTGAAACCTATGAAGTTTGAGTGTATTGATCTATTTGAAGAAATGTATGCAATGTTGACATTTAAATACGTTTTCAGGTTAGGCCAAACTTTTAAGTTTTTACAAAAAGGCCATATCAAGTTTAAAAGAAAGCATATAATAGATAATAGATCAAACTAATGCTAAAATTGTGCAATACAAACATGACCTATTTAAGACAAATTTTAACCTAGTCAAACTTATTTTCATCCCAAGTGGTCATATTGTTAGATCAAGCGCTTACCACTAGGTCAAAAGCTATAGTTAATGGCAATGGTGCAACTTTATTTTCTTATAGTTTTTCAGAACCGCATAAAGTATTAAGGGGATGCACCCATTACAAGCGTCATGGGTCGGGATGTTAAACTCATGAATCTTAAGGGAAACGCTGACCAAACAAAGCCAACAATCCCCCCAGTGTGACCCGAGGGATTCGAACTCATGTCCTTACTCTAATACCACTTGTTGAAACAGTAGAACCCTGAACTAGATGGTTTGATCCCAAGGGCAGATTTGATTGTATGAGGATTAATGATAATTGACAAGAGGTTGTCGAGACCCGTCAAATACATAAAAATTACTGGTTCACAAACTAATTTGTAGTATAGAGAATGAACCGAATCGTCTCTCAATGATCCAAAAACAAAGATTCAATTAGATTAAGATAATTAGAAAGGGGTTTTTTTTTGTTGATTAACAAGATTGACAAAAGTACGAGACTTAAAGTTGTAAACAAATTTAAAGAAACAACCAATCCAAGGAAATTTACCGATCTTGAGTTTAATCCATAATTGATCACAAGGAATTCACTTAATTGCTAACCATGTTCTTGGCCTTAGATCACATCAAGAAGCTTTAACATGATCCAAAAATCCTCTACTAGATAAGCATCTAGGATTTAGTTAACCAATGTTAGATAAAGTAAGCACCATACAAACATAAATTAACTTAAGATCCGGAATTTAACCAAGCCAAACAATCTATCAAAAAACTTTGATATATTGTTTAGTCTTTGTGATCCTCTTTGAATATATGATAATAAAGCTATTATCACATCAATATCTAAATCAAATTAAGCAATTCAATCTAGATAAAAATCAAAAGAGGAAGAAGAGAAACTTGAATAACAATTAAGCAATATGAACAAGCGAAACAAGATCTTCAAATTAAACATCAAGATGGCTAATCCCTTGGATTGATTATAAGAGCCTAGCCTTCCATGGATGGGAAGGAAGAACTCAGAAATAAAAGAACAAAAACGAAATTCTAAAGAGAATGAAGAAGAAGAGAAAGAAAACTATCACAAATACTCAAACTTTCTTCAAACTTACTTAAAATTGAATCATGTATAATACAAAGAGATTGACTCTATTTATACTAATCCTAGAAGCTAATTTGTAATTGAAAATAATCTGAATGCAAGCTGTAAAAACATGGAAATTGTCAAATATGGAAGCTTGATACATGGTTGGTGGGTTGGTGCATGGTAGGTGGGTTGATGTATGGTTGGTGGCTTTTAGTCAGCAACTCTTATCTGACTTCTAGCTTGATTTTCATGACCTAGACGGTGCATTTTGGCTTGGAAGTTTCATGAAAGTTATAGCCATTTGTCTCCTTGAAATTTTGGCATTAGAATCATGCCATTTGGACTTTTAAAACTCCAGATATGCCAAAAACATTGCACCTACCTCAAGTTAGGTTGGCAGAACGTGTTTCCAAATTCAAATCAACTTGTAGCTTCATAATCATGCCTAAAATGACATCTATTGACTAAATGATCTTCAGTGAAGTTGGAGATATGGGTCTTATCTTTCAAATGGCCAAGTTTCAGCCAAATAGGAGGCTTATAGCCTACTATATAGTCCAATATGTGCACACTGCCCAGATTTTCGTGACAACAAACCCACTCTACATTGCAGGGATATTTTGGACCCTTAGAACTTCGATCCAGCTCTTGAGTTCTTCATGAAACTTGTAGAGCCTTGTCTTAACTTTCCAAAGACACCAAGATCACCTCAAATGGATTACCGAGTCCCAAGTTATGGCCTAACCGAGGAGGAAATGTCAAAATGCATCAAAATCCAAGAATTATTTATAATTTGCATTAAAGCCCAATAAGGCCCAACAACATTAAACTCATCTAAAATACTAATATTGGGCACAATAAACATCTAATAAAGCCTAATACAAAGCTAACATAAGTGTCTCAAATTGATTGATCATTGACCTTCAAGATACTTTGTGGAGTATACTTGCTCTGTTTGTTATGCCAATAGGATCAATCCTTGTCCCATAATTTTTATCAATCCTTGTCCCTTGATTTAGAGTAGGATCAAACCACTCACATTTGAACAGAACCAATTTCTTTGTGGGCTATTCAATATATTCTAATTCAATAATATCAGTTAGCATCCAATAGTAATCATCTTTCATTTGGAAAGAGCCGTCTGCTCGGACACATACACCATAATTTGTCATACACATCTTTTGACTTTGATCTCTTGTAGAGAACTTATAGGCATTTACAAAATATGTAGGTCATTTGTTAACTTTTCTAAGTGACCTTCATGCCAAACTCTTCAATAAAGGATCTTCAATCCTATTATCATCATTAAGCACCTATACAACAAAGCTTGTTAGTGTGACAACTGAAATACCAAAAGTCAACTTAAAATGTGAAATGGTAAAGAACACACATTTTTTTAAACCAAATGTGGAATGATGTGGAAATTTGTTTGTCTACTTCCATGTCATTGATGTCTGGGACAAGTTCCCTTAACATATTCATATATTCACTGCATATGGATGAGATTTTGAATCAGTCAATAAACATACAAGTACACATCGGGCAAAAAATTTCATGTTTGACAACTCACTCCAAAAAAGGCTCAGCCTCAAGACAATTTAACAGAACATATAATAATGATGTAGTCATGTCCCTATCATCCAATGTACATGCAGTACGTTTTTAGGAAAGTCGCCCTGGGCAATTAGAAATAGACAGTGGCTGATTGGATGCATAACTTTCACCTCCATCGTCATGATGTGCCACTCTTGCCCTCTTAGATGGGACATTAGGCGAATAATAAAAAGATGCAAAAGTTGAAGTTTCCTTCACCAAATTGAGCCTTCGAATTATAATTGAGAATTTTAGTGAAGATGTCAGTCAGCTACTCTAAATTTAAGCTAATTTTAGTTAATCCAATTACAACTTTTTCTCGAAGCAAATGTCAATCAACCTCATACAAAGACAATGGTGAGAAAAAAAGTACAGAAAATCGTTAGAATTAAGCATGTGATGTGCTGATCAAAACAAGTGATAGCTTCAATAAAAGAAATTATTATTTGTTAAACAAAAATGACATGAAGACATTACATTTACATTCTTTCCGCTAAGAAAAACACACAATTTAGGAAGACTTCCAACTCCACCACAAAGCCATCCAAACTTAATAATTGTTTTGAAAAATAATATTTCTCACAATAATGACATTGTAACCAAAATTTCATACTAACATCTCATCCTTTGAATACAGTGTAACGAATATCATTTTAGGTTTTGGAAAAGGAAAAACTCAAACAACAGTACCTCAGAGAGTTTGAAGCACACAGAGCACCTGTGGTAACATTGGTGCACAGAGGAGTTCACTATCCAGAAACCCAACGATGCCAAAAACCTTGAGTGTTGGGAGGGAAGACAGAGGGAAACTGAAAATGTGAGTAGGACATGGAGGGATTAGGGCATTTGGATTTGGGTATAGGGGGAAGAGAAGAAATGAAGGAAAATAAAAATTTGAGGAAAATGAAAATAAAAATTAACATCTCAATAATATAAAATAATTTTTGTATTTTTATTCATAGAATTATAAATTTTGATTTTGATTTTAAATATAAATATTAAAATAAACACTTATTTTGGTCATCCAAAGATATAAGTGTTAACAGTTTGGTTCTCTAATAATTATTGACATCAAACTGTCCTCAAAGAGGCAACAATTGAAGCATAATTTTTAATAAACCACCTGTAATAGCTAGTAAGGCCGAAGAATCCCCTTAGTTGCTTTATAGATTTGGGTATTGGCCAATCTAAGACTGCCTTAATTTTACTATTATCCATAGCCACTCCTTTTGATAAACTATGTGTCCCAAATATTGCACTTGTTGCACTCCAAATGAGCATTTTGAAAGTTTAGCATATAATTGGTGTTTCTGTAACTGAGCCAAAACAACAGCTGGATTGTTCAAATAGGATTCCAAAAGGGACTATAAATGAGGATTTCATAAAAAAAAAAGACCAAATTTCCTTAGCCATTGTTGGATTACTTGATTCATCAAGGCTTAAAAGGACCAATTTAATGTTAAAATTGACATTAAAGAACTAATTTGATGACAAAAAATGACATTGAATAACCAATTTGATGTTAAAAATTGACATTGTAGGACGATTTTGATTTATTTATCATTGAAGAACCTAATTGATCACACTTGTATCTTTGGATGACTAAAATAAGTATTTACTCTAAATATTAAATATCTTCAATTTAAAAAATTAGAATGTTTAATATAATTATACTTTTACTATAATAATTAATGATAATTATAAAATAATGATTTTTATCTCTAATTAAAAATGGAAAATAGATACTAAATATTTTATAATGAATATATAATATATTTAATTTTAATTATATATTAATGTTTCATTAATGATAATTAATTAATATTTCATTATTTTATTCAATTATTATTAACATCAATATATAATTATTAATAAAATAAATATTTAATAGTAATTAATTTAAATAGAATTTTGATAATTTTATTTTATAATTATTTATTCTTTTTATTTTTTTATTTTCTATTTTAATCTATTATTTTATTCAATATATTCAGGTTATATGATATTAAATATATATTAAGTAAAGCATTGAAAATCCTTTTAAAATTATGGCAGTTTACTGAAACTACTGCCAAACTTCATAAGATTGCCGCTATATTACTTTACTTGGCGGTGGTTGTGGCAGTGGTTGTGGGAAACCACAGTGATATGCACACAACCGTCGTGAAATGCTTTAATTTGGTGGTGGTTTCTAAAACCCCCACTAATATCACATCTGATAGTATTTTAACGACGATTTGGCCTAACTACCATTGATTTCCCTTTTTTTGGTAGTGAAAGCATGGTATGGGAGAATTTTGGTCTAAGGAGAGATTGATGATTGAGAAGGCATTAAATTAGGGTTTTTTTGGAATTAAGAGCAAAATTAGAGTCCAAGGGAAGGCTGACCATGAAGCCTGTGAGGCTAAACTATGAATGTCAGCAATGGTTAAAGAAGAGCAGCCTCAGGCTAATTCACAGTCCTATGCTAAAATGATGTCTTAAGCCCCAATAAGAAGTTACACAATTCATTGAAGGAATAAAGTTTGACACTTTGTTTCTTGTATTGTTGGTATTCCAATCAAAGTGCAAACTATAAATGAAATTATGAGGAGAGAGAGTAGAGAAGAATTAACCTTCCGTCAAGAATGGGAGGTGGGATTTCCACGACAGAGATCTTTGATTAAGTGAGAGAGCTTTTGTGAGAGGATTCCCTGCCAAACATGAAGCCATACCTAATGAGGAATTGATATTCAATTAACAACAATCATAATGAGGTGATGAATGAAATTTTGAGCTTAACAGTTAGATGAAATCTTACACAGTGGAAATGATCTTGCAGTTGGAGGAAAATGAGCTAAAGATGGAGGGGATTTTGCTGCACTAAAAACACAAGCATGAATGGGGGTGAAGGGAATAGGGATGGGTCTTTAAGTGAAGCAAATGCATACCTCTAGGAGCTCTGGCAAGCTGACGGCTTCAACTCAGGCAGTGTCTAGCCATGACATCAACTCAGGCAGGGCAAGCCACAAATATTGGGTCAGTACGAAGAAGAAGGAAATGAGGTCTTACAGTTCAAGACGGAAGGAGAATGAAATGGGGAAGAGATAAAGGGAATCTTCATTAGACCAAAACAAAATGTTTTGGTTAATAGGGACCATGACAAAATTATTCCGTCTCTAAATATATTTTTTATAATTTTTCTTTATTGCTAATTCAAAGACGAGATTAATTCCACCTCTAAAGTCAATTTTATTTATAAAATATTAGTTAATCTTAGACACTGATATATTCCATCTCTATTTTTTGTAATAATTTAATTAATATTTTTAATTAATTAGTAGGGACAGAATTAGACCGTCTCCAAAATAAAAATTCATTTTCGAAAAAACTAAAATGAAAATAGTGATGGATTTTGCAAGGGAACACCTAGAGATGGAATTTTCTGTCTCCAATTTCATCTCTGAATGTTGGAAATATATTTTAGTCACCAAATGATATAAATCGTCTCAATTTATGTCTCTATAGGAGATAGAATGTATTCCGTAGCTAAATTCCATCTCTAACGTCAATTTTATTTTTAAAAACATTTATTTAATCTCAGACACAAATATATTCCATCTCTATGTTTTTATAATTTATTTAATATTTTTAATTACTTTGTAGCAATGGAATTAGACTGTTTCTAAAATGAAAATTCATTTTCGCATGGAACATCTAGCAACAGAATTTTTCATCTCAGATTCTATCTCTACATGTTGGAAATATATTTTAGTCACCAAATGATATAAACCATCTCAATTTTCGTCTCTAGAAGAGATAGAATGTATTCTATAGCTAAATTTTGCCTCTAAAATATAATTTTCTAGTAACGTAGAGATTTTTGCTCTCCTAAATGAGTTGCTCAGGTACTATGGTTATCTTCTTCTTCCTCACTTGTCATTAACTTTGGTTTTTTCACTCTTATTTTCAGTAACACTTAAAGTCACCATGCATTTTTTTCCTATTTCAGTCAAAATGCAAAATCATCTATTTTTTGTCAAGAAGCATTGAAGCAACAAAATTTTATTGAAAGCCTGATATTAAAGTTTGGTTTTAGGCTACAAACTCTCTTGAGCTACCCATGCCACCAATAGTACACATAAGTACAGTTTGCTTATGGAAGTTTTGTCTTCTTAAAGCATCCTGTCTATACCTATCTTATAATTTTTTGAGTAAATATTTAATTTAGTCATCTAAAAATATACGCGACATCAAATTTATCCTTCAATATCATATTTTTGTCATCAAATTAGTTCTTAAAATGACATCAAATTATTCATTAAAGGATGAAACTAAAGACATTAATTATCATTGAATGACTAATTTAGTGTCACTAATAAATGAAGGAATAGTGTGATGTCGTGTATACATTTAAATGACCAAAATAAGTGTTTACTCTAAGTTTTCAAATAATCTATTATAGGTTCCAAGAACAAGTATATGTTGTGCCTAAGTTAATTATTTGGACTACGTATGACAAGTTAAGTGCCAATTGGTTGGTTATACACGCGATAATTACTAACCAACAAGAACAAAGATGAGATATTTGGCCATACGAACTAAACCTATTGTGAAAGGACTAACTTAACATTTTGAGGCTTAGCAGCAAAATAAGGATGACAATTGGTCGAAGTGTTTTCATGCCTCTCCATTACATTGATGGCTCCATCACTCTTGCATCACAATAACTTCTAGAATTCCATATCATGTGTTCATTTGTCTTTGTTGACACCATGACATGTATAACTAACCACCCTAGTGTTAATTGTAAGAAAATTAGGAAATTTAAAGGGATATATTAAGCCTTAGGGGGTCGTGGCCCCTGCCAGACCCCTTGACTTTAGTGGCGGATCTTGACAGAAAAACTTGAGGGGCAAAACACCAATACCAATTCATGATGAGCTATTGATGAGAGGTAAGAAAACCATGTCAGTGCCTTGAAAATGTTACTCAATATTTTCACCACAAAATCATAACCAGCTTATTCTTATTTGAATTCATGTAAATGAAAACATATTTTCTGGTGGTGTTTTCTATTAACCATAGTGGCATGAGAGTTAGAAGGTCAAAAAAATTTGGAAAAATTTGGCCATAACTAAGCTATGCCCCTGCTTGACTTCGTCCTTGCCTAGTTCACTAAGCATTTATTTACTTAGAGAAATTGTTGGATCGAACGCTTACCACTAGACCAAATGCAATAGGTGTAACTTTTTCTACTTAAGTCCATTAGTAAGAGTCATAGTTCGATTAGACTTCAACCCTGCTTGGGCCTTGCCAAGGCAGGATGCTGGTCTACAACCAAAAATCCCCCCCTCAACACTTGCCTCCAGTAGTCCATGCCTTTCTGGGAATCAAACCCACGGTTTGATCTAACTCTAGCCCCACCTAGGCCTTGCCAAGGCAGGATGTTGGCCTACAACTCATAATCTCCCTCCCTACACCTACCAACAGTCCATGCTTTTCCAGGAATTGAACTTGTGTACTTGGATTTGATACCACTTGTTAGATCAAGCACTTACCAATAGGTCAAAAGCTATAGCTACTAGTCAATGTGCAACTTTATTTCCTTATTATGACGCCCCAGGTCTTTAGGTGTTGTGGATGGGCCTAATGGGTTAATAGTGCACATGTTACACACAAGAAGGATGGCTATCAAGCTCCAATGTGATCTCATACTCGCAGCAAGTCCATAGGATAATCGTTGGCCTCTCATAAGACCAATAGAAATCATTGCCCAACTTTGCATAATTGCGCATTCTCTAGTGAAAGCTCTTTTATTAAATGCAAAATATGATTAAAACTCTCATGTCAATCTCAAACTAAATGTTTAAGAACCTTGAGATTACTGATCGAGGATAGTGATTTTTACATCCCTCATATAAGTTTTCTTTTTCTTCAACGCACATGCATAGCAAAGAATATGGCCCAATACAAAAAGAAATACGAAAGAGCAACAAATAAAAAATAAAAAAACAAATGCTAAATGCGCGATCACCACAAGATCACCACAATTAAGTACTTATTTGTTTTAGATTTAAGTGCCGTAGATGCCCGTTTGCATTTAACAAAATCAAGTTCAATAGTAACTATTGTGTTTTGGTTTGTTTTGATGTGTTGAGAGAAAGTGAAAACAAAACTAAGAATAAATTATACTTGAAGTGAAAGAAGAGATGCTTCCATAGTAGTAGCAAATTTCTTGGTTACCCTCAATTAATGATAGCAACTTTTAAGTCAAAAGAAATGACAATAACTAGAGGTATCAATTCAGGCCGACCCACCCCATTCGAGCCAAGCTAATTTTCAGTCGGCAGGGCCGGTTAGATTTTAGTGCGAATTAGCAAATAGCCAACCCATAACAGTCCTATGCCAACTAACCTGCAGGCCATTCACTTTTATTTATTTTTTCGTTCATCACTGTTTTTGTGTCTATAACAATAAGGTATTGATACATAAAACTTCCACATCAATCCAAGTCCACAAAAGCCATGTAGGCTAATTAGATACAAGTATAACATAATTATATTTACTGTCAACAACATAAACAGTGAAGATTTGCTACATTATTTTTTTCCTAAACGATTTAGGATATATTCATGAAGTATCTCTTGAATCATAAATTAATCAATTGTAGGAACTAAAACAAGCGAACATAATATACAAATGGAGGGAAAAAAATGACTGATATAGTGATACGTATTCACCAAATTTGATTTTTTTAAATCCAAATAAAGCTAGTTAAACAAATGCATGAATAAATAATAACAAAATTAAATACATACCACAAGAGAGAAATGTCACACTGTTGAGCCAATAGGCTGACTGATATGAGCTGCCGAGCTCAATCAAATAATAAGAATTGGTTCACAAATGGATTTGTAGCATAAGGTAAATGAACCAAGTCGTTTTCCAAGGACCATGGATGTAATTCAATCAAGTCAAGACTTAAAACAGTGGGGATTTTGTGTTTTCAAATTATAGATTCACAAATTAAAAGAAGCAATTAACAAAACAATCAATCCAAAATCCATCAGAAATCCAATTTAGGCTATCATTGATCACTAATCATGAAATTGAATCCAATTGAACTAGTTAATTCAAACCTAACCGAGATCTTTGCATTAGATTTGAGATTCACTACTAGATGATCATCTAGAATTCAACTAACAAATGAAACACATATTTGTATTATCAATGTCAGTTTAGAAACAAGAATTCAATTCACCTAGCTAACAAATTTGTTAAGCTAATCTCTGAAATAACCAAGTGAAACACAAGAAGGGGGGTTGAATTGTGTTTCTTAACCCTTTTTGATTAATAAAAGATTTTCCTTTTCAATAGAAAATAGAACACAGGGAAGGAGACAGTTTAACAAGCAAAGAGCTTAGGACCAACACCACTTAGTCCTATTGGACTCTAAGGGTTTCGAAAAGACTTTTAATAAAATGGTTAACACGTTCTAAAACCAAATAAAAAGATCTTTGTTAATAAACACAATGGTAAACCCCAGAGGTTAGTGAATATAATAAAGCACACTAGAAGAGAGGAGAAGCTTACACACGAGATTTATCCTGGTTCACTCTTATCAACCAAGAGCTACGTCCAGTCCCTTCAACCAGAAGGATTTTCCAACTAATCTTTTTCACGATTACAAGTATTATGCACCTCTTCAGGTAACAAGTATTTTCAACCTCTTCAGGTTCTAACTCACAAGTATTCTTTTACACACAGCCTCTTCAGGCTTACAAGGCTTAAGATGAATAATTGAAAGTAGATGAAAGCTTGAGTTTGAAACTCACTGACAAATGAGAATAGACAATAGAAATCTCAAGGCTTTTTCTTTTTACACGAATATGGAAATAAAGCTTTTTAGACTATTGAAGGATGCTTCGGCAAAAGATCTCTAGTTCTTCAAATGCTGCTTCTTCTCTTTATAAGTAAGAACAAATTGAGCAGACTTCATGGGCTAGATCGTCCAACGGAAATATTTATTACCGTTCTGAGTAGCATTAAATGCATCTACTGGAAAAGTGCTGAACTTCTTCTGACGGTGACTTTTATTCTCTCGAGATTTCCAATCAATGAAAACAAAAGTCCTGATTTGTCTAAGATTGCAGACGGTTTCTTATTTGCAGATCTTTGTAGTTGTTAGACAATGTCAGCAAAAGTGGCTTAGTTGACTTCTTCTGTCGCCGTGAGCTGTCAGAGTTCTTTTCTAGCATTTAATGAGGAACAGTTCTTCATTTTTGAAATTTCACTTGGACGCGAACTTGAGCTTGAACTTTGAAAGAGTGAGTTGAGTCCGAGCTTTGGCAGACAGATCGTATTGGACGCACCAATAGTAAAAGTATATAATACATTTATTGGACCCATAAAGAATTATAGCATATTGGACGCACGAAGAGTTATCTTTAAGCATAGAGCAGAATGGACGCACAACAAGTAGCGATTTGTTAAAACTATTGTCGAAACACTTACTTGTTCAAACTAAATAAATATTTTTGTTATCCTTAAAACTTAACAGGGAAAGCTTATAGCTTTTAAGAATTTAGTACTTAAACCTTTTTATAAGAATTTGGTTTCAACAATCTCCCCCTTTTTGATGATGACAAAAACTATTAATTTGGTTGAACACAGATTCTTTTTTTTTTTTTTAAAACAAAATTGCTCCCCCTAAGAAAAACATTTCTAAGGGAAGGACTCCAAGTCTATTGGACGCAGAGTTGATTGGACGTAGTACATGAAATTTATTTTTACGAAACAAGTTTCAAGAGCAAGTAATATTATCTTTGTATCGAAGTTTAGTTCTTGAGAAAAGAGTTTAACAGAGACAATACTTTTGAAAAGAAATAAACCATGCTAAAATTTAGATCAGATCCTACACAGCAACACAGTGCATTAGCAGAGTATTCACAATTTCAATTAAAGCATTTATATAAGTGCAACAGAATAACCGAGACAAGGATAATGAAACAACCAGATGAGAGAAAAACATAGTTTCATTGAATCAGTATAAATTATAAAATAAATTTGTATGTAACAAATCAAATTCCCATTATTCTCCCCCTTTGTCATCAGACAAAAAGAAAGAAAAACATCACTGTCAAAAAAAATTGGCTAAAAGAAAATAAAATAAAATCAAGAGGAAGAAGGTGGAGGAGGAGGAGGTGGCCCGTGTTGAAAAAGAGATTTGAGGAGGTCTTCAACTCTCTTGTACATTAAGTCCATTTGATTATTCACGTAGGCCTGAAAAGCTGGGGGCACTTGGGTGAGAATGTCAGCAGAAGGTTGTGGTTCCACAATAGCTAACTCAGTGGTGGAAGCAGGAGGGGTCACATCCATTTGCTGCACAACAGACTCAACTTCGTCTTCAGACAAAGGAAGGTCAACATCCCAAGGAAAAGAGGTTCTCCGGAATCCAAACATTTGATCCCAGGGATAAGGCCTGCCTATGTTGTCAGACGGAGGTCCAGAGACATAGCTTGGACAAGAGAAGATTGTTGGCAATGGCGAGTTCAGAGGCAGTCCAAAAAGATCATCTACCATATAGATAGAACGAAAACACTGGAAGCTCTGACCAGGCACAGTTATGATATCTTCCTTATCTTCATCACTTAGTCCTGAAGAAGACGCTTGTTGCTCACACTCCCAAATGTGCTTTTCCCAAAAAGTCTTAGCCTCGTTCTCCACAGCTTCTCCTTTATTCGAAACATGCCACAAGTTAGAGCAGTCATCAAGTACCAAGCAGGGACAGGGGGAAAAAGAAAGCCATGCCACAAGTTATGACTGGTCAGTTTAATTTGTTGGTTTTGATGAGACTTGGTCAAAACTCTTTTATGCAGAAAATCAAAAGGCCAAAAGTTACTTTTACATTGAGACTGACGTTATGCTATTCAGCATTTTGTTAAATTGTGCTTCTATAGAGGATATGATAATTAAGAGAAAAGCCTGTTCCACACGCATATGCATTTCCTATGGTAATGTATACATTTTGTTTCAAAAGATCATAAATCAATTAAATGATATGACGTATAAAAGAATTAGAAATGCGTCATGTGTATCTAGAAGGTTAATTTAGCAATATGATTGGATAATGAAAAAGCTAAATATAAATACATCAATTATTGAAAGCTTATGTACCCTCTTAGAAGACTACTTCAAGAGAAATGACAAATGAAAGAGAGTTGTGCCGATCATTTTAGAGTTAATTGGATGGAAGGGGTTGCTTAAAAAGGACGACTTATGTTCTTTCTTTCTTTATCTTTTTTCTTTTTTTAATGGAAGAATTTGACATTATTTGTAAATCGAACAAATAAAATAAGCATGAGATTGTTGACCCAAATTAGTTGTATCTATTACAAGTGACATAAAATATTGTCGTCTTTGGTGTTGATAATGGAAGTCATTATCAATATAGAAGAGGGCAGGTTATTTGTTAGGTGCATTCAGTATTAATAGAGAAAAAGAATCTTTGTGGATGTGGACGCACTCGGGTCGCCTCTAACCCCCAAATTTAAGGCATATAAACAAAACACTTTTATGGTCCACACATTCTGCCGTAGATTGCTTTCACCATATTTATATTCAGATTGTTGAAACTGCTTTCATTAGCTTCCATTTGAAAGGAAATTATGGGGGGAAAGATCTAGCTAGCTGACCCAATTTGGTATAATCACATATATAACTTATCGTTATGTCATGGTTAAACATGAAATAGCCGTATCGTTACCCAATAGTTTTTCTTTTTGTCAGAGTTATCCGATGATTGTTGTTTTAGTCCTTCGCACCATGTGAGAAGTATGCCTACCGAAAACTTGCTAAAAAACAACCACATTTTTTTTCTTCTTTGACATCTTATTTTGAACTTGAATTCAAAACTTATAAATATAACGATATGGAATTAGCATATCACTTATGAACAGCCTCTCATATCTTTCTTACTAGTACATACTTGCATATTTGTTATATTGAAATACACATAAATAACTTAGTCAAAGAGCTGGTTTGGATGAGTTTTTTATTTTTATTTTTTAAAATTATATGATCTATTTTTAAAAAATATTTTAAAAAAAAAGTATAAATTATTTTATGTTTCAAGTTTAGAAGCAATATTTGAGAAGTTTTTTTTTTATGTTTAAACAATTCTTTTTATATTATAAAAAATTGTCTTTTCTTAAAAGCACGAAAATTTAGCTAAAAGGCGCAAAGTGTGTTTTTTCTAAGGCTTCAATTATATATATATATATATATATATATATATATATATATAAAGTTAATCCAAACACATTAAAATTTAAAAAAAATACTTTTTTTTAACAAAAAATGATACCTTTTTAATAAAAAAAAGCACATCTAAATGAGTATAAAACCTAAAAATTTGGGCTATAAAAAATTTAGTTATAATCTATGGTATGTTGGAGAAATAACCAGAAATGCACAGAGACTTCAAGATATGTATTGACACTTTCTTTAAAGTTTAATTCGCCCCAACTAATTCGTATTACTGGATGCAAATAGATATCAGCGAATTTCCTCTAGGATACAATGAAGAATACTTGATTCGTCTTGCACAACAGAAACCAAGCCAATAACAACAATGGTATTTTACATAATAATAGTTCAATAATTTCTTTTCTACGCACAAAAGAAAACAGATGATGATTTGATATCCAAAAGAACCCCTTTTATAAAACTTCAAGAGGCATTTGGTGAAGAGATGCAATCCTTGCGAAAAGCCATGAGATACAACTCTTGTGAAAAGCCATGAGATCAACCCTTGTAAAAAGATAGAGTTTTATCCAAGAGACATACTTTCACCAAAATTCATATCTTATTTTAGATACACTTTAATGAAAAGTCATATCTCTATGAAGACATACTTTGATGAAAAGTCATGTCTCTATAAAGAGATACTTTCATGAAAAGTCATGTCTTATATATGAAGACATACTTTCATGAAAAGTCATGTCTATTTGAACACACACTTTCATAAAAGGTCATGTCTCAATTGAGATACTCTTTCATGAAAAGTCATGTCCTAATTGAGACATCCTTACATGAAAAGTCATGTTTCTATGAACACATACTTTCATGAAAAGTCATGTCTCAATTGAGACACCCTTTCATGAAAATTTATGTCCCAATTAAGGTAATACTTTCATCATTTCAACAATGTGAGACTTCCATTTTGGAAATCCTCTCACATGGTGTAATTTTAAGAATTTAAAATCAATCCATGGCCTTGAAAAAGTTAATTCGTACTATCCTTTTTAATTAAGAATATGAAAAAGAATCTAAAATGTTACTTTTGATCATACAAGAAAAGAGAAATTTTTAGTTAGGCATTACATACCATAAACACTCCATTAAACATTAAAAATTAAATGTGTAAGATTGTGGATTATATGTTATAAATGCATTTATCCTTAAAGAGTGTCATTACAGATATCAAATGTTAAATGATGTGCTTCCGGATTGCCTACCTAACATATTTTCACAAGGAATTGGATCATGACAGTCCATAATACATCAATACATCTCTCACGACTCATGAGTAATTCGAGAAACGACATTATTGTACAGCAATTCATGGTTGGACCGGATTGAACCGGTCAAAACCGGGCAACACCGGTCAAAACCGGACAAAATCGGGTTGAACCGGTCCTTTCTCTTTTTTTTTAAATTTTTTTTTAATTTCTCAATCACTTAACTACTCAACTGAGAGTGATATAAGGCTTAATAATTGAAACCCTAAAACCTTATTATGTATTTTATTATTGATAATGTGTGTTTGAGTCATGCATATGTATATATTTTTTTATTTGTTTATTTAATATGTAATTATGACATCATCCGGTTCGACCACACGGTTAAACTGGTTGAACCGGTTGAACTTGAACCGGAAGCTTTTCCGGCTCACTGTCCGGTTCAGCTTTCACAACATTGCTTTCTCTATCTCTAGGATTTGAGGTTTGACTTAATTGTTGATCAAAGGGTTCTCGTCTAAGCTCCCACTTTGGTGACCTTTCATAATGGTTTTCTTTGTCTTTGTGGCCACAAGTTCCTCACTGGAACAGCCGCCAAGTAATTAAGAACTGCTACTTTAGGTCTCACACACACATATATCATATATGTATGCAATATATAAGGATATGAAAACTTGAAAGATAGGAGTTAGTTAATTGGGAGATCTAGTTCTCAAATTGTTCCTTTTTCCCACTAAAATGGAGTGATATCCCCTTCAAAGAGAAGAAGATCAAATCTAGAAAGAAGAGATGAAGAAAGACTAGTGATGAAAATAAAAGGAGGTGAAGAGAGAAAAGAGGATTTAATTATTGAAAACTATTATTAAAAAGAAAAATCCATCAACTTGCGTTGGTCCGAGTGGAATGAGCTCGGTCACTAGGGGTGGAAATAAGTCAGGCGGTCCAATAGGAGCCTAGCTTACTTTTGACCTACTTCGGCCTAGCCTATTTACCAAACAAGTCAGGTTTATGCTTTTTTAAAAGCCTATTTAGCTAAATATGCCTAGGCCTTTAAAAAAGCCTATTAGTCCTAACAGGCCGGCCTATTTATTTATTATAGTAATATATAATTGAAATTTTATAATACTTATATAATTTAATAGTTATATATTAATGTAGTTTATTTATTTTATACATAATATAATAATTTTGTTAAATGTTAAATATATTTAAAATCTATAAAATTTGAGTCTATTGGCTTATTCGAAAGCCTTTATGCAATATAGGCATTTAAATAGATTTTCAGGACAGACCAAGTTTTTAAGTTTTCATAAAAATATCAAGTCAGGCTAAAAAAAGCCTATGATAGGTAACAGGTCAGGCTTAGGCCAATCTTTTTTAAAACAGATCAGGTCTATTTAAAGTAAAGCCTAGCCTATTTCTACTCCTATCGGTCACCTTAAGCATATTGTCTTGGGTTCGATTATTGAGGTAGTGTGTATGAAAAAAATGTAGTTGGGAGAAGTCCCTGTTTTACGTGCCTAACTGTACCCTATGAGATTAGTCTCTCTCCTTCCGAGAAAGGCGATACCTTAGTTTACAAAAAAAAAATAAAAATCCCTCTTATATTGTTCACGTATATGATAGTGTGGCTATGCATAAGTGCGGATATTTCATTGATTAGATAAAACAATTCTTATCTTGGAGGAATGAAAGCCGAGAGTCTCTTACAAGCACACAATGCACTAAACTTAGCGTAAATAACAATTAACAAGTTTTCTGTATTCCACTTGCGGCAATTATTTATGACAGACACAAGTCTAACTAGGGTTGCTTTGTCTTGCAGCATAAGTTTAATGTAAGCTAGGGTATATCAATCCACATCACTGAAACCTTTTCCACCTTGAACTCTTTTCTTTTTCCTTCATGAATAATTATTACCTATGACTTGAAAGCGAAAGTCAACATTCACCAATCATACTCACCATCCACTCCACTTGGATTAATGCTCCAACTTGGTCAAATTTTCAATAATTTTCTTATCCAATTGTATACAATATATTTTCTGATAAAATTTATAATTTTTACTGATGACAGCGCAACATCCAAGGTTTCTTTTCTCCAACCAATATTTCAAGGTAAGTTGAGCTTTTAATGTGAAAGGTTCCCCTCTGTTTTGATTCTTTCTTAGGTCAAGGATTAATTTGACTAATTCTAACTACTAACACTTTCCTCCTTTCAACTTTATGTTAATAATTTAAAATGTAATTTGATCTAACTGTGACCCACCAATTCACTTACTAGTAAACAAGAAGATAGAGAAGAAATAGCCTTTTTCATCAAATTAATAGTTTATTATTTATTTAATTATAAAGTCATTAGATGTTACAAATGGCAATAATTAAGGATAACTTGACTTGGTCATGCTCCTGTCATTTTTGTTCCTTGTATTTTTTCCTTGTCTTTCTCCCTTCCTTTCAAAAAAAACATGCAAATTTTGTTCTATATTACCTATTATGGGCAAATGCTAGATCTACTTAGCAGTCCTAATTGTTTCACGTGGTCAAGTTTATAGTTTCTGCTTGAAAATTTTAACGAGGTATCAGATCGATGCATTGGAGAAAGACTAAAACTATTAAGCACGACAATACTTTTCTCATCTTCTCTTTTTATTTTAGAATTGGTGTTACCCTACGTTGGATTAGTATCAAATGATTTTTATCTTAAAGAAAAACAAACTTGAATTGAACAGTGTCTAAAACTTCTAGAGTAGTAAACTTTTGATAAGTGCTAAGTGACAAAGCATGATTGATGACAATTGAAATTGGTTTGATTCTTCCAAAAGCCAAAAGAAGCTTTGAAATTTACAATCTTTTACCAAGTCACAGATATCTAACACAATTATATAGAACTTTTCATTCAACTATGAAATTTGTTGAATTCCTCGTCTAGACTACAAAAAGGGTAGTCTTGACGTAATTACACAAGGAAATATACGCTAGGGACTAGACTATCCACTATACAACTTCCCACAATGTGTTTGTCACACTATTATGCGCTATAATTAGTATCTTGTGTGTTTTTCCAAGATGAAGGCTTAAATAATGAGTGCGCTTAAAGGAAAAAGGAGGGAAAGAAAACGCAATGGAAGCAGCCTTTTAAGAGCAAAACCAAATCCATATACCTAATTCTTTGTTTAGATAGTAATAGTGTCAAGGACTAATTATCCTAAGAGCTTAAGTTATTAGGTGGATACTTATGAATGACTTTATATCTCTAACATGTCCCTTCACATAGGAGTCATTTGAGCTCAAAGTGTGGATAATGCATGGGTCCACTCAATCTTGTGCTGAAATTCAACTTTTATTTAAGAGAATGAGAAGTAAGGATTGAACTCCTAACCACCTAACAATAGAGACTCTGATATCATGTTATGAATGATTTTATATCTCTAACAAATAGTATTGAATGAAGCCCTTTTCATGATATTATGAAAAGTGAAAACCCAAAAAGCATATTATTTCATCTATATCATACTCGAAAATTCAAATGGTTCACGATATCTAGTTGTGTGCTTTATGAAAACACACAGTTACATTCCCATGAAATCACAGAGTTACGTTTACATGTGCTTTATATCAGTTGATTAATATAATCTTTGTTCTTTGTCTCAACCTCCTCCAAATGCCGAAGAGAACTATTGTCAAACAATTTGCATGAAAAATTCAGTTATGAAGAATGCGGCCAGGGTGGGTTTACCTTGTTTTATTAAGTGCTTTTAATTTTTTTTCCAGAGGTCAAAAGACTGCAGAAACCACCAATATCACACAGACAGCATCTGTTTTTGTCATATCTTTTTTGTTTGGTGGCCTACTTCTTCCAACAAACACCCAAAAATGACATTCAGAACTTCTAACAATGTGTGGTAGTTCCCTAAAGTTGAGCAGTAGTAAAGAAGGATTAGACAAGTGACAAGAGGTTGTCGAGACCCGTCAAATAATAATAATTACCGGTTCACAAAATAACTTGTAGTATAGAGAATGAACCGAATCGTCTCTCAAGGATCCAAAAAGAACAAAGATTTAATTAAATCAAGATAATTACAAGGGGAGTTTTGATGATTTGAAAAGATAATACACTAGTTGAATTAAAGGAAAGTAATTAACAAATTAACCAATCCAAGGAAATTTACCGATCTTGAGTTTAATTCATCATTGATCACAAGAAATTCACTTAATTGCTAACCATGTTCTTGGCCTTAGATCACATCAAGACGCCTCAACATGATCCAAGAATCCTCTACTAGATAAGCATCTAGGATTTAATTAACCAAGGTTAGATAAAGTAAGCACCATCCAAACATAGATTAACTTAAGATCCTCTTTGAATACATAATAATAAAGCTATTATCACATCAACATCTAAATCAAATTAAGCAATTCAATCTAGATAGAAATCAAAAGAGGAAGAAGAGAAACTTGTATAACAATTAAGCAATATGAACAAGCGAAACAAGATTGACAAGAGGATGTCGAGACCTATCAAATAAAATAACCGGTTCACAAACTAATTTGTAGTATAGAGAATGAACCGAATCGTCTCTCAAGGATCCAAAAACAAAGATTTAATTAGATCAAGATAATTAGAAAAGGGGGGGTTTTGTTGTTGATTAACAAGATTAATAAAAGTAGGAGATTCAAAGTTGTAAACAAATATAAAGAAACAACCAATCCAAGGAAATTTACCGATCTTGAGTTTAACTCATCATTGATCACAAGGAATTCACTTAATTGCTAACCAAGTTCTTGGCCTTAGATCACATCAAGAAGCCTTAACATGATCCAAGAATTCTTTACTAGATAAGCATCTAGGATTTAATTAACCAAGGTTAGATAAAGTAAGCACCATCCAACATAGATTAACTTAAGATCTAGAATTTAACCAAGCTAAACAATCTATCAAAAAGCTTTAATACATTGTTTAATCTTTATGATCCTCTTTGAATACATGATAATAAAGCTATTACCACATCAACATCTAAATCAAATTAAGCAATTTAATCTAGATAAAAATCAAAAGAGGAAGAAGAGAAACTTGAATAACAATTAAGCAATATGAACAAGTAAACCAAGATCTCCAAATTAAACAACAAGATGGCTAATCCCTTGGATTGATTATGAGAGCCTAGCCTTCCATGGATGGGAAGGAAGAACTCAGAATTTAAAGAACAAAAACGAAATTGCAAAGAGAATGAAGAAGAAGAGAAAGAAAACTCTCACAAATACTTAAACTTTCTTGAAACTTACTTCTAAATTTAATGCCTCTAATACAAAGAGGTTGGGTCTATTTATACTAATCCTAGAAGCCAATTTGTACATGTACATAATCTGAATACAAGCTATAAGAATCTGAAATTTGTCAAAAATGGAAGCTTGATGCATGGTTGGTGGGTTGGTGTATGGTTGGTGGCTTTTAGTCAACAACTCTTATCCGACTTCTGGCTTCAAATTCATCACCTAGACGGTGTATTTTGGCTTGGATGTCTCATCATAGTTGTAGCCAGTTGTCTCCTTGAAAATCTCCAATTTGAATCATGTCATTTGGACTTTTAGAACTCCAGAAATGCCAAAAACACTTCACCTACCTCAAGTTAGGTTGGAAGAACGTGTTTCCAAATTCAGACCAACTTGTAGCTTCTGAAGCATGCCTAAAACGACATCTATTGACAAAATGGTCTTCATTGAAGTTGGAGATATGGGTCTTATCTTTCAAGTGACCAAGTTTCAGCCCAAGAGGAGGCCTATAACCCACTATATAGTCCAATATGTGCATACTGCCCAGATGGTTCCGTGACAGCAAACTCACTCTGCATTGCAGGGAAATTTTGGACCCTTAGCATTCCGATCCAGCTCTTGAGTTCTTCATGAAACTTGTAGAGCATTGTCTTAGCTTTCCAAAGACACCAAGATCACCTCAATTGGATCACCGAGTCCCAAGTTATGACCTAACCAAGGAAGAAAGGTCAAAATGCATCAAAATCCGAAAATTATTCAATATTTGCATTAAAGCCCAATGAAGCCCAACAACATTAAACTCATCTAAAGTACTAATATTGGGCACAATAAACATCTAATAATGCCTAATACAAAGCTAACATAAGTGTCTCAAATTGATTGATCAAATTCCCCACACTTAAGCTTTTGTACTCCTGGGCAAAACACATAACAACGAAACTAAAGAAATACAAGAAACATCATATTATTAAACTAAAAACATAAAAACTGATTGTACCTAATCTAATCCACTTCCGTAGGAAAACACGATGGCACTTAGCATGTGCCACAAGCCTTTAAACCCCTAGGTGTCCCTAGTGGACGAGTTGTAGTCTCGTGAGGGTTTACCAGGATGATACCCACAAACATGTAATATTTTATTTAATCAATTCAACTAATTTTTAAATACAAGCATTGTATCAAATATAAACCATAATTAATAAGTAAAGTATGCTTAACAAAGAATAGTTGAATCAAATCAATTGAGAATAAAGTATAGCATAATCATGCTTTAATCATAAATAGGCATGTTCAGATTGAGTAAAATTCTTCACAAGTGTCACTCAAATCACACAAGGTGTTTAGGTTAACTGTTTACGCTCAACTCAGTCAAATTATGAAAGTATTTTACCATAGGCTTGCATATACATCAATTCTCCACTACTTAGATCAAATAAATTGCAAAAATCAAGAGGTCTTTCAAAAAGGTTGTAATGGAACTTATAAGGTGAAGGAAGGGAACAAAATAGATAATAGCAGGTTAAAACCAAAGAGAATAAAAGAGCATTGAGGAGTAATTCAAGTAGAAAGAATAATTTTTTTTTTTTTTACCCAAAACCATAAAATGCTCATTCTCTTCACACATTCCTTCCTTTTTCTATTCTCTTTTTTTTTTTGTTTTGTTTGTTTTTTTTTTCTTTTTTTTTTTGTGTACCAAGCATTTCGTATCAGCACACCAATTCCCCCACACTTAAATCATTGCAAGCAAAAGAACTCCTCCAATAAGAAAATCAATGCTCTCCCATTCCCTAAGGTAAGGTAAAACATGGTTTTTCACTCAAAGCTTGTAATGAGCTAAGAACAAAGAATAGGCAAATAGGTTTAGAGGGAGTTAATAATTGGATAAATGCAAGGTAGGTTTATTTGGCCAAAGCGGCTAAGTCAAGAAAAAAAATGCCTCTGTCATTTTCATGCAACATACAGACCAATGTAATCTCAAATCGATTCAATGCAAGTTCTAGAAAATAAATTCATAATTGACATCACTCATGAAAGAAAATAACCAAGTGTAAGTATCAAACTTGGAAAAGCCCAAAACTCACAAAGGTATGGAACATTCACTCAATTCAACCATGCCTTCTTCCTAATATCCACAATCATATACACATGTATATCATGAAAATGATTCAACTATAAACTGTTTTGCATACTTTTATCATCAATTAAGCTCAGATTCAGCACATGCTTGTATCAAAATCAATTGAAAAGATCAAAATTGTGTGTGTGTGTGTGTGTTTTTATTTTTTTATTTTTTTAATATATATACAAGAACAAAGATGATTTAAGACCTATTATGAAATGCAAGTTAAGATGCGTCTCAAGAGCAAAACTACTCCTTACTCTGCCATCATACATCTAAAAAGTTAGTAACAATAAAGATTAGTTTTTTTTTTTTAACTAAACTATGTACATGGTAATGTCAACTATCCCTCCCCCCAACTAATTAAAGACATTGTCCCCAATGTCAAAATAAAGATAGGTAGAGTGTAGAAGGTCTTACCGTAAAAACCGCAAATCGGGCTGAAATAAGAAAAATTACAAAAAACTAAAACCATAAGAGAAAACAAAAATTCACAAAGACAAAGTCAAATCAAGTTTTTGCTTTTTCTTGCTTTGCCTTGTTCCCAATTCCGTGGAGCCATTCTTGGATCACGTTGTGGTACAAATGCATTGAGTTGATCGAGCAATTGTTCGGGAGTTGTAGCGATTACAAGACTTTGACGTGTCGCTTGTGAGATGAACCTTTTTCTACAAAGATGATCAAGAAAACAAAACAAATCGTCATAAAAACCATTAACATTTAATATACCTATGGGTTTTTGGTGAAAGTTCTCATTGTGACCAGGATGTAATTTGAAAGAGTTCTTCCAAAGTTTCAAAACCACCAGGTAGGGCAATAAAGGCATCAGCATTGGCGATCATAATGTTCATGCGTTGGTGCATGCAAAATACTATTACTTCATCCCCTAATGTTTTTCCAATGGGCTTCTTTGGTCGATAAAGGACTGAATGACACCAAGGACTTTGCCACCTCCTAAATGTGCAGCAGCTTGCTACACAACCCATTAACCCAAGACTACCTCCTCCATAAACTAAACGGATTTCTCTCTCAGCTAGCACTCGACCAAGATGGTGTGCAATATTTACAAACTCTTTATCTTTCCCAGGATTAGATCCACAAAAGACACAAACACTCTTGATCCGACGAACTGAAGTGACTTCCATTTTTTTCTCTTTGTTTTTTTTTTTTTCGTACTCTCACCTTATCAATGATCTGAAGAGAGCAAAGTGCATTATTTAAAGGCATAAAAACTCAAAGGTAATAATTACACCTATAAAGGAGGGGTAGATCCGTGTGTCAGGTAAGTTTGAAAATAAGCACAACAATGATAATAGCTATATGACAATGATAAAAGACTAATCTATATGTGTCAGAAGAAGTTTGAAAATATGCAACGCATATTTCAAAAAAATACGGCTATTTTTTTTTTTTTTTTGAATTTTTTTTTTTTTTGAAATTTTTTTTTTTGAGTTTTTGATTTTTTGATTTTTTTTTGATTTTTTTTTTTTGATTTTTTTTTTTGATTTTTTTTTAATAAACAGGAAAAAAAAATAAAATTAAAAAAAAAAATACTTACAGGAGGTGTGATTGTGTTTCACATTTTCCTCTGGTTTTACGTCCAGTAACGTCTTGAAGCTCTCTATGGGCCGATGGTCGGCTTCCCATCCAATTTTCTTAAAAATTGGCAAACAGGGTCTTTTTGAGTCAGATTCCCGAGACTATAACGTTCATGTTCATCTTGGAATATTGGCCATAAATCGAGAAGTACTCTCTGCACATCTCCACTAGGATGCGTCTCAAGAGTCAATAGAATGTTATCTAAAGACTCCTTACTCATGCCATCCTTTATGAAGTTAATTTTATCATCTCGGTTTATAGACGTCATTCCAATTGATTTGCATTTTGTGTTACAGGTCCATCTTGCACATTTATAGCGGACCAGTAACCTTTTTGCTCTTCTCTTCTTTGCATATGAACTTTTGCCTAGCCCTGGCATATATGAAACAAGAGCGTCGTAAAATTCACCTCTCGAGTCGGACCTTTGCTTCGATTAACCAACAGATATCCGCGAGGATGCCTTTGTGCATAAGCATCCTTAATCTCTCAAACCTTGCACAATAAATGTTAGTTAAAGCATTTTGAGGGAGAGAGGGGAATTGCTTGCGGAGGTTAACAAGCTGATTATCCATTTCGAAAGAAAGAAGAAAGAGAGAAAAAAAAAATGAGTAAAATTATATACAGATTTCAGTATTTGTGGGTAACTGAAGGGACCGAAAAAAAAATTTTCACGGAGTACCGTTATCCGCCATTTAACCGGTGAAAAATCATCTGTCAAAGAAAAACAAACAAAATAAAGACAGAAAAATCAAACTTTGATAGATTTTCTCACTTGGCACCGTTTTTTCTGTCTCGATTCCTGTGACAACAAATAAGTCAAAGTTAGAAAGAGGAAAGAGTTAGAAAACTTGGGATGCCGCCCAAGAAGCGCTACTTTTAATGTCCTTAGCCAGCGTGATTGAAGATTTTGCACGAGCGATGGGTCCTCCCCAATAATGATTCAATCTCTGGCAATTGACATTAATCGTGGCTTTTTTTTTTTTTTTTTTCTCTTTTTTCTCTTTTTTTTTTCTTTTTTTTTTTTTCAACACAGTAGTGATCAATCATGGTAGAGGGCATCCTGCAGTTGAACTTCCTCCACGAGGTTCTCTTGAGCTCCTTCATAAAAATTTTTGAGGCGGTGACCATTAACTTTGAACACTTTGTTGGTGGCTTCACTCTTAATTTCCACTGCACCATGAGGAAAAATGTTAGTGACAACAAACGGACCGTCCCACCTAGACCTTAATTTACCAGGCATCAACTTAAGGCGAGAATTAAACAAGAGAACTTTTTGCCCAACTGAAAACTCCTTCCGAAGAATAAACTTATCATGGAAGGTTTTAGTCTTTTCTTTGTAGAGTCGAGAGCTCTCATAGGCATCTAGGCGGATCTCTTCCAATTCCTAGAATCGCAACTTCCGCTCTATGCCGCCTCCGCCAAATTCATGTTGCATTGCTTCACGACCCAATATGCTTTGTGCTCAATTTCTACTGGCAAGTGGCATGCCTTACCATAGACTATCCGATATGGAGACATCCCGATTGGAGTTTTGTAAGCGGTCTGGTAAGCCCAAAGAGCATCCTCAAGCCTCATGCTCCAATCCTTCCGATTAGGTTGGACTGTTTTTTCAAGTATGCGCTTGATCTCTCTATTGGAGACCTCGACTTGACCATTAGTCTGGGGATGGTAAGGTGTAGAAACTTTATGCAACACGCCATATTTCCTCATCAATCCCTCCATGCTCCTAAGCATGAAATGGGTGCCTTGATCACTGATGATAGCTCTCGGGATTCCAAACCTGCAGAAAATCTGTGATCTAACAAAATCCACAACAACTTTGGAATCATCAGTCCGAGTGGCTTTAGCCTCCACCCATTTTGATACATAATCAACAGCTAGCAAAATGTAAACATAACCAAAGGAAACAGGAAAAGGTCCCATGAAATCAATACCCCATACGTCAAAGATTTCACAATACAGTAGAGGTTGCTGGGGCATCTCATTCCTGCGAGAAATGTTCCCTGTTCTCTGACACTGTTCACAAGACTTACAGAACAAATATGCATCATGAAACAAGGTAGGCCAATATAAACCAGAGTCTAAAACTTTCCTAGCTGTACGTTGAGGCCCAAAATGTCCACCACATGCAAATGCATGACAAAAGCTAAGAACAGAATGAAACTCTTGATTAGGCACACATCGCCTAATAATTTGGTCACTACAAAATCGCCACAGATATGGATCATCCCACACATAATATTTTGATTCACTCTTAAGTTTATAAATTTGTGCACGAGTGAAATGTGAGGGAAAAGCGTAGCAACCAAGAAATTCACCATATCAAAGAAACCAAGGGAAGGTGTTCTTACCTTGCACCGCATAAGTCGCTCATCCGGGAAGGAGTCCCGTACAGGAAGGGATCTCAAGCCCTTTCAATGCGGCTCAAATGATCTCGCCACTAGGTTCTCTCGCTCCACTCTTGTCACGGATCTCTATATGAAACTCTTGGAGCAAGAGCATCCATCTTATTAGTCGGGGCTTTGCATCTGGCTTCTTCAAAAGGAACTTCGTGAGTCGCATGATCATTAAACACAACAACCTTAGAACCAAGCAAATATGATCTAAACTTATCCAAAGCAAAAACAATGGCTAAAAGTTCTTTTTCGGTTGTGGTATAGTTGGCACGAGCAGATCTAGAGTTCTGAAGCATAGTATATCACATGAGAAGCTTTCCCACTCTCTCTGTGCCAAGATCGCTCCCTACTGCATAGTTAGAAGCATCACACATTAACTCAAATGGCAATGTCCAGTCAGGTGGATGGATGATAGGGGTACTAGTCAAGGCCTGCTTCAAGTGGTTGAAAGATGCCTTGCACTTGTCATCAAAATTGAACTCCACATCTTTTTGCTATGGCGGGAAAGTGGAAGAGCAATCTTCTTTGAAGTCGGCAATGAAGCGCTGTAGAAACCTGCATGACCAAGAAAAGAACGCACTTCCCGCACGCATGTGGGGTAAGATAGACAAGTAATTACATCAATCTTGGCAGATCTACCTCAATGCCCTTATCGGATACTACATGGCCTAAAACTATACCTGTTCTACCATAAAATGGCATTTCTCAAAATTTAGCACAAGGTTAGTCTCAATGCATCTTTGCGAGACTCTAGATAGGTGGCTAAACATGAATCAAAAGAAGAACCATAGACAGTAAAGTCATCCATAAATACCTCCATGCACTCCTCTAAGAAATCGTAAAATATGCTCACCATGCACCGGGAAGGTACCAGGGCATTGCAGAGGCCGAAGGGCATCCGTCTGTAAGCAAAGGTGCTGAAGGGACAAGTAAATGTGGTCTTCTCCCGATCCTCCGCAATGTGGATTTGGAAGTATCCAAGATAGCCATCTAAAAAGCGCAATGGGACTTACTAACAACCGTTCCAAAGATCTCGATCAATGAACGGAAGGGGTAATGATCTTTCCGAGTGGCTTGGTTGAGACGTCTGTAGTCAATGCGGACTCTCCGGCTATTCTCGCACTCGGGTTGGAATGAGCTCATTCTTCCGGTTGGCCACAACAGTCACCCTGCATTTCTTTGGAACTACTTGCACCGGCTCACCCACTTGTCGAGAGATGGGATAGATAATGCCACTGCAGAGCTTGGTCACTTCTTTTTCACCACATCTAGAATGAGAGGATTCAGTCTCCTCTCGGGGTTGTCTCACTGGTTTAGTTTCCTCCTCAAGTAATATCCTCGTGCATGCATGTGGAGGGGTTAATACCAGGAATGTCCGCAAGTGTCCAACCAATTGCCCTTTTGTGTTGCTTCAAGACTTCCAATAATCTGGTTTCTTGCTCGGGTTGGAGGTGTTTGGCCATTATCACCGGAGCTTCTCATCCTCTTCCAAGAATGCATACTTCAAATGCTCGGGCAAGGGCTTAAGTTCAATGGAGGGTGGTTCTTTGGTCTGACGGTACTAGTTTTGGAACCGAAACTAAATCTGCTAAATTCTCGTGCCAGTTGCACTGCACCGCAAGTCGTGCACAATCTTGCAAAACAACATCATCATATCCTATGGAATCAAAAGAATCACACTTAGCGGCAGGATGAATGACAACATCATTAATAACAAGATCATTGCCATTAATAATGTAATCATCAATGTCACAGAATTAACAACAAGACATGATAAGTATGTAGAAATCTCAAAGACAGTCGCACACATTGTAGTGGGTTTACAACCAAAAAGTCCGAAGCAGTAACAAGTATCACAAGCTATGCTATCGGTGTATCCTACAATTTCAGAAACTACGCCAACATATCAACATGTATATCATCAACCAAGAAATCAATGACATCAAAATGAAAAAATGAATGATCCTCGACAGGGTATTTCATGGCCTCAAAAAGGTTACTCTGAATGATATCATCCCCAAATTCCATGGACAGGGTACCAGCATGCACATCAATCTTAGTTTTAGCCAGTTTTCAAAAATGGCCTACCTAAGATCAATGGGGGTGGGGAAGAGGCGATTCATCTTCCATATTCAACACATAAAAATCACCGGGAATATTAAATTATGTACCCGAACCGTAACGTCCTCCAACACTCCTGCAGTTGTGCAGTGCTCGGTTTGCTAATCGAATGACAATGCCGGTGGGCTTTAGCTCTCCCATATGCAAGGAAGTGTAAACTGACTTTGGCATTACATTGATGGAGGCTCCCAAGTCTAGCAAGGCATGAGTGAACTGTTGGTGCCCTATGGTGCAAGGGATGGTAAAAGTGCCTGGATCCTTGCATTTGGGAGGCAGGTTGGGCTGAATCAAAGCAGAGACATTCCTCCCCATACTCACTTTTTCAGTGCCCTTTAGCTTCCTCTTATGGGTGCACATCTCTTTCAAGAACTTGGCATACTTGGGGATTTGTTTAATTGCCTCCAAGAGAGGTATATTCACCTCAACCTTCTGAAAAGTCTCCATAATTTCCTTATCCAAGTCAGTCTCAACCATATGCCTCGGCTGTATCATTCGGTTGGGAAAAGGAAGAGGAATGCTAGAACCTGACTTTTTTGGATGTTCACTTTTCTGCTGTACTGAATTTTCTGTCAACTGCTGATTTGATCCGGTTTTCTGCTTGGCTGTTGTAGGATCATTTGCTGCTGAATTTGCTACAAAGATTCGAATTAGCCGCAGAACTTGAAGTTCTTTGTAGAATCTTGTTTCTCCGGGCCAAGGGTAGAATCTGGAATTATCTCACGTGGTCCATTGATTTGCTTACCATCAAGCGTAAAGCTATAGCACTAACATTGCCTCTAGGGTTTGGAGTGGTTTGAGAGGGTAATTGGCCAGAACCCTGTGACTTTAATTCATGAATTGATGTGGCAAGTTGACCAATTTGAGTCTCCAAGTTCTGAATGGTGGTTTCAGTTCTCTGTTGAAACTGGATGTTATTAGTGGCCAACTGTTTCACCAAATCCTCCAATGAGGGCTCAGATTTTGTGGCTACAGGACCTTGCTGCTGGAATGGTGGTCTACTTGGTCCAAAGATGTGGTCGAAACTGATTTGTCCTTGCTTGCCGGAATGGTGGTCTATACTTGGTTTGGTGGTCAGCCGATTTGATGCATTCCCATATCTCGTATTGGGATGGTCCCTCCACCAGGGTTGTAAGTGTTGGAGAATGGATCATATTTCGTTGTTGTCATTGATGGAATTGTGGCTTCCCAGAAATATACCACTGGCAGCCACAGATTGGTCTTGAAACTCATAATCATCTTGCAATGTGGGGCACGAATCTGTAGGATGAGAGGAACTAGAACATATGCTACAAACTCTTGCAGGGGTTTGCACACGTGGTTCGTGTTGTCCTATTGCCATTTGTCTAACCAAAGAAGTGAGCTCATCCAATCTATGTTCCACCCTTTGTTGATCAGCATGTGAAGAGGTATTAACTTCATTGACTACTCTGGTTGCAGCACCCATTCGAGTACCAAATTGCTGAGAATTTGCTGCCATGTTTGCAATTAAGTTTCTAGCAGCAGCTGGAGTTTTATCTACCAATGCTCCACCACTTGCAGCATCAATCATACTCCTTTCCATTGGCATCAATCCTTCATAGAAGTATTGGATCGGCCAGCTGATCACTAATTTGATGGTGTGGGCGGCTTGAGCACAATTTCTTGAATCTCTCCCAATACTCATGGAGAGTTTCACCACCGATTTGCCTTATGCCACAAATATCTTTCCTTATTGCAGCAGCTTCTTGATGCAGAAAGAACTTCTCCGTAAATAATCTTTTCATGTCATTCCAAGAAGTGATGGCGGCAGGTTGTAAGTAATACAACCAATCCTTAGCAAAGACCATCCAAAGAGAAAGGAAAGGCCCTTAGCTTGATGTGATCTTCACTATTCCATGAGGTTTCATGGTGGAACAGACAACATGGAACTCCTTCAAATGCTTATGTGGATCTTCACCGCAAGACCATGAAACTTGGGCAAAGAAGTGTATCAATCCGCATTTCAACTCAAAATCAACATTAAGTTCAGGATATTGAATGCACAAAGGTTGATAATTCACATCAGTGCAGCCAATTCCTTAAGGGTCCTATTGTTATAGTCACCATAGTAAAATCAACAGACTCAAGATCGTATTAATCGAAGTACTAATGTATGCACTCAACAGATTAAAAGAGTCAACAAGATTAGGTGCAATGTCAAGTTCAAGTCCAATTCCGTAAGTAATTCTATTAGCTCTATGAATGCTACTACCAAATTCTATGAATTCTATGAAGTGTATGAAATGTTCTATCAATTTCAGGATCAAATGAATGCAAGGTACCAGGATCGTATCTAGTCATACAAAGATGCGCTTCATAAGAAGGTATTAGAAAAGCAATAACAACTAAAACACTAAAAATTCCTAAAACAAATACTCCAAAAAATTAAACAAAAATAAAAAACAGTATCAAATGAATTTTAAAAATTATGGAACCACCACAGGATAAAATCTACACAAAAATGCTATCCAAAAAAATAAAAAAAATCTTAAAAAATTGAAAAAGTGGTCTAAACGATGGAATTTGGCAAACATAAGGGTGACCTCACTGTATACAGTGAGTCTTTCTCAGAATAATATTTTCCATTTGTGTACCAAAATTCAGATCAATCTGAGATGCCCGAACCAAAATTCTTGACACAACGCCCTTTATCCAATTTCACCAATCCCACTTGAAAAAGCTTCAAAAACAAAACAAACACATTTGTTAGAGTTAGATGGGATCTTGAAATGATCAAATAGTTGCCTTGGATCCCCGGCAACGGCGCCAAATTTGACAAGAGGATGTCGAGACCTATCAAATAAAATAACCGGTTCACAAACTAATTTGTAGTATAGAGAATGAACCGAATCGTCTCTCAAGGATCCAAAAACAAAGATTTAATTAGATCAAGATAATTAGAAAAGGGGGGGTTTTGTTGTTGATTAACAAGATTAATAAAAGTAGGAGATTCAAAGTTGTAAACAAATATAAAGAAACAACCAATCCAAGGAAATTTACCGATCTTGAGTTTAACTCATCATTGATCACAAGGAATTCACTTAATTGCTAACCAAGTTCTTGGCCTTAGATCACATCAAGAAGCCTTAACATGATCCAATAATTCTTTACTAGATAAGCATCTAGGATTTAATTAACCAAGGTTAGATAAAGTAAGCACCATCCAACATAGATTAACTTAAGATCTAGAATTTAACCAAGCTAAACAATCTATCAAAAAGCTTTAATACATTGTTTAATCTTTATGATCCTCTTTGAATACATGATAATAAAGCTATTACCACATCAACATCTAAATCAAATTAAGCAATTTAATCTAGATAAAAATCAAAAGAGGAAGAAGAGAAACTTGAATAACAATTAAGCAATATGAACAAGTAAACCAAGATCTCCAAATTAAACAACAAGATGGCTAATCCCTTGGATTGATTATGAGAGCCTAGCCTTCCATGGATGGGAAGGAAGAACTCAGAATTTAAAGAACAAAAACGAAATTGCAAAGAGAATGAAGAAGAAGAGAAAAAAAACTCTCACAAATACTTAAACTTTCTTGAAACTTACTTCTAAATTTAATGCCTCTAATACAAAGAGGTTGGGTCTATTTATACTAATCCTAGAAGCCAATTTGTACATGTACATAATCTGAATACAAGCTATAAGAATCTGAAATTTGTCAAAAATGGAAGCTTGATGCATGGTTGGTGGGTTGGTGCATGGTAGGTGGGTTGGTGTATGGTTGGTGGCTTTTAGTCAACAACTCTTATCCGACTTCTGGCTTCAAATTCATCACCTAGACGGTGTATTTTGGCTTGGATGTCTTCATCATAGTTGTAGCCAGTTGTCTCCTTGAAAATCTCCAATTTGAATCATGTCATTTGGACTTTTAGAACTCCAGAAATGCCAAAAACACTTCACCTACCTCAAGTTAGGTTGGAAGAACGTGTTTCCAAATTCAGACCAACTTGTAGCTTCTGAAGCATGCCTAAAACGACATCTATTGACAAAATGGTCTTCATTGAAGTTGGAGATATGGGTCTTATCTTTCAAGTGACCAAGTTTCAGCCCAAGAGGAGGCCTATAACCCACTATATAGTCCAATATGTGCATACTGCCCAGATGGTTCCGTGACAGCAAACCCACTCTGCATTGCAGGGAAATTTTGGACCCTTAGCATTCCGATCCAGCTCTTGAGTTCTTCATGAAACTTGTAGAGCATTGTCTTAGCTTTCCAAAGACACCAAGATCACCTCAATTGGATCACCGAGTCCCAAGTTATGACCTAACCAAGGAAGAAAGGTCAAAATGCATCAAAATCCGAAAATTATTCAATATTTGCATTAAAGCCCAATGAAGCCCAACAACATTAAACTCATCTAAAGTACTAATATTGGGCACAATAAACATCTAATAATGCCTAATACAAAGCTAACATAAGTGTCTCAAATTGATTGATCAAAGATCTCCAAATTAAACATCAAGATGGCTAATCCCTTGGATTGATTATAAGAGCCTAACCTTCCATGGATGGGAAGGAAGAACTCAGAAATAAAAGAACAAAAACGAAATTGTAAAGAGAATGGAGAATAAGAGAAAGAAAACTCTCACAAATACTCAAACTTTCTTCAAACTTACTTAAAATTGAATTATCATAATACAAAGATATTGGCTCTATTTATACTAATCCTAGAAGCCAATTTGTACATGTACATAATCTGAATACAAACTGTAAAAATATAGAAATTGTCATATATGGAAGCTTGATGCATGGTTGGTGGGTTGGTGTATGGTAGGTGGGTTGGTGTATGGTTTGTGGCTTTTAGTCAACAACTCTTATCTGACTTCTGGCTTGATTTTCATGACCTAGATGGTGTATTTTGGCTTGGAGGTCTCATGAAAGTTGTAGCCAGTTGTCTCCTTGAAATTTTGCAATTGGCATCATGCCATTTGGACTTTTAGAACTCCAGATATGCTAAAAACACTGCACCTACCTCAAGTTAGGTTGGCAGAACATGTTTCCAAATTCAAACCAACTTGTAGCTTCATAATCATGCCTAAAACAACATCTATTGACTAAATGTTCTTCGGTGAAGTTAGAGATATGGATCTTATCTTTCCAATGGCCAAGTTTCAGCCCAAGAGGAGGCCTATAGCTCACTATGTAGTCCAATATGTGCACACTGCCTATATTTTCGTGACAGCAAACCCAGTCTACATTGTAGGGATATTTTGGACCCTTAGAAGTCTGATCCAGCTCTTGAGTTCTTCATGAAACTTGTAGAGCATTGTCTTAGCTTTCCAAAGACACCAAGATCACCTCAAATGGATCACCGAGTCCCAAGTTATGGCCTAACCAAGGAAGAAAGGTCAACATGCATCAAAATCCGAAAATTATTCAATATTTGCATTAAAGCCCAATGAAGCCCAACAACATTAAACTCATCTAAAATACTAATATTGGGCATTATAAACATCTAATAAATCCTAATACAAAACTAACATAAGTGTCTCAAATTGATTGATCAAATTCCCCCATACTTAAGCTTTTGCACTCATGGGCAAAACACATAAGAACAAAACTAAAGAAAAACAAGAAACATCATATTATTAAACTAAAAGCATAAAAACTGATTATACCTAATCTAATCCATTTTCGTAGGAAAACACGATGGCACTTAGCATGTGCCACAAGCCTTTAAACCCTAAGGAGTCCCTAGTGGACGAGTTATAGTCTCGTGAGAGTTTACCAGGATGATACCCACAAACATGTAATACTTTATTTGATCAATTCAACTAATTTTTAAATACAAGCATTGTATCAAATATAAACCATAATTAATAAGTTAAGTATGCTTAACAAAGAATAGTTAAATCAAACCAATTGAGAATAAAGTATAGCAATCATGCTTTAATCAGAAATAGGCATATTCAGATTGAGTAAAATTCTTCACAAGTGACACTCAAATCATAAAAGGTGTTTAGGTTAACTGTTTACGCTCAACTCAGTCAAATTATGAAAGTATTTTACCATAGGCTTGCATATACATCAATTCTCCACTACTTAGATCAAATAAATTGCAAAAATCAAGAGGTATTTCAAAAAGGTTGTAATGGAACTTATAAGGTGAAGGAAGGGAACAATATGGATAATAACATGTTAAAACCAAAGAGAATAAAAGAGCATTGAGGAGTAACTCAAGTAGAAAGCATAAAATTTTTACCCAAAACCATAAAATGCTCATTCTCTTCACACATTTCTTCCTTTTTCTATTCTTTTCTTTTTCTTTCTTTTTTTTGTTGTTTTTTGTTTTGTTTTTTTTTTGTACCAAGCATTTCGTATTAGCACACCAATTCCCCCACACTTAAATCATTGCAAGCAAAAGAACTCCTCCAATAAGAAAATCAATGCTGTCCCATTCCCTAAGGTAAGGTAAAACATGGTTTTTTCACTCAAAGCTTGTAATGAGCTAAGAACAAAGAATGGACAAATAGGCTCAGAGGGGGTTAACAATGGGATAAATGCAAGGTAGGTTTATTTGGTCAAAGCAGCTAAGTCAAGAAAAATGCCTCTGTCATTTTCATGCAACATACAGACCAATGTAATCTCAAATCGATTCAATGCAAGTTCTAGAAAATAAATTCATAATTGACATCACTCATGAAAGAAAATAAACCAAGTGTAACTATCAAACTTGGAAAAGCCCAAAACTCACAAAGGTATGGAACATTCACTCAATTCAACCATGCTTTCTTCCTAATATCCACAATCATATACACATGTATATCATGAAAATGATTCAACTATAAACTGTTTTGCATACTTTTATTATCAATTAAGCTCAGATTCAGCATATGCTTGCATCAAAATTAATTGAAAAGATCAAAATGAAATTTTTTATTTTTATTTTTAAATTTTTTTTTAATATGCAAGAACAAAATAATTTAAGACATACTATGAAATGCAAGTTAAGATGCGTCTCAAGAGCAAAACTACTCCTTACTCTGCCATCATACATCTAATAAGCTAGTAACAATAAAGATTAACTGGTTATTTTTTTTTTAACTAAACTATGTACATGGTATTGTCAACTATACCTCCCCCCAACTAATTTAAGACATTGTCCCCAATGTCAAAATAAAGATAGGTAGAGTGTAGAAGATCTTACGAGAATACTGCTGATCAATCAATTTGAGACACTTATGTTAGCTTTGTATTAGGCTTTATTAGATGTTTATTTTGCCCAATATTAGTATTTTAGATGAGTTTAATATTGTTGGGCTTCATTGGGCTTTAATGCAAATATTGAATAATTTTCGGATTTTGATGCATTTTGACCTTTCTTCCTTGGTTAGGCCATAACTTGGGACTCGGTGATCCATTTGAGGTGATCTTGGTGTCTTTGGAAAGCTAAGACAATGCTCTACAAGTTTCATGAAGAACTCAAGAGCTGGATCAGACTTCTAAGGGTCCAAAATATCCCTCCAATGCAGAGTGAGTTTGCTGTCACGAAAATCTGGGCAGTGTGCACATATTGGACTACATAGTGAGCTATAGGCCTCTTCTTGGGCTGAAACTTGGCCATTAGAAAGATAAGACCCATATCTCCAACTTCACTGAAGACCATTTAGTCAATAGATGTCGTTTTAGGCATGATTATGAAGCTACAAGTTGGTTTGAATTTGGAAACACGTTCTGCCAACCTAACTTGAGGTAGGTTCAGTGTTTTTAGGATATCTGGAGTTCTAAAAGTCCAAATGGCATGAATCCAATTGTAAAATTTCAAGGAGACAACTGGCTACAACTTTTATGAAGACCTCTAAGCCAAAATGCACCGTCTAGATCATGAAAATCAAGCCAAAAGTCGGATAAGAGTTGCTGACTAAAAGCCACCAACCATACACCAACCCACCTACCATGCACAAACCCACCAACCATGCATCAAGCTTCCATATTTAACAATTTCCATATTTTTACAGCTTGTATTCAGATTATGTACATGTACAAATTGGCTTCTAGGATTAGTATAAATAGAGCCAATCTCTTTGTATTATGATCATTCAATTTTAAGTAAGTTTGAAGAAAGTTTGAGTATTTGTGAGAGTTTTCTTTCTCTTCTTCTCCATTCTCTTTACAATTTCGTTTTTGTTCTTTTATTTCTGAGTTCTTTCTTCTCATCCATGGAAGGCTAGGCTCTCATAATCAATCCAAGGGATTAGCCATCTTGATGTTTAATTTGGAGATCTTGTTTCACTTGTTCATATTGCTTAATTGTTATTCAAGTTTCTCTTCTTCCTCTTTTGATTTTTATCTAGATTAAATTGCTTAATTTGATTTAGATGTTGATGTGATAATAGCTTTATTATCATGTATTCAAAGAGGATCACAAAGACTAAACAATATATTAAAGCTTTTTGATAGATTGTTTAGCTTGGTTAAATTCTAGATCTTAAGTTAATCTATGTTGGATGGTGCTTACTTTATCTAACCTTGGTTAATCAAATCCTAGATGCTTATCTAGTAGAGAATTCTTGGATCATGTTAAGGCTTCTTGATGTGATCTAAGGCCAAGAACATGGTTAGCAATTAAGCGAATTCCTTGTGATCAATGATGAGTTAAACTCAAGATCGGTAAATTTTCTTGGATTGGTTGTTTCTTTAGATTTGTTTACAACTTTAAGTCTCATACTTTTATTAATCTTGTTAATCAGCAACAAAACCCCCCTTTTCTAATTATCTTGATCTAATTAAATCTTTGATTTTGGATCCTTGAGAGATGATTTGGTTCATTCTCTATACTACAAATTAGTTTCCGAACCGGTTATTTTTATTATTTGATAGGTCTCGACAACCTCTTGTCAACTGCAAATCAAGCCTGAAATAAGAAAAAATTGCAAAAAACTAAAACCATAAGAGAAAACAAAAATTCACAAAGACAAAGTCAAATCAAGTTTTTGCTTTTTGCTGCTGCTGCCTTGTTCCCAATTCAGTGGAGTCATTGCTGGATCACGTTGTGGTATAAATTCGTTTAGTTGATCAAGCAATTGTTCAGGAGTTGCAGCAGTTTCAAGACTTTGACGTGTCGCTTGGGAGATGAACCTTTTTTCTACAGCATGATCAAGAAAACAAAACAAACTGTCATAAAAACCATTAACATTTAATATACCTATGGGTTTTTGGTGAAAGTTCTGCTGTGACCAGGATGTAATTTGGAAGAGCTCTTCTAAAGTTCCAAAACCACCAGGTAGGGCAATAAAGACATCAGCATTTGCTATCATAATGTTCATGCGTTGGTGCATGCAAAATACCATTACTTCATCCCCTAATGTTTTTCCAATGGGCTTGCTGATAGATAAAGGACTGGGAATGACACCAAGGACTTTGCCACCTCCTAAATGTACAGCAGTTGCTATACAACCTATTAACCCAAGACTACCTCCTCCGTAAACTAAATGGATTTCTCTCTCAGCTAGCACTCAACCAAGATGGTTTGCAATATTTACAAACTCTTTATCTTTCCCAGGATTAGATCCACAAAAGACACAAACACTCTTGATCCGACGAACTGAAGTGACTTCCATTTTCTTTTTTTTTCTCTTTATTTTTTTGTACTCTCACCTTATCAATGATCTGAAGAGAGCAAAGTGCATTATTTAAAGAAATCAAAACTCAAATGTAATAATTACACCTATAAAGGAGGGGTAGATCCGTGTGTCAGACAAGTTTGAAAACAAAACACAGCAATGATAATAGCTATATGATAAGGATAAAAGACTAATCTATATGTGTCAGAAGAAGTTTGAAAATATGCAACGCATATTTCAAAAGAATACGGCTACTTTTGATTTTTTTTTTTAATTCTTTTGTTTTTTGAACAAGAAGTAAAAGAAAAATAATAATAAAAATACTTACAGTAGTTGTGATTGTGGCTCACATTTTCCTCTGGTTTTTACGTCCAGTAACGGCTTGAATGCACTTTAGGGGCCGACGGTCGGCTTCCTATCCAATTTTCTTAAAAATTGGCAAACATGGTCTTTTTGAGTCAGATTCCCAAGACTATACCGCTCATGTTCTTCTTGGAATATTGGCCATAAATCGAGAAGTGCGCTTTGTACATCTCCACTAGGATGCGTCTCAAGAGTCAATAAGATGTTATCTAAAGACTCCTTACTCATGTCATCTTTAATGAAGTTAATTTTATCATCTCGGTTCATAGACATCATTTTTGCTCTTCTTTTCCTGGCATATAAACTTTTACCTAGCCCTGGCATATATGAAACAAGAGCATCAGAAAATTCACCTTTGAGTCGGGCCTTTGCTTCAATTAACCAGCGAATATCCGTAGGGATGCCCTTGTGCATAAGCATCCTTAATCTCTCAAACCTTGCACAGTAAATGTTAGTTAAAGCATTTTGAGGCAGAGAAGGGAATCGCTTGCGGAGGTTAAAAAGTTGATTATCCATTTCGAAAGAAAGAAGAAAGAGACAAAAAAAGTGAGTAAAATTATATACAGATTTCAGTGTTTGTGGGTAACTAAAGGGACCGAAAAAGAAATAAATTTCACGGAGTATCGTTATCCGCCATTTAACTGGTGAAAAATCATCTGTCAAAGAAAAACAAACAAAATGAAGACAGAAAAATAAACTCTGGTAGATTTTGCTGTTTGGCACCGATTTTCTGTCTCGATTCCTGTAAATTCAAATAAGTCAAAGTTGGAAAGATGATAGGGTTAGAAAACTTGGGTGGTCTCCCAAGAAGCATTACTTTTAACATCTTCAGCCAGCGTGATTGAAGATTTGTCCCAAGAAATAATTTCAACATCGAGTTGAAAAGTAAGACTTTTTGCCCTACGGATAGCAGAAGCAACAAAATCCCATCGGCCACACCATAGCCAGTGTAATGGATCACCACATCCAGAATCAGAGGGTTCAGTCTCCTATGGGGCTGCTTTATTGGCTTAACTCCATCTTCAAGTAAAATCCTACGCATGCATATGGAAGGGTTAATGTTAGGAATGTCTGCAAGTATGATGGCTCTTTGATTCTCCTTTAAAATCTGTAGCAACCTCTCCTCCTCATCAGTAAGGAAGTTCTTAGCCACAATGAACTCCAATTTTGGTGGCTTAACTACTTCTGTTGATTGAATTGCTGCATAATCTGCTGAAAAAGAATCATCATGTCTCAAAAAGGCAGCAATCTCAGCACATGCATTACACAATATATCACCAGTACAACAAATAGAATCATCAAAATCAGTAAAACTAGCAAATTCAGCACACAAATCGTCAATTGGTTTTTTCACATCAATGATCTCATGTTCTACAGAATCAGATATCTGCATTTGTTGCTTGCTCAACTGACTTAATGAAGATGTTAGTTGATCAATTTGGGTATTCAAATTCTGAATGGTGGTCTCAGTTCTCTGTTGAAACTGCAGATTATTAGTTTCCAATTGCTTCACTAAGTCCTCCAATGTAGGCTCAGATTTTGTGACTACTAGAGCTTGCTGAGGCATAGGTTGCTGGTATAGACTGCTTGGTCCAACATAAGGTTCGAACGAGGGATGATCTCCCCAACCAAGGTTATAGGTAGCAGAATAAGGATCATATCCAAGCTGTTGGTATTGTGGTTCACCAAGAAATACATCTGTTCCATTAACAGAATGATCATGAAATACAGAATCAACATCTTGCAATGTGGGGCAAGCATATGTGGGATGAAAAGAACTATAACATATACTACAAAATCTTGCAGGTTCTTGCACAGGTAACTGATGCTGTTCCACTGCCAGTTGCCCCACCAGATAAGCCAGCTCGTCAAGTTTATGCTCCATCAGATTAGTGATCAAACACAAAAACACAAATTCACAAAAACAAATCTAAAAATATACACAAAACAATTACAGAAAACATATCTAGAGATTTTTTAAAAAAATATAGGACCACCATAGTGTGAAATCTACACAAAAATGCTATCACAGAGAATAATAAAAAATCTTAAAAAATTGAAAAAGTGGTCTAAACGATGGAATTTGGCTAAAATAAGGGTGACCTCACTATAAATAGTGAGCCTTTCTCAAAAATAATTTTCATTAGCCTACCAAAATTCAGATCAATCAGAGATACGTTACCAAACCAAAATCTTGACAGGATGCCCTTTACCCAATTCCAGCCAAATTCCACTTGAGAAAAACTTCAAACACAAAACAAACACAATTGTTAGAGTTAGATGGGGTCTTGAAATAATCAAATAGTTACCTTGGGTCCCCGGCAACGGCGCCAAATTTGACAAGAGGTTGTCGAGACCCGTCAAATAATAATAATTACCGGTTCACAAAATAACTTGTAGTATAGAGAATAAACCGAATCGTCTCTCAAGGATCCAAAAATAACAAAGATTTAATCAAATCAAGATAATTAAAAGGGGGGTTTTGATTATTTGAAAAGATAATACACTAGTTGAATTAAAGGAAAGTAATTAACAAATTAACCAATCCAAGGAAATTTACCGATCTTGAGTTTAATTCATCATTGATCACAAGAAATTCACTTAATTGCTAACCATGTTCTTGGCCTTAGATCACATCAAGACGCCTACATGATCCAAGAATCCTCTACTAGATAAGCATCTAGCATTTAATTAACCAAGGTTAGATAAAGTAAGCACCATCCAAACATAGATTAACTTAAGATTCAAAATTTAACCAAGCTAAACAATCCATAAAAAATCTTTAATAAATTGTTTAGTTTTTGTGATCCTCTTTGAATACATGATAATAAAGTTATTATCACATCAACATCTAAATCAAATTAAGCAATTCAATCTAGATAGAAATCAAAAGAGGAAGAAGAGAAACTTGTATAACAATTAAGCAATATGAACAAGCGAAACAAGATCTCCAAATTAAACATCAAGATGGCTAATCCCTTGGATTGATTATAAGAGCCTAGCCTTCCATGGATGGGAAGGAAGAACTCAGAAATAAAAGAACAAAAACGAAATTGTAAATAGAATGAAGAAGAAGAGAAAGAAAACTCTCACAAATACTCATACTTTCTTCAAACTTACTTCAAATTGAATGATGTATAATACAAAGAGATTAGCTCTATTTATACTAATCCTAGAAGCCAATTTGTAATTGAAAATAATCTGAATGCAAGCTGTAAAAACATGGAAATTGTCAAATATGGAAGCTTGATGCATGGTTGGTGGGTTGGTGCATGGTAGGTGGGTTGATATATGGTTGGTGGCTTCTAGTCAGCAACTTATATCCGACTTCCAGCTTGATTTTCATGACCTAAACGGTGTATTTTGGCTTGGAAGTCTTCATGAAAGTTGTAGTCAGTTGTCTCCTTGAAATTTTGGCGTTAGTTTCATGCCATTTGGACTTTTACAACTCCAAATATGCTAAAAATACTGCACATACCTCAAGTTAGGTTGGCAGAACGTGTTTCCAAATTCAAACCAACTTGTAGCTTCATAATCATGCCTAAAACGACATCTATTGACTAAATGGTCTTCAGTGAAGTTGGAGATATGGGTCTTATCTTTCCAATGGCCGAGTTTCAAGTTATGGCTTAACCAAGGAGGAAAGGTCAAAATGCATCAAAATCCAAGAATTATTCACAATTTGCATTAAAGCCCAATGAGGCCCAACAACATTAAACTCATCTAAAATACTAATATTGGGCACAATAAACATCTAATAAAGCCTAGTACAAGGCTAACATAAGTGTCTCCAATTGATTGATCATGCCCCACCCTGGACAACTCATCCCAAGCCCAGCTGGCGGAATAGTCATCAAGGGGTTGGCGTAAACCATCATTATCAAACCCAAAAATAGAGTTAAACATACGCATGTTAATAGAGTGGGAATCCCCCATCAACTCAAACTCAATTAGGCCCTCATCTTCAGGTAAATAAAGAAACAATTTGCACTTAAAGTGGTCAAGAAATTCCCAAGTGAGGTCACAATAGGTGGGTTTCCTAATTCTAGCAAAGTGTGACCAACCAACATTATCCAAGAAGCCATTAACATCATCAAGCAACCCTAAGTGCTCAAGGGTAGGGTCATCTAAGTACCTAGTGGCTACCATAGGCCTAGAGATGATGAAATAAGGTGGGGTTACCTCAACGGTGCCTCTACACGGAGGCAGTGGTGGAGGGGAAGTAGAATGCCGCCTAGCACAAGATGGTGGCGGAGTGTCGCCACTAGGAGCGCGAGAAAATGATGCTCTAGCCTTCTTCTTCAACTTGGGGGCCATTCTAGAGATGAGTGGAGGAGTAGGGAAAGGGATAAGGAGGGGATGAGAGGAATTAAGGAGGATGGCTGGGGTTAGATGGGAATGGAAGAGGTTAAAGGTGGTGGTGGGAGTGGGAATGTTGGATGATGGTGGGAGGAGTGGGTGGTTGGGTTTTTTGTGGGGGATGGTCGTGTGTTTTGAGGGGATGTGAGTGGAAGGGAAAGTGGGGGGCTAGGGTTAGGGATTTAGGGTTTTAAAAGGGGGAAATGTCTCCGCGCATGACCACACGACCGTGTGAATTCACACAGGCATGGCCGTGTGGTTCTCGAGTGGAAAAGAAACAGTTGTGTGATTTCACACGGCCTCATCCATGTGGCTCTCTGGACATGATTACACAGTCGTGTGATTTCACACGTCCTAGGCGTATGGTTCTCTGGAATGGAAAGCACGGCCGTGTGGTTCTCTGGAATCAAACACACGGCCATGTGTTTTTACACAGCCTAGCTTAGGTTTTATGGTAGGGAAGCTAAGGGAGGTTCCTAGGCATTCAAAATCAATCAAGCCAAAAGAGAATAACCCAAAACAATCCAATCAAGATAACAAAGCATCACCTAGCCAACAAAAACCAGAAAATAACACACACAACTACATAAGGCACTAAGGATCAAAACTCAAAGCATGCAACTAGTCATGACTAGATGTAGATTATACTCCTCTTTTGGGTTTCCTAATGGGTGGAGGACACTTTCTCATTCTCTTTCGTGCAGTCCAAGCCCAAGACATCCTGTTTCTGCATAATTCACACCACGAAAGAAGGTGGTTGTGTGATGCTCTGGAGTTCGAATTAGGAGATGTGTCCAACAGAAAAGTTATAGCTTTGTCTCTTTACTGCCAGTGGGTCAAAGAACTACGGGATTCAGCAACAATCTTTGATCAAGCTTGTGGATCCTCCAAGGAATGGATCCAAAACGTCCATTAAGTACCTAAAAACAATAAGAATAAGATGAAAGGAGTCAAAGTATAAAAGTATGTAAAATATAGCAAAGAGGGGAGGGATTCAATCAAAATAGGTCCAAATCTATATCAAATCAAGCACTAGATGTGTGCATTTTACTCACACATCACCTTGCTGCCTCCAGCCAAAGCTACAAATTCTGCAGCCATGGTGGAATCGACTATACATGTTTATGTCTTTGATCCCCAAGAAACAGCACCTCCACCAAGAGTGAAGGCCTACCCGCTTGTTGAAGCATGGTCTTTAGTATAATTTACCCAACTAACACTCGTGTATCCTTCCAAAACCAAAGGAGACCCATTATAGGTAAAACTATAATTCATTGTTCCCTTTAAGTATTTCAATACTCTTTGAACAGCATGACAATGGCCTTTACTTAGATTGCTTGTATATCAACTCAGTCTCCCAACAACATATGCAATGTTAGGTCGGGTATATGTCATAGCATACATCAAGCATCCAAGTACTTTTGCATAATCATGTTATGCTACTAGACTTTACTATTTGGTACTAATTTATTGCTTGAGTCGAAATGGGCAAAAATAGGATGGCAATTAAAGTGATCAAATTTTATCAATACCTTTTCTATATAATGAGATTGAGATAGTCCTAAACTATTACTATATCTTGTTATTCTGATTCCTAAGATGACATTTATTTCCCCTAAATCCTTCATAGCAAAATTACTAGACAGGAATCTCTTTGTGTTTTCCACCTCATCCAAATCAATACCATAAATTATCATGTCATCAACATATAAGCAAATCATGACACCTTTTCCATTATTGAATATACTACATATATACTTGTTAATTTCTTTTAGCAAGTTCTTTAAGGACTTGGAAGACTTTCCTTCCTCCACCACATGGACTTTCTCACGAGCAGATTATTCCTTAGTATCGTCTTGTTTATGATACTCTTCTTCTAGTCGAAGGTGATTAGCCAATTGCTCAAGAAAGATATCATCTATCATCTTTCCTAGGTTTCAGATTTCTTTTAAAATCTTTCCATAAAGGAGGAAGTTTGTCTATAAGTGAGGAGACAATAATGGTTTTATCTATATGCATGTTATGTTGCTTGTAATTATTCATAATTCTTTCAATTTCATGCATTTGTTCCATGACAAACCTACCATCAAACATCTTATAATTATAAAACGACTAACAAGAAATTTCTTACTTGTAGCATCTTCTGTCATATACCTTGCCGCTAGTTTCTCCCATAATTCCTTTACAGATCCCATGTTCTGTTAAACATCAAACAGTGCATCACACATTCCATGAATATGTCTAGTGCATATGTAGTCATCATTGTCCCGCTTCTGTCTTTCACGAGTTTCAGCCACTGTTTTATCTTCTTTCTTCGCAGGCCTTGGTGTGTTCAATATATACATAACCTTCAAGGTTGTTAGAAGGAAGTGCATCTTTTTCTGCCATCTTAGAAAATTTCAACCATCAAACCTTTCTAGTTTCACAAATTCAAAAGTCATCTCTCTCAATGTTGCAGTAGCCATGATATAGAACGAGAGATTGTTAGAGAAATTGCTTCAAAACCATAAATGTACAAAAACTTCAAGGCGTATATTGACACTTCCTTAAGGTTTAATTCGCCCCCACCAGTTTGTATTACTGGATGCAAATGGATACCGGTGAATTTCCTCTAGGATACAACGAAAAATACTTGATTCATCTTGCATAATTGAAACCAAGCCAATAGCAATAATGATATTTTATAGAATAATAATTTCCTAATTTCTTTTCCACGCAAAAAAAAAAAACAGAGGATGATTTGATATCCAAAAGAATCCCTTTTATAGAACTCTAATAGGCATATGGAGAATAGATGCAACCCTTGTATAAAGGCATGAGATACAACCATTGTGAAAAGCCATGAGATGCAACTCTTGTGAAAAGACAGAGTTTCATCCAAGAGGCATACTTTCACCAAAATTCATGTCTTATTTAAAACATACTTTGATGAAAAGTAATGTCTTATGAAGACATACTTTTATGAAAAATCATGTCTCTATGAACACACACTTTTATGAAAAGTCATGTCTCTAATTCATGAAAAGTCATGTCCCAAATGAGACTCTTTCATGAATAGTCATGTCTCTATAAACACACACTTTTATGAAAAGTCATGTCCCCTTTTATGAAAAGTCATGTCTCAATTAAAACATATTTTCATCATTTGAGCAATGTGGGGCTTTCATTTTGGAAATCCTCTCACATGGTACACATATTGACTCTACAATAAATAATAGAATGCATCAACTACGGGATGAGTCTGGGTTGTTGTAAAACTATGACGATCGAACCAATTATAGTTATAGATAACGCATATCTTGACCAAGAACCCACTTGGCCTTCATCATAATATTCACGTGGTATTTATTTTTTAGTGCAGGTTGTATATCTTACCATTTATGATGATTTCTAGTTAGGTAATATTTGTTTCGAAACTTTGACAGATGAAATAGGATGCAATGAGAAGGCATATGACTACTTTCAATCAATGATGCTAGGCAAATGTTGTTGTTCTCCTAAGACCAGGAACTTTTGGAATATATTAAAGAGGTGAGCAATATTGTGCGACTTCTCAATCCCCCAAGGCACCTCCACCTTTACCTGACCAGCACACAACCAAACCACGTGTCTCTCCCATAGCTTCCTCTAGCCACAACCACCCTGAACTAGTACATGACCTACACTCCTTTCTCCCTTTGCCCTTCAGATTCTGACCTTGCAGTCTCTAATTCTCCGCGGTTGCCAACCACTTCCTCGCCTACGATGCTTTTCTAGAACCCCACAAAAAGCCACTTGTTCGCTTCTCCAAAATCCTTTCCCTTCTGCACTCCCTCCCTCCAATGTCATCTAGGACTGGGACTGGGACTGGGACAAGTACTCCTGCAAAACATGCTCCAATTCATAACAAAAAAAAATGATCCTTGATTTTGAGACTTTTAGATGGACAAGCATTTGAGGTAAAGAAAAGATAATTGCATGTATATATACGTATATGGTCCTTCATGTCCTTTAATAAATTTGGTAATTCGTATTAACTTTATGGCCAATTACTATGAATATTATTTGTGGCTTTACACTTTACCTCATAATTCAATTCTTATTGAGAAGGATAGGAGACACGTGATCTCTTCAACTCTAGTATCTCTGTAGGAATTCCTTTCGCAAGGTTGAAGCTATTGTGCATAAAGTGCTGTGCTTCTGAAAGAATGAGATCAGGAGATTACCCTTATATCTCTCCTCTGCTTGTTGGCTTACCCAAAGTTCTTTCATCATTACTTGTGTCGGTGAGTGGGGAGGGGGCTACGGATCGAAATATTTCTGATAACAAGGATTATGTTTTTGAGTTACAATAGGAGCTCTACAACCTTGCATGGGGACAAGAGAATAAGGGGTCTCTCCAAGAGAGAGAGAGCGGAAAATCTATTGATAACACTAGCGGAAAATCTATTTGTATCACTGATTCAACTTTTACTAATGGTATTGAAGCAATATGAGAACGATTCCATTTAATGTGATGGATATGTTGTTTAATATATTTGTAAGGCAAACTACTTAAACATTTAAGTGGGAGTTTGGATTGAACAAATGAACTTCTGACAACATTTCTCTCATTTTGTTGTGTTAAAATTTGCTAAACCCATTTGGTTGGTATATTACTTTCTGGTTATAATTCTGTTACTTTGCAACTCCCTACGCTGACTCTGCTGTAGCGGGATTTTTTTTACCTATTTTAGGAATTACAGTTAGATATATACTATAAGGATGATAAGTAGGTCAGAAAGTAATTATCCTGATTTCCTTGCTCCTAGGAGTTCATGGGGCTCGTCATTGTTGACTGAGTCAAAGCTTTCCAGCTTAGATGATTTGAAGTTGTCAGTTTCTGTTTATTTTAATTATCTGCATTATTTTATTGTTCTTATTTAGTTACCCACGTTTTAGGATTATGCTGTTAGTACGTGGGATAGTTGGCTATTTTCTAGTAAGTTAGTTGTAGAGCTAAGTCTATAAACTTGGCCATTTTCATTTGTGGGATGATGATGCACTGCATTTTCATTACTTGAATTTGTCTTTGTGAGTTAACATCTGGCATCAGAGCCAGGTTGTTAGCAGTAAAAGGAAGCAGCAAACTTCAATCATGGCTACAACCACAAATACAGATGGCAACTTCGTGCAACCTGCGATTCCAAAACTGAATGAGCACTATGAGCATTGGGCAATGCTCATGGAGAACTTCTTAAGGTCGAAAGAGTATTGGAATCTTATAGATCCAGGGATTCCCAAACATGCTGCTGGGGCCGTATTGACGGAGAATGAGCAGAAAACTTTGGAGGAGCTCAAGTTGAAAGATCTAAAGGTGAAAAATTATCTGTTTCAAGCAATAGATCGAGTTGTGCTTGAAACGATTCTAAAAAAGGGGACGTCAAAGGAGATCTGGGATTCTTTAAAACAGAAATACCAGGGCACAGCTAGAGTGAAGCGAGCACAGCTTCAGGCCCTACGACGTGATTGGGAGATTTTGCAGATGAAGAACGGAGAATCAGTTAACGACTATTTTGCTCGAACTCTCACAATTGCAAATAAGATGAGGATGTATGGTGAACAAGTGTCTGATCTTAGCGTTATCGAAAAGATTCTTCGCTCAATGACCTTCAGGTACGATTATGTGGTGTGTTCTATTGAAGAATCTCATGATTTGGATTCCATGACTGTAGATGAGCTCCAAAGTAGCTTATTAGTACACGAGCAGCGGATGAATGGCCACAATTCACATGAAGAGCAAGTGCTGAAGGTTGCACAAGATGAGACAAGTGCTGGCCGTGGCCGCGGAAGAAGTGGTTTTCGAGGTGGAGCTGCACGAGGAAGAGGTAGAGGCAGAGGAGGTAGACAACTAGTAGACAGGGCCATAGTAGAGTGTTATTACTGCCACGAGTTTGGACATTTCCAAAATGAATGTCCAAAAAAGCCGCAGGACAACAAAGCAAATTATGTTGAGGCTAGTGAGGAAGCAGTGTTACTCATGGCATAACTTTCATCAGATGGAAGATCAAATGCACAGGACATGTGGTTCATTGATTCAGGCTGTAGCAACCACATGACAGGTAGAAAGGATTGGTTCTCTTATATTGATAATTCCTTTTCTGATGAAGTGAAATTAGGGAATAATTATATACTAAAGGTGACCGGGAAGGGTACAGTTAAACTTCTGATTAATGGAGTTGTGCATTTGGTTAATGATGTATTTTATGTGCCTGAGTTGAAAAATAATTTATTCAGTGTCGGGCAACTTCTGGACAGAGGATTGACTGTTGAAATGAAGCAAAATAAGTGTAAAGTGTTTGAAGAAAATGACCTTTATTTTTGAAACCTTTATGACCATTAATCGCATGTTTGCTATCTATGTCAAATCTGGAGTTTCTCAGCCTTGTTTTCAAGTCAGTTTAGTGCCACCAGCTCAAGTTTGGCACTCTCGCTATGGTCACTTGAGCTACAGTGGACTGAAAACTTTGCTAGAACATGATATGGTGAAAGGGCTGCCCTCCTTTAAGCCACCAACTCAACTTTGTGAACATTGTCTCAAAGGGAAGCATCAAAGAGATCCTTTTCCACGTCAAAGTAATTGGCGTGCATCTCAGTTGCTGCAGTTAATTCATTCTGACATTTGTGGCCCTATCAATCCTACGTCTAATGGAAATAAAAGGTACATACTCACTTTCATTGATGATTTGAGTAGGAAAGTCTGGGTATATTTCCTTGTTGAGAAAGGTGAAACACTTGGTGTATTTAAGAAGTTTAAGGCATTAGTTGAAAAACAAGCTGGTGTCTCTATTCAAATCTTGCGTACTGATAGAGGGGGAGAGTATATCTCCAAAGAGTTTGTTGAATTTTGTAATGAACAAGGTATTCAAAGACAACTCACTGCTTCATATACGCCACAACAAAACGGTGTAGCTGAGAGGAAAAATCAAACCATTATAAGTATGGTTCGAAGTGTTTTGGCAGAAAGAGGAGTTCTAAGATCATTTTGGCCAGAAGCTGTAAATTGGGTGGTTCATATTTTGAATAGAAGCCCTACTCTTGCAGTCAAAAACATCACACCCGAGGAGGCATGGAGCGGAATCAAGCCATCTGTTTCTTATTTCAGAATCTTTGGCTACATTGGATATGTTCATGTACCTGACCAGAAAAGGAGCAAACTTGATGACAAAAGTATCAAATGTGTGTTGTTGGGTGTGAGCAAGGAGTCTAAGGCCTACAAACTTTATGATCCTATCAAGAAGAAAATTTTGATTAGCAGAGATGTTAAATTTCAAGAGGATGCTGCCTGGGATTGGGGTGAAGCAAAAACCAGCAGAATACTTGATACAAATGAGTTGAATCCTCTGGAAGAGTCTTGTCAAGCATATGAGGAGACAATCCAGAAAAGTTCTAATGATATAGCAGCAACTACTAATGCAGCAGCTCCAAACTCAACTTCAAACATGTCTGATTCTTCTGTTCCAAGAGCTTCAGAAACTCCAGCTGAAGGGAGGGTGATAAATCTACAACTTATGTAGATTTAAAGGGCTTTTTAGTTGACAAGTTGTAAATGTTTGCTTGGAATTAGAGGACTTTTGTTAGATTTAGGACTTTGTTTTGCTAAAAAGAGTTTAAGTCCTTTAGCTTTACTTGTGAATAAATTCTTTTAAGAATTTTGAATTTGTGCAGGAAACATGCCCCAAAGCTGAGCGCTAGAAATTTGAGCTGAGCGCCCAACATGACTTTGGCATCTGTGAAGCCAGCGCTTAGCGCTAGGATGTCAAGCTGAGCGCCCACAATCATGATTTGCCTCTGTGAAGCAGAAGCTCAGCGCTAGGATGTCAAGCTGAGCGCCCACAATCATGATTTGCCTCTGTGAAGCAGAAGCTCAGCGCTAGGAATCCAAGCTGAGCGCCCAAATTCTGGATTGCCTCTGTAAAGCCCGAGCTCAGCGCTACCAAACCCACGCTCAGCGCTGTACAACCCCTGGAGCAAGGATTCCATCAAGAACTCAGCGCTCAACGCTGGAAAGCTAAGCTGAGCGCTGGCAGTTGAGTTTGGCGAAGTTATAAAAGGGGATCTGACTATTTTGAAAAGGAAAGGGGGATCGTACTTGGACTTGGGACGCATCCTTCTCAAATCATTGGAGACTCAAGCTCTTGGGGACAATTCTTGACGATCCAATGCCTCTTCTATATTCCATCTTTGTGAATTCTTCCCTTCTTGTTAATTTTCATACTATAAATAGCTAATTCCCTTTTTGTTGGGGTTAGATGTAGCTAATCTGAATTCTGATGTAATTGACTTGATCTTTTAATATAGTTTTTACTTCTTTATGAGTAATTGATCTCCGTGCTTAATGCTTATTGTGGCGTGATCATCCATAATTCGATTCTTGAGTTGGTATATGATTGGAAAATTGATATTAACTCTAGATCTGAGATCAATTACCTATTAAGTCTTGAATCTAGGAATAGATCTTGATTTAGTAGTAATCTTGAGATCCTTGTCCGTAATGCAAATTGACTAATTGAATCACTGACAAGAGGTTGTCGAGACCCCGTCAAATAATAATAATTACCGGTTCGCAAACTAATTTGTAGTATAGAGCATGAACCGAATCGTCTCTCAAGGATCCAAAAAGAACAAATATTTAATCAGATCAAGATAATTAAAATGGGGGGTTTTGTTGTTGATTAACAATATTGATAAAAGTACAAGACTAAAAGTTGAAAACAAATCTAAAGAAACAACCAATCCAAGGAAATTTACCGATCTTGAGTTTAACTCATCATTGATCACAAGAAATTCACTTAATTGCTAACCATGTTCTTGGCCTTAGATCACATCAAGAAGCCTCAACATAATCCAAGAATCCTCTACTAGATAAGCATCTAGGATTTAATTAACCAAGGTTAGATAAAGTAAGCATCATCCATACATAGATTAATTTAAGATCCAGAATTTAACCAAGCTAAACAATCCATCAAAAAGCTTTAATAAATTGTTTATTCTTTGTGATCCTCTTTGAATACATGACAATAAAGCTATTATCACATTAACATCTAAATCAAATTAAGCAATTCAATCTAGATAGAAATCAAAAGAGGAAGAAGAGAAACTTGAATAACAATTAAGCAATATGAACAAGCAAAACAAGATCTCCAAATTAAACATCAAGATGGCTAATCCCTTGGATTGATTATGAGAGCCTAGCCTTCCATGGATGGGAAGGAAGAACTCAGAAATAAAAGAACAAAAACGAAATTCTAAAGAGAATGGAGAAGAAGAGAAAGAAAACTAACAAATACTCAAACTTTCTACAAACTTACTTCCAAATTGAATCTATTAAAATACAAAGAGATTGGCTCTATTTATACTAATCCTAGAAGCCAATTTGTACATGTACATAATCTGAATACAAGCTATAAGAATCTGAAATTTGTCAAAAATGGAAGCTTGATGCATGGTTGGTGGGTTGGTGCATGGTAGGTGGGTTGGTGTATGGTTGGTGGCTTTTAGTCAACAACTCTTATTCGACTTCTGGCTTCAAATTCATCACCTAGACGGTGCATTTTGGCTTGGATGTCTTCATCAAAGTTGTAGCCAGTTGTCTCCTTGAAAATCTCCAATTTGAATCATGTCATTTGGACTTTTAGAACTCCAGAAATGCCAAAAACACTTCACCTACCTCAAGTTAGGTTGGAAGAACGTGTTTCCAAATTCAGACCAACTTCTAGCTTCTGAAGCATGCCTAAAACGACATCTATTGACAAAATGGTCTTCATTGAAGTTGGAGATATGGGTCTTATCTTTCAAGTGACCAAGTTTCAGCCCTAGAGAAGGTATATAACCCACTATAGAGTCCAATATGTGCATACTGCCCAGATGGTTCCGTGACAGCAAACCCACTCTGCATTGCAGGGATATTTTGGACCCTTAGCATTCCGATCCAGCTCTTGAGTTCTTCATGAAACTTGTAGAGCATTGTCTTAGCTTTCCAAAGACACCAAGATCACCTCAATTGGATCATCGAGTCCCAAGTTATGACCTAACCAAGGAAGAAAGGTCAAAATGCATCAAAATCCGAAAATTATTCAATATTTGCATTAAAGTCCAATGAAGCCCAACAACATTAAACTCATCTAAAACACTAATATTGGGCACAATAAACATCTAATAAAGCCTAATACAAAGCTAACATGTGTGTCTCAAATTGATTGATCAAATTCCCCACATAAGCTTTTGCACTCTGGGCAAAACACATAACAAACGAAACTAAAGAAAAACAAGAAACATCATATTATTAAACTAAAAACATAAAAACCGATTGCACCTAATCTAATCCACTTCTAGGAAAACACGATGGCACTTAGCATGTGCCACAAGCCTTTAAACCCCTAGGTGTCCCTAGTGGACGAGTTATAGTCTCGTGAGGGTTTACCAGGATGATACCCACAAACATGTAATATTTTATTTAATCAATTCAACTAATTTTTAAATACAAGCATTGTATCAAATATAAACCATAATTAATAAGTCAAGTATGCTTTACAAAGAATAGTTGAATCAAATCAATTGAGAATAAAGTATAGCATAATCATGCTTTAATCAGAAATAGGCATGTTCAGATTGAGTAAAATTCTTCACAAGTGACACTCAAATCACACAAGGTGTTTAGGTTAACTGTTTACGCTCAACTCAGTCAAATTATGAAAGTATTTTACCATAGGCTTGCATATACATCAATTCTCCACTACTTAGATCAAATAAATTACAAAAATCAAGAGGTCTTTCAAAAAAGTTGTAATGGAAATATAAGATGAAGGAAGGGAACAATATGGATAATAGCAGGTTAAAACTAAAGAGAATAAAAGAGCATTGAGGAGTAACTCAAGTAGAAAGAATAACATTTTTACCCAAAACCATAAAATGCTCATTCTCTTCACACATTCCTTCCTTTTTCTATTCTTTTATTTTTCTTTCTTTTTCCTCTTTTTTTTTTGTTTTTTTTGTTTTTTTTTTCTTTTGTTTTTTTTTTTTGGTACCAAGCATTTCGTATCAGCACACCAATTCCCCCACACTTAAATCATTGCAAGCAAAATAACTCCTCCAATAAGAAAATCAATGCTCTCCCATTCCCAAAGGTAAGGTAAAACATGGTTTTTCACTCAAGGCTTGTAATGAGCTAAAAACAAAGAATAGGCAAGTAGGCTCAGAGGGGGTTAACAATGGGATAAATGCAAGGTAGGTTTATTTGGCCAAAGCAACTAAGTCAAGAAAAAATGCCTCTGTCATTTTCATGCAACATACAGACCAATGTAATCTCAAATCGATTCAATGCAAGTTCTAGAAAATAAATTCATAATTGACATCACTCATGAAAGAAAATAACCAAGTGTAAGTATCAAACTTGGAAAAGCCCAAAACTCACAAAGGTATGAAACATTCACTCAATTCAACCATGCCTTCTTCCTAATATCCACAATCATATACACATGTATATCATGAAAATGATTCAACTATAAATTGTTTTGCATACTTTTATTATCAATTAAGCTCAGATTCAGCACATGCTTGCATCAAAATTAATTGAAAAGATCAAATTTTGTTTTTGTTTTTTTCTTTTTTTTTTTGTCTTTTTTTTATATGCAAGAACAAAATAATTTAAGACATACTATGAAATGCAAGTTAAGATGCGTCTCAAGAGCAAAACTACTCCTTACTCTGCCATCATACATCTAATAAGCTAGTAACAATAAAGATTAGCTGGTTAGTTTTTTTTTTTTAACTAAACTATGTACATGGTAATGTCAACTATCCCTCCCCCCAACTAATTAAAGACATTGTCCCCAATGTCAAAATAAAGATAGGTAGAGTGTAGAAGGTCTTACCAGAAAAACTGCAAATCGGGCCTGAAATAAGAAAAATTACAAAAAATCTAAAACCATAAGAGAAAACAAAAATTCACAAAGACAAATTCAAATCAAGTTTTGGCTTTTGCTCTTTAGCCGCCTTGTTCCCAATTAGTGGAGCCATTCTTGGATCACGTTGTGGTACAAATTCATTTAGTTGATCGAGCAATTGTTCGGGAGTTGCGAGTTACAAGACTTTGACGTGTCGCTTGTAGAGATGAACCCTTTTTCTACGGCATGATCAAGAAAACAAAACAAAGCGTCATAAAAACCATTAACATTTAATATACCTATGGGTTTTGGTGAAAGTTCTCTGTGACCGACTGATGTAATTTGGAAGAGCTCTTCCAAAGTTCCAAAACCACCGGTAGGGCAATAAAGGCATCGGCATTTGCTATCATAAAGTTCATGCGTTGGTGCATGCAAAATACCATTACTTCATCCCCTAATGTTTTTCCAATGGGCTTGCTTGTAGATAAAGGACTGGGAATGACACAAGGACTTTGCCACCTCCTAAAATGTGCAGCAGTTGCTACACAACCCATTAACCCAAGACTACCTCCTCCGTAAACTAAATGGATTTTTCTCTCAGCTAGCACTCGACCAAGATGGTGTGCAATATTTACAAACTCTTTATCTTTACCGAGTTAGATCCACAAAAGACACAAACACTCTTGATCCAGGCGAACTGAAGTGACTTCCATTTTCTCTTTTTTTTTTCTTTGTTTTTTTGTACTCTCACCTTATCAATGATCTGAAGAGAGCAAAGTGCAATATTTAAAGGCATCAAAACTCAAAGGTAATAATTACACCTATAAAGGAGGGGTAGATCTGCGTGTCAGATATGTTTGAAAATAAGCACAACAATGATAATAGCTATATGACAATGATAAAAGACTAATCTATATGTGTCAGAAGAAGTTTGAAAATATGCAACACATATTTCAAAAAAATACGGCTAAATTTTTTTTTTTTTTTTGAATTTTTTTTTAATAAACAAGAAGAAAAAAGGAAAAATAAAAAAAATACTTACAGGAGGTGTGATTGTGGCTCACATGTTCCTCTGGTTTTACGTCCAGTAACGGCTTAAAGCTCTCTATGGGCCGATGGTTGGCTTCCCATCCAATTTTCTTAAAAATTGGCAAACAGGGTCTTTTGAGTCGATTCGAGACTATAACGCTCATGTTCATCTTGGAATATTGGCCATAAATCGAGAAGTACTCTCTGCACATCTCCACTAGGATGCGTCTCAAGAGTCAATAGAATGTTATCTAAAGACTCCTTACTCATGCCATCCTTTATGAAGTTAATTTTATCATCTCGGTTTATAGACGTCATTCCAATTGATTTGCATTTTGTATTACGAGTCCATCTTGCACATTTATAGCACTGGTAACCTTTTTGCTCTTCTTCTTTGCATATGAACTTTTGCCTAACCCTGGCATATATGAAACAAGAGCGTGGAAAATTCACCTCTGAGTCGGACCTTTGCTTCGATCAACCAGCGTATATCCCATGGGGATGCCTTTGTGCATAAGCATCCTCAATCTCTCAAACCTTGCACGGTAAATGTTAGTTAAAGCATTTTGAGGGAGAGAAGGGAATTGCTATGAGATAAAAAAGTCAGATTATCCATTTCGAAAGAAGAAGAAGAGAGAGAGAGAAAAAAATTGAAGTAAAATTATATGTCTGATTTCGGTGTTTGTGGGTAATCGAAAGGACCCCAAAAAAATTTTCACGAATCTTGAATTATCCGCCATTTAACCGGTGAAAAATCATCTCAAATGAAAAACAAACAAAATTAAGGCAGAAAAATCAAACTACGATAGATTTTCTTGCTTCGGAATCGATTGTCTTGATTCTGTGAATGCAAATAAGTCAAAGTTTGAAAAAATGAAAAAGTTAGAAAACTTGGGTTGCCTCCCAAGAAGCGCTACTTTTAATGTCTTTGGCGTGATTGAAGATTTTGCACGATCCATGGGTCCTCCCAATAATGATTCAATTTCACGGCCATCGACCTTAAACGTGGCTTTTTTTTTTTTTTCAACAAAGATTTATATAGAAAATAGAAAATAAAAGCGATGTGAAATGAACAAAAAATAAAAGCGAAGCAGAAAAAAATAATAAAGACAAACATCATTAGATGCAAAAGCGAAATAGAAACATAAACATACAACACAAAACTGAAAAAAACAACAACGAGAAAAGAGTAAATTGTAGCAGTCAAATAAAATGTAAACAAAATTAAAAACAATAGCAAAACAGAAAACAAAAGAAAACAACTAGAAAAATGAAATAAAAGTGTGGAAAAGAAAACTCCCTATGGATAGCGGAAGAATGCGTTCCCGCCACACCATAGCCAATATAATGGATCACCACATCCGAGAATCGTGAGAGTTTAGTCTCCTCGGGGGCTGCTTTATTGGCTTAACTCCATCTTCAAGTAAAATCCTACGCATGCATATGGAAGGGCTAACGCTAGGAATGTCTGCAAGTATGATGGCTCTTTGATTTTCCTTAAAAATTTGTAACAACCTCTCCTCCTCATCAGTAAGGAGGTTTTTAACCACAATGAACTCCAATTTTGGTGGCTGCACTACTTTTGTAGATTGAATTGCTGCATTATCTGTTGAAAAAGATTCATCATGTAATCTCAAAAAGCGACAATCTCAAGACATGCATTACACAATATATCACCATCACAACAAAATGTAATCATCAAAATCAGTGAAACTAGCAAATTGACACACAAATCATCAATTGGTTTTTTGCACATCAATGATCTCATGTTTTGCAGAAGTTGACTGCTTGCTCAACTGACTCAATGAAGATGTAAGTTGACCAACTTGGGTCTTCACATTTTGTACTATAGCTTCTGTTCTTTGCTGGAATTGGATGTTGTTATGAGCCAGTTGTTTCACCAAATCCTCTAATGTAGGCTCAGATTCCATGCATATTGGGGCTTGCTGCATAGGCTGCTGGTATAGATTGATTGGTTCAACATAAGGTTCGAACCAGGTATGTCCTCCCCAATCATGGTCATATATGGAAGAATAAGGATCATATCCAAGCTGTTGGTATTGTGGTTCACCAAGAAATACACATGTTGCATCAACAGAATGGTCATGAAATACAGAACCATCATCTTGTAATGTGGTGCAAGCATATGTGGGATGATAAGAACTACAGCATATACTACAAAATCCTGCAGGTTTCTTGCACATGTAGCGATGTTGTTCCACGCGGTGCTCCACCAGATAAGCGGCTCATCAAGTTTATGCTCCATCGATTAGTGATCAAACACAAAATCACAAAAACAAGTCTAAATATACACACAAAATAATTACAGAAAACATATCTACAGATTTTTAAAAATTATGGGACTACCACAGTGAAATCTACACAAAAATTCTATCTCTAATGAATAATAAAAAATATTAAAAATTGAAAAAGTGGTCTAAACGATGGAATTTGGCAAAAATAAGGGTCACCTCACTACAAGTAGTGAGCCTTTCACAAAATCATGATTTTCATTAGTCTGCCAAAATTCAGATTAATCAGAGATACATTCACAGAACCAAAATCTTGACGGAATGCCCTTTACCCAATTTAGGAATTCCACTTGAAAATGCTTCAAAAACAAAACAAACACAATTGTTAGAGTTAGATGAAATGATCAAATAGTTGCCTTTGGATCCCCGGCAGCGCCAAATTTGACAAGAGGTTGTCGAGACCCCCGTCAAATAATAATAATTGACCGCAAAACTAATTTGTAGTATAGAGCATGAACCGAATCGTCTCTCAAGGATCCAAAAGAACAAATATTTAATCAGATCAAGATAATTAAAATGGGGGGTTTTGTTGTTGATTAACAATATTGATAAAAGTACAAGACTAAAAGTTGAAAACAAATCTAAAGAAACAACCAATCCAAGGAAATTTACCGATCTTGAGTTTAACTCATCATTGATCACAAGAAATTCACTTAATTGCTAACCATGTTCTTGGCCTTAGATCACATCAAGAAGCCTCAACATAATCCAAGAATCCTCTACTAGATAAGCATCTAGGATTTAATTAACCAAGGTTAGATAAAGTAAGCATCATCCATACATAGATTAATTTAAGATCCAGAATTTAACCAAGCTAAACAATCCATCAAAAAGCTTTAATAAATTGTTTATTCTTTTGTGATCCTCTTTGAATACATGACAATAAAGCTATTATCACATTAACATCTAAATCAAATTAAGCAATTCAATCTAGATAGAAATCAAAAGAGGAAGAAGAGAAACTTGAATAACAATTAAGCAATATGAACAAGCAAAACAAGATCTCCAAATTAAACATCAAGATGGCTAATCCCTTGGATTGATTATGAGAGCCTAGCCTTCCATGGATGGGAAGGAAGAACTCAGAAATAAAAGAACAAAAACGAAATTCTAAAGAGAATGGAGAAGAAGAGAAAGAAAACTAACAAATACTCAAACTTTCTACAAACTTACTTCCAAATTGAATCTATTAAAATACAAAGAGATTGGCTCTATTTATACTAATCCTAGAAGCCAATTTGTACATGTACATAATCTGAATACAAGCTATAAGAATCTGAAATTTGTCAAAAATGGAAGCTTGATGCATGGTTGGTGGGTTGGTGCATGGTAGGTGGGTTGGTGTATGGTTGGTGGCTTTTAGTCAACAACTCTTATTCGACTTCTGGCTTCAAATTCATCACCTAGACGGTGCATTTTGGCTTGGATGTCTTCATCAAAGTTGTAGCCAGTTGTCTCCTTGAAAATCTCCAATTTGAATCATGTCATTTGGACTTTTAGAACTCCAGAAATGCCAAAAACACTTCACCTACCTCAAGTTAGGTTGGAAGAACGTGTTTCCAAATTCAGACCAACTTCTAGCTTCTGAAGCATGCCTAAAACGACATCTATTGACAAAATGGTCTTCATTGAAGTTGGAGATATGGGTCTTATCTTTCAAGTGACCAAGTTTCAGCCCTAGAGAAGGTATATAACCCACTATAGAGTCCAATATGTGCATACTGCCCAGATGGTTCCGTGACAGCAAACCCACTCTGCATTGCAGGGATATTTTGGACCCTTAGCATTCCGATCCAGCTCTTGAGTTCTTCATGAAACTTGTAGAGCATTGTCTTAGCTTTCCAAAGACACCAAGATCACCTCAATTGGATCATCGAGTCCCAAGTTATGACCTAACCAAGGAAGAAAGGTCAAAATGCATCAAAATCCGAAAATTATTCAATATTTGCATTAAAGTCCAATGAAGCCCAACAACATTAAACTCATCTAAAACACTAATATTGGGCACAATAAACATCTAATAAAGCCTAATACAAAGCTAACATGTGTGTCTCAAATTGATTGATCAATCACCTAAGGGATTAGGGATTAATTAGGGAATTTAGGCTTATTTCACTTAAGGAATTAGGATTTGAGTGAATTAGAGGATTGTTTGTCATAATTGAAGTATGAAATTATGTTAAATGTCAGTTAATTGCATTTAGAGGGAAGATTAGTGAACCTAACCTCAACATCTCATCTTTCTTTGAAGTAAAATCCATTTGTGCATGCTAGGTGTCTGATAAAATTACAAAAAGAAATAGATCATTTAGTTTTAGTTCATTTTATTCTAGTTCATTTTAGTTGATTACTTGAGCTCCCTTCTCTCCAAATTTAAACGCTTAGATAGTAGTTCAATTGTAATTGTTGGTATTTGTACTTAGTCCTCGTTGGGAACGATAACTCACTCACACTTTATTACTTGCACGATTTGGTACACTTGCCAATTTCGTTAACAAGTTTTTGGCGCCGTTGCCGGGGACTTAGTTTCAATATCAACATATCAATAGGGTTGCTAATTTAGGCATCATTTCTGTTTTTAATCCTTTGTTTTACTTTATTTTTCTCATTTGTTATCATTACTTACTCAGTCTCTTGGTTTGTTTATGCGAGGTAAATCGACTGCTAATCTACTCTACGATCCCGAAGTAGAGAGGACTTGTAGATCCAATCGTAAACAAGCAAAAGAGAGGAAACAACAACAGAAAAATCAACAAAAAGAAACTTCCTCATCAGCTCAAGGTAAAGAAGAAAAAGTTATGGCAGGAAATGGTGAAGGGAATCGCAGAACTCTAGGGGACTATGCAAACCATACCGTTAACCGCCATGTTTCTAGCATCGTTCGACCATCAGTCACTGCTAACAATTTCGAGATAAAGCCTGCACTTCTACATGTTATGCAGCAGAATCAGTTTGGAGAAAGTGAGATTGATGATCCTAACATTCACATCTCAAATTTTCTGGAGATATGTGATACTTTGAAGATCAATGGAGCTTCAGATGATGCCATAAGACTGAGGTTGTTCCCATTTTCACTTCGAGATAGGGCCAAGTCTTGGCTTCAATCTCAACCAAGAGGGAGCATCACAACTTGGGATGAGTTAGAAACAAGATTCTTGGGAAGATATTTTCCTCCATCTAGATTTGTGAAGATGAGGGGAGAGATTACAAGCTTTGTACAACGTGATGGAGAGATCTTACATGATGCGTGGGAAAGGTTCAAGGAGTTATTGAGGAAGTGTCCGAATCACGGATTTGATGACTTGCAACAAATGCAAATCTTCTGCAATGGTTTGAGACCAGCCACAAAGCTAATGCTGGATGCTTCAGCTGGGGGTTCAATGAATTCAAAAACTGCAGAAGAAGCACAGCAGTTGATTGAAGCCATGGCTTCTAATGATTACCTAATGCATAATGACCGAGGAGTTGTAGCAAAGAAGGGTATCATGGAGCTTGACTCACAAAGTGCACTTTTGGCACAAAATAAGCTCATGACTCAGCAGTTGGAGGCCTTAACTAAGCAAATTCAGAGTTTACAATGCAGTTCAGTACAATCACAGCAAGTTCTGAGGTGTGATTTCTGTGGAGGAGAGCATGATAATGGAAATTGTGAAGCTGCACCAAGTTCTCAAGAAGAAGTTAGTTACATGGGGAACTATGGAAGGCAAGGCAACAATCCATATTCCAACACCTACAATCAAGGGTGGAGGAATCACCCCAATTTTGGGTGGAAGCAAGATGCTGGCCAAGCAAGCAAGCCTCCAATCACACAACCACCTTTAGACAAGACCTCTGCATTAGAGAACACCCTTAACCAATTCATGCAAATGTCGATGTCCAATCAGAAAAATACTGACGCGTCCATCAAGAACTTGGAAATTCAAATGGGACAGCTTGCTAAACAACTTGCAGAAAGTTCAAGTGGAAGCTTTTCAGGTAACACTCAACCAAACCCCAAGGAACACTGTAAATCAATTGTGTTGAGGAGTGGAAAGATTGTTGAACCAAATGTTGGAGAGATTTTGAGTGAAAAAAAGAGAGTTGCTGAAAAAAATGAAGTGCAAGAAGAAAAAGAAAACCAAGTTGAGAGAAAAAGCAAGCAAGTTGAAAATGAAGAAAAGACAAGAGAGGAAAATAATGAAAAGAGAGAAAAATTGATAGATGAAAATTCCATTTTGAGAAGAACAAAAAGCCAAATTCTGAAGGATGGTGATAAACCTCAAGAGATACCATCTTATGTGAAGTTGCCATACCCTCACTTAGTGAAGAAAAAGGAGAAGGAAGAACAATTTGCTCGTTTCTTGGACATCTTCAAGCGGCTACAAATAAATATTCCTTTTGCGGAGGCATTAGAGCAAATGCCAACATATGCAAGATTTATGAAGGAACTTCTTACCAAGAAAAGGAGGTTGAAGGAGGATGAAACGATCGCCTTAACAGAAGAGTGCAGCGCTATTCTACAGCAGAAGCTACCTCCGAAGCTTAAAGACCCCGGTAGTTTCACCATCCCTTGCACTATAGGGAATATGACTATCGGGAAGGCCCTTTGTGACTTGGGAGCTAGCATTAACCTCATGCCATTATCCATTCTCAAGAAGCTAGGTGTAGGAGAGGTGAAGCCCACTCGCATGGCACTTCAATTGGCGGACCGGTCCATCAAACATCCTTATGGAATCATGGAGGATGTCCTAGTAAAGGTGGACAAGTTCATTTTCCCAGCCGACTTTGTCATTCTAGACATGGAGGAGGATGCCGAGATACCACTCATCTTAGGGAGACCTTTCCTAGCCACTGGCCGTGCTTTAATAGACGTGCAACAAGGACAACTGCGGCTTAGAGTCCAAGATGAAGAGGTTACTTTCAATGTTTTTGAAGCTATGCATCACCCTAGTGATCAAGGGCAATGTTTTCGTATGGATGCAATTGATGTGATCGTAAAAGAAGCATTCATACAGCAACAACCTTCCAACACTCTGGAAAAGGTAATAGTCAATGCTATTGAAGATCTTTGTGATTCAGAAGAAAAGGAAGTAGAAGAGTGTTTGCTACACTTGGAGGCTCAACAAGTCCAGTTGGCTGTTAATACAAGAAAAGAAGAGCTTAAAAAGGATGAAGTAGTAGAAAAACCCAAGCTTGAACTCAAACCTCTACCTTCACACTTGAAGTATGTCTTTCTAGGAGAAAATGATGCAAATCCTGTCATAGTGAGCAATGAATTGTCTCAGTTGGAGGAAGAGAAGCTTGTAAGGGTCCTTCGGGAGCACAAAGCAGCAATTGGCTGGTCTATCTCTGATTTGAGAGGAATTAGTCCCTCATTTTGTATGCATAAAATTTTGCTTGAGGGAGAATTTAAACCAGTTGTGCAGCCCCAAAGAAGGTTGAATCCCACCATGAAGGAAGTCGTTAGAAAAGAAGTGCTGAAACTTCTTGAAGCGGGAATGATTTATCCGATTTCGGATAGCGCTTGGGTAAGCCCAGTTCAAGTGGTACCCAAGAAAGGTGGGATGACGGTTGTTAAAAATGAGAAAAATGAGCTCATTCCCACACGTACAGTCACGGGTTGGCGGATGTGTATAGACTACCGTAAGCTCAACCAAGCCACCCGGAAGGACCACTTCCCGCTGCCATTTATGGATCAAATGCTAGAGAGACTAGCTGGCCAAGCCTTCTACTGTTTTCTAGATGGTTATTCCGGATATAACCAAATCGTAGTCAATCCAGAAGATCAGGAGAAGACATCGTTCACATGCCCATTTGGAATCTTCGCTTATCGTCGGATGCCATTCAGATTGTGTAATGCGCCAGCCACGTTTCAGAGGTGTATGCTCTCTATATTTGCTGACATGATTGAAAAATCCATAGAGGTTTTTATGGACGATTTCTCTGTCTTTGGCTCATCTTTTGATTTATGCCGTACTAACTTAGCTGCTGCTTTGCAAAGATGTGTAGAGACCAACCTGGTTTTGAACTGGGAAAAGTGCCATTTTATGGTGCATGAAGGGATTGTCCTTGGTCACAAAATCTCAGCCAAGGGAATTGAGGTAGATAGAGCGAAGATAGAGGTCATAGAGAAGCTACCACCACCAGCAAATGTCAAAGGAATCCGAAGTTTTCTAGGACACGCCGGGTTTTATAGACGTTTTATTAAAGATTTTTCCAAAATTGCTAAGCCCTTGTGTGTCTTGCTTAATAAGGATTGCCCTTTTGAATTTACTGCTGAATGCTTGCATGCTTTTACTGTGTTGAAAGAAAAGTTGACCACTGCACCCATCATTATCGCCCCAGATTGGAATTCACCATTTGAATTGATGTGTGATGCAAGTGACTTTGCTGTTGGAGCTGTAATAGGACAGAGAAAAGAAAAATTTTTCCATGCTATTTACTATGCAAGTAAGGTCTTAAATGATAATCAAATTAATTATGCAACAACTGAGAAAGAATTACTTGCTGTAGTTTTTGCATTGGAGAAGTTTAGATCTTATCTCATTGGGTCAAAAGTCATAGTTTTCACTGACCATTCTGCACTTAAATATTTGTTAACTAAGATTGATTCCAAGCCAAGACTGATTCGTTGGATTTTACTTTTGCAGGAATTTGACTTGGAAATCAAAGACAAGAAGGGTAGTGAAAACGTGGTTGTAGACCACTTGTCTAGACTCGAAGGAAATGAGTTGATAGCTGAGGAAAGAGACATTCAAGCTGAATTCCCTGATGAGAAATTGTTTCTAATAAAAGAGAGACCTTGGTTTGCGGACATGGCCAACTTTAAGGCGGCAAATGTCATTCCGGAGGAGCTCTCGTGGCAGCAAAGGAAGAAATTCTTCAGAGATTCCAATCATTTCATATGGGATGACCCTTTTTTATTTAAAATTTGCCCGGATGGATTATTGAGGAGGTGTGTGAACCAAGAGGAAGCACAAAACATCTTATGGCATTGTCATAACTCTCCATATGGTGGCCATTTCAATGGAGAAAGAACTGCTATCAAGGTGTTACAAGCTGGTTTCTATTGGCCAACCATTTTTAAGGATGCTCACATTCATGCAAAGAGCTGTGACAAATGCCAAAGGACCGGGACTATATCCGAAAGGCATGAAATGCCCTTGAACACCATTTTTGAGGTAGAATTATTCGATTGTTGGGGCATTGACTTCATGGGGCCATTCCCTTCTTCCTTTTCAAATCAATATATCTTGGTTGCTGTTGATTACGTCTCCAAATGGGTCGAAGCAGCTGCTACACCAGCAAATGATTCACAAACAGTGATTAAGTTCGTTAAAAAGAACATTTTCTCAAGATTTGGAGTCCCAAGGGTGTTGATTAGTGATGGAGGGAATCACTTTTGTAACTCACAATTGAAAAATGTGTTAACCAAGTATAATGTGAGGCACAAGGTGGCAACCCCATACCATCCTCAAACAAACGGTCAAGCTGAAGTATCTAATCGAGAAATCAAAAGAATCTTGGAAAAGACAGTAGCTACTTCAAGGAAGGATTGGTCGAAAAAGTTGGATGACACCTTGTGGGCCTATAGAACAAAGATTTAAGACTTCATTGGGGCTATCTCCATATCAGCTGGTGTACGGGAAAGCTTGTCATTTGCCCGTGGAATTAGAGCATAGAGCTTTTTGGGCCTTGAAATTCTTAAATTTTGACCCTGCTTTAGTTGGTGAAAAGCGAATTCAGCAGCTGCATGAACTTGATGAAATGCGTATGAATGCATATGAGAATGCTGTCATATACAAGCAAAGAATGAAGGGTTATCATGATAAACACTTGGTCCAACGAACTTTCCATCCTGGACAACAAGTGTTGTTGTTCAACTCAAGGCTTAAACTCTTTCCTGGGAAGTTGAAATCTAAGTGGTCAGGGCCATTCACTGTGAAAGATGTTGCTGCACATGGAGCCATTGAGGTTGAAGACCCAACTTCTAAGAGAATATTTAAAGTTAATGGCCAAAGACTCAAGCCATACATTGGAGGTGAATTGGAGAGAGCAAAGGTTGCTCTTAGTCTGGGAGAACCTTAAGAAAGACTGCAACGTCAAGCTAATGACGTTAAAGAAGCGCTACTTGGGAGGCAACCCAAGATTTGTTTTGCATTATTCAATTCATTTCCTTTTTGTGTTGTAAATAGGATTATAAGTGTGTTTTATCTGAAGAAAAAAAAAAGTTAAAGTGATAAATGATAATTACTTTGTTTTTTTTTCCTTCTGCAGAAATCCTTGCACAATGCTTTAAGCATTAGGGCCAAGAATGGTTCTGAAGGAAATCCAGTGGCAGTACCCGGATAGCCCAGGAATTTTTGAAGCAATATACAGGTAACAAGCTCAGCGCTGAGCTCAAATAGTCCAGCGCTGAGCGTTTGAACTTCATTTCCTTTCGGTTTATTCAGCGCTGAGCTTTGCAGTTCAGAGATGAGCGCCCAAATTGTGGGTTGTCTCTGTTTACATAGCGCTGAGCTCTTGCTCAAAGCGCTAAGCGCTGGGCCTGAATGCCACTCTCTGTAATGTGTAGCGCTGAGTCCATTTTTTTAGCACTGGGCGCCAGACTTAAAAAAAAAAAAAGGGTTTTGAGCGCTGAGCTCATGCGCTAGCGCTGGGCGCTGGCAAGGGGTGCTTCTAGGCATTAACACTTGCCGCTATGCTGGGATCATTTCCTCAGCGCTGAGCACGAATTGACAGCGCCGAGCGCTGTCTCCATTCTTAACACCAGAATCCCCTTTTGCGCGCAGCGTACGTTCCTTTCCTCCCAAAATCTTCCAGCCCCTCTTCTCCTCTCTCTTTTCTTTGTACCTTGTGGTCAATTTGTGGTGTTTGTCAGCAGGTTTCAAAATCAATTCCACATTGCCCAGGTATTTCTTTTCCTTCCCTCTTTTAGTTGAGTATAGGTTTTTGCTTTTAGTGTTTCAAGTTGTAGCTTGCTACTTTGTGAAGGATTGTGAACTTGCTTTTGAGGGTATATTTGTGGGTTCTATTCTTCCTTGTAATTACTGTGTTTGGGAATGCAATGAATTGGTTGGATAATCTGCTGTTTTCTCCGAACTTTGGATTCTTGGATGCATATTGTCGTCATTTTGTGCTAGTTGAAATCCCAATTGACAACATTATCATTTCACATTATGCATTCCCAAGTCCCTTGTGATGGAATGTTGACATAAAGAATATGCATTGGGTACTTTGTTATGCTCTGTGCAAATCCTGTTCTGAGATATTATGCATTATTGCTTATGCATTATTGCTAAATAAGTTCTGAGATATCATGTGCGTAACTATCTTTTGCATCCTAATGTGTTATCTTAGTTTGTTGTGTACCCAAGTGGCATTTCACATTTCCCTGGGTATTATTGGGTACAAACCTTCCTGTTGCCTTTGTCTTGCTTGCAGTTATTCCCATGGCACCCAATGCAGCTGAACGAAAGCGCAAGAAAACCACTGCTCCTCCCCGTTATAATGCTGAACTATTCCGTTCACACATTCATGAGCAAAGGTTTAAGAATGTGATTCGGCATCGCAACTTTGTCCAAGAGAAGGCTTTTGACTTGAGCGGAGATGACTATCCAGAGCTTCAAGAACAGATTCAGGCTAGACGATGGGGTTTTTTAGTATCTTATCCTAAACCAGCTTGCCAAGAGCTGGTAAAAGAGTTCTACGCCAATGCGTACACCCCGATTGAAGAAGATGACAAATTTGTAAGTTTTGTTCGAGGCAAAGAAATCAGATTTGATCCAAGGGTTTTGAAGGACTTGTTGAGAACCCCCAAGCCTCCAGTTTGCCAATATGAAACACTTACAAACCTACCTGTGGATGCAGCCACCCTTCTAGCTTCATTGTGCAGAACTGGAGCCCAATGGGTTTATGCTAGAGATGGCTCTCCTAGGAAGCTTAAGGCTTCCGAGTTTAAGCCTATTCCGCGAGCTTGGTGCACATTTGTTCATCACACCTTGTAACCATGTTCCAATGTCTCTGATGTTATTGTTGCTCGAGCCCAGTTGGTTTACTGCATCATGGAGGGGCTAGACATTGATATTGGCTTGATGCTAGCTCATGACATCCATGACATCGCTAATGATTCCACAGCTGCCCTTGGACACCCATCTCTGATTACTCTTTTATGTGAGCGAGCCGGTGTGCGACCACGGCGTGATGAATTGACCATTCGACCTATGATTGCCATAACAGCGAGGTACATCCAGTTGGCCTCGGATGCCATTGGACCACCGCCACCCCACCGCTCAGGAGATTCCTCAGCCCGATCCGCAGCACGATTCTCATTCTGAGCAGCGTGACCGACTAACTGTGATTGAGCATGGCCTGACTGAGATGAGACAGCAGTTTGCACGCGTCGAGCGGCGCCAGGGTCGTGTGGAGAGGAGTGTTCAGGCTATGTGTCGCTGAACACGCTTATTTTGCAGTCCCAGCAGGGTTTGGAGTCCATTTTACATACCATGGCGCGCCAGATGGGGTTGGATGCGACTACCTTGGGTGGCCTACCTTTGGGACCTTTATCCGAGCAACAGATTCTGGAGTTGATAAACTTTGATGATTTGACTCCGGATGTCCCGGATGATGAGACACAGGAGGAGATACCAGCAGCTAGAGTTGATGATGAGGCCGGACCTAGTACAACAGTTGATCCGCCAGCTGGCGATGATGACGCAGGCCCTATCCCTTGATTGGTTTAGTGACACTTTTACGTCATCCTGTTGATTGGACCCCTGAATTCAAAACCGGTTTCAACAAGGATGACCATTCAGAAAAGTTTTCTTACCCTAAATTCTCGTTTTAATTGTTCCACATTTTGTCGAATTTGAGCGCATTTTATTTCTTTGAATGGTTTCCCCTGTTTAATTGCTTGCTGTGTTTCTTCCCCTTGGTGTGGTTGAGCTTGAGAGCATGATGTCATGTATAATTGCAGAGCATGATAATTCACTGTACCTCTGGTTTTCATCCTCCATTTGGGCAATTTTTAATAACAATACCTGTGTTACTGGATGTCCATGCTTTTCTTGCCTACGTCACTTGTGAGACTTGAGCCTAAACACGTATTAATTCCTTTCTGTGTGTTCCACTCATCACTTATGATTTTCCTTCAGAACTTGTTTGGGTGCTAGTTCACTTTTACTCTGTATGTGCATATGCATATGTGATTGAGGCCCTTTTTGTTTGTCTTTTCACCCATGTGCCTCCATAAGCCCACCCATTTCATTTTCCCTTGTTAGCCCATTTTGAGCCTGTTCCCCTCTTTGTTTTTAACACCTCATCACCCTCTGCCGAAAAACCAATGTTATCCTTCTTGCTTAGGATTCTGGGTTACAGTTTCATTTTTGGCTCACAGCTGTCCTTTAAGTTTGGGGTTGTCTTTCTTGCTTGGGGACAAGCAAGGTTCTTAAGTTTGGGGTTGGTAGGCCAGTTGTTTGCCTAATTAGCCATTGTGGTTGTAAAATGAGAAGTACAGTACAGAAAAATACAGTAAAAAAAAAAAACAAAAGACATACAAGCAAAGGAAAGAAAAATAGAGAAAAGAAAGAAAATCAAAAGTACAGAAAAAGAAAAATCAAAGGAGTTAGGTGTGAAAAAAAAAATATATATGTGTAGACTGAAACAAAGAAACCATCGAGCTTTTTGTACAGCAAGTGAGCTTCGTATCCTGTAACCTGTGATTCTAAGTAAGTTTAGCCTCGATCCCTCACATTTCCCACCTTATCCCTAACCTCATTACAACCTGAATAAAAGACCTCATGATATGCATACCATTTGCAGTTGTGATTGTGTTCATAGAATCCTACCAAGCCTATGGTAGGGAATTGTATGATGATGAGTTTGAGAGTAAACAGCACCTTGACATTTGGGTATGAGTGAGACAATAAATGAGAGAGAAAATGAGAAGAGAAGTATGTCACATTCAGAGGAGTATATGTTTACTGTTATTTCAAATTGCCTCATATGAGATGTATGAAATCAAAGGAACTAGTGCATTAATTGTGTGATGCAAGTTATATGTTGAGAATTTTTCAAGAGTTGAAACCTTGCTTTGGTGGTTTGATACAGCAGGTTGTTAATACAGGTGACTCCATTCCAACCCCTCATTTGAACCTAATTGTTTGCTTGAGGACAAGCAAAATTCTTAAGTTTGGGGTTGTGATAAATCTACAACTTATGTAGATTTAAAGGGCTTTTTAGTTGACAAGTTGTAAATGTTTGCTTGGAATTAGAGGACTTTTGTTAGATTTAGGACTTTGTTTTGCTAAAAAGAGTTTAAGTCCTTTAGCTTTACTTGTGAATAAATTCTTTTAAGAATTTTGAATTTGTGCAGGAAACATGCCCCAAAGCTGAGCGCTAGAAATTTGAGCTGAGCGCCCAACATGACTTTGGCATCTGTGAAGCCAGCGCTTAGCGCTAGGATGTCAAGCTGAGCGCCCACAATCATGATTTGCCTCTGTGAAGCAGAAGCTCAGCGCTAGGATGTCAAGCTGAGCGCCCACAATCATGATTTGCCTCTGTGAAGCAGAAGCTCAGCGCTAGGAATCCAAGCTGAGCGCCCAAATTCTGGATTGCCTCTGTAAAGCCCGAGCTCAGCGCTACCAAACCCACGCTCAGCGCTGTACAACCCCTGGAGCAAGGATTCCATCAAGAACTCAGCGCTCAACGCTGGAAAGCTAAGCTGAGCGCTGGCAGTTGAGTTTGGCGAAGTTATAAAAGGGGATCTGACTATTTTGAAAAGGAAAGGGGGATCGTACTTGGACTTGGGACGCATCCTTCTCAAATCATTGGAGACTCAAGCTCTTGGGGACAATTCTTGACGATCCAATGCCTCTTCTATATTCCATCTTTGTGAATTCTTCCCTTCTTGTTAATTTTCATACTATAAATAGCTAATTCCCTTTTTGTTGGGGTTAGATGTAGCTAATCTGAATTCTGATGTAATTGACTTGATCTTTTAATATAGTTTTTACTTCTTTATGAGTAATTGATCTCCGTGCTTAATGCTTATTGTGGCGTGATCATCCATAATTCGATTCTTGAGTTGGTATATGATTGGAAAATTGATATTAACTCTAGATCTGAGATCAATTACCTATTAAGTCTTGAATCTAGGAATAGATCTTGATTTAGTAGTAATCTTGAGATCCTTGTCCGTAATGCAAATTGACTAATTGAATCACCTAAGGGATTAGGGATTAATTAGGGAATTTAGGCTTATTTCACTTAAGGAATTAGGATTTGAGTGAATTAGAGGATTGTTTGTCATAATTGAAGTATGAAATTATGTTAAATGTCAGTTAATTGCATTTAGAGGGAAGATTAGTGAACCTAACCTCAACATCTCATCTTTCTTTGAAGTAAAATCCATTTGTGCATGCTAGGTGTCTGATAAAATTACAAAAAGAAATAGATCATTTAGTTTTAGTTCATTTTATTCTAGTTCATTTTAGTTGATTACTTGAGCTCCCTTCTCTCCAAATTTAAACGCTTAGATAGTAGTTCAATTGTAATTGTTGGTATTTGTACTTAGTCCTCGTTGGGAACGATAACTCACTCACACTTTATTACTTGCACGATTTGGTACACTTGCCAATTTCGTTAACAGAGGGCTAGAAAACCACCATCATGGATGAGAGATTATGTCACAAGTGATGATTTAACTGAGGAAGATGCTATGTTAACAGTCATGAAGCAATACTCATTTCCACGGGGATGGGTCACTCTACATGTTGAAAAGAATCAACATAATAGAAGAGAGATAGAAGTCAAGAAGAGGTGTATATCCATGGAGGTCTGTGGAAATTGGTTTAGGAAGATAGCATCTATGGACCTTTTTGCTTTCTATTTGATTAAATTGTGTTATCCCAATTAATTGTTTGGAAATAAATTTAAGAAACGCCATTTCCTGGCTTCAGTTCTTCTTTAGGCGCTTGGAAGTTACACTTGTAGCCAGCAAATTTATAAGAAAAAAAAATATATATATATATAGTGCCTGTTATCAAAACCTTTTTTCTTAGCAAAAATACTTACCTGTTCGCTGGCAATTACAGGGTCTAAATTGATTTTTTTTTTTTTTAGTATGAGTGTTCATGGATTGAGTTGGTTCAGGCTTTTGGGGGGAAGGAAATGTCCAAACCAATTAACTTTGATTGAGTTGGTTTGGTTTGGTTTTTGAAAAGAAAATTCGAACAACCCGAACCAAACTAATTCGATTAAGATTGTGTTAGTTTGGTTCGGGTTATTGAGTTGCCTAATTAATTTTTTTCCTCACAGCAAAATAGCATACATATTATTGCTAAATGCTTCAAACTCAATTAGACAATTTACATATAAATTTTAAGCATTCAAGCATTCCAATACAATAAAACCAAGTTTGGGAATCATCATTAAGCTTCATTTGTAATATAAATATATGACATTAAATGTATCTTGCTTCACAAAGAAGGATATATATATATATATATATATATATATATATATATATTACTTCACATAGAAAGCTTTAAGTTATAAAATTATATAATGCAGATGAGTAAATTAATCATTAAAACATTACTATCCTAATATGTAACTAAAACAAAATATAAATAATTGAATGATTTGAACTTAAAAATAAAAATTAAAGATATATCATGATAAATTAACTTTTAAAATGAATGAAAAATCAAATGACAAGAAGATAAAGTCTAAAATTTCATTACTCTTTAGGTTATTTTACCACCTCATCAAGTCTTCAGATTATAACATACAAGACTCATGAATCAAACCAATCCTTATCAAATTTGACCCGATTGTACGCAATGACCCAAGCTAAACCAAATTTTTTATATTAGTTTAGGTCAATTTGTTAGATTAATCAAGTCAACCCAAACTAATAAACACTAATTAAATGGTCGTCCCAAACGAACCTGAAATTGTTTTATTTACAGCGAACAGATTGAGGTATTTCCAAATCAGGCGACTACTGCCACAAGATATTTTGAGAGTACGCTTAATGGCCAATTTTATTACAATAAACGATTATTAGATCACTATTTTGGCTAACGATAGTTACATTGATCCATAAGAATAGCTCAAGAAAGAGTAAAGCTGAAGGCAAGAAAAGTTTACTCAAGCACCCAATACAACGAAAGTCAATGAGTAAAGAAAATAATATTTAATCGACCTTGATATTTTCGGACAAATTATTTATACACTACTACAATCGGCTTCTTTAATTAAGCACGAAAATTATGATAATTATATTGTAATTTTAGATTTAGTTTCTTCCATGAATTTTTGCTTTTCTTTTGAAAAATCCAATTAGAGATTTGCAGGCGAATAAACACTGCTAAATTTCTGTATAAAAGTCTCTAGCTAAAAAGATATTTGCCGCGATCATCCTGAGAATAGCGCTATGAAGTTTTCCATTAACACAGGCTATCATGCCAAAAGATTTTCCAAGAAGCTCTCATCAAATATATCAATGAAAATATATCACCACATTGATATGCAGTTACACCTCTGCAGTCTGGACAAGAAAACACATCTCGGTGCCATGTGATATGTGATATGCTCCATCTCAGAAACCAATATCACAGGAAACAGACATAATAATTCTTGCTAAACACTAGGATGTCCACAACTTCCTCTATACACCGATAACTCGGTCAGAAGCCTTTCGTCTCAGTAGGTCATGCACATTAAGCCCATTGATCTTAGCAGCAAGTATGAAGTCATTCTCTGTCAGTCCACCTGCATGAACATTGATCACTTCGAAGAATGCCCATATACCGAATTACCGATGTACAATAAATGAAGTATTAGGTAGAAAATTCAAGAAATATAACATTAAATAACAACAAGGGGAAAAGTTTGGAAGAAGTTGAACACATAGTTGGAAAGAAGCCATAATGCTGGGCCAAGCTTCACTGAGCCTGCAAATCACTGTTAATCGTGAAATATTGTATGATTAACCTATATTAGTAAAATGTACTATTACAGATGCAAAAGAATTGAATACTTAGCTACACCCAAAAGTTTGTTAAGATATACATACGTCTGACATCATATCTTTGAGTGATCCAATCAAAATGGTTGTAACAGGTAATCATTTACAACCATTTATGCTGTACCAATTTCAATCTTCTACATAAATGGTATTCCCTATGAATTTAGGGTGTATTTCATACGAGTTCAATTAGAAGAGGAAAAGGAACAAAGTAAAAAATTAAAAAAAAAAAAGACAAAACTAGGTAAATCCTAATTAGCAACAAAATACACAGGATTTTTCAGGAAAAAGATTGCATCATTTCTGTCAATCCTAACAAAAGCTTTCTTCCTAAGACTATGACATGAAAATGCAACAGCTATGGACCAACAAAATGACTACATGATTCATCTAACGTACCTGTTTATTTTAGAGACATAAGTTACAAAATTCTTAACAAAAAGTGGTGTAGGACAAAGAGTCTAGATAGGGTTCTACCGAGAAATAGAGAATGGTTGAGAGAAGAATGAGTCAAACACAGCCAATGGACTGCTTCTTCCGGTGTAACAAACCAGGGAAGAAGAAAGTTCTTTATAATTCTGGATTTATGCTTCAAAAACAGCTGCTATGCAGAGGCAGAGGCTGAGGCTTAGCTTTTATAGTGCAAGCTAAGACCTTTCAGATTACATGACCTTCCAGCTTACATCTCTTAGGAATTTCAATTATTAACTACAACTTCCTAGCACAACTTACTAGAAAGCAACTTTCAAGAAACACACTACTAATCCAAGCCCATTAGGAAGTAGGAACCCTTGGGCCCTACAGATAAGACACTTAAACTCTTAAATAACATATATTTGACCTAAAATACTACCCATAACCAGAAGCTGCGAAAATAAAATAAAATATTACTATATATATGAAATATAACTCTGCCTATGCAGTTTGTGCATAGCCGGTCCCAAGCCCGGATAAAATGAGGAGGGTTGCGTTAGGTTGACAGCCAGCGTAAAATTTTGTCAAATACTTTTATGACATGGACAAACGATTTGATTGTGTTAATGCTAGGTCGTTACCCTTAAGTAACGCAACGCGTATGGCTCGATGCGGTCTCGAAGCAAGAGCCGCTGCATCGGCGCCCGGATGTAGTGTTAAATAAGCAAGGGTTCTCACATTTTCATGGACGAATGTGGGTAAAGAAGCTAGTTCATGAGAGTAAGATTCGCTTTGGTACTTGGAATATAGGCACACTTACAGGCAAGTCTATGGAAATAGTTGACACTATGGTTAGGAGGAGGATTAATTTCATGTGCCTTCAAGAAACTAAGTGGGTTGGAGCAAAGGCAAGGGAATTAGATACGTCGGGTTTTAAACTGCACACTCGGTAAAGTTAGAGCAAGGAACGGAGTAGGCATTATTGTGGATAAGAATTGGAAAATAATGTGGTGGATGTTAGAAGGGTTGGAGATAGGATCATAGCTTTAAAATTTGTAGTTGGGCAAGACACTTGTAATGTCATTAGTGCATACACACCACAAGTAGGGTTAGAATGGCAACAAAAAGTAGAATTTTGGGAGGATTTAGAAGGCTTAATTCAGGAAATACCACTAGGAGAAAAGATATTCTTGGGAGGAGATCTAAATGGACATGTTGGGAGAGAATCGAGGAGTATCGGGGTTACATGGGGGTTTTGGTCTAGGAGAGTCTAATGAGGAGGGTAAAGCTATTCTAGATTTTTCGATGGCTTTCAATTTGACGATAGCAAACACTTGTTTTAGAAAACGGGAAGAGCACCTTATCACGTACAAAAGTGGGGCTTCTTGCTCACAAATTGACTATTTTTTGGTTAAGAAGAATGACAGAAAGATGTGTAAGGATTGTAAAGTCATACCTGGGGAGAGTCTGACCACTCAACATAGGTTGTTGGTTCTGGATGTAAGAGTTAAGGGAAGGGCTAATAGAAGTCGTCATGACAAAAACCCAAGGATCAAATGGTGGCAGTTAAAAGAAGAAAAACAAATAGTTTTTAAGAAAAATCTTTTAGATGAAGAAATTTGGGAGGCACAGGAAGTGCGATATGTGGGAAGATATGGCCAAGGGAATTCGGAAGGTAGCAAAAGTAGTTCTAGGAGAATCAAAAGGTTTTGGACCTAAAGATAAAGAATCGTGGTGGTGGGAAACAAATGTTCAAGAGAAGGTTAAAACGAAAAAGAGTGTTTTAAAGCATTGCACTTATGTAATAATGAAGAGAATCGGAAAAATACAAAGTAGCAAAGAAAGAAACTAGGAAGGCGGTTAATGAGGCGAAATCTAAGGCTTTTGAGGGGCTTTACCAATCTTTAGGTACAAAAAATGGGGAAAAACGTATATATAGGCTTGCTAAAAGTAGAGAAAAGAAGACAAGAGACTTAGATCAAGTGAAGTGCATAAAGAACGAAGATGATAGAGTTTTAGTTACAGAGATCAAGGAAAGATGGAAAAGTTATTTTCACAAGTTATTAAATGAAGAATATAGAACAAGTGGAAACTCCGTTATTGTAAAAACTAGTGAGGAAGACCAAAATTTTACCTTTTATCGTAGGATTCGAGAATTTGAGGTAAGGGAAGCACTAAAGAGAATGGACAAAGGGAGGGCGCTTGGACGTATGATATTCCCATTGAAGTTTGGAAGTGTTTAGGGAGAAAGGCATAACCCGGCTAACTAAGTCGTTTAATGAGATTTTGAGGTCTAAAAGAATGCCGTATGCGTGGAGAAGAAGCACTTTGGTCCCTATCTACAAGAATAAAGGAGATATACAAAATTGTGCTAATTATAGAGGATAAAGCTCATGAGCCACACTATGAAACTATGGGAAAGAGTAATCGAACGGAGATTAAGACAAGAGACTCAAATTTTAGAATCAATTTGGTTTTATGCCAGGGAGGTCAACCATGGAGGCAATATACCTTATGCGAGGGTGATGGAAAGGTACCGCGGGAAACAAAAAGACCTCCACATGGTGTTTATTGATCTCGGAAAAGGCTTATGATAGGGTGCCAAGAGAAGTTCTTTGGAAAGCACTAGAGAAGAAAGGAGTTCGTGTTGCTTATATTCGAGCTATCAAGGATATGTATGATAGGGCCACGACTTGTGTGCGAATGGATGGCGGGTCACGTAAGATTTTCCTGCATGTAGGATTACACCAAGGGTCAACTTTGAGTCCATATCTTTTCACCTTGATTTTGGACGTACTTAGTGGACACATCCAAGATCCAAGGCTCGGTGCATGCTGACGACATAGTCCCGATGGAAGAGTCGAGACAAGGAATAAATGATAAAATAGAGCTATGGAGAGAAGCTTTAGAATCACATGGGTTTAGACTAAGTAGGAGTAAAACGAGAATATATGGAATGTAAGTTTAACAAAAGGCGATCTAGCTCGACTTGGAAGTGAAAATTAGTGATCATATTATCCCACAAGTTGAACGGTTTAAGTATCTTGGATCTATTATACAAAATGACTGGAGAGATTACGGGAGATGTAACTCATAGGATTCAAGCTGAGTGGACAAAATGGAGAAATGCTTGGGTGTTATTTGTGACCGCAAGATACCTCTCAAGCTAAAGGGAAAATTTTATAGAAAATTATAAGACCGCAATGCTTTTATGGTCAGGAATGTTGGACGGTAAAATGTCAACATGAGCATAAGTTAAGGGTTGCGAGAGATGAGAATGTTCTTGTTGGATGAGTGGACATACAAGAAGAGATAAAATTAGGAATGAGTGCATTCGAAAGAAAGTAGGAGTAGCACCCATTGATGAAAAGATAACAGAGTCTCGCCTAAGATGGTTTGGTCATGTGAGGAGAAGACCAATAGAAGCTCCGGTGAGAAGAATTGATAAGTTGGAGGATAGCCCCTTAAAGAGAGGTAGAGGTAGACCACTGACAACACTAAAAGATATCATTAAAAAAGATCTTGAAATCAATGGTTTATTTGAAAGTATGGTCTATGACAGAGCACAATGGCGTCGTTTGATCCATGTAGCCGACCCCACCTAGTGGGAAAAGGCTTTTGTTGTTGTTGTTGTTGTTGTATATATATGAAATATATAATTTCTTCCTCTTAGTTTCCCTCCTGTCCACCGCATTATCACATATTCTGTTTAGCACTCATGAATAAAAAGATAAAACCTAAGACAACCATTCCTCATCTGCATTTCTTTTACTTGCAATACCACAATACCATCTGATTTCAGACTGGATTTTCTAGTTTGTTTCCTCTTCCTTTTCTCGCCACAAGGAACTTTTGTACAAATAACAAATAGAAACTGAAAAAACCAAAGTGATGTTAAGAATGGGGCTTCAGGAGGGACCCATGTAATATACAGCTTCAATACTATGTGCACCAAACATACTAAAATCGAAAGGCAATTTTCATTAAAGCCATAGAGTATGCAATTTTTCTTTTCTCTCCAAAAAGGGAGAAAATAAAATTCTTCTGCTTTCCGGAGAAGGAGACTAAAATGAGAATCCCTTAAGTATTTGGGCAAAAATATACTACATCTTGAAGTTAATTTAATGGATGCATAATGAAAGATAAATTGGAATCAAGCTGGATAAAGATCAGATAAATTATGCCCAGAAATGTAGTGGTTTCTTCCATGGTGTTACCTATATGCTAGGCTCCAATTCTTTTGAAGAAATAATGTTTTAATTTCATTACACGTCAATTATGCCTAGAACATAGTATTTTGATATACTATTTCTCATCTCCCAACATTTGATAAAATAACTTGAATAATGAATAATTCATACCAACTGCATGAGTCCAAATCTCAATAGTAACATTGTTCCAGCCAACAAGGTGAAGATCAGGATGATGACCTGCATTACAATCATCTTGGTTACATTTTCTATGTAGCCTTTAACATCAGTACTTAGAGAACAGTAAAAAAAAATGAGAAGAGAGCATGCTACCTTCAGCTTCAGCAAGATCAGCTACCATCCTGAAAAATTCCAATCCTTTGGTGAAAGTCTTTACTTTCCATGACCGCCTCAGCTTCAATGTACTACCTTCGTTTACCAAATTCCACTCGGCAACCTGACCACCCAATGTGAATAACCAAGATAATGAATGATACTAAAAGAATTAAATTGACAGAAGTAGAATAATAGAAATAAACCTGTGGAATCAGACTGTGTGCTGCATCCTCAGTCATGGGACGCAAGTCCTTTGTGATGCATGGTACGCACTTCTTAGTTGACAGATCTAAAGCAGAAAAATTATTTGACAGCAAGAACAGAACAATGATATTCTAGCATATAGTATACAGACTGTCATCAAACTAGCTTCTTGAATGAATAAGCACGGAGCAAATTGTTGAGGACAAAATTAGATGAGACATGATGCAACAAAATAACATATAGAAAGCTAAATCCGAAGAATACAACAACAAAGTTCCATCCATAAACAACTGTGTCAACAACAAAACTCCATTGGGAGAGGTAGAAAGTGAACAGGAAGAAAGGATGTCTCATCTCATGTCTTTTATCAATCATTGAAAATAGCACAACAGCACAAAGGGCATGTTAAATTCATGTCTCAGAGAACAAGTGACAAGTGCAGAGAGTTTTCTAACATGAAGAAGAATCACGAGAGAAAATAAGATATTAGTCCCAATCAGAAGCACACCATTACCAATACAATTTTTCATGTTCACACTTGATAGCAAAGAAATGAAATGGGAAGAGATTAACAGAAGGTGAAGTCGAAAGCATGGAATGGAAAGATGTAGACGCACCTTTGCCTTTGGTGGTGCAAAATGTTGGAAATCTGGAAGTGGGAGTGGGAAGTGAGTTAATAAGATTTGATGAAACTCCACCTTGGGGTTTATGTGGATATGGCGGAAGCAGCACGGCTTCGAAAAAGGACTTAGGGTTAGACTTAGAGAGAGATAGAGATAGTAGAGGAAGATGAAGAATGCGATTCATTGACATTTGAATTAATGCCACTCGTTTTCCACTTCAATTCTCTCACCTTCACCCACTTCTTCTTGCTGTGCTGTGCTGTGCCTTCACCAATTTTTTCCTTTTTCGTTTATATATTTTAGGGTAAAATGAAAAAATAAAATAAAACTTTGCCTTATGTCAAATTTACCCCTTAAATCTTAAATATGGTGAAGTATACCTTTGAACTTCATTAATTGTGAAAATACTTCGTCAATCCATCGTCTACTTCCTTAACGAAAAATATTATGTGTATTTTACGCGATCACTTAATTATAAGACTCTTCATTTTAGATTTTGGACAGCTTGAAACAAGCATTTACACGCAAAATAATGTGCTCGATTGGATGTGCATTATTGATAAAAAAAATATTTTTATTCTATTTTAATGTGTTTTGATGAATTTTTTTAAAAGCTACAACACTACATTTTTGTGCTGTTTTTTAGATAAATTTTGGTACTTTTACAAAAATGATTTTTTAACATAAGAAAACTATTCAAACATAAAAGAATATCATCTTAAATATTGCATCTAAATTTTAGATTCTAAACATAAAATATGTTTTCCTTTTTATAAAAAATTCTTTTAAAAAAGGTAATAAACAAATATTTTTAGAAATTCGTCTAAACCAGCCAAGAAAAATAAAAAGCTCGCCTCTATTTTATTCTCCCCAACGTTCGATGGCGTTGAGAGAAATGTAATCAAAACAGGGTGAAAACCATTAATGTTGAATTAAAAATCAACATTAACAATAAAAATAAATTAAAAATACTAAATTTGATGTTGGATTTTCATCCAAATTAAAACCAACACAAAGCTGGGCAAAAACATGAAAGTGAAAAAGCAAAAACCCTTTACCAAGAGAAACTTGCAAAAGAGACAAAACTGTCTTATTGAATCCTACCAAAAACGCCCAAACCAAATTAAACAATGCATTGGATGATGCAAGGCGATGTGAGCAAGGAGAAATGGAGGATTGTATAATGTTGCATAGGCCGTGCAAGCAAGTAGTTTCACTGTTGCTCGGCGATTCTAGTGGTTTTCAAGTAATCATGTAAAGTACATGTGAGATTTTTCATTAATGAAGTCTAGTGAACGAATGAGTTTTTTTTTTTTTTTTTTTTGTATATTTAGTAATGTGGAAGGGTGTTTTATTTTTTACCATTTCTAAAACTTAAGGATAAACCGCACATCAACTAAAGTTCAAGAGGATTTTGTACATTTTAACCTAAATTTTATCATTTTATTCCATAATTCTCGGTATCATTTTAAGGATAATTATTTATAATTTAATTTTTTATAAAAGAAGTTTAAGTTTGTGTTTAGATTAACTATGAAAAAAAGATTATGTTAAAAATCAATTATGTATATAATCAATTTTTAAGAAAATCAATTATGTGTACAATCTATTTTTAAGAAAATTAATTATGAGAAAATTAATTTATGGTTTAATATGTTAATTTATAATTTATTTTAATATAAATATTTTTGTTTGGATTGTATAAAAAAATTATTTTTATGTATTAAATTACCAAAAAATATATGCAATGATTGAAAAAGTTATTTGGTTAAGGAAAAATAAGTATTTTTCTCTCAAAACTTTTAAACTAATTTAAAATTAAATAATTAATAGCTCAAAATAAAAAATTTAAAAAAACTATTTTTAGTTAATGAAAAATAATTTTAACTTATAATCAATTTTACACACTTTAAACAAATAAGATAAAATTTATATAAAATAATTTTTAATTAAAAAAATTATTTTAAAAAATATTTAATGTTTCTCAAACATACTATAATACCTAATGAGAAAATAGCAATGAAAAGCTAAAATATAAGCAAACAGGCATATTTATTTATGAGTTGTTATTTTAAAAAAAAATCAAATTTTAATATATGAATAATGTGTTAGCTAAGGACAATCATTACATAAGAGAGGGGTGAATTTGGTGATCACAAAATTTAAAACAAACTTCAGCAATTATGCATTTTGATGTACTCAATCAATTCATGCAGCGGAATAAATATATTAAACACAAATCATGCTTGAAGACAATCAAGAACATTAACTTCAAATACAAAACATTATGCTAATTACATTAAAGTTATATAATAATATTAATCATAATGTGATTAACTAATAAGCAATCAAAATCATTGATACAAATATTCTAAATTGCTCAAATACAACTTAGATGAGTGTAAAAACAAGCAAACAAGTTAAATATTAAGTTCTAATAATCAAGACAACATTCTCCCAAGATTTTGCAGTAAATTTATAATTATAATTGCAGAACAAGTATAGATTACAAGAATATCAAATGTAAGTGTTGTACTATAAAGAAAGTAAGGGATAAGAGCAAGTGCAAACAATATTTACTGGTTCGATCACTTCTTGTTATCTACATCCACTCCCAAGATCATTCACTTGAAATTTCCACTATTTTTCAAGTGGTAATTTATGTGCTTGAGAAACCTTTACAAAGTTGAGCACTCTTCACACCTTTAAGATCCTCCACCCTTATGTAAAAGCCTCTAACTCTTCAAGTTTCACCGTTGCTTGAAAATCCTTTACAAGAACAGAGCATTTTTCACACTTTAGAATCCTTCACCATTGTGCTTGAGCCTCTTTCTTTTATCTCCAAGGGAAATCTATCCTTAAACTCTCTTAAGGGATTCTCCGCCTTCTTACAAGTGTTTACAATTTGATAGAATGAATAAACTCCCTCAAATAATAGATAATACAACTTGAAGCACTAATGGATATATAGATTTTGATAATGAAGAATATTGATTTTGATGAAAATGATCAAATCTTCATAATAATTTGTAAATAGGTGTTCATCAACTTGTTAATGCTTCAATCTTAGCTTCTATATATAGCTCAAGTGATAAAATAGTCGTTGGTGGTGTTTAGGAAAGATTTTCTACGAAACTACCCGTTCATAGTCGTTATTTCTTACTTTTACGCAAGCAATATCCGGATATTTGAACTTGGTATCCGGATATCCTGATTTCTAGGCTTGAATAAGAATAAGATATTCTAATATTTGATTTTGTATCCTAATATTTGAAAAGACCACTTCTCACTCAAAATGAAATATCCTGATATCTAATTTTGTATCTTGATATTTAAAATAGCTTTTGGCCTCTAGAATGAGATATCCTGATATCTCAAACTTGTATCAAGATATTTGAAGTAAGATTAGCTATTGTGATGAGATATATCCGGATATTTTAAAGTTGTATCAGGATATTCAATATGAGATTGCTCTCTAGAGTCAAATATCTGGATACATATATCTGTATTCGGATACAACATTCAAGGATATGAAAATCAAATTTTTAAAGGTCATAACTTCTCCGTTTCTTAACAGAATTAAACAAATAACCATGCGTTGGAAAGCTCTTTGAGTCTACTTTCATATAAGATAAGTTTTAGATCAAAACTCAAAGTATTTTAAAAGTTATGAATAAAATAGTGACTAAAGGTCTGTTTTCTAAAACTTAAACTTGACTTTTTTTTTTTATAGTTTTGACCATAATGACTAACTGTTCAAAACATATTTATTAGGCATTTTAGCAAGTGTAAAATCATTTCTTAAGATTAAAAAACTTATTTGAGCTCTTTTCTTGTAAAACCTCTATCCTTACAAAGGAGAATATCTTATAAGATAATATATACCCTTTTGAGTCTTTAAGCTTCTTGATGCAATTCAAGCTTTCAAAACTTCTAATTTTAATTTATTTCAAATGCTTTGTTCATTTCTTCATTCTCCTTCTTCTTGAGTTGACCACAAATAGGATCTTTCGCTTTCTTATTCCAATGCTCACTCTTGATATTTGGACTATCATACAAATCATAACTTGCTTAAAAATCATAGTTAGAGCCCGTTTGTTACAGATTTTTTTGATTAAAAAAACACTTTTTAAGTAAAAAATTATTTTTAATGATTTTGATTATGTTTGTTTAAGCTTATTAAAAAAAATTATGTTTTAAAAAATAATTTTTATAGTTAAAATGAAAAACTACTCTCACTAGCTTTTGAAAAAAAATCTCTTGCGATAGAAGAAAGAGAAGCTACTCTCATTTAAAAAATGATTTTTATGATTGTAAACAAATACAAAATAACTTTTACTTTTCTTAAAAATCTTTAAATAATAATCTCTAAATTATTGAAGATCAAAATCAAATTATTTTTAATTTGTAACAAAGGGGCCCTTAATCCAAACCTTAAACCAATATTTCAATATACATGATTCATAGGTATATAGCTATATATTCTTCATGCATATATGATTTACATAGACACATATTCAATATCAATTCATTACAATACATAGAAAGTATTATTGGATATATTTTATAAATTATGCTACTCATACTCAATGCATGATTCTTATAAGAAGAATAACAATAATATATAATCATGTATTATCTAATATAGTTCATTAAATATATATATAGCACATTCTTAATCATCTTTATAAAGTATTTGCTATCATTACAACATAACATAATAAATTATTGAGACAAATATATTTTCACGTAATGTGTTTTGTGGTTGATGATTTTTGGTCTCCGAAGGATATTATAGGTAACAAAAATTAAAAGAATAATATGGAACTAAAATGTATAATTCACTCTACTCCATTAATGACCATTGTGACTTTCAAGCAATGAAGTGAAATTTTTCTCCATTTTCTCATTAAAACTTCCAAATAATAAAATAATATACTTTTACTTTTTTTAAACCACTTCATTATAAACACTCCACTCCACTCTCCCTACTTCAAAACTCCCAGTGTTTTTGTAAAAAGATATTAATTTAACGAGAGTAAAAAGGGCAGGGAAGGGGAAGGTATCATGAAATGCAAATGCAAATGCAAATTGAGTGAGACGACACCTAATTCTACACCCTGCTGGAGTGCGAGCGAGAGAGAGAGAGAGGGAGTGAGATCGAGAAACCCTAGGTAGGCATCTGCTGCTCATTCCATTTTAATGGCAATCGCTGCACAAACCCCTGACATTTCCGGCGAGAGACAGTCCGGCCAGGACGTTCGGACCCAAAATGGTTGGCTATCTCTATCCCTTTCTTCAACTCGATCGAGCCTTTACCCTTACATTTTCCATTTTCCATTTTCTTCTTATATCATGTTCATTACTAAATACTTAAATTGTGAATTGTGTAACACAGTGGTGGCGTGCCAAGCAGTTTCCAACATTGTCAAAACCTCATTGGGTCCTGTTGGCCTCGACAAGGTACGCAGTCACGCTTATGCCAACATGTTATGTGAAATGAACTCAACTAATCAATAATAATGCTTTGTATACTTTACTCAGATGCTTGTTGATGACATTGGTGATGTCACTATTACTAATGATGGTGCTACCATACTTAACATGTTGGAAGTAGAGCACCCTGCCGCCAAGGTATTGGTAGAACTTGCTGAGCTTCAAGACAGAGAAGTTGGAGATGGCACTACTTCAGTCGTCATTGTAGCTGCAGAGCTCTTGAAAGTAACTCCATCCCATCCCATCTCTTTCTACCACAGTCTTAATATGAACCATGTCATGTCATGTCATCACCCAACCATATCCCTTTTTTCTGCAGAGAGCAAATGACCTTGTCAGGAATAAGATTCACCCGACCTCAATTATCAGTGGATACAGAGTAACTATTTTTGTTTCTTTTCTTCTACTTCATGTATCTATTGCTCTTGTTGCCACATTTGCTAAATCTTTTATATTCTGGCATATGAATTGGGAATTTCCATAGAAACCTTTTCATTAACTTTCTCTCCGTCTTGGTCATTCTGGATAGCTTGCTATGCGGGAAGCTTGTAAATACGTCGAAGAAAAGCTCTCTGTCAAAGTAAGGTCTCCTTAATAAATCCTTTTTTTTTTTCAAAACATTTTTGGCTCTAGTTATCAATCCAGGGACCCTATTCCCCCCCCGCCCCCCCTCCTAATTCTCTTCTAAGATCGTCAATAGAAATTATTGTTAGCATATATCCAAAGCTGTTAGTTTGATTAAGGTTTATCTATGTCTTTTTTTGCAAACATAACTCTCGAGTCATTTATGCTATACTTCTCCACTCATTCTGAGTTTTTATTTTTTGACCCGTTTTTCTCAAATATACTGTGGCACAAGCAAGAATATTGTTCTACGTGTCTAATAGGATTATCATTCTGGTCTTCCATTCATAATCAATCTTAAAATCGATCAATAATGCATTAAAAGTTTGTGATGTATTAATGTTGGCTTCCTGTCTTATTTTCTCAGAAACTGGCTATGAATCCATTGGTCATAGTTTTGTCTTAAGATGAATGCATTTGCAAGCTGTTAGATATTTTATGTTACTGAGTCAGATTGTTCTCTTGATTTCTTAGGTTGAAAAGCTTGGAAAAGATTCATTAATTAACTGTGCAAAGACCAGCATGTCCTCAAAGTTGATAGCCGGTGACAGTGACTTCTTTGCCAATTTGGTATCTTTATAATTGCTATGAATACATATTGAATATTGAGAATTTATATCAGTTGAAATTGAAGCACAACATATTCTGCAAATTGTAATTGGTTCACATCTATTGGATAAAGCTTATATACATCTTTCTGTTTCATGTCTAAATATTTACTTGGATTAGTAGTTGAAATTGCCAGAACTATATACTTTTTCCATCTCAATTAGATTCTGGTATTTTTTTTTAAAAATTATCACAAAATTTATCTTTGATTCTAGGAGATTTTTTATAATAATCCAGAAGATATTAATGATAGGACAATACTGAAGCAAAATTTCAAACTGAGGCTTCATTTAAAATTAGAGGGTCAGAAACTTGATAGAAAGTCAAGGATTTTTTTAATTAGTTATGTCATTGTTTGATTGAGGCAATTTTTTCTTGTTTCGGTTATTGGATATTGGAATTATTGATTTTATGTTCTGCTTTCAATGCTCAGACTTAATTTAATTTTTGGTGTCATGGCCCATGTACTTGCTAGCAGCAGTTTCAGTTCTTATTATGTAGGCTTGTTGTTATGAAGTGATTGATTAGTTATGCACAGCATCAATGCATAGGATGCTAAAAGGTTGTCAAATTCGAGAGTTTAAGTAAACTCGTGGTGGGGTCATAAACTCGACTCGTAAACTCGTAAGAGTTTACCTCCTTACATATCCTACTACATTAATAGGCACCACTACTTATTATTCTTGCTAAGTCTACAAATTAACTTATGATTCAATATAGAATTCTCAACTAAACCTTCTATATTAATATAGGCAGTATATTATGTCCACTGCAAAAATATTTGAGGTTGAAGCAAGTAGCTTACAACTTCACAATCCTTTCTAATACCCTCCCAGAACCCCAATTTTGATGGATTCATCCCTCTCGAGACATATCATCAAACAATTTCCTAGCAATAGCCATCAACAATGATGCTGTTACTAATGGTAAAGATGCACTAGTAACATAAGCACACGATTCTTGCAACAATATTTGTATTGGGAATTTTGTCCAACAGTTGGTGGGCATAACCAATGCTAGATGATTTGCTAGACATAGTCATCAGGAAGTTGACGATGTGAATTTGTGGCTTGAACCCAGAAGCTACCAAGTGGGCATAAATGGAAAAAAAAGAATTCAGCAACATTGAAAACAAACTCACAAGCCACAACACCCACAAGGCCACAACAGAGACACACCCACACACCCACAACAACAGAAACACAGCACTGTGAGATGCACAGACGCACAAACTCACCTGACCAAGACGCACAGACCCACGTAGCTCACCGGCGACCAAGTACAGATCATACGCGCAGCAGAGGTGAAGTGCGAAGTGTGAGCAGCAGAGGTTGATGCTTGGGTGAGATGAGAACAGGTTGGGTGGGATCAGATTCAACCTAGGTGAGAAAACAATGAGTTTTGTAAAATTATGGCAAAACAACACTATTTTGTGCCTTTCCAACCCAAATCAAAGCAAATGTCTGAACTCGGTAGAATCGGTACTTGATCAATCAATTTGAAACACTTATGTTAGCTTTATTTTAGGCTTTATTAGATGTTTATTATGCCCAATATTAGTATTTTAGATTATTTTAATGTTGTTGGGTTTCATTGGGCTTTAATGCAAATTGTGAATAATTTTCGGATTTTGATGCATTTTGACCTTTCTTCCTTGGTTAGGCCATAACTTAGGACTCGGTGATCTATTTGAGGTGATCTTGGTGCCTTTGGAAAGCTAAGACAAGGCTCTAAGTTTCATGAAGAACTTAAGAGCTGGATCGGACTTCTAAGGGTCCAAAATATCCCTGCAATGCAGAGTGAGTTTGCTGTCACGGAAATCTGGGCAGTGTGCACATATTGGACTACATAGTGAGCTATAGGCCTCTTCTTGGGCTGAAACTTGGCCATTGGAAAGATAAGACCTATATCTCCAATTTCACTGAAGACCATTTAGACAATAGATGTCGTTTTAGGTATGATTATGAAGCTACAATTTGGTTTGAATTTGGAAACATGTTCTGCCAACCTAACTTGAGGTAGGTGCAGTGTTCTTGGCATATCTGGAGTTCTAAAGTCCAAATAGCATGATTTCAATTGTAAAATTTCAAGGAGACAACTGGCTACAACTTTCATGAAGACCTCCAAGCCAAAATGCACCGTCTAAGTCATGAAAATCAAGCCAGAAGTCGGATAATTGTTGCTGACTAAAAGCCACCAGCCATACACCAACCCACTTACCATGCACCAACTCACCAACCATGCATCAAGCTTCCATATTTGACAATTTTTATATTTTTACAGCTTGTATTTAGATTATATACATGTACAAATTGGCTTATAGGATTAGTATAAATAGAGCCAATCTCTTTGTATTATAATCATTCAATTTTAAGTAAATTTGAAGAAAGTTTGAGTATTTGAGAGAGTTTTCTTTATCTTCTTCTCCATTCTTTTTACAATTTTGTTTTTGTTCTTTTATTTCTGAGTTCTTCCTTCCTATTCATGGAAGGCTAGGCTCTCATAATCAATCCAAGGGATTAGCCATCTTGATGTTTAATTTAGAGATCTTGTTTCGCTTGTTCATATTGCTTAATTGTTATTCAAGTTTCTCTTCTTTCTCTTTTGATTTTTATCTAGATTAAATTGTTTATTTTGATTTAGATGTTGTGATAATAGCTTTATTATCATGTATTAAAAGAGAATCACAAAGATTAAACAATATATTAAAGCTTTTTGATAGATTGCTTAGCTTGGTTAAATTCTAGATTTTAAGTTAATCTATGTTGGATGGTGCTTACTTTATCTAACCTTGGTTAATCAAATCCTAAATGCTTATCTAGTAGAAAATTCTTAGATCATGTTAAGGCTTCTTGATGTGATTTAAAGCTAAGAACATAGTTAGCAATTAAGTGAATTCCTTGTGATCAATGATGAGTTAAACTCAAGATCGGTAAATTTCCTTAGATTTGTTGTTTCTTTAGATTTGTTTACAACTTTAAGTCTCATACTTTTATTAATCTTATTAATCAACAACAAAACCCCATTTTCTAATTATCTTGATATAGTTAAATCTTTGTTTTTGGATCCTTGAGAGACGATTCGGTTCATTCTCTATACTAAAAATTAGTTTGTGAACCGGTTATTTTTATTATTTGATAGGTCTCGACAACCTCTTGTCAGTACTGAACTGGCGATTTCACCCAAGTTCACCGATTTCACCCGAGTCAGTCATGGTCCGAGTTGGTGAGTGAGTTGGCACGATTTGCCCACTAAACTCGTAAACTCGGACAAGTCCGAGTTTACATGTTGGATCGCGAGTTTGACAACCACTGCTGATTCTGAATGCAATAAAGTTTTTTGGCTATAGGTATAGGTACTCATCATTTTTTCAATTGTCAAATTGACTTGTGTGTGAATTTTATAGGTTGTAGATGCAGTACAAGCTGTAAAGATGACCAATGCTCGGGGTGAAGTTAAATACCCAATCAAGGTTGGTAGTAGAATACCTTTGATCTTATTGTCTCTTAAGGTTTTCTTCCTAGCTGAAAGATGCAAATTTTGAGCTATATGTTACCTGATCATCAGTTTTAGGCTGGGGCATCTGTAATGTAGTGTCATCTTGCTTGTAACTTCCTATCTTGATCATAGGCTTTGAATGGATTTAATTTTTTGTTTCATCTGTGACCCATGTTCCAGGGAATCAATATTTTGAAGGCTCATGGAAAAAGTGCTAGAGACAGCTTTCTAATGAATGGTTATGCTCTAAATACTGGCCGCGCTGCTCAAGGAATGCCTCTTAGGGTTTCCCCTGCAAAAATTGCTTGTCTTGATTTCAATCTTCAAAAGACAAAAATGCAATTGGGTGTTCAAGTCTTAGTCACTGATCCCAGGGAGCTTGAGAAAATTCGTCAAAGGTACCCTCAATATAATCATATATATATGGATTCCATATCATTAAGATCGCAATAACTTCCGAGGATTCACTTTATTCTAATATAATGAGGAAAAAATTAGTTGCTTAGAATGAAAGCAGCTATAAACATTATTAGGATGAAAGTAGCCTTAAACATTATCATGTGGGATTAGGCATGAACATAATCCAACACCCTCTAATTAGATGAAAGAAATACTTATGGGGTGAACACTTTGAACAGATTAGATGTTAATGTTTTCAGATATATTATATGATAATATAACTCATGCGCGGGAGAATCATTGTCTTTAAATTAATGCATTTTCAATGATACTTGCATCTTATGATTCAAAATATCTTTTCAATTAAATTATGCACAAACCTCCTGCAAGGTGTACTAGTTATAGGTATCTCTAGATTCTCTACCCATATTTTCAAAACTTTTCTGTTGTATGCTGTTAGTCTTCTATGAAGTGATATCATTTTGGACATTTTCTTTGGATTCTTTCATTTGATATTTGCGTCTCCTGGATTAAGGAAGTTATAAAAGCACATGACTATATTTATCGTTACCAGTTCATCATTCCCGAGACTTATAAATTCACCATTCCCTGTCATCTTGCCAAATTTAAGGTTGGGGGGTAGTTTTTACAATTTAGTAATTTTTCTTACCACTTTCTTTGTTTTGGTTAGCTGATATGCCCTACCTTCTAATTAGTGTTTAATAAGATAAATTTCCCAACTTCTAGTTTGCCATTCTTTTATCAGAACTCTCTCACTCTTTCTCGCTCAATTTGTTGTTTTGTTTCCTGGTCGTGTTGCTAGATTATCAGCCAAAAGGGGAAACTGACTTGTTAATCTGACTATTGTTGGAGACTCTGAATGCTGAACCAGTTAACATGATCAAATCTCAGATATATTACTTAAATCTTTTTTATTAAAGAAGGCCCACTTATTTGGTCATTTGTTAATCTAGTGGAGAAAGAGCTTTTAAACAAGAAAGGATGATAAGTGCGCCTAATAATCTGATACACTGAAGCTTTGCTAGTTATCATATAATACTAAGATGTGCAATAGCGTTAAGAGTTTGCAAGGGGTTGTCATTTATTCTCTGAAAGTGGTTTCACACCCTGATATTTCCTGGAAGTAGTTGTGTAATGCCAGCTTGTGTTTTGTCTGATCATGGAAATCTGCTTGTTCTTGGCTTTGGACAAAATAAAATAATAGCTGTAATATGTTTTAACAAATGGTCACTCTTTCTAATCGCAGAGAGGCCGATTTGACTAGGGAACGTATTGAAAAACTACTGAAAGCTGGAGCCAATGTTGTTCTGACTACTAAAGGAATTGATGACATGGCACTTAAGGTATGTTCCTTTTTCTTTTTGGTACTTTTTTAATGATATTTTCTTTTGGCAAGAGGATGTATTTATGATATTACATTTAGTCTTTCTAAGAAGATATTGGAATTTAACATTTCTGTATCATTTGTTCACTGTGCAGTATAGCATTTTTGATTGAATACAATAAACTACTCATCTTGATCTCTGATCTGACATGGGAAATCAATACTACAGTGTCTTATTTCAGTGTTCGCAAGTTCTAACGTGTTCCTCTTGTCCTTCATCTAATTTCCATCTTCACTAGTGAAAAATAGCTAGTAGACCATATAGGCGTAACCTAAGTGTTTGTTTTCAAAGGATAGGTGCACTCTACTGTCATTTTCTTTCGTTTCTCTTTCTGTCTGTCTCTGTCTTTCTCGTCTCTCCAACCTGCATTTATCCTCTTCATGCATCCTCATGGTTTATTTTCGTCTTTATTTGATTATAATGGAATATACCAATTCTGTAGTGTATGGCACTCCACATCTAATGATGCAGGTATATAGTTGATTTTTCTTTTTATGTATTATTTTAGTTCTGAGGATGACAGAGCACAATGGTGTCGTTTGATCCATGTAGCCGACCCCACCTAGTGGGAAAAGGCTTTTGTTGTTGTTGTTGTTGTTGTTAGTTCTGAGGGTAGATATGAAAACTTTTATATTCATTAGAATTGGTTTACCATAGATGATGCAGGACAGCGGGATGGTCAGCATTTAACAGATCAGAAATAAGGTTTCTTGAATATATTAAGTCTAGAATTTAAGGGGATTGATTGCTCATACGGGATATGTGGAGGTAGGGCTAGTTTGCAAGCAAAAGGATGAGGGTTAAAGGGTCGATTGGTGGCTGTTAGGGTGATCTAAACATCACTTGTGAGATTAGAATTTGGGGTTTGATGGGATTTAGGTCAAATTCAAGCAAGGAATAATTAGGGGTTTGATGGGGGGTGAATTTTTATTGCTTTCTGCCAGGAGACCAGATCTGATAACTTGATAAAAGTGAAGAAAAAGAAACAATTAGGATTGTAGGAGAAGAAATTAATCTAGGCATCACACCCGATAGAAAGAGAGACACATTGCACGCCTGGCAGCTAGGGTTCCCCTGAAATAATATCTTCATTTTATATATTTTTGAGTAAACACTCATTTTGGTCCTCCAAAAATACGAGTATCATCAGTTTGATCCTCTAATAATTTTTGACAAGGACCAATTTGATGTAAATAACATTGAAGGACCAACTTGATGTCAAAAAATAACATTGAAGGACTAATTTGATGTCAAAATTGACATCGAAGGACTATTTTGATGTATTCATCATTGGAAGACCTAATTGATGGCACTTGTATCTTTGGAGGACCTAAATGGGTGTTCACTCTATATTTTTTTTATAGCTGATTCTGGTTGGCATCACTTATATAGGAAAGAATCAAAAGTCTAAGCTGCAACAAATCCCACAAAACTAAAGCCCAATAGCCCATACATAGAAGCACAAATAAATACCCAATTTCAAGACGTTAATAGAAAATTACTGAAATGCTCCTATGACAGAAAACCCCAACATTGAAATTAAACAAAACTAGTGACTTGTATTTTACTGCTTCCTGCATCAATAGATGTGGGTCAAATTGATGGATTGTGTGGTTCTGTTTTTAGATTACATGTTCTGTTTCTGACATAATGAACTGTGAATTGTCCATTTCAGTATTTCATTCTTAATATTTAATCTTTATTGTTGTTTCAGTACTTTGTTGGGGCTGGGGCAATTGCTGTAAGACGTGTTCGGAAAGAGGATATGCGTCATGTTGCCAAGGCAACTGGTGCAACATTGGTAGGCCTTTGTAATATTTAAATTTTTGCATATAAACTGCAATAGTGCAATGTAAGTTACTAAGTTGGTAGTAAATTTGGGATAAAAGTGTTTGGGAGGTGGGATTCACTTGGGTTTTCATGAGTAACTTGTATTATATTTATGAAAGCTATGCATAAAACTTCCCATCCTCTTGGTAGAGACTAAAATGCTGGTAATTAGAATTGTACATCACATCTGTGTAACTGGAGAAGCTAAAAGAACTGCAGAGAAATTTTCAGAGAATACTCTATCTGTTCACTGCATCTCTCACCTCTTATCTCTCTTCTATCCCAATTCAAGCCACAGTTATCTTTCTTCATCCTTATTTATTTATTTATTAAATATTTAGGTATAGTTTTTTTTTCTTTTTAAGTGTGGCGGAGTTTGGAATGTTGAGGTGGATGAGTGGACATATAACAACAACAACAAAAGCCTTTTCCCACTAGGTGCGGTCGGCTACATGGATCAAACGACGCCATTGTGCTTTGTCATAGACCATACTTTCAGATGAGTGGACATATAAGAAAAAAAAAATTGGGAACAATTATATTTGGGAGAAAGTTGGAGTAGCACCTATTGAAAAGACGTCGGGCACTTGCCTATGGTGGTTTGGTCATGCGAGACGAAAATCAATAGATGCTCCGGTGATAAAAGTCAATCGAATGGAAGATAGTCTGACTCTGATTAAATGGGGTAGAGGAAGGCCTCAAAAAACTTAGAAGAAACCATTAAAAAATACCTTATTCTAAACGGCTTTACTGAAAATCTGGTTTTTGATAGAGCCCAACAACGTTGATTGATCCACGTAGCCAACCCCACCTAGTGAGATAAGGTGATAGGCCTATTAAGATTGATAGGCCCATTAAGCCCATTAAGAGGAATGAGAGGGGGAGAAGATTCTGGAATTAGGGAATGGGAGGGAGAAGGAGGAATATAAGGAGGGGGCGTGTAACAGAAAGGGTATTGAAGAAATTACAAGAGGTTTTGGGTGGTTTGGGGCTGAGGATAGGAGGTGGTCCTTCCCTCAGTTTATTACAGATTGTAAAAAGGGAATTCATCCTCTGTTTTTAGAGTGAGATTCAATACAATTCCTATCCTTTTCTTCCTTTAATTTTCCGGTTCCTTTCAATTGGTATCAGAGCTCCGATCTTGGAGCTGTGGTACATCATGCCGAAGATGGAGTTTCGAGTGTTTGATGGGGAAGAAGATGCCTACTGGTGGGTGCTTTGCATTGAGAAGCATTTTGAGGCAAAAGGAACACCGGAAGAGGAGAAGTTGACAGAGGCTGTGATTGCAATGAGAGGTCGTGCTCTCAAATGGTGGTGCTGGTGGAATCGACGACATCCGCAGGTAAATTGACGAACGTTCTCAGTTGCGTTCCTTTGGCGTTTTAAGCCGGAATACCGGGATATTCTGCCGATATCGGGTCAGGAAGAGGAACCGAAAATGGAGGCTGAGCGGCTGCCGGCTCAAGGGTCAGTCGATTTCCAGCTTGAAAACAGACGCTCCAGCTTGAGATGGCGTAACCGAGAAACGCACATGAGAAGAGAGGGTGTTGGTGAAGATGAGTCATCCGAAAGCAGCAGAGGCGTCGATGGGCGCTATAAAGGCGATGGTGAGAAGTTGGGACCAATGATGTTGGCACTAGAAGGATGCAGATAGCGAAGGTTTACGAACCATTACATCGTGCAACGAAGGACATTCGAGAGAAGGGTGAGTTACTTTAGCTATGATTGTGGATCGGGTCGTGTCACCGAAAGGAGAAGAGGGTTTCAGAAATGGTGAGGATGGGCACTGCGAGGTCGAGGCCAGTGGGTCTTTCGCAACTGAGCCGCGATGGCTATTAGCTCAACCAAAGGGGCGAGGAAGGAGAAGCACCAAAAGGGAATCTCTACGGAGAAATATCACAAGTGGGTTGATGGAAGAGGTGAGGGCAATATTGGCATTACACACAGAAGATTCTGTTTCAGACTTAATGGGCCAAGCCCAATTTAATGAAGAAAATAAGTGGGCCTTAAAGAAAAGTGGTGGTAAAAACAGTGGGCTGTGCTAAAAACTGAGTACCAAGCCCAACTCAGTGAAGGAAAGAAGTGGGCTGTGGAGGAAGAGGACAAATTAACAATCACTAACCTCATGCTTCCACCACACGAGAGAAAGGTAGGAACAACTGCCTACCCGATTTCCTTCTCCTCCGTATTCTCTATTCAAAAAGACCTTCAACGAGATGGTCACAATGTTAAAGGACTTTCACAAATTTCAGAAGTTTGGATTGAAGAGGTAATACATATCTGCCCAAGTATGAACATTTCTTACGAAATGAGTGGTGGTGAATGCCAAGGTCAGACACTATGTGCGGCAGTAGTCATGCTCTGTTTTCTGATAAAAAATTCCACCAAAAACAGAGCATTCGACCCAGGAGGAAGCTCATCTGTTTCATGCATAGCTTGGTCATTATGCTTCAAGCTATGGGACCCTGGAGGGTGCTGCTTTCAGCTGCTATGAGATTCTTAGCCAATCCTTCACCTTGAGGACAAGGTGAAACTGATAGGGGAGGGTATTGATAGGCCCATTAAGATTGATAGGCCCATTAAGCCCATTAAGAGGAATGAGAGGGGGAGAATATTCTGGAATTAGGGAATGGGAGGGAGAAGGAGGAATATAAGGAGGGGGCGTATAACAGAAAGGGTATTGAAGAAATTACAAGAGGTTTTGGGTGGTTTGGGGCTGAGGATAGGAGGTGGTCTTTCCCTCAGTTTATTACATATTGTAAAAAGGGAATTCATCCTCTGTTTTTAGAGTGAGATTCAATACAATTCCTATCCTTTTCTTCCTTTAATTTTCCGGTTCCTTTCATAAGGCTTGTTTGTTGTTGTCATAGTCTTCTTTAGTCATGTGACAGCTTCTATTTTTAGCTTACCAATTGCCTTATATGTATCATCATACTTATCATTTGTACTTTGATTGATTGACGCAGGTCTCAACATTTGCTGACATGGAAGGGGAGGAAACGTTTGAACCATCATTTCTTGGATATGCAGATGAGGTTGTAGAGGAGCGTATATCTGATGATGCTGTGGTTATGATAAAAGGGACCAAAACTACAAGTGCAGTGAGTGATTAGGCTTGAATTGTATAGTTTGATGTTGTATCTTGTATGACTCTGAAACCAAATTGCCCTTGAACTCTCGTCTCTTCCATGCAAATTAGTTTTTGTTCTTCTTTTAATAAGCGGTGATATTCTTGTCATGTATTAGTTATTAACTGTTGTACACTGAGGATAGCATACATTATCTCCTGATTGTCTTATGCTTCTGTAGGTCTCTTTAATTCTCAGAGGTGCAAACGACTATATGCTTGATGAGATGGATAGAGCCCTGCATGATGCTTTATCAATTGCCAAGAGAACTCTTGAATCAAATACGGTAGCCTGCATACTTTAACTTTCAATCCTACCTTGGTTGAGTTTAGTATGCCACTTTAAATTTCAGTTTTTGAAATGTTTTCTTGTTTTTGAAAAACCTAGGAGTGTTTGGTTTGTTTTTTGTTTTCATTTTCAGTTGATTTGTTTTCGCTATAATTACAAAAATGCTACATTGTTTTCATTCTGTTTTCTGTTTTCAAAATTTTGTAAAGGAAATGATGAAAACAAGGTGACATTTTCATCATTTCCTTCACAAAATTTTGTAAACAGAAAACATAACGAAAACAATGTGTCATTTTTGTAATTATAGTGAAAACATATCGACTAAAAATGAAAACAGAAAGCAAACGAACCCCCCCTAATATTTCCGATCAATTCAATGCCTGAAACACTAACAAAGAAATGTTCATCTCCCATATACAACTTGACTTGAAAGATTTTTTATTATGTATTCGTCTTCTCTTTGATTTATTTGTTCGGCTTTGTAATGGAGACTGGTGTCCTACTCTGTTATCACATTGATATTTTTTCTTTTTAACTTGTGTTTTATTTTAAGTTAAATGATAACATTGCTGGTGCTAGACATTATAGAGCTGATAAATGTGAAAGTACTTTACTAATTGTCTCGTGTTTTATATTTCCTATCGCATTTGCCTTTTTGTGCATAATTTATCAATTTTTAAAATGCAGGTGGTAGCTGGTGGAGGTGCTGTTGAAGCTGCATTATCAGTTTATTTGGAGTACCTTGCTACAACTCTAGGATCTCGGGAGCAGTTGGCTATAGCAGAGTTTGCTGAATCTTTGTTAATCATTCCAAAGGTATGGGACAAGTTAAGTTGATCAATCCGATTCTCAGGGCCCCATATAAAAGCTTTTGGTCTTCCAGTTATTTTATATGGACCTACGGTTAGTTGTTCATGTCGTGTAAAGTTCGGCCTTCATCAATATATAGTTTTCTGTAGTTTCAGCACAAGATAGTTGCTTCCATATTTTGTCCACGTTTCAGGTCTAGTGGGCTTTCATGTGAAGGGGCATGTTAAGAGTTATAAAAGTCATTTTCTGGGCCATTGTTTAATAGCTTAATCTTTTTTGTTAAGCAGCTCTTTTATAGATATGTTCTAGTTTCGTACCATTTTAGCAAAATTAAAGATATACATTGGTGATACGTATCTGCTGCAGGTGCTTTCTGTCAATGCTGCTAAGGATGCCACTGAGTTGGTTGCAAAATTACGGGCATACCACCATACAGCACAAACTAAAGCTGATAAGAAACATTTATCAAGGTATTAGTTACTAGTAATTGTATAATTTTTTAACTTTGTTATATTCTTGAGAGAATTATGGCAGCATGTTGAATCTTTCTTTATTTTCCAATATGCAGAGCTGCTGGGCAGCCTTGCTGCATTCTTGAGTTTCTTTTTTCTTTTTTTTCATGTTGGTTGTTGTATCTAGTTTTTTCTATTTTGGAGGATATCTTATCCTCCGCTTAGCTGGAATTTCCCTCCTATCTATTAAAAAATTTATCTTTATAGTCATGTCATTGTCTTATTCAGCATTTGTAATAGTTTCTTCCAACTCATTACTGGCGTGGGGTTTGATTAGAGATGCAAGTATTTTTCCATTATGGAAACGCATGGACAGAAATTGGAGAAAATGGATGATTAAAGGGGAGAAATAGGATAGGAAGTGATGCTGGATAAGCAGACTTTTGTGTGTGTGTGTGGGGGAGCGAGAGTACTATGATAGCATTGGCATTGTCTTTATTCCTTTGAAAAAAACTGTTATTTGTTCAATTTTCTTCAGCTTGGGGTTGGACCTTTCGGAAGGAACAATTAGAAACAACTTGGAAGCTGGAGTGGTTGAGCCTGCAATGAGCAAAGTCAAAATAATTCAGGTAAATATTTGGTTACATATCATCAGTGATTGATTTCAAGGAACAGCTTCCTATACAACTGTCTGAGCAAAATTGTTCACTGCTATTTGTCAGTTTGCGACTGAAGCTGCTATAACGATCCTTCGAATTGATGACATGATCAAGCTTGTCAAGGATGAAAGTCAAAATGAAGAGGAATAGTGTGTAATTGAAGTTTGAAGGCATTTACTTTTCCCAGTCTTCACACAAAAGGATGGCTTTTGCAGGATGTACTGGTGTGCATTTGAGGAGGGCATCTACAGTTTATTATCTTCAATGCTCTTGATGGTCTTCAAGGAAAATTGCTTTTATTTTATTTTTCTAAAAGTAGCATTTATTTCTGAGGAATTTGCAGCTAATGTTTTGCATATGACCAAAACAACATTTCAGTGTTTCGACCATTGGTTGAAAAGCGGCATTACAATTGTATCATGTAGTTGCTATTTTCATATAGTACGTCTTTCTATGGCAGTAGTTTGCGGAATTTTTTATGCTTCGTTTACAATTACTCGCTAGGAATTCCGAACTGATTAAATACCTGGATAAGTGTTAGTTTGATAATAGAAACATGAGAATCTTGCATTTTCCTTTATAGTTTTGATAAGAAAGAGCTTATAGATATAAGTATTTTACCATCAGTGGTGATATCAAGATGGTATTAGTGCCGCAGAAGGAATGATAATAATTGATATATTTTTCACTCTTGAAAATCTTCATCATTGGCATTAACTTCTTCTATGCAAATAAAATGAATAAAGTGGGGTTGCTTTCTAAATGAAATCTGTAATCTTTGGACTCTAAATCTAAATAGAAATCTCAAGAAGGGCGTTACTTTAACTGAAATCATCTTACAGTCAAGAATTATTTCAAAATTAAGAACAAACTTATGATGAGGCAATCTTTGATTGACGTGTTTGACCAATGTTGTTAAAATCAATTGGATAGTGAATCAGTAAAAAAAATTGTTCAGGTTTAATTGTTTAAACTATTTGGTCGAATTAGATGACAACATAATAATAATTTACATGTAATAATATAAAATATATGAGAATATTTATAAAATATGAAAAATATTAAAATTTATATGAGAATATTTATAAAATGAAAAAAATATTAAAATTTATATGAGAATATTTATAAAATATGAAAAATATTAAATTTTTTAATTAAAAAAATTAGTAATCAATTGGTTTTACCGAATAAATCAAATGATTCAACTGGATTTTGAATGGTCCAAAATAACTTGACCTTAAATTTGATTATAAAAGTGTCTAATTCACGATGGGATCGTCACGCCTAATCCGATTTTAACAACACTCTATCTAACAACATATGTTCTATGCATGTTAGTGAAAATCAGGCTATGATTTGTTGGCATTGAGTCAGAGTTCAATTATGAAATTTATGGTTAGCATTACGTGTGATCCAAGTGAGCCTTGGCTCTAAGAGACGGACACAAAATTCTTGAATGACACATCTATTAGATAATAAATTGAATTTTCATAAAATTTTAATGAAGATAATAAATAATCTCAGACACGTACACGTCCAAACTCATGTAATCATCTTCACACTTCACCCATTAATTTATTGATCAGGATACTCACACACTGCAAAAGTGAGAAGCTTCCAAAGCACAAACAGACATTCTCTTAGCATGGCATATAGATGCCACATATACAGCAATCACCAGAATAATAGTATGTGTTAGCTCATTAGCAGTTTGGCAGCCATGCAACAAATAAGCACGCAACAAATTAGAATAACTTCACAAGTCACGAGTCACGACCCAATGCCCCGTGTCCCAAAGCCTAAGCCTACTCCAAATTTATTTATATAAATAGAGAGGCTAGCTGGTCCCCTCCTACTATCTTATGCAATGTATCACTGAGCTTGTCTTGTACCGCATCATGGCTTTTTCTTCGTTGCTTTCACACACCCTTGCTTTCCTTGTTCTTATTCAAGGTTTAACATGGCCTGCGCAGTCACAGCAAGACAAAGAGTGCCGTCTTGAGAGCCTTAGCGCTCTCGAACCTACCAAGCGGGTTGAGTCTGAAGGTGGCGTGACCGAGTACTGGGATGACAATAATGAGCAGCTCCAATGTATTGGTGTGGTCTTGATCCGCTACACTATCAGACCTAAGGGCCTGCTATTGCCTTTCTACATCAATGCTCCCAGGATCCACTATGTACTCCAAGGTACCACACTCCCATCCCACGCATGCCCTGCTTCTACTTTATTTGTGTTATCTTTTTATATAACCATGTCATGTTATCAGATTATATCACTATATCTATAATCTAAAGTATGATACATAACTTTTAATACACTATATATATATATATGTGTTCAAAGTCACACGAGTCACATTTTATGGTGGCAAATTTTAATTTTTGTCAAGTCAGCCGGGTATGGAGTTACGAGTTATGTTATTATCAAGGTAGTCAATAACGGACATAGTGGCGCGGAACAAGGCTCGCCGCCACATAACTCTAGATTGCAGCCAACTAGCGACTGCTATTGTGAACAGAGACTCAAATCTTTTTGTTTTACCCCAATTATAACGTCCTCTTTCTATTGTTTAAGATTTTTTTTCATGTCTTTTGCCTCTCGCACACTAGGAATAGATTTTAGGGTTGTCCATTCCTCTTTCCCTCTTTCTTTCGCACACCAGTCGCACGTTGCTTCTCCCCCACTAGTCACACGTTCGTTCCACCCAGTTTAGCCGCATGTTGCACCCCATTTCTCAAGTTCCACCCAGTTCGCACCTGCCCACCTTGTTTACACTGGGCTTTGTTGCGTCCTCAATTTTCAGCTGTCCATCCTTCTTAGTTGTTGGTCTCTGTTGCGGACAGCCCTTTGTCTCCCTATGTTTCTAGCATTTCTTTTGCACTTTTGTTTTTTGCAGTCATGACATCATCACAATCATACTCCTTGAGTTGAGTAGTTTGAGTATCAATTATGTATGTATTACAAATTTATGAGTTTTTTTTACATTATATCCGCTATCTTTGGTATAGTGGATCGCAATACTTGAATAGCATTTTTGAGAGTGATTGTTACCCGTCTCGTTTCGCCATTGACTACCATGGTTATTATATGTGCATTACTTAAAACCTATTACATATACAGCAATATTTAAATTTCACTGGAACCAAATTAAGTTTACTTAAAACTTTAACTTAGGTTTCGTATGGCTCCGATTTGTGCACACCAAATGTGAGAAAATCAATTATCTTCTCCACTTTGTACATGTGTCAATGTTTTGTGTGGAAGTGAATCACTCAACTCTTCTCATTCGATTGAAACTTTCTTAATCATGTTTAGATAAAGGAACAAATTAACTTAATCTAGCTAGGTTCTTATAATCAGAAGAAGCGAATTCAAAATCCACATATTTTTTTTGGTAATAGTGCACTATCCACTCTGATATTTGGTTCTTTATTTTGACCTTGATGTCTGCATGAATTGATAAATCAAGGTAAGGGTATTCAGGAAACGATAATAGCAGGCTGTCCCGCATTGTATCGGTCACAACCTCACTGGTCCAGGGGAAAGCAAGGGAGTAGACACAGTTACTCAGACGAACACCAGAAGATTCATGCTATTCGCCAAGACAACGTAGTTGCCGTTCCTTCTAGTTCTGCTCAATGGATATTCAACACAGGCGACTGTGATCTTGTTCTTTTCTCACTCATTGACATCGCCAATGCTGATAACCAACTCGACCTCACCTTTAGGGTATAATTTATTTTTTAGAAAATAAATTTTATAAAATAATTAATATTTTATTTATAATTGTTATTTAAGTATATAATAGCATGTGATCAAGTTTGATCTTTATTTTTGATTAATTAATAATTATAGAAGTTCTTCCTTGGTGGGAGCCCACAAGAAGAGCAGCAAAGCAGCAACAGAAGCAAGAGTTGGGGCTGGGACAGCCGAGGAGGCAACCTCTTCAGTGGTTTGGCACCAGAGATAGTGGCTGGGTCTTTCAATGTAGACAGTGAGCTAACCAAGAAGGTACAGGGCGTGGAGGATTGGAGAGGTTCAATCATTTTGGTGGAGGAAGGGCTTGAGTTGCTGAGCCCAGAACAAGAGGAAGAAGAACAAGATCAGGAGCGAAAGGGACGACGTGGTTATGAGAGACCCATTAATGGTGTGGAGGAAACTATATGTTCTTATGCACTTGTGCATCCATTAGGTGAACCAAAAATGCATGCTGATAAATATAACCCACGGGGGGGTCATCTAACTGGTCTCAACACCCCCAATATGCCCATCCTTCAATACCTCCAACTTGGTGTGGACCGAGGGGTAATCTACAAGGTAAGAAGAATTGCTAAATTAACTGCTTTAGCAGTATTAGTATTACTATTAGTATATTACAGTGTTTAGAATATAAGAGGTTATGAAAATGTATAAATAAAAACACCGAATACTAAGTATTTTATCTTATTATTATCATATATAAGTTATAAATTAATTAATTTAATGAATGGTGAGGCAAGTGTTATATATGTTGCTCACAGTTACAGTGAATGTGCATGGTGCAGGATGCTATCCTAGTACCTCACTACAATTTGAACTGTCATGCTGTGATCTACGGCACTAGGGGAAGCGCTCAGATTCAGGTGGTCGGAGAAAATGGCCAGAGGGTATTTGACGGAGAGGTCAAGGAGGGTCAAGTCCTAATAGTTCCGCAACACTATGTGGTGGTGAAAAAGAGTGGGAGTGATGCATTTGATTGGGTAGCAATCAAAACCAGTGATAACCCAATGATTAACGCACTCGCGGGAGAGTTATCCCTCATCCGGTCAATTCCTGAGGTAGTGTTGATGAATTCGTATCGGATGCATAGGGAGGAAGTCAGGGATTTGAAGAGAAGAGGAGAGCTCACTTTTATTAGTCCTGGCTGGATATTCAGTCCGCCAAAGTGATTCACAAGTGACTAGAGATCAGAGTGTGTAATCAAATTAAAGTAAGTACGTACGTATGTATCATGTTTATGTAACCTAGCTAGAATAAACTAACGTACTATGCCAGTTTGCTGCCCACCACGTGCTAGTACGTAGCTGTTAATTAGCTGCTTAATTATATATGTAACTTTGGGAATAATGGGATCAGAGTATGCATATTTCTCCCAACTAGAATAGAACTAGCCATTTTATATCTTGCAATTCCTTTGATAACTTGGGAAGTCGTGGAACAAATTAAAACAGCCTTCAGTTCTTGAAAAGGAAGTAAAGAACTCTAGCTCGCTAAGCCAAAGAGCACTTGCTAATTAATTCCATCTCGCTCTTGAGCAGAATCTGATTAATCAAATTCCAGTGAACTGGAGATAGATGCATGCCAACGCTCAAATTTTCCACGCCTCCACCATCTTGAGAAGATGTTCAAACTACATTCGGCTCTGCGATTGCCTCCAATCTCTGGATAAAGCCTCTCAGCTCCACCTCCAGCCCTTGAGCCTGAATTAGAAATCAAGAAAGCTTTATGGGCTCTGGATTCCACGGGATACGTGACAAGCTCAGTTGAAAATTCATATAATTAGTTTGGTTGGCCACATTTAGATGTAAATTTATGTGTAACATGAACAAGATTTGAAACAAGTGGCAAGTGTAGTGAAGCTTCCTACGGCTCAAACCTCAAACCTTGAAAAGAATAAAGGTTACATCCATGTCCTCTTGTAGCACACTACAAGAAAAAGTTAAATTTGCTACAAAATTTAGCTAGGGAATTTTTCCCTAGCTAATCAGTAGTTAATTAGCTACAGATTACTTAAAAAAAATTCCTCCCTAAAATACTGAAATAAAAGAGAAAAAGTTAATTAAATAAATAACAATAAATTAACTACAGATTAACTACAAAAATTTCATAGCAAAATCTATTACCTGGGAAAAAATCCCCGTTAAAAAACATTTTAGAGTAAATTTTTATTTAGCGAGGGATTTATCCCTCGCTAATCCGTAGCTACTTATTTTAATATTAGAATAAACCCCAAACCAAGGTCTGGTACTCGTTCCCTTACCTTCTCTTCTCATTCCATCCCCTTAACCTCTCACTCTCTCACCCTCGCTCTCGCTTTTACTTCTCTCTCGATTCTAGATAACGTCGCACCTCACATTCACCACCATGCTTCCATAGCCATATGATTCAATCTTCTCCTCAACCATAACAATGCTTCCTCTGCAATTCACCACCATTTGATCTTCCCATCTTCCACCACCATTGTTGTGCAGCACCAACTACTCTTGTTCAACCCGGCGAAGCAACTTCTTCTCTTCAATGCTGAAACCCTCACCGTTAAGGTTTTTGCAATGTCTGGTAACTCCGATGTTTAAGATGAATCTCGACGAGTATCTTCATTTTAATGCTGAAACCTTCACCATTAGGCTTATCATCGTGTCTCGATCAGAAAAATCTGTTTTGAAATTTTGTGTGCATTGATTTTTCGATTTTGTTTTATTTTTCTCTGATTCTATTTTTGGTTGCTTGCAGATCTGAGGAACTTCGAATTCCATTTGAGCGATTTGGTCCTGTTCGGGATGTCTACATACCAAAGGACTGCTATTCAGGTTGAGCTTCTACATTCCATTAAACAATGACAAATCTTTCGTTGATAAGACTTATTATGCATGGTCATTGTGTTTCTATTTGCAGATGAAGATTTTCATACTGGTGAGAGTAATTGAATAGTTAATTATTTTTTAGTTTTCTCCTTGTATTTTTGTGTGTTTAAATTACTATGTCAAAGTACTGGGTGGAAATTTTCTACTTTGATTTCAATCAAATTTTTTAAAGGTATTTAGTATTACTTTTCTGATTGTGAATTAATTTTGGAATGGTTTGTCAAGGGGTATGTTGGTTTGAAATTGAAGTAAAACAAGCCCAAGCCCCACATTTGAGGAGATCTACTCACTGTTTATCTTTTCTTGGATGCACCATTAATAGAGAAAGCTTTTTTGTGCTTTAATGCTTTTCCTTCTCCAATCACTCTATTCTGCATTTTTTTGCTAGCGAGATTTGGCCAAGATATATTGGATTTTTCATTCATGAGCCTGTGAACTTTTAGTTTCTACATTCTAGGCACCAATAGTATGATAATATGAAGTTCTTGAGTGGTCTGAAGGTTCATAGTGGTCGATTAATTGAGAATTTATGCCCTTTAAAATTCATCCTTATTCCTATGCACACTGTATTAGGCAAAAATAAATTACTCAAATGTATTGATATTAATTTTAAAATGCTTTTGTTACTGTCTACTTGTCTTCATAGCATAGAAAGTTTCTCAATGATATCTGTAAATTTTTAATTTCTTTAACATTCTGAGATTTATCTTTATGTAACCTGTAGCTAAATAAAATGAGAGACAATTTCAGAAATGGCAGGGGTGGATAAAGAGGAAGTTGAAGGTGTAGTATCTCCTTATCGAATTTGTCCTTTGGGGGCACACATTGATCATCGGGTACTTTAATATATCTTTTTGTTATAGTAATGCAAGTGAAACTCAATGATTCAATCTTGGGCATGTTTTATAGGAAACTTGTGATTAAGCATACCTACTTTAGCACTGGTAGATAAATTTCACCTGTTGAATTATTGGGTGATCTTATTAGCATTGTGCAGCTAAATTTCACCTGTTGAATTATTGGGTGATCTCACCAAATTTAAATTGAGTAAATTCTAAAACTCGATAATTTTGAATGACTTCTCTTGTACTTTCCTTTGGTATCTTCAGGGTGGGACTGTTTCAGCTATTAATGCTGGCTCGTTAACCTTGAATGAAGTCGGCCTTAGCAGCAAGAGTGAAGCTTTGTTTCTGGTGTTGATTTAGTATTCACCTATTTTTTTGTAAGTATCCTGATCTGCATATTTAGATTAGGACCAAGAAAAGGGTGCTTACTTGGATTTACAGAGAGAGAAAAAAATCTTTGCAAGACAGATGACATTCATTGAATAGGAGGGAGGGGCGATCATATATTTTTGTCTATATAGATCTCCTTGTTACTTGTCAAGTATTATATTTGGAATGGTAGTTGGTAAGTCTGAAAGAAATGGCTATTTGGAGTGGTTAATTTTCCTTTTCTATATTGAGTTACTATTTTGGATAGCTATTATTTTTTATAGGCAAGTATTAGGCCATGGCTACAAATTTAAGACAAGGATATGTATATCTCTGTCTGGATTTGCAGCATATGCATCACATGTTATTTATAATTTACCATAGAAGTCTTTCAGCCTAATAATGTTCTGTGCTTTGCAACAATGTCAGATATTTTGACTATGCTGTTTGTATTGTAATAATCAGTTTGCTTTTACTGTCTTAGCAAGGTTGTCACTTTATTATTACCTTCCTTTGTCAGTAGTAGATTTTAACATAAGATATTTCGTTGTTTTGGATTGGCAATCAAGTGCAACATTAGGTTATATTTTCTTTTAATTATATGTTGCTTGGGCTTAATCATTTTAGTGACTGTAAGGGTGTGATAAGTATTTGTATTCAAATAATTGTTGCTTTATTTAATATTAAAGTTTTGAGAACACAAATATTATTTTGTATTCCATCTATTTAGTGGAGCAGTATTCAAAGAGGAAGTAGATTGGGTTGGAAGGTAAGAACAATGTGGTTCTCAAGGTTTCTTTTTTTGGTTGAGAAATGGAATAAGTGGAAAAGCAGGTTTGATTTTTTTAACCTTGATGGGAATTGTCTCCAAAAGGTTGAACCACTCTTTCTAAGCAAGGTTGAACCTTTATTTTTTGTTTTCTAACTTTTTTTTTCTTTTGTGATTTTGCTAAAATTCCTCAAATTGATGGAAAGGAAAGGCTTGGCATTATTTATGAGAGATATATAAATTAAGGGATATATTAATATTGAGTTTTTGGAATGTATATTGTTTTGTCACGTGTAGTTATATTAATGTTATTTAGTGAGAATCTAGATGCCCCTCCTTGCAGTATGACTCTTTGACATCTTTTAAACCTATTTATTGCAGAAATTAAAAAAATTATTAATTTATTAAAAAATTAAAATTTAGTTATTTATTTAATTATAATTTTATAACTAGAATCTATTTATTTATTTGTTATACTTAAAGTATTCACCTACTTTAAAGAGTTATGTCAAAACAATTTCAAAAAGTGTCGTACCAGGTCAGAAAAGAATCAGTTATATTTATACCTATTTATTGCAGAAATGGATTGACCCACTAACTATTTAATTATTATTGCATTTTATTATTAACTTGTATAAATTAATGCATTCAATATTTATCACTTATTACTTGCAGGCCTAGATACTATATTAGAAGGAATTAGATCATTTAGGATGAACTTTATAAAATAAAATAATAGTGGTATTAATAAATGAGAAAATTAAGAGTTGGTTTGTACATCAACTATTATTAAATCTGTACTCTATTATTTAAAGTATACTTTTACTTTTAAAGAATTTAAACCACTAGTAAAATATTAAATATTTTATTTCCAATAACCTCATATTCAATTACTAAAACATATCCCACTACAACTAGTATCTCATTAGCTAATAAAATAAATATTTCCATCTCCTTCCTATTATTTGTATCATAGTTGGACAAGCTGAGTACACTAGTGGAACATACACCATATGTTCTATTTCAAATTCTAGAACTTGAGAATAAAATTAAACACAATAGGTATTTTCATTTTCACTTTCTGACCATTTTTTTAAAATTTTAATGAATAGTATATTCTGATGGATAAACAAGAGATTTGCAAATTGAAGGATTTATAGGGTATGTTATCTTTAATTATCATGTTGTTTAGAGTTTGCCAATGCTCCTCTAATCATTTGTGGATTGTTATTTTTTGCTAATAGATGTTGAGAAAGTATTTGAAAATTGAAATTATTTTGTGTTTTGATTTGTTATATTAATTTTTTGGAAAAAATGTGTCTTTTTTAATTAATCATTTGTGCCTACGTTAGTATCTCTATTTAGTTTGATTCAAGATTCTCCTCCCTTGTCATGGTTGCATGTCTTTGAACTATTGTCATAGTAGCATGTCTTAGCATTCTTAGATATGATTGATAATAATTTTCTTGTAGTGACATGGCAGTGCCTATTTTGAGTTTTTTTTTTGTCATTGATTGAGTATTTACCTCTTGCATGTTTAAGTGACTTTCCCCTGCTTTCTATCCCAGTGGCAAAAGCCAAGTTCACTGCTAACTCCACTTTTTTTTTACATTGCTGGCATGAAATTTAGAATTATTTCCATTATTATGATTTTCTTCTCTATACTAATTTGATCCCTAACACTATATTGTTTTATTGTTTACTTCAAATAATTTCTACAATTAACTTCTGCTGCAGAGGATAAGAGTAAAGTTCTGAAGCTACTACTTGGACTTGGAATAGGTAATGTACATAATATTTTTTAATAGATATTCATCACTGAGAGTTCAAATTGGCTTTTGATATTGAAAGTGACTAACTTAAAAGCAAGATACATTTGTTACTGGTTACTGCTTTATGGATAAGGTTTATTACTTTTGTAAGATGACTATAAAATTTAATCAACTAGGCTATTTTAAAAACATTGAGAAGGTAAGTATAATATTGCCATTGTTTCAATGGGCCAGTATATATATATATATATATATATATATATATATATTTTATCTTAGGTGGACTTTAGTTCTATTAGTCGTCTGGTATGGAGTAGTTTACTCTGGTTCTCACTTATATATTTTTATTGACTAACAGTGGCCTTATGAAGCTGTTGCCATCATTGTTGAGGCGGTACCCCATATCTTGATACAAAATTGCGAAGTAAATGCCATCCAGACTATGACTGCAACACAAGAATCAATAAGAACTTGTTTGAACCGTGGAGGGATCACAGGGATGGTGATGATGATGGCACATATTTAGGCATTAATTAGTTGTACTTTTCCTTTTTCTTTGAATTTGTTTGAACTTATTTTGTTGTATAATATTTTTTTTCTTTGTAGAACTTATTTGATTTTATTGTATAACTTTTGAAGTTACTAATACAATTACGATATTTCATTGCTTTGTATGATTTAGTGGCTGAATTTGTATGTATTAAATGTGATTTACAGATTATCCATGAATTAGTTTCAGATTAGCTATCAATTGACTAGGATTTAACTAAAACTTAGCTACGAATTACTTAGGGATTAACTAGGAAATGTAAAAATTAGTTGCAAATTAGTGAAGGATTAACTGCAAATTTACTATGAATTACTAAGGAGTAGCTAGCATGTAACTAAAACTTAGCTACGGATTAGCTAGGGATTAACTAGGGGATGAAAAAATAAGCTGTAAATTAGCTACGGATTAGCTACGGATTAACTGCAGATTAGCTACGGATTTTTCCAAGCTAAATAGCTAGGGAATAAGAAATATTTTTTAATGAAATTTTGCTACGGATTTACTACGGATTAGCTACGGAGATTCCGTAGCTAATTTATTTTTGCTACCAAAATATTGCGTAGCAAATTATCAACCCGGATTTTGCTATGGAAAATTCCGTAGTTAATCCCTAGCTAATCCTTAGCTAAATTTTTTAGCTTCGGATTAGCTAGGGATTAGCTACGGAATTTTCCCTAGCTAATCTTTGAATTCTTGTAGTGTAGGAAAGCCAAGGTCTCAGGGTTGGTCAAGACCTATTTAACTGTGGCACTAAAAAGCTCATACTTTCTTTTGGCTTGATGAGTGGCTTCCTTCATGGGTTCTAAAGCAATGTATCCATGAACATGAGGAGAATTTCCAAATCATTGCGCTGATCATCATCAATAAAAAGATGGAACTAAAACCTTCAGTTGGCTTTCTATTCATCTTGAATGAGATTTTAGCCTGCCTGCCTTGTTTTCGCGACTTGCTCTGAACCTAATAACACAATTTGGAAATTCGAATCAAATGGTATTTTCTCTTCTTCGGTTAACCATGTAGAAGTTGATATTGATTCCCAGGAAAACTAACGCCCTGCTTCTTTCTCTTGGATCTGGAAAACCCCTTTCAACCTAAGACTGAAAACCTTTCTTTGGAGTCTAATTAAGTGCAAAGTGCAAACCTGTTACCTTAGCCAAAAGTTGTAGTTGATAGTCAAGAGACAACGTTTTTTTACACGAGTGCTCTAAACCAAGTGCTACATTGATTTCACTCTAACCTAATATCTTTGTGCTGCCCCATGCCATGCCACCCCTACCAGACCTTCAAGCCTTTCTTGAAAGCCCTTCTTCTGACAAAACTTTTCCTAGCTAAACCTGCCCGCTCTGATTTATTCGCATTTGTTGTCCATCTCCTCTGACTTCACAAATTGTTCAAATGGTCTTTTGGCCCCAAACAGAAACACTTCCCTCTACCTTTATTATCTGGTTTAAAGTAAACATGAACGAAAGAAACAGTTTTGTCGTTCTGAAATACGTATGTAGTATGATAATTACAAAATGAGATAGAACAATTCTTTTATCTATACTACTATTCTAATATTCTATTATCTATTATAAAGGGAATTCTCCTATTTGGTCTCTAATTTATTTTATTTCTAAAAAATCAACTTTATTTATTAAAGTCAAATTTAAAAAGAGGTAAAATTATAAATATAGACTACTTTTTTGGTTGGTTATAAACACTTGAGAGTTATCACAGGAGTTACAAATACTCAAAAGAAGTTACAACCAGTTACATGAGTTATTTTCAAATGAATAACAATAAAAACATGTGTATTAACTGGCATGTAAGTGCCTGTGAATCAATGTTTGAAAAATTCGACCAGACCGGCCGGTCGAACCGGTTGGACTATGACCCAAGTGCCTGGCCAGTTCAGTCTGTCCAAAAAATCGTTTTAGCTATTGAACTGAGAAGAACTGACGATCCGAATGAACTGGACCTGGTTCTTGAAAACCTGTTGGTTCAATTTTTTTTTTACTTTTTTTGAATTTTTTATTACTTTTTCAGATTTTTAAGTTAGTTTTTTAGGATTTTTTTTCACATTTATTTTTCAAAAGTCATAACTTTATGCATTTTATATCTATTTCACGTAACTTTTAAATATTTATGTGATGGAAAATGAACTAATGAAGTTAGACCAACTGATTTTTTTAAAAAAATTAATAATTATTTTCATAGTAATGAATATTTTTAAAAGAAATAATAATAGTTATTTTTTTAAATAAAGATTAAACCCTAATTTTTTTTCTTAAATTTCTGTTACTCTCAAAATAAGGCTATTTTAATTAACTATGTATATAAATAATTATATAAACGCTACATTAAGAATCAAATTTAGGACAAGATAATTAAGGAGCTCAAATTCTTTCCACATAGATCAATACTAGTGGGTAGTAATAAACTTAATTTAAAATAATTATTAACGATAAATTGTATAAATATATTTTATTATTTTGGAGAATAAATAATTATGTTGATACGTGTGGTTAAATTTTAAAGATTTTGAATAAACAAAGAATTTGATGAGAGAATATTTGAATTTTACAATAAGGTTTTATTTCTATTTAGAATTTTCGCCTTCATGAAAAGGAAATTACTTTGAAACCAAACAAGTCGGGATATAATTACTAATTGGAGAAGCCTCCCTTTCGATTTTGGAACATTGGATTGCAATTACCCTAACAAGTTTGTAGTGAGAGAGAAGATCGAATTGAAAATGGTTGGAAATGGGAATGGGAATGGGAGCAGAGAGTTTTTGGCATACGATATAATGATCAACATTCTGAAAAGGGTTCCTGTGAAATCATTGACCCGATTCAAATCTGTTTCCAAAGAATGGGCCAACCTCATGAAAACCCCTTTTTTCATTGCGCAACACCTTCACCACTCTACCCACAACAACCCCTTTCTTCTCTTCCAACGAATTCCCCAAACCCACTATCATCGTCCTCAACAAGTACAACCTTTCAATTGTTTGCTTGGAACTGACATGAAAGTTGTTCAAGTTCAGAACCCTCAATTCATCGATTTCAGTTCAGGTGCTAAAATTGTTGGCTCCTGCAATGGCTTGTTGTGCATTAGACACAGTGACGATGCCTCTCTTTCACTGTGGAACCCAGCAACCAGGGAAATCAGACAGGTACCCGGAACCCTAATTGATATCAATCATTTATACTATGTTGGTTTTGGTTTCAGTCCCATTGTCAATGATTACAAGATAGTCAGAATTTCCGTCTCTCAGTTTGATTTTGAGGATGAGGATCAGATTGTGGTTCTTGATAACGTTCGTGTTAATCGAGCCGAAGTATATTCATTAACCACTGGGACTGGGTCTGGGTCTTGGAAAGAAATTGATGCAACCAATTTGCATAATTCGTATCTTATATCTAACTCTGTCTTTGCCAATGGAGCTTTGTTTTGGCAGGCCACCGTGACCACTGAGTTTGGTGATCCTGAATTTGTGGTTTCATTTGACTTAGCACACCAAGTGTTTACAATCCTAACTGGTCCTCCTGCTTCACCCACTCATTCCTTTACCAACATTCTTGCTGTTTATAACAACCAACTTGCGATGTTTCATCACTTTATAATGGGAAACTTTGAATCTTCTTCCATTGATTTGTGGGTATTGCAAGATACATGTGCAGCTGGTGAGAGTTGGACTAAGCAGTTTAGTGTAGGACCCTTTTCGAGTATATTATATCCCTTAAGTATCTGGAGAGATGAAATTGTCTGCCGGGAAGAATTGCCTGGACACATTGATGAATACCATGGAGTGAAAACTGTTCTATCTCTCTTCAATCCCTATAGTAATGAATTGAAGAATCTACCTGCCCATAGAGATGAATATTATTATGTTTCTTTCAATTATGCAGAGAGCCTTGTCCCACTTGGCAACATCCATCTCCAAGGGTAATTTCCAGGGACGAAGGCTTGTCTTACTCCTATATCCCAAGAATCACTTTACAACTTTCACTTTTGTTTGTGTAGTTCGGCTTGTCTATTCTATATTCTATTCATTTATGATCTATATCTATATGCATGATTCTATATAATACCATGATTTTTAATGCACTTTTGAGCAGTCTTTTAGAGGTGTTACTCTTGTAAGGTTAATCTTTTTGTAGACTTACCCTTACTACATGGTATCTTCTGCTATTCCAATCATGCTAGTTGACAACCAGAAACCTAGTGCATGCTCTAATGAAGTAGGATATTGAAATCTATCATATAAATAATGATTACAACTACTCTAAACTAAGTTCTGGTTCTGGTAACCCTTATTAGCAAAAGTATAATCTCTACGAGAAAACATTTGAAAAATTATATACAAATGCTTTGACTGAATTAGAAAGATATATCACTTTTGTGGTGGAAATGAAATTTATGTATGTATGAAGTTTGTTCAATGTTTGGTGTAAGCTGATTGTCATTATCAACTTCATGAAGAGAAACTAATGGTTCAGTTGTAAGGTCCTATTGATATGGTGCATCAAAAGTTGCATATCAAGCATTCTATTTGTATTCTGTAAACAGCTGTTCTGACTGTAGTTATCAGTTGTTGGTTTGTAATTGTAATTGTATCCTTTTTAAAAGCCTTAATATCCAAGCTCCAAGAAACTATTCGTGGTTGACGGACGGTAATATTGTTGTACATGCAATTAGTTTACAGTGCAGGATTATGTGAATATTATTGTCAGCATACATGCTGAAGAAATAAAATAGGTAAGCATACCGCATTTCCCCCCGAAGAAGGTAAAAATTACGAAAAATTCAAATGCACGGCAAATAGCATTTCACTTTTTCTGTTTTTTTTTTCTCATTGCATGTGCAAGCACGTGGGTAGGGAAAGAAGATAATTGGTTCAGTACAGAATCGAACTTCTGACATTATCATTACATAAGTCTTAAAAGATTGGGGCTGATCCTAATTAAGCTTTTTTTACCGTACTTACAGGTATAATAGATTGGTTACTAGTCCTAATAAATAATGAGATGATTTTTTCTTTTCTTTTGGTGGTATAAAAAGAGGGGCGAAATCCCAAAGAAAACAAGGTAACTACAGTAAAAGAGAAACTACATGGGGTATGGAGGGGCCTGAAAGGTCAGCATCAAGTAAGGGTGCCAACTCCTTAGGAGTGCTAATTTTCTGAAGGCTAGTCCTGTGAGATGCTTCAATTTGCGAACCAGTGGGCACACCAATTTCCTTCTGGGACTCGGAATGTGCTGGAAATTAACATTCCAATGTTTATTTTTCCACTTCAAATTCCTGGACTAGTTTGCTAGGATGAGTGACGTTACCCTCATTGTTCATGAGGAGAGAAATAACGGCTGCAGAATCACTTTCAATAATAACATTCCTGTAGTCTGAATTCCAAGCTAACTGAATTCCAAAAAGAATGCCCCATAACTCTGCTATAAAGGAAGTGCAGATGCCAATAATATGATGCACAAAGCCTTTAACCCAAGAGCCATGGAATCCTGCTTCACCCGGATTTCCTCTTTGATCCAGCCATTAGAGGGGAAATGGCAGTGCGCGTACTTCACCAATGACGTTTCAATCACTTGCCCTGTTGGTTTTGGTTTCAGTTCAATTGTGAAGGATTACAACGCTGTGGTGATTCACAAAGCTAATGGGGATGTATAGGCTGATGGGTTTGTACGAGTTGAGGTATTCTCTTAAAAGTTTAAACACTGGGGCGGGGCCTGGACAGAAATCGATGATGGTGGTTTGCATGCATAATGTGTCTTTTTACTCTTATCTAACTGAGTTGGGGTCGGATTTAGCCCAACAATTTGGTCCTCGTGAACGCGTCATTTCGTTTGATCTGGGTAGACAAACGTTTGCAAAGATGACAATGCGAGATTTACACTCAATTTGTGTAAGCGTAACTGTTAATTTTCCAACTATAACTAGCCAAGCATGATTAAAAAGTCAAATTGAAGAGAAATGCACATATTGTAACTATTCTTTCAAGAGGTCGGATTAGATGGGATGGGATTTCTTTCAAATTCTAATGACACGTTTGATTTGAGGAATTGTGGTTCTTCTTTGACAGCTGAATACTGTGATCAGTATAGATTAGGAACTGATGCGGACATTGCGTTTCAATATTATGGTATTTTGGATTTTGGTATTATCTTGTTCTATAGTTCTTTCTTTCTTTCAAATTTGGCATACAAGTCCCCCTCTTGTAGTGCAGTCACCCTATCATGTGATGGAAAACTTCAATCCATTGCATGTGTACTTTGCCAAATGATTAAATTGTAATAATCTTTTTGACGGCAAAGGTAGAGATTTAACCAAAAGAAAATTATAGTTAATCAAGCATTTAGAACTAGCAGAAACACAATCATGTTAAGTGGGTAGCATTGTGTTCTAATTGACCGAAGTCACAGAACAATCATATCCATGATACCTACAATGATGTGGGCACAATATATATTGACTTACTTGAAATCTTAGAAAATAGAAATCAAATATATAGATTGAAATCAACGTTTCTAATAAATGGCTCAATGTGCACAATCAAATTCATCATTATAATTTTCTCCTGCTACGTGAACTAAGTATGAGAGCAATTCTTTGCAGATTTTTATTTTTATTTTTTGCCATTTTTAATTGCACAGTCAGTCAGCTGCTATGTTCATTTATGTTCAAGCCTAGAGATGTTTATTACATCACAAATAAGTGTATAGAACTGATAGATAATTGCTTAATGTAATGTTTGGAAGTTTTTATTTCATATTTGGTTAATGGTTAGTCTCAACTCTATCTGACGTACCCAAAGGTACGTATTTGGTTCGTGATTTGGTAGTTGGATTTATAATATTTGATCTTTTTTTTATTCCTTCTCAGTGCCCATGATTGTTGATGTAGCTTTCATCAATTTAGATGTATTGGGCTTTGCACCCTGCTTACAGGGTCAGTAGCTTCATAGGCTGATGGATAGTTTCAAGCCTGTTAATCATATTACTATTTATACAAAATAAGGTTACTTGCTACATACGCAGTTGAAATTCAAGTTACTATAGCAGGGAGGCCTCATGCTTCATTGCTTGTCTCTTAAGTTAACTGGTATAGTTATATTGTCTACTTACGCTCTGCTAGCTACAAAATGAATGGTTGGTACTTGGTATGAGGTAAATGAGAAAAGAGTGTTTTTAATATTGTTTGAAGCCGTGATCTTGCTTTTGAGGAATACAGAACTAATTTATCAATTTGAAAAGGACTCGAGTTCTTAATTCTTTTTACTGCTCTTGCTTTCGTGTCCTCCCAATCCCAGGCTATGAAAGAAGTTGCAATTTCATACTAGTAAAGTTGAAGGGCTTAAAGTCAATATTCAAACTTGATATTGATCAGATTAGGTTATTATTGCAAGATAGGAGTTTTTGTTATATGTTTGTTCAATTACCTACTGTAATTAGATATGGATTCAAAAGGAAGGATGACGAGAAATGAACATATTAGACTTGGGCCTTTTACAATTTAGAGCACACAAATGACAGCAGGAGGTAATGCTTATCCTCATTTTAATTTTCTATTTAAAATGCTGTAGGACAAGTACACTTGTCATTTTTTAACGATCATTCCATGATATGGAAAATAATATACTATATTCATGAATATTGTCCTTGTCTATATAGGCTACCCATTTTTTATTTTGCACCAGTTTGTAGGATGTGTCCATGTTTAGATCTTGGAGGGATTGAATGACCTCAACTTTTCCAACCGAAAGTACCAAGGAGCAGTGACTTCATTATCTGGTAAAAAACACAGGCAAATATGATATAGAGATGGTTTTATCATGATGAGTGTTGTAACTGCACTACTGAGCCACTGTACTATTTGTGGTCTCTTTTGTTGGTTTTGCGTGCACTATTGAGCCACTATACTATCTGCGGTATCTTTGTTGGTTTTGTGCTAAAACAGTTTGGGTTGTAGAAGCATTGATCTCTGTGGTTGGCTGTAGAAGGCTTGATCCAAAAGGACTTCTTTGAGACTTGGCAGTAGCAGATTAAATTTCCCAGAAAATGAATTCATTTACTTCTAATTGTAGCTCCTGCCTGCAGAGTAGAATGGGCGCCTTGATTCTTTCATGTCTCCACATGGAAAAGTGTTTATATGTTCCGAATGACAAAGTTAAGCTGGAGCTCTAGGCTTGTCTGGAAATGCTAGTATGGTTGAAGTCATTATTTGTTTCAAGGAAAACTGGAGGATTTTTTTTAGTGGATTTCATTGTTAAGAAATTATAATTTAGCCCACCTTCACTGCTTATTCGACTTTATTTAAAATATTATCTAATGGCACTCTTCATCTAAAAAGAAAGAATTTGGGTACCAAAGGAAATGAATTCTTTATCCCCACTAAGTTGTTTTTAAACTATATATGGCGTTTCTCAGCTGAAGTTAATATTCAGTGTTGGATCACTTAGTTAGACTGATAAGTATAATTCACGGTTCCTTTTTATTCATCCCAATACTTAATCTTTCAACTTTTGAGCTACTAACGCAAAAATTTGGAGAAAAAATATATTTATTAGTGTCATTTTTATAGATGCTATTTTAGTTTAATGATAATTTTAATTTTTTAAAAATATTTTTAATAACTATAAATATATATATATATATAATGTATTGAAAAATGTGGTATTAATAATTTATTATATTAGAAAAATTGAATAGCACAAACCAACAGTAACATTCACAAAACAATAACTACATTTTTGTTGTAATCATTCTGTTGTGAATAATGATTGTTTAAAAGAATATAACAAAATATATATAACAAAATACCAAAATAAAAAAACTGCCACTTATTAAATAAGAGGATTAATAAAACAATGCCTTTCTAGTCTCTATTCCTTGTTTGATATCAATTTCCCTTGTTTGCTCAATCTTAACTCAGGGTAGACAGAGACAGAAGTACTGAGAGACAAAGTCACTCGTGTACTACACTTGCAAGTAACGGAGCCATTAAATAATAAAGACGAATTGAAGGCCACCGCTAGAGAATGAGTACACCATATTAATACCGGTCCTTTGACTGACACCCCACTACATTCGTATCGCGCATTCGCGCTGCAGCTGCAGTACATTTTAACTGCATTTACCAGCAATTTAAACAAATTTAAGTTTTTTCTTGTTTTTTTTTTCTCCTATTACCAAAATATAATTCTACCTGAATGAAAAGTGAAGACCATTAGGAAGATTTCGAGAGATAGATGAAGCATTACAATGTGGTATTGTATCCCATCATTAACCATGTGGATTAAGTCCCTAAAACTTAAAAGGAATAGTTACAATATGTGCACATCTAATCATGCTTGGCTAGTTATAATTGGAAAATTAACAGTTAAGCTTAAACAAATTGAGTGACTAGTTCAGCTCTTTACCTATTTTGTATTGCCTCTACTCTACCAACCAGATTGTAATTTAGTGAAATGTAGTACAAAAGAGATAAGATGACATGTAGAAGAGTGGAATTGAAGTAGAAAAAACAGAGGAATCAGTCAGAGCAGAGGCATTGTCATGTTGTATGCAAGCTTGCAAATCACGGGATGCTGGCCTGCATATTAAGTATGGTCCAATGGAAGAAGACCCAGAGGTACAAATTCTGGAACCAATGAGACATGCAGAAAGAAAAAATGTTACTTTTGTTTTCGTTCAAATAAAACCAACCAACAAAAGGTTAGTTACAAAGTCATTTTAACTTTAAAAAGCAATAAATGTAGAGTCAGAGGGTCAAATTTTGGTCAGGGTCAGACGGTCAAATGCTTGACTAGTCACTGCTTTTGTTTGGATCCAAAGAACCATTAAATGGATGGATCCAACGGTTATAGTGGACCCTCCAATATTTTTGTGTGATTGTCAAGTCACCTTTCCTGCCCCTGACGCTGCCTCCTCCTTCTTGTGATTTTGTCCTTTTGCAATTTCTCATTGCAACCCTATGATCACCGACTTACGCATTTCAATATCAAAATGCAGTTCTTCTGCAATTAAGTGTCGGCAAACTTCGATCGCCAAAGCCAGAAATTTCTTCAACTAACTACAAAATAAAATAGATACCTCCTTCCCTCCGCTTCATATCACATCTGACAAATTGCTACATTTGTTGTAGCAGTAGTGCTGGTTTTGTATCTGACAGGTCTACGTGAGTGTCAAAGTATGTGCGTGGTTGTCATAGAATCCACCGCTAAGGCTTATCTGACCCTGACTTGACCTCGACATGGGTCAGGGCTTTGAGGTGGGGTTGGGATAAGGTGGTTCAGATGGTGATTGCTTGAAAGTTGTGGGTGCTATATGCAGAGGACAGGGATTACTAAACCTTCTCACACATTTTAGTGCTATTATGGCATTACCAAACTCCACCGATGCCAAGCTTCACAGAAAACAAAATTCTTAGACTTTTGACATATTATCAAATCCGTCGACATTCCAGTGCTACCCATCTGACAATAATAAATGAATATGATTATTGTCCTTTTGCTCAAACACTACTATGGAAGATATTTCCCGTCTCTTCTCTATGGAATGTAATGTCTTTAATCCCATGCATTTCGATATCGTGGAGTTTACATTCTTGGAATCAAGAAAGAAAAACGAAATAATAATAAGATTATTAGATTAATATAACTGATATACAAACTAAATGAAAACCTTTATATATATGATTGATTGTGAACTATAAAAGCAGTCACATCCATATAGAGAATATATGGGCGAAAACGTGGTGCTTGTGCTACATACACATTACACTTATCATTTTAAGTGCAGATAGCCACTAGCTAATTCAAGTCCAACATGTGTGGTTAAATGATTTTAACAAATTTATACTTATGTACATATCTCAAAAAAGTTTATGTAAATATATTTTTTCATATATAATACTTATAATTAAGTAATTGCGACTCAAATGAGAAGCCAAAACTATTTTTTCCTATCTAGGGAGAAATGGATATTTGGAGAGAGGAGGGGCGGGGGGGGATCAAGAAATGATATAGGTTAACCAATTATTCATCTTTTATGAACGTATCAAAGCCACTTGGGAGATGTCACAGCAACCATTGCTTTAAAAAAGCTGTTGAGTAAGCAATATACTGCATTTTCGACATAAGTATGAGGAAAACAAAAAATCTTGACTTAGCTTCGTTAAAGAATTATTTTATGGAGAAGTAGACATTTCAAGAGATTATGTCTTAATTAGTTAAAAAATTTATGGCAGAAAGTAATTAATACAAGCTAGCTCAAATCAAAATCTCCATAATTGGCATTACAATTTATCTATATATGCAATTGTCAAATATTTTTATATTCCTTTTTTACAATGTCGACACATAATTACATTTAAATTTACAATCTCTTGCAAATTAATTAAACCCTATTCTCATATTTTAATACAGTGCGAGCATATCGAACATAGACGTATATCAAACACCTCCCAATAATAATTGCGATGTACATTAAACTTCCTGCCAATAATATAAACCAAATTGTTCGATATGACACTTATTTCTAAAGTCAAACAAACCTGGACTCAGGGGAATTGTGGGATTGATATCCTTATTTGACTAGCTATAGTTTCTAATGGATATTACAGAAAAGATCATTAATGAAAGGATTACGCATTCAATAAATGTAACAGTCATCTTTTTCATATTAAAAAACTTTTTATCATAACTTCAATTTTAATTTCTATTCAAAACTTTACTCATTTCAATCACTTAAATTACACTAACACAAGGGATTTGACATAGTGACTAAGGATGTATCTTCTACGCTTTGATGACTCAGGTATCTCACCTATTTTTGGTAAGACTAAGGGTGTGAGTTAATCCTCGCTCGAGCATTACTTTATCTTGACCACAAGGTGCTTCTAAGATATCTCACTTAAATTACACTAACAATTGGTTACTATAAACATATATGCTTATTAATAAGATTGACATGTGTGTTACAATTCTTACCAAGGAATAATTTTAGGAAAAAATGCATCTAGACTCTTTAAATTTTGTCAATTTGCAAACACTCACCATAAATTATAAAAAAATTTAATTTAATTTCTAAATTATATTAATTATCACAATAAGTCATTTCATCAACTCTTTGTTAAATTACTAATGAAATAGTGATACGACATGATCTTCATCCTTCATTTGTCTCAAATCAACCATTTGTGTTTATTTTTATTCATAAGTATTATTTAATAATTATCTCTTTATATACCTATTCAATAATTCTTCACAAACTAAAGAAATTCATTTTAAAAAAAAGTAAATAAAAGAAAGCTCATAACACACGACATGGTCAAAATAAGGATTTTTTTAATAATATTATAGTTTTTTAATTTCTAAAAATTAACTAATTAGTTAAAGTAAAAAATTATAAAATAAAATAAACAACTAAGATTAGAATAGATAGGTGGTGTAGATTTTGTCACGTAAGCAAGCAGTCAATAAGTGAAAATATAAAATTTTATTTTGATTTCTCATTATCTTTAAATTTCATTTTATATTAATTTTGTAATTTAATCTCCTAATAATTAAATTTTACTTCAATTTAGTTATCTTAATCAAAATTTACATTAAATACACATCACATCATGAAAAAGAAAAGTACATCAAGGTTTCATTCAAACTTGGGCCTATTTGCAAATAGCAATCATGAATTATAAATTATTATTATTACTTAAATTTATGAAAAATTATTAAATAGTTAATAACAAAATAAAAAGAAATTAACATGTAAGGTTAGGATTTGGGATAGATAATGATAAAGATCATGTCACGTTACTATTCTATTAACAACTTAATAGAAAATGGGTAAAAAGACCTATTTGTGATAATTGATATAATTTAGATATTAAATTAGAAGATTTTATAGTTTATGGTAGTTGTTTGTAAATTGGCAAAGTTTAAAAGTCTGAATACATTTTCTTTTCATTAGCAATTTAATGGAGAGTGGATGGAAGGGCCTATTGTAATAATTAATATAATTTATTGATTAAATTGAAAAATTTATAATTCATGGTGGTTATTTACAAATGAGTATATATACAATTTTCCCATGATTTTATATCTACCACTTGATCATAGAAATTTTGATATAATGTCAATAATCATCTCTCTTAAAAACTTAAGCTATTATGTGGAGTTTCAAAATTGATTTTATATCCCCTAATAAATATAATTGGAGCTTTTAGATGAGCCTCATTGATCGTCACCCCTTCGTCACCCCTACTCACCGAATCTGATCGTGAGTTCAAATGTAAAACGTATAACATGTTGAGCAGTGAGCAAGCATGAATTCCGAAAGTTATTTAACGTGGTGTTAGGTTTGAATTTAGAAAAGTAAACGCTGTTTTCGTTAAGTGCATTTGGCATTTTGCTTTAAAAGGACAAATTTATGGTCCGTATTGTTAAACAATATAACAGAAAGGCCCTCTAAAAATTTTAGACCTAAGTTCAACTTTTGCTATAGAACAAAGTATTAGCCATCAATATATGTGGAGAGAAATGCATCACCGATTCACCATGGATATATATATATATATATATATATATATATATATATATATATATATATACACATATATATGATCAATTATAGGGTTTCTACTTCAAATTATACTATAGTGGAGGATCGCATATATATTCGAAACAAGTTATGCACCAAAAAATTATTCAAAACAAGTTATTCGTCATTTTCAATTCAAAGTTCTATTATATCTTATACTAATAAGGTTGAATTTAATCTCAAACCTAATAGTTGAAATTATAAGTTTAACTCAAATTTGGATTTGTAATTAGCACAAAAAGTATTTTTTAATATTTGTTATCAAATCTAAAACTGATTTGGATATACTTTAATTTAGGTTTAATTTTAATGTTATACAATACAAGCAATTAACTACAAGTTAATGAATAATGAGAAAATGATAGGTTATCTTGTTTTATAAAATGTCATGGTCAAGTTGATGAAATTATCTTGTCATTATGACTTAACAACATCATCAATTTTTTAAGATTATTAAGTGTTTCACATCTTTTGAGTATGTACTTAATCCTTATTTTAGGCGTTGGGTTGACTTTGACTACAAAATACTTCTAATTGGTTTTAAACTCTTACATTATAAATAAAGTCTATTCACATAAAACTTAATTCGTTAATCACACCTCATAATTTCAAATAACATCACCATTTAAATGCTATTGAAAGTATTTTTAGAGTCGAAGTTTTTGGTGCAATGATTGCACTAATACAATAATATAAATGGCAATTTTTAGACTCTTAACTAGATTGAATTTATATTTATAACAAAAAATCGCTAAACTCATATTCAATGGTTCGAAATTATTATACAAACAGTTATATCGGTGCAATTAAACGTATTATTGTGCTATAATCAGCTGGATCTGTTTTACTTATGATATAGGTGTATTCAATTAGGGGTAGATTTATTTGACTCCCTATGCCATGATTTTCGTCGATATGATAGCCAAAGGTGATGATGTGTAGCGAAGCAACAGAAAGAGATAAAAGCAGAAAGAAAAACCAAGGATGATTTTGTTTGGACATGGGTTTTAGTTAAATTAGAGAGGTATAGATCACCTTATCAAAAAAAGAAAAAAAGAAAGAGAGGTAGAGATGAGAGAGACCGATGACACATGGATGCCTTTTCACAAAGAGATTGGTTGGACGGTTAAATCAATTAAAATTCCAAGAACCATGCGTACATACATCAGACAGACCATTCTTTTATGGTCGGTGATTGGCCCAACACCAACTTGTCCTTCTTCATGTCCATCCATGCATATAAACCATACATGCATATATGGATATGCTGCTATATCACTTAATTATTCTCTCTCTCTTTATGTGGATTTGGTATATTTAATTTTTGGTTTCACTCACTCGCATCATATTTATGTGATCAAATCTTTTGTCTCATTTTCTGTATCTTAATTCAGTAAAAAAAAAATATTCTTAATTAATAATAAATTATCTCTTAATTATTAATTTTTTATATTAAATTATCAATATTTAAATGAAAATACAAAAAATAGGATAAAAAAAGAACAAAAGATTTAAATCCCCGTCGTCATAAAGGATCAACTTGTTTGTACATGCCAATCTGGAATCTCTTCTTCATTTCTGTTACTCACTCTCTCACTCACTCACTCTCACTCAGTCACATGTCCAACAAGATGGAGGGGTAGACGACCGCCAAAATGGTCCAGGCCACGGGCTTCTTGTGGGTTTGTGCAACCATTTAATGAGGCACGCACAACTAACCCAAATGGGGCCATGTTGTGCTAAATGGCCCCATAAACTGCTAGGTGCATGCCTATATAAGCTCATTAGCCACCACCACTCTTTTCTTATGCATATTCTTTTCAAAAATCCAAAAAAAAAAAAATTTGCATCATTATTAGCATCCATTACGTCATCGTTATGTGCCTCTCTAGCTCTTTTTCTCATCTTTGGAAGATATTTTAGCATAAAACGAGGTGACCGGCCCTTTCATGCAGAATGCGCTTTTTCTCTGATCCAAATTACTAATAGTCACAGAAAGTTTACTGGCATTCCCCTACTAATGCCTATTTGGTAACCTTTTTGGTTTACCATAAAAAGACATTGTCCTTTGGGTGCCTGCATGTCCATATAACTGAAAACATGACTTCAACTTGAAGCTGATAATTGGAGAAACAAACAGCAAAAACAATTACAAAATATTCAACTTACATCATTTATCAAGTTGTCACCTTTTTCTGAAGGATACACATGACTATAGTTAGGGTTGTTCCCTTAATAACTGCATCTATGGTAAATATCTCCAAGAAAATATTTAATTATAAGACACGACATTTGTATCTATAACCCTAACTATTTTAATCAATTAGATTGCGGAACATGAATATATGCTTATTTTGCATGATGTAATTCTCTAAAATTTTGTACTATTCATTTTATATACTCAATCCAGGATAATTTTATGTAAAGCCAAGGTAAATCTTGTTTTCCTTTTGATATTTATTATCCCTTTATTATTTCATGAACGTAAGGATAGCAATGCATGTTAGCTCATTTGTAAGAGAGTTCGCTCTACATCACCTTATTGTTTGAGTTTGAATCTGTTATAAGACTGGGAAGTATCTATATATTTTTCAGTCCTTGCTCAGGTATTCTAACGCTCTTTGAGCCAGTGTGAGACTAATTATGTTTGAGGTACTGTCTCTTCATTACTGCATAAGTGATTTCATGTAAATTCGAACTCCTAACATTATATGGCCCTTCAATCACTGAATTTAAGCTTCCTTACCACTTGAACCACTCATTGTGGATAAAAAAATATAATTTCTATGAAAATACTAACCCAGCCAACCTTAAAATAAACTATTAAGCAAATTTCAAAAATTTGTTACCACAATATTCTTATTCATATATAATTCAAGCTGGCTTCATTTGAAAAGCACTTGTTTTAGAAAGATTTCGTCGGAAATTAAAAAATAAAATTAATCGCCTATTCAGCAACGAAAAGAATCAACCCTAAACTTAAATTTAATTTTTATTTTTAATCCCTGTTTAGAGAAAGAACAGTATCGTTACTATATAATTGAATTTTTTTAAAAAATTAAATTTCATGTTTTAGCGACAGAATTAAAGACAAAATAAATTTAAGACGGATAAAATTCATTTCTTATTCCGTCACTAAACATTGAAAATAAACATCCGTAGTTAACTTCAAAGTTATGTCACAAATTCTTTCGCTGATAACGACGGAATTATTCTGTCTTTAAAATTCATTTCTAGATCATGTTTTTCTAGTAGTGTTTCGTTTCTCACATTCACAACGCGTGAAAGCAAAATTAATAATTTTATCTCATTTCTACCAATTATCTGGTTTTCACATTTCCTCTTCCACCGTCTTTTGGCTTTGGGAGCTGAAACCTTCCTGTCTAAGGTGGATATAATCCTATAAATTACATATTGTCTAGAAAACACTAAATGAAATCTAATATTATACGGCATTAGTGGTTGAAATCAGCCAACTTGACTTGAGCTAGTGCTAAAAGAAAAGGGCTTAGATATCTAATACATAGCGTCATTGTTAACAAAAAACATATTTCACGTATCTCATGATTATGATTGGTATAATCCGGTATCTACTATACATGATATTTTATTGATTTATTATAATTGTTTAACATTTGCTTTTCATACAAATCAAAGGAGTACTAGTCGTCAATTGGAAAAACTTTTAGAGATAACCAAAGTGTTACTGCTCATCATGCAGTGAATCTTTATGACTATATATATGCTATTACTAATGTTTGACAACCAAAGAATTATCTTTCATGTCAAACAAAGAAAGGAAAAGGGTGGCAAAATACAAGGTCAATTGTTAAGGGAATCACAGTACGGTGGCAGGCAGGGCTACAATTCAGTAATGACAAGTTTTTCATTCATATATGTAAGCAGAATGTAAGTGATTAAAATCAGTTTGAATCTAGGTTCATTACATACATGGTCGGTCCATATTGAAAAAGATAGGGCCCTTCCAGAAATTAATATATGACAATGCTTAATTTTGTTATTTTGAAATAACTTCATTAATAAATTTTCAAACAGAAAAGTCAATATCTATATTTGGCCTGCATGATTATGCATATTTAATTAAAAAGTGGGTGAAGTTTATAGGCCTAACTTGCATCATTCTTGTTAAAGTACATCACCTAACTGTAATATATGATGATGAATCAAAATCAGTAACCAAATCTTGTTAGCAATATGAATTCTAGTTGGAATAGTACTACTAGTGCTCACAGTATGACTCACTATCTTACTGACTAATTAGGTTTCCAGCTTTTACTAGTGCCACTTCTAAAATTCTCTCTCTCATGTCCATCTCTTTTTCATTTAATAGGCGGTATAGTAATATTGGGAGAGGAGGGTTGTCATTTTCTTTGGAAAATTCTTCTTTTATTTGTATTTTCATGGGAAAATTCTCTGTCTAACTTTTGTATGAATATGTGAGCAACCTCCCATAATGAACAAGTCAAGAGATGGTTCTCGAATACTCTTCTTTTAACCCTTTGGAGACTTAAGAGAAAAGACAAAGAGTTAAGCTAAATTAGTCACTTCCAGAGACCATTTGGGATCTACCTCCCACTTGCAACCATTTCGCTTACTAACTCCGTTTTATCTTCAGACGCTTTTATTTCAATTTCAATGTCAATATGTCGCGTGTGTGTGTGTTTAGATAAATTAATATCAATGTAAGAGTTTTGCATCAAAAATTTATTATTGATTTCATTTTAATTTAATGGTTTAAGATTTATTATCTAATTTAATAAAAAAAAAAAAGAATAATGAAATCTGACATTAATAAAGAGAAAAAAAATAAGTTTTAACTTTACTTAAAATGAGATTAAATTATTCATTGAAAGATAAAATTAATTATTATTTAAAAATTAATTTAATGTCACAAATAAATAAATAATTAATGTGATGTAGTATATATTTTTAAATAACTAAATTAGATATTAATTTTTTAAGTCAGCGTAATAAATTCATACAATTTAATTTTAATTTCTCACATTTCTTAGCATCCTCAAACTTATAACATCAATGTAAAAAACAATTGTTTTACGATCGTATAAAGTCTTCGGTTATTATATATGTATGTATCGAGAGAGGGGGGGATTGGAGATTATGGATGATTTATTTGTCATTCTAATACGACATGGTTTGGCTTTTACCTGACAAGAAATTGCAAACGTCCGGGTGCATATAGCCAGCCATATATAGCTAGCTGGCTTTCATGGAAAGAAAAGTATGACGATTGGGATCGTGGTGATAAAAGTTGATGGGACTAAACGATGATCAAAGCTGCAATTTGTCATTATAATAAACGCAAAATGTTTTCTAGGATTGTTTTTTTGGGATAAGTTTCTCGAGTACTTTTTTTTTTTTTTGAAAATATTGATATTTTTTAATAATTGATAGTTAATATTTAATTAAGTATTTTATTTAATTAAAAATCATTATTTTATTTATATTTTAATTAATATATTATTAATTATTAATTATTAAAAATATTAATAATTTTATAAAAATAAAAAGTGTCGAATAAATCCTTTTTTGTAATATTTTCAATGATATTTTGTGATGTATAATTGATAAATATGATTACATAATAAGAGGTAACTTTAGAATTTTTTTAAAAATAGCTTTATAAATATAAAAATAATTATTTTAAATAATTAATTAAATCGAAACACACACTTCAAATATTTTGTTTATATGTCATTCTTGAATCTGTGATCTTTCCTTTTTAGAATTAAAACATAAAAAATTGTATCAATTTTGATAAAGACAGTTTTCTTTAATTTAATTTAAAAATAAATTAGTTCGTATAAATGAATACGAATATAGATAATCGGCTCATTGTGACAAATATAGATAATATTAACTACTGGTTTGGTTAGGAAAGAAAAATTTGAAAATGAATGAGGGAGAATATAAAAAATAAAAAGAAAACAAAGTGGCTTGTTGCTGTCATGACTATAAGAGAAGAGAGTGGTCACGGGTTTCTCTTGACTTCGTCCGCAAATATATATATATAACAACTAGATAATAAAAAGATGCAGCTGTACGAGCAGCCACCCTATTCCCCACATGTACATATCTATCTATGCATCTGTTCACGTACTCTCTGCCAGAAAATTTGTTTCCCTCTTTAAAATTTTCCTACACATCACCTCCTTACCAATCACCTTATTACATCTGGATGCATGATTTTGCTCTATCATGCGTCTATAAGCACACACACATTCACTATTATTATGACAGCATATATAATTAATTCTAGCTTTGACTGAAATTAAGTCAGTCCACTTCCTGATTCATGCTATAACCCACAATTCATAAATGTGTGTTAAATAATGCTTTTTATGATATATATATATATATATATATATATATATATATATGAGTATGTTTGCACCCAGCCCTAACACATGTGTAAGATGTAAATAAATTTGTAAGATATTTTACTATATTTAAGAGAAATTTTAATAAAAGAAAGTAAATATAATTTTTATCTCAAACGTGATTTTGGTAGAAATAATTTTTGGTTATTTTTGTGGTAAAAAATAATCTTTTGTGTCTATTAAGATAAATGAGTTTAATTTTGATTCACTATTAGTATAAAGTTTCATTACACTGTCATCCAATCATGTATTGCCAATTCATTAAAAGTGTTTGACTATTATAACAACTATCTCAAAAGTCTAACACTTTTAATGATGTGTTAATACATAATTAGATGGAAGTGTAAAGAAATTTTACACTGACAGTGGATTAAAATTAAATCTAATAGAAATACCGTTATAATTTGATATTATATCACTATTTTAATAACATTTAAATAAATATAACCTAATAATTTTTTAAAATATTATTATAGTTATACTCAAAGTAATTTTATTTTACAATATCTCAAACAAATTTAACTTTTTAACAAATTTATTTTACAATTAATTTATTTATAATCAATCTTTTTAACATCAATTTATTACCAATCAAATTCAAAATAACTCATATCATTTTTAATAATTACACATTTAAAAGTAATTTTTATCAATATTATCCAAACAATATTTATTTAACAAAATCAATTTTCAAATAAAGATTTTCAAACATAAATCACTTCACTTAAACACACTTCTGACTAAAATTAAGTTTGTAAAATTAAGTTCATCCAAAATCAAATTTGTAAAATCTAATCTAAACACACATTATATAGTACTATATTTGGATTTTGGAGTTCACTTGCTTTATTTTCCCAGATATTTCATATGTCTAAAACAAACGAATTAGATCATCTAAAATTTGCCATCCAATATGCGGGTTTCATCATATCAAGCGATTAGTACTATAAATCAAGGTTCGTTAACTATTTTTCTCCCAGGAAATACAAGAAAATTAACTAATGAATAATCATTTGGATCGATGGGAACTAATTAAGCATCCAGATATTTGATGCACAATATTTCACGGATAAAAGGCAGTGATCCTAACGGTTGGCCACACAATATGTTGATCATATATATTCCTGATCCAAAGAAACATAGGATATTTATTCTTTATTAATGAAAGAAAATAAAGTTTGCCAATCATTTTATAGCTTAATAATATCTATTTTTTTTAGAACACTTCACACTTCATTATATTTAGACCTCTTTTGTAATTTCAAAAAAAAAAAATTGATGAGGCACTTGATAAGTCTTTCTCCCCCTCGTAGAAATTCTATTCATCTATTGGTAGGATTTGGAGTTCAGATATCCAACTTGCAGTATTTAGTGGAGTGTCTCTTGAAAAAAAAAAGTAAATCTATTACTCAAATTAATTATGTATTTTTTCCCTAATAAAAATTTTTAGTACATTTTCCCATCTATTTGAGTTTAGCTAATAGCATCCATTCGTTCAAAATCTTCATGAATTGCAATGGAAATTTGAACCACATGATCTTACGTAGCATTTTAAAAGAAAAACATACTTGATTTACTAAATTCTATGTCAATCATTTTGACCTTGGAATGATAATTTCATATAAATATTAGGAATTTTCTCACAGATGAAAATATAAGGAAAAATTTAGCATTTCAAGCACGTAGAGTTGTTTTTATTTTTTTTTAATGTCATGCGAGATGATCATGTGATTCATATTTCAATTATAATACTAAAATTTTGAATAATATAAGACTATCAATTAAAATTTGAAATGTACTAAAACTTTTAATTTATTAAAATTTTTAATAATATATGAAAACGGACAAATAATGCAGCTTCTTAGATTTTATTTATAGATTGGAAACCAAAACCTACCATATAAATGAAAAAAATTCTTTGCGGCTCGAATGCTACCTAGCTAGCTATATCCCATTAATGAAATCATGTCACGAGATGGGATACATATGATGGGGGCCTCATTTAGGTCCAGTTAAACAAATTATTATGGTCTTTACTAAACAATATTATTCTGTTACCCATATACCTATATAATTTCATTAAAACACATCATTTCCTTTATTTTGCTTTTAATTTTAAGATGATTAATATTGCCTCTACTTTAATAAGCCATGAGTATATGTCTTGTAGAACTAGTATATTAACTAATATTAGTTATTGGCCATCACTATAGCAGTTATAAGAGGTTAATTTCTGAGCTAGATTATATTCCGAAGCTAAACATATGGGAAGTGTGTAACCTCAGAACAAACCCCACGTGTACAAGTCTTCTATCTTTTTTTTGTATTTTCCATCTTCCCAAATTAGCCTATCCTAATTACCCTAATTGGTGACCACAGAACTACAAGCAGGCACCAGCTAACCCGATCACAATCAATAATTTCATCCCCCACCACACTACAGCCCATATAACATGCATTGTACTGAGAAATTTGATGCCAAATTGTCAACGCAAGCTTATCTTGCTATTTGTTTTATTATTACAACTAGCGCATAAACCATCGCGCATCTAAGATTCTAACTCAAGTATGAGAGCAAATACGAGAAAAAAGATGAAATGAAATCTTACGTTTTACTTTTTCTACAGATATAGTTTTGTCGTACATATTTTGAATGCGTTATAGGTATGCAAGCTTACTCTTTGGATTTCACATAGGAGACTTCGTTTCGTTGTATAAGGATTTTTTTTTCTTTTTTTGTTAGCATTGCTGTATCTATGCCTACAATTAGTAGGGTTGATTATTGCAAGTCCTCAGCTCAATCCAAATCATAAATATTTTGCTGAAGTATTTGAGTTTGCTATTCTTCTACTTATGTACATTTCATAAACCCATCCTTAGTAACCTGAAACACGCATCTTTGTACTCAATAAAATAACAGTAAATTAATTAGATTGATCTGTTCTAAGATTTAAATTAAAATGAAATATCTTTTCGTTTTAGAAATTACACTATAATATCTTTATTTTTTATAATAAGTTAAACTAGAAGAGATATGTATAATTTTTAAAACAAATAGAGAAATATGTGTAACTTAGAGAATCCTTAATACAAATTAATTAATTTAATTAATTAATATTAAAATGAATTACAATTTATCACTTTAATAATTAAAGATAATTATAAGGTGTCTTCTAATGTGCAATATTGAGCGCTTTGTATCCATATCTTTTCTCATTTTGGCATATTGCTTTTACTTTCAAATTTAAGGTTTAAAAATTTTGTGTCACGTTCTCACATGTACCCCCTATCTATATAACCTAGCTACATATAGAATTGCATGATATATTTTGGGAATTTAATGCCTTCATGCGATTCTAATGTTTAAATACAGCTCTTCCTCCCCTTCATCTTCATTTTCTTTGTTGTGCTTTTTTTTTTCAAGGATGTCACAAAATATCATTTATTTTGTAAAATTAAAAGTGATAAAATATATTTCACTCAATTGAAATAAGGTGTTTGGCACGTATGCAGTTTAAAAACTTTTTTTAACCGTAACACCCAAACAGGAGGTAATGTGTCGAAATAAAATCACGGTTGTAAAGAGCTCAGTTTATACATAACAGCGGACATTGCAATTATCTCCAAAAATGATAGTGTAAAATACAATTAATGAAATTTTATGTCAACTTTTGGCTCCCATCTTTAAATGGTGAAAGAAATAATTACTTGTGCTAGTTAACGTGCCCCTGGTTTTATGAACATCAACTTTAAGTTTAGTTACTCTAGTCTCTAGACCCAATTATCATAGAGTTTTCATATATTTATATTACGCGTATAGACGAATGTTTTATATAAGAAATAAGAAAAACAAATTTTGATATTAAATTTTGAGTCAAAATGAATCATGTAATTCTCTTAAGTGGTCACGTAAGAGGATAATCTTGTGCCGGAGTGGACCCAGAACAATTGATTTGAGGTACAGATAGTTTGTATACTTAACATTTTAAAAAAAAAAATACTGTAAATTTAACAAAAATATAGAAAAAATTTCCACCTATGGAGGTGTGGCTGTCCCCCAATGCCTACATATATAGTTCCACCCCGATCTTGTGACTTTGAACGAGAGATTAATCTTGGGCAGGCATCATTTTTATAAATAATAACTAAATATTTTACTTTTAAAATTGGTGAATAAATTCAAAATTTAAAATTTCACCAAGTGATAAATGAATAAGTGAATTACTATTTATAAAAATGGTACAATACAAACAGTTTCTCCCTTTTAATAGATTAGCTTTATAATTCCAAACTTAATTAAGTACGATAGATAAAAAATGTGAAAGTTTTATGATAGTCTCATCGTAGGATTGATGAAACTTACAAGACACGGTGCATGAAAATTAAAACTAAAGTCAACTGCTGGTGTGTGCATGGGGAAAAAAAACCCAATTAAACCAATAATGAAATCAACAGACTGAACAATATACTGGAATATAAAACTCCAAATAGTAAATCGAAATAAACTTTCTTGATGATAATATAAGATTTCATCATTTGTTCATTTTCTGAATGTATGTGTGGCATTTATATATAGTTTGAGCTCCATCATCTAAAATTTAAATAATTTCATGAAAAAGTTTGCTATAGTTAAAATAGTTAGTTTTATACCTAACGTAATCTGATTCTATTGAAAAGAGACAGAAAGAAAGAGGAGGAGAGAGAAACAGAACAGGAGTGTTTTTTTTATTTTATCTTCTTGGCGCTAAAACATCACACGAGTGTTTTAGGTGAGCTATGGGATTCGTTATCTGGTTTACAATATATATTTTGGTTAAGGTAGAATATGTAAAGTTAGAAATGGGGAAATTCTTTGTAAGCTTTTATGGTGGAAGAGAAAGGTCCAAGGGCACCGCTTTGGGGCTGTGGCCACCCTGTCCTATTCTTGAAATGTCATTTTCTCAACTTAAAAACACCTTAGCGCATACCCTCTTCTCATATGTAGGGCCTGAAAGCTATGTAGATCTCGCTATTAACTCTCCTCCTTTGTTCTCTCTTCTCTTCTTCTCACTCTAATTAAACTTTTCCCATTTTCTAGAGTGAGAAAGAGAAAGAGGGAGACAAAAAAATTTAACTCAATTTCTTGATTTATACTATAGTACACATTTTAACCATCAATCTCTTATCTTTGCTTACCACTAGTGCACCACCCAATTCGTACAAATATTACTATCCGTATCTGAGTATAAAGAGGTGAGGCCAAACCAGAGTTGTTGAAGCCCTGCCTCTGATTAACTGCTTGTTAGTCATATATAGTTTATGGCAATTGCAGCAGCAACCTCATCACCCACCATGAGTCTGAGCCATAGCCACAGCCATGACGACACCACCACCACCACCACCACCTCCACCACTAACGACAACAACAACAAGCCAGATGATCATGAGCACGACATGGTCATGCCCGGGTTTCGATTCCACCCAACTGAAGAAGAGCTTGTGGAGTTCTACCTTCGCCGTAAGGTGGAGGGCAAGCGTTTCAATGTTGAGCTTATTACTTTCCTTGATCTTTATCGCTATGACCCTTGGGAGCTTCCTGGTATATAATATGATAGCTTACCTTTTCTTGAAGGAATTCTTGAAGCCCACTTTGCCCTTTTTTTATTTTTAATTTCCTTATCTCTTTAATATATTCCATCTTTTTCTTCCTATCTTTTTGCTTCATAGACATCTATATATTAATTCAAATACATATGGACATATGAAATTTTGCCCTATATCTATTCCATATTTATTTCAATTTAAATTATATTTTCCTTCTTTTGAGGTTTTGATATATGATGTATATTCCATGAGCAGCCTTGGCAGCAATTGGAGAGAAGGAGTGGTACTTTTATGTGCCTAGAGATAGAAAGTATCGCAACGGTGACCGTCCCAATCGTGTTACAACCTCTGGGTATTGGAAGGCAACAGGAGCTGATAGGATGATCCGAACCGAAAACTTCCGGTCAATCGGGCTGAAGAAAACCCTAGTTTTCTATTCTGGGAAAGCTCCAAAAGGCATCCGAACCAGTTGGATTATGAATGAGTATCGCTTGCCGCAACATGAAACTGAACGATATCAAAAGGTACCACATATCTGCATATACCTACATATGTTTAATAAGCTTTAGCTAGAATCAAGTACAATATGTATAATATATATGGATATCTTCGAGAGGAGTTTTTGGCAAAAATCTTTGCGGAATTTCTCTCACGTATATGGAATCTTTCATTTCTCATTCTTCTATATATCAAGATATGAAAGGTCTTCGTAGCCTTAAAATCCATCCCTTAAATATATTCTCATCTCCACAAGTCAACCCTAGATTTAAAGTCAGCTAGAATAATTCATCTTGATTTTTGGTCTCCGTTTTCTTTAGCTTTTGAGAATTTAATTGGTGTTACTATGCTCTACTTCCAAACATAGATCCAAAGCTATAGCTCACCAAAATACTAGCTAGCAGAGTGAAACTTACGGCCGCTCATAGTCAAGAGAAGCCGAGTGGGAGCAATTAATAAAGGATAGAAAACAAGGGATGAGAATAAAGGAATTGGCAGGAAAACAACTAGCACCGTTTGTACATTAATTCGCTTTCTTTATTCTTTTCTTCCATACATTTATAACAACATGCATGAACTTTAAATTCAGTGACCATAGATCCACTTGATGAATTGAATTCCACGGATACTTCTCATGACTATAATTTGCTCATAAGAGTTAGACGACCTTTTTTAAATTTAGCCCTTTGTTTTCACTGAAATTTCTTCACCATATATTCATCAATCACCAAGTTCTTCCTCTCTTCTAAGTTGAATTGTTTCTATATTGTTTTCTAGACTGAGATATCGCTTTGCCGTGTCTACAAGAGAGCTGGTGTGGAAGACCATCCCTCCCTCCCTCGTTGTCTCCCAACCCGGCCATCCTCATCTAGAGGTTCGCATTCAGACAAGAAGCACAATGAAATAGTTCACCAGAACATGGGATTTGTGGGGCAACCACAGCAAATTGATCAAATAGTTGACAAAATGAATGAAACGGAGGGAAGCAGTACTGGCTCGGATGTCACTACAGCTCTTGGGCTTTCCAAGCACAATGCATACCGTACACTTTGCACAACAATGGGGCTACCAGCTCCAATGGAAGAGGAAGGGATGATGCTCATGCAGCAATCTAAGCAAGCACAAGCAGCCTCCTCTTTAGTCCCCACTTGTGGAACCTTCTTCCCGGCGGGATCTTCTTCAGTACTGTCATCGAACATTGCGATGGTGGATGATCTCAATAGGCTAGTAAGTTATCAACAGCAATACTACAATGTTCAAAGTCACCCCAATCAGTTCTCCAGTTTGCTAATGCAACCACCACCAATGGCTCTCAACTCACTACCAAATTCACTTCCAACCGCCTTCTCTGACCGACTGTGGGAGTGGAATCCAATCCCTGAGGCAAACCGAGAGTACAGCAACATGTCCTTCAAGTAAAATGACCCATTTATATATATGAACTGCACATACATATATAGAGATATTTATCTGTGCTAATTTCAAGTATCAACATTATGCAGGTCGTTTTCCTTACTCTAATTAATATGATCTTAGATTCCAATTATCTATATTGTATGACTCATATTGATCAATATAAATGTTGTTAGCACTAATAGGGTTCTAGGTTTTAACGATTTTCTTATTTAAACAATGCTTTTGTTACCAATTTTGTACTAAATGTTGGGGTGTCCAACTAGGTGGGTGTTGGGAAGGCGAACGAACCCATAGCAAGACCAAAGAAGAAAAGGAATAACAAGCACAATAAAGAATACAATATTTAAAATGGTTCGTCCCCTTTTACCTATGTTTATAACCCCTAGAAATGGTAAAAAGAAAAACCTACTTCACTAATTTGTATGACTAAAGCTTCAAACCCTCTAAACTCACCACCCAAAAAGCTGCAACTCATCCTCACAGCTAAATGAGTAAACCCTCTCCTCCCTAAACTCAATCACTACCAAATAGCTTAGTTACAACTTACAATCTCTATTAAGTGTACAGTCTCTCTCTAAAGTGATGCACTACTCTAATATACAAAAGATTTATAATACCTTTTAAGCTTATCTAACTCTAGCGATATGAAATTTGGATCAATTACATAATAATGGATAAATAGGGTAGTGCTTTACATTTTTCAACTCTTCATATAAAATGGGGTCTATAATTTTGTTTTGGATAAGTTTGATTTCACTTGAAATTGGAGTTGAATAATTGAGAATTAGTTTTACATACAATTTTTCATACAAAATTAATCTCTGATGAACTATTCAACTCGATTTTCAACGAGTACCCTTCACGGAGAATCCAACCTTAGTTTTCAAATGATTTAAGTAGAAAAACAGAAGATAGATGTGATTAGGGTAGATCCGAGAATGCCCCCTCTCTCTCTCTCACGCATAAACATAACGCCGTTCACCGTTTAACTTGTGGAAAATGCCTAAGTTGGCACCTAAGATTTAAGCAAAGGCAAAGGCAAAGGCATATTATATTAATTCACTATAGAGGAAGCGGAGTTGGACCCATCTCACTAGGCAGAGCATCCAGAAACTGAGACAAGATAGATTGTCCTATTTTGAATCTTTGGTTGGTGAGGGGGAACTAATTAACTAACCCTCCCAAAACAAAGTATTGTCATTGTTTTTGGTGTTTTAGATAATTATAAAGGTCAAAGAATTGAAAATCAGTGAAGTTAGAGAAGGTAGTCAGACCCACAAACTGAGCCATTTCTACTCTTGAAACTACCATTTTCTATTTTCTTTTAAGTAGCTATATACATATATATTCCTCTTGGTACTATGATCCTCTTCAGCTTCCTATATATATGTATGGGCTATGGATAAGCAGTTGGATTTGATGGATCTCTCTTACACTGTCATAAAGAGTATACGCCAATGCGCCGGGCATATAACGGGGGTTACTACTGTGCGTCATTGGAAAAATGACGCAAGGTGAGTCACTTATGCAAAAGCAATTACGTTCGGAACAGATCTATAATGTAGTAGCTGAAGTAAGGCATAATAGGCTCTAATAATTATTAATGCAGAGTTAGTGAGACACGCATATTGTGGGCGTTTGTGCGTATATATGTTACTGTGTTGTGGGGCTTGTTACATAGAGAGAGGTCCATGCAGTGCCAATGTTTGCACTGTATGCTCACACTATATTCTCAGTTATATATCCACTGACCTAGATGATTGCTTACGTAGTTATAGGCCATTTGGCCCTTTTCTAAATTCCTCAGCAAATTTAACTTCATTGACATTCTAGGAGGGAATGGCTGGCCAAAAACCTAAAATTTAAGAGAAACTATGCAAGCTATTAGCTGTGTTAATTAGGTAGTTTACAAAAAGAAATTTAACTTCAAATTTCTGCGCCATCAAAACAAAAGTGAGGAACGACGCATGCCATCTTTTATTTATTTTATAATTTGACTATTTAGGGCGCAATACATATTTTTATATCAACATTTTTTTATAATTAACAACTAAGTTTAGTTAATATCTAATTTAATAGAAATAAATAATTTAATTTTAATACATTTTGAAAAATTATCTCATAAATTTATCTTAATAAATAACTATATAAAGGTTGGATCTATTTACACTAGTTAAATCAAAATAAATTTTATACCAATGATCTCTAAGTTATTTCTACAAGAAAAATCTTAAGGAGTCTGGAAGACTTGGGCACGAAATTGACCGAATAAATATAACTTTGGCGAGTTTTTATTGTAGGAGACCCACGTGTCCTTTGAGTAGGACCCATAAAGGCTACTTAAGTATGTTACATTGTCCGGGTAAAATTTGGTCATCAATTTGTGGGCACTCTAGAACCACTTTTTCTACAACATACACCATTAGATTAAAAATTTGTATATGAACATCATATTTATACATTTTCACATTAATTAAGATAATTTTACACTCCACCTAAATGTCTTAACATTAATATATAATATTTTTTAAACAAATAAAACTATCAACCACTTGATCACAATTACTTATTATATAGTTAATTATTTTAAAAATTTGGTATGTGATATCTACATAATAGTTAGTTGTATTTCAATAGTTAGGTTGATCAAAATTATTTTGTAACATTAAAAGTTATGAAAATAAAATTTTAATATCTTGCATTTAGAAGAATAGCTATTTGAAAACTATTTGTGATGAAACTCTTCTTTGTAGTCAAAAGTCTTATTAATTTCATTTTCTACCACCAAAAAAGGTTGAACTCGAAATATATGCAAGTATATAATATATGATTACAAAAGAAATGGTCATATTATCCAATTTAACACCCTATTAAGCTAATATAAATATTACTTGAATATCAAATATTAAAAAATTATTTTATTTTCTAATTAAAAATTACTATTGTATGTGATCAGATTCTAATTAATCGTAGCCTTATTGGTATATAATAATAATAATAATAATAATAATAATAATAATAATAATAATAATAATAATAATAAAAGGTGTTGCAAAATCTTTCTTGAAGATTATGGTGAGTGGTATATTCAATTGGTCATGTATTTGTTATGAGGTTGGACAGTATGACCCATATATGCTAGTAATTGTGAGATTTTATCTATTAATTATGTAATTTTGTTCTATATATAATAGAAACCTGCAAGCTAAAGTCTACTCTTTTCTGTAATGGTAGTAAACATAAATTCCAAATATAACAATAAAACGTCTCAAATTAAATGGCATATGCTAAAGAAATAAAAGAATAGTGAAGTGCATACGAATAGTGAAGATGTGTGAAGTTCTGTTATACTTATACTTAATTATAATGAATGTAAACATGAATTAGTAATGCCATATATCTTAACTTTTTGGTTAATACAAAGAAAAAAAAGCTCTTATATATCAGGTATTAAGCTTTATTTATTAAAGCTAATAGCGGACCAAATTCAAAATGAAAATGATGCTGCATTAATGTCTTCTTTATAGATATATAAATTGGTTTTAGATTATTCTAGAAGATTTCCATTGTTGAAAAAAAAAATATTTAAGAAAAGATGAGTTCATAAATAACCTTAGCATTTAATATCTGTACCATTCTATCATTTTCTTCTATCATCATTGATTATTAATGAACTTAAATTATAATTAAATCTCGCTAGAGCTTTACAACAACTTAATTGGGTATGTGATGTCCATCGAAAGTTTCACAGAGTCCTCCAACGCCGTGACCTTAGCCTCCAACGAATCCATTCTGCAGTCAGTCATCTTAGGTGCCCGATGGTACCCGGTAGGTCGAACCAATTAATAGAGCACATGAGAATTGATAACTGAAATGCAGTAATTTGTATTGAAGATAGTGGTAGAGCCTAAGCTCTCTTACAATGGAAAACCAGAGCAAATGCTCCTTAGAGAAGAAGATGACCCTCTCTCTCTCTCTCTGTCTACCCTCTATTGGTTCTAACTGAATTGATACCTCCTCCCACTCTCTATTCTCCTCTCCCCCTATATCACGTTGCATATTGCAACTAACTGCCACCTCCACAGATTCCTACTTCTCTCCCCTCTTTTCACTCTTTTTCCTTTGTACATAAACATTCCAAATTATGGGCCTACCCTGCTTAAGGCCCACTATAGCATCTTGTTTCTGATGCAACATTAGGCCCCGAATTCAGTATTCTATCACAGCTTCTTAAACTTGGTTATATAGCTAACGTATGGCAAAGAAACTTCCCTAGCAGCAATACTATATTATTTACTTTATTTTAAGATATTTTCTAATAAAGCTAGCATTATTTTTTACCACATAATAATTCTATCAGTAAACTTGGGAAAGATTATCTGGTAATTAGTAATAGATATTTCTCAAGTTTGGTGGTCTATTTTGATTCCATGAACCATTCTTTGTTGTTTAGTAGTATCGTACTGGTAAGTAGGAAGCATACGGTCATTTATAGAAAAGGAAGCAAAATTTGATTACATAAATAGTCGTCTTACTTAAATAATCATCTGATTAATATAATTTAAAAATAATAAGAACCATCAAATAACAAATCAATGTAAATTAAGGCACTGTGATTTCATTTCAGAATTCAACTTTAAAATTTTGATTCATTCTTTATTTTCTCCTTTCTATAATTATTTCATTCTCACATAAAAATTAATAAAATAATTATATTTATTAATGATCTATCAATCATTGAATGGCTGCTGATAAAGTAATTGTATCTTTTACAAATTATTCTCTTAAAATTGGCTAATCATAATCTCTTTTGTTTTGAAGTTGGCTAACGTTAATTCATTTAAATAATAATGTTAAGACATATTAATTTTTTTTATCATTATTAGAATTTTTTCTGTTATCCAGTTTTGAGCAGTTCTATATTAAATTTACAAATGAAAAGTTGCAACAACATTTTAATCAAGTTTAGTAATTTCTGGCACAATTGTAATCTATATTCTACAAAAAAAAATTATTATTAATAAGTTTTTCTGATTAAATGGTTGCAACATGTCTTTGGAATTGAACAAGAAAAATACATTAAAGAAGAGATCAATTGAAGTTAGAGTTTGTTAACAACTAAACAAAACTTCAAACAATTTTATTTATATGCTTGCGCAATGCGCTGGTTTGCATCTAGTTTAATCTATAACTTTTGAAGCTTGCAATGCAATTGCAACCTAAGTATTAGGTCACATCCCTGATCTCAAGACAAAGGATGTGGCATTGCCACCGCCACTGTCATAGGATTAAGGCCACTGGCACATGAGGCCTAGCAAGCTGTTTGCAATTGTCATATAGTACTAGTTGGAACTTTTGGCCTGGTTGTGGAAGTGTTGGGAAGAAGAAAAAAAGAGTAACGTGTTTAGTTACCAATACAAATGACAATATTCAATAAAAAAATTCACAGTACAAAAAATATGGAACAATAGAACGCTTTAAAAAATAGAATTTTAACACCATATCCAAATATATAATTTTGACATCTATGTTAAAAATTGACCACTTCAAAGCATGATATCCAACGGTCCTATTTATCGGACAGCTAGAATTTAAGTTGAACTTATTACAACATAGCAGACATCAGGTATAATTATCTGAAATTCTTGAGGAACTTCCAGAACCTTCTCATAGTAAGATGATTTGTCATTGCCTAGAAGGTCCATCTTCATCACAATCACAACCAGACCGCATTCCTCTTTCACCGCTTGTCTAGTTATAACTACTGTAGAATGTTTCATACTTTGTCTAGCATTTGCTATTTAATCAATATTTTTCAATAAAAATCTTATCAATACAAGATGTAGTTATCATATAGAAACGGGGACGGATCATGCTTTTATAAGAGGATGTTACACTTACACATACTCCACAGTCATTCAAGCATCACGTTCAACATAATGGACAGGGCAACTTCATCAAAGGGGTAAAACAATAAAGGGAAGGAAATAGAATGCACGTTGCCCTCATCAACACTGGTTCATCAAGGAAATATATATATATATATATATATAATACACCACAGGGAATCTTCAATTTAAAAGTATTTCAAAGCACAATCAGCAAAATCTGAGTATCAGATTTGACATTTCTCAAGCAATAAATGAATTAACAGAAGTTATAAAACAAATGTAATATAATAGGCATAAAATTGTATTTTATGAACGGAAACATGTTGAACTAAATTAAAACAATTGACTGCCATGAGGCCTTTGGCCTGGTTATCACCCACTAGGAAATAAGTGGGTGTCCCCCTCCCCTGGTTCGAGTTCAAACCCCAGGTACAACAAAAATTAAAACAATAGACTTCATGAGGCATGAAAATAATAGTCTGATTATGGTTGCATAGCATTGTCCTAAACATGCAATGTATGCAGCATACCGCTTCTGCATCTATTAGCAAAGCAATTATATGGGCCCTGAGTGGAATCTTTCTTGATTGCATAATGCTAAAGGATGCTTGTCCTTTCTCCTGTTCTGTCCTCTGCAACCACCAAGCAGTATCAACCTGAATGACAGCAAAGCATGATAAAATGTAAAAATTTACCCAAATTTCAGTTTTAAATGTTTACTTAGAATTATTACTCTTGAAGCAATTAAGCAAACCCTATTCAGCATGCCAAGTAAGCACTTTGAATTCAAAATATCAGCATGGACGCTTACAACCATGCTAAGCATCATGTTCAACAGTAAAATATACAACTAATGTGCCAAGAATAAAGAATTAAAGGAAAATAAAAATTATAGCAAGTTGACCATGCTTACCAGACAAAATATTGCAGTAGATGCTATGACAATATTGTTTAAAGGGCATTATGAACTTTGTGATAGTTAAGGCTAATCTTTAAAGAAAGAGAGGACATTCATATTGTTAGGAGTCAAGACCACATTTGCAGAAAAATAGAAACAAAATTAAACACACACACACACACAATGAAAAAGAAATGTGTGCCAATATCATCAAATTTTAGGGGCACGACAATAAAGATCTTTTGTCGTTTCCTTTTACAAGCAATATTCCTACTCAGGTCTATTGATCTCCACCTTACCAGAAGTCCAGAATTAAAACATTCATGGATACTTACTAGAAAAATCGTTCTTCCATGAAATTCAAACTGGGTTCTGATTGAATCTCGTCAAACCAACTTCAGGACCCACAAGAATGTAGTCTTCTTGTAACAATGTTAGTCTCACATCGGGCAATCCTTTGAATGGATTGTCCTTTGAGGGTTATATAAAGGAGCTTAAGGGGAAGAGTTTAATCATCCTAAAATCTTCTCTTCCTCTCTTGTATATTTTCTTGTATTCTTTGTGAGGTTGTTCTCTCCCAATATTTAGAAAGAGGTGTTGTAATTTCTTCCTATAGTGAAATTCTTCTAGTCTTGCCCCGTGGTTTTTCCCCTTATTTGTTGAGGGTTTTCCATGTTAAATATTGTGTGTTCAGTTCCTCTTTTCTCATCTCTTATTTTAGTTGTGAGACATTATTCCGTCACTCTGGTACCTAACAGTGGTATCAGAGCCATTGGTTCGTGGTCCGCTGCAGTAAGCTGGGAAAGCGTCGATTCTTAGTATGCTCTGTGGTTGCAGTATTATCTGATCTTCCACATCAGAAAAGAATTATTCTTGTTGCTGGAAATAAAGTGTGGTAGCGTGAAAGTGTTTAAGGAAGTTCTGGCTAGGAAAGACTTGGTATTTAAGTGTGTCTATTAGTGACCCACCTCTCTTTCCTGGGAACTTACTTGGTGCACTATTTACGGACTACGTCACTGTTCCAGTATACGGCACTATTCACAGATACGGTTACTATTCATACGTGTGGTGGTATCCTTTTGCAGTGATTGTTAACGCATACTGGATTTGTTCTAGTATACGGAATACGTACAATATTGTTCACGTATATGACTAATGAAAAGTGGAAAGAGAAGGATGACAATGCTGTTGCCAATTTGTACCTAGTAATGGTGGATTCAGTTTTGTCAAGTGTTGCAGAGAAGAAGATTGCAAAGGAGATTTGGGATGTACTTAACAAATTGTACGAGGTAAAGTCACTTCACACCAAAATATTCTTGAAAAAGAAACTCTACACTCTTCGAATGAGTGAATCAATGTCGGTAACAGATCATATCAACACTCTAAATATGCTATTTGCTCAACTCACAACATTAGATTTCAAAATAGCGGAAAATGAACGTGCGGAACTTCTACTTCAGAGTTTACCAGATTCGTATGATCAACTCATCATCAACATCACAAATAACAATGTTGGTGACTCTCTTCACTTTGATGATGTTACCGGTGCTATTCTTGAAGAAGAATCCAGGCGCAAGAATAAGGAGGAAAGGTCAGAAAGTTCAAAGCAAGCAGAGGCTTTGACGATGTTGAGAGGCAGATTTACGGAACGTGGCTCCAGTAGGAGTCAGAATCATAGTAGATCAAAATCTCGAAGAAGGAAGAATCTTAAATGCTACAATTGTGGCATGAGAGGGCACTTGAAGAAGGTGTGTTGGCATAATAAGAAGAGTGGAGAAAAGAATTTTGAAACATCAACCTCCCAAGGTTGTGTTGCAAGTACCTCAGATTATGGAGAAATCTTGTATAGTGAAGCAGTGACCAGTTCTAAAGGTGGAAAGAAACTCAATGATGTCTGGATAATGGATTCAGACGCAACATGGCACATGACTCCACACCGAGATTGGTTTTGCACTTATGAACCTATTTCGGAAGGATCTGTGTTCATGGGAAATGATCACGCCTTAGAAATTACTGGAGTCGGTACTATCAGATTAAAAATGCATGATGGTACTGTTCGCAAAATTCAAGGGGTACGACATGTGAAGGACTTGAAGAAGAACTTATTGTCCATTGGGCAATTGGATGACCTCGAGTGCAAGATCCACACTGAAGGTGGAATCTTGAAAGTAGTGAAAGGCAACCTTGTGGTGATGAAAGCAGAGAAGATCACAAGCAATCTATACATGCTTTTGGGAGAGACGTTGCAAAAGGCAGATGCATCAGTTGCAGTAGCCAGCCAAGAAGAAATAACGATGATGTGGCATCGCAGATTAGGCCATATGTCAGAGCGAGGCTTGAAAGTCCTTGCGGAACACAATCTCTTGCCCGAGCTCAAGATAGTCAATTTACCCTTCTGTGAGCACTGTGTGATAAGCAAGCAACATAGATTGAGGTTTGCTAAAGTAACTACTAGAAGAAAACACATACTGGACTTAATCCATTCTGATGTATGGGAATCACCGGAAATATCCTTAGGAGGAGCAAAGTATTTGGTGTCATTCATTGATGATTACTCCAGGAGATTATGGGTGTACCCAATCAAGAAGAAGTCAGATGTGTTTCCAGTATTCAATGAGTTCAAAGCACAAGTAGAGCTTGAAACTGGGAAAAGAATCAAGTGCTTGAGACAGATAATGGAGGAGAATATATAGATGGCAATTTTCTGGCATTCTGCAAACAAGAGGGTATTACAAGACAATTCACGGTTGCACATACTCCTCAGCAGAATGGTGTAGCAGAGCGGATGAACAGAACTCTCTTAGAAAGAACAAGAGTCATACTAAGAACAGCGGGATTGGCCAAATCTTTTTGGGCAGAAGCAGTCAAAACCGCCTGTTATGTGATAAATCGATCACCATCAACGGCGATTGGTTTGAAGACACCTATGGAGATGTGGAACAGAAAGCTAGCTGATTATTCTTCTCTACATGTATTCGGATGTCCTGTGTACGTGATGTACAACTCCCAAGAAAGAACAAAGTTGGATCCAAAATCCAAGAAATGTACATTCTTGGGTTATGCTGACGGTGTTAAGGGGTATCGCTTGTGGGATCCCATTGCCCGCAAGCTTATTGTTAGCAAAGATGTAGTTTTTGCAGAAAATGAACTGAAAAGTGTGCAGACAAATGACAACACTTCAAAAGAGACTGTTATAGTGCAGATGGAGAGAAATTCTCAAGAAGATGATTCTTCTGAAGTAGAACCAGAGCATGAGGAACAAGAACCAAATGAGGTCAATGGTGAAGAAGTTCGGCGATCATCACGCCAAATCAGAATACCATCATGACACTCAGACTATGTTATGACAAGCCATGATGCATACTGTCTTATAACTAAAGAAGGTGAACCGTCAACCTTTCAAGAGGCTTTGAGCAGTTCAGATGCTTCTCTATGGATGATAGCAATGCAAGAAGAAATGGAAGCCTTACATAGAAACAAAACATGGGAACTTGTTGAACTTCCAAAGGGTCGGAAAGCCATCGGGAACAAATGGGTATTCAAGATCAAACGAGATGGCAATGATCAAGTGGAACGGTACCGTGCTAGATTGGTGGTAAAAGGATATGCTCAGAAAGAAGACATTGATTTCAATGAGATATTTTCTCTAGTGGTTCGACTTACTACTATCAGAGTAGTGTTAGCGATGTGTACTGCATTTGATTTACATCTTGAGCAGCTAGATGTAAAGATTGCTTTCCTTCATAGAGAGCTTAAAGAAGAAATTTATATGCTCCAACCAGAAGGTTTTGAAGAACAAGGAAAAGAAAACTTGGTTTGCAGGTTGACCAAATCTCTGTACGGTCTAAAGCAGGCGCCCAGATGTTGGTATAAGAGATTTGATTCCTTCATAATTAGCCTTGAATACAACAGGCTGAGTTCAGACCATTGTACATACTACAAGAGGTTTGATGATAATGATTTCATCATTTTGCTGTTGCATGTGGATGACGTGTTGGTGGTAGGCCCCAACAAAGATTGAATCCAAAAATTGAAGGCACAGTTGGCTAGGGAGTTCGATATGAAGGACTTGGGACCCACAAACAAGATTTTAGGGATACAAATTAACCGAGACAGAAAAGATAAGAAGATTTGGCTTTCTCAGAAGAATTATCTAAGGAAGGTCTTGTAACACTTCAACATGCAAGACTGTAAGCCAATATCTACCCCACTTCCTGTCAATTGTAAATTATCCTCAGGTATGAGTCCTAGCAGTGAAGCGAAGAGGATGGAAATGTCTCGAGTACCGTATGCATCAGCGGTGGGAAGCCTTATGTATGCTATGATATGTACAAGACCAGACATTGCACAAGCAGTGGGAGTGGTCAGTCGGTTTATGGCAGATCCTGGTAGCGAGCATTAGAATGTTGTTAAGAGGATTCTACGATACATTAAAGGAACCTTAGATGTTGCATTATGTTTTGGAGGATCAGAATTTATTGTCAGGGGTTATGTTGATTCAGATTTTGCAGGTGATCTTGATAAAAGAAAATCTACTACTGGCTATGTGTTTACACTTGCAGGTGGAGTGGTAAGCTTGTTATCTAAGTTACAGACTATTGTAGCTTTGTCTACTACAGAAGCTAAGTACATGGCAGCTACCCAAGCTTGCAAGGAAGCTGTATGGATACAAAGGTTAATGGAGGAACTTGGGCACAAACAGGAGAGAACTACTGTGTATTGTGACAGTCAGAGTGCCTTGTACATTGCAAGGAATCCAGTCTTTCATTCCAAGACAAAGCACATAGGTATTCAGTATCACTTTGTTCGAGAAGTAGTAGAAGAAGGAAGTGTGGATATGCAGAAGATTCACACTAAAGATAACCTAGCAGATGTGATGACAAAGCCGATCAATACTGACAAGTTTATTTGGTGTTGATCCTCCTATGGCCTATCAGAGACGTAAGCAATATTGAATGGCAAGACGGAAAGAGTAGTGTGAAGATATGATTGGTTTAATCAAATCTTCAAGTGGGAGAATTGTTAGTCCCACATCGGGTAATCCTTTGAATGGATTGTCCTTTGAGGGTTATATAAAGGAGCTTAAGGGGAAGAGTTTAATCATCCTAAAATCTTCTTTTCCTCTCTTGTATATTTTCTTGTATTCTTTGTGAGGTTGTTCTCACCTAGTATTTAGAGAGAGGTGTTGTAATTTCTTCCCATAGTGAAATTCTTCTAGTCTTGCCCCATGGTTTTTCCCCTTATTCGTTGAGGGTTTTCCACGTTAAATATTGTGTGTTCAGTTCCTCTTTTCTCATCTCTTATTTTAGTTGTGAGACACTATTCCGTCACTCTGGTACCTAACAAACAATGCATTCAGTAAGGTAAATTTCCCAACATTGGGGCATCCTACAATTGCTAACTGCAATGGAAGCTTACTTTCATCTACCTCAAGTGAGCTACTGTCCTCACGCTAAATGCAGAATTAAAAGAAGTGGTAAGGTGGCACTGTAACAATGAACTTAACGTTGATAAGTGCAAACTTGCATGATCTGTCCTAGCGGGATCACAAAAATGATCAACAAATTATTGGTTTAGCATAACCCTACCCCCCACCAGAAGCTGAAATATCACATCCGTGACAAAAGTTTATCACTTGTACAATCAGCAGGTATAAAATAACCTTGCAGTTATCATTCTTTCATTGTGGAATTTCTAAATTTGGGTTCTCTTACCATTTAAGACATGAAGCATATAGTCCTCCAGCTCTGGTCTAAGAGACTGGTACAAGTCAGGCATACTCAATCCAGTCTCAGCAGATATAGCAATAGGATCCCCAAATCCTAACAGGCATATTTGCACAAAGACTGAGTCGGATTTACTCATTGCAACAATAGGTTTTATTTGAGGTGCATGTTTGCACAACCATTTTCCAACCTCTAAATTAAGAGAATAAAGCCCAGCTCTGGTCCGAAAAGTCAACCAAACTGAACAAAATGAAAGGAAAACAAACAGAATACCTCATATTAGTACTTTGAATTAGATTGAAATGCAGAATTTCACGGATAGATGCATGCATACGTTACTTACATCTAACATATGTAGTATACGGTATAATTCATAATATCCAATCATCACATATTGAGTAAAAACTACTAAACTGTCATATGACAAAGAAACCAGACAGCATTGGCAAATCTCTCTCTCTCTCTCTCTTTCTTGCACACACACACACAGTCACAGACAACCATTATCATATGCCTATATTTGAATTGGTGCACGAGGCTTCCAAAACTCATCTTTGAAACTAATCTTGCATCAGTCAGGAAGATTTCAAACTGAGATCTTGCTAATACATTCATAGTCATATCATACCAGCTGTTTAGTGGAGGATAGACCCGAATTCTGCTTCCAAGCCAGCTGAGTCCAAGATGCTAAATCATAGATCAACCAACTTGGCAATTCCTTATATGTCCCCGGTAACATAATCAACTGGTGTGTTATACACCAGAGCCTCCCTCCTTTGAATTAAGCTAAAAGTCAATACCTGAACAAAAACAATATGTATACTATAGCATATTGACTGCAAGCTCAAAGTCAACACACAGGACAAGACTTCATCCAAATGATTTGTATAATCTATCAATTCATCTCCAGGTAAGGTACCAAAACCCCTGACATCCAAATAATCTAGTAGCAATTCAAGCTTAAATATTCTGTTCCAGCACCGCAGCAAGCAACTAGAGATTAAGTTACAAGTAATTTTGTGCAACGAAGTGACTTTTCCATTTAAGAGGCGAAAAGTATTAACCATTGGCTCCAAACCAAAAGCAGGTGTTGCTATTCTGTTGATAAACAACCAAGTCATCAAGTGGTTTTCCCCAACTTGCTATACATCCATGATCCAAGACAACAAATACCCAAAACAAAGAAAGAATCAATTTTTCTTATAACCTCTAAGAAGAGTGGAAGAGAAAATTAGAAACGCTATACAGGAAACAGTAACTAAGAAAAAAAATCAGCTTGCAGGCGAAAGAACAAGCCCTGATATAAATTAGAAACAAGAGACCCAATATACAAATACAAATACAATAATGGAGACCTCAAACAGCATGAGTAGTACAAGTGCTGTGAAGCATTAGCATTGTATCAAAATCAAACAAGAAGCAGCAGCTATGGAGTGACTAGCTTGGTGCTGGTGGGAGTGGAGTTTAGGACGTGGTTTGTTACATATGATTAAAATATTTGCATCAGTTTCAGTCTTTTATAAAATTCAACGTATAATTACTATTTTTTTATTGATCCTTCAAAAATACAAATGTTATCAATTATGTTACATTAAAATGGTTCTTCAATGTCAATTAACATCAAACTAATGACATTTATATTTTTGGAGAACCAAAATGAGTATTTACTCTTTTTTATATTAACCTAATAATTAACGTAGAATTAATACTCTCATGTCTTATAATTCTTTTTGTCCTTGTCTGGTATTTCACATTTTTTGGTGTGAAACTAACTCCTAACATTACATAGACCTCTCAACCACTAAGCTCAAACTTATTTATAACTTGAGTCACTCCCTTGTAGGTATCGTTATATTTTTTTATACAAAATATAAAAATTATTATCATCATATAACATAAAAGGGCATCATGATGCTATAAAGCTCTTGCTTGCACAGAGTCTAGGGAAAGGTCAGACTCACTATGTGAGTAGGGATGCACAGGGCCTAGACTGACTCACCAAACATGGCCCAACCTAAGTTGCTTGAGTTGGGTTGGACCCAATTTCAATGAAAAATTGGACCAAAACCTAGCCAAATGGCTTTAGTTCAATGTGTTTTTTGGGTCAGGACTGGTCACCCCTTAGGCCACCCACCCCACCCCAAGATATATAAATATCTATATCTCTTGACCTGAAGAATTTAAGACACTGGTATTAAACATTACTTTTAGAAGCATATATCTAATTATTTGTCAAACTTAGGGCCGACCCAATCTCAACTTGCTTAATTACAAGTCTGACCATGACCGAGTTTGCTCGAATTTAGGGTTGGGTATAGGCCTAAAAAATTAACTTGATCAAAATCTAGGGTTGAGACCTGACAAAATCAAACCCGGCCCAACCTGGTTTATAAACACCTCCTAAGTGGATCTATAATATATATATTTACTTTGCATTTGCAAGAAGCTAGTTTTACAGCTCAAATATGTAACCTTTGAATCACATGATAACAACTCCAACTATTGCGCCTAGGTTTGCATTCTATTATTATATAATACAAATTGTAAAAATAATATCAATTCTCACATACCATGATACCGATCATCTATTATCTCTTGATCATATAACTACCAATAGTCACCTTAATCCATGAGTTTGGTCTTAGCTATGTATATACAAACCTTTTTTTTTTTATTTTCTCCTCTATATATCCTAATAGCAACTGTGAAAGCTAAATCATGTAAAGTTTTTATTTTGTCTTGCAATTAATAACTAATTAGACTACCTGATGTCCAATTAATGTGTGATATGTATATTTCACCTTGTTGAATCTTTTATAAGGACATTTCCCGTCTCTATATTGATTGAGTATAGTTCAATTTTTCTCTTCTATTGTCTTTACTAAGGAGGATTATGAGATGGAGTTAATCTCCTATATTTTCATTTTTTATTTCTTCTTAGGTTTATAGGCTTCCCTAGAACTACAAATCTCCCTTCCCCAGCACATGTTTCTATACCAAAAGCTCCATACCCTCCTTAATTTTTCTGAGTAATGAAAAAGCTCGTGTTCCAATTTGTGAGTTCTTGTTAAAGTGGTTAAAGGACACATAATGTATTAGAGAGTGAGGTGCTTGATCCCCTAATTCACTCCCTATCTCTATCTTGTCCCCTAGTCCCTTATAGTGTCCCTCTAGGTCCCATCCCATTGGTGGGACCTCCACTAATTTCACTGGCCAGATACAGGAAAAAAAAAAGAAAAAGAAAAAAATGATGAGAACTCTGTTTAAGCATTTTTGTTTAATTTATAGGAGCAATTGCATTGAAATAGGAGGAAGAAGCAAGGTGTTGTTATTGTAGTACCAAAATTCTTATTGTGTTTTGTATCCGCTGACCCCAGTTCCTTTTCTTCTCAACCTCAACCCCAACCCCATCTTTTTAATTAATCCCTATATATGTCTCTCCAATGTTTCTTTCTCATTTCATTCACTCTTGTTCTTAGCTTCTCAATCTCCACATTAATTTTGGATAAACACAAGCTCCTTTTCCCCAAATCTGTACAAGATTGAACAAAGGGGAACATCAAAAAGAAAACCCTAGGCAGTAACCAAAAAAACAAAACCTTTTAATTTAATCCAAATTACTCCACTGGTTTTGTTTGGCTATATTTGGGATTCTTGGTCTAAAGAAGCATTTCTTGTAGTCAATTATCCGGAATTCGAACTGGGTTTTTTCTGGATAGATAATATATAATATAATTTGAATTCCGAAAATTGTTCATAGAGACAATGGAAGGCATACCGCACCCAATACCCAGAACAGTTGAGGAGGTTTTCAGCGACTTTAAGGGTAGACGAGCTGGTTTGATTAAGGCCCTCACTACTGGTTCGCTTCTTTATTCTATTTTTTTTATTTTTTTAAATAAGATATATATATATATATATTCTGGATTATTTGCTTACTCAATTGTTCTTCTGGGTTTTGGTGGTTTTATTTATTGTGGCAGACGTTGAAAAGTTTTACCAGCAGTGCGATCCTGGTGGGTTATTTATTTTGATATATTCCTTTTCTTTTATGGGATCCCCCTTATCTCTTGTTCATGTTGCTCTCCTTATTTTTTGTTTTTAGTTTTACTGACGGTAATCACACCAAGTTGATTATGCTTTTAATTGTAGAAGGGAAGGACTTTCTTCTATGGCTTGTGATTTTTCACTCTACTAAATTTGTGGTTTTAAGCATTGATACCCGTCTATGTGTTACTTACTCTGTTGCAAGCTCACACCAGTCACTGCACAATTTTGGGTTACTTGCTGCATATTCGTTTTTTGCTATCCTTGTGGGATTTATTTGTTGTTCTCTGGCACTGGCATACTTGGTGTTTTTGTTTTCTTTGTTTTCATTTTCCCCCATATATGATGATGCATTTGTCACCATTCAGAACTCTTGCTGCTATGGAGCAGAATTGGAGTATTATCCTTTCCATGAACACTTGAAAGCATGTGTGCATGCCGCATGTTACGCTTATCTATGAACACTTGAGTATGCGTGTGCACTGCATGTTAGGCTTATGTATGAACACTTGGGAGTTGAGAGTATGCATATGCATCGTGTGGTGTGTGCATGTAAGAGAGAAAGAGAGGGACCTACAACTTTTGTGTTTCTTTTTATGAGCACCTATGAATCTCCATCCATGTGGATTAGAGATAATAACTGGGTGTAAGTGTCATAAACGGTAGCAGTTGGAACTTGGATGTAAGATTCTCTGGTTGATGATGAACCGTTACTCACCATCATTTTGTTTCCTCTTCTGCAAATGATTTGGTAAACTTGGTATGTTTAATGTGGTTTTAGTTATCATTAATACACCTGTCACATACTCACATCCTATTTTGATTTATATTTGCTTATTATTAGGTTAGGGCACTATATTGTTTGAATAGAAAAGCATAATTGACTGATCACTGATCATAAAATCTACTAGGTCGGATGTCTGTCCATTAAACTTCATGGCTTGTCGTTTTCTCTTTGGCTATGGTAATTTTGGTAAAATTTGCCCTTTGTTAATAAACTACTATGTCCTATGTCAACAATGAAATTTTTATTTTATTTAGAGATATTAGTAAGGGTATAATAGTAGTTTAGTTTGTTTACTCTCCAAAGTCTCCCAAATTGTGAGAACCAAGAAAAATAAGTGTTGGTGGATTTTGGATTGTTAACTCAAAAACCCTCATTCCCCTCCCCTCCTTAAAAAAAGAAGAAAAGAAAGCCTCATACAGTACTTCTTCTCCCCTCCTTAAAAAAAAAGTAAGTTTTGGATTTTCAACATGGTGGTGGATATAGTCTTCTTGTGGATACATTTGTAAATTGGAGCTGAATTTAACACTTGGTAGATGGTTTCTTTTTAAAGATGTGTATGTCACTTCTGTTCTGATAATTCTACTTATTAAAACGGGAAAAGTTACATGAGTTGTTGATTCCTGTTAGTTGCTTCTTGTATAGCTCAATTAGCAATTCTGGAAGCTCCACACACCTTTTTTTAGACAATCTGAAATCTGATTGTTTGTTTAAATGTTGTAAGAAGTTATAAATGCACAAGAAAGTTAATATCATATCATCATTACTGTGATTGTTTTTGGTTTGAACTTTTCAGTTATCTTGATAGTCAAAGACTCCTCTCTCTGTAATTCGCCACCAGCCTAAAGCACTAAAAAATTGTAACCTTAGATTCTGCTTTATGGAATTTTGGTGGTTCCGAAATATTTAATTTCTCACCACTGTCAGTTTCTTTTGATGGTGTGGAGAACTTGATGTTTGATTATATTAACTTTAAATGTTATATTACTTTTACAATGTATTATTTGTTAACATTAAATTGTTCTCATTATAGAGAAGGAGAATTTGTGTCTATATGGATTTCCAAATGAAACATGGGAAGTGAATGTACCTGTTGAGGAAGTGCCTCCTGAACTTCCTGAGCCAGCATTAGGTATAAACTTTGCTAGGGATGGGATGCAAGAGAAGGACTGGTTATCACTGGTTGCAGTTCACAATGACTCATGGCTGCTTGCTGTTGCTTTCTATTTTGGTGCCCGCTTTGGATTTGGTAAGAATGAAAGGTAAGAATTCTTGTTCCTCTTTTATACATATGCAAAGTTTCTTATTCTTATAAACCTTAGAAAATTGTTTTGCTATTCTTATAAAACTTAGAAATTGTTAACATACTCTGCCTGTCACTTTTAATTTTCCAATAAATGTATGGGTTTGTGTAGCCCTCTAATAGTTTAGACTTCTTTGACACATCTAGGTTGTTTAGAATCATTCTTTTCAAGCAGTGCACAACATCTGAGTGAAAATTTATCATTAGTTTAGTCTGTTGAGAAATTTGCAATATCTCTAATAATTTGTTTTTAGTGTAAGTACTAATAAGATATTTGGCTATTTGCCACTTCTCGGTAATCTATTAAAGAATGAATTTTCATCAATTTAGTCTTTAAAATACTATTTACATCAAAATCAATTGATTACATCACTCTCCAAATTTGGCTCAATCAAGCCCCTTTATAGACTAAATTGGTATAAACCCTATCAAAAATTGAAGGACTAAAATTCCTTCATAATTGAGTTGAATGAAGAATGATATAGTCAATTGATAGAATCATATAAATAATCTTTGAAGGACTAAATCAATGTAAACTTAATCTTTTTCAAGGACCAAAATATCAATTTACTCTTTTTCATTTCTTGATAAGTAATTTATGGAACATGTTTATACTACTAGAGCAGGAAATACTAAGTTGAGATGTGACTATATGCAGCATATCCTTTTTCTGCCTTTAATGTTCATTCTTGTGTGTAAATTGCTTGTTCTGTCATGGTTCTTACTTGGTACTATTAGATGCTTACTTGCATTGTTTTGCTTCATGTTGGGCCTTGTTACTTTATGAGGTTTCAAACTTGTTCATCACAAGGTTTAAAAACTCTGGAGTTTGGTGTTATGCAATTGGTTAATATCTAGGAGTAGGCTTGTTATTTGCCTCTTTTTCTTGAATACAGATGTTAAAATTCTCTTTCTAGTGTTCTTTTAACTTATGAGGATGGGGTGACTGGTGATGTAACAATAGTGAATGAATGAAGGAAATTTCAATTTTAGTTTATTGAATATCCTTATGATTGATATTATCTCTCGAAAGAAGTAACAGAGTAATTTGAATAGTATGACTTATAGTATTTTCTGAATGACCTTCTATGTGAAATGTCATTTAGGAGGGGTTCATAGGGAGAAGGTGGGGGTAGGGGCAATTGCCCCCACGGGCTTCCCCTTGGCCCTACCACTGGTATAGATACTTTACCTTTTACTGGTGAATTTTAAGATTTTAGAATAGGAGTATTGGTACCTACATTACCACAAGTAAGATGAATTGTTAATTCTCAAAGTTAAAGGAGTTCGCCTTTTGGATTCATGTTGATATACAATGACCTAGTGCCATGATGGCCATAGAAATAATGCAGTCTTGAATGGCAAGTCTGTTATTTGATTTCTAGTTACTGCTGTAACTGATGATATGTATCTAGTACAGCGATGTGCTATATTGAATGTTATCCTTGCATTTCCTCTAACTTGCATCTTGAAAGTATTCTATTATGGCCTGACATTAGTAGGACTCTCCAAAAGCTAACTGATTTTTATGGTCTTAAGCTAGAGTTTGGTCTTTCATTAGCTAGTGAAAACCATTTTCCATGTTTGCAGTTTCATTGCATACCAATTACATAGTTGATTTATATTTGTCCCAAATTGGTTAGATTAAAGGCAATTTACAACCAACAAGGTCCGGCATAGTTGATAGATAGTTGGGTCCCTTATCCATGTTGTCCTGAGTTCAAACCAGGCCGTGTGTATGGAAAAGGATTTGTTGGGAGACGCTACCCACTTCGGTGATCTCTCCGTCTTGAAAGGGATTAGTCTCTGGCTGTTGGCTGGAGGATACCCTTGGTTCACACAAAAAAAATGGCAATTTACATATCTTCGTCTGGGGTATATTTCAGTCTCCCATTGAATCCCTTTCTCACAATATAATTACAGTGAATCAATTGAATATCTAAAAGGAGTTAAGCATTTGTCTGATCAAATAGCATACTGAAGGATTGGGTGATAAATGATATCTTTTTTGCTAAAAAGGGGGAAAAGAAGAAAACAAAAAAGAAAAATCCATATTCCTTATATTGCTAGAAATCCTGAGAATATTGGGTTCAACGTTTGTATCTGAGATTATATTTAGGTGGTGCTTCTAATCTTGGTTCGAATGGATATTTACAGGAAAAGGCTTTTTCAGATGATAAATGATTTGCCAACCATCTTTGAAGTTGTGACAGGAAGTGCTAAGCAATCAAATTCAAAGGATCAATCAGCTGCTCACGACAATGGTAGCAAAAGCAAATCAAGTGGAAAGGTGGTATGCAGTTTTCAATTTCATGTTCTTAGTTTATGTTTCCGTCACTGCCCATGTGTGGAAAGTCACTTAGGTCTTCCTGTTTGGATGCTGCCTTTTAACAGTCCCGTCAATCTGAGTCTCAGGCCAAGGGAGTGAAGATGTCTGCACCACCCAAAGAAGAGGATGAGAGTGGAGAAGAAGAAGAAGAAGAAGAAGAAGAAGAAGAAGAAGAAGAAGAAGAAGAAGAAGAAGAAGAAGAAGAAGAAGAAGAAGAAGAAGAAGAAGAAGAAGAAGAAGAAGAAGAAGAAGAAGATGATGATGATGATGATGATGATGATGAACAAGGTGCAACATGTGGGGCTTGCGGTGATAATTATGCTAATGATGAGTTCTAGATCTGTTGTGATATTTGTGAGAGATGGTTCCACGGAAAATGTGTTAAAATTACTCCTGCTAAGGCTGAGCACATCAAGCAATACAAGTGCCCAAGTTGCAGTAACAAGAGGGCTAGAGTTTAGAAGCTCTGAACCTTTGGACCAATCATCAATCAAACAACAAACAAGGTTTAGAATGTTTGATAACAATTTTATTAGTGAAAAAAGTTGTTTGCCTGTTCTAGTCAATGAACTTGAATGACTATGGAGACGGAATTTCAAGTTTTGCTAGTGTTCATCCCTATTGTCTAATCTTCTTGGTAATTGTGTTTCTAAGTAGTCATGGGCAACGAAGATATTATATTAATATATTCTGCAGTTCCTGATTTTGTTTTTAATGCATTTCATGTATTTCTGCATCGTTTTTTATGGGAACCAAGTTGGACCTTTTTATATGGGAACCAATGTGCACAATATTAAGTATTTATGGAGAGATGTCAAGTTTAGAAAGAAAAAAGCAGGATCAATACAGGGCCTATATTTGTCACAACTGTCACATTTTTTCAAATATTAGGATTCTTTTTAGCAGGTTTTTTAAGAAATCTTTGGGTCACTGAAGCATGAAGGCTCCAACTGTGGGCATGCTTAAATCCAGCTAGTATGGAGAAAGATTCTCAAGAGTCAATCCACTTCCCCCTCCCCATTTTAATGTTTTGTTTCTGGTGAACACCTAAACACTAGATTGGATTATTAATTGGAAGTTGTGACCAGACTATATTTCATATTGAACGCTTGAGCGTTCTGACATTTACTCGAGACAGTATGCTTGTCTATGAAGGAATCTCTCATAGTCTTCGCAGCCTCTAAAGGAACTATGGAAAAGAGGAAATATTTTAGTCATTGGCTACTTGTGTGATCAGTGAAGCTAGCATAGTAACAGGCATCTTGACGTGGCAAAAGTATAAGTATACTGAAGGAATTGAATCTACTCCCTATGAGTTTTGGTTGAATGAGCAACTGGAGATTTTGAAATTGGATACACAAAACTTGAATGTACTGGCTCACGTTCAAAATGTTGTCAAATATTTCAATTCGATTAGCCAAGGTCTACACGGCGTCAACATCTTTCTTATGCCTTTTTTGATTCTTTGGTTTTTTTTGTGACTTAGGTTAACACTCCACCAACATATATCGGAATCGGTGTACCTTTTTCTAATATAATTTTTTTAGGTGCTATAACCACAAAAAAAAAAATCCCTAAAAGACACATGGATTAACCAAGGAGTATAAATCCACCTGCAGCATTATCATGTTAACAACCACCCCGGCTAGAAACAATGCAAAGGCATCCCTTGATTTTATCTGTCAGCAGAATATAAGCGTTCAGCCAACATTTCCTTCCCCCAGGTTACCAGTAATCTTTGCAAGAACATAGCCCGTCGCTGAAGCAGTGAAATCTGTTATTATCCCTCACAATTATCTTTCTACCCTCCAATTTAGAAATCATTTTGATGCTTGTATGGCAATCTCGACATATCCTTAAATTCTTCCCGACCCTTATTACTGTCCCTATGTCGCTGACTAGAAGAGCAAAACAGATAGCCAACTTCTCACTGTGAACTCCCACCATCTCCTCCTTTTCTTCTTCTTCAACATCCCATAGCACACAGCTTTTATCAACTACATATCCTTCCCTCCTCAACTTAACCTTGAGATTTGCCAGTAGCTTATAGATATCATCTGATCGTTCATGTGATCTGTCTCCCACAATGAACTTATGCATCTCAACCTTATGCTCCACCATGCTCCAGGCAGTTGTTTTTTTCACTCCCTGTTTTCTCATTGTATCCCTGACTTTGTCAACATCTTTCCACCTACCAGCCATAGCATATATGTTAGAGAGCAACACATAATTGCCTGAATTATGTGGCTCAACCTTGAAGAGTTTAGCTGCAGCAAGCTCCCCCAGTTCAACTCTTCTATGAATGCAGGTAGCATTTAAAAGAGATCCATAAATTCCTGCATGGGGTTCCATTGGCATGGTTTGAATCAATTTCATAGCTTCTTCCAATTTACCAACTCGACCTAGCATATCAATCATGCATGCATAGTGGTCTACATCAGGAACTTTGATTGATTCAAAAACATTCTGACCTTCTTCCAATAATCTTCCATGACTGCATGCAGTCAATACACCAATATATGAAATGCGGTCTGGTTCAATACCACCTTCTTTCATTTTTGACATTAGCTTGATGGCTTCCATTCTATGCCCATGGGCTGCAAGCCCTGAAATCAATGTGTTATAGGAAACTAAATCTCTGGTTGCCATTTCTTGAAATATTATTTTGGCATCTTCCATGCTCCCACATCTTGAGTACATGAAAATCAAAGAGTTGTATCCTGAGATGCTGAGCTTGATGTGATTTTTGTTCAGGATGCTCACAGCCCAATTACCCAATTCTAGTGCTGCAAGATGCCCACAGGCAGAAAAAACACTTACCATAGTCACCTCATCTGGTCTTGAATCTTTACTGGAGATCATTTCCTTGAACAGCTTAATCGCCATCAATGACTCCCCATTTTGAGCATAGCCAGCAATCATCGAATTCCAGGAGACAGTATTCCTTTCAGGCATCTCATTAAAGAGGTCTCTTGCCGAAGATAAATCCCCTACTCTTGCATATGCAGAAATCATGGCATTCCATGCAACGGAATTCCTATATATTCCCAATTGGTCAAAAATCTTCTGAGCAGCTTCAAGGTTCCCGCATTTTGCATGCATGTCAATCAGAGCTGTCTTGACAAAATAATTTGAACGGAAATTCATTTTGTCTAGCTTTTTGACAAGTGACTCTGCAAGACAAGGATCACCAAGAGATGAACATGATGATATAACAGTTACCCATGTTGTTTCATCGGGTTCATTTCCTGAGTTAATCATGTCATTGAACAATCTTGGAGTCTCTTCTGCTGCTCCACTTTGAGCATATCCTGATAGCATTGCATTCCAAGATACCACACTTCTCTCTGGCATCTTGTCAAAAAAGACCCTTGCAGTCTTCAAATTCCTGGACTTTGCATACCAAGTAACCATGGTGGTCCAAGTAATAACATTCCTTTCTCGCTCACCCATCATATGAAAAAGCCTACTTGCTTCCTCTTCATTCCCCCACTTCCAGTATCCAGAAATCATCATATTCCAATCTGCAGCAGTTCTATCAGGCATTTCATCAAATTGTTTCCTGGCAAGCTGGAGAGGTCCATACTTGGTATACATACCCATAATTGCATTATGAACATAATGATCATGACTATGGCCCAATTTCAGTACATGAGCATGGAACAGCATGCTGGCCTTTCCAGCAGATTTTATCAAAATTGGATAGAAACATGAATCAGGCTTTATGTCATAGCATTGCATATGTTTGAAGAGAGAAACAACTTCAGTGTGACTGTGAGCCCCAATTTGGGAGTAATATTTGAGCATGCAAGTGAATACATGTACATCAGGGTATGTTGCTACATGAAAAATGTGACAGGCGTAGCTTAAGGGCGCAAGGAGGCGCGTGCATTGGGTAAGGAGCAGTGCCACCCAGTGGCTGTGGTGGTGCAGGGAGTGCTGAATGAGTTGTGCATGGAGCTGTCTAAGATGGTGGAGATTGGTTATTTTGCTAGTTATGTTGTTGAAAGGTGACATGTCAGGGTGCAAGCCTTTATGGTACTGGCATGAAGAGTTAAACAAGATTGTGATGATGGTATTTGAAAAGGGGCAGGCTAAGATGACCCTCTATTTATGTATTGTATGGGCATTGATGCAAGTCCTTTGTGCAAACACTCTATTGGTCAAATTGTGCACATTGGAGAGATAGCTGTGATTTAAACAAAAGACTCCAAAAATCACGTTGGAGCTAGTTAAATTCTTCCTTCTTCTTTTTTCTTTTTAATCTCTACAGCTAGTTGATTTTCTTTTTCTTTTTCGTCATGCTAGTTGAATTTAAATGAATCACTTTTCACATAGTTGTGCTAAAATCATAAAGCATTTAGGCTAGTGAGCCAATTCACTACTTTCAGTATATACTAAAACTAATGCCGTTAAACGCCAACATGAGCAGAACATTGGATCATTTCCTTCCCTTCCGTTACTGTAAGGTCCATCTTCTTCTTGCACTACCTCTGGGATCCTAATTCTACCTCTCCAAAATTTTGTTAACATAAAAGTTGTGTAAAAAATTAAAATTTAGCTCTTTTGCAAATTATTAATTTGACTCGTTGTCAAGCATTTATCCACAAAAGTTATATGTTCTATAATGACACATATTTAGTGTCATAATTTGTTCACTTTCTTTCTCACCAGAAAGTGAAAATTCACTCATAATGAAATTTTGGAAGTATACAATAACTGGATCACTTGCTTGTGTGACCTACTAGCCACCTACTATGGTATTAGATATTGATAGTCTCATTTTTATTTTACAACTCTTCTTTACACAACTTTTTCAATATAAATGTTAGTTATTATACAAGACCTACACGCATAATTGCCCGGGGTACATGAATTGGATCAATCCCTATATAAAAATATGATTGATGTAAATCATAGCAAAATGAAGAAGTATCATTTACCTATGCTATTGGAATGATAAATTGAATGGATGAAGCGTTGGAAGGTGGATTATAGCAAGAGATTGCATAAGCATTTTGTATTTTGAGCTTTTAAAGCAGAGTTTGATCAAACAAGTGAATATTCCTTTTACTTTTTTTAGTATATTATCTCTTCCAATAAAACCATTAGGAATGACTGAGTGATTAAAATTTATAATTTTTTTATTTAAATATCTGTCATTGTACCCAAAAAGAAAATCATACAAATTAAGAATGAAAATGGGGTAGAGTTGGGTGAGTTTGTTTTGTGTACCGCTACCCACATAAATACACACAAGCTGACAATGCCCCAATTTGGACAAAAATAATTGCACATTTTTTACGTACTTTTTACACCACTTTTACACAATTTTTGGTTATTAAATCTTCAATTAATAATTTAATCTATTATTTCACTATATATCAAGTAAAAAACTACCACCATAATGTAAATGTGGTATATATACAGTGTCTTTTAGAAGAGCTCCTCCTAAGAGTTACTTTCAATCCTAGTTTGAAATAGATATTTATTTCAAGTCCACAAATTTATTGTTGCTAGCTTTCCTTTTGGTTTTAACTCTATAGACGATATTGTTGGAAGCAAATCCAGCTTTATTCATTCACACTCTAATTGAGTAATTGTCATATCGTTTCCTATTTTTAAACCATGCAATGGTGGGTTCAAATCTCTACCCACCCTTGGGCCTACTAATAAGTTCTGCCAGTAGTTTCTGCATTATTAAGCCAATTTGATTTCAAATGGATAAGCTCTTTGTGGTTCAACCATCTTATGTAATCAACGTGACCAATGTTTGTGTTATCTAACAAACGAAAACAGACGACCCAAGAATGTCCTAATTGATTGGACAAATCCCCAAAAAAGAAAGAGTCATATAATGCCCACAACAAAAGTCTGCAACTAACATGATCAAATTTCATTTGTTAACGAACTTTTGGTTAGCAAATCATGATGCCCATAGAACAGAGGAACGTGCCCACAAGCATTGGCTTAAATAATTGAGAACCTTTTTATTTTTATGGAGCTATCCCACGTTGTACTCAGGCAGAGTCAGTTTTCCCTCTCTAAATCTTATCTATTTCTCTTCCCTCCCCTTCTCCAACCCCAGAATTATACATGCACAAAAAATTAATAGAAGAATAAAAGGATTGTTATATGGCCTATCCAATAATGACAATGATCTCTTTGCTAGTAAAACCACAGCAATGATAAACACTCAGATGATGGTGTCTGAATAATAGTTATGAATTCTACTTAATGCTATAGATACTGCATTCGACCTGGTTGCACCTGCGTTTTTGTCTCCCTTTCTTCTCTTTATTTTGGGGGTGGGTGGGTTTGCCATGCATGTACCTGTCTTTCACAATTCTTCATGTTTTCCCAGGCAGTATTTAAAGAAGTTTCCCTCATTTGACATTCATTATATTTCTGTATTAAGAAAATGGAATTTAGTATAAGAAACAGCGATTTCATTCTAAGTTTTATTTCATTGGGGCTAGAAGTTTTATGATGAAGAGAATGGAATAGAATGAGATGGAGTGGAATAAAGTTCTTATACCATTGTTTGGATATTTAGTGATGAAATGGAAGAAAACTTCCATTTCATTGAAAGTTCTAATGGAATAAGATGAAATGGTAAGAATTATAAATTTGTAGTTACTATATTATCTTTACTTCATAAATATTAATCTTAATTATTTATTTTATAAAATTTAATTTATTGAATAACATTTTATTTTCATGTACCTTTTCATAAGCTCTTATAGAAATTTGAAATGAGAAATATGAAAGAGTTTTTCAAATTTATTTTAAGTTAAGATAAATTTGTAATTTTGATATTATATTTTATAAACATTAATTGATTCCATCATATTCTCCTCAATTTGGGGGGAAGAAAAATATAGGAATATGGTGGTATGAAATAGAATGGAAATCTCCTCATGTCATTCATTTCCATCATCTTTTAAAACATCCAAACAATAGTATCTCTTACCATTCAATTTTATCATTTGTCACCAATTCAAACATAACCTAAATAACCATTTCTATGTCTGATAGAAAAAAAAAATGAAATGGTGATTCCATTCCACACCTCATTCTATACAACTAGGAATCGCCGTTCCTCACATGTGAGATTGGTGATTTCATGTTCAATGGAATAGAATTTAATTTCTTTTTTACCTAACTTACCCTCATTAATTTTATAAAATGACAATTATTAACCTTCATTAAATATAAATTACATAAATCTCAATTTTATTTTCAGTATATCCTAACCTATCTTTCATGTCTTGCAAGTTGTAATTAATTTTAAGTATTCATTTAAAAATTTTTAAAAAATAATTATGTAAATATGTTAAAAAATTATTTAAAAAAACACAATAATATAGTGGAAGTGAAACACAATTATTAACCAAAGTATCACAACAAATATTATAAAAAAATGTATGACATATCTTATCTAAAAAATTTCTTATAGGAAGTTATTATGATACTCTAATGGATTTGATACCTAGGGTGAGTTATTAATTATTTATTAACTGTTAATTTCACAATAAATATTTGAAAATCTATTAAATATAAACAACAACTAATAAATATTTGACAACTCACCTTGGATACTAATATCCTAAGGTACTAAAGTAATCCTTTTTCTTATAAATAAAATAACATTTACTCATTTTTAACAAAACATTTTTTGTTATCAACTTATAAAAAATTAGCATGGAACATTATACATGAAAAAAGTTATCTTTTTTATTTTTATTATTATCATTAAAAGTATTTATGTTATTTAAATCAACTTTAATTTCGTTTAGCATTAATTTTATGTACTAAACAATGAAATGACTTAAAAAATCATTTCATTTTAAAAGCTACCAAATTCTGAAATGAAAATGGTCATTCCATTTCGACTCATTTTATTACATTTTGATTTCATAGAATCACGATTATATATATCAATCGTGACATTATAGCATTCTCAAAGACTGTTTTGTTTTATTTTCCTTGTCAATTGTGGATATATCGGATTCAAGGTAAATGGGTCCAATGACAATTCTAAGGTGTACTTAGTCAATATTAGCTAGTTGGATGTGACCAGGCATATTTATTTTTTATTTGCTGCCAATGGCAACTCTTGCATGTTCTGAGGGTAAAATTAAACCCACCAACCATCCTCATCATGGCATAATATAGTGATCAATCCTGGTCTTTATTACTTAGTCACAACACCCGGACTTGAGTAATTATACGAATCACATGACTAGAAAGGGAAAATAATGAAGCTGATTGATATTTCTTATGGAGACTCTTTTATTGGGTGTATCCAGAATAAATATCAATATTAAGAATTAGGATACCTGAGAGACGTGAGTCGAAGAGGTGGTTTTTGTGGCCAAAAAAGGGGCAGTCACGAAGGTATCTCCATCACATGCCTAATTTTCGTATCACACAAATAGACAGAAAGATAAAGACTAGCTCATTCTTTAATCTCTATGCTAGAGGACTTCACCATCAACTTGTCATAATCACTTTTGTGCCTAATTTTTATGGGGCTAAGGATCACCATGGGTGCCTAATTTATTGTATAAAATAATAGAAATCTGGTAGAAAGGTATTGGCAGCTAGTTACAAATAAAATTAATTATGATATCCCAATGGTATATTACAAGAATTACAGTACCTTATTTGAGATGGAGGGGAGAGAAAAAAACAGATGATTACGGTATTTATATATATATTTAAGATATTAATATTTAAAATAAATTATTAAATATTCATTAAATATTATTTGTATTTAATATATTTTTAAATATTTATTATAAAATTAATACATAATATATAATTAATAACTCACTTTTATCACACCTATTATTCAATTCCCAAACCCTAAAAAGTGTCACAAAATTTCGCATTATTAGGTAACTTCAACAAACATTGGACAGAGGTGGAAGCCTTTACCTAGTGCCACGCACCTAATATAACTACTGAATAGAGAAGTTGCGGTGGCAGAACTAAAAGTCAGTCTTGCACTGAGTACCTGCACCAAGAGACTTCAATATCTACTGCAAAATTCAAGTAATGATACCTCTGATGACCCTGATTATAACAATTTGGAACTCATTAGCAAAATAATAATAATAATAATAATAATAATAACAACTTGGATTTCTAGCCTCGATTTTTGTCTATGCTTTTTGATTTGTAACTGCAAATTATTGTAATTATTAAATAATCAAAGAAATTTTGCATCCTGAAAATGTAAGGAAGAAAAATATTGACTTTGCATAATTTCCATTCTTAACAAGTAAATAAGTTATGTTGTTTTATATAAGGTTTCCATATACTTAAACTTTTAAAATGCATTACAAATTTACAATTTAGTGAATATGATTGCAAGCGTAAGTTAGTTCGGTTACTAATTTTTTTAGGTAAGATTTATATAATATTTTTTCTTCTTTTTTAATGTAGGAAGTGATTTACGATGGAAAAATATTTATCTCTTACTATATAGTTCATATCATAAATAATACAAATTTAAATGTGATTGAATATTCATATTTTAATTTTTTTTCTGTATTGAGAAATAATTATCTTGTATTTATCTGTATGATCTGAGAAATCGCTTCTCATCTTATGGTTGGCTACTAGGAGATTTCATGAAATAGTCTATATTCTAAATATAAAATAAATTTTTTTACCTTGCAACAATATTTTGGTACAAATTTTGAAATGATTATTTTTTTATATGAAAATATTTATTTATTTTAGGTAAAATAAAATTGTTTTACCTTGTAACAATATTTTGGTACAAATTTAGAAACGGTTTTTTTATATGCAAATATTTATTTATTTTAAGGTTGAGCCTTTAATATACATATATATATATATTGTGTTTTTGGTATTTACTATTTAATAGGCAATAAAAATTGACAAGAAGACGTGTTTTAATCTTTCAAAATAAATAAAAAAAGAAAATAAATATCTTCTACATAAATAGTTCTTGAAATATGAACTGTATCTTTGCTTATATTTTTGTGAATAATAGTACGGACAAATATGTAAAAATAAATTTTCATTTATTTTTTTAAGTATATGAATAGAATGCTCAATAAAAGGAGAAATAACCTGATATATTTATCTCTCTTTTTTCGTTTCTTTAAAAAAAGCACCTTTTTCTTTTTGGATATGATAATTAAATACAAAATCATGTACAGGGTAATCAATCACTACAATTAAGACTGTAATAACAATGACAGAAAGTATACAAATGGAGAAATAACACACAAATCAAACATAAAGGGACAATTTAGAAAGAGAAGAATCCCAGCCCCTGGGGACAGGGTCCCCGTGTTTGGAAATGGAGGGAGTTTTCCCTTTTCATTTGCCTGTAGAATTGTAGCCTTTGTAGGTACTACAGTAACGATACTACTCCTTTCCATGAATAAAGAAAGAAACACAAGAATCCTAATCCCATTCCTACTCACATACATTCACATATTCATGAGGAGTAACTATTAGCTAAATACGGTATATTATAGATATTTTATTTAAAAATTAATATGTGTAAAGTTATTTTTTACAAATAAATATATTCATAATATAAAATACAAAATTTTACACATATTTAATATTAAATGAATTATTTATATACTATGCGTACTTTTAAGAATTTTTCATTCAAAAATTCATTTTGTTTGGTTTTGGGGCGCCAAATAAAAACCCTAATAAAAGAAACAAACACAGGAGGAGAAGGTCAAGGAAGAGGGTCAGTCACTCAGTGAGCCCCCCATTTCATTTTCACACACTGCTACTCTACTGTGTTGTGTTATCTGTCTGTCAGATCTGCACTCCCTCCTCTTCCACCATCCCCATCCATTCATTGCATATAAAGTTTGGATTTTTACATCATACATGGATAATATGTTTGATCCATTCCATAATCATCAACTGGGAAAGGGAAGCAGCAACAAGCAATGTGTATACTGTAAATAAATGGCAATGGGTCTCATTCTTTCTGTTTCTGGGTTTTTGGTTTTCATTTTGTTCTGAAAGAATAGGTCCACCAACCCAAGTAAGCAAAATATGTCAGAAATAGAAATGGGGGTATCTGAATGTGAATGTGATCCAAGGAAGCTCCACTTGAAGAAGGAACTCACCCAAATTCGTAAAGCTGCTCGTATATTGAGGGATCCTGGCACAACATGTTCCTGGAAGTCACCACTTATTGGTTCCTCAAGATCTGCTTATGCTTCTGCTTCTGCTTCTGCTTCTGCATGGAACAACAATGGCAATTCTCAACACCTTGTGCCAAGCGGGGGTGGGAAAGAAGAGAAAAAAGTGTTCTTGTACAATTGGAAGAACTACAAGTACAATGACCAACAACATGCTGGTGCTGGGGGCAATGATGGATCTTCTTCGTCCGCGTCGCTTCTGGCAAGTTTCGACGATAGCTTGAGCAATGGTTGCGATTATTCAAAGAGCGACACTTACTTGCGGTGTGGGACTGGAACTCGTTCTTCCTTTTTTCCGTGTAGAGATGCCAATCTTGTTTCCTTGGAGGCCACACCTGCAGCCACAAGTACAACAACTATGACTATGGCCTTCAAGAATATCAAGAGTAACAATTTGGATTTTTTATCAAATTATCAACAAAGAGAAACCAAGTTAGTTTCAACTTCAATGTCTTTTCACTCTGATGATGATGATGATGATGATGATACTGAATATTACTCTAATTCCGATTTGCTTTTGAAGCTCAAGCATAAGAATTGGCCCCACTCTTCCTCTAACTTATTGACAAGTACTCGAAAACCAGACTCTTGTTATTCTTATACTTATAGTACCCCTGCATTGTCAACCAGTTCTTACAATAGGTATGCTCACCGTAATCCAAGTACTGTTGGATCCTGGGATGGCACGACTACTTCAATGAATGATGGTGATGATGAGGGAGATGATCATTTGGATTTGCCTGGCCGCCAAGGATGTGGAATTCCTTGCTATTGGTCTAAGAAGACCCTCAAACTTAGAGGGATATATGGGACTTGTTCTTCTCCTTCACTGTCAGACACTTTAAGGAGGAAAGGAAGTAGCATACTCTGTGGAAGTCAAATTATCAATCATAGACGCAGGAGATCCTCATCAAGCTCCCACAAGCGGAGAATTTCTTCAAGGATTGCTCGAGGTGTTATTCCATTGCTCACGAATAGTGGTGATGTTAGAGTAGGGTCATCTATAGGAACTGGTAGGAGTGATGATGAACTTTCTACAAATTTTGGGGAGCTTGATCTTGAGGGCCTAAGCCGGTTGGATGGAAGAAGGTGGTCATCAAGTTGTAGGAGTCAAGAAGGATTGGGGATGATTGTAGCTCTCCATGGGGAAGGGAATGAGGAAAGCACACCAGAAAATAGTAGGAGCTTCAGTCACAAGTATAAGCCTATGTTCTTTGGTGAACTGATTGGGCAGAATATTGTGGTTCAGTCACTTATAAATGCTGTTTCGAGGGGTCGAATTGCCCCTGTTTATCTTTTCCAAGGTCCCCGTGGGACTGGAAAAACATCAACAGCCAGGATTTTTGCCGCTGCCTTGAATTGTATGGCTCCCGATGAAAGCAAGCCTTGTGGCTATTGCAGGGAATGTACTAATTTCTTTTCTGGCAAGAACAGCGATCTATTTGAAGTTGATGGAACCAATAAGAAAGGAATCAATAGAGTTAGATATGTATTGAAAAGATTGCCAACTGGGTCATCATCAGCCTCTGAACGATACACTGTTTTTATTATTGATGAGTGTCACTTGTTACCATCTAAGACATGGCTGGCATTTCTCAAGTTTCTGGAAGAACCACCTCAGCGAGTTGTATTCATATTTATAACAACTGATCTTGACAATGTGCCACGAACAATACAATCTCGATGCCAGAAGTACCTTTTTAACAAAATTAAAGATGGGGATATTGTGACCAGGTTGAGGAAAATATCCGCTCAGGAGAACCTGGATATTGAATCAGAAGCATTGGACCTCATTGCTATGAATGCAGATGGTTCACTTCGAGATGCAGAAACTATGTTAGAACAGCTGAGTCTGCTGGGAAAAAGAATTACTACTTCTCTTGTCAATGAACTTGTGAGTTTGCTGTGACTATTATTCTTTGACTTAATCAGAAATTGTAACACTTCTACTTTTTATATTTAGATAATTTATTCATAATGCTTTTGATTTAATGCAAGTTTATTTGGTCTCATGAATATCATTCAAGCTTAATGCTTTTTTGTATTTCCTGCAACAGGTGGGCATTGTTTCAGATGAAAAATTACTGGAACTTTTGGAGTTAGCAATGTCATCAGACACTGCAGAGACAGTGAAAAGAGCTAGAGAATTGATGGACTCTGGAGTTGATCCAATGGTTTTGATGTCTCAACTAGCTAGCCTCATTATGGACATCATTGCTGGATCATATACTGTCATTGATGCCAAACCTGGTGATTCATTCTTTGGTGGACGGAGTTGTGAGTACAATCCCTGTCTCAATTTGATATGAATTTGATCTTAATTTTGGTATTCATATGGTGAAAATTCTTTCAACACCTACAGAAATATCTGAGATGTTATTTAGTGCAATGTCCTTTCTCAGTTAAAAGTTTGGAATTGGATTGAATGAAAAGTTCATTGACTGTCTTCTAAATCAGAACGGATTTTGGCAAACATGAGCATCATGTTGTCATGTGATCTGTTATGTCATGAGCTTATAGATTCATTGCATGTCTGGCCCTGTGAAACATACTATCCATAGTTTGCTATGATGTGACTCACTGTTTTTTTTTACTATAAGTGGTTACTACTGATTTATTGTCCAGGTTGAGTACTGCATGAGAAGCCACTTTGACGGCTTAATATTATTTCATTCGTAATGCACAACTTCTCAACTTCTCAACTTCTCATTTCTATATTTTAAGGTGTTCTTTTACTTTGTATTTGATTGAATGTCACAATTGTCAGCTGAAAAAAATTGTCAAATAATTAAAACATAAGTCCTCAGGTTTAATGAATTCAATGCTGTCCAATTCTGCTTCCTGACTCTTGCTTTTTGGTTGTGACCTTAAGCTTTGATAGACATTATCAGTACACTAAATATTTAGAGAAAGTGCTATCTTCTTTTGACATTTTCTGGTTCTTTGCCGCTGTTTCGGGGTGCTTTTTGATTGTCATTGTGTTATAATCATGAGAACCCTACAATACCTGATTAATTATTGAGACAAACACTTGGATTTCATCCTCAGTGAATGAATTAGAGTTGGAGAGGTTAAAGCATGCTTTGAAGCTTCTCTCAGAGGCTGAGAAACAGTTAAGGACTTCTACTGAACGCTCAACATGGTTTACGGCAACTCTGTTACAGCTTGGTTCAGTGCCTTCTCCAGATATTACTCAGTCAGGCAGCAGCAGGAGGCAGAGCTGCAAGACAACTGAAGACGATCCATCAAGTTCTTCAAGAGATGTTACTGCTTGCAAGCATAAGTTGGACCTTCAATATATGTCTAGAAAGTCAACATCCCCTTCATCCCAGCAAAAACTAGGAAATGGCATTTCCATCCATCAAAAGGATATATCCTCAAAGATTGACGGTTTCAGCTTGAATTCAAAGCCGTCAAATAGCCCAGTCATAGATGATGGTACCACTGCTGTCTCATCTGATGATCTTATGGTTGGGAAGATGATGTTTAGATGCATAGATTCAGGGAAGTTATATGATATCTGGGAACGTTGTATTCTGAGGTGTCACTCTAAGACATTGAAGCAGCTGCTACACAATCATGGAAAGCTTGTGTCCATATGTGAAGTTGAAGGTAAGCTGATAAGATGTTTTAACACAACTAAATTATTTGCTTGTTTAAAAGTATTTAGAAGAATTTCTGACAAACCCAGTTGTAATAAGATGTTTACTTTTGAACAACTAGATACCATATGCTTTTTTTAACTATGGTATTCAAAGTCCATAACACAGCCAATAGTTCACTTATGCATTGTTGTTACTGATGGCACCCATTGGTCGTCTGCTAATTGATTGCTCTTACACCTACTAAATCAAATCAAGATTTTACTTGATTTGCATAAATGATTCTGCATAGTTTTCATTTCATTTCAGTTGTTATGCCTAGTTCTGTTATTAAAAGAATATAGTTGACACTTATGATACATAACATGGTAAAAAAAGGTCAACTTGATTTTAATTTATGTTGCCAGAAAATGGACCACATCATTGATGATAGGCTTGAACATGTATTACTGATCGATCACTAAATCATTTTGGTTGCAAGTGCAACTAATAGGAGTTTCATAGATATTTCTTCAGTGTGCTTTTACTCATCTGGCAATCATTCCTTCTTTCTTGTTTCTTTACAGTACCTTGTGCAGATCTCTCTTTTTTCTTTCACTGCATTTGATGCTCTACTCTTTTGGCACCTTATTACTTAAAATCAACCTTTCTTTTGTCCTGTCCCGTTTCCCCCTCTCCTAATATAATTCTTCTTGCAGGTGTTCTGATAGCATATGTTGCATTTGAGGATGGGGATATTAAACTTAGGGCTGAGAGGTTTTTGAGCAGTATTACAAACTCCATGGAAATGGTTCTTAGACACAATGTGGAGGTCAGGATTATCCACTTGCCAGATGATGAACGTGGAAATCGGGTTAATCTTCCAGGTCTAAAGCAGGCAGATTCAACAATGGCAAGTGAGAAGGAACCAAGAGGAGGTCATATGAATGGAACAGATGCTTATTCTAGTTTTCCTCCTTTGCTGGATGGAAACTTTCAATCTACCACCGATGATATTCTGGCTGAAGGAAATGGTGTGAGGGAGAGGAGACAGGATAATCCAATGCAGAGAATCAAATCCATTATTCGTGAGCAGAGGCTGGAAACGGCCTGGTTACAGGCTGTAGAAAAAGGTTCCCCTGGATCATTGAGTCGTTTGAGACCTGAGAAGAATCAGGTCCTGCCTCAGGATGGTATCTATTGTAAAGACCCAGTGGAGTCCATGGATTCAACAAAATTTTCATCTCAGCATGGGGAAGGTGACCTGAATCGTGAAGTCAAAGTTTTGAGTGTTAAAAATGGAAGGGTCCTACAGAAGGATCAGATTGGTAGAAGGGCTGAACGTTATCCCATGTCCCCAAGTTTATTGCATAACAGCAGTTTAGCAACAAGTTCCAGAAAAGACAATCCGTAAGTCTTTCTTCAATTTTGCAATCTGTTTCTCTTGTACATATGATTAGAAACTTTAGCAAACAGCATGGTGAGCTCCTTGCATAATTCTGGGTGTACAAAGTAGCTATCATGGTTACAAGGTGCATTTTGAAAGGTTGAATTAATTTCTAAGACCGTGGAATATTTTTTCTTTGAAGAGAGGAAAAACAAAGATTCCATCACCTTTATAGTTAAGGAAATTTAAAAAGAGATTTTTGCTGTTGCTGTTCGAAAATCAACTAATTGAATTCTGTCCTAAACAAATTATATGGAAGTGGTTGTGAAAGGTGGCATTTGAATGGTAAATATGGGGGCTAAATTACCGTCAATGTTTGTAAACAATGAGATACCCTTTTGATTGTTTTTGTTAATTCTATGGTTGTAGATATACTCATATACCTAATTGAAAGTTATTATGGTTGACATGCATGCTTGTGGTTTTTTAAATGTTGCTCAGTATCTGATTTCTTGAAGTCAAAATCCCTTACGACTACATGCATATTTAACCACACTAGCAACTGACATGTGCACATGTTAAGTGTGGAGCCTTTGTACTTCACATGGCATACGACTGGACACTGGGATGGATCCTGTAGATGGTGTCTGATATCTGACCATTAACAACTAAAAATCAGCATTAATATTTTTGTTATTCTGCTTATCTGTCTCTTCAACCTCTGGAAATAATTGCACTCGTGACTGAATCCATTATTCAGATGATAGTTTGTATATTTTCAATGTTGATTGTAGAGGCCCCTTGGAAATTAGCTGACCACAGACTGCAGTTGTAGGACTGCTATTCTGAGGATTAGCATGTTTTGAGTACTTGTTTGTAAATAATCCTTGTACTACTTGTTTTTAATGCTTTTTGTTTCTGAAAAAAAAAAACCTCTCATAAACAAACTACAACTTAAGCTCTATACTCTGATATAAGTTCCTGCAAATTGGTAATCACAATTTACTGCCTTAATTTCATAACTGAAAAGAGCTCTTATAAACTACGACTTACGATATTCTGATATGGTGGGTTTCCTGCAATTTGGTTTTCACATGGTTGATGTGATGAAAATTTTCACTTGGGTGATATGTTTCTGAAGAGAAATTCTAGTTGCCCACACTTTTTCAGTTTTTGTCTCACCTCTCATTTGCATCGTTGATTTAATATTTAAAAGTGATGGATGTAAGTGATAGTTAATGATAAAATATTGAATGTGAGAAGCTGTAAGTGAAGTGTGAAAAAAGATGCGTACAAAAAGCATTGCTTGTGTCAAAATTATTATTTTTTATTTGTTGCTTAGTGCCATTGTTTCTGTAGGGGATATGAATCGGGCTCCGGAGCTGGAGGTTGTGGATTTTTATGTTGGGATAACTCCAAGCGTAGAAGGGTGAAGGTAACTTCTGTACTTCTCTTTATAAAAAGATATTCATCTTAGTGTTTGATTCTGAACAACCCTGTCGAATTCTGTTGTAAGCAGGTAAAAGGTACCCCAGTTGGAGCGCGTAAAGTTGGACATTTTTCATTGTTTGGCGAGTGTAGTAAGCCAAAGAAAATAAGTTGAGAATATAAGGAGATTTATCCAGTCTTGGTTCTCTATATTATTTTTATTTTCTTCAAAATTTTGTCGCAATTCTTCAGGGATGTGGGTGAGAAAATGTAAAGGTTATGTGGTTCAGCAGCTTCAGCTTCTGTGTTTACTTGTGCTCCATCCTTTATTTAAGGAATTAATAAAGAACAACGAAAAATTTTGGTTTCCTTTATCCAATATCGTAATTGCCTTAATTATTCTTACTACTTAATCATTCCAAACTTATGTTTAACTTTCAAATTGGCTGGCCGCTAACCTTGTGAGTGTAGTACTAGTACCTGTGACTATGAAGAGACAATTTGTTAACCCACACTCCTCGTTTTTAAGGAGATAGTTTGTCTTGATGATACTGACTAACTTCTATTTATACTAAAACAATGATTATGAAAAGACAATTATAATTCTTACTTCGAATGGATTAAAAGTAATTGTTAACTTAACCAAAAAGACTTTCCTAATCCATAATAATAGATTGATTTAACGTTATTTCAATTAAACTTGAAGGAATTGAGTTTCATTGAACACCCTGACCCCTGGTGAAATGTCGGTGTTGGACAAATTTGGTTATGATCTTGGGATTATCATCTAATTGCAAAGGGGCTTTGAAGCAAGGGTTTTTGCTTCCATACGGGAAGATTCCCCATTGGTTTAGCGCCTTGTGTCTTCACAGAAACCTAAGTTACAAAAAGTAATACAAAGTAACCCAAATTTTGTAACATTTTGTCAATCCAGCATGATAAAGGAACCATACGGAAGTAGATGCCGTAAGTTGTCACACTTCACATTGTTTACAGCTTTCTCTTCTTGCTGCGAGATTGCAGGAACAAAAGTAATCTATTCTGGTAAAAATAATTGAGAATGATTTTCTGTTAAAAGGTGAAATGACAAGAACAATTGCAAAACCAAAAAAGCCTTTATTAAGAAGTCTATCCGGAGTTTATATTCAATATTCTCTCTGCCAGTAACAAGTCATCAGGCGTAGTGACCTGCAAAACACTTCCTAATATTAACTTCCTAATTCAAATATGAATGCTATCTCTGGTAGCACATCCACACGTATCAATATGGTTAAGTCACAATACAAGGCCTTATATGGTTATGGAATTATTGGCTAACCATCAAACGTCCAAGAGAGTAATTATAGTAGGAAGTTTGACTACCTTGATGTTGGTATACGATCCTTCAGTGATATAAACGGGATGTTTAAGGTGCTCTACAATAGACACGTCATCAGTAACTTCAAGACCTTCTCTGTAAGGAAGGTTGCGCATAAAATACCAGTTAGATTCTGAAAGAAAATATATCTTCTAATCCTTGTTGTAAAAAAGAAAACCAAATTATCTGCACTTGCTAGTACATATTCCAATCTAATAATGGGTGACTCATATGGCTGTCCAACGTGTGTCTGCATAACTCTCTGATTCATAAACAATATGATAGTATATTTCCCTTCTCTATTTAAGTTTGTCATTAACTATTAGAAGATACTTTGCTTAAAGTATACAACTATTCACAATTAAATTATGCATAAGAATTAGAAATTACCTATTTACAAGCTCAAAGCCTTCTCTAAGCAAATCAGGCTTGATAACCTGTAAATAAAAATGGATAAGCAGCTAAGTAATTAGAGAAGTTTCAAACCATGAATGAGCTATTTATTATTATCTCTTGCAATGGTGACCTGTGGGGTCTGCATCTCCCATAGTGTTTTTCTGTCAAGTGTTCTAACTACAAATGATTCGGCGTTTGCCTGCAAAAAGATTGGTACACAAATTTCACGTCCTTCAAGTCCATTAAAGGAGAAAAAATATAATTACTATTGAACAAATTAGATATGAAGGCTAATTCAGTGTACATATATTGCATTGAACGTCAAAATGAAAACGTGCATGAATTTATTCTATAACTGGATCAGTTAATAAACTAAGGAGCATAGGTCAGTAGAAGATCCTTGAAGCCCCTTGCATTTCAATTCAAAGGGAAGCTATTACACGCATATATGTGCCTAATCACAGAATAAAAAATCAATCTAGATTAGAAGCGACTCTTATCCACACAAGTTTGTTTACAGTTACTATTACTTCTATAAAGTATAAACAATGCAGCAGCTGAGACTAATTTATCAGGCTGAATGAAATTAAAAATTTGTCCATAGTTGTGCAGGAGTTACATAACTGTAAAGTTAACAATTGAATTCAATCTGTATGCAATTTTTGAACTACAACTTGCACCAAAATTAAAAATTAAGCCTGAGGATCGGCAACCAGAAAAGGAAAAAAAAAAAAACACATCCGATACAACCAGGAACGGAAACAAATATATATATATATAACAAAATAAGTAGACAAACTCCCTTTCTCCTTGAAAGGAAGATAAACTAGACCTTCTCTAAAAAATCTCTATAGACAATTTAAAAATATCTAAAAAAATGTCTCTAGAGATTTTTTTTAGGATATTAAATTCTTTTTTTTTTATAGAAAAAGATAATTCATTAGTCACCTAAAATAATTCTGAGGCAACTGACATGCTAACAATTAGTAAATACCTCCTTGATTGTGGCCTTCACAGGAACACCAAGAACAGCAGCTCCATTCAACAATCCATCTTTAAGGACCTAAAACCAGAATACAAATGACTACTCTAAGCATCCTCTTACCTGAATCGTAAATAGAGTCCCCCAGTGTGTGTGCGTGTAAAAAGAACTTAAAAAATGATTGACCAAAAATAGACAAAGCGTGCATTTAAAGTCAAACAAAATTGTACAGAAACATAGCATGAGATAGAGTTAGGAACACTTTGAATTCTGAATATAAGCTTCCTCAAAGAGGTGATTACACAAAGTATTCTGATAACAGAAAAGAAATGCAATAACAGAAAATAGGATCCAGGAGATTCCCTCCTGTGCAAGAACCAGGCGTTGCCCCACGCAATACTGCCAATTCCTAGTCACAAATTCTGGATGCCTCCTCCTTCAATTCTCACCCAATATATTTCCTCCCATCCTTCCTTCCCCTGCACACATGTCCTCCTGTCCTGGTTTTCCTCCAACAGACTCCTCATTATTTCACACTTTGCACACGTCTAGGAGATTCTCCTAACGGTCCCTCCAACTGTCGCTCCTTCCCTCCTTTCTTTCTCCTAGTATAAACCAGCCACTGATGTGGCCTTTCTTCAGTTAGGATTGGGCCGTCATCAGCTGGAATTGGGCCCAGGCCTTGATACCTAACAGTATGTCACCATCTGGATCCAAATATGACTCCCATAGTTCCATTCATTATAAGGAACCTGTACCTTAGTCAAACACATTATTTGTTATTGCAAAGCATGGCATGTGAAACAGGTTCAGACAATGAGCATCCTCCATAAATCATCCATATCTAGAACTAATTTAGTAGGAAAATATCATGAATCAGCTAAAAATGCTTTTCCTCTGCTAAAAGAATATCATATGCAAGCTCTAAGTTAAGTTTTGACTTCAAATGTTATTGACTTTCTCTTCTCTTATATATTGCAACGAAATGAAATTTCACATAAGCACTTCTATCAAGTTGGACTCTGCCACAAAAAATGGTCAGTCAGTTAAATCCTGAAGTAGAATCTTCAGTGAAGAGAGCTTCATACACAGCAACACAATCTGTAGAATCTAGTGACTATGGTGCTAATACCAAATACACAAACTTCTTCAGCTCGAGTACCATATCAGGCTCCTAGGTAAACCCTTGACACTAGAATTAAAGAGAATATAAATATATGGTTGACATTTCCCTGATAGAATCACTGCTGATAGACAGAAATTCCTCCATGTCACCCTCATAAGACTAATGTAAAAGGTTGTCAAACTCGCGAGTTTACCTAAACTCGTGGAACCTTGGTAAACTCGACTCGTAAACTCGACTCGTAAACTCGAATCGTAAACTCGTAAGAGTTTACCTACTTAAAAAATAATATTAAAAAATAATATCATAGTACCAAAACATAATAAAATTACATATGCATGATCAACATTCAACATTCTAACTCCATAATAAATCAAAAAAAGTAACAAAGTATGGTAGTAAAAATTAAAGCCATACATAAATCAGCAAATCATAAGGGGCACCAACATTTCAGACATGCTGGAATGACATGAAAAAAAAAAAGCTGAATTATTCACCAACAAGCTTAGGTAACAGATATATACCCACGCACCCACAACAGAATGGAGCTTGCAACATGCACCCACAAAACACACAAGTTCAAAATAGAGAAGTACAACAGGAACCCACAACCATGACTAATAGAGACACAATAAAATGGCGAGACTTGCACAACAGACACCCACCCAGAAAGCTAAGAGACGCAACTGACCAAGACACGTGTGGAGCAAATCGACAATGAGAGGAGTAGTGGTGAGATGAGCAGCACACTAGTGATGCAATTCGAGCTTCAACGAGACGAGCAGAGCAGAGGTTGCGGTGGTGAGAACTTAGGATGCAATGGAGCATCTTCTACCTGGCTGAAACGGAGAGTTTTGAAAATTGAAACAAAACGCCACCGTTTTGGCCTTTTTTGGCTCAAATCAGCAAAATGGTCCAAATTCAGTGAACTCGGTCTTGAACTCGCGAGTTTACCAGAGTTCACCAGAGTTCACCCGAGTTTACCAAGGTCCGAGTTAGAAGGCGAGTTGGCTCGATTTGGTGCCTAAACTCGAAAACTCGGACGAGTTCACGAGTTAACTCGCGATTTTAACAACCATGAATGTAACAGTGTTAACTTTGCTTTATGTGTAACTTTTAAGGAAAATACAAAGCAATGGGATTAGTAACTTGTGCAAGAGAAATTTATTCAACACCAACCTTTTTTACATCTCCTGCCAATACCAGAGGTCTTGCAGAATCATGAATGCAGACAAGCTCAGAGTTTGAATCAACAGCCTGTACAAAAAAAAAAGTGCATTTAACAATTATAGGAGTTTTTGAGTTAATGGGCTAAATTAGTCAAAATTACCATGGGCTACAAAAAAATACAAACTAAAACTTTCTGATTGTAGTTTATGCAACTCAATCAAATACTACAAGCAGATGATGACAACAGTTAAATTACTATTTTACATGCATTTCACGATTTTGAACAGCCCAATATTTTGAGTACAACCATGAAAAATCAAGTTTAGTCAAATGTGGGTGATTATAATGCCAACCTACCAACAATATCATGGGATATAAATCAATAAAATTTTAGTTACATCTATTATCACAGATTAATTCACACAGAAATGTGATTCAATACCTCCAACAAAGTCATGTTTATAAAAGATTTATTAAGGATAAGAGTTACTTTGTAGTTCTTGCAAAAGATTTCCAAGAAATTTATATTAAAACCTTAAATGAGCAACCAACTGGAAAGATCTTGTTACTGAAACACATGCTAGGTTGATCATAACCAACTAATTATCATTGTTTGGAAGGAAGAGCTAAGAAATAAAAGAAACACTGGCCTCAACATTAGACAAAATCACACTAAGAAGAGCCAGAGAATATTGAACATTATTCATCGTTAAGATTAAATAAAAAAACTACACATTCCTGAAGCCCGCTGTAAACAGAATCCTGTCTTTCTTTTCCAGGCAGTGCAAATTTAAGTTTGGATTGGTTGTTTCCTTTCGCATCTGAGGAAAAAAGATGATTAATAACCAAGAGATAAATACATGTTTACAAAAGAAACTAAAGAGCATGCATATAGAAAGGAGAGGGGGGGGGGAAGTAGTGGACACACAGAGAGACAGAGAGAGAGAGAGGGAGGGGGAATAGATAAAGAAAAAACCTTCAAAAATATCCTTGTATGAAGGATCGCAAACAACAATGATTTCTTTCACTTCAACCATGTGAGAAAAAGTGTAGAAACTGCAAACGGTTGTTGGCATATAATTATATTGGCAAGAAATGAAGCATGATATAACACACATGAATAGAGATACAAGCCAAATAAACTCAATAAGAAGGCTACATTATGTCTATCGGAGGCAGGATCTTAGCATCAAGAATTTTACAGACACAACATCAATCCATGTAGATTTTTTCTTGTCCTTTGTTGAAAAAATCAATAGTCACAGTCAGTGAGCTCATTTGCATCCAAAACTAGTAGATCATGGGAGTTGGAAATCTTTTTATTCTGAAGGCAAGCCACATGGTCTCAGTTCGTATCATGATTTCATTAATCAGAGTTAGTGAAAGTCCACAGAAAGCATATCTATAATGTTCTTATGAGTTATGAGTATCGATTAAGAGCTCAAATACAGAATGCAGCCCATCCCACAAACACAAAGTAAGACTCTTGATAGCTGAGTTGAGTAGTTGTCATTACTCATTACCTGTACAATGCAATTGGTTGACCTAAAAGCGGAAGATACTGCTTTGGCATGGAAGCCTATTTGCATAAACAAGAAAAACAAGCATCTGGGTGGTGAGAAAATGAAGAAACATAGAAACTAATGAAGATTTGGCAATTTACAAAAAAACTCAATAGGATTGGGAGATGCAGCATTTATAATAATGGATGGGTGAGTCATGAGTGAAATGAATAGTTAAGTTAATAGAGCTTAGAAAAGTCACCCCCATCCTCTTGCCCTTCCCTCCAGCCAGTAGGACAACGGAGACACTTTTCTCTCTCACAATAGGATTGGGAGAGTCCTGTGTAGCAACCTCACCATAATTATTAAATAATAAATAATAAATAGAAGGGGATAATCATAAAAGAATGAACCGTGTCGTGTCCAATCGAAATCCAAGGACTTACTTCCGCAGGTTCAGCAGAGCAGAGAGTGAGAGTAACCCTTGATTTTGCAATTGTAGCATAACTTTTGTTCAAAGCAATTCTATGACCTGACAAGTCAAGTAGAATGACAAGAAGGAAGAAGGTAGCAACTAGCATTAGAAATAACAAGAAAGAAAGAAAATTAAAATATGAGAATGCATCGAGTCACTTGCCTCTATATGGGATATGAGGCAAGGATTTGTGGTAGAATCTTGGGAACGTTAAGCGAGAATGAGAAGAAGAACAAGAACAAACAGCAATGTGAATGTCCAATATAGGAGGAGGACGAGGAGGAGCTAGGAGAAGGAGAACCGCCATCTCTCTCTCTCTCTCTCTCTCTCTCTGTCTTTCTTTATGCGTCCGTCTCCGACACAATTACAGATACAGTACTGCTAGTATATCATACATATGTTTATGTCTATGGATCTATCTCGGTCACCGTGCTGAGTTAGACTATAATAGCTTTTGGGCCGAGCCCAACTTTAGCTACAAAAGATTTACATTTTACTGGACTCGAGCATCTCTTGCAACTTTCTCTCTTCTCTCGTAGACCTACCTACCACCTACTGCTCAGCTCTTGTTCCACAGATCATGCATTCTTGGTTGCTGTTGCTCATAGTATTTTATGAAATATTTATTATGAAAATCAATAACCAATAAATATTTATAACTAATAATAATATCTGTATCTTAAATAAAACACCTAGAGTACATTAGCAACTCCACCAAATCTCGCCTAGTTAAGTCAATGAATAGGTACATTAAATTTTTAAAACACGCTGTCCATGTCACAATTACTCGATTCGTTTGAAGAATATGGCAATCATCGATAACATTAACGTAATTAAACTCATGAGGTGTCCCGTACCTTTTGCGTGGATAGAGAGATTTTAATACAACTTGAAATTCAAGTTATAGTATAATATTTGAATGTTATGAATAAATAAATATAAGGAATTTGGAGTGAACCAGCAATTTAAGTAATTTGCACTGACAGGGGGACATAAGTTGAAAAACTCCAACAGTTGACATCATAATCAATATATATCACCCAATTCCAACAGTACTATATAGTGGAGTATCTATATCGGATGTCTCTTTCTTACTAGATTCCAAGAATGCTTGAGATTGAGGATACGAACTCATGATTGGCGATGAGTGCGGCCAGCAGCCCTATTCTTTGCATTAGTAAATATTCAATGGACCCTAGCCTGGATATTATTAAATCATAATGCAACTTGGTTACATAAAAAATGTTTAGGCCAGCCATCTACTCAAACCTATTTTTATTGTGAGCCGCTTGGCATGTAGATTTGCTCTATCAATTTGACACAGAGTTCATGGCTTTATCAGTTGCCTTGTGGCTTCTCCTCTCTTTGGTCCTTTCTTGCCAGTTTTCATATTCATCAACAGTGACCAACGCTGTTATCAAGCAAGGCTCATCCCTCTCGGTAGAGAAGCCAGAAGATGTTTTGGTTTCCCCAAATGGCATCTTCTCTGCTGGCTTCTACCCCGTTGGTGTAAATGCCTATTGCTTTGCCATCTGGTTCACCCAAAACCCCACCGTGGTTTGGATGGCAAATCGTGACCAGCCAGTCAATGGGAAGCACTCAACGCTTGCTCTTCTCACAACTGGTAATCTTGTCTTAATGGACTCCGGCGAGTCTAACGTTTGGGCCACAGACACCGCATCCACGTCCTCTTTTCATTTGATTCTTGGTGACTCTGGCAATCTTGTCTTGCGTGAATTAGAGGGTCTCATTTTGTGGCAGAGCTTTGATTTCCCCACAGACACTCTCCTGCCTCAACAAGCGCTCACCAGATACACAAAACTAGTCTCCTCAAGGAACAAGAGTAATTATTCTTCTGGTTTCTACCAGCTGTACTTTGACAACGATAATCTTCTTCATCTTCTTTACAATGGTCCTGAAATCTCAAGCGTATATTGGCCAGATCCTTGGCTTGTGAGCTGGCAAGCTAAAAGGTCCACTTACAACAGCAGCAGAGTTGCAGTGCTCAATTCGTTAGGCAATTTTAGTTCATCAGATGACTTCACTTTTATGACTAGTGATTATGGGACAGTGCTTCAAAGAAGATTAAGGATGGATTATGATGGTAACATTCGTGTGTACAGTCGGATGCAGGGAGGAGAGGAATGGTATGTTTCATGGCAAGCCAATTTAACACCTTGTAGAATCCATGGCATTTGTGGCCCCAACAGTATGTGTACCTATAATCCTAATTCTGGTAGAACGTGCTCTTGTCTTCCAGGGTATAGAATGAAGAATGACACCTACTGGTCTCAGGGTTGCCAACCAAAATTCAATCTTTCTTGCAAACTAAGTCATTTTTTATTTCTAGACAATTTGGAGTTCTATGGCTATGACTACGGGTTCTTTCCGAATTACACTTATAATCAATGTAAGGATTTATGCTTGCAGTTGTGCAATTGCAAAGGCTTCCAGTATTCCTTTAAGAGGGATAGTGGCATATTTAATTGTTACCCGAAGTTGCAATTGCTGAATGGGTATCGTTCACCAAATTTCTTCGGATCGATGTACTTGAGAGTGCCTGAAAGCAGTTCCTCGTCACTTTCAGACATTAAGGAGTCCTTTGAAGAGCATAGTCTTGCTTGTTCTGCGAACTTGAAACCAATACAGTTAGAAAGAACATATGACAAAGGTCATGAGAATGGATCAGTGAAATTAATGCTCTGGTTTGCAAGTGGGCTGGGAGGACTAGAAATATTATGCATATTTCTGGTTTGGTGTTTCTTGATTAGAAAGCAACAAGAATCTGGTGCAGATACACATAGATATGCTCTTGCCACCAATGGATTTAGAAAATTCACTTTCTCAGAACTCAAAGTAGCCACTAAAGGTTTCAGTCAAGAGATTGGAAGGGGTGCAGGAGGGATTGTATACAAAGGAGTATTGTCAGATCACCGTGTTGCGGCGATAAAGAGACTCCGGGAAGCCAATCAATATGGAGAAGGAGAATTCCTTGCTGAAGTGAGTAGCATTGGAAGGCTCAACCACATGAACTTGATAGAGATGTGGGGTTACTGTGCAGAGGGTAAACACAGGCTATTGGTGTACCAATACGCGGAGCATGGTTCTTTGGCAGAAAATATCCGATCAAATCAATTGGATTGGACTAAAAGGTTTAATATAGCCTTGGGTACTGCAAGAGGTCTGACTTATCTGCATGAAGAGTGCTTGGAGTGGATTCTCCATTGTGACGTGAAGCCCCAAAACATACTTTTAGATTCCAACTATCAACCAAAAGTGGCAGATTTTGGGCTGTCCAAGTTGCTGAACAGAAATGCTGTTAAGCACTCAAGTTTCTCAAGGATACGAGGCACTAGAGGCTACATGGCCCCTGAGTGGGTTTTCAACTTACCAATCACCGCCAAAGTGGATGTCTATAGCTATGGAATTGTTATCTTGGAAATGTTAACTGGAAAGAGTGCAACCATGGACGTCATGGATGGACTTGAGACGCAACATCGAAGGCTGGTCACATGGGTGAGGGAGAAATTGAGCAAAGGATCTCCAGTGTCTTTGTCCTGGGTTCATGAGATCCTAGACCCTGCCGTTGAAGGAGATTATGACGTAGGTGAGATGGAAGTTTTGGCTAGAGTGGCTCTGCAATGCGTAGAGGAAGAGAAGAACAAAAGACCTTCCATGAGCCAAGTAGTTGAAATGCTTTCAGAATTCAAAGATTAACCGTTAGAATGATGATCAAATTATGAATGGAGCAGTGTCTTTCCTGTTTAGTGTTCAGTGTTTACACAGTGAATCACTGAATTGTGGTTTTATTAGTCAATAAGTCACTTGTGATGTTTATTTATGTTACGTTGATAATAGGAAAATGCAAAAAAAAAAAAAAAAAATTGAGTTTGCACAATCCTCATGATAGGCAGACACAAAAATATTGTTGGTCTCATATATTGCTGTGCCTATATTTGCTATGCTCACCCAATAATGTCATCCTAATGTTTATAAGTTCCCTTAAAAAAAGTACATTTCTATAAAATCGTTTTAATAAAAAGATATTTTGAATCTTTTCTTTTGAAATGGAATATTTCAGCTCTCTCTTTGAGTTCTAGTTTCTAAATCATCCAACAAATTGAATTTTAACCCATCCAAAAGAAAAAGAGAAAGGGGAGGAAAATGGACAGAGATTTATTATTGTTAGATGAAACTTAAGGATGCTAATTTGAAGGCACTCTACAAATAGTTAGTTCCTTTAAGAGGTACAAAGCAGGTTCAGGATGGGCAAGAACCTGCCCCTACCCACCCATTGCCAAGTCTAATAAAACTTATCACTGACAAATTTTGTTGGCTTAGCACAGTTTGCACCTGGAAGAAACTGCTGGGTTCTTATCCGAAAGCATATTTATGGTTTTAGAAGTACTATTCTTACTTACTATAGAGATGCATTCATGGTCTTAGAAGTACTATTCTTACTTACTATAGAGATGCATTCATGGTCTTAGAAGTATTATTCTTACTTACTATAGAGATGCATTAGAGTCCCACGATGTGATAATTCATGTCCTACGTCAGATAAATTAGATAGTGCTATATGGATGTGATAGTGATAATTCATGTCTTACGTTGCGTTAGATAGAATTAGATATATAATACTATATGGATTTGAGAATTCTAGTCTTACTTTAGGTAGATGAGATGTCTCATTCATGTCTTACGTTAGACAAATAGGATAACACTATGTTAGCACCAAAAATGAATTATTACAATTATTTCGGCTAGCAATGTCAATGAGTGTCACTTTTATTGATATTGAGTTTTCATAAATTAAGGCCAATATATTCTCGTTTACACTTCAACGCAAATTAGGAATCCTTTAAACGGTTTGTCTAGATGAAGGATTTTGATACTGTACACTTGAACGTTTGTACGCTTGAGTTTCACCTTGATTGTCAGCATAATGTACGTGATTTCACTAATTTTTAAAATTATATGTCCAATAAAAAATTTGATCATTTATACGTTTGAGTGTTTCTTAGTATCATCATATAGATAAATTCTGTAATACCTCGTGGCTCGGGCATCTTAAAATAACATTAAATTAATATAAAATGTTTGATATTACTTTTCAAGGTAATTTCACGGTTAAATGTGTATGAAGATTACAAAGCATTATCATCGTTTTTTTTTTTTGGTAAATAGCATTATCATAGCTTTGATTTCACCTCCAGTAAACAAAAACAAAAAAAAACTCATCATTTTTTTTAAAAGTTTCTAAAACTTTACACTAGTGAAGAGAATAAAAAGATAAATCCGTTGGCGGGTGGAGATTTCTTGTAAACCATGAGAATCCCCATTTGACTACTGTACAGTTAGACCATGTATGGATTTAACACCACATTCCAATATTTTTCTTTCCTCTTTTTAGCTCCTCATAGGTAGAAGACTTGCATTTCAATTCAACAATTCTTTCTTGCTGGAGAATAGAATGCAGCTTCAATGCCTTACATCTAAAAAATTCATTTAACTTAATCCGTAGTCCAAGTTACCCTTCAAATTGTCATTAAAAAGCCCTCGAAATCCAAGATAGAGAATAAATATCAATTATGCAAGTTGATTCCATTGTGCCTTGTCAAATACGCTAATACACAGTAATTGCCATGATAATTTATTTGTAGAAAAAGCTGATCCCACATAAAAATATTATCTGGAGTAATCCCTCCCCCCCTCTTTTGGTAAACTATACTCCATTCTTATATGAGACTGCAAGGATATGATTATTATTAACGCGGATAGATTGACAAATTTGAAATGCTAAATGCCTTTAAAATGGGTATAACAAAAGATGATGACTATGATACTCCCATTATTGATGATAGTCTTCGTATTTCACCAATGGTTTTGTTAGAATTTAAATAATTTTTCTTTGTTGTTAATATTTGTTCAGTATGAATTGGCTTTATTGTAAGCTTCTGTTCTTGGTAGTTAAGCCTTAATGTGAGCTTCTGCTATGGATGGTTAAGCTTTGATATTCTTGCTTTTATCTTGAGTGGTTAAGGCTTATCTTTTACTTTCTGTATTTGATAGTTAAGCTTTGGTAGCTTTTGCCTTATGGCGGTTAGGCCTTTGTCTTATGACAGTTAAGCCTTTGCCTTATAACTTTGATAAATTTAGCTTCTGCCTTGTATGGTGGCTAAACTTTGATCATATCATTTTCGACCGATGTATTTCTGGCATTTTTCATTGTATTTTCCTTTGATTTGACAGAAATTTGTCATGCTCATCCAAAGCAAGAAGTGTTGTAAACACCTTCCAGCTTGCGGGAAGCTATTAGAGATATAAAAGATTAGTTACAAATTGGTTATATTAGTTAGGAAATTAGTTATTCTCATTGCGGTTAAGCCTTTGTCTTATGACAGTTAAGCCGTTGCCTTATAACTTTGATAAATTTAGCTTCTGCCTTGTATGGTGGCTAAACTTTGATCATATCATTTTCGACCGATGTATTTCTGGCATTTTTCATTGTATTTTCCTTTGATTTGATAGAAATTTGTCATGCTCATCCAAAGCAAGAAGTGTTGTAAACACCTTCCAGCTTGCGGGAAGCTATTAGAGATATAAAAGATTAGTTACAAATTGGTTATATTAGTTAGGAAATTAGTTATTCTCATTAACTATATAAGCCCCAATATACTTCTTGTAAATCACCTTTTCTCATTACATCAATACAATTTCTATTTTTAAATTTTGGATTTTTTCTCTTTTATGGGCTTTGCCATGTTTCTTAACACACCTCCTAAAATTGATGTTGGTAACTTGGTATTGTAATACTTTGACAGACAAAATAATACCTCTAAGTAGTGCTCTGTCTTAGCTTTAACAACATCAATTATAGATTTATATCTTGTCTAGCATGTTTTTGCCCTTTGTGTTGAGCCATTGTCTTGAGATGTAGATGCAAATTTTAACATTAAAGTTTTATAACTGAATGATAAGTTTTAGAACAGTATTAAAATAAGCAGATTGATAGCCAAAAATTAAAATATTAAAAGAAAATAAACTTCAGAGTGATTATAATAATGCCAAAAGGACAAATATGATCTTGTAATTGTGGGGAAAGTAATATCCTTACTTAATCCACCTGCATGAGATAGTTTCTTGTATTAACGAATGTAATATAATAAATACTACTTTAACATTGAGATTTTGTAAACATTAGTGTTAGATACGAACTTATCACCCAACTAAGGGTTAGTTAAGTTGGTAAGCAGGCTCACGTCATATGAAATAGGATGCAAGTTTGAATTTCAATAAAAGTCACTCTAATTGGAAAACAACTAAAAACTCTTATATTCTAAATTGTCGACCATGAATTATTCACATAAAAATCTAAAAAGCCTAATCATAGAGATATCATGAGGCTCACTTGAGCCAAAGAAATAATTAGGATAGTTTTCAAAAAATACAATTATCAAGTATAAATGAAAAAAATAACTAATACAACAATTCTCATATAATAATACATAGTCACGATTCATAGATTCAGAAACACTTTAAAGCAAAGTTCTGAAAATCGAACCGATTATTGAATCGGTGAAGGAATTAATTCACAGTTCAATGGTTGAACCGTAATTAAACTGTGGTCGGGCCAAAATATAATATATATATATATATATATAATTCAATAAATAATACTTTTACTTGAAAAAATAAATATTAGTCTATATAATAAAGATATAGAGCACTTAATTACACTAATAACATTAAAATCCAATTTGATAACTTGTTGGTGATTAAGGAAATTTTTTTCAAAAGTTGGTGGTTAAAATGAAAAAGAAGTATATGCATTAAATGCTAAGCTCCATATGCGTATGTTATATGCTTGCTTAGCCAAATGTTAGTTTGACAAGCACTTTGAAAATTATGTCATCCTCACACTTATCCAATTGCTGGCTTCTTTGCTATGCTCTTTTTAATATCCAAATGCCAGCTTTGAGAGTTCCTCCTTTTCAAAAACCACAAATACGTTCTTTCAATATTCTTAAAATGCCTTCTGCTGCAACTGCATATGCTATGGCTGTCATTTTATTTTCTTCGATAAAAAATGCACAATCAGTTGACATAAAGCTACCACATGAGGATTTTTCATGAATGTTTGCTTCCGTCTTCATCGTCTATAATGGTTTTGTTTACATCATTACATTCGTCGGCGAGCCCTACAATAATGGTGGCTCTGTTTAACCGTTTCTTATTCTTCCCAAGGAGAGTTTTTATTCCTGTTCCGACTGTTTCAACTTGGTCCGGATTGAACGGTTCGTCCGGTTCAGTACCGGTTCTCTAATTCTTAAATTTTTTTTGACATAACGATTTATATAGCTCGATCGTACTAGAAAGATGACCGATTCCCAATCTAACCAGTTCAACCGGCCGGTCCAGTTTTCATAACCATACTTTAAAGACCACATTCTGCATAATATTTTTTACTTCTATGTCCTTCCTTGTCTCTTAAAACTATAGAACAAACATAATTCTATCAAGCATTAACTCAATGCGATACAAGGAAACAAATAAAAAGAAGAATAGCTTTGATCAGTTCCGTCAACCTTGTGAGCCCAAGTTTTCAACCCACAAGAACAGTACCCTATATGTGAAGCATCAATTTCAATTGGTCTGTTTTCGTAATTTGCATCAATTGTGCCCCCTACACACGTTTGACCACTGTGCCTCGCCATGTTTTATTTTTTTATTTTATAAAAAAGTAAAAAAATAAGACAATCATTTAAAAAGTTATTTTCACAATATAAATACTAAAAATAATTCATGTTTTATTGTATTCAAAGTAGAGGTGTTTGCGGCTTTGATTCAACTCACAAACCAACTCAACTCAAACCCACAAAGAGTGGCTTAATTCGGTTTTATGGATTAAGTTGAGTATGAAATTACTATATTCACCAACTTTGGATCGGTTTTGGGTTTTGACACTCTTAACCCAACCTAATTCAACTCATATATCCACATGTTTTTCTTTTTGTCATTAATAAAATAATGTCGTTTTGAGACCAAACAACATCATTCAACTTAAAAAGGATATTTGAATGAAAACATTTATGGGTCTCAAATTAAAACTATTCTAACTCTAACAGCTAGTATGTTGTCCTACCAAAAAATTCATGAATCATCTACTAAATATTTAGTGGATTATGATTTATTGACTTATGTTATGGTTATTGGTTTGTTGGCTAAGACATTGTTAGCACAAGGTTCCTTAGTGAGCTTATCTATGTGATGATAACAAACATGATGGATATATTGTTATAATGAATAACACAGATTGCTAATACTTGATATTAGTTAAAAGACTAATGTGTAGATTTTCATTAATATACATCGAAGATATTTTGAAGTAGTGTTAACACCAAAAAATAATAAATGGACTGAGCCAAGATAGTTGGGGTTCAAAATTCAACAATGTTAAGCTGATAAGGTAGCTGATAGACTATATTTTGCACTGTACAATGATGGTCAAGCCCCAAAACACTCAAATTTGATTTTGGAGCTCATATCGAGCTATCCTATGGGAATGGGCCTATTGGAGCAGGTCAGCTGAAGATTGAAGCTATACATGAATATTTGACCTAGTCTGAAGGCTTGTAACTGCTTAGATTTTGCACAACAATTATCTCGACAAAAATAGGGATAAGGAAAGACTAGGTCACCAAGTCAGTTATGCAGTTTAGCTAGAGTGGATAGTTTTCCCCCCTAAAATGAAGGAAGTAAGCTAATGTGGCACGTACAATTATTCTGATTGTTAAGCCATGATCCCATGACATAACAAGACTTGAGGAGGAAGACAATGAGATGTGGCAAATGGTTTTGGTGGATAATGGCTAGTTGGGGCACTATATAAAGGCTTGAAGAAGTGAAAGAAGATCATCTCTCAATCAACCAAACACAAATCAATTTATCTTTTATTTCATTTATGTCATTTATCTTTTTTATCGCTTTCTTTATCGCTTTATTTACTACTTTGTACTCAATTCATGCCATTTAATTTAATTCAATTTACAGTCTTTACATTTATAGTTTCCTTTTACATTATGCTTTAGCTGACCTTTGCACTAGGAGCTTTCTTTAGTATTCTAAGGACCAAAAGTTAAGGAATAGAGTCCATTCCTTAACTCTTCGTCTGAACATAGGAATCATTTGGTGCGATTTAATTGATCCAATTGATTGAATATAAAAATCGCCCAACTAGTATAAAGTTTATAAAGTTCAAGAAGAGTTGTTGTCTTTGGCTACACAAAGAATATGAAGATTCTCAAGACAAAATGGAGATCATACAAGTCTTCAAATTACATATACAAGTTGTTGTCTCGAAAATACAAATGTTTACATCAAGAAACATAGACATAAAGCTTTTCCTATGAAAACTAGAAGATCTTATTGAAGATAAAGTACAAGTCTTGTATGAAGCCTAAGGAAGAACAAGCTGAAAATGTCTATGAATGAAGATAGGTCTATTCAAAATTGTGCTACTTCAATAGTTTTGGATTCTTGATGAGTTGTCTCATGAATGAAGATGAGTCAGTTACCAGAAAGGAACATGCAATTGTTGCAATACATTGCAACTTCCAAGATTGATCTTACTTGATCCTAAAGGACTGTCAACAATCTTATATGCCTTTACAAAGATAAAACTTAAAGTCAAAAGGTTGCTTGTGTGCTGTCAAACACTTAACAATCCAACGAGCAAAAGGAACTTTTCAAAAAATATGAAGTACCTGTTATACCAGTTCATGGACCACCTTCAAATGGTCGAATCTTCCTTATTTGCTATAAAATTTTTGCTGCATAGAAGATTGAAGACGTTAGAATACGAGAATATCAAGAACATCAAGAGAAAGAAAATTCTTGTTGTATTATATTCATAGGCTAACTTGTGAGATATTTACTCTTAGTGAATTTTTCATACACATTATTCTTTTGAGTAAGTCTTGCATGGCTAAAAGGAAATTTAGCTAGGTAAACTAGTGTTTAGGCTTGTGAGTGACCTGTTAAGTAGTTTAGAGGTGTTACTTGCTTGTATTTACCTTAGAGAAAGTAAGGTGGATCAAAGAACACTCAGATTGATAGTGAAAAATCTTAGTTTGGCTGAGGATTGGAGATAAGTTCCACATTGAGATTAAACCAGTATAAATTCTCTTGTACAATCTTTTTTAACCCTATTATTTTATATTATACTAGATAATTGCCATGTGTGTTAAGTTTTGATTACTTGATAAAGTCTTTAAACTTCTATTTTATTAGTTTCTGTTGACATAAGCTACCTCTTGAGCTATCTCATCTCTACACTAGTTTCTTTGTTTGAGTATTTTGCAGAAATTGGATTTGTGGGTAACTTGATTAAATCCCTTTCTCAAGTCTTCTTTTACTAACAGACATGTGTTTGGTGTGAGATTTTGATTATGTAAGAAATGCTTTATATGGATAGGATATGTGCTTGGACTTCATCATTTATGTTATGTGTAAGGAATTTTGACTTATATTTTAATAAAGTATTTTATTTATATATATATATATATATATTCAACTCACAAGTTTAACTCAACTCAACTCCCAAATGTGCAAGTTGGGTTGGGTTGGGTTGGATTAAAAAAAAATTCCAACCTAATTCATTATTTTTATGAGTAAATCGAGTCTAAACTACTTAAAACTCAACCTAACAAAACTCATTAACACTACTAGTTCAAAGAATACAAACTTTATAACATTATTTCAATATTTTTTGGTTTTAAATTTTTATTTTCAATCAAAACATGGAAAAGGCACCTAGAATTAAGAAAATATTAGAGATATTTCGTCTTCATTTTCATTGTTGACGTTGTTGTTATCACGTTCGTTTGTCGTCATTTCATTCGTCTTTGTTAAACAATAGTTATTTCCATTTTTAAGCATTAGACAACTTTTTAATTGTCTCTTTATTTTGTGCTCTACTTCCTTAGTGAGAAAAAAAAGAGAGAAATTCTTTTTTTATGTTAAGAGGTACTCATCATTTGTACATTTAAAAAGAAAAGAAAAAATTGTACTCAGCTTATTTGTGTGGAACTTAACTAAAACAAAACAAAAAGGACAATGACACATTTCGGCCTATGCATGTGTGATTTACACTCTCCTATCAAATAAAGAAAGAATTGTAGAGCTCGTGAGCGTCAACTGAGTTAGTATGAGCATATGCTGGTTTTGGAGGGCGGAAGGTTCGATCCTCCTAATGCCATCCCTCTCCAAATCCCCCTATCTCCCATGGACCCTTTACAGGGACCTTTAGGTCTACCTTAATGGTAGGACTCCCTAAATTACTTAAAACAGGAGAAAGAATTGTAGAAATATTTAGTATAATAAATAAAATTGAATTGATTAAGATAAATTATTTTATATTGATAAACATATTTTATATGCATAATTTAGCACCTCTCATTGGTCTATTCTTATGAAATTATTGCATATATGAAGTGAAAATTGCATAATTCCTCATTTATTGGTTATGTTGTTACAAATTGAGCAGAACACCCGAAGGACTATTCAAAGCAGTTGTTGAATCAAAATATCATGAACTTGAATGTTGATATCCATATAGCTCAAACAAAAGAGAAATGAAGACCTAAACTCAGTGAATTTTGGGTTACATCAAATTCAGGACAAATCAGAAAATTCCTGCTCAAACCTATACTTGGTTATTTGGTGATTTCTCAAGATCTAACCGTTGGATGTAGCTGAAATTTTGATATGTCATTCATGACATCATTCTCTATGACTTTCCTAGAAATGAAGATTTCCAGATTAGCACCGGACGTGGGTCAAAATTAGGCAACAAGTTGGTGGCTGTCATTATTGATATAATCTGAGTAGTTTCGGAAAAATGGTCAGATCTCAAGATCCAACCGTTAGATCTGGCTGAAATTTTGACATGTTCTTCACGACTGCATGTGCTACAACTTTCATGAAGAGAAGATTTCCAAATTATGACGGGAGCAATGACGAATTTGATAATCTTCAGAGCTGAAATTTCAACCCATGTGCAAAGAGATTTGACAAAATTGTAATTGAATAGTTCTAGCCTTTGCCTATAAAAGGAAGGCATTTGCCACACTTAAGGGCATCCCATTTCTGAATTCTCTCATTGTAGTTTGAGTTAGGGGTGATACTTTGATAAATTGTGAGATTTATACTTTGATTTCAAGGTTAGATCTTCCAATTTGTTTAAAGGAAATCCCAAAGCTCTTGTAGTTTGTATAATATAATCTTCATCTTATTCAAGTTTCTTCATCTTGATGTCTAGTTAAGGTTCTTCCTAGAGTTAAGGGTGAAGCTTTCATAAATTGTGAGATTTAAACTTTGATTTCAAGGTTAGATCTTCCAATTTGTTTAAAGTAAATCCCGAAACTCTGCGTGTTCTTGTCAATACCAAACAACCACTTTCATTTCTATCATGCTTTTCACTTATTCTTTTGTTTCCTTTAATATAATGAGTAGCTAAATTTCTATACTAGGATTGCAATTTGAACTCACACGTAATTTGATTCGTTTATCATATCCAAGAGTAGGTTGATTATCTTGAATTGTTTATCTTACTTGTTCTTAATGCTTTTAATTAATTGGCCATTAATTAAATTGAATTGATAAACCTTAAGCAACTTGACAAAGGAATTTTGGTTTTAGATCTAAGTAAGATAACATATGATCTTTGTGCGAAAGCCTTGAGTTTATATAGGATAGACATATACCTATATAACATATGTAACCATTAATGAAATCGGAACTTAATGAATTCTTGATTATTTGATAGACATAGACATATAGTTTATCATTAATTAAGGATATTTCTATTTGACCATCGAAAGAGGCTTATAGATAAATTAAGGATTTCTAGTTAACAATTCAGATAATTAATTGATCTTGGATGGAAGTAAGAGAATCAAGTAAAGTGTGAGAGATAATTGCAATCTTAGGCTTGGTTAATTTGATCATTAACTTTATCTTCTTGTTTACTTTAATCTTTAGTCTTTCATAAATGATCTCTTATTAAGTTGTTTAAATAAGATTGAGTTTTGCAAACTTTTAGTAGATAGTCAAATTTAGAATTAATCCCTGTAGGTTCGACACTTTCTTACAACTATATTACTTGATTTGTGATAACGTATACTTGCGTTCTGATTTACCACATCATATATACATTTTAAATTAAATTAAATAATATATATAATATTGTATACTTATATATTTCTTATAACTATATCCATCTTAAGAGTAAAATAAGATCAAATTAAGACATGTTTTTTATTTTGTTTTCATCATCATTATTAGTTAACGCGATGTTACGCAGCTCGGATAATGACTAGAACAATGATCAGAATTCAGAACAATGTTCCAAGTGAGGTAGGTCCCCTCACCCTTTGGGTCAATTTCTGGGTTACAGAGTATTTTTTATATTAGTTGTTACTATCACTATTGTCATTAAACACCATAGCGGAGTCGGTAAGTCAGAGATGTACTTGTCCCATTATTGCCGTTACCGGCCCCTTGATAAATGAATGCCCCTCCCAACTCGTAAGCCCTAAATTGGGTTCCACTCAAAAATCATATAGTACATCTAATTTTCTTTGTGTTTTTTATTTGAATAGCATTTAATTTCTTCGTGAATGTATTCTAACGTTATTACAAGATTAGATGTAAACACACCATTAATTAGGATTTATAATTTAAACCACTTTGACTCTGTATACATTATTTGTTTGACAAAATGAAAATTCCTATAAGTCCAATTTATTTTTTTATTTAAACAATTTTTTATTGTATTAATATTATAGTAATATTTCCACGTTGATTAGGATACTACTATATTAGCTAAAGTAACTTAGGTGAAAAATAATATTATAAGAAATAGGAAAAAAATTCAAAAAAAAGAAAAGAAAACCTTTCAATCTAGAGGAAACAACATCGAGTTTTTTTTATAAAAAAAAGGTTCACAAAAAAAATAAAAAACTATAGATATATCTTCGAATATTTAATATTGTTATTTTAAATCTCTGTACCACTATTGTATTAAAAAATTGTTATTTTAAATTTTTAGTATTGAACATATATTATTAACTAATTAATAAGTATATTATTACCAAAAAACTAATTAATACGTATATTAATTTTTTGATAGATAATTTGACATAGTATATACTAATATTTGAGAGAAGATTAATCAATATTGTGAATATCAACTTCAACCTAAGGTAGCTTATATTGAAGTAAATATTGCAAATCTCTTTTGATCCTGGCATCCTGTCCTGCATGAAGGGAACAAAATAAAAGAAAATGAATATCATTTTAATGACAATAATAAAATTCGAAAAGCATATTTACAAAGGGGACGTTGTTATGGTTTTTCAAAATATATACATTTTAAAGTAAATTGTGTCCATTCAATTTAAAAACACTCTTTTTCTTAGAAGAAAAAAATTATATACATTATATTTTGTCCCTTTATTTTTGTTGCTGGCTCCGCTACTCACAATCACATTATCCGAAATAGCATTCTTAATTTACAATCTTTGTCATCACCTGAACTATGACGTGTCACGAATTGTTATAACAACTGTCATTGACACTGTTAACTTTGTTTAAAGTAAAAGTTTAAAAAGAGAGCATTCTATCACATTCTATTATAAATTTTAACGAAAGTTTACAATAAAACTTACATATTACTTACAACAAAGATTTTGACAACATAAATTGAATATAAACCTTTCAAATAAAATACTTCTATCTAGTGCCAAAGCTTCATAGTGCCCCAAAAAATTTCACTTGACAAAGTTCCACTAGATGGTCATTCCTTTCAGCTTAAAACTTCTCTTTTACTATAAATAAATATCTTCATCTCTTTATCCCTTTCAAAAGAAACTTTTCTTTCTTGTTTTTTGTTTCGACATAAACATCAACCTTAAATTTCATTGCTACAACTGCTTCTGAAAAAAAAAAAAACAGTTCAATTTGCTGCCCCAAAAATTAGCAGTGAAGTTCCGCCACTGTTTCTATCCTTATAAACTTAACCAATTTAGCACTACAAAGTTCTGAATTGAAGATAAATAATATTTTTAAGTAAATGTTTTTTATATTATTTTTCTGTTTAAATAATTGTATCGAATACTATTCTATCCTTTTATATCATCCTATCTTATTCTATTTGGTGTATTAAATGAGGTCTTGGATAATTTAAGGGATTTAGCCTAATGGTTAAGAAAGTGTGTTTCTTATTCTTGTTGTTTCTTATTCTTGTTGGATCAAACGTTTATAATTAGGCCAAAAATTATAGTTGTTAGTTAAGGCATAATTTTTTCTACTTAAATCCATCAACAAACGTCTCAATTCGATATGACTCGACCATATTTGAGTCTTGTCAAGGCAGAATATTAGCCCGCAATCAATAATCTCCTTCCAGCATTTGTCTCTAGCAGTCCATGCCTTCCTAGAAGTCGAACCTACAATTCAATTTGACCCCAACACTACATAGGCCCTGCTAAGGTAGGATATTGACCTATAACCAATAATCTATCTCCCAACACATGCTAGTAGTCTGTGCCTTTCTGAGAATCAAACTTGTGATTCTTGACTCTAAAACCATTTATTAGATTGAACGCTTACTACTATGCCAAAAATTATGGCTATTAGTATGCTAGGTTAGGATTTACATTAAATAGACTTTACTTGTGTTTGCAAAAGTGTAATCGTAACCTGACTCATTAACTATCAAAGCTCTTTTTTCTTGTTTGGATTGGTCTTTTGTAAAAACATAAAAGGTTGACATGACCTAAAAACCTATTTAAAGGTATATATAAAGGCATTCAAATAAGCTAATAGGTCAAACTTTACAAGTTTTAAAAATACCTAGCCTTTAACAATTTGTATTGTGTATAAAATTAATAAATAATATTAATATATAACTAATAAATTATATAAGTATTATGCACTTTTAATTATATGAATGTATAACAAATATATAGGTCAGTTTGTTATTGTTATGCCAAATAGGCCTTAGCTTCTTTAATTAAATAGACAGATAAAGTCTAGCTTGTTTGATAAATAAGTTAGGCAAATGAGACCAACAGTAAGTTAGGCCATCTAGCTTAAATCCATCAGTAAGCAACACGGTTTGATATGACTTTGACCCTACACAAGGCTTTGCTAAAATAACATGCTAGCCTACAACTAAAATCTTAACTACTTAGGTTCGAAAAATTTTGGGCTAAAACCTAGGATAGTTAATTCATTTAAACGAACCAGGCTAATTTGGTGATGGGACGATAGTCTCAATTGATGCAAAACTTAATCTGAAAATACTCTCAAGATATAAACAAAAAAATGGTTTTAGATAGAGAAAAAATACGACCATGGTATAAAATCACTAAATTGTATATAAAAAAATTTATTGATCTAAGACATTGCATAAATACAGTAAAATTAGAATATTATCTAATAACTTCATGAAAATATATATAAAAAATGTGTAAGTGTAAATTTATACAATTATCTTTACTCAAAATAATAATATCAAGTGATATGTTGCCGTTACATAATAGGAGTGGGGTCAACTCAGTGGCTCAACTTGCTAATTTTTAACGTCATAACAAAATGAATATTATTGCAGTTTTAATTTTTCTATTATTTAAACCTAATAATATAAATATTTTAAATATAAGCTACGCCCATGAGAATGAGATTAAAGAAATGATAATTTCTACGAAATCTTTTGTTACGAATGAGCTGACCAAATAAAAGAGGCTGAATTTGGTTATGTGAGACACTCAAATAATTGACCTAGTTTTTTATGTGTTCAGCCACGTCATTCGTAATTATGCTATAATTCCTCCTTATTATATAGTATGTTTTGTATGCTGTTCGGTAAGCCCATAATGCATCATCCAATCTCTTGGATCAACCCTTTCTTGTGGGATTCACAGTTTTCTCAAAGATCCTCTTGATTTCTCTGTTAGAAACCTCAACTTGGCCACTAGTCTGAGGATGGTATGCAGTTGCCACCCTATGAGTCACTCCATATTTAGCAAGAAGGGCTCCAAAGTATTTGTTGTAAAAATGACTCACTTCATCACTTATTATTGCTCTTGGAGTTCCAAACCTGGTGAATATGTTTCTCTTCAAAAAATTCAACACCACTTTAGAATCATTAGTGGGTAAAGCAGTTGCTATCCTCACAAGGTAAATTAATAATAGCATCTTCTAAAGGATCAGTACTAAAACCATTAGTACTTGATTCGAATTTGCTATCATCAATAACATTAATCATGAAGCATTCTTCAGATTCTTGAGGATATTTCATAGCTTTAAAGACATTGAATGTTACCTCTTGATCTTGTACCCTCATAGTCAGCTCACCTTTTTGTACATCTATGGGAGTTCTACCAGTAGCTAGGGAAGGTCTCCCAAGAATGATTGGAACCTCTCAATCCTCCTCCATGTCTAATACTACAAAATCAGCAGGAAATATGAATTTATCAACCTTCACTAAAACATCTTCTACCACTCCTTTTGGGTAGGTGAGAGATCTGTCTGCTAATTGTAGAGTGAGATTAGTTTGTTTCACCTCCATCAATCCAAGTTGCCTGTAAACAGAAAGAGGCATCAAATTTATACTAGCTCCCAAATCACATAAAGCTTTACCAAAAATTTTATTACTAATAGTACAAGGAATAGTAAAACTCTTTGGATCTTTTAGCTTTGGCGGTAGCTTTTTCTGTAATATGGCACTGCACTCTTCAGTAAGTGCAACAGTTTCAAAATCTCAAAGTCTTCTCTTTTTGGACAAGATTTCATTCATAAACTTGACATAGCTCGGCATCTGTTCCAAAGCTTCAGCAAAAGGAATATTAATATGAAGTTTCTTGAATACCTCTAGAAACTTAGTGAATTGCTTGTCCATCTTTTGCTTTTGAAGTCGTTGTGGGAATGCAGGTGGAGGGGGTTCATTCTTCTCAGATTTCTTCAATAGAAAAGGCTCTTTAGAATTGCTCTTTGATTGTTCATGAATCTTCTCATCTTCATTTTCTTCAGGTTTTTGAATGACTTCATCCAATTCTTTGCCACTCCTGAAGGTAACAGCCTTACATTGTTCATTATTACCTCCCTTAGGATTGGTCTCCGTGTTGCTCGGCAAACAACCTTGAGGACGATTATTTATAAAACCAGATAATTGCCCTATTTGAACCTCAAGATTCCTGATAGAAGCTCCTTGACTTTGAAGTTGATTCATACATTGTTGAGTACTCTTAGTCAACTGTAAGATTGCTTCCTCCATTACAGATTTCTTCTCTTGTTGTGGAGCTTGTTGTTGGAACCCAGGTGGTCCCATCGGTCTAGCTGATGATGAAGCTTCTTGGTTATTTATCCAAGAAAAATTGGGGCGATTCCTCCAACTGGGATTGTAGAAATTTGAGTTTGGGTTGTGTTGTTGCCGATTGAAGTTACCCACATAATTAGCAATTTCATAATTAAATGAGCATTGATCAACAGAATGGGGTCCAGAGCAATACTCACAAATTATGAAAGGGCTTTGAATAACATGTATTGACTATTGATTCGATTGATTCCCAACTGAGTCTAGTTTCTTAGCCAGTGCAGCTACTTGTGCAGATAAAGTATCTACTTCATAAATTCCAGCTACTTTCCTTTGTGATGCTCTTTCAGTAGGCCATTCATAGTTATTGGAAGCCATCTCTTACAATAAATCATAACCTTCATCAACAGTTTTGTTCATCAATGCACCACCAGCAGCAGCATCAATGGTTGATCTCAGAGAATTAGTCAAGCCATTATAGAAAGTCTGAACTTGAAGCCACTTTTGTACCCCATGATGAGGGTATCTTTTAAGTAGATCCTCGAATCTCTCCCATGCCTTATACAATGATTCTGAATCATATTGCTGAAAAGAGATAATTTCATTCCTCAACTTTGCACTCTTTGCAGGAGGGAAATACTTAGCTAAGAATTTTTGTGCCATCATATCCCAAGTAGTGATAGAGTTATCGGGTAGAGAATTTAACCAACTTTTAGCCTTGTCTCTTAGTCAAAAGGGAAAAATTCTTAACCGAATAGCATCCTCTTGTTCTTGAAAGTATCACAGATCTCCAGGAAATTTGCTATATGTGCATTTGGGTCTTCATGAGGCAAACCCCCAAATTGATTATTTTGCAGCATCTGGATCACTCCTAGCTTAATATCAAAGTTGTTAGCTTGTATTGGAGGTCTGACAATACTTGAATGAACTCCATCAGCAGTAGGAATTATATAATCCCTAAGAGTTCTGGGTTGTTGATCAACTGGCCCAAGGTCTCGATTTCTATTTTCGTCAGCCATTCTTCTTTGTTGCAATAACTCTTGACGACGTTCTTTTCTATTTCTGTGGCAAGTTCGCTCAATCTCAAGATTAAGAGGAATCAACTCATTGTCTTGAGCACTACGCATAAACAGTTCGAAAAATTAAAAAGAAATAAAAGAACAAGTTTAAAGTAAGACCAAGTATGCTAATATTAATAGTAGTAAAATAAAGAATTAATCCCCGGCAACGGCGCCAAAAACTTGATGTGGTAAATCAGAACACAAGTATACGTTATCGCAAATCAAGTAATATAATAGTAAGAAAGTGTCGAACCCACAGGGATTAATTCTAAATTTGACTATCTACTAAAAGTTTGCAAAACTCAATTTTATTTAAACAACTTAATAAGAGATAATTTATGAAAGACTAAAGATTAAAGTAAACAAGAAGATAAAGTTAATGATCAAATTAACCAAGCCTAGGATTGCAATTATCCCTCACACTTTACTTGATTCTTTTACTTCTATCTAAGATCAATTAATTATCTGAATTGTTAACTAGAAATCCTTAACTTATCTATAAGCCTCTTTCGATGGTCAAATAGAAATATCCTTAATTAATGATAAACTATATGTCTATGTCTATCAAATAATCAAGAATTCATTAAGTTCCGATTTCATTAATGGTTACATATGTCATATAGGTATATGTCTATCCTATATAAACTCAAGGCTTTCGCACAAAGATCATATGTTATCTTACCTAGATCTAAAGCCAAAATCCCTTTGTCAAGTTGCTTAAGGTTTATCAATTCAATTTAATTAATGGCCAATTAATTAAAAGCATTAAGAATAAGTAAGATAAACAATTCAAGATAATCAACCTACTCTTGGATATGATAAACAAATCAAATTACGTGTGAGTTCAAATTGCAATCATAGTATAGAAATTTAGCTACTCATTATATTAAAGGAAACAAAAGAACAAGTGAAAAGCATGATAGAAATGAAAGTGGTTGTTGGTATTAACAAGAACACAACGGGCTAGAGTTTCGGGATTTACTTTAAACAAATTGGAAGATCTAACCTTGAAATCAAAGTATAAATCTCACAATTTATGAAAGCTTCACCCCTAACTCTAGGAAGAACCTTAACTAGACATCAAGATGAAGAAACTTGAATAAGATGAAGATTATATTATACAAACTACAAGAGCTTTGGGATTTACTTTAGACAAATTGGAAGAATTAACCTTGAAATCAAAGTATAAATCTCACAATTTATCAAAGTTTCACCCCTAACTCAAACTACAATGAGAGAATTTAGAAAATGGGATGCCCTTAAGTGTGGCAAATGCCTTCCTTTTATAGGCAAATGCTAGAACTATTCAATTACAATTTTGTCAAATCTCGTTGCACATGGGTTGAAATTTCAGCTCCGAAGATTACCAAATTCGTCATTGCTCCTGTCATAATTTGGAAATCTTCTCTTCATGAAAGTTGTATCACATGCAGTCTTGAAGAACATGTCAAAAATTCAGTCAGATCTAATGGTTGGATCTTGAGAAATCATTATTTTGCTGAAACATCTCAAATTATATTAATAATGACGGCCACCAACTTCTTACCTAATTTTGGCCAACTTCCGGTGCGAATCTGGAAATCTTCATTTCTATGAAAGTCATATAGAATGATGTCATGAATCACATATCAAAATCTCAGCTACATCCAACGGTTAGATTTTAAGAAATCACCAAATAACCGAGTATAGGTTTGAGTAGGAATTTTCTTATTTGTCCTAAATTTGATGTAACCTAAAATTCACTGAGTTTAGGTCTTCATTTTTCTTCTGTTTGAGCTATACTGATATCAACATTCAAGTTCATGATATTTTGGTTTAACAACTGCTTTGAATAGTCCTCCGGGTATTCTGCTCAATTTGTAACAACATAACCAATATATGAGGAATTATGCAATTTTCACTTCATATATGCAATAATTTCATAAAAATAGACCAATGAGAGGTGCTAAATCATGCATATAAAATATGTTTATCAGCCTACAACTAAAAATCTTAACTACTTAGGTTTGAAAAATTTTGAGCTAGAACCTAGGATAGTTAATTCATTTAAACGAACCAGGCTAATGTGGTGGTGGTGGGACAATAGTCTCAATTGATGCTAAACTTAATCTGAAAATACTTTCAAGATATAAACCAAAAAAATGGTTTTATATAGAGAAAAAATACGACCATGGTATAAAATCGCTAAATTGTATATAAAAAAAATTATTGATCTAAGACATTGCATAAATACAGTAAAATTAGAATATTATCTAATAACTTCATGAAAATATATATATAAAATGTGTAAGTGTAAATTTATACAATTATCTTTACTCAAAATAATAATATCAAGTGATATGTTGCCGTTACATAATAGGAGTGGGTCAACTCAGTGGCTCAACTTGCTAATTTTTAACGTCATAACAAAATGAATATTATTGCAGTTTTAATTTTTCTATTATTTAAACCTAATAATATAAATATTTTAAATATAAGCTACGCCCATGAGAATGAGATTAAAGAAATGATAATTTCTACGAAATCTTTTGTTACGAATGAGCTGACCAAATAAAAGAAGCTGAATTTGGTAATGTGAGACACTCAAATAATTGACCTAGTTTTTTATGTGTTCAGCCACGTCATTCGTAATTATGCTATAATTCCTTCTTATTATATAGTATGTTGAATAAAACGTTTGATTTTACTTAATTTTTACATAAAATAGTTTTTCAGTTAAAAGTTATTTCTGCAACATTTTTATTATGTTTTTCTAAATATAAAATAAGTTAACTTAAACACGCGCTACAGGAGACCAAAACCCCAATATAATTCAAGTTCCTCGATGAAAATACATGTTCCAAAAATTAATATGGGAGGAATTTTTTATAAAAGTTTGTGGGTCATTTTATCATTTTTCTTACATAATAAGAATATTCTCATATCAATTTTTATGTTAATTGAGACTAAGATCATTCTCAAATTATCTTAAAGGAGTACCTTTACATTGACCTACAACATTTAAAGAAATTAACTTAGAAAGGTTCTATAAATACATTACCCCCCAACGAGGTGATTTTTTTGTTTGAATTCTCTGAAGAATTAAAAAAAAGGGTGGTTAGGTTAAGCAATTAGTATTCTTTTTCTATTATGCAGAAATGTGAATAATTTACATAATATGCTTACTAATCCTTTGTGTATTTTGGTGTTTCTAACCATCCACTCAATTTTTTTTACTAACCCCCTTACTTATGTTGATACATATTCTTCTAACAAATTCTCATAATATCTTTTGAATTATTTAAAATAAAAAATGTTAAATAAAAAAGTATAAACATTTAATTTCTTTAGAATTTAAAAAATATTGAATACTTTATTTTTTAAATAACAAAAAATTATTAGAATAATTATTTAGATAAATTTAAAAATTTTCATTAATGAATTCTCTTATATATTGTCGAAAGATTATTTTTACATTGTTTAAACTTTGGGTTCGATAGCGAAAAATGAGATTGCATTCCTCAAATCTATGCATGGTCAAAAGAATAATCAAGTGAATGGCCGGGAAAAAAAATGAATAAAGTAGTTGGACTGTCTTTGAAGAGAAGATTACAAGGCATAGAACGAGGCCAGCAGGAAGTGGGACCCTTTTAGTACGTTATCAATACCAAAATCTTAAAAGTGTTATGCAGATTTCATGACGGGAGTTTGCCCAATTTTATGTAAGGGCATGTCATAATTTTTAACGAAGATTTATAATATATTTACAGAGGATGTACTAATAAATGATTATAAATAAAAAAATAAATTTTCATTGTTTTTGTCAACGTTATTAAATCCTGCTAATTATGTTCATCTTAAACTTTGTCACAAACAAAAAAAATTCCATAATAGTAATGGTAGACAGTAAAATTATTTTGATAAAATTCAATCATTAAAAAATGAATAACAATACCAATTTATTTTGGGTATCTAACATTTTTTATTTTCTAATTTGTTGGTAAAAGAAAAACCCTAGCATAATTTTATTTTTTATAAATTTATAGAAGCGAGCGAGTATAGAAAAATGTAATTGGAGTATTTGAAGAGATCCAGGATTAGAAGGCGGAAAAGGAGGCAAGGTAGAAGGCTTTTTAGTACAAACAATACCAAAAAGAAGCGGATTCCCGGTAAAAGAAAAACTGAAGCATAAAAAAATGTCCAATTATTTGCATATGAAAATTATGGCTCCTTAACCTTGCACGTTATTCAACTTAAAAATTGCATTTCTTTATTATTGGGTCAAATGTGATAAATAAATAAAATTTAAATAATAAACCTAAACATTACTTTAAATATATATATATATATATATATATATATATGTATATATGCTTATTGCCGTATTCTTCTCCTTTGCCGTTGTTGCGGTTGTGGGTGACAGACTGTGAAGGAAGCATAATGGCTGCGTCTGCGTGCGGTTCGGTGGAGGAGTTCCTGCAGCAGTGCAAGCAGTCCGGCGACGCTGCATACGCTGCCCTCCGCTCGGTGCTGGAGCTCCTGGACGATCCGAAAACCCGTTCTGAAGCTCGGATCTTCCTTTCGGACCTTCAGAAGCGTTTTACCACCAAGGAAGCCTGCGATCAATGCTTTCAAACCTACCATTTTCGGATCGAAGACGTTTTCTTGGACCAATACGAGGGTATTCCTTTTCACTTTCTAATACGATATTCGTCGTTTTCATTGGATATGGATACGCTAACAGTAACAGTGTCGGTGCGTGATTCTCCTAACTCCTAAGAAAGACAATATCTGTCTGGAATTCGTTATTTATTTTCTCTTACTTTCTTAGCAACCAATCAAATCAGTGTTTGATAAAACTCTGCCGCGTGTCCTTTCAATTTCATGGAAAAAGGCGAAACGCAGTAAGTAACTGGGACAATAAAAATAAAATGAAAAGGACTTGGCCGCGGAATTGGAAGCAAAACTAAATTAAATTAAATTTTAAAAAAAAAGTTGTATAGATTTGCTTGCGTTCGGTTGGTTTTGTCTTTTTTGACGAAAACGGTGAAAAGTAACAGGATAGGATCTATTATCGTTTTCACAATTTGCTTCTCCTTATTTAATTTTAAACAGTCTGTGCCCCCTTTTCTTTGGCTCATGCGTTCGATTTCACTGTATCTGTATGGATTTTACCGTATAACAGACAAAACTCAGTTTGCTTTCTTACTATCAATTTTACGGTCAGTGGTCCTGGTAGGTAGCGAAAGCTTTGTACAATTTTAATTTTGATGTCTTAAAGTGGTTGTGTTGTGGGCATTCTTTCTTTGCCCTCTGTTTACTTTTCTTTTCAATTTGAGCTAACATATCAAGTACTTGTCTGACTCTCTGTTACTAAATGCAGGATACCAAGGGAGAAAGAAATTGACAATGATGGTCATCCCTAGCATTTTTGTCCCAGAAGACTGGTCCTTTACTTTTTATGAAGGAATTAATAGACATCCAGATTCCATTTTCAAGGACAGGACTGTTTCTGAGTTAGGTTGTGGAAATGGATGGATATCCATTGCCATTGCTGAGAAGTGGTTGCCTTCCAAGGTTTCCTTTCAAACACTCATTCACTACATTTTCTTTTCATGCCAACGCCTTTTATTTCATTCTTTTGCTTCAAACACTTACTAATAACTGTTTTCCCATTTGCTGTTACATTTCTGCAGGTGTACGGCCTTGATATCAATCCAAGAGCGGTAAAGGTTTCCTGGATTAACTTATACCTAAATGCTTTAGATGAAAAAGGCCAACCCGTCTATGATGAGGAGAAGAAAACTTTGCTGGACAGGGTAGAGTTCCATGAATCTGATCTTCTATCCTATTGCAGAGAAAATGAAATTCAACTCGAAAGAATTGTGGGATGCATACCACAGGTAATTCCAGAATCATCACATGATGTAGGAAGACATTATGTACGTTATTATACTTGACATACTTGTCATAGGTATGCCTAGTGCAAGTTGCATTGAGGTGCCTCTTTGGGAGCCAGGTAACTAGGGGAGGTACCTGCAAGATTCTACAGTCACCTTTTGACAAGATCACCTTTGGCCTTCCCTTAGCAGTTAGAGTGGGAGCTTTTGACTGTATGTTAATGTTACTAAGTGGGGAATCGTTGCTTTTGAGGTTAAATTTTAAATGTTTGACTTATGGTGCTTTGTGTTTAGATTCTTTTGAGTGATGTTGAAGTGGAATATTATTTTAATATAGACTAATGGAGTTTGGACTTCAGATGCTAATATGCCTTTCTTGTTATTGTTAATATTCTTGATTCATATGCTGGGTCAGCTGCTGCTTTTTACCTTGTGGTTTTGCTTTTTATGGAGCAAAGTAATAATTTTGGTGTTTGATACTTCGATACATTCATAATTTCACATGCATTTAACTTTCTGGCATGCTTATCTGATTATTTTAGTGTTTCTAGAACCAGATAAAGGTTGTTGATAGTAGCTTTTACCAGCAACTTTATAAAACAGATTAATTTCAAATTTGGCTTGTAACAGTTGTGATGGTTGGATTCTGCATTCCACATTTCATTCTTCACAGAAGCATGCACCTTAACTCTGGACCTGGTTTCAATGCTGTAGATCTTGGCACCTTGGGCAATCAGCTCATTTAGCAGTCACGAGTCTTCATGAATTTGGTTTATCCTGTGGTGTTTTGGCATAACCATTTTACTAAATATTAATTATTCTTCTTGTTGGCTTCCTACAGATTCTTAATCCTAATCCAGATGCAATGTCTAAGATGATAACAGAAAATGCAAGTGAGGAATTCCTTCATTCGTTGAGTAATTATTGTGCACTTCAGGTAAAGAAGATCCTGATTTTATTTTATTGGTCATCTGCAATTTACTTGGAACATGACATTTATGTCCTGCATGTTTTCATGCTAAACGCCTAATCTGAACCTAACCAATCCCAAAAGAGAGGGTAAAAGAAGTAGAGAAATAATTTTTTTGTTGGCACTATGTTTCTTAAATTTTCTACCTGCTTAGCTATGACATTGTTTCATCAGAGCAAGTTTTATGCGTTTGTCCTGGTTACTTCATATTCTCATTTAATGATTCCTGTATTTGCCAAGCCACAAAATTAACCTTGTTATTAAGATATCACTTTTACCTGCACAAGTTATCCCTGATTCGCCCAGTGATGGAGTTCTTTTGGCATATAGAAATGTTTATGATTGATATATTAGCTGCCTATTTATGACATAAATGCATCATTCTCATGTTTATTTTGTTTTATGTTGTCTAGGGTTTTGTGGAGGATCAGTTTGGCTTGGGTTTAATTGCTAGGGCAGTTGAAGAGGGGATAGCAGTAATCAAACCAACCGGAATTATGATCTTTAATATGGGAGGCCGCCCAGGTCAAGGTGTTTGCAAACGATTGTTTGAACGTCGCGGTTTCCGCATTACAAAGCTTTGGCAAACTAAAATTATTCAGGCTAGTAAACATATGTTTGACTAGATTAATATCATTTCTCCAGTGGAAGTGTAATCTTATTGAGATGTATTGGTACAGGCTGGTGACACAGATATTGCAGCCTTAGTTGAGATTGAGAAGAACAGTCCACACCGTTTTGAGTTCTTTATGGGACTTTCTGGAGATCAGCCTATTTGTGCGAGGACAGCGTGGGCCTATGGAAAGGCCGGTGGCAGTATTTCCCATGCTTTATCAGTTTACAGTTGTCAACTTCGGCAACCTAACCAGGTGGGTACTTCACTAAAGGTTGTTTGATTCACAAAGAGTATCTATTGCCCCCAATAAAGAAGGAAACTTAAAGCATAATGCCATTCGTACATTGACAGGTTAAGGTTATTTTTGAGTTTCTCAAAAATGGATTCCAAGAGATCAGCAGTTCTCTAGATTTGTCTTTTGAGGAAGATTCTGTTGCTGATGAGAAGATTCCTTTCCTTGCATATCTTGCAAGCACTCTAAAAAAGAATTCCTATTTTCCGTATGAGCCACCAGCTGGAAGCAAACGTTTCCGTAAACTCATTGCAGGATTTTTGAAGACTTATCACCATATTCCACTCACTGCCGATGTAAGAAGAAAACAGTGCTATATTAATTATTTTGCCATGCTCCAGGATGCTTATACATAGATGCATATAGCATAGGGTGATGTCCCATTAGGTTTTATCTTTTTAATAAGCTCTCCTTTAAATATCTCTTGTTGGCTGGCCATCATGTAAATACTGTTCTTTGCTGCAACCAAGCAAAATTCCAGGGTCGTATATGTGAGTAGGGTCAGTTATCATTCAAATTCTAGTGCAAATCCTGCAAGTGCATGTCTGCTTTAAATTTAAACACAAAAATCCAAGAGGATTTGTTGGTGCTAGCTCATGTGAATTTGCCCAAAAAATAAATATCTGTATTCCACAAATGAATAATAACAAAGCCAAAGATGAAAAGCTAGAGGAAGGATGGTTTGATATCTAAATTGGTCTCTCAGTAGAGTACAGATGTTGCCCACTTGAAGTAACAACAATTTTGGTCAACATTCATTTGAAGGCTAGGAGTTTTGGCATCAGAATTCTTTCTATTATTAGATGTGTTAATAGTTTCGGACATTCATTGTGATTTATGTCTGTACCTGCTGTGGCTTATGGATGCAAATGCTTTCTATAGAATACTAATAATAACAATAATATGTATGTGTGTAGTGCTCTCCTCAAATTGTTTAATTTTGTTGATAACAAGTAATATGTGAACCATTCTACTCGGGCTAGTAGTTGGGAACTACATGTCCTATAGTATTTTTGTTTGGTCTGTATAATAATACAATATTGACTTCCTCTTTTGAAATCTTGTGCAAGAATGTTATCATATTTCCTTCAAGGACTGCAGCAATTGAGAATGCTCTTAGATTGTTCTCACCTCGCCTTGCAGTTGTTGATGAACATCTGACTCGACACCTACCTAAGCAGTGGTTAACATCTTTGGCACTTGAGGTATGGAATAGTCATGCCTTTCTCTTTTGTGCCCTCATGCTTTTCAAAATGGCACATATCATTTGCTACCATAATTTCTACAATTTTTAGAACTTGATTAATATTTCATTGGGTCCCTGTATGGTTATGTCAAAGAAATGCAACTACGGGCATGTTTGTCCTTGCTGTGAAATTTTTGCTAAAGCAAGAATCAATTCTGAAAAAAGTTCTTTTGGTGAGGAACACTTTTAAGAAAGAAATGCAACTATGTGCATGTTTGGCCTTTCTGTGAAGTTTTTCTGGCAAGAATAACATCTTTAAAAGTGTTTTTTTGTCAGAAAAACATTTTTTTGGTGTGAAACAATTTTGGCAAGTTTCTACTGAAAAATACGTGCATGGACCATGCAGTCCATGTATCCACGTACAGATCCAATTTGTACAATTTGTTTCCCGTGGACCTGGTCCACAAAAGGATCTCTCAGTTTCTACTTCTAATTTCTGCTGCCAGCAGAAGCTCTGAATACTTACTTTTCTTCCAGATTTAAAAAAATAGATTCCGCTTCTATATAAAAGCAATTTTAGTTGCTGGCCTAACACTATTAGAAGTTCTGGAAAGTTCTTTTATTTACTTAAGAGATGGAGAGCTTGCTGTGATCACTCACTTTCTGGAAGTAGAGTAAGATTGTTGTATTCAGCATTATTACTTGATGGTATTTCCCTGCCCCACATGCTCACCCCCCTTCTTTTTTGGGGTATAACTTTAAAACTGTGATGTGATCCTCACAGACATTAAATCCAGCTGTCGTTGAATTTTGCTAAATAAATTTAAACTGTCTTTTATTGTCCTGTAGTTTACTCTTAGCCTTTTAAGTTTTCTCAGCATAAGGCATATTATGTATTTTCCCAAAATGTAAACACCGCACATCACTTATACAAACATTTATTGATGATGAAGAAGAGATGACCTTGATGAAGATGTCCTGAAAGTTAGTTGCTACTTGTTTGCCATTATAGAGTTGTAAACACCTAGTGTATTGTTATGTCAAATATCATTGACACTCATCTATTGATTGTGTGTGCTTCTCATAACATTAGATGTTGTATCCAGTGACATGAATTAATTTTAACCATTGTAGTATCTGGTTCTGAAACCTTGGATTCCTTACGGTTGGAAAATGCTCTTGAAAAAAATGATGGAATGATTCTTTCTCATACCGTGTTGATAACAATTTGGTTTAATTGTTGCATCTACTATAACTATTCTTTTATCTTCTAGTAGAGCAAAGGAACTGTTGACTCTTTAGATGATACAATTACGGTAATTGAAGCCCCTCGGCAATCAGACTTAATGATAGAACTCATAAAGAAATTGAAGCCTCAAGTGGTGGTGACTGGGATTGCTCATTTTGAGGCTGTTACTAGTTCAGCTTTTGTGCACCTTTTAGATACAACTCGAGAGATTGGATCTCGTCTTTTCTTGGACATATCAGATCAATTTGAGCTATCTAGCCTTCCAGGATCCAATGGGGTCCTTAAGTATCTTTCAGGAACTCCTCTGCCATCTCACGCAGCAATTATATGTGGACTGGTAAAGAACAAGGTAATATTCCATGCTAACTTCTTGGCTCACTTAGTCTACAAGGCGCCCTTCTGTTTTGGCTTGCTTTTTCACAATTTCTTATTGGTGGCACTAACATATGTGTTTTTCAGGTTTATCCAGATTTAGAAGTAGCTTTTGTCATTTCAGAAGAAGAATCCCTCTTTAATGCCTTGTCCAAAACTGTGGAATTACTAGAAGGCAATACTGCTCTAATTAGTCAATACTATTATGGTTGTATTTTTCACGAGCTTCTTGCTTTTCAGCTTGCCGGCCGACATCCACCTGCTGAGGTTTGTTGCTCCTTTTTTTGCCTACAATTTTAAATTTGATGGCTATTATTTTTTTGAAGTTCCTTATTGTTGCTTATAAGGGGGAGTAAGTATGCCATGAAAATCAACACAAAGGTATCTCTTCTGTATAGCTATTTATGACATCTGTGCAGCTACCACTAGTTCATAAATTAATTATTCCCATATTAAGTTTTCTCATTACATCAAAATTTAACTCCTGTTCTTCAGAGAAACTGTGAAAATGTCAAATCAGTTGATATGATTGGATTTGCTAGATCAGCCTTATCAGTCCTTAATAATGCGGAGCTGTCTATTGATGGGGTAGAGAACGGTTCCCTGATCCACATGGATGTAGATCAAAGCTTCTTGCCTGTACCATCTCATGTTAAGGCTGCTGTTTTTGAAAGTTTTGCTAGACAAAACATGTCTGAGGCTGAAACTGATGTCACCACAAGCATCAAAGAGTTTGTCAAGAGCAACTATGGTTTTCCAACAGATAGCAGCACTGAATTTATATATGCAGAAAATTCAAAAGCTCTTTTCAATAAGCTGGTCCTCTGCTGCATCAAAGAAGGTGGCACCCTCTGTTTTCCAGCTGGATCAAATGGGAACTATGTTTCTTCTGCCAGATTTTTGAAAGCTGACACAGTGACAGTCCCTACCGATGTCAATGTAGGTTTCAAGTTCACAGAAAACACACTCACTGGAGTCCTTGGGTCTGTGAAAAATCCATGGGTTTATATTTCTGGGCCAACAGTCAATCCAACTGGCTTAGTTTATAGCAACAATGAGATAGAACAGATTTTAAGCACTTGTGCTAGATTTGGGGCAAGAGTTATAATTGATACTTCATTCTCTGGTTTGGAATTTGACTATGAAGGCTGGGGCGGCTGGGATTTGGAGGGGTGCTTGTCTAAGCTGAATTCTTCATGCAAGCCATCGTTTTGTGTGTCTCTTCTTGGAGGATTGTCTTTGAAGATGCTCAATGGTGTTCTCAGATTTGGGTTTCTGATTCTAAACCAACCAATTTTGGTTGACACATTTTATAGTTATCCAGGATTAAGCAGACCTCATAGTACTGTTAGATATGCTATAAAGAAGTTGCTTGACCTTAGAGAGCAGAAACCATCAAACCTAGCAGATGCTATTGTTGAACACACAAAAATATTGAGAAGTAGGTCCAAGTGCTTGAAAGAGGTACTTTCTGCTCGGCTAAACATTTCTGTTTCAATTGGTTTGTTTTTTGTTGCTGTAATTCTTAATGCTAAATTATAAACTACTCCATAACTTTTGATAAATGAGGAAATAGCAATGCCAAGTACTGAGTTGCTCAAACTTGCATTGGAATATTTATGCTGAACCATTATATTATAGAGATATTTCTTGGTAGCGGAACAAGCAGCTACCCAAAGATAATTCTCATCTATTGCCTGATACTCCAGTTTGGTTTCTCTCTCTTCCCTGTTTGATTGTCTGCTTTGAGGGGAGAAGGGGGTGTTTGAGAGAGAAAGGGAGGGGGTTGGATAATAAATCTGCAGCTTAGTGCTCCTGGTTTAGGTGTCTTAGGCTTTCAATTACAATAAGGATGAACTGTTCACAATTTGAAACTAGAAAGAAAGTCTTCCATTGTAGTTTCCATGGTTATCTAGCAAAGCATTTGAAATGGAACTATGAAACTAATTTCTTGTCAGATGTTTACATAAAGAATAGACTTACTGGCAAAGCATCTAGATATCTCAAAATTGATTATACTTTCTTTTTAGGGAGAATCAGATTTGGGGACTGAGAGTTTGAATTTATTACGTTGATGGTGCCAATGATCAAATTGGAGTTTGGTCATTGGAACAAAATAGTTTGGCTTATCTTTTTAAATGAATGACTGTTGTGTTATGGTCCGCTAGAATAAATCTTTTCAATGACCAAACTTTTAAACTAAATAGTCATAATGGTCATTCTAAATAATTATATTGTCAGGTCCTTCTATATTATTCTCTCTTCTTTTTGTCTCTATAGATTAGTGTGCATCTCAAATCATTCTTTTTATTAAGCTAAATCATATATTAAAAACTATACCATATCCTGACTGTATCATGAGACAAATATACTTTGATGAATTGCTGTCACAGAAGGGTGAAGAGCAGAGTAGGCCAAATTATCAGTATTCTAATGAGTCTGTTTTCATGCCGTATTGATAATTTTTTTGTTACTACGATAGGCACTTGAGAGAAGTGGGTGGGAGGTGCTTGAATCCTGTGCTGGTGTTTCTGTTGTGGCCAAGCCCTCTTCCTATCTCAACAAGGCTGTTAAGCTCAAGATTTCACCAGAAGGTGAAGGCAGCCAAGGAAATGCCACTACGGAAATCACGCTGGACGACGCTAATATTAGGAATGCTATTCTCAAAGCCACTGGTTTATGCATCAATAGTGGCTCCTGGACTGGAATTCCTGGCTACTGTCGATTCAATATCGCATTGGAAGAAAATGATTTCATGAAAGCATTGGATTGCATTATTAAATTCAAAGAAGTTGCACTAAATTAAATCATCTGCCATCGGTACACCTCATAAGATCAGTAGGTGGCAGGTGATAGGTAGGTGACACGAGATGACATCTTGTTATTAAATATTTGGCTTGAGCTTCAGTGCAGGTCATTCATTCTTGTGTCTTTTTATTCTTGGTGCTTTATTCCTATACGCATGGTACAATGATCGTGATTGTTTTTTATGATTGCTGGGGTGAGCAATAATGCGTTGCGTCCTCAAAGCTGCTTAACCATGGTCCATATGAACTTCTCTCAGTTGAAAATTGTTTTCTCTGCTCATTTTTTATTATTTTATTTTTGGTAGTTATGCATGTTTCATAGCAAGAGCCTCCGATCCCTCATTGGAAACCACTGCTGGCAACGTGTTTTTTTTTACTTGTAATGTATAAAAAGTAGTTACGCAATAAAAGTTGCACAAAATTATAAAAAGATTTGTGTAGAATTTGAGCTGTTTAAGAAAAAGTTAATGAGATGCAATTGTTATTTAATGACCCAGGCATGTGGGATAAATCTTCTAAAGTATGCATCGTTAGTCATTACTCGTCAACGTGCATTAATAACCAGCTCAGTAGACTGGCTTCGGCTCCAAAAACTAACCGCAGTCAACGGCAGAGAAGTGCTATGAAACACGTTTGCCCTTTCGGTTATTCATCCCAAAAGCCCGTCGGTAGGGGAATAAAACTAAGGATAAAGACATTTTAGTATTTTGCTTTATGTATTAAATTAATTTAATTACTAATTTATGGACGGTTAACTATTGATATTTGCTACACCAGTTCAAAGGATTTTCAGTTGTCGTGGCTTGCTGCACCCATTCAAGGTGCAGTCAAATTATATCTCTCTTTTATCCTTTATATTTATCTTTCTACCTTTGCTAATTTGCTTCACTATTTATATTATAAAAATCGCATGACTCTACTATAAATTTCTGCCGTTCCCAATTCATGCTATTCCTAATTTGCTTTGCTAATTTTGATGTTAATATCTGTCGTTGATAGATTTAATTAAACATGTGGAAACTTTAAATTTATGACAATTTAAAAATTATATTAAAAAAGAAATCAACAAAAGAAATATTTAATTTTACGTATGAGTTGTATTGAGTTTTATTGAAGGATTTAATTTTAATCTGATGTCAATGTAAAGTTTCTTTACACTGTTATTTAATTATATATAGTTAAATTATTAAAAGAGTTTAATTATCACAACAACTACTTAAAAATTCTAACTCTTTTAATAATGTGTCAGCACATAATTAAATATCAATGTAAAGAATTAAACCTTTTATTAAATTTTTTAAAGTAATTTTTATTTAAATTGAAGGTCATGAACAATAAATAAACTATGAAAGAAGTTGAACAACTGAACATCAAGCACTTAAGAATGATAGTAATAATGTGTTCAAGAAAAACAAAATTGTTTGAGATATATGATATGAATTCATACCAAAAGTTGAGATGAAATTTGAAATAGAAGATGCAATTTATGTCTTTTATAATTTTTATGCTTATAAGGTTAGTTTTAGCATAAGGATTAGTAAATGACAAAGACATTGATTGTAAGATAACCAAAAGAATATCCTATTATTCATGTGAAGGTTATAGTGAGAAAGAGATGAATCACAAAACACTATTTAACTAGATTATTGACATAAACTTAGTGCAAAAGAGGTCAATGGGTGTTAACTAACCTGGTTGGACCTTTCATTCATTATAGCTATGACTTGGGTTCAAATTCAGGATATGTCCATTGATAAACGATTTATAATCCCACCATAAATCATAATTGAGGTTAGTGGTTTGCCCTAACCTTGAATTGGAAATGGACTTTCCCCTCACTTAAACTTTATTTACCAAAAAAAAAAACTTAGTGCAAAAGAGATTAATCAAAAGGGCTTCCCACCAATTATTATTTTAAATTTAAATCACTATACATCAGTACAAGGATAGATTTCTCAATAACGGGTTTCAATTTCATTACAATGAACAAATTTTTATAGACTTGAATTCGTTCATATCTCCACAACTCAATTCAAGGAAAATTTATGCGTGGGTTCAACTATGTTCTTGAGCTTATATCCGATGCGGTACATTATTATTAGATCACTGGGTCAAAGTTCTTATATAATGATAGATATTAAATTTACCAAGGAATTTCAATGCTATTCATACGCTGATATTCTTCATTTTCTGGTATTTCGATGTTTGGTTTCAACATTTTCAGTCAATCATTATTTTTTTTCCTTCTCAATAATTATTTATCCATATATGTCCTTCTAATCCCAAAATTAAGTAAAGGCAGTTCTTCAAGTCTCTTGTTGTTTTTTTTTTTAATCTCCATCGTGGACATAGACAATTTTGCTGAAAATTAAGAGGTGCTTGCTACAGAAATGAACTGAATAATATATCTTTAAAAAATTTCATGGGAGCAATACTGACGCAAGGATCGTTTCATGTAATAAGACTCTTTTCATCCGTCTTCCAACTTTCATCTTTATCTTTCGAAAATTTTTGAAGGTATAAAAAAAAGTTTATAAAGGACGAATTCAATAATTTTTAAAAATATTCATTTCATACACTGTAAAAAAAAATCATTTCATATTTAAATAACTTGAAATTTTTAAATAAATTTTCATTTTTAGTATTTTGATATTAATTTTTCTACCGTTTAATTCAAACTGACACGCGATGATGGAATGATTCAATTTAATTTACTTTGTATGGGTAGATCTGACTTAGTCTTAGATGATGATGATGAAGATGTGTTGACATTGCCGCGTGTCCACTCTTCATCTGTTTCCTGAACATTCGAAAACTCTCGTCCTCCCACCAGTTTCCCTCTCTAGACTGTCCTAGATATCTCTCGATCGATCACTGTCTGTTTAACCTCAACAACAGAACAATCCAGAAAGCCAAACACCCATCCTATATATAGGAACCCCACTCACTTTCTTCTCCTCCAACAAGCGAAGAAAACACGCAACCCGCCATATTAATAATATATATATATATATATATATATTCTGATTCTGAAAGAGCTAGCTCCTTCTCCTAATTTGCCTTTCCCTTCATACAGTACAGCCACAGTATGGCTTCCAAACCCAGAATCCAAATATCCTTTCTCTTTGTGCTGGCAGTGGCACTGGCAGCATTGTCCCACACCACCAATGCCTTGATGCCATACGCTAGGAGCCTCTGGGACATGATGCTTCCCTCTGATGACCCCTTCAGAATCCTTGAACAAACCCCACTGAACATCCCCAAAGGCCTTGAAACTCTCGCTCTGGCTCGTGCTGACTGGAAGGAAACCTCCTCTGCACATCTCATAGCACTGGATGCCCCCGGATTGAAGAAAGATGATGTGAAGATCGAGGTGGAAGATAACCGGGTGTTGAGGATCAGTGGCGAGAGGAAGGCAGAGGAGGAGGTTGAGGGTGAGAAATGGCACAGAGCGGAGAGGACGAATGGGAAATTCTGGAGGCAATTTAGATTGCCAGGGAATGCAGATTTGGATCACATCAAGGCACATCTTGAAGATGGAGTTCTGAGGATCACGGTGCCCAAGTTGGCAGAGGAGAAGAAAAGGCAGCCTAAAGTGATTAACATCGCCGAACAAGGATCTATTGGAGAGGATATCAAGGCTATTAAGGCTGAAATGTGAATCAGGATTATGCTGCTTCTTGGTTCCAAGTTTGTGTTTTCTTTCTTTTTTTCGTATGGTTCTTCTCTTTCTTTTGTTCTTGCTTGCTGATTCTGAATTAGACCGACTGTAAACGTGAGTGAAGTTGTTTGTATCTGATTACAAGTTATAGTTTGTCGAATGGAATAAACTCTTTTTTTAGTAGAAAAATGGTGTGGGATGGTATGATAGACAGATCACTGCAAGGGCCGCACGTCAAACGCTATATATATATATATATATATATTGAATTTCAGTGCATAAATCGGACAAATATGGAGCAAGCATTGAGCATATCAAAGGATTCTAAGCTACCAAGCAAAAAGCCACTTTGATATGCTCAATGCTTAGAATCCTTTCAAACAAAGACGACTTCTTCTTCGAGGTTTGATAAAACGATAAAATCAAATGGAAAATAAGACGTGATTACATGTATTATTTGCGCTTGTACCTAGTACATTCTTAAGTTGAAAAGAGAGAACTTAGTTAGTGAAAATTTGAGAGATAATAAATTTAAAATTAAAATATATATAATTTACTAGTTTAGTATAATAAAAATCTGAGAAGGTTGAAAGTGGAGTGGGATACATTTGCACTTCATCTTATAAATTTTGGCTACTTCTATAGCATAAATTAAGTTAAAGTGATTTTTCATCTCCTACCAAATTATTGTGAAAGTTAAAATTTCTCTCTCTCTCTCTCTATGTATTCCTTTTCATATTTTCAATTTTTTTAAGCCTTGATATTTAGTTTGTAAGGTGCTCGACAACGTAATAAGTAAAGTAGGAAACGGAATGAATGTCAAAGTAAGTTTAGTATTCATCTTGCAGAATTTGAATATGGGAATTGGTTTGCATGTATATTTTGGAACAATAACAATTATAAGTATGTGAAAATGACAATCCACCTTGTTATTTTCCGTTAAAATTATACTATATTTGCTTAGTCAGGTTGCATTGTTCTAAGCTTCACTCACCTTTGCGGTAGGCTGCTGAATTTTATGGAAGAATCGTAATGCATGAAAAATTTTGGAGTAAATATGGTTTATTATAAACACTTCATTTAACATTAAATATGTGTAAAGTTTTGTAAGTTATGTAATGAATATATTTATTTTCAAAAAATAATTTTTCACACACCAATTATTGAATAAAGTGTGTATGATACTTCGTGCTTAATTGTGTTACAAATTTCTAGATTGATATCTAGTTATTGAAAAGTTTTGCATCAAGATAATTTGGAAGAGAATTTTTTGATTGTATCATTGTATGGGAAGCACCTCCCGATACTTGTGTGAAGTTGAATGTAAATGGCTCGTCCTTGGATAACCCACGAGAAGGGGATCGGAGGTTATGAAGGACCGATTCGTGACCACTTTGGTCGTGGCTGCGCGGTTTCCTTGCTAATTTAAGCTGGACAACTAACGTGCAAGCAGAATTGTGTGCGATCAGAACGGGTTTGTCTATTGCTTAAGAGTGTGGTTACTACAAATTCCCTATAGAATCTGATTCTCTAGAGGAAGACATTCGAAGACTTCTTGAAAGATATTGGGATGTATCTCTCAATCATGTGAAGAGGGAAGGTAATAATTGTGCAGATTGCGAAACAGGGTACTATTTCTTCAAAATATTTCTGTATTCTGGAACATACTATGGCTGACTTGTATATGTATCTTTTGTTTAATGCCCTTCAGACTCCACTTCCTTGTTATTAGCCTGTGATATTATCTCTTAATTTTTTTTTAATAAGAATAAAACAAAATATCATAATGGAAGATTTTGATTTGCAGCATTCTTTTTATTATTATCTGTGCTCCTGGGCATCCTTTTATTTTTCTAAAAATAAAAAATAAAAAAATTACGTAGACATGCCACACTTGTAAGCATTGTCTATATCATCTTCTTTCTCGTTATAGGGTGAGGAAGAAAACATCTTCACTCAAAGCATGGGTGAGGGCTTCCATTGAAGCAAAGATAGGGATAGTTAACTCCAATTGCTTTCTTTTCGTTGTTTTATTATTATTATTATTCCTAATCAATTGGTTTTACGAGGAAAAGTAATTTCACTTGTTTGACAATTGGCATCCAATTCTTGAAATACAAGTGAGTCATATATTTTCATTATAATATAATAATTAAACTCCATATGAATCTAATGGTAATCATGCGACTAGAAAGATCATTAGATGTATCAGAAACTTGTTAAGATAGGACTAGAACGTGGATATCAAACATATTCTTAGAGAAACCTTTGTTATGACTTACTTGCCAATACAAGTCTTCTATAGGATACGAGTCTCATTATTTGGGAAAGCCCTCCTCCTTACAATAGGACACATTTAGGGATGGCAATTTTTTTTTTCATTTTTTATGAGTACTTGCGGGTAATATCTGTAATAGGATAGGAGTTTAACACTCGTTTATTAAATAAGGTGAGGGAGAGGATTGTTTTCCTCGTATTAGAGTTTAACACCCGTTTATTAAATAAGGTGAGGAAAGGATTGTTTCTCTCGTATCCGTAGGTACTTAATATATAATTTTAAGTATTTAAAGTTGTATTATTATTATATATGTATATTTTTTCAAAAAAAATTATATTGTTATTTTGATTTTAAGTATTTAAATTTGTTGAACTAAATTAGTTTATAGTAGATAAATTATAAAAAATTATGATATTAAATTTTATTTAATTTATTTGTCTTCTCTTTTCAAATTTTCTTTTTCTTTTTCAATGTTAATGATTGTATGGGTATCCGCAGATACTAATAAGTATCTATTTACCTGCGAAAGAACGAAAAGCGAGTACCTACGTAAGTAAGAGGCAAGGACAGGAGATTGCAATCTGCCCTCGCCCCGGTTCGCTCCATTGCTATCCTTATACACTATCTCGTTAGAAGTAATTTACTTCATGATTTATATGAGTTCTTATTTTCCTTCAAACAAAAAAAAAATGAAACCCATATTATATGTGTATTTTCAAGTCATTTTAGAGCACTTAGATGATTATTAATGATATTTATTGAATTGAATTCGAGGTTAATTTTTTAAAAATTTTATGTTTTTACAAAACGTCAATTTTACTATGGGTCGGGTTGAAATACGCAAAGCCTACCTATACCTGGACCGCCCCGGTTAAAGGACGGTTTAGATGAATATAATAATTATAATGTGCTTGGCCGATAAACATCTCTTCTGCATCGCTTACAATCACAAGGCCATTCGTTTCGATGGACCAAACCCTAACCCTAACTCCACAACCAGATTCTTCTACTTCTCAAGACAAAGATGGTATCGGTATCGGTATCGGTAATGGCGACGAACCCATGCATGATTCTGATTCTGATTCTTCTGATAGTTCTGATTCCGATGACGAAGCTCAGCAGAACCTCCAACTCCAGTCCCTCGAGACTGACCTCGCTGCGAACCCCTCCAACTACGATGCTCACTTCCAAGTAATTCATTTCTTGAACTCATCAACCATACAATTATTTATATTTTGAATCATGTTTGTCAATCATATGATATGATATTACATTACATGTCTTGCTAGTTCGTTCTCATTTGTTTCCTTGGCTCCCTCATTATCCTTTTCAGTATATAAATCTTCTCAGGAGAATGGGTGACCTTCACAAGCTGACAAGAGCAAGACAAGCTATGAGTGAACTCTTTCCATTGAGCCCTGCAATGTGGCTCCAATGGACCAAAGACGAACTTTCTCTCCACAATGGGTATGCTTCTCTCATTTCACTTTTCTTTTGCTATGCATATAATCACTTCTTGACCTAATTTCTTGTTACTCTTTGTCTTTTTGCTATGCAGACCCGAGGCTTTATCTACAATTCTGAAGCTTTATGAGCGTGGGGTGTCCGATTATCTGGTTGGTTACTTGCGCTTTACATAATGTCTGCATGAGCACTTTCTTTGTCTTTTCCTAGTTAAGAAGAAACTCTCTCTTATCAAGTGTAGCTAGCACGTTTACTATGATACTTAAAAGAGTTTAGGTATTGGTAGCAGAACCACGAACTACCTTTTCTTGACATTTATTATCGAATTATTCCTAAGAAATTTACATAACTGGCACATTATTCTCTATTTCAGTCTGTCTCTCTATGGTGTGACTACATTAATTGTGTCCAAGAGTTTGATCCATTGGTACGCCAATGTTCACCTACTGGTATTTCCAAGGCAAGGGATCTGTTTGAGAGTGCACTTACTGCAGCTGGTTTGCATGTTGCTGAAGGCAATAAAATATGGGAAGCATACAGGCAATTCGAGCAGGCTATACTTCTAACCATTGATGAGACTGATAAACAGGTCAGAACATTTTCTTTAACTTTACGAAAGATCTATCTTGATGATGCTATCCAACTTGCCAATATTAGTCGGCCTTTATACGAATTTTACAGGTTAATACAATGGTTGTATTTTGTGCTCCAAGCATATGTATCCACTATCCGGTTAAGTATTTTTGTATGAAAATTATCTGCTAAAGGAAGGGCAGATATTGAATACTGAGTTAGATGATTTAATTATCTTTTACATTACTATTTCAGACAAAGTTAAAGAATTTTTCATCAATTAGAAACAAGTGGTGTTACTAGGCAGATAAAATTGAAGACAGAACAATATGGTTGGAGCCAAAAAAAAGTATTATTGCTGAGGTAGTATAGTACTTTGAATGCACAAAAAGAAAGATAAAGAACAAAGAAAACCCAGCAGCCAAAAAGAAACTTGATTTGGAGGATAGTTTTTTGGCAGTTATCAAAAAAAATTAGTTTAGCTGATTAAATGCAGCACATTGAAGCATTTGTGTGGCATTATAGATTGTTCCGGATCTACATGTAAGAGCTAATTCTTGCATTGCAGGCAAAAGAAAAGCAAGTTCAACGCATTCGAAGTTTATTCCACCGCCAGTTATCTGTTCCCCTTGCTGATATGAGTTCAACAATTATGGCCTATAAGACTTGGGAGGTGGAACAAGGAAATGTTCACGATGTTGAACACATTGACCTGGCTGATATTTATCCCCATGTTGCATCAGCATACCAGAAGGCCTTGGAGATGTATAATGCTCGTGTTCATCTTGAAGAACTGATTTCTAGCCAGGATATTTCTGATTCAGAAAGACTACAACACTACATGGTATGTCTCCAAGTTCCAAATATGACTAATTACTTGTAGCAGATAGAATTCTAGAATTTTGTTTATTTCTTGTTCTTTAGAATGTGTAACTCCTTGTAATTAAGAGAATTGTATTGCAGAACTATTTGAAATTTGAACAGTCTTCTGGAACACCAGCCAGAGTTCAAGTTCTATATGAGCGAGCTATTACTGACTTTCCTATATCATCTGATCTCTGGCTTGATTATACTCGCTACTTGGACAAAACTTTGAAGGTTTTCTTTCCCCTTTGTTTGTTGTTATCTTTGTTATGACGTCCATTTCCTAAGACAAATTTTATAATCTGAATCTTTTTGCTTTTTGCTTCTTTCTCCAGGTTGGTAATATTGTAAGCAATGTTTATTCTAGGGCCACTAAGAACTGCCCTTGGGTTGGAGAACTTTGGGTTCGGTATCTGCTTTCCTTGGAGCGTGGTCATGCTTCTGAGAAAGACGTGGCTGGAGTATGTTTTTGGATACAACTCACCTTTATAGCACTTTTTTTCCCCTTTCATGGTGCAAATTAAATATTTGAAAATCCAATTAGTGTCTTTAATCCTCTATGAGTTGAATGGTTGATTAATGAGTAAATCATGTTATTTCTGGTTTAAATACAAAGCCAAGTTCTTGGTCCAGTGATGCACTAGTCTTTCTAATACTTCCACACACGAGGAAGAAATATTCTAAGGTAGATCAAAATATGACACCGTGGGGATTTGTTATATAAAAGACATACATGACAAGATTTGCAATTAAAATAAAAAATAATAGCAATTGCTATTTGGCTTTTCATAAATATAGTCCACTGATGTGTATAGATTCTTTCAGAGTCTTAGTTGTGCTGCCTCAAACCTTTATCTAGGAAAAGCAAGGTAATATATGATAGAGTATGATCTGTCTGGCCATCTTATGTTGTCTTATTACAAGGCTGTGCAGTTAACTTGAGTACAGTGTGCATCTTTGGATTTCTCTTTGAACATTAAACAGTTTATTTTTAAATTTCTAAAAGATGGAGGTAGATGTTCCTCTTTTTGTTTCATAATATTGATGTGCCTTCATGTGGTGTTGTCAATGGCATATGGCCGCCATGGAAGCCCCAAAACCAACATGGTGGATGGCATGGTGATTGCTATGTTGAAGTAAGTTGCCCACCACTGAAAAAACAAAACAAAAATAGATCAAGTACAGATACAAAGAGGGAATGCGAAGAGGAAGCTAAAAAACAAATGAAATACATCCATAATTTCAAATGAAACTGAAAAAAGACAGGAAGAACAGGGGTCTGATGGCAGTCAAGAAAGAAACAATGGAAAAAGAACAAAGATTAGAGGAAGAAAATATATGAAACTTTCCTGATGGAGGACTTAGGTCTGTGAAGATTTCAGGGAGGAGGAGCCTCAATGCTGCTGTATGTTTTGATTGTTGAGAGCCTGAGTTTGCAGCATTGAATCAGGAATGAGTGATTGTTCAGGGGTGTGTTTCTTTTAATTTGCTGCTATATTTTGACAGAGAGAACTGAAAGACTCATTTACCTCTAAAACTAAGAAGCCCAATGGCTGGATGCTGGAAAATAATGGGAATGAGGGAAGAAATTCCCATCTGTCAGCAATCTTCTCTATGGCAGATGCCATGGCTGCTGTTTATAAAGCTGCTATGCACTTGGTGGCTGCCATAGCAGTGCCATGTTGAAGACGCCATGCCATTCTGCCAAGGTGACCCCATTCATAACACTGCTTACATGTGTAATGCCTAGTGCATTCCTCCGGGTGTGTATGTAATGGGACAATATTCTAGTGCAATAAACATATACTGTCATATGTACACAGATTATACCCGAGTCGTCTTGGTTAAGTTTGCTCTTGCTTTTCCCCTTGAGATGTGTGTTAAGTTACCTCTTTCAACATCCACATCCATGTAATATGCCTTTGGTTTCTCATATTCACTCTGCATTTTCCGTCCTTAGAGCAATGATCTTGGTTGTCTATTTTAATCATTAGAAAAGAGAGGATTTTTTTTGGCATAGCTTTAGTATAAATTGAGTCAAACTTACTATGCCTCTGAAGTGCATTATGCTGTTTGTGAAGGTAGAGTTTTTCATATTTGCTTGAGTTATTTAGGCAATTTTGCCACTAATTTCAGGTCTTTGAGAAGTCCCTGCAGTGTACATTTTCTACTCCTCATGAGGTATGGCCAACATTCAATTTAGTTTGTTTGCGTTGTTCTCTATATTCCTTGTAATGTTATCTTGTTCTAATTTCCTTCCACCACTTCCCTTAACTTTCATAATTCTCTAGAATATATTGCATTTATAAACTGTTTGATATAAACTTTTGTTTCAGTATCTTGATTTATTTCTCACCCGGGTAGATGGCTTAAGGCGAAGAATGGCATCCACCAGTGAAGAAGATCTGTTGGATTATAAAATAATAAGGGAGACCTTCCAGGTTGGATACTTTGCCCCCTCTTCCCCCCAAATATATTTTATTTTCAGACCTATAAATTATATACATCCTGCCCAAGGGTTACTTGGTCTCTTCTTTAAAAATATTCTAGTAAAGCTAAGTTGGAGTTGTATAGTGAAAATGGTCTAGTGGTACTTCCTCACTGATTAGTGTCCTTGTATCCATCATAGCATCTTTGTTAAGCCGACTTTCTAGCAAGTCAATAGCTGCAGAAAAAAATAGTAATAATCCATACTAATTTTGATCTTAAGTCATTTATAATTGCTGTCATAAATGTCTTATATTTCTATTATACATTATGAACAATTTTTGTAAACAAAAAGAATGAACATGCCACAGATTGTTTGAAATATTGAATTTAGGTTAATTTAACTAGGGCCTCATTTGGATGCTTAAGGAAGGATGTTAATGATAATGTGATAGCCGCTCATGTTAACTTAAATTTAGCATTTAGCAAGGGAGTAACTTGAAATTGGTACTTGATGACACATTGGTCACCAATCATTTTAATAATCTATTCCCCTAATCCTTCAGTGGCATTTGTTATTAATTATATATTTTTTTGAAGCTTAAATTTTCTATTCTGAGTATAGTGACATTTATCTGTTCCACAGCCTAAAATTAGCCATGTTTCAAAAATAGGGTTTGCACCAACTAATTGACTTGTGTGCTGTTGTGAATTAGCTAAAATGTTTCCTTCATAATTTTATGTATTATTTCAGAATAGACCTGTATACTAACTATTTCTATTTGCCATTTCCAGCATGCATCAGATTACCTGTCACCGCACTTGAAGAATACAGAATATTTGTTGCGTTTACATGCTTATTGGGCCCATTTAGAAACAAAACTTGGAAAAGATATAACTGCAGCTCGTGGAGTTTGGGAGAGTTTTCTTAAGATCTGGTTTGATAATATTCATTTAAATCATTTCTAAATTAAATGCTTTGATTTTGTTTTATTCATCATATTTTATTCGTAACTACCTTTTGACTAAGTTGTGTTGGCTTTTAATTTTTTCTTTTCCAGTGGTTCAATGTTGGAGGCATGGAAAGGATATATAGCAATGGAAATTGAATTGGATCACATAACTGAAGCAAGGTCCATATACAAGAGATGCTACAGTAAAAGGTTTTCTGGTACTGGTTCAGAGGTATAATCAGCTTTCTCTTATTTCTAACAAATCTTGACACTTTGTTGTAATTAGCATGATTAGATTCATTTAGTCATTGGCCCCACCTAAAAGTTTACCTTGCTGGGAAGGATTTAGTCAGAGACAAAGATAAACCTTGGTTGCATTAGACAATTGATAGAGCTTCTTAGCACCTGAATTTTTCCGGGACAAATATCCAGTCAGTTTTGAATTTTTTTACTTATGTTGATCTTATCCCATCCAACTTTGATTCAGCACTGCCGCCGTAAAAGAGATTACTGAAGGTCACAGATAAAGCCTGATAAAAAGGGTGGCCCAGTGCATGAGGCTGGTGGTGTCTAGGGAGGGTCAGATGTACACAACCTTAGCCCCATGAGCGGAGAGGTTGTTTCCACGATTAGAACTCATGACCACCAGGTCACAAGGGTGCAACCTTACTGTTGCGCCAAGGCTCACCCTCAAATAAAGCCTGATAGCTTGAGGGGAATTGCAATAAGACCTAGTAGCTCCTGATCTGAAGCTTCTGGAAATCACAGTAATACACATCTATTAAAATGGGAGGAAAACTACTAAAATGAAATCATCAATTTCCTGTGCTCACTTATCCAAGATGTGAAACTGGGAAAACACAGTAATTTAGTTTTTCTCTTTCTATTTTTTTTTTCCTTGAGAAAATGATGAAAGGATTGTGCTTCTCATCATTGTATTCTGTTTAGACAACATCTATGGGTTATTTTACTCGCTATGTAATATTGTTTGGATTAGATGATACCTTCCCTTCCTAAAAAACAGAATCATTCAGGACATATGCCACTCATGGTTACGCTTTGAGAGGGAATTTGGCAAGTTGGAAGATTTTGATCATGCTTTACAAAAGGTACATTCCTTCCCCTTCAGCTTCAATTTCATTGTTTTTAAACAACTCTGGCATTATCTCTCAGTTTATTTGAAATATCTTTGTTAGAGATATAAAACCATTCTCAGCCTCCACCTAACAGCTTAAGCTTTTAGGAGAGTTGGTCTTTGAGAATCTTATTGCAAGATTGGAGAGAATTATCCAATGATTATTTGGAAGTTATGTCTTACTTATGATATCCTAATGTCTTCCTCTGTAGGTGACTAGCTCTATCAACCAAAATAAGCCTGTTACAAAAAATAGAAGGAAAATATTATGCAAATAATTTTCTAATTGCTTTTTAGTTAGAATATTTATTCATAATTCAAGCAAAAGTGGATACATAATTTACTAAATATTGAAAAATTTGATGTGTTAGGTGGAGTATAAGGAATGTCCTATGTGAAGCATTTGGTAGATTGTAATCTCTATCAGTAAGGTTGCCTTCTTGGGGACCTTAGTTTTATTAACATGAAATGTTCATGATAACGTATACTCTGATACCATCCTTTGCCATTCAGTGTGGCTGTTAATGAAATGATCAACCCTGCTGTATGAACTTGTCTATAAATTGGATGGGCAGAAGAAATAGCTAATAATTGTTTGGGTCTGCTGATTTATTTTTTTTGGGGACTGCCTTGCCTTAGGTTACCCCTCGTCTGGAAGAGCTACAGTTATTTAGGATACAGCAGGAATCCAAGTCAACAGAGGAGAATGATAATAATGTAAAAAGAAATGCTCGTGACAAGAGAAAGTTGGGGTCAGATATAACTGACAAACAGTCTCCAGCAAAGCGACAGAGAGATGCTGGTAGAAACCCAAAGAAAGCACCTGAGGAGAATAAATTTCAAGTGCAGAACTCTTCTCAGGTGACAAAAGTGGAAGGGGACAATCAGAAGTTTAACAAATCTGATGATAACCTAAGTGAACAACAGTCTACCTCCGGAAAAAACAGGGCCTACTCTGACCAGTGCACTGCTTTTATATCAAATCTTCACCCTACGGTAGATAGTACTCCTCTTTCTCAGTCTCTATCTCTGTGTGTGTGTGTCACTGACTGATGAGTTGTGTTATTGCAGGCAAATTATGAACATATTCGCAATTTCTTCAGTGATGTTGGTGGAGTTGTTGCCATTCGTATCCTGCATGACAAGTTCACTGGGAAATCAAGGGTATCAATGAATTATTCTTGACCCTTTTTTATTTTTGTGTGCGTTAAAATTGGTTTCAAATGCAAACTGGCTTGTTGAGTAAAAACTTAAAAATGGACTTCAATATGGTGAAGCCCTCTTGTCCAGTGTCCCCAGTGGGGTGCATGTGGTGGGGTTTGGGCTGGATTGGTGCCTCCTTCAGTTTTGAAACCTTCTATTTCAGGGATTTTGCCTTACATTTTCACCATTTGTGTTAAGGATAAAAGTACTGTCAAGCCAGGGGGAGCCCAAAACACTGGGGAGATCTCCTTCCATGGGCTTAGCGAGGAATCACACTTATGGATGTGACACCACATCTTGATTCTTGACCCAAAACCTTAAGACATTAGGTCTACGAGTCTTTTCACTTATATGGTCCTCACTTAGTCCCTTCTTTTCCAATGTGGGACTTTCTTCACTCACTTAATTTCACTAGTACCTACATATAGACGTCAGTCACTGGCTTAGCTGAGCTTGGGAGTATATTACCATAGTATGGGAAAATTAACATATATTGTACTCCACTGTTTTTATCAACTCTGTGTGTGTGTGTGTGTAACCAATTGAACATGTCATGTTACATTATGGCCATTGAATGCTATACGTCCCTTCACTGTGTCCACAACTTCAGTTTCAAATGTTTATTTTGATATTGATGAAGGGATTAGCATATGTGGACTTTTTGGATGATGAGCACCTTGTTGCAGCAGTAGCTAAGAACAAACACATGTTACATGGGAAGAAGCTAAGTATTGCTCGGTCTGATCCAAAGCGAGGCGGAAAGGAATCTTCTGGTCCAAGAACCTTCAAAGAACATGGTAAGTAAAGTGGACTTTCAATATTTTTACTTTGGACAGGTGCATAGATGAATGTGCATGTGATCCCCCCTGCTAGCTTTTGTGACTTAGTGAATAGTGATCTTGATATATGCATAACACTTTGTATAGATATATAGGTGGGTGCTGTTAAGTAATTCCAATTAACCATTGTAGTTAGGTAACTTGATATCAAATTTGACAATGTCTGAGAAATTATGGAGTTAATATCGTACATATAACTTACTTTTGGGCTGTAATTAGTTTGGGTTGGGAAGTCTCAACGCATAGCAGATTCTTTGACATACAACAAGAAGCTTATATTTGTATATTTCTCAGCCATAATTGTTGCTCTTCTGGCATCCTCTCCGCTGACTATTCTTACCAATGCTCCCTTTCACTAAGAATTAACTATTGGCTTTGTTATGTAATTTATTTTTTTGGTAAGCTATATCATGTAATATTGTTTCTCTGAACATTTGAAATCAATTTTTCAGCACATGCCACTGATTGTTCTGGTAAAAAAGGTTCAGTATCCAAAGAAACCGATGATACTTCCCAGGGAGATGTAAAGGATGCGAAGTCTGCTGCTAGAAAGCCTGGAGATGACAACATCCAGCTTAAAGGGAAGAATACTTTTGCGGTGCCTAGAAATGTCAGACCACTCGGTTTTACTGCAAATAAACCAAAAGCAGAAGAGGGGGATGAAAAGCCAAAATCCAATGATGAATTCAGAAAGATGTTCATTCGTTAAGGGTTATGTCTCTCTTGGCGCCACTAATTCGTAACTTCGAAGATGGCAGTTATCTTTCAAATGTCTTTGACGAGGTTTGAAGTATAGTAGTTATCTGTCTTCAAGTATGTGGCATTGTTTTGTTGCATACTAATCAGATTAGTCTACCTAGATTTACCTTCGGGTAAGTATGTGCCTACTGTCTACAATTGTTTTGCAGGATGTTTTGATTACTGCTCTGTATAGTACGTATTTGAAATATTCATATTACACTTCACTGATACATACAAGTGGTATAGATTTTTATGTGAGGGTGTAAACCAGTGGTGTTAAAGCTTTTAAGGTACTGTTTTACTTCCTGGTATGGATAGCTAGAAGAAACTTTCTAGATGATGGAAATGTCTGTCCTGTGGGTAAGAGAAGAATTCAGTCCAAATACTACTGCATTTCCATTTAACATTGATTATACTGGCATGCATGTGAGGAATTAACCGTACGCTTAGTGTAAACTTTCAAATTTATTCTTTAATAACTTGAAATCAAACTTCCGCCAAAACCATTGTTAAATTAAAATACCCTGGTGATTAGGCGTTAACGAGTTTCTACCTAAAATAAGAATCACCTGACCCATTTAAGGAACAGATATCTGTGCGGGCTTTATTCTTACAAACCTTTTATTGATTATATGTAAGTGATTAGATAACATTTTAGTCATGTTGCATATTTTTCTGAATAATTCAGATGTGTTCACCTTTTAAGGATTAGTTATTCAGTCGTGAACTGCAAATGTGTATAGACTTGGTAACCGTTATCTACAAAATGTTACAACAGATATGAGAATATTGGAGCTTATGAATATAAATTGAAGAGTGACCATTCTCAGTAGTATATACGGCAGTCACACCTCCCAACATGGGGGAAAATTACGTTGTCTTGAAGTAGGTAATATCTAATTAAAGGGGTGCATCTCATTAATCATTTGCAGAAGGAACCTCTGCATACAGAGGTTTCCTTTCTTCTTACACTTTTTGTTGCTCTTATAATTAAGAAGGGAGGGAGATGTAGCATGGGGACATGTACTTCTCCATTTCCCTTCTGAAAGAGTTTAATTCCTCTGTTTATCTTTGAAGATATCGCCTCTTTCCCTTCTACCTTTTCTTTTCGGGTACAATCCTTTATTTTTCCTTTGTGAACAAGTTCTTTCCCTTTCCGGTTGAACTCCATAAAAAATATTGTTAACTTAACCATACGAAAGACTCTGCTAAGCTACAAGTCCTGTAATATGTGAGATTAAAGATCAAGAAAAAGAAATCAAGTCAAAGGTGAGGACTTTCGTATTGATCCCAAGTTTCACGTGCCTTTGTTTTGGCCTCCCTTAATAGAAAATTTGTTTTCATTAGTGATCTTAGTAATTTCATTTTTCAAATACAAACTGACTATTTTTACAACTTCTATAATTAAGCTATTAAATTTTTGAAGAGCTTAATTGTGTAAGATATAATAATGTAAAAAAATTACATTATTACCCAATCATGTATTATCATGTCATTAAAAGAGTTTTAATATTCAAACATTTTTAATAATATAAATACATAATTAAATGATAATGAAAAAAATGTATACTAACTTTAAATTATGAAATTAAACTCATTCAAAACATCCTCCAAGCTGTTAGGATTATTAGGTATAAGAGAACATATTATAATTTTTGGATTTTTTCTTTTAGTATTTTAGGGTTACTAATATATTTTTTAATTTTTGTTTTAGAATTTTAGTACCTTAGCATTACGTCGTCATTAAGCTAGGTTTACTTATGAAGAATTGTTATGTACTTTAATTTGAAGATATAAACTTGGATGGAGAATTGAATTTGTTCCTAAATTTCTATTTCTCCCTTCCTAATCTGCTTTTCCCTCATTCTTCTTCACTTGTACCATTTTCAGTCTCTCTCCCTTAATTTCTTCCTTCCTTCTCATTCTCCCTTACATGTTCTACACCATAGACACAAGAGTTGAAGAGTTGTCAAACAAAACCAGATGTCTCGTTACTGGCATGAAATGAAATAACAACAATGCTTGCTCTTCTTCTTCTTGCCATTATTTCTGTTTCACTTGAATTATTATCTCTTGCCAAAAGTCTGCGCCTCTGATTTCTTTGGCTACCTAACAGAAACCAACTCTGCTGCTCAGCAGGTTGACAGAATGAGTTAGAGGCAGCTTTATGATCTTAATGCCACTACAAATAACTATGTAAGGTCAGGTTGTGGTGTATCATGCAGCTGTTCTGTGAGATCAGATTGAGTCAGGGTCAGTTTCTTTTGCCATGAGTTGCTCAACCCCCATCACTGCGTATGAGAGAGATCGAACAGTGGGTAAAAGCCACATTACATGCATCCGTAAACATGCAGAAGTGCCTGAAATTTTAACAGATGTACCTTTGTTGTCACGCTCATTTTTCTAGGGGTTTTCTTACACGCTACATCTACCTATTATCCACTTCAGAAAATTTTCAGACCCTTTAAGTAAATGATTGCATGAGATTCCCATGATGGTAACACTACTACTGTCATGCTCATATCAGCTTCTGTCTACGAGGCACACCAAACCCTTTTGGCTTATTCAGACAGCTTTCTTACCATTGAATTGCGGGGTTTGCTTAATCGCAGAGATGGGTTTCATGGGGAATTGGGTTTTGTTTAATTTATTGCAAGTACTGTCTGCAAAACTGCGGCAGAAGCAGAAGCCCTACCTTTTATTGTATACATGAATATAGAATCAGCAGCAACACAAGAAGAAAGTCAGCTGTGTAATGCATAATTGGCTGAGGGAGTGAGGTTGGCGTTTTATGACCCAGCAGATCTTGCGGATGCTACTTATTGCTTCATGCCTAAAATCTTAGGTCACGTTATGGTTTTGGTCATTATGCTTCACTCCATGTAAATCCAATGACTGAAATAGTAATCATAACCATCAAAGCACTAAGCACTTGGTGAAGTAATGATTTTTTTTAAGAGTAGAGTATTGAAATTGGACTACATTAATTATAAAAATAAATGGGTAACTTAGTCCAGTAAATATTTTTCAGTTATAGTTTAATTCTTGAATTTATTCTTATGTATGAGTTAGTCTTTAAATTTATAAAATTCATATCAATTTAGTCATTCCGTTATCTTTAGTTGATTAAGTTAAACGATGATCCTAATGATATTTAGTGTTATATGACACGTTGGTCAGCGCTTCCCCTTAAAAATAGGACATCATTTTAGCTTAGTAAATAAGTAACAGAATACTCTATGTATAAAGAGGTTTGGATTTATTAAGTTAAAACGACATTGTATTTCAAGAGGAACAGGAGTAACGTGTCATGTGACACTTTATGTTATACATAAGCACTTAACGTGTCACGTCAGAGGTCGTTGTTAATTAACTTAGTCAATTAAAAATAACAAAAAGATTAAATTGATATAAGTTTTATAAATTTAAGAACTAATTCGTAAAAAAAAAAAATTCAGAAGTAAAAAAATATTTTCAAAAACGAAAATTTCTATTTACTAGTAATTATAACGTGGTTATCAAAGCCATACTAACTCCTTTGCCTAATATGATAATTGGTAAACTTTTTCCAGAAGTAAAAAGCTACTTAATGAGGAGTCAGTACCGAAATGAGAAATAGATGTCTTTATTTAATAGTTTAAGCATCTAAAGATGCTTGGCTTTTTCAAATGTGTTATGCCAGGCTTTTCACTAAATATAATTTAGTGAGATATTGCAATAATTTGTACAAGTTCCTTAAAAGAAACATGATAATTAATAATCACTTGACAAATCTAACGAAGATAATGTTGTTTTAAGGGCTCAAAGATGGGTTCTGTTGTGAAAAAGATCTTTAAACAAGAAGGAAAATAAAGCCTGAAATATGTGAGATATTGTCTTTAAGGATTATTTTGCTTAGAGGTGGAGAATGTAAAAATTCCTTAGGATATAACAGGCACATCTGGAAATAAGATTTCAGGAACACAAAATAAGATTTCAGGAACACAAAACAGCAAGAACAATACTTCTTAATTAATCCAGCAGTTAAAAAAAATAATTTTGAAAAAGATGATAGTTAAAAATCTTATCCCACAATATTAAAATAGAATTTGAACAAATCAAAAAATAAAATTAGATAATAATGCAATAAACAAAAGACGAAAACATGTAACAAAATTTTGAACAAGTTAAATGAAAAAATAAAAAAGATAATAACTTATCTGCTATGTTATAGAAAACTAATTATTATGTTATTAGTAAATAACAAAACTTATTTACTTATTTGCTAGAATTTGACCAACTCAAAGGAAAGTTGTATTCTTTTTGAAATATCAAATTACATGCAACAGGTTCTACAGGCAATGACACAGCAAAATACGTAAATATGTATCGCCATTTTGTACATAAATGTATTGGGGGTTTCTTCATGGTGATGAAAATGGATACAATTAGAATGAGATAAAACTGGATATGGATATGGCTGATCAAACCAGACACCGGTGGAGAGGAGGAGGAGGACAAGTTGGTGGGACCCACCAATATGCACACTTGAGTGCAAAGGTTAATACAGAGAGAGAGAGAGAGAGAGAGAGAGAAGCTTTTCACTGGTTGATCATGCGGGATTTAGCATGCGTACGTCTGTCTTTATTGTCTTGGATCGCGCTCCCACTTCCCCCTAAATTTGCCATTACATTCTTTATTAGAAGCCCCTTTAATCATCATATTGATCATGCATTTGCAGAAGTCTACCACTCTAAATTGAGGAATATTTTGATACTTAAAGAAATTATGTTTTTTATAGGGTTTGTATTTGAAATGATTTATAAAATATTTATTAGTCATTATTTATATTTAATAAATTTTTAAATATTTATTGTGAAACTAATTATTCATAAATAATTAATAATTTATTTTAAAAATTATACCTTTCAAAGTATCATAGCAACCCCTTCTAAACAACCACACACTAAAAGGTGAAAAGTGCAAAAAACCCTTAAATTATGGATTGGAAATTGGAAAGTGATTTTTAAGTAACTAATTCGTGCGTTTTATTTTATGCAACAAAAAATGTTGTTCGAATATTGGAAAAAAAATGATATTTACAAATGACTGTATGCATAGAATTAGTTTAATATTGATTCATATTCACTATAATATATTATATGTTATCATATTATTAAAAAAAATTAACTTATCAAATAATTGTTATATATCATAATAAATTATTTTAATGATATAAAAATACATAATTAAATGATAATATAAACAATAATTTACTTATAGTGAATCAAAACTGAATTCATATAAAATTTAATCATTTAAAAAAAATATTGGGACATATATAGAATATTAACTTATAAAAGAGTATGTATTATACAAAAATATAAATGTAAATATGTAAATAATTTTGAAATAGAATAGAAAGAAACCTTACATGTATGTATTGGGTACTATATCTTGATCATACGTCATGAGATTTAAAAATATGCTTGATAGGTTGAAAGAATGAAAGAGGAGTGCAAGATTATCAATTTATCAAGATTAAAAGCATATAATATTTGTAGATATATATATCATGAAGATATGAACTATCTTCTATGATTTAATTTCTTGTAAGAGACGTTAGATATGTAGTTATATTCGCGTGGGTATGTAAAATACTTTGGAATCTTGAATTTTGTATTGGATGCTTATTTATTACATCAAAATCATATTTCAACATAAGAATATAAGATACTTATAAAAAAAGTTCTTAGAAGTAACTTTTTGGGTGGGCCTCCATCGGCTTGCTTTTTTATGATTTTAGGTCGCCTTGGCAGAATAAACTATCAATATTACCAAAATTTTATATAAAAAAAGTATAAGATACCTATAAATCTAATGTGTACGTGTCAGATATTAAAATTTTGTTAAATAAGATATTTATAGGTTAGTTTCTAAATATTTTACGTGCTTTTAAACTTGGAATTCATACAATATTTTGAGAATTTTACGTACGATATCAAACATATGTTTTATGTCCAAGTGTACAAAGATATGAGAATTTAACATTATTTACGTACCAAACATCTCTCAATTATTATTGTTTTTTGCGCCAGGCATAGGCCTCACGTGCTGTGGTTTCCAAGGAGCAAAAGTACACCACCAATAGAGTGGAGCCCTTAATCTCATTTCCATTACGTGATTGGATTAAATATAATTAAAAAAATTAATAAGAAACAACAGAAATATACAACAAAAAGACATGGGAACCCAGGTATTAATTATACTGTCCTGGATGGATTTGTGACGCTAGTTATCATGCCTGTTTGGGAGGGGAAAGAGATGAAGAACGAAAATAAAGAGAATGGGATCACGTAAAGAAATTAAGTGGTCATGTTCTCTAGTTCATTCTTAATAAATGACTTCATATGTATAGAGAAAACTGGTCATGTTTTTCTTCATTGGGCATAAATGCAAGAATGAGATTGTTCATGTATTGGGTTGTGAGCTGTTTATGGTCCCCAACTCAAATCAAAATGGCCAGTGTCTCAAACCCATCAGCCTCTCTCTCATGCATGACTCTTGCTTATCATTAAATCTAGATACGATAATTCTATCCACTTTTTCGTCAGATATACATCCAGTAATAACACAGTTAAATTAAAATTTGAAAATCCATGCATCATGTGGTTTAATAGATTACTGGCCAGCTGATGTAATTTAATTTGGCTCTTGCAAGACTGACTCCTGTGCAGGGAAGATTCTTGCAGTCGAACTGCATGGTCTATGGATTATGGTATCTAAATTGTTTTTGGTTATGAGAGTACTACTGGATTTACGTGTTTAGACTTTAGATACAATCTAAATCGTTACATGTGATCTGTAAAAAGTTTAAATTTGATTCAAATATACAATGTTTTATACTATTAATAAATAAGAAAGTAACATATTATTGTAATAATTTTTTTTATCTATTATAAATCTTTTTAATGATTTTTAGACAAACAATTTAACTGAGATAAACATCTTTACACTTTATCAAAAAATTTTAAAAAAATTAACCATTTTGTAAAAACTGGAGTTTAATTATGCTTCAACAGTAATATGACACAACATGACCTAGAAATTGCTTATGAAAAGGGAAAACCAATTGTATTAATTTAAACTGTTTTCAAACCTCAACAGTCATATAACTGATTCATGAAATGAGATTGGTTCGTTTGTATGCCAGCTTCTTTCTTCATATTCTATTCAAAGTTTAGATATTTTTTTCCTAGTTGAATATGCCAAGAGAATTTTTACGGTTGGGAAATGAAATTGTCATATTGCATCCTGTGCTGTTTGTTCTGAATGTTAGAAGAGCAATTTTTAAACCAACATTCCCATGAGCCTTAGCTCAATTGACATCAAGTTTTTTGGGGGGGACTATTTCATTCTGATTTCAAATTCTACTTGGGCCGCTCTTGCTTCCACTTTGGCTTACCTTCCCCCTCCTAATACTATGTCTTATACCTCCTTTGTAAAAAAAAAAAAAAATTATACCAAGATGGATTCGAAGATTTTTTTTCTTCAAATTCTTCTTCCTTGAATTTCACTCACCATATTCTCGGTCATGTTAGCTAGAAGATGGTGGTGGGAAAAAGAAAAGTGGAAGGGATATAAACGAGTTGTGTACAAGGAAAGGTATTGTCTTTTTTCTTTTTCCTTATATTTTTTCTTTCTTGATTGGCAATGGCATTACTTTGAATCTCATGCCTTGCCATTATATGCCCCTGTAGAATGTTGGGTGGGTGCCCTTTAGCCCCTTTGTGTGAGTGTGGCCCTTGAGTCTTACTTAAGACAAAAATTAAAAGCAGTGGGAATGTTCCCAACGGCTAGTCCTTGCTTTTTAGTCGTTTTTGAAAACTTGAAAGAAAAACATACAGATTCTATCATAAGCAGAGGGGGCCCAAACGACAGAAAGCACAGCCTACCGTGAGTCGAAATCAATGAGTCATATGGACATGAAAGAGACATGGCTGAGCTTGAAAAGAACTACCAATTTTTTTATGCAAATTGAAGCTACAAATCAACTTTTGTTTGCTTTTTTTTCGGTGCTTAATTTGTTCAAACTTTTGTATCTAGCGCATTAATGTCAAAGTTATTAGAAATTTAAACTAAGGAAAAAGGAAAGAGGGAAAAAAAGAGTTGGAGAGAGAGAGAGAGAGAGAAGAATATGACAAAAGTATTTTCTACATAATGAATACAGGCTGAAGCCTGAGCTAAAATGGTAGTCCAGTCTGGCGGTTTCCGATCCTAGCAATGATAGGAAATAAATCGGCTATTCTCTGAACATTTCAAGTTAAAGGAACCAAACCCATGGAAGTGCTGCTGCTTATGCTTTTGGAAGAGTGAAAAATGATCCCTTCCTCTTATGAAACTGAGAAAGAGAAAAGTTGCCAATATGAGTAGGAAGTTAGCAAGAATGATACCAATATATTTTGGTGGTGGTCACCCTACAGAGTACTCTGCTGCATTTGATATCTGCAGAGACACACATTGTGGAGTGCTTGGGAAATAAAGGCCACAGTTTCAGTTTGCCACTAATTCTGTTAAGAACCCTTCCCCACCTCCAACCCCAAAACCCAACAAATTTAAAAAGTAAAAACAAGAAGAAGAAAAATCTCCCGAAAGAGCAAACACTAGTCTATGATTTAAAACACGTGTTACTAGCTTTAAATGGCAATGAATTATTATACTAGTTGTCTTGATCATGACAAGCATGTCTAAAGTAAATGATCCAAAGGGAGAACAGAAAAGAAGAAGCCAATTTAAGTAATTTGATTCGTTAATGGAAAATGATTGGCATAATAAAGGTAGCTTTGGTTTCCTAAGACAAAGCACCTAGGAAAACGGGTTGGTGTGGTGTAAGATAATTAGAAGAAAGTCCAGCATCTTAAAAAGCAAAATGCAAGAACATCTTGCAAATTGCCACGGGGACAAAATATAGTTGACCAAGAATAATTTGCTTTTCAATTAGGAAAAAAAAAAACAAAGAAAAAGGAGAGATAATTGTTTGCTTTTCTTGTTTATTTGGTCATTGAATAATTTGCTTTTTAATGTAAGGGAAAAAAGTCTTAACTTTTCATTGGGAACATATATATACTCTTCATGTAATATTCCTTTTATTTCTTGTCCGCTTGCTAAAAGAAAAGAATGAGCTAGTAATCAACACTAAGCCTTCGAATCTTGAATTGAATGATGTAACCAAGTATATATCTTGTTCCATGGATTTTCCAAATTGCATTTAAACCCTATTTGCTATTTCGTACATGGATTGTGATATGAGTTTTTTTAATGACCTACTCATAGTTTTTTTATTTAATGATTATTTTAATTTTTATAAAACATATTTCATTATTATCTTTTTAAATAAGTCAAATCCCTTATTATTCTCTTTTATTTTTTTTTCTTGTGTGGACGACGGCCAACGGTGTAGAGGCTTATTCACACTTTTAATTAATCATAATAAATTTACACTCCAATTAATTTTAACATTATTTTCTTTACAATGAATTACTATTTAAAATAAACAATTAGTTTATGCAAGACACTAAATAATTATTTTTCTTTTAAATCAATGACTTACAAAGTTTGGTTGTGATTTTTAGTGTGTATATATATAGAATTATTCTTTTTTATATGTAAAAGAAAATAAACGATCACTGAAGAAGGAATACACTAAAAAGATATCATGAACATGTTTAAATAAGTTTGAGTAAATGTCAATTTTGATTTTTTAAAAATATACGTAAAATCACATTGATTATCTATTTATTAACAATATCATATTTATCATTTAATAATAATTAAATAACATTAATTTTGTCATTTTAATGATTAATTTGATGTCATTTTACAGATAAATTTAATAACATAAATTGACATTATAATATTAATTTAATGTATTTATAAATAAATTGAAAGACTAAACCAAAAGACACGTATATCTTTACGTGACTAAAATAAACATTTACTTAATAAGTTTTGATTTTTTGATGCTAAAGGCAAGGAGGAAGTAAGGAGGAGCACATGTCCATTATGAGCGCACCTCCTTTCGCCATTGGGTGTTGTCTATCTTTCTAGTGCTTCATAGCACACAAAAGATTAATTGGTTTAGACTAATTAGGAATATAAACTTGTTAGGATTAATTTGGAATAGTTAAAATAATATGATTGATAATAATAATAATAGTTTGACTTTTGCAGAATGACAAAATTTTAATAAAAAGTGTTTTTAAAAAATAATTATATATAATTAGTTAAAGTGAGGTGTGAATAAAATTAAATTAAGAATTCAAGAGTCCTAATTCAAGTAACAAATCCGTTGAAGAGTGCTCGATTCCAAAATCGAATTTCATCAAGTCGCTTTATTTGCACTTAAATCTTTTATCCTTCTCCTCATACTAGGTCATAGGCTTCCTTTATAAAGGGGGGAAAATAGATTAATTTAAGAAAGAGTCGTGTACATATAATAGCAATTCAAATTTTTTTGGGTCATTTTAAATGTTGAACGCAGTGTGTGTGTTTGTTCGTACTTCTTAGGCAAGCTCCTATTTTTTTTTGGATAATTATGGTTCTGTTTACTTGGAAATGAAGCTTAAGTTGAATGTATACAATCCAATTGCGAAGTAGACTAGGGTTTGCCCTGAGTGAAACCAGCGTTAACTTTAACTTGTGTTTGCCGTAATTTGTTGAAAAAGTAATGTTGTTTTGCCATGAATCATGAACAAGACTTAAACGCAAGCTGACTGTCATTAATTTATAGAAATTTGTATGTTTATATCATGCTCTTTTCATGAAAATATTAGATCGAAGGAAGTAATTACTAGTGGGAAATGGGAAACACGACATTGTTGCCACTATTTATCTGCAGTACTTCCAATTGTTTATAAAATCACTGAAGCGTGTGTACGTAATTCATCTCAATCAAACGCAATAATAATGCAGAGAATTTAGGGTTGGCAGTGATTCAGATGGGGCTGCAATCCATGTGTCACTACGACAGAATAGGGTTTTTAATTCGGTACGTGGCAGGTTTCATTCAGTTAACAGCCATGTCAGGTTGTCTTTTCCTTGACTTTTAACAACGCATAAAAGAAACCGATTGGAAAATACTTTTCCAATTGGTTAAAACGCCTGATTGGAAAATATCCAATTGAATTCGTTGTTTTATATAAACCGAATTGGAAAATTTACAATTGAATTCGCTTTTATATAACCGGAATTGGAAACACTAATCCCGGACGAAAATAACCGAATTGGAAAACATCCAATTGAATTCGTTGTTTAATATAACCGATTGGAAAATTGACAATTGAATTCGGATTTTTGTATAACCGAATTGGAAAATTTACAATTGAATTCGGCTTTTATATAACCGAATTGGAAACACTGGAGTGGATGCCCAAATCAAATCCTGACGAAAATAACCCGAATTGGAAAACATCCAATTGAATTCGTTGTTTTATATAACCGAATTGGAAAATTGACAATTGGAATTCGGATTTTATATAACCGAATTGGAAAATTGTGTTTTTTAATTTAAATTCAGGTAACAACCGAATTGAAAAGTACTATACATATCCTATTAACAAAGAATGTCAGTAATCCATTTACATTTTCAAAATCATACACGAATAACCAAAAACAGTATACTGAGTTTATAAAGTAAATCATGTACATAATATTAACATTTATAAAGAATGTACGTACAACATGAAAGTATTAATCCTGTACATAATAATGTGAACCTAACAACATTTCCTAAATGACATTGTTTATGGACAAAAGTAGAAAAAACATCAATCATCCGAGGCCTCCTCATGCTTATTCTAAATCGATGCAACTAGAACAGATGTCGCCCATTCAAGGCTTTGTATCTCCTTTATCTCTTCTTAACGTATAAGTTGTCGCTTGCAGAAAAAAGGCAAGCAAAAATATTTAAAGTTGATATTTGTACAAGTCAAATACGTAACTACATCAATATAAGTATAAACCTTAAAACTTACTTTCGACTCATTGTTTTCATCTGTTGACTTATGATGTCTTTCTATATATTTCAACACATAGAAACCACATGTTTTACTATCGGGTTGCCTTGGTGCCTATACATAATATCAAAACTAAATTATTGAAACAAAGCAGTGGTCCAAATAATGATATCTCTCTGTTATAAAACACATTATACACAATACCTTGAGAGTGATGATGTTGGTCAGCGTCCTTTTTGCCTTGTGATAGTCCTTTTTCTTTTTGTAAGACCTCAGCTCTTTTAAAAAACCAAATGAATACATCAAGGTTATGTTTAACATTAAAAAACCAAGTTACACATGATGGGGGTTAGAATAACTTACATTCCAAGTACCTTCTTAATGTCATCTCGTATTGGTTTTCCTATAGGGTCCATCCAATAGCGGTGCCTTTGGATATCTTAATCACGACAAGCATCCAATGAGACCTAGGAAATACAACATGTAACATATTCAAGTACATATATGCAATATTTGTATTAAATTTTTAAATTTTATGAATCTTACCCTCCATTATAAGGTACAAAGACCATGGAGTGTTGGAACCCGCAATAAAACCTCGGATAGGTATTGGCCCCTTGACTTGGGATCCTCTTGGCCTTCAAGAAGTGACACCCTCATTGGGTCGGCAAACCCATAACTTGGACATCCAGAATGCGGTCAATCAAGTCAACCAAGTTACTTGAAATGAAATGAACAAAATTTAGTATGAAATTGACATAATAACTAAAGCAATATTTACATCAAATACAAGGCAATAATTAAAGATAATTGTCCTACCCAGAAGAACCACGTTATAGAACTAAGCGAGATATGCATTCCAAATTTATAAAGTCATGCATATCTTCCGGTGAGACATATGACTGGAAGTCTACATCCAACCCGGAGCTTGTATATTACGTGAGTCGTCATCTTTAGCCATTTCATTCGACAGTTGGGTTAGCTGGTCCAAGTCGATTATGACTTACGTATCCAGGTCTTTGAGTTGCCTCGTAGTCAAAATAATAGGCAACTAATGAGTCTAAAAACCACTAATCCACATGTATGCAAATCTTTAAATTACTTACATCCATGTCGTGAGTGACAAATTTTCGAGGCCAGGCAACAAAAGTCCCCGATGCATCTTTTACCGCCCACATCGTCGTTTGGGCATGGAACTGGTGCATCGGGTTTAATGACCCCTGTCCACGCGACCTTGACAAATTCCAATGGGAGGGGCCTGTTGTGGAGGGTCATCCCTTTGCCACTGTGACAAAGATGTACCGTACCTTCCGCAACATAATTGTCCTGGTTGACGTGACTAGTAGACAACGCATGTTTGGCTACATAATTTTCCTTAGTTAGATACATAATAATATAATTTTAATTACTTTAAATGCAAAATGAAAGTATGTAAAACAATAAACTTCTATTTACCTTGAAAAGCCCTCGCACCATCCTAAAGAATGGGTTGTATCATCGAGTGGAGTTGCGAGGTGGACTTGTTGGAGATGATGATGTTTTTGGTTTTCTAACGTGCCCCTGACGATGAGTGGGTCCTCTGCGACATTCTTCCCGGATGTTGTAGGGGGTGACATTCGAGTTGATTGAGTCGAGGAACTTCGCATTGACCCCTTTGTCTCCCATCAAAGCCTTTAAATCTAATTTTGGGATATTGGGGTTTGTTTGGACCATCATTTCTTGTCACTGCAGTATGCCCAGTAAAATTGTCTCCATTTATGATACCTTGCTACAAACTGCCTTGTGTTCTTCCATGCTGACCGTGTTCCTTTTTCCCCAGTACAACGTTGGATTGGACAACCGGTGGTACCGCGTAATCGTCCACTATGTTCGAGTGCCCAATGCCTCTGTCAGTATATCGTTATTTCCAATTGGCTTGATCAAACCTAAACTTTGCTTTGTTGCGAGGTCATCCTGCAACCATATATTTATTAGATAGTTTAAACAATGGATTTAGCTTGAAATTTTTTTATAGCTACTTTAAACCATATAAGTTGCACACTTACTATTCGTCTTGCTATTTCTCGCTTCTTCGGGCTTCTTAAAATCCCACTTTCTTGTCCACTTTCTTGCTTGTTTCCACGGCTTCATACCGTTGATTTTCTCTGTTGTTTGTAACTTCTTTTCTTGTAATGCATTAAATAAAATATGATTCATATTGAACATATATGGACAATGAATTTAATTATAATAAAATGGAAAATGGCTTACCAAATCTCTCTCCAATTGAGCGTATCCACTTCCTTGAAGTGCGATGCTTAGGAATTTGGTTTTCCCCGGATCGTGCTATGCACTTCTCCCTAGTTTCTGTTACATTAGGCAGATGTCAATAAATCACATACTTAATTAACATCATCAAGTCGGTAGCCCAATTTAATTAAATGTACCTACTTTGAATTGATCGGACAAACGTGATTTGACAAACTCATTCCATATGTCTGTGTGATGAATTTGTATTTTTGGGGTTAAACATCCGCTCATGATCATCCACCTCATAAAAAGGCCATATGTAATCCCTCCCTAATCTGGTCTTGAATTGTTTTAACTTATCAAAGACACTCTTCATCATCATTTTTCAATTTCTCCGTCTCGGGTAGTATAAATGAGTTCTATTGCATAAAACAAACAAATGATAAGTTCAATACGTAATACAATCAATATTAAGATAAATTTTTTTAATTCAAAGAATGTTTAAAACTTATCAGTTAAAGTATCCCAAATTCTATCCTTCAAATATTTGGGAACCTCACCCCATGAGGCCATATTGATAGGAACAATGTCTCTTGTCACTATTCCTAAATAAGTCATAAGGTCTTTCCCACTTGTCTTCAATAGGAACACCATTGTAATTAGTTTCAACCGAATTTTTGACCGGTTGCACGAACCTTAGAGATGCGGTCCAAAACCTGTTGGACCCCTAGTTCTCTTCTTTGAAGAAGTTTGCTTACTTGAAGAATCTCTGTGTCGGATGTATGTTGATAATCAGGATCGAGAAGACATCGTAATAAGCAATACACATTACCAACACATAACAAGCAGACACATTACCAACACATAACAAGCATACACATTACCAACACATAACAAGCATAACAGACAATCAAGAAGATGCATGCATGATCGTATTCTAGCCTACCAAAGCAAAAGTAACAATGGTCCACATAAACATTAGAACCTCACCCTAATCGGGACAATGCACATTACAAAATCAATATTCAAGGTTGTTACCGTTTGATGAGCGTTGTTTGTCCTTTGAAGTATTTGAGGTAAACTATGGTTCAAAAGCACTCGTATAACCAATCAAGAGACACGAAACGTAAATCCATGTTTTTCGTAGGACGTTAAGTCACAAAATTTAACGAGAAATGTTAAATGGAGTGAGAAATAGTTACCCACTTATGTGAAGTTCGACGATGATGAAGATGGAGTCACTTGGAGGTTACGAGAAACGACAATGGCTGGATTTTTGGGGTAGGAGAGCAACTCTTGGCGGATACGCAAAAAACACGAGAAGAACGCGAGAAAGAAAAGTAAAGGTTTCCTACCTTGGGTTCTAGTTTTGAATTACGAATACCTTTTCAATTCGGTTATAGTAAAATCCGAATTCCAACACTTGAATATGAATGGTCCCTAAGACATATAAATTCGGCAACCCAATAACCGAATTTGTTTATCTACTTTCCAATCCTGGTTAATATGACCGCTAGCGGATTGGAAAACATCAACTTATTAATCCCGCAAATAATTACTTACCGATTCTAAAGAAACTTATTAATCCGGCTACAACTCAACCGAATTCTCAAGTATGTAAAAAAAATAATTTTTAAAACATTTATAAAAGTAAGTTTTCATTTAATGACTTTCCAATTCGGTTACTAAGTTAGCGGATTTGAAATTATCAACTTATTAATCCGGCTACAACTCAACCGAATTCTAAAGTATGTAAAAAAAAATAATTTTTAAAACATTTATAAAAGTAAGTTTTCATTTAATGACTTTCCAATTCGGTTACTAAGTTAGCGGATTTGAAATTATCAACTTATTAATCCGGCTACAACTCAACCGAATTCTCAAGTATGTAAAAAAAATAATTTTTAAAACATTTATAAAAGTAAGTTTTCATTTAATGACTTTCCAATTCGGTTACTAAGTTAGCGGATTTGAAATTATCAACTTATTAATCCGGCTACAACTCAACCGAATTCTAAAGTATGTAAAAAAAATAAGTTTTAAAACATTTATAAAAGTAAGTTATCATTTAATGACTTTCCAATTCGGTTACTAAGTTAGCGGATTTGAAATTATCAACTTATTAATCCGGCTACAACTCAACCGAATTCTAAAGTATGTAAAAAAATAATTTTTAAAACATTTATAAAAAGTAAGTTTTCATTTAATGACTTTCCAATTCGGTTACTAAGTTAGCGGATTTGAAATTATCAACTTATTAATCCGCTACAACTCAATAGAGATTCTAAAGTATGTAAAAAAATAATTTTTAAAACATTTATAAAAGTAAGTTTTCATTTAATGACTTTCCGATTCGGTTACTAAGTTAAGCGGATTTGAAATTATCAACTTATTAATCCGCCTACTATTCAACCGAATTTTTAAGTATGTCAAAAATAATTTTTAAAACATTTATAAAAGTAAGTTATCATTTAATGACTTTCCAATTCGGATTACTAAGTTAGCGGATTTGAAATTATCAACTTATTAATCCGCTACTATTCAACCGAATTCTAAAGTATGTCAAAAAATATTACTAATAAAAGAGTGACGTGACATAATCCTGAATTTGTCTCTAATTATAACCCCCGCATGTTAAATTGTATTCATAATTATTATTTAATAATTATATCTTTATATTTATTTAATAATTTTTCATAAATTAAAAATAACAATTTCAAAAAACAATTAATGAAATCCCATAACAGATGACGATGTCGAGTTAGGACTCTAATCTTCTAATAATTAAAATTTACTCTAATTTAATTATCTTAATTAATATTTACATTAAATGCACATCACATTTGGATATTATACAATGAAAAACATTAATCAGTGATCACAACAAATAAACAGAGTTGGTTTATTTATTACAATGAGAAACATTAACTAATTTAGAATAGTGTTAAACAAGATTAAGTTTTCCTTGATTCTTCTATGAGCCGTATCTCCCCATTGCTCAACAGCAGTTTGGTTCATCGTATGCATCGATCCCAATGAACATGGGATTAGTAATTTGGTAAATGTTCGATTCGCCCATATCATCTTCCCCGATGGAGTTCCTACGGCATGAATCTTGAATTCCTTGCAAGGACTATTTTGAGTCTGTATTGCTACCATCATTGACATAGAAAATTTGTCTAGCTTGTGTAGCCAAGATAAACGGATCATTCTTAAACCCAATCTTGTTGGAATCAATGAATGTTAACCTAAATCATCAATTTTCAATCTGTTGGATCAAACCATCTACACTTGAAAACAGGAATTCTGAATTTTATGTAATCAAGTTCCCATATCTCTTGAATCATCCCAAAGTATGAGGTAACGATAGTATTGGGTTTGCATCCTTCATTGATGACACATGGTATGATTCGGCCACTAATGTGACTCCAGTTCGACTAATCGCATGTTGTCTCTCTCCATAGTATGGAACCTAAAACCGTGTCGGTACCCTTCATAGCTCAATACTCGTGTTTGTGGCATATGACTAAGCCATCTCAAAGTATCATCAATAGATGAACCACATTGAATCTCTTCATCTATATGGTTACGCAGCCATGATGCAAATGATTTAGTATGATAGTTTTGTAAACTTACCTCGGTTCTAAACTTAGAAGGGAATGATTCTTTAATAAATGCAAAGTGTTTTTCCACATCTTCTGGATAATAGCCATGTTCCTCAAAACATATAGGTGAGCAATATTAAGATCGTCGAGGATGGAACAAACAACATCTTGGGTCCAAATAATCTCTTCCCGGTTTCACGAGAAATATTTTTGGGAGCAAGAGAGTCCAATGACGCGTTGCCTTAGCAACGTACTCACGAACAAAACACAACCGCTTCTTCCGCAACGTAACACTCTATAATACAAGCCTCTGGCCTACTTTTTGCTCCTAACCATGCTCTTCAATGTTCTCATGAGCGGATTCAAATGGAGTACATCCAGAAGGAATCTTGGACCACATATCTTTACTTCACGTACTAAGTGGACTACCAAGTGCACCATGACATCAAAAAATGATGGAGGAAAATACATTTCCAAACTGCAAAGTGTTTCAACAATATGCATTTGCAAGTCATCAAGGATGGAAGGATCCACAACTTTAGAACATAACTTATTGAAGAAGTAACAAAGTTTGGTTATGACAATCCCAACTTCTTTTGTAAATTTCCTCGCAATGCCACCGGAAGAATTTGTTGCATTAGCACATGGCAATCATGAGACTTGATGTTTTGCAATTTCAACTCTTGCATATTAACCTTGGACCTTAAATTGAAAGTATCCTGTGCACCTTTAAATCCTTTATGAATTGTGAAGTTTTGTTTTTCTTTCCTTGACATTGTATAACATGACGGAGGAAGGTACATTCGACTATCCTTTTCAATTGGAGCAAGTGTAGTCCTAATCCCTAACTCCACCATGTCGAGCCTAGATGAGAGAGAATCTTTTGACTTTGCCTTTCACATTTAACAATGTGCTAATCAAAGATTCATGCATACATTCTTCTCTATGTGCATGACATCCAAATTATGTCGGACCATCAGAGATCCCCAATAAGGAAGCTCATAAAAGATACACTTTCTCTTCCAACACTTCGTCATTGGGTTATTAGAATTCAAAGAATCAATAAGCTGTAGGATTTGATGAAAACTTTGAGGCTTTGGTGCAGAATCAAAGTCCTGTTGGCCATTAAATGCCTTTCTACGCTTTCTATATGGATGGTTTGATGGTAGCCACTTTCGATGTCCCATGTATGACATTTTCTTCCCATGTCTAAGTCTAAAAGCATTGGTATTATCTCCACAAATTGCACAGCCATAGTACCCATTTGTCACGGCCTTAAATATTACCATATATGGGGTAATCGACACGGTCCACATCAACGCCGATCTCAATGTGAAGGACTCCTTAGATAACCATCATAAGCTTCAACGCCATTACTCCATAAAGTCTTCAAATCATCAATTAAAGGATGTAAGTAAGTATCTATCTTATTTCCTGGTTGTTTTGGACTGATATCAACATAGCCGGATGCATGAATCTTCGCTTCATTGTTAGCCACAATGGAAGGTTATAAATAACTATAATAACAGGCCAAGAAGCGTGTTGAGTGCTCACGATTACTAAATGGGTTAATTCCATCTGCACAAACCCAATCGGAGATTTCTAGGATCGTAGAAATCTGGATATGTAACGTCGAAACTCCTCCAATGAGGTGCATCGTAGGATGCCGCAACTTGAAATCACACTTCCTACCGTCTCCATCCTTATGCCATGTTAACATCTTTGCATGCTCCTTGTTTAGAAAAGTCTCTTAAACCTTGGAATGATTGGCAAGTACCAAAATACCTTTGCGGGAATTTTTTTCTTCCTAGACTTTCCTAAACACTTGTGATTTCCATCTTGATTTTCCACATTTCGGACAATAGTCGACTTCACTCATGCGATCATAGTAGATGATGCAATCATTTGACAGCATGAAATTTCTCATATTTCAAACCAAGTGATGACATTGTCTTCTTTGCATTGTTCATTGTTGTCGGAAGGAGGTTATCTTCGGGGAGCATATCATGAATTAAAGTAAGAAGGTCAACGAAACTTTTGTTAGACCATCCGTTGGAAGCCTTCAAATTGAATAATCTAATAAGTGCTGTAATTTTGTGAATTGTTTACAACCTTCATATAATGGTAATTCGGCCTCATCCATTGTGTCTTCAAATTTTTGAGAATTGTCAACATCAATTTCAACAATTGGTCCTTAATTTGTCAATCATGTCAAAATCTTCATGTACTCCAAATCCTATTGAATTTGGACATACATTGGATGTCCCCATGAAGTAGCTTCACCATGCCAAATCCACCGGTATAAGTCAAGTCGAACCCGTTGAAGTACAAGTGATCCCCTGACTGTTGGATGCTTAATCGAGTTAGGTTGCCAAGCTGGCGACATGGACATCTTATCATCAATCCATTGAATTCGGGATTGTTTTGTGCGAGAAATCAAGAAAACGCTCAACACCCATTCCATATGCAGACAAGCGATCCATGTGTATCCACGAGCGATCCATGACATAAGATGTTTAATCTAGAAAAAGCGATAATATTATCATACCATCCAAATGAACAAAACGTAGTAACGATAGCTAAAAATGGAAATATTTAATAACTTCCTTACCTAACAAAATTAATTGATGAAATGGAAGCCTGGATGCACAAATAATGAAACCTTGATGAAATGGAAGCCTTTGGATGCACAAATAATGAAACCCTAGATAGAACCTTTCCAATCCGGTTATTGAATAAACCGAATTGGTAACTACCCACAACAAATTCGGTTTATAATAAGCGACTAAGATAGTGTGAAAAATTACATTTGGACAATAATTTTTATATAAATAAATGATTTATAAATCACTATTCTAGTACATAATTTAAACATCGGGGAGTTTGTAATCGGTTACTTGTTTAGCAAATTCAAAAGTTACTTTGTTATGGTATATCCATGTTTCTAAAAGCACTTTCGAATCCGAAACATTAAAATAAATTAAAATGTCTTATGTATGAATCCGGTTTCTTGGAACACCGTTTTGCAAAATAACTTATAAATCCAGGTTATAGTGAAAGCGAATTAATGTCTCTTATATGAATTCGGTCATGATAAGAACCAGGAAAGCATGAATGAATTAAAGATAAGAACCGAATTGGAAAAGATTAATGAATTCGGTCAGTATTAGAACCGAATTGGAAAACATGATTTCAATCCGTTAGCCAAATCACCGAATTAAAGTTGCCGAATTTAAAACCCATATTTCTTGTAGTGTGTTTTCCCTAAAAGAAATTGGGGGCTCTGAAGCTAGCAGCTTAAAAATTGTGATCAAGGGTGTGTTATGTGTCATCAACACTATTTATTCACGTGGACCCTTCTCCCCAACAACTTAGCACCATTATTTAACTATCTTGTTTCCTGAGTGGGTACATTAAAAAGTATATGTAAATTATGATACTAATTATAAATAATTAAATGTAATATATGAGTTTTTCTGTAATGATATATGGATAACATAACTCCAGGAGTGAAATTATAATGAGCAAATCAAGTACACATGAGAAGTCATTAAATAAGTATATCGTGACAAAAAGAGAATAATAATTATAAAAGCAAAATAAGTAAATTATAATTTTTAAAATTTATGTAATTAATTAGATTATACTCTGTAATATTATGTAGATTTAACTCAAGTGAAAAAGGAAAAAAAATTAAAATGAAGACTATAAACTCAATATATATATATATATATATATATATATATATATTACAATCTTTAACCTAACTATCTCTTATGAAAGCTCTTTGAACTCTATATTTGAAGTATTCTCTATTTATCTTGTCTTTTAAAGCTAATAAATTACTTTAAACTATCACTACACTATTTACTCAAACCTCGCGTTATATTCGCCTTCTCACTCTAGACAAAAATTTGCGAAGCCTTCTTCCTCCCGAAAATCCTCTCCCACATCATTTTATGCAGTTTTGCTTTGTTCACTGAAACTTGAATCGAATGTTAAAAGATCTCAAACTCTTCGTTTCAATAACCCTATCTTTATCTGATTTTCCCAAAATTGAAGGCTAAATACTTATATATTTTTGTAATGTATCTTTTCTACAAGTATATGTTATCAACATTTATTTGATATACAGAAAGAGTAACATAACCTTTAAGTGCATCATACGCTTTGAGTAGAGTTCTATAAACAAATTGAAAAGAGAAAAGAAATGGAGAATAATTTGTTGTAAGACAAAAAGGAGAAAGAAAAGCAACAAAGGAAAAGTAATAGCCATGCAGAATTAAGAAGAGACAACATGGATAAAAACAAAAATTGTAAAGATGGATAAAGTCTTAAATGTGGTGTGGAGACTGGAATAAAGGCAATGATAATAAAAGAATAAAGTGATTTGGATATAAATTATAAGCAAATATAATGAAAGGGAATCCTTTTCCTACTTCCCAGTAGAATATGAAAAGAACAGCTTTACAAAGACACCGTGATGTCTTGGTAATTTTTTTACGACAATTTTAAAAGTAAATATTTTCAGCTGATGTATAGTTTATGAATTATGATTAAATGTTCTGTTATATCGTTATAATTAATTATCAACTATGTACTAACTATACAATTTCTGTGATGGATGCGCCCGCTACAAAGTTTGTCAATGAAATATTTGGAAAAAAATGATAATTATATAAATATGTATAAAGATTATAAAAATATTTAAATAGAGCTTAGTTGTTATTTATTAACTTAAAAAATCATCAAAAGTATATAAAAATTGTTTATATAATAATCGTATGCTATATATTCCACAAGACTTTCTTCAGTTTAGTATGAAAATAATTAGTCAACAGCAGTGTATTAAAATCACCAAGCTGAGAGCCATAGATTCATATTACTATATTTTACTAATAATTAACGGCAATAGTATATCTTACTGAAAACTCCTTGATTATATATCAAGCCTATAATATTGGAAAGATGAAACATCCTTTAGTAGTATCTCTCTCTCTCATGTGAGGTGATAAACCTAAATGAAATTCAAGTGCTGCTTGTATTCCAAAGGGACATCATTGACATGTTGAGTGAACTTTTCCTTGACACAACACCACAAGCAAATATATACATAAGAAATGACTTTATATCACAATTAAAAAAAATAAAAAGACTCCATAATTTATTTCCCTCAGCAGTAATGCTGGCGCGTGAAGGAAAAACATCCACTAACTAGCTTTGTCACTTCTGTTGGACGTACTATGTTTAACTTTGCATTTTATCTCATCACCAACTTTAATTACTTCCCCAATTTTCCCCTTTTCAGTTGTTGGGAGACCTTTTGGATGTTTAAGCTATTAATTAAATTTGAACATACAGTAAGAGATATTTTAATAATGAGTACTCAAGTTAGTTCTACAATTAACAAAAGGACACACAAACAAATACAATAAGTGATATTTTAATAACCCCTGCCTCTAATGGAACCTATATTCATCAATTCTTCACCTTCAAGAACAAGAATGAGAGTATACATAGTTTTATAGGTTAAACGTAGTAGCATATTCATGAACATCCAATTGTAAAAAAAAATATGCAGAGATGGAAAGTGGAAGTACTCTTTTTCCCATTCTTATAATTAAGATAAAATGAAATTTCAACGTAAGGTACTAACAGAATTTTTTTTCTTCTTTTAAGTTGATTGATTTCTGTGACAAATCTGAATGTCAATATTTATTATGACTGCTAACTTTCTTCTCATTTTGTCATCCTATTTAACTTGAGTAGCCAAGTGGGTTTGCTTAATAAATGCAAATTTTAGTTCCGGGTTCTCGTAGGAACTGGTGTGATAATAACTAATTAAATTATGAATGAATCAGAAGAAAATATTTGGAGGGTCTATTTCACATCCAGACTACAGAATAAAAGTTTTGCTTATTTCTTTGAAATTTTTAAAGTTACTAGTTTGATAATTTATTTATAGATAGGAATTAAATAATTAATTAAACTAAGTAGTCATTTTTAATTGTTTATTTTAAAGTAAATAATCAATTTAATTTTTATTTCTAAGTAAGTTTTGAAAATGTTGCTAAACTGTAAATCCCCAATTTCTTTTGAAGAACGTTCCTTACTGTTAATTCTCTTTGGGGAAAGGCTTTCCTTCTGTGGCTCTCTCTCTGCCTTCTTTTGTCCTCTCCACTCTCTGACACACTGCTCCCCTCTATATGGCGTAAATTGATGGCTGATAGTGCAAGCAAAGCAAGCACCCCACCTTTATTTTTTTGGGGTCTCTAATCTCCCTCTCCTAAAACTCAACTACTGTGCGTTCCTCTTTGTCTGTTAAAATCTGCTTTTTTGTTTCCTCTTTCATCTTCACCTCTTTTTTTGCCCCCACAGTCACACCACCTCTATAAGCTATTGTTTAGTGCTTCACTAGCAAAACCCACCTCCAAAACTCACTTGTCTTCCTTTCTCTCTCTCCCTCAACTCCTACTGCCTTGTAGTTACTCTAATTCTACTCTCTTTCTCTGCGTTTCCCTTCTAAGCCAAATCAACTCGTCTTTGCTTGCAACCATGTTTTCTGCAATTGAAGGTGTTTAAGCTTATCAAGACTCTCCAATACAACTTGATTTTGGCATGGTGTTTTCAAATGCTCTTCATGACAATTTGCTCCTTCTTCCCTTCCATCTGCATCTCTAGTTGAAATTAGAAAGAAGAAAGAAAGGTCTACTTCTAGCTGTCTACATTCATTATCTTGTCACTTAGAACTAGCTAGACGCTGTTTGTCTGTTGACCCTTTATCTCTTTCACTTTCTCTCTTCTTTTCAAGAGATAGAAAATGCCCAGAGTGGGAAAGTGTCTTGTTTGCTCTAAAAGTTATCTTCTCATGGCCATATCCTGTATGTCCTATTTCTGAGTTTGCTGTTTCTTACTTTCTCTTTCTTTATTCACCTGAAGATAATGAGATGGGTACTCAACTCAAGTGGTTGACAACCATTTTTCCATCCCCTAGTATCTTCCTTTTGTTTGAAAGAAACTATTGACCACCTTATAAATCTCCCGGCTAGCTAGTCTAGCTGAATCCTTTTAAAGCTAGATTTTGCATTCATCATAACAAGTTTCCTTTTGCTTCTTTCTTTTTCCCTAGTGAGAACTGTTAAGAAGAGTTCCAAAAAAATTGATGTGAAGAATCAAAAAGTTTCATCTTCAGTGTGTTGCTTTTAAAAGAACTGACAATTGTGAAGATAACTCCTAGGATTTCAAGGTGGTGACACTTCGAATTACAATCATTTTGGCACTCTTATTTCTCTCCAGTCTTGTGATTTCTTTTTTGGTCTCCAAACAAGCAACAAGGCCCAAATAGAATAATAACCCCAGAAAGAAAGAGGGAGAGAGAGAGATAAGAAGAGATAAGAAAACTAGGAATGGAACTTTCCAGTCAAGAAGGAGAAATCCCAATCCCAATCCCAATAAACAGTACTTATGGTGGTGGGGGACATGGTAATGGCCATGGGCACATGATTCATCATGACCCTCCACACCATAACCACATTATCTCTACCTCAACACCCCAAAACCCTTCAAATGGCTCCTCTATGCAAGCAGGCCTGGAGGATCATGGACCCTACAAGAAAGTGGTCAGGTACAGAGAATGCCTAAAGAACCATGCAGCTGCCATGGGAGGGAATGCCACTGATGGGTGTGGTGAGTTCATGCCAAGTGGAGAAGAAGGGACCATAGAAGCTTTGAACTGCTCTGCCTGCCATTGTCACAGAAACTTCCACCGAAAAGAATTAGAAGGTGAGCCCTCCTCATGTGACTACCACCTTAGCTCACATTTCAACAGGTTGGGGAGGAAATTCATTCTAGGCCATCACAAGAACATCCTAGCTCCTGAGGCTCTGGGTTACCCTACAGGTAACATTCTGCCGTCAAGAACTGTACCACCACACCAGATGATAATGCCCTACAATATGGGGTCCCTTCCTTCCGAATCTGACGAACAAGAAGAGGCCGGGGGTGGTGGCGGTAGCGGCGGTGGAATAGTGGCTAGACCTCCACAGCTAGTGAAGAAAAGGTTCAGGACAAAGTTCACCCAGGAGCAGAAGGAAAAAATGCTCAACTTTGCTGAGAAGGTTGGGTGGAAAATTCAGAAGCAAGAGGAGTCTGTAGTGCAACAGTTCTGCCAAGAGATTGGGATCAAAAGAAGAGTTCTCAAGGTTTGGATGCACAACAATAAGCACAATCTAGCCAAAAAGAATCTCCCAACTGCTTGAAGCACAACTAATTATATTATCACCATTTCATTTAGCCTGTGTTTTTATTAACTCTACTTATAATTATTAGCTGTAAGTGTTGACTTTTTTATTCCTCTATAGTCTATATTATCTTTCTAATCATTTCCTGGTCTCTGGACGTCTGTTTGAGTTCTCTTTACATAAAAATAATATCGATCTGTCCAGTGGTGTAGTTTAGGATATTGCATTTGCATTGGGTGAAGTTGTAGTTTCTGAGTGATGTTTCTCTTAAGCCATTCAGTGAGGACATGGAATGCAACACTGAGTCTGAGGTACAATATGTATTAATAGAATTATATAGGGATTTCGTATACCACTTTCTCTTTACCTTTCAGAATCTGCTTCTGTATGCTACATTAGAGCTTCTGACATCATTTTTCTTGCAGCAAAGTAAAGAAACTGTTCGGGATTGATTTGAAAATGTTTCTCCTACTTTAAAGAGTAAATTTTGTGCATTAATTATAGACAATAAATAAATTCAAAGGAAGAAAAATATCAAATTATTCAGAGAAAATGTGAAACAAGTTACGTGTTGGATTTTGTCCTCACCTCCAAAGCTTTGGATTCTATGTCCGGGTCTGTGTACTCGTGTCATAGGTTACCTGTGGTAACTGTGGCACAAGGAATCCATTTAAAAATATTTAACATTTTCATCTTATATATGACTTTCCAACAATAATTTAATTCAGATGCATATACATGTAATCAACATATTGTTTCTAATAACACCTTCTATATAATAAGCTTTATAAAGTTAACACAATTTTCAACAAATTATTCCTAAGCAAGTAACACATGTCTCAATAGAGATGAAACACCTGGAATCTAATTATGATAGAAGGCCATTTCACAAAAACCTAAAAAAGATTTATGGTGGAAATGAATATGTAACATGATTATTATTAATTTAAAAATTCAAATTTTAACATAATAAACTCGAGACTTTGAGGTTAGGGTTGGAGAAATTTCTCGTTCAATTGATATAACACCACCTATCCTCAATTAAAAAAAAAAAAAAGAAAAAGAAACTAGACATATGATTTTCATTTTACCATATATAAGTAAGAAGCCTGTAGCCATAAGCACGAAAAAAGTCAGCATATGGAATTATGGATGACACCGAAGTAGGATTCTAGAAATAATGCTGTGATAGTTAAGTTAGATCATAAGGAGTAGTTGGAAAACTTGAAAAACTCCATATATAGAGAGTCTGTAGTGTTATAATAAGCATACCTTTCAATGACGTGATGTTACTTCATTAGAGCGATTATTTAACATGTATTATACCAAGACAGCGCTACACATTATATAGTGAGCTCACATCATATATTTAACATGTATTTCACGTTTAATTTCAAATTTGGCTATGGGATGCTACAGGTTAAACATAGCATAATATTTACTCTAATTAAAATTTGATTAACAATGATGTATGACTTAGTTGGTAAACTAAGCTCTATATGAATGGACTTTACCTACAATATCAAAATAAAAATAAAAATTAAATAGAGGTCATTAGTAAAGTTTTAAATTTGAGTGATAGTGGAATATATTTATAACATATAAATCCTGACTCGGGCTATTGCGATGTCATATCAGTTATGTTGGGCTTTCGCACAATGTTACTTAGTTTGTATTAAGTGTTTTCTTTAAGCCACCTCTCATCATAGGCATTCAAATTCTGCTTCAACTCTTTCACCTCTAAACAATCAAGCCATCAACTCTACTTTCTCTTCTTTCCATAACCGTGAATCCTTTCGTTTGTTTTATAATAGTTTTGGTTACACACTCTCCTTAATAACTCAAATGAATGAATTCTAACCATTTGAATTTTCATTAGTTACTGTCTCCTTAATCACTCAAATGAATGTGTTCTAACTCTTTGAATCCTCATTAGTTACTAAGATGAATGAGCACCAGCGATTTAAATATCATTTATAGTTACTTTATTTTGAACATCTCAACTAAGCACCTACAACTTCCATTCAATGCTCTCGTCACAATCCAACATTTGTATTTTTACAGTTTGGTCCTCCTAGTTATTGGGTTGGAATCTTCCATGTCTCAACATGGCCATAATGATTTCAAAATTAAGGATAAAAGTATGATCAATGGCACTCGTTGCCATCCTAAGCATTGGAATTGCAACGCTATCGTCATAATTTCTCAAACCACAGGTGATAAAATAGAAAAGTTAATTCACTTTCATTGTATTAGTTGACATTGGTTAGGGTCGGTCTAGTCAAGTCAAGTTTGGTATGGTCCGGATTAGTCTCATCTGGTATGGTCCGGTTCAATTTAGTTTGGTTTGGTCCAATCTAATTTGGTATAGTCCAGACTAATCTAATCACTTCTAGTCTAGTTTGGTCTTGTCAAGTCTGATCTGTTAAAGTCAAGTCAAGTCTAGTTTAATATGGGTTGGTTCGATTCGGTCAAGTCTGGTTTGGTCCAGTTCCTTCTGGTCAAGTCTGGTCTGGTCAATCTGATCTGGTCTAGTCTGGTACAAGCAACGCTAATGACTCTCATTGTCATCCTAAGCATTAGAATTGCAACATCGTCATTGCAATTTTCCAATCCATAGGTAATAAATAAAAAAATCACTTCACTTTCATTGTATTAGTTGACATTTTCAATTGAGGGGTTATCTTTTTCATTGGATGTGTTAAATTAGTTTCCTATTTTTGTTGGAACATGTTTGGTCATTTGGTTGATCTTTATGCTTAAAATGTATTTCTTAATTGTATTAATATAAAGTTTATATGATGCATATGTTTGTATCACACTAACTCTCTAAACAAATAAAATAGAATTTTTTTTTTCGTTTAGCGCAGGTCTACATATAGTTTTACCTAATAGCAATTTGCATTGGAAGTTTGATTTTTCCTTTCTAAAGAGCCTTTTTTTTGTGTATGAAAGTTTAAGGTAAAGGAAAACTTTCCTCATTCTAATGTCAAGGTAAACCACTAACCTCAATGAAATTTACAACGAAATTACATATCACCTACCAACAAATGACCATAAATTCGAACATAAAATCATGCAGTTGTCACGAGTGGAAGGTTGATTAGGTGGGTCAAACCTCCTTAACTCTAAGGAGCCTATTCTAAATACCTCAAAGTGTGACAAGAGACATACATAAAGAGAAAGCAAGTGAGTACGTGAGGCATAAGGTCAAATTTAATGCATTATATTATTATATTTATCAGCTAAATGAAATGACATTTTTATTATTATGTGAATGAATTATATCCTTCTATATGTCTAAATTCAGAAACATTAATGAGTCTATCAACAACTGAATTATAAGGTCGTCCACAAATTTTTAAACAGTGTATATATGTTGATTGCATTGCATGCACACATAGTTTGTTGTCTTTGTTGTCACCTTATGCACTCCAAGAGGACCAAGACTACAATCTAAAACTATTATTTAGTAGCTAATAATTATTTTATTTGTTTGTAATGACTGTGAATTGATATCACTGTGAATTTCCTCAACCATGCATGAGACTTTAGTCATGAATAATATCATGCAAGCATGCAGTTGCTTTTTTTTAAAAAATAAGAAATAGAACAATAGAAAATTAATCCAAAAAAATAAAGCATGAAAAGAAAAAAGCTGAACACTTTATTTTTTTGTCTCGGGATGCACATTCTCCCATGCAGAATGTTCTTTGGTAGGGGAAAGCAGCATCATTACAGAAACAATGGAAAAGTTAACTTCAAGCAACTTCAAAATTTTCATCTACAACCCCAAAGGCAAAATAATACAATTTTACATTTACTCCGACAAAATAATGCCTTTAGATTTAGTCCACAAATATTGAAGTGATGGAAATATTATATATGCTTCTGGCTAAAAGATGCACTTGTTTTAATGGCTAAGATTTAAATTGACTTAATCTAAAACTTGCATTGAAAGGACGGATATATTCACGTGCATGCATTGGTGGATGCATTTAGCTGGTCAACTGAAGTAATTACTAGTTATATAATTATCAACTAACGTGGACTCACTGAATTGGACATTTCACTTATGTTAATTATAATTTGAGTTTAAATTTAATATTTGTATTATTATAAATTTTTACTAAAACTAATAGTTTATCCTAATTTGGAATTAAATTCATTGTGTATAGAAAAGCTATACAATTGCCAAGTGTACAAATTTTTTCATGGACAGACAATTTTTATAAAATATGTCAGTGAATGATAATACTTTTTCTAAATACTTGACAGTAATTTTTTTAAAGAAATACCGATTAATATCGACTTACATAGTAAAAGAGTTTACTTCTTTACCTGTTCTAACTACACAGAAAAACTTACTTCAACCAAATATAGAAAAATGTGAATAAAATTCCTTACTACGGTAGTTTCCTTGCTGCTACTCCTCCATCATGTCAATAACACTCCCCTTCAGCTTTCCCTTATCAAAAACACGACGAGGCCATCTCTGTTTTAAGTTTTTAACCATGCACTTCCAAAGATGCACCCAAAATAACCGCAATGAAAATAACTACTCATGCGACCCCCTTTCATTCTTGTGATTTGTGACTTAACCACCTCACGAATTAAAATATCAATAAATAGAGTCAATGATGTTTTGAGCTACCATCTGCGAGCCTGAGCCTGAGCCCTTCTCTTGTCTGGAGACTGAAGTGACCCTACTACTTTTTACATTTCCTTTGTATTCACAAAGAAAAAAAAAAAAAAGAGGTTTCTTGTCACAACGTTGAAAAAAGATAAAAAAAAAATGAAACACTCGCCCACCCACGACACATTTAAGAGACCTAATAAATTTGGAACCATGATCTTCTGAGCCATATTTAATGTCGTGCAAATGCTGACAATGAAATGACACCTTCGTAGGCAAACTTGTAATGATAAACTGCAGGATAAATACATGGCCATTTTAGAAAACAGCTGTAAGTATGAATGGCGAAAAACATATGGACCCTATCCATAATCTATTCCCATGCAAAGACAATAATCTGAATTCAATCACTAGAATTAGAATAGGCAAATGTGTCCAGCAGAAATACAGTAGCAAATGATATGAAGATCAAACAACTAAGATCTATTTCATTGATGCCTAAGCCATAGTTAAGAGTAATACATTTGTCCTAGTTTACCCTCTCATGAAGCACGCGTAATCAAATAAGACACATTTCCTATAGGCTAGTAACTCAACGAGTGAAGCATGCTTGCTGCAAGTAGCAAACTAACGGACGAAAAAACAGCAAGGGCCTAGGCTTCCAGATGTTTCCCACCTCAGGAAAAATAATGATTAGAAGAAACGTACTTTGGGCCTCAGCTTAATCAAACCTCTTGTGCAATTAAAACTACAAGAGTGCCACATGGAGATTGCATTGATCTTTTTATGGTTTCTACATGCATATAAATTTATTAACAAGACTGAGCAAACACGGCTACAAATTTGAGACTGAAAAACTTATAAAAAGAGTGATCCCCAGTCCCCACTGCAAAAAGAACTGAGACCAAAAACAAGAAGAGAAGAGGAAGAACAGAACAGAAGTGGGGGGAAAAGTAGATGAGCCTGCAGAATATGGTTATTTAAATTTGAAGTACTTTTCAAACTAAGAATTCTCCATCTATTCTAACAAATTTGTAAGACAGCCATCTATCTCACGTGGAATGCTGCTTTTAGAATGTCATCTGACTTTGCCTGATCGTTCAGCAGTGCACACACCGTACATTTTGAGGGTTATATGTCATAATATACCTCTCCTTCTGTTAGCAATTAAGAGAACATAAGAATGCATCAGATTACAAAGTCAATCAAGAGATAAATTCAAATTTCTTATCCTCTCAAAAAGGACATACCTCAAACATAGGTTCTATGGCAACATATGCATTGGGATCTTGGAATGCATCCTTGATTAATCTTGATCCTACAATGACAATTAAAATAAAAAGGTTCAGTTTTAATTTTTCAGGCAAAATGGCTGTAATTGACAAGTATAGATCTTTCAGTCCATTCATATACCAAGGACAACATGCCTATCTTTCCATGGAAAACAGAATATGTTTTCATTCATATTGCCCTCCTGCAAAGTGGGTACTCGCCCTGAAATGAATTATTTTAGTTAAAATGTGAAAGAAGAATATGATGGAATAATATATCAGAGAAAGCCGCAGTGCTTGTATGTGTGTGTGTGTGTGTGTATGTATGAAAATGACTATACAAGAGAGAACAGGTTGATCAATAAGAGTAGCAAGGAATGACTAATTGATAATGTTAGAAGGATTCACAGTCACTTCGTTCTCTTAATTTGTATATATATTTTTTATGCGTTGGGGTGCCAGATGCTAGTGCATCTACATCATTGTTATGATACCTGTCTTGAGGAAGGACTCTACTGCCACACTGAATCTTGCAGTTAATTGTGTGCAAAACCAGAGATTTTACCCATTAATGCAATTAGCGTTAGTGACACAAGCTCCAGATTGGAAGCACAACTAGATACGCATAATCTTTAGAAATACAAAACCAAACCTCTCTATAAGAGGAGCTAAGGACATATCCACGCGAAAGGATGGAAAATGTGGTGACAACTGACAAAGTGACAAGTGATGGGTTCCTTTTGGCAATCAATACAAGTTCCTAACTCAAAATTGGAAAAGAAAGAGATTCACCAAAATTATGCCAAGAATTCATTTAATCTGACAAGCATATCTGACTGAATGTCCTAGTTAACTTACAACAAGAATTGTTAGAGAAGTTCATAAACATAACAGGTCCGCAATATTGGCAACACATTGTTGATTGTCCTTCAGCATTAGCGGTGACATCCCCTATGTTTTCTCCCTCCTTTAGGAAACGCTTTATAAATTGGTGTCCAAGTTGATGTTGATGTCACAGGAGGAGCAACATTCTTGTAAGAGCAGAAATTAACAAAAAAGCCTGGAGGAGTGATATGAGCTCGGTTTCCACTCTTGTTGGTTGCTTTCAATTTCATAATCATAAATAAATCTCATACTTGTACTTCTTATCGAAGCTGAAGCTGTTCAATCATAGTTCATAGTTCATAGTTCATACCCAACCCAATTTCCCTCCCTCACGGGTCACGGCACAAGTCACAACACAAGTTCTCCCTTGCAGCTTATACTCACTTCTTACTCTCCCTAGTGACACTGTCCCAGTTTGCTGAACCACTTACCTCCGCCCCATTTCCATTTCTCCCACTCCAGTACTCCTCCCTCACCGCATTTCAAATTTCAAATTATTTATTTATTAAACACACTAAACAATTTTAATTTAAATGCTTTTTCTAAATTATAAATTATATCCTTTATTCAAAAATATTTATATACATAACCAATTGTTTCTTACATCCAATAATACCATGCATAAAATATCTAATTATAAATTTTTAAATTACTGATAGTGATCTTTAAAAAAAAAAATGAAATACTTATTTTCCGATTTTTTTTCTTATGTTATCTTGTATATAAAATAATGAAATTGAGAAAATAATGTTTTTTAACAAAAAATATAAATATATTATAAAATATGTTATTTGTACATTTTTTTAAACACGTCATTATTACACATGCACATGAAATAATTTTTGGATTGCATTGGATTCATTTAAATTTTTTAAATATCACAAATCTATGCACGCCATTTTTTTATTATGTAAAATCATGTGTATATAATATTTTCTATATGATAAAGTTACATATAGAATAAAGTTAGACTAATATATCAATTACAAATTAGTGCTGAAGATGTAATGAGTAGGCTATGCATTGATTCGGGTTGGCTCGATCAACTCGACAAATCAACTCAAATCAATTAAAAAAATTGGTTCGGGTTGAATCACAGGTCTAATCGAGTCTAATTCAATCAAAATCGACACCGACTATGATTAGTTTGGTTCACAAATTTTATATTTTATAACTTAATGACCCAATGAAATGACTCGAAGAGTAATAGAATTTTAGACATTATCTTCTTGTTATTTGGCTTTTCATTCATTTAAAAAGCAAAGATATAATGATATATCTTTAATTTCCATTTTCAATAAGTCCCAATCATTCAATTATTTTTATTTTGTTTTAGTTGCATATTAGGATAATAACGTTTTAATGATTAGCTCCCTCACTTGTGTTATAAAACTTTACAACTTAAATCATTCTCTGTGAAATTATTATATATATATATATGATCGGATAACCTGATGACCTGAACTAACCCAATCTAACTTTAATTAGGTTGGTTTGGTTCAGGTTGCTCGAATTTTTTTTTCAAAAATCAAACCAACTCAATTAAAATTGATCAATTTGGATATTTTTTCTCTCAAAATTCGAACCAACCCAACCTCCGAACACCCTTAACAATGAGACATGGGTGAGCTCAACAAATAATATTGAAAGCGACAAATTAATGAAAAGTAAAACTAAAACTATGGAAAATCAAAACCCATACAAGAGTCGTTCTACTTGCATTTTTAATTTGTACCATAATAGTATTTTTGAGTTAATTTTTGTGTTAAACGGGACAAATTTTTTTTTTCCAAACAATTTTAATAACACATCTCTACATCAACTTTGTACATTTAGAGAAGGTATTGGTTTAAAGTTTGAACCTAAGTCATCCAGACACAAACACATCTTCTTAACTATTAAATTAATCCCTTAAATTAACTATTTACATTTTAATACATGGGAGTTGTTATTATACCCTTATGAGTTTACTATTTAAAGTGAGTTGTCTAATATTTATTAATTGTTAGTTTCACAACAAAATGTTTAAAAATTTATTAAATATAATCAACAATTAATAAATGCTTGACAACTAACCATAAGTATCGATACCCAGAAAAAAAAAGATAAGTAAAAGAATAATCTTCTTAATACACAAGTTCTTTTATAAATAGGGTGCATTGGTAAAGTTTAAGTTTTAATTTTGTCAATATTCATGATTTAAGCCTCAGTCTAATAAAATTCCATGTAAAATGGAGCGTGTTACTTGACTTATAATATTTTTAAGAGTAAATATTTAAATTGATATTTTAAAGATATAAGAGATATTAGTTTGGTCATTTAATTTTTTTTGACATTAAATTGATCATTTTGGTTAATTTAATATAAAAAATAACTCAAAGATCAAATTAATGTCTCATATATTTTTAAAGGATCAAATTAAATAATTACTTTATTTTTAAAATATATCAAGTAGTGAACAATACGAGTCATTAAAAAAATGAGAGAAATATATTATTATTTTTTGAGTTATATAAAAGAAACACACTTATGATAGGGTAAAGAAATGAGACAATGAAAAAATAAATATCAAACCAATAATATGTAATATGCAGGAATAAAAACTGTAATTAATACTAGGTAAGCATAACTGGGGACGAAATTTATAAATATTCATGAAGTAAGAAATAGTATCAAAATGAAGCCAAATGGGTAAGATGATACATAATGTAATATAGCTTGATAAGTAAATTTAAACTTCATAATTGAGAAGCTTTAATGTCAAAATTTGATATTGTAAAAAAAAAAGGCATTTATGAAAAAAAATAACTTTAATACTTCAAATAAGTTAGTCTCACGTTCAAAAAATGATACCAAAATGATACCTGAGAATACCCATAATGGACAATTTATTTTTAACATAATCTAAAGAGACTTGTAATAGCAATTTGTTTTAGGCGAAAGTCATTAAAGGCAGATGATGGCATAGCCATGGGTGTAAAATTAGTGTTCTAATTAATACGTAACATACGTGATAACATAATCAAATAATATAAGTAACTAGAAATTAATTAATAGGGTTTTAACGTTTAGAAGCCTTTCATTTCACTCGAGTGTTACTGACTGTAAAGAAGCAGTGAGGGAGAATTGAAGAAAAGGTTAGGAGAGAGAGAGAGACAGAGAGAGAAGCAAAGGCAATTGGAGTTGAGCTCTGGCTCTGGGGATGCGATACCTTGGGTGCGTAGCGATCCCCTTTTTCATTTTGGCACCCTCTTTGGCGTTGTCTTCAATTTGCAATTCCAACCCTTTGGCGTCATGCTCAGGGCAGGGCTCAGTCGCAATTTTCATTTTGTTCAGTCTAATTTAACTTTTTCGCTTTTTTATTTTTATTTTTATTTTCATCAATTTTCATTTCAGCCACCGACGCCCAAGTCTCAACTCTTTCACAATCTACGACCACACGGCTGTGGCGTTTGCTCCTAGGGTTCCGGTTTCTTTCTCTCAGTCTCAGGTTCTCTCTCTTTTTTTTTTTTAATTTTTTTTATTTCTTTTGTGTGTAAGTACAATGAATAACTGGTTAGAATCTACTTGTCCTTCGCTGTGCTGTGAGTTATTTATTCTCGTCGGCCCTTGCATCCTAGTCATTAACTATACAGTATTTGTTTCATTCCATTTCAAAATTGAAAGGTTCAAGACTCAATTGCTACAATTACTTGATCCTTGAAGAGGAATGCATATAATAATGTTATCAATGCCAATGTAGTTTTCATGGTTCCATAAACAAGAAAAAAAAAAAAAAACAAAAGACTATGGGATTATGAAATCCTACTATTTTTTCGCAGTGCTCATCTTCACAAGTCATAAAGAAAGTATTCAATAATCTTTTACTGGCTTATGATATGTGCCATTGTCTACATGAAATCAGTTGGGCTTGGGCCTAACCATTCTATCATAAATTATCTGTAACTGAATTATGAATATGTATTTGGTTGTGAATGATTGAGAGAGTAATTTCATTATTGTACTTGACTTTTTATGAATTTAGTTTTGCATTGGAAGATTTATACAGGGCTTTCCTATATCTGTGTTTTCTCAATTATGTTTCTTCATTACTTCTCAGATTGCTGATATTTGGTGAGATTTGACATTATTCATATACTCTTGGAAACATGGCGAATTTAGCTTTGACTGGCATACTAGAAAAGGTACGATTGTTTTTATGTATGCAATGCATCTACATATAGGTGTATTCGTACATGTACCCACCCATTATGCATGCTTATGTAGGTAGATATGCGTATTAATTGACTTGTGGCAATAATGCTTTCCATTTCCCCCCCTCAATTTTCTCACAGATGACTGGGAAGGATAAAGACTATAGATACATGGCCACATCTGATTTGCTAAATGAGTTGAATAAAGAGACATTTAAGGCTGATACCGATCTAGAGATAAAATTGACTACTATCATCATACAACAGCTTGATGATGCATCTGGCGATGTTTCTGGACTGGCTGTGAAATGGTACCACATTTCTTTGTGGTCACTTTTATGTGGATTATTCTATTTGTGTGCTTATGATCTTTAAAATTGTGCTATCTTGTCTTCTGTGGTTATCTATAGCATTGCTATTATAGGATATTTATGCATAGTTTTAAAATGCATAGTTTAGGACTTTGAAAGTTCAGACCTTTTAGTCATGCAATATAGCCTTATAATGGAACCTTTTGCTTCTTATTGTATCTGTCTTTGTGTTTTTTGTTCTTCTTTAGCTAAACTTGTTTTCTGTAGTTGAAATAATTTCATGTAATAAAATATCAGTTTGTTAGCTATTGCTGAAAATGATTTGTCCATAGTTGTTCTCTTATGTTATAGTGTATTCAAGTTGCAGTGAGAAAAACGGAATAACAAAGTGATAAAGTAGCAGTGTTGTTTTATTTATTAGTTTGAATTTAAAAATTGCAGTCTTGCTCCTTTGGTGAGGAAGGTGAGTGAGGCAAGGGTTGTGGAAATGACCAGTAAACTATGCGACAAATTGCTAAATGGGAAGGATCAACATCGTGACATTGCTAGCATAGCTTTGAAGACAATTGTTGCTGAAGTTTCTACTCAGTCTCTTGCACAATCTATTCTTCATTCTCTCTCACCACAATTGATAAAAGGAATTACTAGTCCAGTAAGTTCTTAATTTTTCTTAAAATCTCCACTGCATGAAACTAAACAGCCCAAGACTGGGCCTACTTTTGCAAATTTTGACTCTCTGATCTATCTGTCTCTATAAATTGATATTTTATACATGTTGATAATTTTATTTGTATTTAGTGGCTTGTCATCTGTTATATACCTGTGCAAGAATTAAATAAGAACTTCAATATCTTTCACTTGCATTTTACATCCTTTTAGACTTCTGGAAGGTTTTTACAACACCCTTTTCATTTACTAATTTATGGACATAAAGTGTCACATTTCATATTCATTTGTGCATCCTTGCTACCATGGTCCATTGTAATAGGATTTTTTTTCTTTACTTATTATATATTTTTCATGTAAAGGATTTACTTCTCACAAATGCATTGTCTTTGTTGACAAAATGTTAACCAAGGATTTTTTTTTCTCCATTATAAATATTTGTAGGTAAAACCTGGGTGGTTTTTTCAGCTTATACCTTTTGGTCCAGTAAGCCGATTTGTTTTGTGGTGTAATATGATCTATGCATGATGTGGGAATTCTATTATTTTCTTGTTGCACATCACTTATGTTGAAGAATTTAAGAATAAGAATTGTGAATAAAATGCTTGAGTTTCTTCACTCAGCTGAAGAATGTATATATAGATAATTTACATAAGATAATATATATTATCTTAAACACACTCATTATCTAACACACTCATTACACACACTATACCTAACGTACTCATCACACACACACTACACCTAACACACTCATTACACACAGCACATCACACACTCATTACACAGCTAATAATATTCTGTTTTCAACACTCCCCCTCAAGATGGAGCATATAAATCAAATGCTCCAAGCTTGGAACAGATATTCTGAATTCTTGGTCCTCTTAGTGATTTTGTGAAGATGTCTGCCAGTTGATCATTAGAACTAACTGATTCGGTGATGACTTCTTTAGAAAGGACTTTCTTCCTGACAAAGTGACAATCAATTTCAATGTGTTTAGTTCTCTCATGGAATCTTCGGATTAGAAGCTATATGCAAGGTCACTGGTTATCACAACATAGTTTCATTTGTTGAGTATTCCCAAACTTCGCTCTTGAAGAATCTGTTTAATCCAAATAAGCTCACATGTGGCTACGTACCATAGCTCGTATTCACTGCCGCACTAGATCTTGCAACAACATTTTGTTTCTTACTTTTCCATGAGACAAGATTTCCTCCAATAGACACACGCATCCTCAAGTGAACGCCTATCAATGGGTGAGCTCCGCCCAACTGCATCACAAAATCCAACTATTTGAGTGCTTCTTTGTCTTCATAGAGTAGTCCTTGTCCCGGTCCTTTAATGTATCTCGTAATTCGGATTACCGCATCCCAATGATCATTATGAGGAGATTGCATGAATTGACTTACCACTCCAACCGCAAAGGAAATGTCCGCCTTGTAATAGTGAGGTAGATGAGTTTTCCAACCAATCTCCGATATCTTTCGTGGATTAGAATAAGTCTCCCCCCTGGTTGGGTAGTAATTTCAAATTTGGATCCATGGGACTATCACCGTTTACGCCTAACATACTAGTTTCTTTAAGTATGTCTAACGATACTTCCTTTGTGAGATGATAATCCCATTCTTCCGACCGCAACTTCAATTCTAAGAAAATATTTCAGCTTTCCCATATCCTTAGTCTCGAAATGACTAAATAAATGTTCCTTTAATCGAGAAATTTTCTTTGGGTCATTTCTCGTAATGACTATATCATCCACATATACTACCAAGTAAACACATCTACCTCGGGAGAGGTATGGCAATAAAAAACTGAATGGTCCGCTTCACTACGTTTCATTCCAAAAGCCGAACAATGCAGGCTAAATTTTCCAAACCAAGCTCGTGGAGATTGTTTGAGTCCATAAAGAGATCGCTGCAATTTGCAAACCAAGCGGACTCCCCGAGCAACAAATCCGGTGGTTGCTCCATATAGATCTCCTCTTCTAATTCTCCATGTAGGAATGCATTTTTAATATCCAACTCGATATAATGGCCAATGGTTGATGGCAAGCTATGGCAAGAAAAAGGCAATGTAAGCAATTTTGGCCACAGGGAAAAAGTATCTCCATAGTCAAGACCATAACTGGTATAACCTTTTGCAAACCAACTGCTTTGAGGCGATCAATTTGTCCATTGGTCGCTACTTTAACAAAGATATACCCACCGACAAATTTGACGTGTTTCTTTCCTCGGAGGAAGAGGAACTAACTCCCAAGTACCATTATGCTCCAATGCTTGCATTTCATCAATCATGGCTTGTCGCCATCCTTGATGATCAAGTGCTTCACAAAGATTTTAGGAATAGAGAGAAGATAAAGAGGACACAAAAGAGTAAAAAGAAGGAGAAAGACGATGATAACTTAAGAAGTTATAAATAGGATGAGGATTTCGTGTGGACCGAATACCTTTCCTAAGAGCAATTGGCCGTGCAAGATTTTCTTCGTAGTCCGTAGTCGTTGTCTCATTGGAGTAGGACATGATTCAAATTTGGTCTTATAGTGCCTTCCAATTCGATATTGGGAATTTGTGGACGTCGCTGCATGTGACAAGTGGTCTTTGTGGTGCCAGGTTGAAGATTTTCAGAATATCGCCAGACTCTATGATTGACCACCGATTCTTGCAAAGGAGGTGATGGACCAAGATAGGGAATAGGAAAAACTTCTTGTAGAGTTTTTGACTCAACTGTGGAAGGTGAAAAATATAACTTTTCTTCAAAGAATGTGACATCTCGCAGTAGATGTAGTAACGATTGTGAATAGAGAGTAACATCGATAACCTTACAGAGTGGAATATCCAAGAAAGACACATTTGATGGCTCTAGCGTAAAGTTTATCAAGACACTGAGACATATCATGAACAAAACAAGTGCATCCAAAAATACGTGGAGCAATATGAAACAATGGTTCTTTGGGAAATAAAATAGAATGTGGTATTTTATTTTCAATGGAGGAAGAGGGCATCCGATTTATTAAAAAAGCAGTATCAAAATTTCTCTCAATGACGTACTGTACATTAGCATGAAGTAATAATGTCACGAAAGCTCAACAAGATGTCTATTTTTCCTTTCTGGCTATACCATTCTGAGGAGTATGAGGACATGAAGACTCGATGCGTATACCTTGTGATGACAAGAAGGAAGAAAGCTATGAAGAAAAGTATTCTTTTGCATTATCACTTCTAAGCACTTTAATTGTTTTTCCAAATTGAGTTTTAATTTCATTGACAAAAGAAGTGATGATGGACACAATTTCAGATCGGTCTTTCATTAGGAAAACCCAAGTACATCGAGAAAATTCATCAATGAAGGTGATAAAATATCTATAACCCAAAGAAGACACACGACTAGGACCCCATATATCTCGAATGAATAATCTGAAAAAGGGAATCAACATGACCGGCCAAAGATGCCTAAAAAAGAAGAATCGAACATGTTTTCCTAGTTGACATGACTCACAGCTTGAAGGATTTTATTTTTCAAGACCTGGGACCATTATTTTGAGTTTGGACAAATGTGGATGTCCCAAACGTTCATGAAGGAGTTTTGGTGACGCTACAACACTACAAATCCAAGAAGAATCGGGCTTGAGATAGTACGTACCATTAGATTCATGTCCTACGCCAATCGTCCGACCCGCACTAACGTTCCCGTATAACAAATGAGTTAGCATCAAATGTTACCGAGTAATTATGAGAACGAGTAAGTTTGCTTATAGAAATTAAATTGAAAGGACAATTGGGGATAAACAAAACAGAGGATAAAGACAAAGAAGACGTGGGTGAGGCATGACCGATTCCTTTTGTCAGAATCTCTGAGAGCCATCACTAGAGTAATGAAATGAGGAATATTTGGAGAGGGAGATGGATGAAAATAAAGAACTATTACCAAGAATGTGATCGAGGCACCTAATCAATTATCCATGGATTTTGATCATTACCAGATTGGGAAATGCAAGCAAAGCAGAAGTTATGAGCACCTATAGATGAGGAGATCTGAGGTTCCTTGCAGCTTTTAGCCTGAGATATTCTTGATATTCTAGGCTTAAAACTTCATCTCGTATGTTTCAGACTTGGAAATATTCACAAATTTTCCTGAAACCGCGTGAATAGAATAGCAAGTGTCTTGTGTGTGACCCATTCTTTTGCAATAAGAACATTGAGGACGCTCCTCTCCCACCTCTCCGCCTCCTCGGTTTCCACGACCTCCACGTCCTCCTCGACTAGAAATCATGGCGTAAGTTTCAATAGTGTTAACCGAATTGCCTCCTATAGATGAAGGGACCCAAGTAGTCGAGTGATTAAATTCTCTAATGAAGGAACTTCTTGACCGCTAAGACTTGATCGCGAACATGATCAAAATCGATGCATTCCTCGTAGAATCAACACCATATATAGATTATCAAGTTTCTTCTTTATGTCTTCGAGCTTATCGGCTTCCAAAGATAATTTTAACTCCTCCACCATGATTGGGCTTTCGAGACATATGCAACCATGTTATGATCATCTTGTTTCGAGAGTGGCTAATTTGTGTGCGATCATACATTTGTTGAATGTCATTTGCAAAGACATTTTGAGCCTTTTTCCGAGAAGGTGTGACAAGTTTTGAAAGTTACAAGTTTGTCAATATGGTTGGTTCAATGATTGCCACAAGAGAGCACACAATTGATAATCAAGCTTCTTCCATTGGTCGCGCTATTGTCTTCCTCAAATATCATGGGAGGCTTTTTCGAGATGTTCATGGAATCCTTGACCAAGAAACCAAAGTTCTACGAGTGCACCATGCTAAATAATTCTTGGCACTCAATTTTTCCGAAGTAATTGTTGGTGTGCCGTGAGAAAGAGAAGGCAGGCCATCATTTCTTTGAGAATTGGAGGCCATTTTCTTTTTCTTTTTTTTTGAGAATAATCGATCGTAAATTTAAAAAGACAGTAAAGCCACTTCAAGCGAGTGAACAAAGGATGGTGACTAGATTCCGGGTCGGAAAAAATTTTCCCAGCTAGTAGGTCACAGGTGCTTCACGCGCCGGAAAGTGGGCGCGTGGGGCGCGTGGATCTCACGCGCCGACGCAGAGAAAGAGAGCGCGTGGAGGCGCGTGGCGGCGCGGCTTTCCCGGCGACGGGGTTCCTGGGTGGCCCTGAGGCTTCCAGGATGATTTCCGTGCCTGTATCGTGGGTATATGGTCTGGGCGCGTGGATCTCACGCGCCGACAGAGAAAGGCGGCGCGGAGGCGCGTGGGAGTGGTTTCCCACGGTTCCTGAGGGTGGCCTGGCGGTCTGAGGCTTCTCGGGATGATTTCCGGTGTCGGTGTATGGTGGGTATATGGTTCAATGTGTGATGTTGTGCGGCAGAACGTGGAGCTGCGGTTTCCTGCGACTGGGCTCCGGTGGGTGGCTGGCCTGACGCTTACGAGATGGTTTCCGGTGGTGGTGTATAGTGGGTATATGGTCCGACACTTGGTGCGTGAAGGGGCTGTGGTGTTTTTAGTGCTTGAGGGGCCGGGTGACACCGAACCGTAATGGGTGACTGCCGTGATGCGGACTGCATGCTGAGTGAGTGACTTGGGATGAGGTCTCGCTGGACCGAGAAGCGAGACCTTGGAGAAAAAAAAAATCAAGAGTTGATGGAGGCTCTTGATACCATGTTGAAGAATTTAAGAATAAGAATTGTGAATAAAATGCTTGAGTTTCTTCACTCAGCTGAAGAATGTATATATAGATAATTTACATAAGATAATATATATTATCTTAAACACACTCATTATCTAACACACTCATTACACACACTATACCTAACGTACTCATCACACACACACTACACCTAACACACTCATTACACACAGCACAGCACACACTCATTACACAGCTAATAATATTCTGTTTTCAACAACTTACTTGTGAGACAAAAAAATTCAGTGATTTCTTCTCTAATATAAGACATGAGGGCAAAATAAAGATTGTTTTTTGGGGTCTACTTAGGCCCATTGTTCTATGGGCTTCTAGTAGAGTAGTTAATGGCAGACCACAGCGTAAAGCAGCCACCCCAAAAATGCTATTGCGGCGCTCCAAGCCGCTACATTGAAACAATCCACTATGAGCATTCTAGAGCGGCCACAATTGACAACCCTGACTTCTAGAATTCTGCCTGACATGGAAATAATATGAATGGCATGAAGACTATGGATGCTCTTGTATGCTAGCATTTATGAAGATGTGTAGTTTTGTCCCCTTCCTGTGCTTAAGTGTAAAGCACGAACTCTTTATTTAGTGATTTTTGAAGCATCTTTCTAACGTGACTCTCCACTTTTCATCTCCAGGGAATGATCACAGATATAAAATGTGAATGTCTGGATATTTTATGTGATGTCCTTCATAAATTTGGGAATCTAATGGTAGCTGACCATGAGCTGTTACTAAGTGCCCTGCTGTCTCAGTTGAGTTCCAATCAAGCTAGTGTGCGCAAGAAGACTGTGGCATGCATTGGTAAGACTAATTTACATATGTGGGTTTTTATTTCTCATAAAAAACCAATTGTTTTTTTAGTGGAGTGTTGATGTTGTTTTTTGTATTTCTGAGTGTTGTCAAATTTGTTTTCCTCCACCTTGGTTGAAAATGCTGTTGTAAAAAAATTGTTTAGAGCAAAGTCGTCCACTCAATTTTTACCGTCCAGGATTTTTCTCTATTCTGATTTGAGCATGTTGACATTTGAAAAGTGATTTGAATTTTCATGTTAACTGGAATTTGGGTGTAACTTTTGACCATGAATGTTGATTTGGTAAGCAACAACTGACAGAGAGACTAACTTATTAAACCCTCATGTCTTCTATAATCTCTATATTGCAAAAAGTGGAAATTTTCTCACTTGCATCTTACCTTTTATGGAAAGTTTGTCATATAATTCATCTTTTCTGTTTTTGAAATGGCAGACCCAGTGTTTTGATATGAGACAAATCATTAGAAACATTGCTAGGTAAGATAAGTAAAATAGAATAATAAGAACAACAGCACAAGAAGAAGAAAACTAATTGCTTCCTGACAGAAATTTAAGAATTTTAAGGATTGAAATGCAATTTTAAATTACATGTCTATGTTCACTAATTGATTGGATCTAGTACTTGTAGTTACTAATTTCAAATTGATATACTTTGAAGGAAGCTATTGTCAACCCTGATATGGCCACTTCTTTAATTTGGTTGAAAATGTGGACAATGGAAGTAAAAGTATATTCTACTTAACAAATTCTTTTTCACCTTTTCAGCATCTCTTTCCTCAAGCTTGTCAGATGATTTGCTGGCGAGGGCAACAGTTGAAGTTGTCACTAGCTTGAAAAAAAAAGTTTCCAAGTCAGAAATGACCCGTACAAACATTCAGATGATTGGTGCTTTGAGGTTAGAAATGTCTCTCCATTACTTTGTCCCCTTTTGATCGAGTTTTTTTTTTTTAAATAAGTAAAAAAAGAAATCATTTTCTTGTTAGTAACAAGTTACAATTAATTGGCATTTCAGTCGTGCTGTGGGTTACCGATTTGGACCGCATCTTGGAGACACAGTTCCAGTGCTAATTAATTACTGTACTAGTGCCTCAGAAAATGATGAAGAGCTTCGTGAGTACAGCTTGCAGGTGCTATATTTGTTTATTAACAATAACCTTAGAACTATGAATTGTGTGCATATACTATATTGTCATGCATCTGCTCAATTTAGTTATATTTTTACTGCAGGCACTGGAAAGCTTTCTTCTAAGGTGTCCAAGAGATATTTCTTTTTACTGTGATGAAATTCTTCATCTGACCCTAGAATATCTAAGTTATGATCCAAACTTCACTGACAACATGGAGGAGGATACTGATGATGAAGGTCATGAAGAGGAGCAGGATGAGTATGTTCTTTTTGGTTCGCTTGGCTGCTAGTATGGGATTCATATTTGCATGATATTCTGGTAATTGTCTATTCTTTTGCAGTGAGAGTGCAAATGAATATACAGATGATGAAGATGTCAGCTGGAAAGTTCGGAGAGCAGCAGCTAAATGCTTAGCAGCATTGATTGTTTCTCGTCCTCAGATGCTTGCAAAGCTGTATGAGGAGGTAAGCATGTAACTTTCCTATCAGTTTCAAATTCATTTCTTGTAAATAATATATGATATCTTATCTTTGAGTTATTGCTGTTCTTGTATCGTTAGTCAAGGAAGTTCTTAATTATTGAACTCGAACCATAACTCATTAGTTGGTAATGGGTAAACATTTGGTTAACTGGATCTACATTTTGAGATGGATATCTTGTTCTTCTTTGTTATCCTTCTTTCCTTCTAATAAAATTTCTTCTTTTATCCAATTATTTTTTTTAAAAAAACTTGCATATGTTGTGTGTATACCTGTTCACTCCCTGTTTATAATCTTTAGTTGTGTGACTTCCTAACTTTGAACTCATGTCTTTTAGGCTTGTCCAAAACTGATTGATAGGTTTAAAGAGAGAGAAGAAAATGTCAAGGTAAACCAAACTGAGTATTTTATTTTTAGTCTTTTACAACACAACAAGGGTGCTTAGCTGCATTGAATATGTTGCAGATGGATGTATTTAATACTTTCATTGAGCTCTTGCGGCAAACTGGAAATGTCACAAAAGGGCAGATTGATGTTAATGAAATGAGGCAAGTTAATCCTATGTTTTTCAATTGTCAAATCACTTCGTATTTACTTTCTTTTTATTTCTCTTGCTGTTGGAAACTTGATTCACTGAGTTTGTGTGGATAATTCTTTCAGAATGTTTATTTAGGGAACTTTATACTGATTTTTACATGAATCAATTGTGTCGCCTTCGTTATTCCCCCCTCCTCCGAAGTTTGAACATGATTGACTTTCATATGTATTTGAACTTGAATAGGGAATTTATATTTAAAACTTAAGATGTGCAATTGAACAATATTCTGTTACATATTTGTAAAATTTAAAGTGAATATTGTCTAGAAGACTCAGTATCCTCCTTGAGATCTTGTACCCTATGGCATCCGTTATTTTATAACACTTTTGTCAAGCCTGGTACAAATAACTTTATTGATTTGCTGCTTCTTTTATGGTGATGACAATTATAGACTTTACATCTTTAGTACTTGCATCTGAAGATGTTTCTTTAGGCAGGGTATAAGGAGATTCCCATTTTTGTGTATGTGATCCTCATAATTTAGCTATGACAACTGCATTTGGGTGTGTTTATGCATCCATATTTAAAAATAGTTGATTTTCTCACAATTTTTAGTTGGGTTATTAACCTTTATCAGGAGTAATACCATCATCCACTTTGGCTCACTCTTCATTTTTTCCAATCGTTAAGTCAGTTGCTACGATTACCTCATAAGGTGAAACGTTGATTAACTGTTTTAGTACTCTGGCATGCAATGCAGTCCTCGATGGTTGTTGAAGCAAGAAGTGCAGAAGATTGTCAAATCTATAAATAGGCAGTTGCGCGAGAAATCTATCAAGACAAAGGTAGGAGTCACCCAAGTTGATAATTGATTCAAGTTGCACCAAATTTTAAGCAAAGTTGTCTATGCAGGTTGGTGCCTTTTCTGTTTTGAAAGAACTAGTGGTTGTCTTACCAGACTGTCTTGCAGACCACATTGGATCACTCATTCCAGGAATTGAAAAAGCATTAAATGTAAGCAATATTGTTTTGAGTTGTAATTATATTTAATCTCACCTAGTTTTTCCTATTGCTGATTATTTGGTCATTCATTGCTTTTCAGGACAAATCTTCTACCTCAAATTTGAAGATTGAAGCCCTAATATTTACAAGATTAGTGTTATCTTCACATTCTCCTGTTGTTTTCCACCCTTATATCAAGGTAACAGTAATTGCTTATTAAGCCCCCCCCTTTTGTGAGTACTTGTTTAATTAACTCTTTGAATTGGTGTTTGGATTTCTATATATGCTTTTGGTTGTTTGGTTAGAGCTGTATTGTTGTGAAATGGAGGAAACATATTATAAATTTATTAATCGAATTCTTACTAAATTTGCTATGTTGTGTAGTGAAAACAAGCTCCTCTTTTCTCCCATAAAAATAAAAAAAGAAAAAGGTTGTATCATTAGGTTACAATTTTGTGGGATGGAGTGTTTGTCACTCTAGTTCACATAATTTGGATTGGAATACTAAAGTTGATGTCTAGGAGAAAGAAGCATGTGTTTTATTTCTCTAATTTCCAGTCCATGATGCTTATAGCCTGTGTGATTGTGTTGTGATCAGAAAACTCCCTACAAATGTTGTGCTCCTTTGAAATTAGTATTACTTATTCTTTTGAAATATTTACTGTCGTTTTTCCTCACATTTTTACTGGAATTTTAATTTTGTCTTCTATTGTTATTAACTTATTGTTTATAGTCCTCTGTTTCTTTTTCTTTTATGTCTCTTGATTTCCATGGAGCATAGTGATCATCTTGCTGGAGTGAGAAAAGCCAGTTTTGGGTACTCAACAGTTCAAGCTTTTGGTTCAGTTGTTTCTTTGACATGGTGTCATAGCCTAGTTAGCCATGCTGCCTAGAGTTCAATCTTTGCCACAGTCACTCTTATGATTAATTTGGTCTTGCTTACTGTCAGTACACAATAGGCAGTTGTAACTTGTAAGTCTGTCTTTCTCCACATTTGAAGCCCAGTGGGCTTTCATGTGAGGGGTTGTTTTAGAGTTATAATAACCTTTCTTAGGTCTTATCAGCTTAAGCCTTTATGTATAGTGGTTCTTTGACACCCCTTTTATTTGTTTTAATTTTTCTGTTAGACTCTGATGCAAGGGGAGTGACATCTATGTGCTATGTATATATGCATGTCTATGGATGAGATATTATGACAGCTTTCATCCTTGGTTATACTGATGTTTCTGTTTGCAGGCTCTTTCTGCTCCTGTTCTATCAGCTGTTGGTGAGCGTTATTACAAGGTCACTGCAGAGGCCTTGAGGGTATGTGGGGAACTTGTCCGCATTGTGCGGCCTAACATTGAGGTGCGTGTATATATCCTCTTGGACTGGGAAATGACATTAAACCAATTTGTAATTTTCAGAATGGTATTGTGGTGTAGGGGCCTGGTTTTGATTTCAGACCATATGTTCATCCCATATACCATGGCATTATGTCTCGCTTGATAAACCAAGATCAAGATCAGGTTAGTACAATTTTTATAAAAGGATTCTTTTTTACATTTTTATCTTGCGTAACTTTTTCCCTCTCTAGGAGGTAAAGGAGTGTGCTATCTCCTGCATAGGCCTTGTTGTATCGACATTTGGTGACCATCTCAATGCAGAATTACCTGCATGCCTTCCTGTACTTGTTGATCGGATGGGAAATGAGATAACCCGACTTACAGCTGTCAAGGTTGGTCAGTTGAATACTTGAATTTTGTGCTTTAAAATTCTAATAATTGTTGACTTGTGACTTGTGATATAGAAAAATTGGTAAGAGTATAATAATAAGGAAAGTCATAAGGGTTAAGAGAGTGGTTTCTTGTAGTTCTCCCAAAGTAAAAGGTATAGTTGTCTTATTGTAATCATAATTTTATTATAAATAGAGTTCGTAGTCAGTGTTTCATGCAACCATTTTGAGTAATTAGTGAAATATTGTGTTCCCTATATTTGCTTTTCCTCTCTCTCTCTCTCTCTAAACCTCTCTTGTTCTCAACAAAATTGTTGAGAGAAAGAGAGAAAGAATGCTAAAACTGTGTGTCTCAATACATAACGAACATCTGAATATATAAATATAAAGTAATAATTACAAGGATCCTAATTTCCTTGATTACAATAATTACATGATACTAATTCACAACTAATGGACAGCTGTACATACTAATAAAGCACATGAAACATTATATTTTCAACGCTCCCCCTCAAGTTGGAGCATATAGATCATATGCACCAAGCTTGTTACATAGGTAACTAATCTGAGGACCTCTCAGAGATTTGGTGAAGGCATCTTCCAGTTGATCATTGGAGTTGACAAAGCTATGGTGATGTCTCCTAATAGGATCTTTTTCCTAATAAAATGGCAATCTATCTCAATATGTATGGTCATGAGCCTCCACTGGATGGGCCCCCAATCCATGTCTACACGAGAAAGAAGAAAAGGAATGGGGACAGAAATGGGAATAGGAATTCAGTTAGAGAAGAAGAGAAGTGGAGGGATCTAACCGAATGGACAACTGTCATGAGGAGATTGGGGGAATTGGTGATGGAGTGGCTGGGATCATGCAAGGAAACGTGATTATGAGGGGTAGATAGGGTTGTGAGGAGGTCATTGAACAATCAGGGTAGAGGGAGTTGGCTCATGCCAATTGGGATAGAGAGAGCGAGTTGCTTCCTCTGTATTTTTCTTTCTTTCCTTATCAGTTTCCTATACTTTTGCTGTTGTTATATTCTGTAATCAGGAGCTTGCACCTTGAGTACTTTCCAAATATTGTAGTGAAATACCAGGTTCTATCATCTTTGGTATCAAAGCTCTCGATCTTAGGGAACCTCTGGATGGTTGTGACGCGAATGGAGAGTTGTTTGGAGAGCGTTGAGCAGCGACTAGATGGATTGCAATCATATATGCGAGAAATGTTGAGAGCATTGACTGCGAAGCTGGACGCAATGGGACGAAGTGAAAGAGATGAACAAGATGGTGAGGAAAGAAATCGAGATGGGGGGATCATCGAAAAGGACCCATCAGAGATGAGGAGTGTTGCAGGGAGGAAAGGGCTAGGAGGCTGGAAGTGCCGTATTTTATTGGGGCAGACCCCCCATGGATGGGTATATAGGATCAAACGTTGAAGGGAATCAGACTCCTGAAGAGGAAAAGATGGATACCGTGATGGTTTGTCTAAAGGGGAAGGCGTTGAATTGGTTTCAATGGTGGGAGCCGAGGATGGTGGTGGTTAATTGGCCAACATTTAGACAAGCTTTGCTCGGAAGGTTCCAAATGCGGAAAACCCATACAAAGTTCTGATGTGTTTGAAGCAAAGGGGGACAATCATGGAGTATCGCGAACAATTTGAGCTCCTGTCTGCCTCTTTGAGTCATGCTGATGAAGAGTTCCTGCGTGGGGCCTTCATGAATGGTTTGAAAGATGACGTCAGAGCCGAGGTGTGAATGATGAGCTCTGGTGATCTGCATACGCTAATGGCGTTGGCTTAGAAGGTGGAAAACAGGAACAGGATGCTGGGTCGATCCTCTGGATCCTCCAACGTGGGTTTGGGCCTACTACTCAAAGACCAGCCTTATTCAACAAAGGGGTTGGGACTTCAGGTTATGCAGGAGCTCGAGATTGGGCTCCGGAGCCCAATACTTGGGTTGGGCAGAAGTCCCTTCCTTGGGCTAGTAACTGGCTTGTTCCTAGAGAGGGAGGGGTTGCTCACAATAATAGGAGGCCATTGGGGTTCAAGAGGTTGACTGAAGAGGAAGAGAATGACAAAAGGAGGAGAGGGCATTGTTTCCGTTGCGATGAGAGGTACCACCCAGGACATGTATGCCGCAACAAACAGCTGCATGTGATCTTGTTGGGAAAGGAGGAATTGGAGGAGGAAGAGGAACCAAAGGGGGTGGAGGAAACAAAGGGTGATAATGAGTTGCACCTGCAACTGAACGTTAGCAGTATTGCAGGTATGACTTAGAAGAATTCTCTGAAATTGTGGGGCACTGTCAAAGGGAAGAGGGTGATTGTTTTGGTGGACTCAAGGGCCTCTCATAACTTCGTGTCCTCAACACTCGTCGAGGAGTTAGCGATTCCCATAGAGATGACCCGTGGTTATTTTGTGGAGGTGGGGAGGGGCCAAATGTTGGGAAGCCAAGGGGTGTGTCGCAAGGTGGAGTTGCAGTTGCCAAACTTGATGGTTGTCCAAGATTTTTTCCTATTTGACCTAGTGGGAGTGGATGTTATATTAGGGTATGAATGGTTGAAAAGTTTGGGGTAATTTAGTGCTGACCTGCGGCAACACTTACTAGAAATTCAGCATAATGTGAAGACAATTGAGGTCCAGGGTGACCCTGCATTCTCTAGGACAGTGGCTTCCTTGAAGGCAGTGGTGAAAGAGATACGCAATGAGGCTGAGGCCTATTATGTGGAGTTGGGGATGATGAATATGGTGGGTCCTGTTGAAACCACTATCCCTAACAGCATCAAGGAGCTTCTCGAAAAGTACAAAGAGTTGTTTAAAGAGACCACTGTGTTGCCACCTAATAGGAAGTGTGATCATGCTAGTGTTGAAAGAGGGAGCTCAAATTCCTAATATTCGGCCTTATAGGTACCCTCACAGTCACAGAGCAAAAATTGAGAGATTTGTGCATGACATGGTGGTTGCTGGGTAGATAAGGCTGAGTACTAGCCCTTACTCAAGCCCATTAATTCTGGTTAAGAAGGACTGGAGCTGGAGATTTTGTGTTGACTATAGAGCCCTTAATAATGTCACCATTCGTAACAAATTTCCAATTCTAGTAATAGAAGAGTTGCTGGATGAATTAGGACGGGCCATTGTCTTCTCTAAGTTGGATTTAAAATCCGGCTATCATCAAATTCGCATGAGAGAGGAAGATATTCACAAGACATGCCTTTTGGACTGACCAACACCCTTTCTACTTTTCAAGCTCTCATGAATGATATTTTTAGGCTCTATTTACGGAAATTTATCTTAGTTTTCTTCGATGATATATCGGTGTACAGTTCTGACTTTCCATCCCATCTTATCCAATTGCGGTTGGTGTTTCAATTGTTGAGGAATCATGTTTTGTGGGTAAATTTAAAAAAATGCAGCTTTGGGGTGAATCAGTTGGAATACCTTGGACACATAATTTCTGCTGATGGCATCATGACAAACCCACAGAAGGTGGCAGCCATGAAAACGTGGCTGATTCCAAAGATATAAGGAGTTTGTGTGGTTTCTTGGGTTTAACCGGGTATTATCTGCGCTTTGTGAAGAATTATGGGGTCATTGCTAAGCCTCTGACGCAGCTTCTTAAAAAGGATAGTTTTCAGTGGTCAATTGAGGCTCAAGGTGCTTTTGAGGGGCTTAAGGCAGCGTTGGAGCAATTGCCCACATTGGCAATGCCCGATTTCAGCTTACCATTTGAAATTAACACGGATGCTTCAGGTTATGGTATAGGGGCTGTCCTTATTCAGCAAGGGAGACCTTTGGCATTCAGTAGCCAAGCGCTTTCGGAGAGGTCCAAGGCAAAGTCAGTTTATGAAAGGGAGTTAATGGCCATCGTGTTTGCAGTCCAGAAGTGGTGGCAATACCTGCTTGTCCATCATTTTATTATCCGGATAGACCAGAAAAGTCTCAAGTTCTTATTGGAGCAGCGTGTCTTAGCTGGGGAACAGTTAAAATGGGTCACCAAATTGCTGGGTTTTGACTTTGAAATCCAGTACGAACTGGGGTTGGAAAATAGGGCTGCAGATGCTTTATCTTGGGTTATGGAGTGCCATGCCATTTCCATGATCACTAACTCAGATTTGGTGGAATTGACAGATGAGATTTTGGAGGACCCCCAGTTGAAGCTAACTTTACAAGCAGTTGTGCAGGCCCCCCGGTCTTACCCACACTATTCCGTGTCCAAAGGGTGTTTATGGTACAAGGAGAGATTGGTTTTGCCCTCTAAATCAGCCTAGATTTCTCTGTTATTGGCATAATTTCATGCCTCTCCTTTTGGGGGGGGGGGCATTCAGGGGTAACTCGAACTTATAAGAGGTTGACTATGGTTTTCTATTGGCCAAGTATGAAGCGTGATGTAGAATAGTACGAGGAAGGTTGTATAACCTGTCGACAGAGCAAATTTCAAGCTCTTAAACCTGCAGGGTTACTTCAGCCACTACCCATTCCTAACCATGTTTGGGAAGATGTTTCCATGGACTTTATTGGAGGGTTGCCTAAATCAAAGGGAGCAGACTCCATTATGGTAGTGGTGGACCGTTTGAGTAAGTATGCTTATTTTATCCCGCTTTGCTATCCCTACACCTCTAAGGTGGTAGCTGGAGTTTTTATCAAAGAGGTGGTGCTACTGCATGGTTTTCCTAGTTCTATTGTTTCGGACAGGGGCAGAATTTTTATTAGTGTATTTTGGAAGGCGTTGTTCAAGCTTGTAGGCACCAAGTTGAGGTTTAGTTCGGCTTACCATCCGCAAATCGATGGTCAAACTGAGGTCACCAACCGCACGATTGAAGCTTATTTGCAGTGTTTTGTGACTAATCATCATAATCAATGGGTGTAGTGGCTGGTCTGGGCAGAATATTGGTTTAATTCATCTTATAACGCCTCTATCAAGATGAGCCCCTTCAAGGCACTTTATGGTCGTGACCCTCCTTCCATTATTCCTTTTCTCAAAGACAGTACTGTGGTTGCAGAGGTAGATCAGCTGCTAATGCTGAGGGATAATGTGAGGGATAATGTGTTAGGGGAATTGAAAATGAATTTGTTGAAGGCTCAGCAACGAATGAAGGAACAGGTTGATGAAGGGAGGCTAGACGTGGAGTTTCCAGTGAGGAGCATTCCAAGCCAAGAACTGCCCAGTTTTTTGACTGAAGAATGGGAACTGCCCAGTGGCAGATAGCAACAATGGAGAGGAAGAGCCGAACAGAGGCCATTTTGGCCATGGGAGAGAAAGTATTATCATAATCAAGCCCAAATGTCTTGGTGTATCCTTTAGCCACCAAACGAGCCTTAAGCTGATCAATTTTACCATCAAGGCCAACTCTGACTGTATAAAATCTACAACCAACAAGAGACTTCCTATGAGGTAGAGGGACCAATTCCCAAGTACCATTGCTTTGAAAAGCACGCATTTTATCAGTCATTGCTTGCCTCCACCCAGGGTGGGATAAAGCGTTACTTGGAGACTTAGGAAGAGAGATAGATAGCAAAGAAGAAAGACAAGTATAATGCGAAGAAGAAAGGTGGTGATAACTAAAAGCAATATAATGAGAAGGGTTACAAGTAGAAATTATACCTTTGCGAAGAGCAATGGGAAAATCGGGTTCAGGTGGCAGTGCATGAGCTAGTAAAGGAGGTGGCTTCGGGGAAGAGTCCATCATGACCTTAGTAGTAGGAGTAGTATCTAGGACAGGCACCAAGGGTGAGTGGGGACTTCAATGGTAGGTTTGGAATGGCCGAGCAACTAAGGGATCCACAGGTAAGGTCTCGGGTGGGATAGACTCAAGGGACAAGAGTGGAGGGAACATGTAATATCATAGAAAGAGGCTCAAGAGGCAAAGGGGTCGACTTAAAGAAAGGGACATACTCGAAAAAGGTAACATCGGCCAATACAAGGTAGCGTTGGAGAGTAGGAGAAAAACAACAATAACCTTTTTGGGACCAAGTATAACAAGGAAGACACATTTAATGGACCTAGCCGAGAGCTTGTCAAGACCAGGAGAGAGATTGTGGACAAAACAAATGGACCTAAAACACGAGGCGAAAGGGAATGAAGAGGTAGATAAGGAAAGAGGAGTGAGTGAGGGACTTGGTTATCTAGGATAGAGGAGGTCATGCGGTTTATAAAATAGCAAGCAGTAAGGACAACATCTCCTCAAAAACGAAATGGAACATTATCATGAAAGAGAAGGGTCTGAGCGATTTCAATGAGGTGTATGTTTTTGCGTTTGGCAAACCCATTTTGTTGAGGGGTATGGGCATAGAACGGTTGGTGAAGAATGCCATCAGAAGCCATAAATGTTTGAAATTGTTGAGATAAGTATTCACGGGCATTATCACTACGTAAAGTGCAAATGGAAACGCCAAACTGAGTTTTGATTTTTTGATAAAAATTCTGAAAAATTGAAAATAACTCAGATATGTTTTGCATTAAAAATTAAAAATAACCAAGTATAACGGGAAAAATAATCAATGAAACTAACAAAGTATTTTGACCCAAAAGTAGAAACAGTATGACTAGGACCCCAAAACATTGGAGTGAACTAAAGCAAAAAGGGACAAAGCCTGATTATTGACTCGATCGAGAAACAGACTGCGAGTGTGTTTCCCTAGTTGACATGACTCACGAGGGAGATTGGATAAATTGGAGAGGCTCGGCACCAACTGCTAGAGTTTGGGAAGATTAGGATGACTCGACTGAGCATGAACGGTGAGAGGGGAATCCGAGGCAGAGCAAACACGAGAAAGGGTGGAGAGCTATTAAAGGCCATAAGACTCACATCCGGTGCCAATCATCCGTCTTGAACTCCAGTCCTGCAAAATAACAGAATCTTTAGTGAAGGCAATCAAACAAAATCAAGAGAACGAGTCAAATGACTAATAGAGAGTAAATTAAAAGGACACCAAGGGAAATATAGGACAAAATCAATTGACAGGGAAGGGAGGGAATGAGCATTGCCAATCCCTTGGGATTGGGTTTGGGAACCATTAGCTAATGTGACAATAGGTAAATAGCCAAATGTAGAGAGTGTGGAGAAAAGGGCCTTATTACCAGATATATCATCAGACGCACCAGAATCAAGAACCCAAGGACCAAGGGAGGGTAACAGAGAGATGTAAGCAAATGAATTACCAGTGTGTGCAACTGAAGCAGTAGAACCTAAGGATTGGTGATGCTTAAACCATTGGAGAGAATCTGCATAATCAGCTGGAGATGCCTTAGGAGGATCCGATGATTCAGGTGAGTCAGATGTAACAACATGGGCCGCATTTACAGGGCGAGGAGGGTGGCCATGTAATTTCCAACAGTAATCAATAGTATATCCCAAGTGGTGGCAGTGATCACACTTTGGACGAGGCTAGGAGCTAAAGTGCCTCCCCTCGGGAATAACCCGATTATTATTCTAAGAGACAAGGGCAGCTGTATAACCAAGAGCAAGAGCAATAGAGAGGTCAGAAATTTGCTTAGCCGGAAGCTAGAGTTTGGCAGAACAGGCTGTGAATACTTCCCAGTCAATATTTCCCTAATTACAATAATTACATGATACTAATGGACAACTGTACATACTAATAAAGCACGTGAAACATAATATTTTCAACAAAAAGTAATTAGAATTCATCGTCCCAAATGTTGGGACTTGATGTGTGGCTGTGTGCGTTACTTTGTTGATCGCCCCCTCCCTCCTTTATATAACCCATATTAGGGGTATTCAAAACCCAAACAAACCCGTTCCACCAAAGAACTCGAGCAAAATTAACTTGGTCAGTCGGCTTGATTTTTAATAGATTAGTGGGTAGGTTCAGTTACTAATTTTGAGAATTTTTGCTTTGTGATTTTTGTGAATGGTTGAAGGGATTTTAAAACCAACTACCCCTGACCCAAAGTGATTTGTACATATTATATCATTTATATTATTTCTAAAATAAGTAAGATCATACCTACACCTCTGCCATTAATTCTTTGACTGGTATTACTGTCCCCCTACCACTCTTTTCTCTTTCTCCAAAAGTCATCTGTGCATCTACTTTGAAGCTGTCTTGAACATCAGGGTTTCTTATGCAGGCATTCGCTGTCATTGCTGCTTCTCCACTTCGGGTGGATTTATCATGTGTTTTGGAGCATGTAATAGCAGAGTTGACTGCGTTCCTACGGAAAGTATGGAATTCTTCTCTAAAGTAGTCTGTTTATCTTATGATGTATTCTATTGAAATTTCATGATGTACTCTATTGTTGAAGCCAAATTTTCGTATAACTTTCTGAGAATTTCCCATCAAAAAGGGGTGAAAGGTTCTAAGCTTTGCTTTGCTTGTTTGCATACAGGCTAATCGGGCACTAAGGCAGGCAACCTTGGGAACCTTAAATTCACTTATAGTTGCTTATGGTGATAAGATTGGTTCATCTGCTTATGAAGTTATTATTGTGGAACTGTCAGGACTAATTAGGTTTGTCTTACTAATCTGCTATTTGGGCTTTTTTATTTTTATTTTACATTGACATAGGCAACATGGATTAATTGACCTAGCTTTTCTTTTCTTATTTTCATCACCTGTGTTTCAGTGATTCTGACTTGCATATGACGGCTCTTGCCCTGGAACTCTGCTGCACATTAATGAGTGACAGGAGGTCAAGTCCAAGTGTTGGTTTGGCTGTTAGAAACAAAGTTCTTCCCCAAGCACTAACATTAATTAAAAGCTCATTGCTGCAGGGGCAAGCTCTTTTGGTACTTTTTATGCATGTGACTGAACATGTCCCGTTTTTGTTGACGTGAAATATATGCATGCTTAGCATTGCCTATGTTTAAATACTGCAGACTTTGCGGAACTTTTTTGCTGCTTTAGTATATTCTGCAAACACTAGTTTTGATTCTCTGCTGGAGTCACTACTTGCCAGTGCTAAGCCTTCTCCGCAGTCAGGTGGCATTGCAAAGCAAGCGTTGCATTCAATAGCTCAATGCGTAGCTGTTCTATGCCTTGCTGCTGGCGATCAGAGGTGTTCATCTACTGTGAAAATGCTTACTGACATTCTCAAGGATGACAGCAGTTCTAACTCAGTAAGTCTTCACTCCAGTATTTCTGCAGTATAGCAAATATTTTGTTTATAATCCATCTCCTTGATGCCTTATACTGGTGCAGCCTGTTCTCAATTAATCTGATCCAGAGTTGATAGTATTGCATGATATGGGATACATATAATATGAAATGCATCTGTAAACCTTGATTCGTTAGGTATTGTTAATTGTATTGGATTTGAATAATTATCATACGATTCCCATAGACCATGGTGTATTGCTTGTACTATTGTATTGGATGATACAAGTTTATCATTCGATACTTTGAATCAAGGGAAACACAGCGTTTAGAGACCAAAATGCTACTTGGAAACCAAACTGAATCTGTTGGCTTTGCACATAATTGATTAGAAAATAGGTTTCAGTTCTGTCTCTCTTTATGCTTTGCTCTGTGCCGTCAAGACTGGACCACCCATGCTGTGTCTTGACCACCCATGCTGTTGAGACCTACGTGAGCTGATGGATGCTGAGTCGCTCCTAGGTTGGAGTCACACTTGAATTTGGAAAATATTTGAAGTGCTGTGTTGGCTTGCTCTTGGATACAGAGTCTCGCAGACCTCTTGTCACAAAGCAAGGAAGCACTCTGTTTTGAGTGACTGTAGTGGGTGTTCCATAGTCTCTCTCCCTCCCCACGTGCTACCCACTAACTACAATTTTGGTGATGGGTTAAGTGGTGTGTGGGACCCACCTGACTTGTGGGGCCCATTCCACCCATTACATCATCCGGGCCACAGCTTCTGGGCTCTTTAGGTTTTCCCTTTATTATGACTTTTTGGTTTAAGTCTTTATCTGCTTGTGAGGAGCCAAGTATGTCTACCACCTACAATATATTTTATCTTTATCTGCTGGAAAATTATATGAATGAACTGGTGTTTAGTAGTATTTTATCTTTTCTTGTGTTAAATGTATGTTTGATAAGAGTGCATCTATTTTTATGTATGTAATTTTTATTTGTCAAAGTATTGATACTATACATGAAAATTTGAGAAAACCATACACTTATGGTACATCATACTAACGATTATGATCTGCTCTTATGTTATAACTTATGGATGTTGGACTTATGCTATCAATTTTGTTCTCGTCATTTGCAGATTCTAATTTTTTATGGCTCCATTTTCTCTCACATTAATATGAATACATTGCCGTATCAGTTTCCAGTTCAGATTGTTCCTCTTGTTCTTTGTACTAATCATTATTCTTTTTCCTATTCAAAGGCTAAGCAGCACCTTGCCCTTCTATGTTTGGGGGAGATTGGTAGAAGGAAGGATCTAAGCAAACATGCCCATATAGAAAATATTGTTATTGAGTCCTTCCAATCTCCTTTTGAAGAGATAAAGTCTGCTGCCTCTTATGCTCTCGGTAACGTTGCTGTTGGTAATCTTCCAAAGTACTTGCCATTTATCTTGGACCAGATTGATAATCAGCAGAAGAAACAATACCTCTTGCTTCATTCTTTGAAGGAGGTGCGTTACCTTGAGCAAACCCTATCTCTGATTGGTTGCAGTTTGTCTCTTATATCTAATATATATGCAATTCTCTTGCCCCTACCTGGCAGGTAATTGTGAGGCAATCTGTAGATAAAGCAGAATTTCAAGAGTATAGTGTTGAGAAAATACTTAATTTACTCTTCAACCACTGTGAAAGTGAGGAAGAGGGTGTGCGCAATGTAGTGGCTGAGTGTCTTGGAAAAGTTGCACTTATTGAGCCTGCAAAACTTGTTCCTGCGCTTAAGGTATCTGAATTTTCTATTGGTACCTTGTGCCCATGCTTGTGACTTTCATATTTTATATTTGATGGTTTTTTTGTATATTCTGAAATTTCTAGGTAAGAACAACCAGCCCAGCTGCATTTACTCGAGCTACTGTTGTCATTGCTGTGAAGTACTCTATAGTTGAACGTGCCGAGAAGATAGATGAGATCATCTACCCTGAAATATCATCATTTTTGATGCTTATCAAGGATAATGATAGGGTGAGTTTTTAACACCTTTCTAAATACTGATAAAAGACATGTAAACATTTTTGTTGTTGTTGCTGTATGTGTGTTTGTGGCTTAGTGGCAGATGCTTATTTGGTTTGAACCTTTTGCTGATTGTTATTATGAGCATGCAGCATGTTAGGCGAGCTGCTGTCTTGGCTTTAAGCACATTTGCTCACAATAAGCCAAACCTCGTCAAGGGGCTTCTTCCCGATCTGTTGCCTCTTCTTTATGATCAAACAATTGTTAAGGTAACCTGACTTTTGACACTGCTCAATTGAATTCTGTTGAGTACCGGCTTTGTCTTTCCCTATGAAAATTTAAAAGTAATTTTAATATATTTTGTAAAGGCTTTGTCTACTGGCACCCCTTTAAGAAAAATGGAAGATCTCATATTACTGGAGGTGGTCTGATCTGATTTTTATAATTTATTTCTGACAGCAAGAGCTGATAAGGACAGTTGATCTTGGTCCTTTCAAGCATATTGTGGATGATGGGCTTGAATTGAGGAAGGCTGCTTTCGAATGTGTAGACACATTACTCGATAGTTGTCTTGATCAAGTGAACCCCTCATCATTCATTGTTCCTTATCTTAAATCTGGTTTGGATGGTGAGCACTTGTTTTAAGTTTTTTCTTCCTGTTCCTGCTAATTACCTTTGTTGGTTCTGATTCGCCGATTGAATGTGATTAAATTTTTAACATGTTTATTTCTACCCTTGTGTGGAAAATTGGTTTCATTATACATTACACAGCATTGTTATCCATTTTTCCAAGCCTTGGAAGACTAGTTCTTTATGTTTGTAACATATGCTTTGGGAATTTCTGTGTTTCATCTATGGTATATATTTATCCCATTATTATTACTGAATTGGAGGAACATTTTATTTTGTTGGTAATACTATAGGGGTTGAGGATCCTATGCTTTTGCTTTGTTTTTTTTGGGGTACTATTACTTATTTTAAGGATATAAATTTTGGGTTTTCAGATCATTACGATGTCAAAATGCCTTGCCATCTGATACTCTCAAAACTAGCAGATAAGTGCCCTTCTGCAGTGTGGGCAGGTTTGTGATGTCTCTCTTAAAGACTCAAAGCAGTAAGATTTGGCTATGTTGCATTTCTCTTTCCTAACTTTGATAGCATCTTTCAGTGTTAGATTCATTGGTGGATCCTCTCCAGAAGACTATTAATTTTAAGCCAAAGCAAGATGCTGTCAAGCAAGAAGTAGATCGTAATGAAGACATGATTCGAAGTGCACTCCGAGCTATTGCATCCTTGAACCGCATAAGGTTTGTATTTTGTGCTGTTTGTGAATCAAGCTAATTATATTTTGCACGACATATCTTCTGCTGGGGCATAATAAAATCGAAAGGAAAGGTATATCGGTAACATTATTGTTGAAATGCCTTTCAAAACTAATAAATAATAAGAATACACATATCAGCTTGCCATCTTTTCTTCTTGTTACGTAACAGGGAAATTTTGTTATGGACTCTCCCTCAAGTTACAAAATGGAAAATTCTGAATGAGAAGAACTAGAATATTAATGAAATCATTGCACAAGAGAAATATTTGGTGAAAGATTATACATCATGGCATGCTTATGTGGAAAAACTATTTCCTTGTTAATGGCTGCAAAGATCTATCTGACTAAAAAAAAATTTACAATGCATTTTATAATGAATAATCAGTATTTTATCACACTATACGTTTAATCATGCTTTTCATGGTCAATCTCTTCCCTCCAACACTAAGATACCCTAGTAAAATTTTTGCAAGCAGAACTAAGTTTTTTATTGTATATCATGTGGTAATAGCACTATTAAAATATTTTTAAAAAACATTATGTTACAGTTTTAAGTGGATAAAATTTTTAAGTGTTTGAAACTTAAAAGGATTTTTGAAAATATGACTATTAGAGATGCTTATTAATTGTAGCTTGGGTTGCCATAGATGCTCTCCCATGATATGGAACCCCTGTTCATTTGCTAACCATGTTAATCGGATTTACTTACACAAGAACACTTTTTTCTCTCTCCAAAACTTTGTATTATCTTTTTATAACAAAGATGCTTTCTTCACAATTTTAACTTTTGGACTGTTTCTTATTAAACCTTTTCTACCTCCTACTGCCCTCCCTCATGTTTTTTAATTTTTTTTAATTTTTTATGCATTTTTGTTCATGTGTTTACCACAGAGCCTTATATCTCTATTGAATTTGCATTCTGCAGTGGAGGAGATAGCAGTGTCAAGTTCAAGAACCTTATGAATGAAATATCAAAATCACAAACTCTCTGGGAGAAGTATTATTCAATCCGCAATGAATGATGGATAAACGGATTTACACCTGAGTTTTTATCATAGTTTAGGAAGGAGTGTTAAAAGATTAACCGCCAGGGCAACTCTGCTGGTCGTTAACTTTATCTTGATGGGAAAAGGCGATACATTGGTTTGAAACCCATTGATGCATATCTAAAGGGGTCTGGGGAGTCAAACTAGTTACCTGTACCATAGAACTCAATTGATGTGATCCTACCATGGGAATACTAGTGGTGATTTATTGTATAGGATGAAAGGTTTTGTCCTTTTACTGTATGCCTGTTTACTGTATGCATCTATCCCTTAGCTACATTTTTTGACGATCAATTTCCCACCCAGGCTATTCTCGAGGGAAAAAACAAAAAGCAGAAAGAAGAAATTAACAAGATACATTGATGGAATACTTGGGATATTTGTCTTCCAAACATTTTCCATCTTAAATTAAGAAACAATCATTCAGTCGTGAGCATATTAATGTTATCGTCGGGTAGAGAAAGAATCATACTTGTCTTGACACTTGAGCACGCGGTTCCAAGGAACACGTTGGCGTTGCATTAATGTCTTCCACAATTTAGAGTGCCAAATAAGCCAAGTTCCCCGAACTTAACCCTCGGCCAGCACTGAACACACAAAAAATATACCATAGAAGTTCTGCCAAGAGATGAGGCGTCGATAGTATAATTTAATTCCGGAATTGATTGGAACTGTCAAACACGTAAATATTTAGCTACGCGTAAATGTCTAGCAATCCAAAATATATCGGTGTTAAACGAAACAAAGAAATGCAACGAAAGCGTAAGCATCAAGACAACAAAATAACATATGAGGGGCAGAAACCATGATCTTAGAACAGTTTCGAAGCATTACACTTGATAACATATGCATCAAAGAAGCTCTACACCTAATGGTTTGAACCTGTTACATAGAATCGCAAAAGCTAATGGCTGAATAACCTAATCATCACTCTGAACCGATGAAAATGTTTATCTCATTAAATAAACTAGTAAATTTATTGAGCAAATTATACTACACTACATTGAGGTTTGCCAAAATCTCATTAAATTTCAAATTTAATCATAAATTACACTTCACTTCGTTTTTTGTTATTAATTGTTGACTTAACACCGTTAAATACCTAAAAAAATCCACTTATTATTAAGTGAGCTATATATTATAGCAAATTTTTTTAAAGATTAACCTTGTGATTTCATCTTTACAAAACTGAATTTACTTTTTAATATAAGTAAAGGGATAAAATTTGATAAATACTATGAAAGAAATTAATTCATATATTTATTTATTTTATTATAACAAATCATTGATATATTATATATGTATGTTTATTATGTAAAAAAAATTGTATTCTTATTTTATTGTTTTGTTTCCTTTGTTGAGTTATCTAGCTCAATTATTTTTAAGAAAAAATCATACTTCCAATTATTTTATCTATTCTAGACATGAATTATCATAATATGTTGTTGTTGTAAAGGATGACAAAAATATCCATTTAAGTGAGTATTTGAAAGGATCTCATGCGACGGGACAGATATAGAGACAAATTTCTCCCTATGAGGCAAGGCAAGGACGAAGAAAAATTTGTCTTATTTTAAAAAATGAGGTAAAGGCCAAGATCTTCGTCTTTGCGACTACTCACTAAATGTATAAAAACATCCTTATTTTAAAAATATAAAATATATTAGTAATTTTAAGTTTATGTACTTTGAAATATATATATATATATATATATATATGTACAACATATGCTATATATGACTTAGGTTTAAAAACACCAAAATGTGTAATATACATGATATTAATTGAATATTTAGATTTGCATTTACTAAATAATATTATTTAATTTTTGAATTTCATGTTGCTGCTGCATGTTAAACAAAATAGTATATTTTTAAAGTTTTATGTATCTAAACAACATTGTAATATGTGATGTTAGAAAAGAAATTTAAGTAAATTAAAATAAGATGAAAACTACGAAAAATAAAATAAAATTGGCAGCACAGCCTTTGCATAAAAGCAATTAAGTTAGAAGATTAAACAAAAGAACCAAAAGAAGAAAAAGAGAGTAATATTTTTTTTTCGCTTAATAGACATATATGGTATATTAATTACTTTTTAAAGTAAAATAAATACATATATGAATTATACCCCTCTTCACAATTCTTCATATTATATCACTTTTACTTTTATATTAAAAAGCTAACTTAGTTACCAACACGTGTTTGATGTAGTGGTAAGCGAGCTTCGCTCTCAAGGTAAGGATAATACACTAATTCAAACCTTAGAGTATGTACTTGTTGGGAGGGTCACTTACTCATTCTAGAGAGGAATTAGTTGTTAGAATTCAGAATGCATGTGGCTCATATATTGGCAATGTTGTGACTTTGATGAGGGAGCTGTTACAAATTGATCAGGGCAGTAGCTGTTACAAAGTCTAGAATAATTGGCTCTTAATGGAGGAGCCAATATAGGGGCAGTTACGCTTCTACAAATTATGATGGGGTCCCTTGCCTTGCCTATAAAAAGGTTTGTGATGCTCCATTGATTCACATACTTCAAAAAAGGCTAAGGCTAGAAGAACTCTCTCTCTTTTCTTTCTCTAAACACTATGTTCTATGTAGTGAGTTTTAGGTGCTTGATATTTTTCTTGTGAGAGACTGTGAACAATAGGACTTGATAACAATGGCTTTAAGTAGAGGTAGGCTTCTGCATTCCCTTTTGTTCTTGTTTGATGGACCAAGGTCCTACATTATTTACAGTTTTTTTATTCATTTATGTATAGTGCTTTGTATCATGGACCAATGACAATCATATGAATATATTTTAATATTCAACATTGAGGTCCTACATTAGTCTCATAGTACTAATAGCCTCACAAATAATAAGTTTAGGTTTTACTATTATTTTGACGAACCTTAAAGTAGTGGAGTGTGATTTACTTAAATTTATTTCATTTACAATATATATACATATATATGAGTAAGAATGAAAACTTTCTGTAACAACTCACCACATCCTCAGGGTCATCAGGCTCTATACGAAGCTCTGCAGGTAAACTCCGTGATTGGAAATCAATAGATGCCGCAGCTTGTGCAATTTTACGTTTGATAGCCTGCTTTGTAATTGTAGCTTCTGCAACTCGCTCAGCTTCTAATAAAGCATCAACACTACTGTCTTGAATTGGCTTTATATTGGCATGATCCACCAGTAATAAGAAACCCATCATCTACACGTGATGTTTAACCTTGAGTGAGGCATAATAAACTTCAAATTTTCGTTTGGATGTTTGTCTATAAGCAAAACAATGCCTTAGATTGCAATTGTTGAGTTAGTGCCTCACTGTTTTGGTATATGGCGTCAGCGCATTTCATGATTGGTCAAAATTGAACTTGAAAATTCTCCAATTGCAATTGCAAGTTAACTTCTATATATAGGAATTATAGGATAAAATATTCCAGTATTCCCTTTTTAAATCTACATGAACATGATGGCGTATAAAGTATTTAACGGAATCTTGTTCTTCATCTCATCTCATCTCTTGTATCTATCACTTGCACAATATATTCCAGATGAGATCAGATCAAATCAAAGAATGAAAAAAAAGAATCTCGAGTCGTGAACGCAGGATATATATGGACATGTCATGTACAATAACAATATTCCCCTCCTATCTATCACCTGGCCTAGTTCAGCGTAGCCCAATTCTTCAACTGGACCATTTCTTTTCAATCAACATTCATTTCTTAACTCGAGATAACAACTTACTATTTTTTTATTATAATAAAAAAATAAAGGATCAAATCATTATTTAGTTATTATTTGATCCCTTATTTATAATTATATATTAAAATTTAAATATTATTACCATGATTTTTTAAAATTATTGGGGGAGTAATGGCTTTCCTATTTTCTGTATATAAGATTTATCCCTAAAATGGTCTGTAGAAATTTATGCCGCACAAAAAAAAAAAAGTTTACATGAATCAAGTTAGTGTTTGAGTGGGTTCAACATAACTCAATTTTCACCATGTATGTAGTTGTAGAAATAGTTAACATAAATATGTGTGGGGGATATGTGTAAAGGGACGCAGATAATTGCTAATTTTCAGCAAATAAATTAAGTTATTTCATAAATGGTTGAAATAATAATAAAAAACTTAAAAATGGAGATTGATAGAGAATTTGTAGCGACTGGCCTTTGGGATGTATATTAATAAATAATTTTTATATTAAAATTTAAAATAAGAGGGTTTCTTATAGTTTGTCAATTTTGAAGGATTATTATTTGTAATATTTATATATAAAAAGGTATATTTAATTGACTCAAATGAAACTATCATAATTCATATTTGAACCATTATAATGACATAATTACAACCGACATCATCTTATTAATTTAATTATCTATATTCCTATCACTTACTATTTTCCTTATTATGGTCATTACTGTCATCATTATTGTTATTGTATGCATCAATGTCGTTATAGACTTATATAGCTACTAACGTCAGCATGGTTTAGCACCTTAATTAAGGAGTAATGATATGTGTATACCATTTTTTTCATTCCATTTTTATACTTGGGTTAACAATGAGTAAATGTTTGGTTAATATAACATATCATTTGGTTAATGAGTTTTACTAGCTTGTAAGTGATTGGTTACCAAAATTCATTAACTAAATAATATACTGTATTAACTAAAAATTTACTCATCATTAAAGTGTAAAAATAATATAAAAAAATAATATACAAAAATCATTGTAATTAAGCCTACCAATTCACTATTGCAAGCGATAACATAAGTGCTCCTTAAAGCATCTATTTTATCATTATTATATCAAATATTGTCAAACAAAAAAAAAGAAAAAGATAAACAAAGCAAAGAGGGAGCCAGAAAAAGAAAAAATTGCAGACTAAGTGAGGCCATAATGGAGCTAACAATCATAAGTCCAAGACCAAAGTGGGTTCAATGCCACAAGCTTTTTTTGTTGGGGGAAGTGGGGGCTACGTTAATCTTTTAGCCAACATTTTGATGTACCGATTGTCTTAGGAGGATGCCAATTTCAAATCGTTTTGCGGGGGCCTGGCTTCAACAGTAAAACATGTTTGAGACATGTCTCATTACACAAAGGTGCATGATTGTAAAAAAGAACAAGAAAGTAACAACATCTAACAAGTTCCCAAATATTTATTTTAGAGAACGATAGTCTTACAAAGTTGTATGTTTACGTATATAGAACCGTTAAATTGTATGTGAATATGTGCAGACAAATTTTAATGTGAAATATAAATCTAACAGTGAAATTAATGATGCAGAAAGAAATCCCATGTTTTATTAAAAATAATAATAATAATTATATAGGAAAAAAGACTTTCTTCTAGGTCATCTCCCTCCATCTCTCAGAACCAAACAAAATTTCTTGTTGACTTTAAACATGGAGCTTTCATTATGTTTCATATGCACAAGCATCGCATCATAGTAGTTGGATCTCCTCTGAAAGTCGCCTCCTTAAAGTGAGAAAACACTGTTATGTCACTTACACATGTTCGTTATTTGTTTGATATAAAAATAAAAAAAAAACACTTTAAAAGAAAAGCTATCCCATGCATAGTCAAGGAGGGAGAAACAGGAAGAGGATGCAATGAATCTCGTTACTAAGTTTGTCCTTGTTGATACTTAGGGCTAAGTTAAAAGTCCTTGGAGACTTATAAAAGTGCATCTTTCTTTAATTCGGAGTTTTTCTTGCATGGATACAATGCTTATGACTGCAAGCATACTCAACTATATGTGGGTCCTGTAACCTGTCTCACTTAAGTCCTACACATAGTTATAGATGCGTTTATCGATCATAGACACTGTATTCATGTAAGAACTTTCATTTTTTTTAATCGCTTTATTTAATAACGTTCATATTTAATTTAATTTTATAAACAAAATAATAAAATGTAAGCTTCCTGCCACTGTGTTTCAAGAGTAACTTAAACGAAGACTAAGCAGTCAAAAAAACAATAGGACTTGAGACAAGATTGAAGTATACATTAAGCTTCTGAAGTAAGATGCCCTTATGACATTTTCTTACAATTCTTTACAGAAACTGTCAGCTTCAAAAGAGATCTAACATGCAGTGTTTTCATGGCTTTATACTTATAATACAAGACTTACGATAATCAACGTAGAGTACGTATAACTTGCTACGGAATATTGTCATCTCCAAAGTATTTAGAGCTGTGGTGACATTGATTGTTTTCCTTCGCATTACTATCACCTTGGGATATGCTTGATAGGGAAGGATTGTAAGAATACCATCTGGACCAAAAGAGATAGTTGAGGAAGTTGAGGAAGCTTAGGGCAGCTAGTAACCAGTAGAAAAGGTCAAGCTTGTCTTTGTTGAGATTGTTGTCATGGAGCCAACCACCAGTTGAAGAATTGGCAGTGATCTTATTCACCAAAGACACCAATACTGAGCTCAAATAAAAACCAAATGAGTATGAGCAATATGTGATGGCTGTCAAGAATGTCTGCATCCCTTTCAAGGACTGTTTGTAAAAGAATTCAATGAGGCCAACAGCTGTAAACATCTCTGACAACCCAAAAATTAAGAATTGTGGGGTAATCCAAAAAATGGACAAAGTCTTGTTGAGGTTTACAGCTGCATCCCTTCTCTTTTTCTCCATGAGGGCAGCTGAAACCATAGAAAAGGTAGCTATAAAGAGGCCAAAGCCTATTCGCTGCAAAGGTGAGATTCCGGACTCATGACCAGTGATTTTTCTGGCAAAGGGGACAAAGAAACTATCATAGAGAGGGACTACAACAATGAGCAACATGTAAGGAATAGCCTGAAGCGACGCAGGAGGGATATGAAAGGATTTGGTGAGATGGGTGTCCATGGCACTCCCTTGTTGGACTGAGAATGTTTGGAGTTGTGCTAAGATAGTGTTGAAAACAATGGTGCAAGCAAAAATGGGAATAACTGATAGTAATATCTTCACTTGCTCAATTTGCGCAACAGTGCACAATCTCCACGGGCTTTCCTTTGTGTTAGTCCCCTCTTGGACTCTGATACAAGCCTTGTCCAAGAACCTGAAAGTAGTATAACAGTTTTTTAGATAATTGAGCATGCATATTGGCAGAAAATACTATATATATATGCATTCTTCTAAGAACATGGTTAATTGAATCTGTGATTGTCAATATAGAGTTAAAAACTTTTGGCAGTTATGCTAAACGTTCCAATGAATATCTGAGAAATTGAAGGGCGTGAAAATTAAAGAACGTGAATTGGTTACAAGTTAAGGAGAAAAGAACGGTATTAGATCATGAAGATTATAAAGTAGTTTCTTTCTCATGTTTAGTGATCTAGCTAGGTGTTTAAAAACTAATTAAGGAGACAAGGAAATAAAGAAAAGAAAACCAATAAAAACAAAATATGAAAGTACCTGAACTTATTGGTATGTTGCAGACCAACATTGTTTTGGCTTCCATGAAGCATTTGTGGGTTAGATGGACAAATCTGCTTTCTTTTCAATATTGCAGCCACAAAAACCTGATAAGATAGTGGTAAAATTGATTTTTTAGATGTACCCAAAAAAAAAATGATTTTTTAGTGAAGAGCCTTACGAGCCAACATTATCCATCAAGACACATTATAAAGCCAACACTTTCCTAGTACATGACTCGGCAGACAACACTTGTATTATTATTTGACAACCCACGTGCTAGTTTTCTATTTCTGAATTGACCCCCCAAGGATAAGCAACTGTACATGTCTAGGCTCATAGAATGAGTATATAAAGATTTTAAGAAATTGTAATACTTTAGTTCCTATTATTAGGCACAAAAAAAAAACTATTTTTTCTAGATAATTAGTAATAACCGAACCCTTATCTATTTATGAGTTCCTCTCAAACTTAAGAATGTAGTCAATAAAAAAAACTATATTGGTAAACATGATGAAACACATAAAACAATGTCTCCTATTCTTAACCTTATCCCTACAACTCTATCTTCTTTTATTTTTTTGGTAACTCTTATCGATATATTTTTTCTGTTACGTTGGGAGTCGTCTCCTCTTTTGACATAATTTTGAAACTCACAAATGGATATTATTCTTGAGAGGGAAAGAAGTACAAAGATATATAGTTTAAGATTCATACCTGAGCAAAGGGAGTGAAGATGCTTCCTTGTGGGGGCCTGTTCCTGAAATATAGAGTACCACATATCAAGCTTATCAATCCCATTGCCATGGCAGCTGCTGATACCCCGAAGCCCGCGTCCATTCCCGAATGAGTTTGAACCCAAACAAGAATTGTTAGGGCAACAAGTTCCCCCATAGAAAATGCAAAATATGCTGCATTGAAGTAAGTTGAGAGCTTCTTTAATTGCTTGGGGTTCTCTTGATTGAATTGGTCACCTCCATGAGCAATCATGTTAGGCTTGACACAGCCACTCCCTAATGCCACCAAGTATATTGCTAAAAAGAATATCAAAGCCTTGAAGCCCTTTGCTTCTGTGCAGTGTTCTCCATCGGTTAACATATTGCATGGTGGTGGCTTCAATTGAGGAAGATGAGCTTGGACTGAGAGCAATATGAAACCCTGTAAGAACCAAGAAGAACCAATTATTGTTATTTTAAAAAAATGTTCTTTAGGTGTCTCTCTCTCTCTCTCTCTCTTTCTCACCCTCACACGCAAAGGCTCACAACCTTATTATCATTAATAAGCTAGCCAATAGTCCAAAACTAATTTTAAAAAATTTCAGAAATTAATAAGAATTAGAAAATGACTGAAGATTCCTCCTCAATGTTGGCTAAACTCTGAAAATATATAATTTGTAAAGCAATAAAAATCATCCACTTGTATAGGTGGGTTGAGAGGCTAGAGAGAGAAAAAGTAGATGGGAAAGAATACACGCGCCCACACAAGGAGAGAGAGAGAGTAGATTACGGAAAGTTCCACAAAGCCAAAGATGAGCATGGTCCAGAAACTCCCGAGATAAGAGTCTGATAGGTAGCCACCAAGGAGGGCCAGGAGAAAGATAGTTCCAACAAAGTTAGTCACTATGTTGGCAGACTGAGACAAAGAGAAGTGCATCTCATTGATCACATAAGTTATGAGGTTGTTTCCCACTGCAGCTATTGCCATTATTTCAAATGCTTGAAGCCCTGAAATTATTCATATTACATATGCACAGAAACGCATAGTCAGGAATCATTAGGTAGTGAACAGGCATTTCTAAGAGATCGTAGATAGACGTGGAGAGCTAACTAACTAAAAACGTAAATCATAATCTGGCTCAATGCTTTTATGATCACGTCTAACAGTCATGGAAGTAGAGGTTAATTAATTAGTATGCATAGTGTATATTGTTCTAACTACATTCAACCCAGAAACCAAACCAGCACTTGCATCCAAACTTGGTCCTGGACGTAGTAGTTTTCACTTTTCACTTTTCAAGATGCTAAGCATGGAAGATCTCCAAGTGAAAGAGATTTTATATATATATATATATAACAAGAACAAAAGCAGCAGTTTTGGTTAAAAAGAAAGTAAGAAGTTGGCATAGACAGGAACTTAATTTGGCTAAAATTAATTCTCCGGTAATCATAACTTAGAAAGAGGTAGATAGATAGATAGGTACCAAGAACAAAAGCAGCAGCTCTCATTCCACCATGCTTGTTAGGGTTGGAGGGTCTTCCTCTCCAGTCAACAGTGGAGTCTTTACTCAAACCATATGGCATGCTGTCTTCTCCTCCCTTTGGATTTGGATACTCATCATACTCCTTCCTTCCCTCCATTATCTCTCTCTCTCTTAATTAGAAGGGAGCGAAGTACGGGACTTGATAGAAAGTTTGGAAGGCAGTTTGTTGTCTTACTCTAATGCTGAATTTGAGGGAAGTTGGTCACTAATTTATAGTGCCAAGCACTTGTGTTAGATTCTGAGCGAAAATGAGAGTTAGCCTTCGTATCTGAGAAAATAGGAGGCCCCCCGCACTCATTATTCACACGTGTACAACACTCCCACCAGAGAAAAATGTTTTGGGAACTAGCTACTTTCATATATACTCCTATGAAAGGAGCCTTTGTGGTACATTTCTGAGTGGGATAGATCAAATTTGGTATATGGAAATTGCCTTTTCTTTGGTGTGGTCCATGCTTCCATACCCACTCTCCTATTACATTATCTTTTTCCCAAGAATAATTATTAATCTTGTGTTTATTAGTTCTTACTCCTTTTGGGACAGAAAAGTAACTTTAATTTCTACTAATTAATATGTTGCAAGTTAAGATATTGATGGTTTCACCATTTTTAGAGCAATATTAACAACGATTTTATCCCAATTTATGTGTCAATTTAGATAAATCATTATGAGTTTAATTTTCATTCAATGTCAATATAAATTTTTTTTATACTGTCATCTAATTATATATTGCTAAATTATTAAAAGAGTTTGACTATCACAACAACTATTTCTTCGAAAGTCTAACTATTTTAATGATGTATCAGTACATGATTAGATGATAATGTAAATTTTTTTTACAATGATAGTGGATTAAAATTAAACTCAATCATTATTCATTAATTAAACAAAAAGAAAACCGTTAATGGGTGAATATTTAAGTAAATATCAAATGTTTTAAGTCATAACTATTTTTTTTGGTGATATACTACTTTTTATTGTTAAAAATATTATTTAATTTATTAAAATATTATTTGTTTAATTATAATAAAATTTGAATTTTGGGAGAATTAATTTTAAGAACAACTAATAAGGTATATTTAATCTTAAGGGATATAAAAAGTTTAAATTAATAAGAAAAATTATTCAAATTTTATTTAGAGAGAGAGATCATTAGATTTCACTTAACGGATAAAAATAACCTTATAAATGAAAAGAGAAGTCATTTTGGAATTTAAAAGATAAGTCGCAGAGTATTATCCATATTCTTACTTTGTCTCTTCCTCTATTGTTTTAGGGTTTTGCAGAGTTGTAGTTTTCCTTTAATTTTTTCATTACAAGTGGTAGCAAGAAGCAAGCGTGAAGTCTTTAAGTAAACACTTTAGATTCATGTGTTTCTCTTTTGTTTTGAATTTTCTTTTATACAGCTCCTTCAAATGAGACAGCTTCATTAATAAGCATTCTTTCAATTCTCTTGTTTTAAATTTTCTTTTATGCAGCTCCTCTGAATGAGACATTTCATCAATAAGCATTCTTTCAATTGTCAATGATATTTTGAATTAAAAAGTATTATTGTCCTAACATATGTAAGATAAAGAGATGTTTAATTGACTGTGGCTCCTGTTAATGCTCATGAGTTTTTTCTCATCGAAGTATGGGTGCTAATGATTGCTTTGATGACGTCTTAGGACCTGCGGGAGAAGGAGGAGTTGTTGACATCAAGGATTATGATGGTTTGATGACTGTTGATTTGGTCTGTCAGCTTTGTTTTAGTAATATTTTAGTTAAACAAGCCAAATTCTAGGACCAGTACTTGGTCACTCAATAAAAATAAATAGTTATTCACATATTGTCTTCTAAGCTTATTGTATATATAGAATTTTATTTATTATTGTTAGTCACTCTGTTGGAATATTTGGCCACTGATCAATAAAAAGAAATAGTCATTCAGATATTGTCTTTCATACTTCTTGTAAATTTAGAACTTTATTTACTATTGTTAATAAATTTGTTAGAACACTTGAATATTTAATAAAAAGAAATAGTCATTCGCTTATTATCTTCCAATTTTTTTTTGTAAATTGAGAACTTTATATATTATTATTAGCCAAACTGTGGGAACATTTGACCACTCAATAAAAAATAGTCATTTGCATATTGTCTTCCAAACTTCTCATAAATTTTAGAACTTTATTTACTATTATTAATCACTTTGTGAGAATACATGACCACTTAATAAAAAAAAATATGCATTTGTATATTGTCTTTCTAATCTTTTGTAAATTTAGAACTTTATTTACTATTATTAGTCACTCTGTAAAAACATTTGACCACTCAATAAAAAGAAATAGTTAATCACATATTGTCTTCTAAAAGGGTTTTTAATAAGAATATTTTTCTCCATTAAAAGAAATTTAATGGTCTTTTTCCCTAAATAAAATTTGAATAATCTTTCTTAATAATTTAAAATTTTTATATTTCTTAAATATACTTTATTATTAATCCTTAAAATTAATTACCTCTTTAATTTTTTTTCATTTGACATAAAATTTGTACATCCTTTACCTGTCACCCTAATGAATTAATTGATTGACTTTTTAATCAATTAATCTATTAAAATATAGAGAAGCACTCAAATTTGGCAATCATCAGCCCATGACTTCAAAAATTTGTACTATTTGACATAAAACTTGTACAAACAATTTTAAAATATTGATTTTGTCTTGAACCAATGGTTAAAAAAACTCAAATTTATATCAATCACCAGCCCATGACTTCTAATTAATTTAACAGCGAAAAATATAGAAGCACATGATATAAATTTGTTTCGCGTTCAACTATTAACGCAAAATGTGAAAAGAATTTTATGCATAAAAAAAATGAATAGAAACTTATGGTTAGTTTGATAATTACTGAATATGAGACTTAACTTTAAAAACATCAAACCAAATGTCCATTAATAATAGTTCAATGCATAATTAAATAGAATAGTAAAATCTCCCTAAATGTGTGTAAGATTATACAAAAAAAATATATGACTCTACTTCGCTGCAAAACTCCTAACATAATATTCATGTGGTAATGGTACCAAGTTATTTACTAGAGAAGTTACAATTTTTAATACTACTTTTTTGTCATAGCAACTTGTAATTGAGAAGAATTTCTCATGGATTTTCTTTGTCAAGTCCAGTCGTACGTAGATCTTGTGGGTACTAATCTGCATGACAGCAATATAAACAAATTGCTTGCACTACAAGATAGGTGCCGCTTCTTAGTCAAACGTTTCTATCTCGTAATTATCGCTATTAGCACTAAACATATTTAGTTTAGTTCACATATGCACGCGAAACCCTTTGCTTTTTTTTTTTTTTATAGATTTGATTTTAACTTTTTATTTGTTCTATGTTATCATTCTCATTATAATAAGGTAGATTCTTTGCAATTGTTACCCTCAAATCAATACAAATTCAAGGAAAATTAATATATAATATGTCAATCTCCATTGTTGAACTTGTTGCCCTAACCTAACCATACCTTGTTGATTTCCATTAAATTTTCGCACGTTTAATTAGTGGAAACATTATACTTTTCTGAGGAAACACTCATTACGAAAGGTTTTTTTCAAGTATATATCTTTTATGAAAGTATAAAGTCATTTTAAGAAGTAAATAAAATAGCTAACTATTTCAATTAATTAGTTTGTCTCTTAAAGGAGATATGCCGACCATTGAATTAAAATATATTGAGAAAAACAGGAGGGGGATTAGGAGGTTCGAGAAAGATGTTGGGTGGACTGCACTTGGTGCTAGAAGAAATAATAATGAGTTTCGAATGAGTTTTTCCGTAGTGCAACATACTTTCAAGTGCTTATTGTAATGTAGCTTGGTGTGTTCTAACAAAGACAAGGAGACCAAGTCAAAAGGTTGTCTGTGCGTAATTTAACAACAAAATGATGTTCACATTTTCGAATTCATTGGCCAATCTATTTCTGTTTAAATATTAGGTGGCTTTTTTATCCCTTTTCAATGTAGAGAAACACTTTTCATACATGATACCAAAAAATAATCAATTTAGTACAATTTCATATAACTGAAACACATAAAAACAGATAAGAAATAAGACTATATATGTGCTTTAAAGAAAGAGAAGCAGACAAAGAAAGTATCCTCTGTTTGATATTACGGGTTTTATTCGAAGTATATCAATGAGTTTTTAACTTTTTATATGTGGTTTTAAAAGTGAAAAATTGATGAAGTAGGCATATCTATTTTTGATAATTTTCAAATATATATTCTAAAGCACTACCTGCTTTCATCCTACACATTCTATGCCGGACCAACTTTGTTACACAGACTACTGGAATACACAAAAGAAAAAGAAAAACAAGAAGCATACTTTTACTCTTTTCCTTTCTTGACATACAAAGCACCCTTATGCATAGTGTCCAAATTGCCAATAACATATTAAAAACTAAGAATACACAATTATATCTCATGCTCCCCTCCCATGCAATGTTATAGAAGCAATAGGTAGATAAAATTTTCTCAGAAAAATTAAAAAAAAATAAAAATAAGAAAGAAAAGGAATATTCTTCTGCAGAATCATACTATTTAACTGCTATCATTTCCCTCATCTTGCAAAAGAAAAAAAGAAATTGAAAATGAGTTTTCTTTTTCTTCTAAAAGTGATTTATGTAATCTGTTGAGTTAATGATGAGATATATAGCTTGTTACTGAAGTCTTGATTTACTTATGTATATTTACACGTGGCATTAATTTAATGGTTTGCCGGCATAAAAGTCAATGTCCAAATACATTTTATGGCGTCTAGAAGGCTACATGATCTTTGTTATGCTTAGATTTTCAAGTACATGGAAAAGATGTCTTGAGAACACAACGGGAGACAAGTGGAGACAGAACACGTGAATCCTAAGCGGATCCCATAAACCTATTCCAACAAAAAGAATGGTCAGAGCTTTTTTTTTGAAACGAGAATGGTCAGAGCTTAGATCACCAATTTTCAAGACTTCCGCGTCTTCGGTGGCATCTATTTATATTGGAATTCAGTCAACTTACTTATATCCCCTATAGCACAGGCCAGGAGGTAGAGGGTAAGTACTCAGTAGCCTCTTGGAAAGCATATATTTCTTTCCCTCCAAAACAGATAATTAATGGCTAGAATGTTAGCAATATAAAGAAATATTGCATTCCCCTAACATATAGTGAAATGATTGTTATATAAAGATGTAAAAAGCATTATGCAGAATTTGCATAAATTTTATATAAAACAGATAACTAATGACAAATCGTTATTCATGGACTCAAAAAATTGGTTATGAGAAGTACGTGAGAAATTTGCTTATTTTAATACTAGTACTTTAGTATATACACATGCAGATTTTTCTTTTTCCTCTTATTTTGCTTTTGGTGGGAATTTTTTTAAAATTTTTTTAAAAAAATTTTCAGTCTAGAATACGTTTTAGACCATGAAATCCTCACATCAACAAAGGGTCAAATCAGTAACCTCGAGATATTATCAAAAACAGAGTAAAGGTGGATAAAATTTTAGTCGAATAATTTTGATTTTTCCCAAAAGTAAAAAAGTCCCAAATCTTTTTAACCCTTGAAGGACTTCAAAGAATTTAGGTGGAAAACTTCTAGCCAATTTTATTATTCGATTAGAAGATCCTGCTTATGCCCTTATCTCTTCCTACATTCTCTTGACACGAAACTCTTTCTATTATATTACTTGAAAGTCAATAAAGGCAATTAGGCAGTCTACAACTTTTTCTTCTTTCATTCTGTGAATTAGTAGCATTATTTAGTTTATCCATATGATAATGTGAATTTTCTATTCAACAAAACAAATTCCTGTACATTTGGTTTTAAGAATGCTTAAGTTGAATGAAGAATTTCTCCAAATCCACGGCAGATCTAACTCTGTAGTCAACAACCATTAGAAAAGGAAAAGGATTGAAGAAAACGGATTTCTAATTTCTATATGCCCAAGTACATCCAACTGGTTCTTTTTGAACGCAGAAAGGTCATTTGGCATGAACGGACTATCTTCTTTCCCTAGTCTTATTGCAAGCGCTCAAGGTACACTAAAAATTATTAACTAGGGACATTCTGCATATCCCTCCAACCTTGGGAAAAATAAGTAGAAGACTGAAAGTCTACATTCAACTAACCAGATTCAGAGAATCTTATCCTTGCTTTTATGAGTGTTGAAATGAAGTACTTTATGGGACAAGGATATATCAGATGTGGGCATGTGCTGATACGTACCACATTAGAAAAAGGGATAGCAAAAGTATTAAGGAGTTTGAAATTTGACATTTCAGGAAATATTCAATTATTTAGAAGGACAATCTTTCATCAACTACCAGCTTAACTCTTGAGTTAGACTTCTTCTCTACCAACTATCACTTAGGACACAAAATACCAGCTTTGAAGATATTGAGTTATCTATGAATATGCATTAGCAGACTTTATTGGCTCCTATGCTTTATTAGGCCATAATAATTTGCATACAGAAAGGGTAGTCCTCTATGTATATCTCTTCTGAGAGGTAGTCCTTTCTCCAAAATGCAATGCACTCTTTATCCACCCAATACTTTTCCTACCAAAAGGCATAACATAATGATCCATGGTTATCCACAAATACGATGAATCATGAACCTTTTCCCATCAACACAATCATATACGTCAAACTTCCAAGACTAAGTAGTAGGAACCAAGAGCCTTTTTGGCTTTTGCTTCATTGTGCTGAAAAGGCCTAAAATCCGGGCCTATATAGTGAAATGACTGAAAAGGCCTTTTGCCTTGTGATGTGCTGCAAATATTGCAATCCCATAAGCTAACATTTAGTACAATAAATTACAAGATACTGGCACTAATTTCCAAATGAGCAATCCCTAATTATCCATGGCATCTAGATAATAATAATCTGAGATAGCAATGAGATGGGCAGTCCCAAAAGGCAAAATCTTTGTGCAGAGCCTGAGCCTAACTGTAACACAACCTAATATTGACCTGATAAGCTTTTAAGAACCACGCATCATTTTTCATTTCTGCTAAAGGACAAACAAAGCCAAGTTGAATAATGCTGTATGCTACATGGATTCTTCAATCATTCTTACCAAGCTTTTCCACAGAAATCTAAATTATGGCTTCACTTTGAAGATAATTGGAGCCTGTTATGGCATTACCATTCCCATATGTCGGCGCTAACAACGCCATTGGTTGTGCATTACTTATTATTTCGAAGATCTACTTTCTTCTCACCCATCCACTAAAATGAGCATAGCACCACACTAAGCCTTCCTTTTCAAGTCATTTGCTATTTGTCATTAGTTGTGGCCTTGTGATTGTGGGCTAGCCTCCGTGGCCAATAGAACTTATTTTACATGTGTTAAAAGGAAAAATACTAGTAATACTCTTAATAGTTTCTTAACTGTTTAGATCTTATTTAAATTTAATTCAATAACATGTATTGTTATATTGTGAGATGTGTTATATTTTTAGTGAACCAGTGTAATACTCTTAGAGATAAAAGTTTCTCATGTTAAAGAGGGCAAAGCCATTGGTAGCAATGTGGACTGCCTTAAAACTGACACTTGTGGTCGACTCTTTGATGTGTTTCTTCGTGCATACATGTTAAGTCAACTCAAACAATAAGTCAGAATAAACTTGGACACAAGTTTCGTGTACAGAGTTTTTGTCAAAGCACAACGGATGCAAAGTCAAAACAGGCCATAGATGTGAGTTGGTGGTTGGGTCACTCCACAAGGGTTCTTCTACACCATCCCTTTCATTTGATGGACTGAGTTCCATATTTCCAATCTTGGTTCTCCTTTTCTTCAAAATTTTATGACTTAATATGAATCCACTCACCAACTGCAACTAAAAAACTTGCAACTAAAAGAAAATTTGACCATTCTTATGGTTTCCTTTATCTGAATATGAAAAAAAACATAAGGGGTTGAATTATGTTTTCACCAATTTTTTATATTTTAAAAATTAAATCCTTAGCTCAATAATATATATATATATATATATATATATATATAAAATCGGAAATTTACAGCAATTATAATTATGCAGAAACAAAGATCTTTTATTTGTCTAATTAAAAAAGTAACTGAGCATATCACATCTGACAATATATTTTAGGATTATCATAAATACCATGATTTATTATTATTAAAATCTAAAATGGTTCATGATATGTCAAATTTGAATTTGGGCTGCAATACAATCGCAATCGATCGTGGTGTTACCAATGGGTGAATTTGAGCGATAATGCGATATGGGTCCCAGACAAAGGCACGTGGTCACACACGGTGAAAGCTAAAGAAAGAGATAGGACTATTGCTGAATTGTTTACGAAGTTACAATGACTTGACTGGGAGAAATTCTTACACAGTGAGAGTATTACTCTCACCACCAAATTAACAAGTGACATATGTTAAATACATTTAGTATTTGTAAAAATTATTGGTTAATGATTACATGTCACTTTATGATTAGGTAAGAGTATTACTCTCACTGTATGTAAGAATTTCTCCTTCACTGGGGCTTATTTAAAATGAAAAATTACTTCTTTCTTCTTCTTTTTTCTAAACTTCTTTGTCCAATTATACTCTTAGTGTAAAGGTTAAAAAATCAAAATAAAAAATATTAAATGTAAAAATAAAATATTTAATAGTTTAAGAACCCAAAAAGCATTCAATATTTTATTTATTAAGTAATTAAAATAATTTATTGAAAGATATGAAATGCTTATTAAACAGTGTCTTATCCTTGTTTCAGGGCCCATTTGTATTAGTTTTTTTAAGAGAGAAAATATTTTTTTGAAATAATAAAAGTACTTTTTTTAAAAGTTAAAGAGTTCAAGTTTTTTAAAAAAGTACTTCATGTGTAACAAAAAAACACATGGAGTGCTTTTTTTAAAAGCTTGAACTCTTTAACTTCTAAAAAAAATATTTTTATTATTTCAAAAAAACACTTCTATTTCTAAAAAAGTTAATACAAACGAACCCTTAATTAACCACCACTTGATACTAAGAACTTAAACACCTCGTCAGCCACATGGAGTATGTTTTATGGTACATACGAGATTTATACCTATTTGATATGGCACTTCCACCTCTATCCGCTATCTCATGCCCCATTTCCCTGATAATTGATAATTTATGGAAGGAATTAGAATAGTGAAAATCCACTTGCTATTAGACACTTATAAGATATCCATAAGCTGGTGGGTGCTGTTCTCCTGCTGACTTTTGGAGCTTTCAGAGGGGATTGTCACAACCAGACAATAAAACAAGGCTGATAGCTAAAGAAGCACACTAAGAGGCTTAAGGAGCATCAATCATCTCTTCGGAAAAGATGTCTTATTGTACATGATCTTCCCCAGATTATGGATCGGTAAAGGTAGGTTTATGGTTAAAGGGATCCATATGAATCTTTGAAAGGAATGCATCTTTTTATAATGTTCAAGTAAACATAATTGTAGTTTTTTTTTATGTAGACTGTAACTTGAAACAGAGAAAGAGAGAGAGTAGTTTAAGGAATATGGTTGACATAGACCCGTCCTGATGTGGATAGTTTTAGAATCTTTTTGTGGTCAATGCCAAGCATTATCAAGTAGAGGTTTGCGGCTTTGCATGCTCCACGGCTATGGTCGATTAGTGTATAATGAAAAACCAATTAATTATAAGACAATTGTGTGAAATAATCATTTAAGTCAATCCACTAAACAGAGGTAAACCCAAAAATAAAAAAGAGAAATGAAAGAAGAAAGGAAAAAAGAGAGATCCTCCGCCATCTGTCAAACCAACAGTTTAAAGGACATTCATCTCAGTCGAATATAGGTAACGGCTATAACCTGGGCATCTGTCAGAATTGGAGGCAGGGGAACTAATGTACCGATGGAAGTTGGTGATACCCTTACGGGTATCTTATCGTCAATCATTGATTGATTATTAGTTTCACAATAAATATTTAAATATTTATTAAATATAATTAACAATTAATGAATGTTTCACAACTCACCATGAGTATTAGTATTCTAAGAAAAAAAATAAGTACTAGAGTAATCCCCTATACCGATACTTTAAAGTTCAATAATATATAAATGTTTCAAGGGGATTACTCTACAGTACCTATCTTTTTTTCAAGGTACCAGTATTTAGAGTGAGTTGTCAAGCATTCATTAGCTGATATTTATATTTAACGGAGCGTTTGGTTCGCAAATTGTTTTTTCATTCTTGGGAATTTTTATATGAGAATGTTTGTATTTGGTACAAGTTTTGAAAAAGTATTTCTACCCTAAAATGATTCACGAGAATGATTTTTAACCAACATTCTCACACTTTCATTTTCATGGAGAAAGGTGGGTTTGTAACATTCACATGGCATGAGAATATTTTTACCATGTGAAATGTCCAAAATATCTACCCTTTTATCGACATGTTATTAACCAACAACCGTCACGTCATTGTAGTTTACCGCCATCGGTCACCATCAAACTCCGTCCGCGGCGGCCAATCATCGGAATTCAACTACTCCCTTCACCGTCTCCGGTTGACGGTGGCCGGCAATTTCAGCCACCGCGCCAGTCACCGAAATTCAACCACCTTTGTTGTCGTCTGCAACTTCCACCACCGCGATAGTCATTGGAATCTAGCCATCGCAAGCCGGCGGCGGCTGACAATGACCGACGACTTTAGCCACCATACCGATCATCGAAATTCAACGACTTCAACCACCACCCTGGTCACCGGAATCCAACCACCCCTGCCGCCACCAGAAGTTGACAGTTGCAAGCGACATCAGCTACTGTTGCCAGCAGTTTGAGTCATTCCTGAAAAAGTTTTTAGTTAACCAAACATAATAATCATCATTCTTGGGCATGTTATTCTTAGGAATGTTTTTTCAAACTTTGAACCAAACGCGCCCTAATAGACTTTCAAACATTTACTATAAAACCAACAATTAATAAATAATTTACAACTTACCCTGAGTACCAAACACATCAAGGTATCATTACAAGTTTTTTTCCACTCTTTTCTTTTGATGATTCAAAATGAAATCCAAAATCGTCTACACAGAATGATCTAAGCCTTGAGATCTTCCAATTATAAGGTTCATTTCAAATATAGGAACCACAAATACATTATATATATATATATATATATATATATATATATATATATATCACTAAAACGGATAGATTTTGTAGTAAACTCCAATTCTATCTATATGAAACTGAAGTCATAAGATTTTTAATAATCCATATTTATATAATCATGAGGTTTAAATTCGATGTACTATTTATGTATAATTTTTGACAATATCGGTAATAAAAAAAGATGTCACCTCATTTAATGATTAAAAACTTTCATTTTCAAAAACTTTTCTTAGGTAATCACAATTCTATTTATATACTGCCCAAACACCAGGGGAAACATAAATAAATATGAATGGTAATTTATTTCTTAATAATGTAAATCCCCATTATCTTGTGGAAAAGCATGTCACACTCGAAATACATAAATCATGATCTTTCTAGATGTAGATCGGAGGGAGATACGGCGGAAGTAGGAGGCTCAGATATCTTTCGTTGGATAATCCTAACTAGAATCTTCTATGGCCAATAGTTGCCTAGTAAGAGGAAGCCAAATCATCTAAAAACATTCTGCAGAGAAGGCAGCACTAAGATGCTATTCCAAATGCCTCACCACTACCTTATTCACTTCTGATCAATGCAACTGTCAATTTCATGTCCTCTTAGATTGTCACTTAGTGAGGTTAGCAATTTACATCACTTTCAAAAAAAGAATAACTCATATGTGCAATGCATTTTCTTGAAGAAAGCACGGTGATCATAACAATGCAAAGGGCATTAGTAAATAAAAAAAGAAGCCAAATGCATTATTAATATCACATAAAACCTAAAACTTAGTCTACAAATATTTTCTAAGTTTCATCCTCCTGAATGTCAATTAAATAAATTAGGATCATGAAAATATAAATTCAATATGTAAAAATTTAAATTGGAATAAATATTTTTTAAATATCTAAAAATACAGTTTTCTCTCCCAATCTCTATTATTGAGTTTTTCTCTCCACTATTTTCCCACCTTACTGTCTCAATATCTCTCTTTTTTGTAAGTTTTAAATCGCTTTTTTGTAAGTTTTAAATTAAAATTTCAAACGGATGCTTTTACTTACTTTTCATATAGATGCATTATATCCCCTACAACCAGGAGAAAAAGGCGATAATAGTACAATAATCCACTTCATAAACCATTTGTTAACCATCTAACAGCAGGCCGTGATACACGGTGACGTCTATCACACGTGACCTCCTTTGATGGCTTAGGCCATGCCATGTCGACCATGTTATCCGATAGATGTATAACCATTATCCAACGTCATTCCATGCAATTCCTTCCCATTGAATAGTTACCTCTTTGGCGGCTAGGTTGAAAAAGACATGCCCATAACGAAAAGGGAGAAGTGGATGATCACTCAACTTATGCCTAGTAGAAAATTAATTATTGGAAGGATACCTTCCCTTTCTAAAAAAGGATTTCATATTGACTTCCTAGGTGCAGCCCCATAAGATGCATGTATCTATCTATAATATCTACGCATGGTGGAGAAGCATTGGTTCCAGAGACCTGCTAACTATACCCAGTATTTCCTGCCACTAGGTCATGTTTGTAGAGAATCCTACATGATTCCAGTGACTTCACAATATAATACGACAGACATATATGGAAGCATATTGTACATAGGTTTAGTTTAAACTTCATGACCAGTCATTATCTCAAATTTGACACGATGAAAACAAAATCAACTGCATGTGTGCGTATGATTTACTCGTGATTTGCAAGGGATGCAGCAACTTTATGCCACAATCACTGTCATAATTCATAAATAGAGCACATTTAAACCAGACTGCAGCAGTTCATCCCATAAAACAGTTGCGTGGGTGAGATTATTATCACGCTAAGGAAATTAAAAAAGAAAAAGAAAAGAAAATGTATTTGTTTTGGAGGAAGGGGTGCGTCCAGCAGTAGTAAAATGTGAACCATAAACGATAGCCATCATTAGAGAAAGCTCCACAAACTATGTAATTGATCAAACTACTACTATTTTGCAATTGCAGCAGTCAACTAAGGTAGAAGTTTCTGCCATCTAGGAAAAATGACTTGGTTTGATAACCCCACTTGACTACTATGTAGTATCAGCTTCAGCTCAAGAAAAGACTAAAAGGATATCCTGGCCCCTCCCCCACCAGAATATCATAAGCCTAACTATATCAGAATAGACGTCAAATCAAACGACAATTACTAATAACCAACCATCTTAAGAAAAGAAGCTAAATACGCATTTACTTTTTGGCCCGGCAACCAAATTTGAAGCAATACTTCCATCCACATGATTCAGAGTGCGCAGTAAGCACCACACAAACATCCCACTCCAATTGGTTGACAAAAGTCACAAAACACGTCTGCAGTGTAATCCTACCAGTGACAGAAACCTGGCCAAGACAGCACTGAAGTGCAACTTCAAACCCTCCTCTCAGTCATGCCTTTTTAAGTTTGCAATCCACCACGAAAAACAAGATTTTAGGCCCCTAAGAGTCTCACCTATTATGTTTAGAATACAATGGCCCCTCACAGCAGCACATTTCTACATCACTAGGGGCAATGATGATCGCCCAAAAGGAACATTATGGAAAATTCGCTAATTTAATGGTGAAACTCACATAATATGAATACCATAGACCAAAAAATTATTTGAAAAAGTAAAATCCTGTCAAAAGTACTTTAACGCACTTCAGCCAACATAATTTTTTTTTCAACTTCCAGCACGTCGTGAGTTATATCGTATGCCACATAGCATCCTGAATGGGCATTATGTTCAATACTTCATTGGAGAGAAAAACTGAAAATTAAGCATATGGTCCCTACAGTCAAATATTAGGTTGAAATCATCTAGGACCCTACTAATTCATGTAGTCATTTCAAGCAGACTATTGAAATGATTTATGATATGATTTATGATATGATTTATGATAGATGAATATAATATACCATAAATAATGGCTAGCATGCAAGCATAAGCCATCATAGGCTGCCTGTATTCTCACTACTGTTAGGGAATAGAAATTACAAGAATACAAGGAACTGCAGATGGTCAACAGCTTAAAACCCGGCCTGCCCAAAAAAAAAATTGTCTCAACAAAATTCAGGATGAAAAAGTATGGAGGAATTAGAACATAGAGCACAAGCTCCCTGCATCATGACAACTATGTAAATTATCATATTACAAAAACTAAAAATGTACCTAAATTTAAAAAACAATAATGTAATATTAAGGCTGACCAAAGACGAAACAAGAAGAAACATGAAGTTGTAATATACACCTAAGTACCAGTCTGTATGCTCCAAATTCCACCTCACTGCTGATACTTGAATTATTTTGAAAAAGAAAAATCTGACATATTTTACATATCCTAACAGGCTAACACAAAATAGAACCAAGCTATTCTTCAAGCACCAATGCCATAAAGCAAAATGTGTCCAGTCATAGCTGCCAAACTAGTTAACCAACGCCCAGAAGTTGAAGATGCAAGATATAAAACATAACTGATAGCAATCTTAGTATTTTAGACTGTATGTTAAGACAAGGTTCTTCTATTGAAGGACTCCACTGTTATGTTGGCAGTGAAAGCAGGAATTGAATTCATCTTCCGAATGAATATCTCAACCTGGGAATGTACAAATTGCATGAGTATGATTCAGAAAAAGAAACATGAACATGTAAAAAATTACATGCATGATAAAAATTCTCATTCCACACAAGGGTTTTGTTTTTTTCTCCTCCATCTTCAGTTCCTCAAATGAAAGATCAAGTTATTTTGACACAAACTCTCTAAGCCGTTTGTTTGAATGGATCTAATCTCAGATTTGCTGACTTAAATTTATGTTTTTAACAAATAACATTAGAAGAAATGACAGAATTCAGAAGAGGCTGTAAATTATGAATACAGGAAGAAGATATTATTTTTAATCACAAAGATGTAAAACTAAACAATCTGGTTGGTTTTACAGAAAATCAACTTCTGGAAAACATCTCCATATTCTGTTGGTGGGGGCATTAAATATGAAAAATATTTTCAATTATGAATTCAAAAATACTAAATAAATGAATTTTCTACAAAACATTTTTTCTGTATAAATATTTTCTTCCAAAAATGATTTCAACTACTGATTATAATTAATATGGTTAAGTAATCAATAACAATTATTTGAAATTTTTTTTCCATTTCTACAAGAAGCAACAGAAAATGTGCTATTTTCTGGAAAACTTTTTCAACTGAAAATATTTTCCTTTATCTTCTACTTTTCCCGAAAAAGAAAAGCACCATAAGTCAAAATGCAAGAAACATTGTCTCCAGCCATTGGATTCAGACTGATTGCCTAGCAGGACAAAGAAAGTCCTGACTTCTTTCTTCCTCAATGAGGAAAGATTTTTATGCTAAAACATAGGAGCAATAAGAAGGCACACCTAAAGCACAAAGAAAACCTTTACAATATATCAAAGGAAAAGGAGGAACTACAAGTGATAGATTACCACACAATCTTATTTCTGCATTAACTTCCTTACCTGACGGGATACCTCTAGCTGAGACGTATAATAATTTACCTGCTTGTATTATACAAATAAAAATAGAAAATATTTCAGCATCTTTTCACACCATCATTGTGAAAACATCAGAATAAATTTTATCTGAATTTTTTTTTGGATTATCAGATGGCCGAAACTATACTGAATTATACTGATAATCAACTTATACTGAATTATTGGTGTATAATTACTCAATTAATTAATTTGAATTCTGAGAAGACATTCTGCGCAAAGTTCCAACTTCCAAGGATACCATTCCCCTCACTTATTATTAAATCCAGTACAGAATTCACCATCTTACCAAAATGTTGCCATTCCTTGATTCATATTCAAATTCAAGCTTCTCGTCATCACTTTGTGCATAAATTGATTGCACGGTAAATCGCGTCACAGGGGTTCCATTTGACCACTGGTGTTCATCCACACAAACTGCCACTATAGTTATTAATAAGCATAGAAGCATTCTAAGCTCAGCAGAAAGATAAATATATTATCATAGAATCAATTATCAGCTTTGTCCAGTTTGGAAAGAACTCAAGTGGAAAATGCTCAAGACAATTTCTTGGAGACAAAAAAGACAAACCCCGTGTGCAGAACCATTGGACAACATGTGGAAGTGTGCATAGAAGTGTGGATATGAGTTTTTTATTCCGTAACTTTGGTAAGTTTAGCATTACCCAACACAATTATAAGCAACGTGTTATAGAATCCACCAAACAACAGAAGCAAGCTACAATTTTACTTGACTATATAGAGAGTGATTAAAAGTAGAATATGGATTCAGATTTGCCCTGTACCATATTACATCTGTACCAGGATGCTACGAATATTTTCAAAGCAAAGGTCAGTGTAGCATTTACCCAACTCAATTATAAGCAATGTGTTAGAGAAACCACCTAACATTAGAAGCATGCTAAAGTATTACTTGAAAATGCAGAGAAAGTAAAAGTATAATATGGATTCAGGTTTCCCCCATACCAAATTACATCTCTACCAGGATGCTATGAATAATTTCAAAGCAAAGGTCAGTGGTCATCCAAACTCGAAATGGAGGCAACACCATTTGGTGCAAAACACTTCCAATTTATGTCAAAAGATAGTGATAAAAAGATTGTGGTAAAACTGGATCATTATTCAGTATATATCAACCTTGTAACCAAAAAGCTCGCAGTACGCCCTCTTGAAGACTGAACTTCTGTCTGCAAAACCTGTCTTGTATCTGTTGATGTTTCAGTGTTTCTTGTATTCCAGAATCATTTTGATAACAACCACATAATGTACCAACTACCAAGGTAGCAAGTTATACACATCAAGCACTCACCTTTCTTCTCGCTTCTCAAGTGTTGCAATCTGCTCTTTTAATTGCAATATCTTATCCGGTATGTAGCTATCCACCAGCTTTCCAGCTTCTCATAAACAATTAATGGTGATGAGGAAAACCAGTACATTTGATAACATTTAAACATTATAAGACTCCATGGTTAATAAGACAATAATGGAAGTCTTGGACCACCCTTAAATCATGATTTTCATTTGACAAATTCTAATTACCATTGCCGTCTGTCTAAAAGAAAAAAGAAGCCACGCTAATATAATAAACATAAAACTTAATTTCACTTGTATACTTAGGTTCACTTTTCTCTCTTTTTTTTTTCAAAAAATTCCCATTTTCAGAGGGATCCTCTTGGCATAACTCCTGTATACTTGGATTAGTTTCCTTGCCAGTTTTTTTTTATAATTAAATGTATTTCATTTTTAAAAAAAATTATTGCGAAAATATGATGTATATTTCTCTGATTTGGAAAAAGATACAAGAGAGGTATAAATACAATACAAAGGAATAAATCTGTGCACTAATCTAGCCTTGAAAATCAGGGAAATAATTCTCCCTATAAATGCTGTACCTAAATAAGGAAAGGACAGGAAATAAAACTGATCCTATTTACATTAAATCCTATTGTGGGCTGTACAAATCTAAATCGGATGATTTTGATTGATATGCGCTGATCTCCAACACTCCTCCTCAATCTGGGTGGTAGATGTCTATCATACCCAAATTGGATCTAATGTTTTCAAACGTGTTCCTTGGAAGAGCCTTTGTTAGGATGTCTGTTGTCTGCCTGCATGATGGAACATGGTCAACACTTATATTATCATGGTCAATTTTCTCTTTAATGAAGTGTTGGTCAATCTCCACATGCTTTGTCCTATCACGGTGGACTAGGTTCTTTGCAATGCTTATGGTAGCTTTGTTGTCACATAATATCTTCATAGTGTAATTGATAGGAATTCTGATTTCATCCAGCATCCTCTTAAGCCATATCCCTTCACAAATACCTTGAGCCATAGCTCTGAATTCAACTTCCACACTACTCCTTGCCACCATGGATTGCTTCTTGCTTCTCCAAGTCACCATCTTTCCCCACACAAAGGAGCAGTAGCCCGTATAAACTTCAATGCCTCTGTTTGAGTTCTTCTTGAAGTAGAGCTCTCGTCCTGGTGTACCCTTGAGTTATTGGAGGATTCTATTCACAGTTTTCATGTGGGCCTCAGTTGGATTAGACATATAGCGACTAGCCAAGCTCACAGCAAACCCAATGTCGGGCCTAGTGTGAGTTAGGTAGATTAGCTTCCTAATGAGGCTTTGATATCTATCTTTATCAGCGAGAGGACTTTCCTCTTCACTTCTTTTTACTAGTTCTATGGGAGTATTGGTTGCCTTGCATCCAAGCATGCCAGTTTCTTGAAGAAAGTCCAGTGTGTGTATTTCCTTTGTGACACATAAATACCATTCTTTGTCCGAGCAACTTCCATCCCTAGAAAATATTTGAGCTAACCCAAGTCCTGTGATAACGATATCATCAACATAAACAATGAACAAGGCTACCTTCCCTTCCACGAAGTGTTTGACAAACATAGTGTGATCTGATTGGCATTGGTTGAACTCGTCTTCCTCGACAACTCGGGTCAATTTGTCAAACCACGCTCTCAGAGATTGCTTGAGGCCATATAGAGATTTCCGGAGCTGCACACCATGCTTGAGGTGTTGGATGATTCAAGTCCTGGGGGAATTTGCATATAGACTTCCTCTTCTAGCTCATCGTTTAGGAAGGCATTCTTGATGTCTAGTTGATGGAGTGGCCAATTTAAGTTTGCAGCTAAAGAAAGTATGACTCGGACTGAATTGAGTTTGGCCACCGGTGCAAATGTCTCTTCGTAGTCCACTCCATATGATTGGGTAAACCCCTTTGCCACCAGTCGGGCTTTGTACCAATTTATACTACCATCAGCATTGTATTTGATGGAGAATATCTACTTGCATCCAACCAGTTTCTTTCCTTCCAGTAGAGTGGTGATCTCCCACGTGTCATTTTTAACCAAGGCCTGAACTTCTTCTGTTACAGCTTCTGCCCATTCAAGTTGTTGGAGTGCCTCTTGAACATTCCTTGGGATATGTGTGCTGTCAAGAGGTGCCACAAAAGTCCTGTACCCCTGTGACAATTTTCCATAGGACACATACTTCTCAATGGGGTGTTGAGTGCAAGATCTCACCCCTTTTCTTAAGGCAATAGGAACGTCAATGTCATCAACAGGTTCAAGGTTAGGAACAATATTACCTAGGGAAACATCGTTTTCTGGAGCCTGGTTAGATTCATGGCTTTGCCTTGGAGTTGTGCTTGACTCTACTCCCTTCCTTCTCTTTCTGAAGTACGTCGTCCAATTGTCTCCTTGTGACCTCTCTCTTGCTTCAGCTGGTGCAGTTTCTACTGCATTTTCATTTTCAGTTTCTGCTGCGTTTTCTGCATTTTTTGTTGCAGTTTCCTCGTGTTCAGATGCAGTCTCGACTGGCTCTGCACTTGGGGCAGATTCAGTTAGCTCAAATCCCAAAAGTTGGGATTCTACCACTTCAGTTGGATAAGTCTTCTCCCCTTGAATGCCAAGTTTAGGGTAATAAGGCTAATTCTCAAAAAAGGTGACATCCATGGTGTGGTAAAATTTTCTGGTTTGCGGGTGAATAGCATCTATACCCCCTTTGGTGAGGAGAATAGCCGAGGAAGATACATTTGATGGATTTCGGGTCAAGGTTGCTACGATGAGGGTTTAGGTTGTGGATAAAGGATGAACATCTGAATATTTTCGAAGGAATGGATGTAAGGATACGGCTGGTTGGGTATAAGGTTTGAAGAGTGGAGTGAAGGGTGTGAAAGTTGAGGATTCGGGAAGGCATTCTGTTTATGAGGTAGGCTGCGGAGAGAACAGCTCTCCCCAAAATTGGTTGGGTACGTTTGTAGCTAACTTGAGAGATCTGGTCACTTCTAGGAGATGTCTATTCTTTCTTTCGATGACCCCGTTCTGCTGAGGGGTATCTACACATGAACTCTGGTGTATGATTCCATGTTTCTGAAGGTAGGAATTTAGTGCAGAGTGATAGTACTCTCGACCATTGTCACTCCTAAGCACCTTAATTCTACTTTGAAATTATGTTTGCACCATAGTATGAAAATTTTCAAATATTCGTCCAACTTCTGATTTCTCCTTCATTAGGAAAACCCAGGTGACCTGTGTGTGATCGTCAATGAAGGTGACAAACCATCTGGACCCATTGACATTGCTGACCCCTGATGGTCCCCATACATCGCTGTGAATCAGGGAGAAAGGTTGAGAGGGTTTATAGGGTTGAGGCGGTTAGAAGCTGCGGGTGTGTTTGGACAATTGGCAAATTTCACAATGAAACAACTTCTGATTTTTATTGGATAATGTGGGAAACATTTTTTTCAAGTACATAAAATTAGGGTGGCCTAGGCGATAGTGCCACAACATTACACAATTTTCACTACTTGAAGGAACTGCTGCACAAGAGTTGGCCTTGGGTCCCGTTTCTGACTCTTCAACTTGGAGGAGGTAGAGTCCCGCACACTCTTCAGCATTGCCAATCGTCTTCCACGACTCCAAAATCTGAAATTCACATAGGTTAGGAAAGAATTTAGTGACACACTTCAAATCTCTTGTCAATTTGCTAATGGACAACAAATTACAGTCAAGTTTAGGCACATAAAGGACTGAATTCAGGGTAATATTTGGTGAGATAATAACTGAACCTTTACCCATGACCTTAGAAAGAGTACCATCAGCTATCCGAACTGTGTAATTATTTGGGCATGGAGAATAGCTATTAAACACAGTTAAGTCTCCAGTCACGTGATCTAAGGCTCCTGAGTCAATGATCTATGACTTTGGTTTTCCCTTGCTAGTATTTAGAGCATGCAAGAAAGTACCTTTCTGTGCCACTGCAGCTGTACCAATTGTTTGATGGAGAATTTTTTGTAGTGTTTCCATTTGCTCCTTGCTGAATGGAGATGGGTCAGAATTTACCTCAGATGTGTTGCCTCTGTTGTCCCGGCTTCTGGTTTGTTTCGCCTCTGAAGGCCTACCATGAATTATCCCGCAAGTGTCCTTAGTATGACCCGGTGTCTTGCAGTGATCGCACCAAGGCTGATTTTTCTTTTGAAATAGGCGAGGCCGGTTCCCTTTTGCTACCATTGATGAGCCTTCAATGGATAGGGCCGCGATGAACTTTCCAAGCATCACTTTTCTCCTGCTCTCCTACCTTCTCACTTCTGAGAATACTTCCCGGATTTTTAGCAGGGGTTTGGTTCCAAGGATTCTCCCCCGGACTTCATCAAGTTCTGTGTTCAGCCCCAATAAAAACTTGTAGATCCTATCCTTCTCCACCAATTCTTTGTACTTCTTCTTATCCTCAGTACAGCTCCATTCAACTTCTTCATATATGTCCAGTTGCTACCAATGTCAAATGAGTGTATTAAAGTACTCAGTGACTGAGAAATCACCTTCTCTCAGGTGATGGAGTATGCTCTTGATCTCAAATACTGCAGATGTATTGCCTACATTGAAGTAGGTTTCCTTCACCGCATCCCACATCTCCTTGGCGGTGTCATAGTACATGAAATTTCCCCCAATTTCATTAGTCATGGTGTTGAGCAGCCATGACATGACTAAACTATTTTCCAGTTGCCATTTGTTGAGGTCGGGGTCCTCCTTCCTTGGACTCTCAGAGTCTCCTGTGATGTAACCTTCCTTCCCTTTTCCTTGAAGGAAGATCTTGACTGACCGCACCCATTGAGTGTAGTTCTGGCCATTCAATTTGTGACCAATGATAGGAAGAGCAGGCCCTTCAACCAAATTGGTGGCCGAACCTTCTGGCTTGTTCTCTCCCATGGTTGGCGGCACTAGGTTAGGGATGGTTCACATCGAGCTTTGATACCATGCGGAAATATGATGTATATTTCTCTGATTTGGAAAAAGATACAAGAGAGGTATAAATAGAGTACAAAGGAATAAACCTGTGCACTAATCTAGCCCTGAAAATCAGGGAAACAATTCTCCCTCTAAATGCTGTACCTAAATAAGGAAAGGACAGGAAATAAAACTGATCCTATTTACATTAAATCCTATTGTGTGCTGTACAAATCTGAATCGGATGATTCTGATTGATATGCGCTGATCTCCAACAATTATCATAATTTCTTTGTATAAAAAATGAACTTATTGATTATAAGTATGAGAACCAATAAAAAATCAAGGATCCTCATACCCACAAATCAAATTGCTTACAGCTTAGGAAATAGACAGCAAAGAAGAGTAAATTGAGAAAAGACTCAAAATGCTCATCAGTCTCACTAAGAAGCATGGACACTGACAAATACATGGACAGGGAAACAGATGCTGCAATATAGCTAAAATAAGTGTCCCATTAGAATTTAAAGTGTTGCATTGTGTCCGACTTAAATGGATCTCTTGTAAATTTTCGTACTTTATTCCATCTTTCAGATACAATGTTCACATTATTAGAAAATCTCATTTCCAGAGAAACAATCAATAGTGCTTGTTGGACTTGGAATAGGTTTATTACCCTTGCCAGCAGCACATGTTTCATTTAATTTACTACACATAAACAAGTATGCATTACAGCTTTGATTCAAACTAAGCAACCTAACTTATTCAGCAGATATTGAACAAAAAATTCACACATATTTTCAAGCTCAATCCTTTGTATGAGGAATTTTGTTTATTTACCCAGCACCAAGCCCAGGCAAAACACTTAACTTCATAGATCATAACAAGTCAAATTCACCATGTGCTTGAGCTTAACTCATAATTAGTAAGTTGCTGATTTAAGTTAGAAAGTTGATTGTTTCACTATGTCCTCAATCCTCTATATCATAAAATGAACATGATGACTATGAAGAATATGCTAACCCGACTAGTAAATTGGGATCAACTCTTCATGCAGGAAGCCAGAAAATGGATAGCTGGCTTCTTAAAGAAACAAAATGTGAATTATGGGTGATAAATATGTCCCACTGGAGGAACAAAAACAAAGTGCTACCTAAAGATGTCAATTTTTTTAAATTTCAATTTCATCAATAATTATTATATACTAGCACAATCCTATCTGTACTCAAAAAAAGTTCTGAAAAAAATATGTGGAAGACATGATTAACAAAAGCTAGACACTATGGAATGGAGCATCATTCTCTTCTATTCAGCACTTGTCTTAAAAACACAATTAGCAGAACCACATTCAAAATCTTCAAACTACACTCTTTGTCAATCCTTCTTGCCAGTCCAAATCTACTTGAAACATAACATTTAAACACTTACATCCACTGTCATTACAAGGTTTCTTACCTGACTGACTCTTCAATTCTTCAACAGCTTCTAATTTCTCTTTTGTTTTTTGCAGCTCAGTTTGCAGTGCTTCTATAGTTTGTTTGGCCTCATTATCAACAGTAAAATCAGTCATTACAAGTGCTTCTATGGTTTGCAGAACTTTTGCATTAGCAGCAGAAAAATCACCATGACTCAACTATAGAAGGAAAATCAATGTGTAGATTGTCAAATAACTGTAAAATGAAAACGAAAAAGTGGACAGCTTTGTTAAATGAACAGTTTAACAGTAATACAGGCACAAGAAATAAAGAGGACTTAATATTAAAAAAAAAAAAGTGTCTTCTACAATGTATTAGTGTACTACTGTGCTAAGTGTTGGTCAATTACTTGCTCAATAGAAGCTGCAAGCTCCAATGAAGCCCTAGTATGGTTAAAGGAAGAACTATTTAAATCATTCCCCATTAATGCGTCAATACATGACAAAGAAATATATATATATATATATATATATATATATATATATATACACACACCAAGTGTAAGTCTTGACACACTTACACCACTCAATAATTTTTTGTAGAATGTGAATTTAATCAATCCAACCATTGAATCATATGTTATTATCTTAATGATTATGCATACCAAATTTTAAATAAATTGAACATATATAGTTATCTAATCTAATAGTAGACAATTTACATACATTTTAAAACCATATTATACGTTAAAATAAAGTAATGTGATGGAGTATCAAATAATTTTTTAATTATAAGAAATTTAATGGGACTGATCTATCTTAAGAAAACTTTCAATTCAACAGTTGGATTGGTTAAATTCACATTCTACAAAAAATTATTAAGTGGTGTAAGTATGTCAAGACTTATACTTGGTGTAAGTGGATCCCAACCCTATATATATCAAAGCTCATACTGAAGATGGTCATTTAAAGAAACAGAAGGGACTTCAATTTGATGATTCTAAGAACATGTAATAAAAATAAAAATACATAATATCCATGTAAGTGTCTGCAAAGATTTACCCAGCATCAATCTTTGCCTCTAACCGAGAAATCCCAGAACTAACCAATCAATCTCCCTCTCTAATTACTTTATTCTTCTTGCTTCATTTTGCAACTTTTCATTAAGCAACTTTATTTCCTCATGTTGACGATTATCAATTGCTCTCTGTTCAGGAAGGTACTTTCTAATTCTTTAATACAATCATCTTTCTTCATAAGAGATGAATCAAGCTCTTGCATGCATCAACCAAAGAAAAAGCAAAAAGCACTGAGAAATCACATGATAAGTCAAATGATAACAAAAGCGGGTGATGCAACCTAAACATGATTAGAACTTGCTGATCCATCCCCAGCTTCATCATTCTTCAAATTAGCAACATTTCTTAGTTTATTTCTTTCCTCAGTAACAGTAGGAAGCTGCAATTGACAATAAATATTAATTGAAAGCACATAACTGAAATTAATGGTAGACAAATGACTTCAGATTTCAGAACATAACTACAACAGTCACTATCACTGTTATGCAGCAATTATCTACTGTTACTACAAACAGATTGGCCACAATATTAGGTATTTAGTGTCCCAATAACAACCAGTTTTTTCAAATACACACCAGAATTATAACAAGACAGGAACAATTAATGCGGGAAATAACCTGAGATATTGAGAAACGAGAAAGAAGTTTAAAAGAATTTTCAAAAGTTTAAATGAAATGTAAGTGATATAAAGACACGTATGTGTCAAGCATGGTGGCCATGTCCTATTATTAATCAACAGGGAAACAACAATCATGCACCAGGCACATAATGTGAAGTTTACAAAGTTCTTAAACCCAAAGCTTCAATACAGCAAAATGGGTAAAATGCACCAGCTATAAATAGCATCCTAAGGGTTATATGTTAATGCTTTGGAATATTAACAATTACAATAAATATAAATAAATAAACCATATTAGTTTGTTCTGTCCATTAAGCATTTAAAATTAGGAAACTGAAGAATTGGACATTTTGATATGTATTATCCCAACTTTATACATTCAGGGCAAAAAGCCTTCAAATCATAAACTGATACCTAAATGCTTCATTTCATAGGCTTGTTGTGTTCACATATCTCCAAAAGATGTGTGTTTACATCAATTGTGCTTATAGTACTGAATATATCTTTGCAAGCAATCAGCATATGCATTGCACTTGAAGCAGGAAGCTAAAAGACCAAGGGTACAGGAATTTCTTATATCAGTTTCTCATACATACCAATTGAGATGGTTGCCTAAGTAATTTATAGATTTTGCTGGAATGGGCTGCAATTGCAAAGTAAGATATATTCATCTTGTCATATTCTGAGCTGAGAGAGATCAAAAGACAAGAAATTTTAAAAATTTAAGCAGCCACGGAGTCTTTTACTCGCATGTGTGACACAATTCCATTCTAGGAATGGCATCCATCCTATCTCCTTCTTGTCCTCCTCCTCCTCCTAGCATCTAAATCCTGGATATGCCATAAATTCACCTATTGTCAGACTCCCTCCCACATATAACCTAACTATAGATTTTGAAAACTACTTTTCTTTGCTGGCACCCAAATCTCTGCAAGACCATAACCTAATAACCAAAGATTTATCTATTAAGCTGTACCATGCTGTCTTATGTCAATATTGCTTCATCAGTCCTATAAATGCATGTCCTAAACCAGCCTGGTTATAGCAAATCACAAATACAAGAATTCCAAAGAATGACAATGGAAATAATGCATGATAAAGCACCTAAATAATTAACTCTAGGAATTATGAAAGTACCATAACAACTGCCTAATCAAACAATGACCATTAATTCAACCCGTTTAATCTATGATTTTAATACTTCTCCCTTCTCTTTGGCCAACGCAGTAGTTTCAGCATTTTGCTTACCAATCTCGATGACATCCAGAGCAACCTCTAGTCAAGCGGGCATTTTCCGCGCCCTCCTTCCTAGTGCTATCAATGGCCTCTCTGCATTGATAGAAGATATCAAGATCAACAGACAATGTGTCCATGGTCATCAAGTAAAATTACAAAACAAAGCTGAAAAGCAATCTCAATATGAAGAGATCCTGCCTAGGTCTTACACACACCCAGTACATTGTGTCTCATTTATATACTGACATATGCATAAGCAGAAATGGATATTATCATGCATATGGTTGAACACATATGTCTTCATGCATCAACATCCATGAATACATGTAGTTAATCTCCCCACCAGCATGTTTGCCAAAAGTTGAGCCATTTGTATACCCAAAAAAGAAAAAGTAGTGTCATATGGAACTTTTGAGATATAAAATATTAACTAGAAAGCTAGTAGAAGGTCTTCTCAAACTCTACATCACCACAAGGTGCTCAAAAACTAAAAAGGATTACTAGAGGTCAAATCCAGCATCAACCCCTCAATAAAATACATAAATGAAGAAGAATATCCAAGAGATATTAGTCTTGAAGTGTCATGACCTGATCTTACCGGCGCACATGCTAAGTTAGCTCAACATTTACCTAGCCTAGCAAGCCTAGCAAAGAATGCTGAAAAACTACTTTAAAAACTTAGAAAAGGGCTACCGAAAATCTGGCAAAGTCTCCCCTAAAAACTGAATAAACCAAAAGTTTCAGTCAACCTGAAAAACAATATAAAACTCAGAAATCACCACAACAAGCATGAGCTTCTCCCATGCACTAGCTGTACACACATATATATATATATATACAAATTACAATCAGAATTAGCTTTATAGAAAGTGACATAACCGGGATAACCATATTATATACAACCCAAAAGAATTTACGACCCTATTCCCTATAGCTGCAAAATACTGGAGTAAAAAATACACCTCTAATCACTAACAAATATGGAAAGCTACCAAAAGACAACACGCCTAGGGAGAACAACAAATCCCAGGAACCAACTACTCAACTATCTAAGAATCTGGACTAGAAACAAATGACATGGAATGAGTCACACAGACTCAGTGAGGGAATAACAAACAAAGTGAAATGAAAATGGAAACAAATAATAGCATGAATATTTAAACTTTCAAATAACCTTTGAATATACTGACCGATAGAAATACAATTTATAAATGAAACTATTATATCAAATGCTTTCTTTTCTCCAAACTGTACATAAATATAAAGTTCTTTAAAAAATTTAATCATCAATAGAGTAATCTATATAAGTAACACTGAAAGAATTATAATACAATTTGGGGAGTTAACTCTACCCAACATGCCAATTATCATGCTCATCTCAAGCCAGAGGCTTTGCCTCACTCGGCACGAATCTCGTTGTTAAGGCCCGCTCACCCTACAACCACGTAAAAGGGCTAAGAGTCCTCCTACCCAATAGCCAAACTGAAATCAACTGGCCTCGTCAGGTCTATCTATATCTCTGTATCTACTATGTGTACATAGGTTGTTATATCTCTTTGCTAACAGCAAACGATATTCTAACCTGTACCCATAATGGATGTTGAAAACATAATAATCAATTAAAAATATAATATACAAATATTATTCAACAAAACTAATAATTCTCAATAATAAAATCTAAAATCATTTCTAAATATCAAATGAACTTTCACTTCAGTCATTATAAATGACAACTCAAATAGCTTATAAAATCAATAAAACTATAGCTAAAATATAGCCATCATAAAATTTAATATTTCCTAACATAAAGTGGAAATAAATATTGTTAGAAATATGTATATAGTTAGGTGTCTTGTTAGTTGTCTAGGTTCAATGTATCTAGATTATTTTTGTATCTATATATAGATTCATCCTCTTGTGTAGAAGACACAAGGGTTCTCAATATCTCTCTCTCTCATTTTCTCTCATTTAACATGGTATCTAGAGCCTAGTGAGAGGGAAACCCATTCCCGGAGAACCCACTGTTCTCCGGTGACAATTTTTCCCTAACCAGTGTTTTCACTCCGTTGATTTCCTTCACCGAAAATTTTTTTCTTCTTTCGCTACCCAACCTCGCATCCGTGAGACCGCACTCCGCTCAAAAAACCAGCTCACCTCCATCTCCGCGCCACGCGCCGCTACGCGCCACCGTCCTCCGCTACCCAAGAGCGGACTTGCTCTCGCTCACGCCACCGCCACTAGATCCGGACCCTCACCCTCCGGCCGACTTGAACCCCACCGGCGCCTCCATCGCGAGCCTCCACGCCGCCACCGCATCTCTCGGCTCAAGATCCCTCCACTCGGCGCGTGTCGCCGACGATTCGGCGACCCGTTTAGCTGCTCGTCGCCTTGTCGTCCCGGACCAGATCCCTGCGCCAGATCTCCATTTCGACCACTTTTCAGTTGTGGGTCTCCTCTGCAGAGCCACGCCGACCACTTTTCCGGCCACCAGAGAATTTTCCTAAACTGCCTTTTGCCTCTTGCTCTCCATCATGGCCTCCCCTAGCCATCTTGAGCCTCCGAAGGCCGAATCTGCTATGTTCACTAATTATGTCAGTACCCCACTCTCCATTGAGAAATTGGATGGCACCAATTATGAAACATGGGCCTCCGATGTCAAGCTCTGGCTCTCCGGTCAAGGGTACAAGGAGCACCTTACCCAAAAAGCTGACTCTGTGTCAGTAACTTAACGTCCGAAGTGGGAGAAGGTCGATGCTCAACTGTGTAGTGTGCTAAAATCAACTCTTCATTCCTCCTTGAAGCAGATCTTCCGGGCTCATATTACATGCGTGCTTGGGAGCAGTTAAAGTTCTTTATACCAATGACACTCACTCTTTACTGAAGTCTCCTGGTCGATGATCGGCTATTGGCCCGAGGCGCTTGGATGGCCCTATGTCCGCCTACCTGTAATGTTCACAAAGTGCTTTACATGACTTTAACGAAGCTATTGCCTCCAAGAGATACTCGCAGAAAGGAGCTTGAGCAACGGGAGTACTTTCTTTATGCTTCTCGCCCTTTATGGCTTGCCTCAGTACTCCGCCATCCGTGATCGATTCTAGGTTCTCTCACAGTTCCCACACTTTCCACGGCTGGTCTACGTTGCTCGGGTTCGGTTCCTGCTAGACGATCCGATGACTACCTGATTGCTCCTCAGGATCGGTGATACATCGCCTCTGTTTCTCATCACACCGGGTCCTGGTCGTGGTCGTGGCGTGGCGGTCCCTCCTGGTTCCGCATCGCCTAAATGTGACCACTGCCACCGCTTAGGTCATACCATTGACAGATGTTGGGCCTTACATGGTCGCTCTTCGCCCTACCAATGTTGCAATGCATCATCCACCGTGATATCGCCAAGCCTTCGCGCCTCCTCAAGCTTCTCCAGCTAACTATGCAGATTTTTCAAATGGTGTGAACAACGTCGATCCTCCAGCCCCACCGCTCGTTGCGCATTAATCGGTAATTCATTTGCTTGTGTCTCTCAATCACCCTCCCTTGGTCCTCGGGGTCCTTGATTCGGTGCATCCGACCATATCTCGGTAATCGTGCTCTTTTTCTACTCTTTCTACATCCGGGTATTTACCTAGTGTCACCTTAGCTAATGGCTCCCACACACAATCTCAAGGGATTGGCACCGCTCATCCACTCCCTTCCCCGTCCGTGGATTCAGTTCTTATGTCCCAGGATGTCCTTTTAATCATTTCCATTAGTCGTCAATTGACTCTCTCGATTGTTTGATTACCTTTACTAAAGATTACATATTCTACAGACCTGAGTTCGGACGGATGATCGGGCGCCGATGTGAATCTCATGGCCTTTACCAGCCTTCTCCACCTCTTCTCGAGTTTGCTCGGCCACGGATTCCCCTCTCACTATTCATGCTCATGGGTCATCCTAGCCTTGTTAAACTCCGGTAAACTGCCAAGCCTATCTAAGTTATCGAGTCTTCCTTGTGAGTCGTGTCAACTGGGAAAACATACCCGTAGTCATTTCCCTGATCGAGTCTGTAATCGAGCTATGTCTCCCTTTGCTTTAGTTCATTCTGATATTTGGGGTCCAAGTCGTGCTAGCTCTACTTTGGGTTTCAAATACTTTTGTTACTTTTATTGATGATTTTCCTTGTACGTGGTTATTTTTAATGAAAAATCGAGTCGAGTTGTTCTCAATTTTCCATACCTTTTATCATGAAATCAAAACTCAGTTTGGTCTTTCTATTCGCACTTTCCGTAGTGATAATGCCTCGGAATACCTATCTCGAATGCCACAGCTTCAAACCTTTATGGCCTCTAATGGTATACTTCACCGTACTTCTGCGGCTCATACCCCTCAACAAAATGGGGTTGCGGAACGCAAAAACCGCCACCTCATTGAGACAACTCGGACCCTCATGCTTCATGGTAATATCCCACTTGGGGGATGTCAAGTTCTAACGCTTGCTACCTTATTAATCGCATGCCATCCACTCGCCTTAGATAACAAAATCCCTCACTCCATTTTGTTTTCCCATCAACCTCTCCATTCCCTTCCGCCTCGTATTTTTGGGTCTACTTGTTTTGTCCAAAATCTCTCTCCCGGTCTTGACAAACTCGCTCACTCTGGCCTCTTAAGTGTGTCTTCCTCGGGTATACTAGGTCTCAAAAGGTTATCGTTGCTTCTCTCCTACACTCCAATGATACCTTATCTCGTAGATGTTACCTTCTTTGAGTCCTGTCTTCTTCTTTGAGTCATCCCCCTCACCTACCGAGCCCATCATCGAGGTCTTACCGCTTCCTCCTGCTCTTGTTCCCCGTTGAGTCCACAACACCTCCCAGCGATCCCACTTAATCGCCCCTTCCAAACCTATCGGCCGTCGCCCACATCCACCATTGGCACCTCTACCTCGGCTGCCGAACCTCCTACCGAGGCCATGATGGATTCTTCCCAAGACCAACTCCTTTACTCCGCTTCCCAGAGACCGCCTTCCGAGCCGACCTTCCCATTGCTCTCCGAAAGGTATTCGATCCACTCGTAACCCTTTCTCCGCATTATATTGCTTTGAGTTATCATCGTCCGTCATCTTCGCATTATGCTTGTCTTTCTTCTTTGTCGCCTCATGGTCTATCCCTAAATCTCCGTGTGATGCCTTATCCCATCCTGGATGGCGACAAGCAATGATAGATGAAATGTGTGCACTTCTGAGCAAAGGGTACTTGGGAATTGGTTCCTCCCCTCAGGAAAATCTGTTGTTGGTTGCGGTTGTTCACAGCTAAAGTTGGCCCCGATGGTCGATTGATCGCCTCAAGGCGCGATCTGTAGCTAAAGGATATACACAGATTTTTGGTCTTGATTACAGCAATACTTTCTCCCGTGGCAAAAATGACCTCTCGTTCGCTTCATTTGTCCATTGCAGCCATCCTACACTGGACTCTCCATCAGATAGACATAAAAATGCTTTCCTTCATGGTGATCTCGAGAAGAAGTCTATATGGAGCAATCCTCCCGGTTTGTTGCTCGTGGAGTCTTTCGGCCTTGTTTGTCGCCTTCATCGGTCTCTTTTATGGTCTCAAACAATCTCCTCGAGCATGGTTTGGTAGGTTCGCATCGTTGTTCAACAATTTGGTATGACTCCTGAGTGAAGCGGAATTCACTCGCTTTTTTATCGCCACACAGTCACAGTGGTCATGCATTTATCTTATTGTCTATTGGGACGACATTGTCATTTCTGGTATTGATCATCGGTGAATACTGCAGGTTAAATAACTTCTTGCTCACTGCTTTCAGACCAAAGACCTTGACAAACTTCGATATTTCTTAGGTATTGAGGTGGCACAATCCAAGGATGGTATAGTAATTTCACAAAGAAAGTATGCTATGGATATACTTGAAGAGATCGCTTGTTGAACGCCAAACCAGTTGAATCTCCTATGGATCCGAATGTCAAACTTCTACCGATCGTGGAAAGCCATTATCGATCCGTGAAGATATAGGAGATTGGTTGAAAACCGAACTACCTCACCAAGCATTCGACATTTCTTTTTTGTTGGTGTGGTTAGTCGGGCTTGAACTCCCCTTGCGAGTCATTGGGATGCAAGTGTTTCAATTCTAAAATATATTAAGGAGCACCAGGAAAAGGCATCATTTATGAAGATAAAGTGGCATACACGCACTATTGGATACTGATGCAGACTGGCCGATCACCTACTCGATAGGAGATCCACTGGGTATTGTATTCTCATTGGTGGCAACCTCGATATCATGGAAAAGTAAGCATGCACCGTGGTTGCAAGATCAAGTGCGTAAGCGAATATCGAGCCATGGCCTCACTACTTGCGAACTCATTTGGTTGAAACAAATTCTTAAAGAATTACGATTTGGAGAGGATATGCAAATGACACTCATTCAGTGACAATCAAGTCGCTTTGCACATTGCCTCTAATCCAGTTGTTCCACGAAAGGACCAAACACATTGAGATAGATCGTCATTTTGTTAGGGAGAAATCCTTTCAGAGATATCACCACCAAACGCTGCGTTAATTCAAATGACCAACTTGCCGATATCTTCACCAAATCCCTAAGGGGTCCTAGAATAAGTTATATTTGTAACAAGCTTGGTGCATATGATTTATATGCTCCGTAAATTTTGAGGGGAGTGTTAGAAATATGTATATAGTTAGGTGTCTTGTTAGTTGTCTAGGTTCAATGTATCTAGATTATTTTTGTATCTATATATAGATTCATCCTCTTGTGTAGAAGACACAAGGGTTCTCAATATCTCTCTCTCTCATTTTCTCTCATTTAACAAATATAATTTAGTCGTTCTTCTGCAATATGGTAAAAATAGTAAAGATATCACTAAGTAAACTATTCACTCACAGAAACGAAGAACTAACTAAATCGTTCCCAATAGCTCCCATGGAGGCAAGTGGAGTGATATCCTATGAATCTGACCACAAATAAAAATACTTTAATATATCAACATAGACCAACAAGGACCTACACAAAGTCACAACAACAATAGAGAACATTTTCCTAATATAACATAAGCAGGGCCTCTAAGATTTGTAAGTTCTTCCAAGAGACATGGAATTTCTACTCCAATCTAAGTCCAAAGTCTTTAACCACCTCATAGAAATCATCCTCAACCCTTACTTTGTTATCGATTCCACAAAATATAGGACTACCCACTATATTTTGGAGCTTTCATGGCTAAATGATATAAAAAGAGCAAGACCCAAAGATTACTCCCCTCAAGCTCTAGAAACAAGTGGATGCTAGTGGGTTTGGTGGTTTAATGGAGGAAAGGGAAGAAATCTTGCTTGATCTACCACGTTGCCTATGGAGGAGAAAACATTCTCCTCTCAGTGATGTTGATCCTGTTTTTAAAATATCAGCTTTATCTTTTTATTTATTTATTTTATTTAACTTATAGGGAAAATACCTATAATGCCCTTAAAAGAAAATTTATTCCCTACTTTACCCCTCCCCTGTTTTTGCACTGTTACATGAAGTGCTTCTGAATCTCTGGCCGCTCAAATCTATTAATATAGCCAAGCCCAAGCAAACAGAACAGTAGCTACTCACATACTTCTGTAAAGCTGCAAACTTAACGGCTATGTCCTCAAAACATGAGACACCAGGTATGTCTTTAAACATCAATCTTTCAAAAACTCGATGTTCTCGCGACCTGATCTTAGATCTCTTGCTTCCCTTACTTCAGATTCCTAAAATGTCAATGTAAACAGGATACATGATAACTACAGGCAAATTGATTGACAGTGAGAACTCAGCTGGTATTTTTTAGCACACACGAGGGGGAAAATGTACTCATGGTATTCATCATTATCATCATCTTTAATTTGACATCAGAAAATGTAAATTAAAGAAAAAGAAGAGGGCACCAACAACAGGATAAGACGTTCTCTTAAACAAAATGCAGGAGAAAAAAGTATACAAGAATGAATCAAAATAAAGAAACCTTCCAAAGCATAAAAAATAATGCACATCACAGTATCACACATCATTATGGGCTCAAAATCATACTTCAGCCAATGAAACTTCTACAGTGTTTCTATTGACATTATCATATGACTTCCACCTAAACCGTTAGTATACAAAGGTCACATACAAGAGAATGTATACAAAGGAAGACCCTTAGAAGAAAACAAAATTATTTTTTTATAAAGTATTAAAAATTACAGATGTACTAAGAAACTGTATCTCTTCATAATATTTCCAAATATTAGGGTCAAATGTAAATACTTTTTAATAAGTTAAAAATTAAAGAAAAAGGAAAGGAAAAATACAAACACGATATGACACACCTGGACAGGCTATGGGCAACCAATCCAGAAACATCCCAAAAGATTAAAAAGAAAGAAAGAAAGAAAGAAAAGGCCTCAAATTTGATGCCAGCCTACCTAGACCTTTTTTCTTTATATATCCAGACAATTCGACGAAACAATGCCATTATCCCTCTCCATTTATGACCATGCCACATGAGTTACCATTGTAATTAGTCCACACATCAATGTATGCAACCTTACACTACTACAATCACTATTAAAGAGGCATCAACCCGAAAAATGAAAGCAAACTTACATAGTTCCGAAGCTCCTCTTGCAAATGTTTAAACAAAACATTACTTTCTGTAGAAGTAACTTCCTGAAATGTCAAAATTGATAGTTTTTTTCTCAACTTCACTCTTCTGGTGCAAACACTAGAAATATGAATCGCAGACAAATGACATCATAATTTCTTAAACCCACTGGAAAAGGGAATATGACAACAAAATGAAGCAAGTCCAATATACATATCAACCAGAAAATTGTCCAGTTGATTTTCAGAGGCTTAACAACAAATCAAATTTAACATCATAGAGTATGCATAGCTTTGTTCACAGGAAATACTTAAAGGAATATTAAAAGCCAACATGCCACTAATTAGACATCCAAACCTCATTGAGTTGCTCCTTAAGAAGTTCCAGCTGCTCTTTTAGCAGCTCTGCTTCTTTCTCAGCATTATTAGCTCTGCATTCTATTTGTTCAAGCTACAACAAGAGAATTACGCATCTTAAACAATAGCAGATAGTTGCAAACAGCCAACTTAGTTTGAACGACAAATATAGCCACTTACATTTGCAGTTATTCTAGAAACAGATAACTTTGAGTCCCTTTTCAGTTGTGTATGCTCATCATGAAGTCGCTTTTTCCCCCTCTCTATGCTCTCTGAGAGATGGCCTAGCTTTCCTTCTAAAGATGTTGCTTTCTCTTCTGCTAAAGCAGCATGAGATTCGGCTTTCATTCGAAGGTTCATCTCATTTTGGAGCTTAACCTAAACTCCAGGAGGAAGAGGGAAAAACCACTGTCTGAAAATGCAGCCCCAGCAAAGGTGGGGAGTAACAAGCTTCAATAATAAGTTTGAAAGAACTTTAGATATTATCACCATATTTACTTTGAGGAATTCACATAGTACCACACAACTATACTGCTTTCAAAAAGGCAGTAAGTTGAATCATTGACACAACCTTGTTGGCAGACTGAGATTAAATATGAACAACATTACTTTTGACAAGCTTCCTAAGAACCCTTAGACAGTCTATTAGGAACTATTAACAATTCTAATTGATTTCCCTGATAACAGAATCTACACTTTCAAATTGGAAAAAATTGTATCACAAGATTAAAAATATTGTGATTTTGGTGACCATCTTCACACTAAGACATCATCCTAGAAGGAACAGTCTAAATCAACTTAAATCAATTTCAAGTTTTGCACTCATCAGCTCATGTACAATGAAAGATAAAAATATTCACTTTGGACTTTTGAGAAGGGAAAGGTGGGTGAAAACAAGCCACGTCCAGGCACTGATAGGGCTTGGCTTGAACTTAAATTTCTATATGCAGGCTTAAGCAAGAACACTATTTCACTTCAACTTGGATGGAATTTGAAGAGATTAAGTATCTCCAATTCCAAATATGCAATGGCATAGCATGAAGGAAAGAGTAACATATGAAACTCTACACAGAACCTTGACAAGATCTTTTGAGAGCAGTAAAATAAGGTGACAAATATATTTGTAGATAGATCAGAAGGGAAATAACATCTTGGGTAAAAAAAAAAAAAAACTGCTTGTATAGAGAGCAGTGCTGTCACCAGGCAAAATGTGGGTTGAGGCAGCAGCCCCAAAAACCGCCACACTTTGAAACAGCAAAGAAAGGCAACTGCCTCATGAAGTTGAGGCAGCCTGATTAAAAAATGTCACCAGGCAGCCTGTTTGTATAGAGAGCAGTGCTGTCACCAGGCAAAATGTGGGTTGAGGCAGCAACCCCAAAAACCGCCACACTTTGAAACAGAAAAGCAAGGCAACTGCCTCATGAAGTTGAGGTAGCCTGATTAAAAAAAATCGAACTCAGTAATAAGAATTAATGTAAAATCAATCATTAGACTCATTACAAAGTCTTAGCATCATAGAAGTACTCCAAAGAAGCATTAAGACATAAAAGAACAGACCCAAATGCAAATTAAGTCTTGAGAAGCAAAGTACTACTATGACATAAGCAACATAACATAAAATAATAAGAAAGCAAATCCTATCAGGATGTTTAAGCGAGGATTTCATGGTAAATTTGGCCAAAAATGCATGGGGCAGCTGAGGCGGCATCCTCAAGCCTCAGCCCACCTCAAGGGAAAGGAGATGCCTGAGGTGCTGCCCTAAAAATCTGCCTCGCCTCATTGCTGAGGCCGCCACCTTTGGTAACACTGAAAGAGAGATAGGAAGAAATAGAGCAATCAGACATATGCCTACAAATTTCCCATCACAAAAAGTTGGCAAATATATGCATCAACAATTTTGTTTTAAGATGTACTTTGATCATCACTTTCTCATAATCAGAACTACCTTCCTAATTAGCCTAGACCAACAATTTAAAAGATACCAAAGCATCAAATTCAAAGCCAAGAATTCTAGGAAGATGCATCAGATTCAGAATTTGGTGGAATGATGGGCACGAAAGTAATTAAGCATAATTCAGTCTCCTGATTGAGAGCACATATTGATATAAAACTAAATATTTATTTGTCATCTCATAGAACTATATAACAACAACAACAACAACAACAAAAACAACCAAGGCTTATCCCACTCAAGATAAGAAAATGATATTCCAGGGATATATAAAGCATGCGCCAAAAATGCAAAAAGCATAGACATCCAATAACAAATTTTAAAAACATATAAAATGGTTATTTGATCAGTTAGTTACTGTATTCACATGAAAGCAGTAGAAGTTTGAAATGAAAAGCCATTTTGAGAAGCATGTACCAACCTGCTTAGTGGAAACTCTCATTCCATGTCTCCAATTTAGATGTATTATCACGAACCTGATTTTGAGCTCTGCTCAAGGCATCTAGAAAATTCGATTTCACCTGAAAATAGTTAGACACGTAGACAATGAAGGCACAAAATCAAAAACGTTAATCGATAAAATTTGGCGTTTCAAGCATAAGCAGTGCACAATGATAGAGTGAGTGTACATGTAAAAAGCAACGAACGTAATACAAAGCAAGGTAGGGTAAGCATTTCAACAAACAAGAAATTAACCAAAAATGAAGCATATAAACTAAAGGGCATTGTTGTGAATGTGAGCTTAAATGGGAACTTTATGAAGAAGGAAAATGACCTTTTCTAATGAAATTGGAAACGAAGAGGATGGAGACAAACCATTTGACGACTCTTGGGCGGCACAGGAGTTCTGTAACTTCTTAGGATCATCATTGATTGAAATCGGAAGTTTAATTATTATTATTATTATTATTATTATTATTATTATTATATAGTTTTATATCGTGTGTCTTTTACACATATAATATTAGAGTTCTTGATTTGGTGTTTTATTAATTGCATTAATTTATTGTTGTTATGGGATAATGTAAGAGTTTAATTAATATTGAATCATGTATTATTGCTATTTACAATTGTTTTTTATTTTACTTTATCACTGTCATTGAACAATGCCTCTTAAATATATTAAGTATCCATAATGCATTGATAAACCATAATTTTTAAGTGCACGATCCATGTTTTGTGAAATTCACAAAGAAAATGTTTAATGTTACAAAGAATTTTTATGAAATCTATTATAAATGATATGGAACAATTTTATTTTTATTTTGGATGAGAAAGAAGTTAATTATTGTGGGTCTCGTCAAAGATGTTAAGGTAAATTCCATTAAAGAAATTAAGGTTAAAAAAATATTATTATATTATTTATTATCTTTGATAAAAATATTTTTTTGTGTGAAACAACATTACTTAATTTATAAGTTATAGTTTAAAAGATGATTTGATTTGAAGTTGATGCTCAAAAGAAATACTAAACAACCCTAATCATTATAAGGTTATTATGGAAAAATATTTTTTTTTGACATTTTTTAAAAACATTTTAAGACATAGTGTGGTATATCCTTAAAAATGAAAGCAAAAAATAAATAAATATTAAGGATGGGTTTTATATAAAAAAAAATTATGATGTGAATTTTTTATTCTCATTTTTAAAGGTGTAGTAAATTAACTATAAGTGTTTAATATTTTATTTACTATAATTAATATGGACCGTCAAATTGTCAAAATAAATAAAACACAAAGATAAAATACTTATACAACTCACTCCTGTTTTAAAATTATTTATTTATATTATATTGAGAATTAATTTTACATTCAGCATTAAGATATTTATAAAAAAAAATTATGAGAAAATGGTTGGTTACAAATTGTTAAAGTAAATGTGCATGCAGTGCAGGTGTGGTAATGGGTCTACCCGTTTAATTTTGGTATAATCTGATTGACCCGGTCCACCCACCTACACACAAAGCGAGGCTTGTGCTCTTTCTTTCTCTCAAATTTGGGCACTGTGTTCAGTCACTCTCACTCTCTCCGGCGTCTGTGACTGTAATAGTGTTACTGGTAAGGTGAGTGAGTGGATTCTTTTTTTTAGGTTTTGGGTTTTTGTCTCTGCCGGTGCCATACTCATTCTCTAACTTAACTTGTTCCGATATACGGATACGATACGATTCCCCAATACTTGTGTAATCCATCGATCTCCTCTCCTGTCCTGCTTCATATTTTTGAAGATTCTATTACGATTTTGATGTTCTATTGTAGTGATAGCCAGGGCGCTTTTGCACCATTCCCCGCATTTCCTCCATTCGTTTAATGGGCTGTTTCAACTCTACCGTAAGAAGACAATTTCCTGGGCACGACCACCCACTAACTCTTGCATCACAGACTGCTTGTAAGTTCATTCTTTAACATTCATAAGACTGTCTCTCACAAGTTATGGCATGATTGTTGTTATATTTCTGTGGCTGCATTTTTTTATCTCATACACTTTCTACTGGGTAGAAATTAGATAACCCGCAAGATTATCAAAATATAAATGAATTCATTTGAGCCTATGCTTTTTTATGTTTTCTTTTATCACATTCTCTACTTTCTTGCATTTCCTTTCCCAATTTTTAAATATTTTCTATTACACTCTATATTTGTTGCTTCTTGACTGTGGGTTCTTGCAGTCTTGCTTATGTCTCCATTTGTTTGCACACAATTTTGGACCTATGCATTATGCAAGCACTACTTATCTGAGAAACAAAAGTGTGTCTCAACTTGGTAATGGATACAATGATTGTGTTTACTCATACTGCCTGTTACTTATTTTTAAAAAAATAAATAAAGAAACCCTTCTCATCTTGACTTTTTCCTCATCGATGTGATGCATTTGTTATGGAATGGAATTCCTCTCACTTTCTTGGTCACTTTTGTTAATTTTGTTGTTTAAACTTGTGTGTCATTTGGTTTCTCAGTCAGCGTTAGTGAGGTTGAAGCACTGTTTGAGCTTTTTAAGAGCATCAGCAGTTCTGTTGTTGATGACGGGTTGATAAGCAAGGTATCATTAACCATATAGCAAATGCCTTTTTGCAACAATTAGTCTATCATGTTACAATGCTAGTTTTGGTTTTTTTTATCTTCCCTTCATTCCCTTTTAGGAACTTAGGAATGATTCAAACAGGTCTATTTTTTGATGTGAATTGTGTTGCAAGAAATTAGGCATTTAGTTTTTTTTTCATTTGTAATTTGTTAGAAGAATTTGAGTCACTACTTTTGCTTGCAATGCAATTATTTGGAATTTTCAGGTTAGTCTAGTATGTGCCATATGATGATAGTTGGCTGTAAGTTTCTCAATGATGCTTCCAGATAATGATCTAGAATATATTATCTTTTCTGTTTAAATTGTTGTCCCATATATATATATATATATATATACATATAGCTTATTTTTTGCTTTGTTTTACTTGTAAACATCATAAATCATTGCTTCTCCAATTACCATTTAAGTTCATAATATGGTTTGTTCTTCACATTGAAATCTTAGTGCAGAGTTGTGATTATGAGTGTTCTTTCTTTGCAGGAAGAATTTCAGTTGGCACTTTTCAAGAATAGGAAAAAGGAGAATCTCTTTGCAAATCGGGTACTATACAACATCCTTTTGCTTTCTTAAAAACTATGCCATAATGGTTGGGCTTGCTTGCAAGCTTATGTGAGTGCCCACAAACTTGCACTAATGCACTCTTTGGATCAATTATTTGCAAAGCAAGTAGGTGATTGCTGGAGTTTGCAATTTCACTATATGCTTTTAGAAGAAACTCTCAATTCATTAATCCTTCTATGAGCCTATAACATATTTATTGTGAACCAACTAGCATTTGGTTTGCTCCATTAGTTGTCAAAGTTAGATAAGCAGATTTTTTTTCATATCCCTGTGTTTCCTTTTTAAAACATAATTCAACGTTTGTTTGTCTTTCGTATTTTGTTATAAAAATTTTCACTGAAATATTATGTCCTGCTGCTTGTGGTATCTCCTTCAAATAGCTTTTTCTATTAACTGGATGTGAATTAATATCAAATTTTTCTGCATGCAGATCTTTGATCTGTTTGATGTTAAGAAGAAGGGAGTCATTGATTTTGGTGACTTTGTTAGATCACTCAATGTCTTCCACCCAAATGCTCCACAAGAAGACAAGATAGATTGTAAGTTGAAGATTGAGCCCTCAACTCTAGATTGTAGGTTATCCTTGATTACATACTGTGATCTGTATTGATAGATCGGGTTTGGAATTTTCTTTCTAGTTTCATTTAGGCTCTACGATTTGGACAGTACAGGCTTTATAGAGCGCCAACAGGTAAGATGGTGATTATTGTTTTTATAGCTTTAAAGCACTTTAAGTGTTCTTACTACTTTCAGTTTGGATGAAATCAAATGAAATGTAAATCTACATGGATATGGCTTTGTTCTCCAGCGATAATTTGTAATTTGTACATGTATATTATATCATTCTTTATGAGATGTTTTGTTGTGGCATTCTTTTGCCTTTGTGGATTGATAGCTCTATAATCATAAGTTCGTTTGCTGATAAGAACTTTGCCTATATATGCCCATTACTTTCTTGTGCATCTTCATTTTTCTTTTGGGTATTTTCTCACAGGTCAAGCAAATGTTAATTGCACTTCTTTGGGAGTCTGAAATGAAGTTGGCAGATGAGACAATAGAAAAAATTCTTGACAAGGTGATATATGTTTATAAATATCCTAAGATAATATAAATATGAGATAAACAGACTTCAGTAAGAAAGTTTATCAACATTATGTGAAGTATATAGTTTATTAATTTTGTGTTGTAACCTTTCTTTTATTCTAGTAATTATCACAAAATAAATGGCGTAAACCTGACATTCTATTTTTGCGGACAGACTTTCTTGGATGCTGATATGAATCAAGATGGGAAAATAGACAAGTTCGAATGGCAAAACTTCGTTACTAAAAATCCATCATTACTAAAAATCATGACCCTTCCTTATCTGAGGTATGTGTAAATGTTTAAATTACTTTCTTTCAGAAGCTCTAACTATATTATAAATCATTTAATTGTGAATTTAATGCAGGGACATAACAACAACCTTCCCTAGTTTTGTATTTAATTCTGAGGTGGATGAAATTGTTACGTGAGTGCATACAGCTTTAGGTTATCCAATTAGTGGTAAAATTTGGTGTATTTTTTTTACAAGAGTTTGAGGGGGGATAAAGTGATTGATGGCTCTTTCTCAGTATATTATAAATCATATTCTAATTGAAAATTTTCAATCAGTTTTCATATGGTTCTTTGATTATTTTTCGCTCACATATGAAATGCCTCTTAAGTTGCTTTTGCGTCGATATTCCCACTATTTATACCTTCGGAAAGGTAAAAACGAGAAGGGCAAACGGCGTATTTTAACTTTTTTAAAACAAAGTCATCAAATACCAGTACTTCAATGGAGTCCAAATTTAGAAGTTCTCATGGTAAAAGGGTGTATTATTACTTATCAACTTATCCTTATATAGAAGACAAATATGATTATTCATATATATATATATATATATATATATGTATATATGATATATCTAGTAAGAGTGATTTATTGTGAGAGTGAGAGGAACAAATATTGACTATTAAATTATTCATGTATAATCAAAATTAAAACATAAAGTCATGTGATATTTTTAAGTGGTCATGTGACTTTTAAATAATTTCTAATCTTGATTATTTATGTAAAATTTAATAGTCAAGATTGACTTCCATCACCTCTTATAATAAGATAGTGTTCTCACTATACGCAAAAAATATGCTCTAATTTTATCTGTCTTATTTTTATAAAGTATAAAAGTTATAAAATAAAACTCAACACACAAATATTTGCTTATGTAAATCTCATTATAAGTAAAAAGTTCAAAAATTTAAGCAGAAAGCTAATATTTTATGTCGGGCACACCCAAACCCTCGAAAGTCAAGAGATTGGGGTTTCTTCCTTGTGCTGTTTTGTCTAATAATCTATTAAATTTTGGTAATGTAAAAATAGAAGGCCGCAATTATAATTAGCTGGATTCTAGTATGCCCACTTAGTTAAAAAGTCTCTAAAAATAGTTTTTTCCTTAATAAATGGTCAAAATAATTAATAAAAAATACATTTCTTAATGAAAACACGAGTAGTGACATTTTTGTTCATTAGAAAGTATATTTAGACGCCGAAAAACATTTTTTAGAATTCAATGTTATTTATCTTTTTTATATTCTTTCGATTTTGATTTTCTAATAAAAATTGAAATAGTATTTGACTATTTTTTTGTTATAAGAACACGTCAAAATATGTTATAAACAAACCCCGTCTTTTAGCATGAAGGTCAATGCAATAACCACAATTCTTACCCTGTTTGACATTCAAATTAAACTCGTGTTCTATCATTAGAAATGAATGACGTCGACTTGTTCTATTTACCATATCACACAGAGGTTTATGCTCGAAATCTTAGAATTAATTTAAATGCATCTCTGCGTACTTAAATAAAAATTGTAAGAAATCATCATAAGGAAAACATGGTGTAAAATAAAAAGAAAAAGTGAAAAAGTCTCCCCAAAACAAAACCCCAGATTCGGGGTAGAAGGTGAAGAGAGGTAAGAGGAAATGAAAGTGTAATTAGAGTATATATAACGAATGAATTGATATAATAATATTAATAATAGAGAGAGGGTTGAATGGTATTAGGCTATTAGGTTAACGGGCGTGGAAGCGGGTTGAGACAGTGGGGAACCTGTAGGGGTGTTGAGGGTACGCATTGTATGGCTGTTTCTTTTTTTTTTTTTCCTCTCTCTCACTCTCACTCCAATCTAGAGAGAGAAAGAGAGGATGGAGTGCGCAGTACGCACCCTTGGGAGGGGAAGTAGAACTAAAGCCTTATGCTCTCAAGGGACGGGACAGTGAAGACCACACCATCTTCAATTCCCCACCAAAACAGACACGCCAATTGAGACGCAAACACAACGCAAGCAAAGATAAGCTTATAAAATATGGTTTCGTACCAAGTAAATAAATAAAATAAGAAACAAAAATTACATTCCATTACACTATTACATTACATCAGATAGAAAGAGGCAAGGCAGAGGCAGGCAGGGAATAGGGGGTCGTGTCGGCTTCAACCAAACACCACCTTATCAGCGATCCATCAAATTTCGATCTGCTATTTCTTTTCTTTTTTCCCTTTCTTTCTTTCTTTCTTTCTTCTTCTTCTTCTTCTTCTTCTGCTGTCCCAAACCCTAGGGACACCGGAGGTCAACTGCAACTTGGTACACAACACTATGCTTCTTCCTCTTTTTCTTTCATCTTTTATTTATTTTGCAAGGGAATGGAAGTGACATAGTTAGTTATGGTCTTTTCCTCCTTTTGATTTTGATTGCATCTATCTGATTTCGTTTTTCTTCTCTTGGCTCTCCATTTTGAATCGCTTCAAGTTTAAGATCACTACTTGCTTTCTTGGGAAATGCGTGGGATGGTTCAATTTTGATCAATTTCACTTTACTTTTCCCGATTGGAAAATAAATACTTGTCACTCTCTCTATTCGCTGGATCCAGAGTGGTGGGGGACTCTACACAATACACATGGGATATTAACTATTAGTCATTCTTCACACACACTTTATCTTTGCAAACTACCCCTTTTGGAACCTCTTCCACAGTTCCCTACTATAAATATATACTATAAAAGCTACATGTCTTCTAATGCTGACCTCAACTTGTTCATGAATCATACTGTTCAATGAACATTACCCAATTTATGCTCTGGGTGGCATAATAGTTGTTGCGCATACCGGGTCTTGTGAAAGGTTCACGCTTTTCCCTGACAAATTGCCGTTATGAAAGTTGAAGTGCTGATCTTTCTTTTGCTTCATTTAGGGCACACAACCTCCGAGCTATACTCACACATTTAGAAATAAAAACAATCAAGGGCAGGGCGATTGCTACGGTACCAAGGTTTTTTTTTTCCTGGGTACTGCTACCCTTGATGGATAGTGAAACATTTATTGGTGCCTAGTTTTCACTAAATAAATGTTTGGGAGTCCACCAAGTATAATTATTGGGTTGCAATGAATGGTAGGCTCTGGTTGGTAAGAAAATTAATGGCAATGTTTTCTTGTGGAGCAGAACAGAATTGAACCCAGAGTTCTCCTAGATTCTCTGCACTCTTGAAGATAACTTGTGTGGTTCTCATATGACATTTATGGCTTCAAATCAGACATCTGGTGGAAACCATGCAGGTTTGAGTTTATCCTTTCACAATTTTTGTGACTTATCCTTTATCACTAATCCTGTGCTGGTGCTGGGTTTCATTAAAATATAGTTAGAATTACAAATTACCTTCAAACCTGACCGGGTATCTTAATATTTCTACTATCTGAGTGATAATTGTGGAAGGATAAAAACATCATGTTATGAGGGGAAGTGGTGAAAGCATGTTGGAATACATGACTATTTATGATGGGCTTAATTAGTTTTGGCTGTTGTATACTTATGGATTTCATTACTGTTGACATGATCACCTGAATGCTGCTTAGTTTCTGTTTTCAGAAATTTTAATTTAGTACCTGCTTTCACTAGTCCTTGTAGTTTCTGATTAAGAGTGAATTTAGAAACTGTAGTTGCTAGTACCTGTTAGATTGGACATGCATTTCTACATATCTGGTGCTATAGATTCTGCAAAAAAAGTACATACCATTAGTATCAGATAGCACATAGAGCTAGAGCTTGAATTATAATTTATATAATCTAATTAAAAAGAATTTTTAAAGTGATATTTGCTGCAAAATGTTTTTTTATTTCTAGAAGCATATAAGCCGTTTCAGTGGTTGTGCATATTTCACATGCAGTATAAGTTAGTGTGTATTTTTTTTTGATTTGGTGTTTCTTTGTTCTTGTCATCCCTGATCTATTCGTATTTTTGTCATGTTTTTGTTTTATAGGGGCAACTAATGATGCTTTATACAAGGAATTGTGGCATGCCTGTGCTGGACCCCTTGTCACTCTTCCTCGTGAAGGGGAGCGAGTTTATTACTTTCCACAAGGTCATATGGAACAGGTACAAGTTGCATGGGCATGGGTTCTTAATTTTTAACTTCAATTGCAGTGAGATGCTTGTGCAACTATTTTTTAATCTTGCTCCAGCCTGAGTTTTGGGTGCTGTAGTTTAATCGTTTTTTTTTTCAATGGTTTAAGATCTTGTTGGCATGGGTTCACCTTCTGATGTCTTCTCATAACATTTTATCTGAAAACTATTTGTTTGTTTTTGACCTGGTTTGATTTCCTGTGTGAGATATCTTCATTTACGGTGTGTTGTTTATTGGTTTTAAAATATGCATAAGTTGTGTCTGTTTGCATTTCTTTTTGCATCCTCTAAGTTTTGTAGTCTGTTGAATTGTTCATGACTTCATGCTAGCCCTTTCAGTTATTACATTGTCATGTATCAATTTCTTTCATGATAGCATTTCAAATTATTATATTGAAATAATTTTGTTCCATAGTTTCTGACAATTTTTATGTTGATTATATGCTTTTTGTTGTATTATAAAGTTCTTGTTTTTCTTTTGTGTTCTTACTTGTGTTTTTCTATTTTATAGCTTGAGGCATCTATGAATCAGGGATTAGAGCAGCAAATGCCTTCCTTCAATCTTCCTTCTAAAATATTATGTAAAGTGGTCAATGTTCATCTTCGGGTGAGTTATGGTTTTTCTCCACAATCTTACTTACTGGATACCATTTCTTTTTCAATCACTTATTTGAAAATTTGTCATGCTTTACTATAATCATCATTTAATTGTTAAATTTATTTTGGCTTTGTAGGCTGAACGTGAAACAGATGAAGTATATGCACAGATAACTTTGCTTCCTGAAGCAGATGTGAGTGCTTTCTTATTCTTTGTTTGACATGGTCTTTATGTTTACACATCGTCAACTCTTTCGATTTATCTCTCAAATCAAATCCCTTTTCCAGTCATAACTGTTTCTTGCTCATTTGGTTTCTCTTTTTCTCTCTGTTTATGTATGACTTATTTTTCCCCGTCTTGTTGGTTTAGCAAAGCGAGGTGACAAGCCCCGATGATCCGCTGCCAGAACCTCCAAGCTGTACAGTCCATTCATTTTGCAAGACACTTACTGCTTCTGACACCAGTACCCATGGAGGTTTCTCTGTTCTTCGAAGACACGCGGATGATTGTCTGCCACCACTGGTTAGCATCTTTCTTCTTTTCGAAACACCAGTAGAGACGCTTGATCATACCTTTTTTTAGTTGTTTTTTACTCTTTATAACTCCCATGTTTTGTTCAGGATATGTCTCAGCAGCCACCATGGCAAGAATTGGTTGCAACTGATTTGCATGGGAATGAATGGCATTTTCGACATATTTTTCGAGGTAAATAGCTTGGCTATTTTTTTTTTCTTTCTTTGAACCCTGTTTTATCATGTGAACCTGGTAAAAAGTGTGATCATTTAATTTCTATGAAGTGTTTGCTTGATGAAAAAATTGTATTAATGAAGATTTAGCACATCTGTCTGCTGCAGTTTAGTTGGGAGCATTGCATATTTCTGCATATTGAATGTGCTGCAACTAGGGGTGAAAATTAGCCAAGCTAAGCCGAGCTAGGCCTAGCTTAGGCTCGACTCGATAAGAATATGGTGAGCTTAGGCTTGGCTCAATAATAAAGTAATCCTGATTTCCTGGCTTGAGCTCAGCCCACTTTAAGCTCACAAGCTGCTTGAGCTCAATAATGAGCTCAAGTAGCCAAGCTCAAGCTTTGTACTAATTGAACCTTTTAGGTTCAATGAGCTAGGCTCGAATTTGTGGCCCAATAAAGCCCACTTGTTACATATTTCATTTTTAAAAAATAGTTTAGTCATATACTAAAAATAAAACAAATACATATATCTAAATATATATAGTAAATTATAGCATTATTATATATATTGAGCCAGTTATTGAGCTAATGAGTCAAACATGTGAAAACTCAAGCTCGGCTCATTTAACAAATGAGCCCAAATATCCAGCTCAAGCTCAGCTCATTGGCTTGTGAGCCTAGCTTTTTAAGTTGTTAATGAACCGAGCCATGACTGGCTCGCGAGCTGACTCTGCTCATTGTCAGCCCTAGCTGCAGCTAAGGATACAGGAAGCTAAAATTTGTTTTTTGATTAATTATTAATTATTATCTTTACAAAAATGATCTGCTTGCTGAGAAAGCACCATTTACTCTGCTTGGGGAAGACAAGGCAATTGTTTCAGAGAAAAACTAATTTTATGAATGTTCTTGTAATGCTAAGCATGCTTATTAGAAAAAGTGTTTACATACTTGAAAAGGGATTAGTTTCCTATTTATCATTTAATCAACCTTTCATGCAATATATAGATGTGTACCTCTTTTTCATATCGCAAGCTAACCAAGTGCTACTTAACTTCTGAAAGTTTTCTTCCTAACAGAACAGAAAATATATATATATATATATATATATATATATATATATAATAACATCAGGTTTTTACTTTTTAGATGTATTGTTTACTTAGCCTTTTTAATTTGTCACCACATGGCCTGTGAGTTAAGTCGATTGTGCTCATTAATAGATTCTGCAGTAAAGGGTTCTGTTAAATAAATCCTGACAGTGCTCTTAAATTTGTGGGTTCTCTCACCCACACACAGCTATTATTTTGTTCATTTGTGTAGTATGAGATTTTTGATGTTAATACTGTCTGTAAGTTCCTGACTGAACAGAGTATTTTGCAGGGCAACCGAGGCGTCACTTACTTACCACTGGGTGGAGTGTCTTTGTCAGTTCCAAAAAATTAGTGGCTGGTGATGCATTTATATTCTTAAGGCAAGTTGTTTCAGAGCAGAAGTATTATGCCTTCCTTCCTCTGTGGACGAGACAAAGGACTTTGCATTTTTTTCTTGCTTTGTTTCTTAATGTTGTTAGTGATCGCGTTTGGTTTGTGTTGCATGCAATATTCTAGGGGTGAAAATGGAGAGCTGCGAGTTGGAGTTAGGAGGCTCATGAGACAGCAAAGCAACATGCCATCTTCTGTTATATCTAGTCACAGTATGCATCTTGGTGTTCTGGCCACTGCATCTCATGCCATTATCACTGGAACGCTGTTTTCTGTGTTTTACAAGCCCAGGTATTGTATTTAACAATATGAAGTTATTTTTTATTCTCATATTTAATATTTTTAGTTCACGTTGTTAGTGTTGTCATATTTTGCTAGTGATACCTTGAACTACCATAGATAATTGCTTTTTTCTTGTACTTGTTCATATGCCTACCTGCTTGCATGCAATTAATGAACTTTTTTTTTTGGGTGAAATAATATGATTGGAATGATATTTGAGGTCTCTTTTATTTCTTTAATGAGTAGACTTTCTGCTGACTTATCAATGTTGGTCTCAGAACAAGCCGGTCAGAGTTTATTGTGAGTGTCAACAAGTATCTTGAAGCTCGGAGTCATAAACTTTCTGTTGGGATGAGATTCAAAATGAGATTCGAGGGTGATGAAGTTCCTGAAAGAAGGTACACCGTACTGGAGCTGGTTGCTTGACAGTTGATATTTTGATTTTAGTTCATTGTGCAATCTGATAAACTTTCCCCTTCCCCTGATTTCAGGTTTAGTGGCACAATTGTGGGTGTTGGAGATAATAAATCATCAGTCTGGGCTGATTCTGAGTGGAGATCATTGAAGGTTAGTATACAGTGTCTTAGTTACACTTCTTCTAATGCCTATTGTTGTAGTTTGCATTTAGTAGAATTCAAGAATTTTAAAACTTTTTCAAATATGTCCTTGTTAATTGTAGTAAAAAGAACCAAAAAAAAACAAAAGTAGAGGTTCTTCTTGCATCTCTTTAAATTGGTCAAGAAAGGTCAATATTGTTGATGCTTTTGTATGTGGAACAATCTAGTAAATGATATTACCTTAATTTTCTGAGATGGACGCACTAGCTGGCCTACAAGGAATTAGTGATAGACTCAGTTTGCCTGTAAAATGCGGCAGCAATGTTTAGAATGTGCCAACTATTTTCATTAGATTGATATATCTTTTTTGGACAGGATTCTGTCACTGCCTGTGGTTGTGTTGCTGTGGTCAGAGTTTAGCTTGAGGCTGCCGCTGTAGTGTAGCTCTAGCATGAAAAACTGATTTACTTGCTTTCAAAATTCAATTTGGTGTTTGTGCATAATATATCATTTTAGATGGTAGAATTCCTATTTCATAACTTTTAATTATCTACCCTAATTGTCATATATGGTTTGGACTTTTTGTGGGCCATCCAATAATGTGACCTTGCAAGTTAAATATTTTGCTCCTGCATGCTTCTATGTCCTATCGCAGGACTCTGGCTCAAGTATGTTTTATATTGTTTGTATGGTTGAATTATATTATTCTGATATATTGGATAGAAATGAAGCTTGTTGCACTTTTACCTGTACATTTGTTTAAGAAGAGAGTTGTCCTAAAAATTCATTTAGCTGCCAGAAAATGGCTAAGGTTTTGTATACAAGATGAATACAAAATGGCAACATGCTGATACTCATAATGGCTAGGATTTAAAAATTACATAGCAGCCTTTGGTTCTGTAATCTTATGACCAATGTATTTCAGGTTCAATGGGATGAACCATCATCAATTTTGCGTCCTGATAGAGTTTCTCCATGGGAATTGGAGCCACTTGTGTCTACCACTCCTGCAAACTCCCAGCCGACGCAAAGAAACAAGAGATCACGACCTCCCACTCTGCCTCCAACGATGCCTGATTCTTCTCTGCAAGGTGGGTTGATCTTACTCAATTTCTTTATGCCAATTCTGTTATCCGTACTGCTTTTCTACACTATTCTTTTTTCTCTGTGCATCAGGTGTATGGAAATCGCCAGTTGAATCTCCACCTTTCTCTTATCGTGACCCTCAACATGGACGAGACCTCTATCCGTCACCCAAATTCAATTCTAATGCAACTAACTTTCTTGGTTTTGGTGGGAATAGCTCTCTGGGACCTGCTTCCAACAAGTCAATATATTGGTCTAATAGGATGGAAAGCTCCACAGAATCTTTTTCACCTATAGCCCTTAAGGAATCTGGAGAAAAGAGACAAGGCACTGGAAATGGCTGTAGGCTCTTTGGGATTCAGTTACTTGAGAATTCTAATGCAGAAGAAAGTCTGCCAACTGTCACTTTGTCAGGAAGGGTGGGTGATGATAGGTCTGTTCCATCTTTAGATGCCGATTCTGACCAGCATTCTGAACCATCAAATGTTAATCGATCTGATGTTCCTTCATTAAGTTGTGAGGCTGAAAAATCATGCCTCCGGTCTCCCCAGGAGTCACAAAGCAGGCAAATAAGGAGCTGCACAAAGGTAGCATAACTGTTTTTAATGTTGGTGTAATATCCTCTTCGCCCCTCCCCATTTTCATTTACAATCCTGCAACATTCTTGTCATATTTTTTCCTATGCATTAATGTAGTTGACTGTATGACAACTATTTATATTGTATCTTCATTTTATAGAATTGTATGATGATTTTGAGCTCTTGGTAATATATTTTTAGAATCTATCTGCTTTATTGACAGCATCTGATACACAATCAGTAAATATAACTAATAAAAAATAAAAATGGATAGGAAGTTTCAATTTCTTTTATTCCCACACTGATGCAAATACAACTTTCAATATTTTTCCATGCTCTAGGATCTTGATCAAACAGAATATTCTCTAGTTACTAGTCATATAAGCTATAGTAACTAGTAGTGAGGGTTAAAAGACGTCTCTTTTTAGTATGATTCCAATTAAATTTTATGGTTCATCTTGTTTTTCTTGGACTGGTAAAGTGGTTTAGCATTCTCTGCAGTGTTTTACATGAGGGCAGTGCCTGCATAGTGTAATGAGATTATTTATGATACAATTCAATATTGTTCCAGGTTCACATGCAAGGTATGGCTGTTGGGAGGGCTGTGGATTTAACACGGTTTGATGGATATGAGGATCTGCTTAGGAAATTGGAAGAAATGTTTGACATCAGGGGTGAGCTCTGTGGATCTACAAAAAAATGGCAGGTTGTCTACACTGATAATGAAGATGATATGATGATGGTTGGAGATGATCCATGGCTGTAAGATCATTTGATGCTAACATTTATTGACTTGGACACTTTTATGTTTGTGTGGCATCATATTTTGGATGCTTAAAATATTAAATTCTTTCTTGCTATTTGACTGCAGTGAATTCTGTAGTGTTGTTAGGAAAATTTTCATCTACACAGCAGAGGAGGTGAAGAAGCTTTCACCCAAAATAGGACTTCCAATCAATGATGAAGTTAAACCAAGCAAATTGGATTCTGAAGCAGTAGTCAATCCTGAGGACCAGTCATCTATTGTGGGGCCTGGTTGCTAATACTCCTAGGTCTTCCAGTATACTGTAGTTGTTATATACAATAAATATTGGCATGAAAGCAGGAAGTAGAACATGGAGAGAAATGAGAATGAACTTGGCAAACACTTCATCATGGCCTATAGGAGCATACCACTGGTGTATTGTGCATCTATGCTGGCATGGCATTGCCTTGTGACTAGCAGCATGACAGCACCAACGCAGAGGGCTGGTTTGATATACTGCTGTTTGATCTGCCTTGAAAGATAGGTTTCGGGTATTGTGGTTTTTCTAATTCTTCTATAGCTCGGTTTTCGCCAAGAGTCTCGTGGTCCTTGCTTGTTCAATTTTGAATGGGCTGCGAGCATGAAGAAATGTATGCCTTTGGTCAAGTATCTTGCTATGTATGCATTGGTTTTTTGGTTCTTTTGTAATTCACTTGATGTGATGTATCTCATTTCTGTATATAACCTTTTATAATCTTTGAATACTATTTATTGTATGTATATCGAGCCATTTTTTCCCTTAGTAGCAGCTGTGCACAATCTGGTCTGGAGTTTTCTTTCACATTAATAATTTCGTCTGCCGGGCAGTTTCATTTGAAGTGATGTCCTTACTCTGATATCACAGAATACTTGTCTGTCTGTTATATTAGATGACCTGTTTGGTAACTTTTTTTTTTTGTTTTATGTATTATATTATAGATTATAATATTGAGTTTTCTTACATTATTTGGACCCGTGATTATGGTTTTTGGCATTTTCCCTTTTTTTGGAACTCAAGACATTGAAACAAAATGCAGCTGTGTTTAAAGCCACTTCAGATTTCTCCATTTTCCTTTAAAAAAATAGAAGAGAGAGTTTGGTTAAGAATATTATGAGAAAATTATCTTTAACAAGAAATAAAAATGATCTTCACTTTTATCCGGCTATTTGACATTTTTTTAAAACAAATTTAATAAAAAAATTGAAATGAAAAATGATATTAAAGTCTCAATAAAATAAGTGTGCGAGTTCACTAATTTAGTAAGGGTAAATCTCTTGATTCCCATTGTTATTAGGCATCAAAAGTGCATTAGACTGATAACCTGTCCGTTCTTTACAGACCATCTTGCCTTAAGAGGCACTTAGTAGTCATATTATATGAAAATGAAACTAGGATGGGCTGCTCTAATTTTTAAACTCTGATGGGCTGCTCCAATTTTTAAACTCTTAAGTCTAGCTTGAATTTTAAATTAGGTCTAAAACTTGGGCTAAGCTTAATTGTAAAGTCCAAACCTTAACTTTTTAAAGTCGGATTTAGACCTTTTGCCCACCCCTAAGAGTCCTAGTTCAAATTCGAATTGAAAAGATGAGAAATTTCATTAAAACAAGGAAATAATAATAATAAATTGAGAATCTGCTTACTTGAACTTGTGGGACTAAAATGTCCATGTAACGTAGACTTGTAGTGGATAGACAACGGTCATATATTTCAAAACAAGGAAGAAAATGTGTACTAAGCACGCTCCTATTAACGGTGCATCTCTTTTCAAACATGTGATGTGAGTGAGATCTTTACTTTGTAATTGCATGCATATTTAACACTCATCATATATGTATGCATATGCAACAACGGCCTAAGCCACATCCTCATCTTTCGACGTCATTTGGTTCTTACTCAAGCTTCAACATCGCTCTGCACCTTCCATGAAAAACGTAATCAAAGCTGTGAAGAAACTCAAATTGTGGTCTAGAAAGAAAAGGAAGAAGAAGACACATGAGCCTTATTACCCTCCACCACCCTGCCAGTGTCACTATTGCTACTCTTGCTCCTCCTCCACTCAGCCATCAGCTCCACCCTTACCTTCGTGGCTTGAACCTGAACACAACTATGGGACATTCTTGGCACCCACTGCTCAGCCTCAGCCTATTTCGGAAGTGTCTTATCAAAGTCAAGCTCAGGCTCTCCCACAAGAGATTGTTATGGACTCCAGCCCTGTTCCTGTCTTTCCAACTCTGCCTGTCAGCATCAGCAGCAGCAGCAGCTCATCGTATCAGCAATATATGGTTTCACAACCTGTTTATGGCATGCCCGTAATTCAACCAACTACAAGAGAGAGATCAACTGGGCAATTTGGATGTGTTTTTAGCTTTGGTGCTCATTTATTTCGCTGCTTATGTCCATGTTTTCACATTCGAGAAGTAGTTTGATGATGAGGTGGGCATGAACGAACTCACTTATACATGCTCCTATGTCTCTCCTATTTTTTTCTCTCCTTGTTGAAGATTTTTATGTACCACCCGGACAATTATATAACGTCTTTTAAGTGGACGGTGATAAATTTGGAAACCATGTGTCTTGGTTTATATGGTTTGTAAATACTATTTGGAATAGGTGAACGAACAAAAAGCCTGGTGGGTTGGTTTCATTCCTCGTTGAATAAATCTTTTAATAAGGCCTGGTTCTAAAGTTTTTTCTGGTTAATTGGGTAAATCAGATTGATATGTAAAGTAGTTTATTATGACTGGCTTGTCAGAACTATGACTATTGGAAATGTGGGATTGTAAAAAGAGGTATCTCATTTGCATCTCTTTATTCACACCACTTCATACCCACACAAAATTACGTAATCATGTTAAGTGCTGTAGTCCGAATAAAAGCCTTAACCCTTAGAGGGAAACGTAACCTTCCAAAAGAAATACCTAAATTTTGACTAGACTGGAGTCTGAATCAAGTATGGAAAATACAATATACAAGTAGAACCAGAATTGTCTCAGTACCAAAGTTGCATATTTGCATTTCTCAAGCAATGAAAAGAGTTGAGAATCCCAAGCAACAAAACCAACAAAACCAAGTCTGACCTCTGAAATCTTCCAATCTCCACCGTTCCTCAAGAAATGAAAAATTCCAGGAAAGGTGGAAACCTTGGAAAAGATGATAACAAGTTTAGAACTTATGCCAAATCATCCCATTAGGAAACTTTCTGACCAACATCATCTACTAACGCTGGCACTAAATTCATCTGTCGGCAACTATTTTCTGGGGTCACATACCCTTTCTCAGTCATTGCTTAACCAATTTCTACCAATATTAACATCGTAAACCATCTTCTCAATATAATATGAGAATTTAGAATCTTAGTATTATAATTGATTATCACTTTCTTTGCTTTTATGATGTCTGTCCCCACTTGAGTCCTTACCAGGCCACTCTCCACTGCTCTCCTGACTTACATTCTTAGTGTCTCCATGACCATCAATGTAATCCAATTTCTTCTGGTGTTTTGAGCTCTTCTTTTTGTGATGATGTGCTCGTCTGTCGCTCCCCCTCAGTGACCAACCTCCATCAACTTCATCACTTTCATTATCATAGTCTTTATAATCATCACCAGATTGTCTGCGTCTCAAGCTTTTCCTAGAGTAATCATGTTGTGTTTCCATGTCTCCTCTAACAAACAAATCTTTGTCAGATTCAGCTTCACTAGTTACATTACTGTTGTCCCTGCTCTGATGTCTTGAGCTTTTCCTTTTGCTAATATGGTGCCTTTTCCTATCTCTATCCCCATCTAATCCAGCCTCATATATCCAGTCCCTGCTATCCCTGTCCCATTTTTGTGAGTTTCTTCCTTCTCTGCCATGCTGTTTTTCTCTCTCTCTAGGTATACTAGCCCAATCCACATCAGAATCCTCTTCATGGCCTCTGCTATTGTCATCCTTGTTCCTATTAAATGAGCTTTTCCTAGCATGTTTATGGTGCTTTTCCCTATCTTCCTCATTTTTCAACCGTTCCCTATCAGAATCAGCATCAGGACTTCTGCCTTTCCTTTTATGATCGTCTTTTACATTGGCATCCCGTTCCTCATCAGGAGTCCTTTGCTTCCTTTCATCTTCATGTTTTCTTCTACCAGAACGACCACTATTTAACCGATCCATCTCCCTGGATCTTGTTCTTCTTGAGTGATGCCTGCAAAAGATTCTGATACTATAAGAACAAGTATAAATAGACAAGAAAAAAATACAGAAATACTGACACAATTAAATGAAATATGATAGATAAAATAAATCAAGACAAATTGAATAACTTCGACTTCAATCCACAGAAAACTTTATATTTTGCTCTACATTAACTAATTTTATTAACAGCAAATATGAAGTTATTTCCCCGAAAATATATGAAGTCTATGTTTGATGCAGCATGGCAAAAATGCAAGCTGTATAGTGTAGTCTGCAAAATAAAAAAGACTCGGCCCTTTCCTCCATCATGCCAAAAACTATCACAATGTTCTCAATTTGTCCATTAAAGCATTGAATCAATTGCATGTCATGACATGAGGAACAATGAAGTGAAACCACACCTTTCAGAATCTGTTTTTGACATCCTGCTGGAGTCCTTCAGCACACTCAAATTTTCTCGCTCCCTCAAGTTCTCATAATCATCAGAATATCCAAATAAAGCAACCATCTTTTTTACCCAATATTTTGGGGGCGGTTTGTCAGAATCAGCCCATTCATAGTCTCCACCAGGATTACGGAAACAGTGGATAAAATTGCAAGCTGTTCCATGGGAACAAGTCTGTTAAGACGCAAAAGCAAAGAACAGCATCAATAACATTTTCTAACATCTTATTCAATGTAAAAAACTTCAGTTGGAATCAGCAAAGAGAAAAGGTCATATGATTTGCTCAAATGGACCCAGCAGCAGTTGTTAATATCCAAAAGACAAAATAAAAGATAGTAGTCATTAATATAATTGTATACCTTGAAACCTGACTTCATATACTCGCCACATATGGCAACTTTCCATCTTGTCAAATTAACAAATTTACAACTTACCTGCCAAAAACCATAGCAAGATGAATAAAAATATGAAGAAATTCAAGTCTTCTGCAATTAGATCATAAAAATCCTAAATCTTTCCATCTTCCACCCTAAACTGTCAGCCTTCAGAGAAACCCACTTGAAACTTTAAATTTCACATAACCTTTCAGTACAGAACTGAACCTTCTCTGCCTTATTTCAACCTAAATCTGGTCTCCCCTTAACCAGCTTTGCATCAAACATTTCTTCAGGTTTTCTTTGGATATAACAGGACATTAATACAACAACCAGGAAATTATTGAGTTATTGAACACAGAAGAGGTGAAGTCCTGAGAAAATATCCAAAGGCACATGGATTACTATCATACTTGGAAGTTAGAACTGTCATGAAATTCATACAATCATATTTACAACATTGAAGATATTCATCTAACACAAACAATAAATAGGAATGCAGTACCTGTTTCCCTGCAAAGTAGCGACCATTAACTGAGTTATAAGCAAGCAGAGCAGAATCCAATGATTTATACTGTACGTAGACATTTCCTCGCAAGTGAAATGAACCATTTTTACACACCTGACAGGGATAAATAGATAATAGGATTAATCCACTGAGATGCAAGAAATTATATTAGCAGGAGGTGAGGGGAAATCAGGAAGGGACAGCAATTCAAGTCCTTCAATTAGTTATTTTCACATGTGCTGCACATTTTGGTTTCCAAAATATTGTTCTTCCATTTGATTCTCAAAAAGGGAAAAGTGATATCCCCTTTTTGGCTTACTTTTGAATACCTCCAGAAAGTTTTTTTTTTACCTAAAATTTTGGTTATATATAATAAAGAAAAGGGGGACAAGGAGAAGGCATGACTAATACATAAAGAAAATGCTTGAGTAAGTTCTCCATTTAATTTCTTTTCCCTCTCTATATAGAAAGGTAGATATAAACCATCACTGATTACCATTTATGATGTTTCATGTAGAACCTCTACAATTCCATAAAAGACGTTGAAAAATAAGTTAATATACACTAATGCCAAACTTTAATGAGAAAGATGAAATACTGTCAAAGTTTCGTATGTAAAACTTCTCTCTCTCTCTCTCTCTCTCTCTCTCTCTCTCTCTCTCTCTCTCTATATATATATATATATATATATATAAGCAGTAAAAAAGAACCTTGAAGTTCACAATTTCTCCAAATTTCAGGAACTCCGTGTGAACATCCTCATAAAATTCTTCAAAGCAGCGTTCAACCTCCTCATCTGTATACTGAAAAGGGGGTAAACAAGTCAAACAAGAATTTGAAGTATTGAAATATAATGAACATATTAAGTAATGGAAGATAGTTTTGAACTATATGAAGTCGTAGATGATTATGTGTGAGCCCTAAAAGTAATATGATATATGCTAATTTTTTAATCAGGGAAACCCTAAAACAGTCCACAATTGTTGTCAAAAGCCTTTTGATTATTTCTACAGGCTAAAAATGGAATATTATAAATGGCATATGTAAAACAAAAAAAAAATTGTGAAGAGTAATAGATGCCAATTTCAGCTATCTCAGTAGTGCATATGGGATGAAAAAGATGCTAGAAATTTTGGCTTATGGCATACAGGAGAAGTATAAGATAGAGGATGAGATATCCTTGTGGAAATCAAGAGAAGAAACAACATGGGAAAAAAAGCAGAAGAAGAGAGCACCCCCAATATCTCTGAATATCAGTGAAAGTAACTGCTTTAAACAAGGCATTGGCAGGCAGAACATAAAAGAGAAGCCAAAAAAAAAAAAAAATCCTCTCCCATAACAGATGCATTAACATAAACTTCTTTAGAAATCCCAACACTCCACTCCAACCAAATACTCCAATCCAATGCAAATCTGCATAAAAAAAATTTCTTCATTCTTATTTCCAAAGCCTCTGAATAAAGTCTGCACACCACTCCTAATCCCGTAGACAGACCTGATGTTCAGTAAGTATTCCAAACAACTAGAATATACCAGTTTTGTCTAAAATGACATAATATCTTTCTGTTTATCTGGGTTGATGATCGAGCAACCATTTCGCATGACTTAGAAAAGTACTGCTCTAAACCAGTTTATTTAACAAGCAGGCAAGTGATAGCCCACTGCTCCAAGATACAGTTTTAGAATAAGGCTTTGCTAACCAGTGCCCTGGAACTGGTTAAGGAATGATAAATGTTCTGATAGTGCAATTAATGCATTGACTAATGTATTGATTTTTTAAATTGATTTTAGTTAAAAATGTATTAATTATTTAATGTTGAAAATTGTAATGATTTTTTAAATTATATTTAATTTGTATTGAAAATATTACCGTTTGATAAAAACTAATACATTTATTCTATCTTAACAAGTACCCTAAGGGCACTAGTTAGCAAGAGTCTTAAAATAAAAACAATATTGAGTAAATGCTGTGTCTGCGAAAAGCCAGGAACAATTCATGGTTCAAATTGAAATACATAAGGTCTGAAGATGGAAATAAAATGGAGAACACTATATATTAACCCTTAAAAAGTGCCATCTGACATGCAGTGTAAAACTCAGCTAAGATGCAGGAATTCTAAAGTGAGAATCTAGTATGCTTCCATCTCATCAAGCAAGAACCAATAAAACATGAAAACAGAATGCATGGCATGACTTGTAAAAGAGACTACAGAGATTTTGTTGACATGATCAACTTAGGCATGGTAGACTCAAACATGACACAAAAATGTTAAATTCATGAGAAAAATCCTCCCTCCCTCCATTTTAAGTCATGACACAAAAACATGACTCAAACATGGGCAGTAGCAATGTATTTTAAGAATCACTAACTGTATCCTCATTTTTTAGGTCTTGCTGCCTGCAATTTCAAACCCTTTGATGGTAATGACCATTAGTCTGCAACAGAACTCCATAAGCCATGACTTGTATATTGCCTGATAACTACTTATGGTTAAGGAGCAAGAACTCGTAAATTATTAGTGTGGGAAATTTTGGAAGTTGTGACAAATATTTAAAACAAGGAATTTTAAATATGAAATCTAATAACGGAATCTATTTACATAAAATTAACTGAACCATCACGAAAAAAATATACATCTTCCTCTCATACATGCAAAAATAAATAAAAATCAGTTGTAAAAGGATGATGCCAATGGTATTACAAAGAAAGGATTCGGATAAGATAGTAAATAAAAATCTAGGAAAGGGGGGGGGGGAATAATAAAAGAAGTCAAAGAAAGAGCATTAAAAGAAAATAAATTGATTAAGTGACTAACAAGGGAGGGGGATCAATATCTGATAGCTATTCACAAGCTCCGCAAGTAGGATACAACAGGTAATATCTTTAACTTGGACCAACCAAGGCCCAGACCATGAGCCTCCACCAAAATGAGTCTTGAAAGGAATCTCTGATTATTATTAAGTCAAAGAACAGAAGAAATATCTAGAAGTAAAAGAACTGCATGAAGAATTTTGGAATAGGCTACTTTGAATTGGACTTGACTTTTTTTATTAATAGCATTGTTTCATAATAGCTAGGAACAAGAAAAGAAAAATAAAACTTTATTCAGAATGGCAACGCTGCAAAATATTATTCAGAATCAGAAGTACGCAGCTTTTATGAGGATACATTGAAGTTGAACACATGAAAACAGCATTGAACAGACCTCAAGCCCCTCATCTTGCTCCCAGGCAAGGCCAGGACCATTGTACATGTTTTTGATAAGAAGCGTGGATGATTGATCAGGGTAAAAATGGACTCTGCTACAACGTTGACCAAATCGACATGCTCCCGTTTTTAAATGAAAAGGACAATGAGATTTATCCTGCCATACAAAAGGATACAAATAACATGGGAGCCCTACCGAATTAATAAGCACAGACACAGACAAGATAAAATAAAAAAAGAGGAAACCTGCTCAGTCCCGAAATTTGGTACTTGTTGAGCAACACTCTGAAGCATCTGTTGAGCGGAAAGGGTTGATGAATTTGCGTCAGATTCGGGAGGAAGAGGATTTGATGTAGGTCTATCAGCATCCTGCAAAAAACAAAAAATAAATGACGAAAGTAATACATACTATACTAAAGGCAATTGAATTGAGTAATAGATAAAAAATAAAAATAAAAACAAAAACAAAGGATTAGGTACCTGGTGGTTTTGATTTAGTCTTAGTTGGGGTGAATGGTTGTTCTTTGGAAGCCTGACTTTTTTCTTCTTTAAGATGATCTCGTTTCCTTGCCAAATAATCTCTGGAGGGCCTTCCTCCACATATTCCCATTCATCATCCATATCATGAAATTGATTTTGGTTGTGAGATTCTTGTTGTTGTTGTTGTTGAAGAAGAAGAAGGTTCTTGTTCTTGTTTCTAATGTCCTCCTCCAATTCCATAGCCCTCTCTCTGTCCTCAAAGAGCTTCCTCTCCCTTTGGACCCTCTCGGCCTCTTCCTGCTCCATCAACAGCAATCTCCTTTGCTCCTCGGGATCGTTGAGACGCGCCTCTTCCTCCTGTCGCTCCTTTGCCGCCATCAGCTTCCTCATCTGCTTCCGCTTCATTTTCTTCATTGCCTTCCGCTTCTCCTTTCGACTCATATTACTATTAATCTCCCTCTCTTCTTCTTCTTCTTCTTCTTCTTCTACCTTTCTCAATCCATCTTCCATCGCCTCTTCCCTTTCCTTCACCTACACTCACTCCTCTCGGGTCGGCTTCCTTCCGAATTGGAGGGATCTCTATATATAATTTTTTTTTATTCATACGCAACGCACCGTTCCCAGACACAAACAATATTAGTACAATACTAATCTATTCTATTTATAATCTACTAGCTTATGGACAGGCACTTACAATCCCCATTTTGTATTATTGTTCATTTAGTTACTGCATAGATAAAAGATAAAAAGTGGAGAAGAAATTTTAAAATTAAATAGATAGTGAGAATTTTTGAACAAATAGAGTTTTGAAACTTCTGAACTGCTTTTAAAAACTGTTGAAGGAAAGAGAATTTTGTAACTACTGTATCTTGAAAGGAGTATTGTAAGTGATTTTTGAAAATGTTTTGCCAAAGAGCAAGAGTGAAACGTATAATTAGAAAATTAGTGGCATAAAATTATTATTTTATCCCCTTTTTTATTTATGTTTAATGAATAAAGATAGTTTTTTTGGAATAAAAGAAATTGGAGACGAAAGAGGGGAATCTCCTTTATAATAGTATAGATTATAGCTAACTGTTGATTTATTATTTTCATCCGATTTAATTTTTCAAATTAATTTTATCAGTTAAATTCTTTTAGAGGACATGATTTACACTAACATGATAAAATTTAAGTCTTTCTCCTTGACCGTTACATAGCATCCTCATTCATCTCCAAACTTTATTTTGATAGGAGTGGGAGGAGATGACTCATTTCATAACTGATGTCATATTAGACATTAGTATCATAATAGATAATTCCTATCTTATTTATTTAAAGTGTGTTAAATTAATTATATGTTAAAATATTTTTTTATAATTAAAAATAACTTTTTTAAAAAAAATTTGTATTTGAAACTTTTAATTATGTGATTATAAATTATTTCAAAAAAATTTATAAATAAATACTCTTTTGTCCTCAATTAAATAAAATTTTCAATCATTTCTTTTAATAATTTAATACATAAAAACAATTCTTTTTATATAATCTAAACAAAAAATTTTATCTTAAAATCAATTATAAACTAATACATCTAAACATAAATTAATTTTCTCATAATTAATTTTTATAAAATTATATATATATATAATCAATTTTTAACATAATTTATTTTTACGCTTAATCTAAACACACTTTATCTAATATGGAGAACTAGATTGTGGAGGAGCAGGGGCAACCGAGTTCTCATAACTGCATTCACCGTACAAAATCACGGAATCCTAAGACGCAAACATTATCCAGCACAACTCAAATTGAAACAGACGCTCGTGCATGTGTTATGTGATAAACAGGTACAAAAACTTCCGACATTGAAGAAAGTGGAAGCCGCTTGCTGATAAAATATTTAATACTATGAGAGTAATATTCTAGATGTTATTTAAATTTAATTTAATGACATATATTATTATGTTGTATCATGTGTTATGTTTTTCTCAGTACATAAGAATTTCTCCACTTACAGAGCATGAGAGAGAGGGAGGGAGTGTGTGTGTGTGTGTGTGTGTAAGGAAGCTTGAGTGAATCTGTAAAATATAGGATGCAAAGTGCAAAGGCAAAATAAAAGCCATCTAAGTTTCAGCTAGAACGGTAAAAACTGAAAGGATCATGAGTGCGAGATTTCAAATGCATAACTTGATTAAGTTTTTTACCCTACTGACAAAGATAAGAGGCTCTGATTCTGCAGGCTACCAACTTTTTAGAGATAATAAGAAAACAAATCAGACGAAAAACAAGTTCAAAAAAGCAAAATGAAACAAAATTCATTTCATATCCATGCATTATGCTGCTTTCTCACATCTCCTAGAACTACCACCGGATTCTGGTAAAGACCTTGATTAGTCTTCTAGTATAAAGGGATTCCATGATGCTTTATATTTGTTGATAGGATTTGATGAAAGATCATACACCACAAAATCTGCTTGATTCCTCTACTTGTGGGGGTTCAAGTGAGGGTATAGTCCCAAGACATGCTCTGGCATGAAATCATGCCTTGTCAGGATCCCAACAATTGGAGGCCTCTGCACAATGTGTAATTAGAAATGTTACTCCAGGCCATTATTGAAAAACAACAATCCAAAGATAATTGCAAAGCTAGTATAACAGACAAATAACTATTTCCTACATGACTGCATGATTATTCAAAATTTAACCGATGACATTTTAAGTCATTGGCTTAGGGTATTTGGAATTTAGCATCATGAATAATCAGACATGAACAGCATCTTTTTAAGCTTAAGCAGGATCGCTTAATAGCACTTGCAGCCAGACATGATACTGTGTTTCACATGCAAACACACAGAAGAGACTTACTCCTGTTGTCTTTGGCACCACCAACATGTGCCTGAGGCCAAGCTCCCGAAAAAGAACAGCAGCTTTTGCAAGAGACATTGATTCCACTACTGTATATGGTGAGGTATTAGTAATTGGATGGAGATCAACAAACATTTCCATCTCGTCTTCTGAAATGTCTAAATCCTCCAGCTTTAGCCGCTTGCCTGAACCTGGCTTTGCAAAATCATGTGCCTTGAACCTCCTCAGAATGGTAGACCCAGTCATCCCCCTCTGCTTTGTGAATGTCCTGTGTTTAAGAAGTACAAGCAGATGAGACCTCAAAACCAACCCACACAACTCAGGAGCATCTGAGAAAGGAGGCTCATCGATTACAGGAAACCCATGATGTCGCGTGATCTTTAAAGCATGCACAATATTCCCCACTTTTTCAACCCCATAAAAAGTAAACAAGGGACCAGAAACAACATCACTTGCAACTAATTGCCTCATGTATGGTTCTGCATGTGCCTCCATATAAGGTAGCCCCTTTATTTCCACAATCTGATCGTAAACACCTTTGTTAAAACAATCAGCCACAGACTTGGAAATAAGGAGAACCAGCATCACCAATGGGAGCATCAACAGGTCATTAGTGAGTTCAAGAAGAATGACACAAAGAGAAACAGTCATTCTCATGGTGCCACCAAGAAAGGAAGCAGCTCCAAGGACGGCAAACAAACCCACATCAAGAACAGTGAATGGACTTAAGATGCTCCCTGCAAGACGCCCATACGAAGCTCCAGCAAGTATGACAGGAATAAAGAGCCCAGAGGGAATGGCAATACCATAAGTGATAATTCCTAGAAAGTATATGGCCACGAAGAAAATTAGGAGACTAGAGAGCTGAAATTTGTTGTCAGAGCCAGCAATAAATAGGTTACGGATAGCATCATCATTAGTGGTAAAAAAGAGAGAGGTAAGGTCATTGTAGTGGTTAGGTGGACATTGAAAATTCTTGTAGTGTCCAGAGAAACCTACGGTTGGGCACTGATCCCTCAAGTTTGGAGGACAAGGGACGCACTTTGATAGCCATGGAAGTCCAAATCGAATACAAGAGGTCAAAAAGGTGATAATGATGACAAGTAGAACTTTGAATATTGGGCCTCTCCTGCAATCCACAACCACTAGTCAGCAACAACAGAGAAATAATACAAAAGGGTTCTGCATGCTTCAAGAAGACAAAATTATGCATAAATTTGTGTAACAATGAGGAGTTAAATAATAATAAAAATCATAAACTGATTAATAGGTAAAACAAAAGTCAAGGAAATATGATGAAAAACAAATACAAGTTTGAATCTCTACAAGCAAGTTTGAATCTCTACAAGCTTCATAAATTGTCGAAGTTCAAGAAGTATTTGATATTGTTTTCTTGAAAGTTTTAGTTATCAATAACTGTTTACAACTATATAGAACATCGGCGGCATCCCAGTGTTTTGCATGTTTTTGGCTCAAAGATAAAGAATCAGCTTGTTGAAAATACACAAACTCCAAGTAATATATGCATACGCAAGTACCTTTTTGCAGCACATAGATATAATCTACTACTTTTTGGTCCCATTCTAAGTATGATTCACATTAAATGAAAATAATTGTACAATTATATAAATAGATACAACAGATTATGCTATGTTGCCCGGGAAGTATCAAGGTAAAAAATCTATAATTTAGTGGCATATGTCAATCTATGATACCCAAAGAACACATGGTGAAAATAAAATTTATAAGCAGAATTATTTTAACAAGAATTGTAGATGAATTTTGTATACATCTCTAGACCTTGATTCTTAGGTTAGTTCAATTGCACTTTTGAGGTTCCTTGGGCAATATTAATATTTTACACTTTAAGATCTTGTTTATCCTTTATCCAAAATAGAGCTGATTATAAGTACACAACTATGCTATAGCAATTAGGTCAATGATTTAGTGAAAAAAATAAAGAATTGGAATATCTATCAAGGAGAATGTTCAAGTTACATATTTAAATTACTGTTCACATGTAAGACCCATGTAGACAACAAAAGCAAGTATGGCTATAAAGAATATACAGAAAATAAAATACCCTCATGCATGCAAAGCACTTTTGTTTATATTATGATTATGATATGTTAATGAATTTATAGCTATAAATGCATCACCGGTTTTTTTCAATACTATAAAGGGTTTAGGGCATACTCATTTATGATGCTGTAAGTGCGAAGGACTTTATTCACAAGATAATTGTAAAGGCTTCCCAAAAGACCTCCAATAACTCCAAGAAATATAACTACCAGGAGGTCAAGTGTGCTGAATGTAGGCTTTGCTGAATTAACATCAAACATTATCAAACCTCCGTTCCCAAAAAGACCACATTTTCCACCCTGACAAAATTGTATGAGAACTCTCAGCACTACAGCTACTACAGCTGTTGTAAAGAAAGTCCGCCACAGAAGAGCACTCCTCCACCTGAAATTAAAGAAGTGCATTCAGAAAAATATAATCACGAGACAAAAAAAACATGAGTTTTTTCTTGTTTACAAAGGAGGTCTAAGACCTGGTGTGGGGAGGGGGAGGTAGGCTAAAGTGGAGGCAAAACAACCTCAGTGGGATTCAATCTCAGGATCAAGCAGTTCCCAAGAAGACTTGGTCCCAATTGAGCTAAGGCTCTTGGGGAAAAAAACGAGTTTTTAAAATGAGGCTACATGACTTGCCGTTGAATGTGAAGTGGGGGCAGGGGAAATGACAACATGAATCCCTTAGACATGGTATTTATGCAAAAACATTTTGCAGGAATGATATATTGATATAGTTATCATTTATCATTTTATAATAATTGTCCAGGCAGAAAAGTTAATCATGCAATATTAGCTAATAATATGCCTAGATACATATTAGACTGGTCAAGCAGTTTCTACATATGCATTGCATGAAACAGGCATGCAAAACAGGAGAGAAAGAGAGGACCATGAAGCTGCTTCTTCAAGTGCGAAAAGGACACCACCAACTGGGGCGCGGAAGGCACCGGCAACACCAGCAGCTGCACCACATGTGATCAAATCCCTTCGATCTCGGTCATTTTTAAAGTATCTGAGCCATTTACAGGTCAGCCGATATTTTCGAGAGCCACCTTGTCCAAGTAAATTAGCTATGCAAGCACCAGTATGTACCATAGGTCCTTCCTTACCCACAACAAATCCCGCAGCAACCCCAAAAATTGAACCAAAAATCTGCAGAGTTCAAACCATTTCTATATTAAAAACTATGGTCAAAGTCTGTCAACAAAGGAAAGTTTCTCAAACACATTTGTATATATATTTCTTTTTTCGATTGGCTATTATTTTCATCATAACTTGAAGTATGTCCCAAAATAAAATTAATTACAAAATCTATCAACTTAGAACACACTCCTATATCAAATGTCACTATTAGTTTTCAGTTCTACTTTTCCCCTACTGGCAGGGGCAAAGACTAGGTGATGACTGTTTCTATTATTTAGCCAAAGCTATCGACCTCGGGATCCAAATGAAGGCAGATTCAGAACTCATAACTTCATGACCAACAGGGTTCATCATTTAGATGGGGCAACTTCTTCACTATCAGTATCAGATGAAACTAGAAATTATTTGAAGCTTTGTACTTCACAAATAAGAGTGTCAATGGATTTCTTGTTAGCATTAATTAAAAATCACTTATCATTTACTTTAAGAGAAATATATGAATGCGTGTTTAACTGATCAGGAGAGAAAAAGACATTTGGATCTAATCACTTGCTAGGAAAGCTATGCACTTATGCATACATAGTGAAGAGACAGAAAGGATGAGATTAACACACATGATATCAAGCTGAGTTGGTAACTAACCTTTACAAAGAGGGTACTTGGGGCCAATATAGAATGAGCATCTATACCATTGAGGTAGGCCTTCACCTCAGGTATGCCAGACCCTGCTGCCGCAGGGGCAATGTAGGCACAGAGGGCTGCAGCGGCAATGGCTAAAATCATGTTACAACCAACATACACTGCAAAAGCCTGATGATACCTGTTCCGCAGTAAAAATCATAACATAGTTATTACTTATTTCAAAATACTACAAGTGAATAATAGCTCCGTAACATGTAAAAGTTGTTTATATATAAATGCCCTTAAGTTAAGTAGGCCATCAGAACAAAACAACACGAGTGTTACCGCATAAAAGGGCTGCACAGAGAACAAATGGTTGTCAAATATAACCTTAATCTTTATTTTATATACATTATCCTACACTTCGTTAGTAAGTTTTGCAAGGCTGAAGATTTACTCAAACACCATAACAGAACTAGACTGCAATACCAGATAACCCAACTCAAAAAGCCTTCAACTTTTATCCTGTTGTTTATCAATGAAACTATGAACAGATGCTGCAAGGCTGCCCAGACCATTACCCAGGAGTATGAAATGTACAGTAGAAAATGAACACAAATTATAAAGTTAAAATATTAAGCTCAAAACGATTGAGGATACTAGAAATACAAATATACAATTAAACCGTACTTAAGTATAAAAATAAGGCATGGTATAAGCAGCCAATTATGAAAGAGGCAGAAAACTTGAATTGTAAGTACACTTGAATAAGGGAGGGGGAAGAGAAGCACATTATAAAAGAGGCAGAAAAATAGAAGCAACAAACTCAGGTTGTATATGATTGATAAGAATATTCATACTTTTGCCTCATCATGAGATTGTTGGTGAGTAAAAACTTGAAACCAGCAATATTCTCAACTCCAAGGTTATTAAAGAAGCCAACAAACCCTGTACTTAAACCAATAAGAAGTGCAAGGGTCCATTTTAGGACAACATACTGGTATATCTCAACCTTTGTTCTGGACCTCCAGTCTTGCTTAAAAAGATCATTCTCAATGATCCTGCATGCAAAATGAACATAGTGAGGCATAGCCTATGTAATACTTGACTTGTTACGTAGCCTGATTCAGAACTAAAGCAATAATCGCAAAGAAAAACTTGGCCTCTGTAGGCCTGCAAGCTTCAAGATTAAAATCCATTATGGCTTGTAATCCATGGAACATGAACTATGGGCTCATATTAGTATATTACAGGTAATAAGGATTGTGTAATACTACCCATGGATCAAGAAATGAAAGATATATAATTTACAGCAACAACAACAAAAGCCTTTTCCACTAGAAGCCAGGAAGGACAGTATAAGCTAACCTAGAAAATAATCATTTTCTATTTGATATCTATAATCTATAATTAAATACAAATGCAATCACTTGACGCTGAAAAGTTTTGGAGGTCGCTAAAATTGTTGGACTTTGTCAGAAGACAAGAACAGCAAGAAGCAAAATAATTTTGAACTATTTGTTTTTCTCCTTTCCCTTCACTTTCATTTTCTCATGAAGCAGACGAGGTCACTCACAACCAAAAATAACAGCAGCTCGAAAACCAATCAGGATCATGTCATTTGAGTTAAACAATCAAGAAAGTCACTCTGGTGGACTAAAGAAGACGAAATTTGGGCACCACCCAGGAGAGCAAATTAAAACAGATTAACTCTAAAGTTAAAAAAACACTAAAACCCATTTTTTAAACCATCTTCTGTGTAACAAAAACAAAAAACAAAAAAATCCTACCTCCATAACATATCATTTCAATGAGGAGGCAATCAAAATGAAAACACAGTTATTAGATTCAACCCAAGAAAAAATAAAAAAACTGTTCTCATTATTTAATTTCCTGGCCAACCCATAACTTATATATAAATATAAAAAAAATATGTAGACAAGACAAGAGGAAAGAAAGAGACAGGATAGGAACTTAGTACTCGTAATCGAGACTTTCAATAGGACAAACTTTGGCTCCAACAATGGCAAGCTGGGAAGTGTTGTTCATCCTATTATTCTTGATAAGCAATGGCTCTCTGAGCCTCTCTTTGTCGTCAGCTGAACCTGATGTTCCACTCTCCATCCTCTCCTCTCTGCCATCATACACCATTCCCTCTATCTCCAGGTCCCTCTCATTCTCATCCATTGTCACCTTTTCTCTCTGTCTCTCTGGGTTTGATTCAAAATGTATTTTTTTACTCCAAAACAAGCATCAATATGCCCCTTAATTCTCTCCCTCTCTTTTGAGAGCCTTGAAGAATCTTCTCCTAAACTATGGCACCGTATATCAATTTTGTCTGAGAAGACTCTCTTGTCCCCTGAAATGTTTCAGTTCTGTTGCCTTTTTGTTAAGGCCAGTTTGGCTGCTGATCAATTCATCTGCATGTAATTATTGAGCAAAGAATGGCTTTTGGAAAAATGTAAATCAGAAAAAGGGAATAACTTAATTACATATATTTTTTTAATAAGCGGACCAATTTACTTTGACGCCATTCCACGTGAGAGAAGAACTTATTTGCGGCGCATGTTCCAGGTACTCTTGGAGTTGGTGGAGCAAAGTTTTGGTTTGCTTAGCTGCTGAAAGCTGATCGAGAATCCTAATTAATTAATATAATACTAAGGATTTGTTAGAGGATCTCAATATTAATGTGCTTATCTATTATTTAGGATTAAAGAATTAGAAAAGAAATATTTCTTAATTAAAAAATATTTTTTTAATGTTTTTAACAAATTTAGAAATAGCAAATTACTTGCACATCTCTTTTTCTAATTTAAACTTACGTTTTAGACGTTCTATTTTTTTAAACTTGCAAATATCTCTTCACTGTAAGTGGAAACACAAATAATGTTATTTTTTTAGAAAGATTTTATTTGGATTAGGAATGAAAAATAGGGAGGTAAAGGATCAAACTCCTATCATATAACTAAAGGTCTGACAAAGATCAGATTGAATTATACTCTATCAGTCAAATAATGTTAAATTTATTTATAGAAAAAAAAACTAAAATATTCTCATTCAAATAACCATGTAATCCTATCTTAATCAAATGATAAAATTAAAAGAAAAGATAATTTATTTAAAAATAAAATAAAAATCTTTACATTATCATAAATTAAATTACATGCTTATTCAAAGATAAAAAAGATTTAAATTATCACAAATCAAATAAAGTCTATCCAATTTTGCATCAGTTACCAAAATTAAATCCAAATGATATGATGCATATGATTTTATGATAGTATAAATAGTGTAAAAAAATTATATTAATAAAGGATTAAAATTAAATTCTATTTAAATTTGAAGAGAGATAATGTATGTAGTTCACTTAACTAAAAATATAAACATGTAATTTACAAGTGACTGGTCGGAATGATAAGCAACTTACGACTCCAAGAGAAGGTCAAGGGTTTGATTTTGAATTATAAGAGACGTCATTGTAGAGAAGACTAATAATTGTAATTGTTCGATAGCCTGAAGAGAATTATTCTTACACGCAAAGGGTGTGGGAATACCTTTAGTATATGAGGGGAAAAATAACATGTAAAATTATGAGTTTAAATTTGATCAACTATCATCATTCAATTATGTATTAGTATATTATTAAAAGGATTTAATTTCTATCCACTGTCAGTGTAAAGTTTCTTTACACTGTCATTTAATCATATGTTGACACATCATTAAAATAGTTAGACTTTCTAGGTATTGGTTATGATAGTCAAACACTTTTAATGATTTGGCAACACATGATTGGATGATAGTGTAAAGAAACTTTACATTAACAGTGGATAAAAATTAAACTCTTATTAAAAATATTTGACCTCTTAGGTAGTTGTTATGATAGTAAAAAAAAATAATTATATATCTTCATAATCAATCATCCTAATAATCTTTCTAATTACTTAAATAAGAATATTAAATAATTTTTGAGTTTTCAATATATTAAATGTTTCTAGTTTTTTATATAATAGATTTTCTATTTTAAGAAATTAAGAGAATTTATTATGATGATATAACATTAAAATGGTTTGATAATATATGATTTAGTGATAATATATAGAAGTGTAAATGGGTAATATATAAAAGTTTTACATGTACAATAAATTAAAATTAAATTCAAATTATATCAACTATTTAATACCAGAAATGTTAGCTTTAAATTGTTAATGTTTGGAAAAAAATATTTTTATATGAGAAAATAATTTCACTTTAAGTGTTAAATTTCTATTAAAAGAAACTATTAATATTTAATAAAATACAATAAATTTATTATTGAAACTCAATTATTTAAGTAAAAATCATTGCTAAATGCATTCATTGATATTCTATATATGAAATATTTAATAATTATTTTATTTAAATTAATTTCAAAACCTTTAACAAACATTTCTAATTTATTTTTCGGTGCTAATTTTTTTTATTGAGTTAATGGCTCCCAAGCTAAGTGCAATACGCCAATATTCTCCTTATTAAGTTGATTATTAAAGTAGAATGTTGAACCTAGCGGATTGATACAAATAACGTTTCCACTATAACTAACTATTTTCAGTTGCTTCATAAATAAATTTCAAAAAAATTAATTACTTATATGATGCCTTCAAATTATATGTCGAAAATTTTATGAAATTTGATTTGTTCTGCGTATGCAGCAAGATTGGTTTATAGAACTAAACATAATAATGCTTTTTTTTGGGGGGGGGGGTTTAAATTTGCAAATGTCAATTTAAATGATAAGTTGATAATCTTTCCCACCTAAACTATTTGTCTCAATGTTTTTTAAATGAAATTTGACCTATATCTCAATGCTTTCAGTTGGCCTGAGTTTGGGCTTTTATGTGAAACAAAATGATGAATGAAGGGCAACGTTTTTTTTTTTTCCAATAATTAATTAATAGTTAGATCTAAATGTTTTGGACAGTTAAAGGATTTAATTTCAATTTAATTTTTAGTATAAAAAAATTATATTACCATTTAATTATATATTGATACATAATTTGAAGAGTTTGATTTTTTATATAATTATTTTCATAGTTAAATTTGTTTTAAAATGTAACAACATATTATTATTAAATTATAATATAAATAGATTTTACACTAATAATACATTAAAATTTAATGTTATTGTTACGTTCCTGACAACGAATACAAAGAAATGATGAAAAAAGTGTTGTGTTAATTGTGTATGAGATGAAACAGATCATGAGTTTGTACACTCAATTGTAAGCCTTCGTTATCTACTGCGACGAGAGATATCATTCACGGCAACTTGACAACAAAAATTATTATTATTTGACTTATTGATGTGGATTATATGACAAGATAGTATCTTTCTTTCTTGAATTCTCTCTTTGTAAAATTTGATATCATATTCTTTCATTCAGTGAAAAAAATATTAATACAATCCACTGTAAACAAATTATTAAATAAACATCACAGAAATACAATTAGATTTCAAAATTTATAGAGTTAATTATGAACTATCTGTTAATTATTTAATTCTATTTAGTGGAACAATAAGTTAATAATTATAAACATATTAAGCATAACTATTAGCAGTTAACAATTAAATGCAATTGGCATGAATGCATGACTAATTTTATTAAGTTCTCGTGTAACTAAAGGAGTTTAATATTTTAAGTAATTATTATTATAATTAAAAAAATCAAAATTAAATTCATATATATAATCTTGTGGCGGATTTTACCGGGAATGATAATAATAAAAGTGATATTTTTGTAAATGCAAGGCACGGAAAGCTGAGAAATGGAGGAAAAGGAAGATACAGGCATACTATTTATTATATTGGTGTAGTTGTGCTTGCGCATGTGTCCTGCTTTACAAAAAAAAGTACTAAACAAGGCGTGCCCACCACCCAAAAGAAGTACTTCACGCGGTTCTTGCTTCATTTTGCTTCTTAAACTGAAACGGATACATACTCAAGTCACGCGTGGCAATTCATAAATGGCTTAGAACCTTCTCCTTCTAATATTTATACGAGTCACTTATTTGTTTGTACTTGCAGATACGTTTCCTTTTTTTTTTTTGGTGGAACAGATACGTTTCCTTTGACTCATCAACTTCATAGATATTGAGGAAACACTCATTACTTGCTTCATCCTTTACCATTACACATCATACTAATTTAAGTTTCGGAGTATTTTTGTGGGTATCATTACTTTGCTCGTGATCTAGAACATAAACATATGAAAGAAAACTATATAATGATGTTATGAATCTAAAGGTAAATCCAATGGAGTTAATTCTTATATGTAACTAGTTATCTTACGAAAATTTAAATATTTTAAGTTTATGAAATATTATTTTAATTAAAATTCTCAAATATATAGACAAAATGTTAAAAACTAATTTAAATTTTACTATATGATATAACTACAACTTGAATAAATTTTTTCTTATAACGCTTTATTTTTATTAATATTATTAATTGTGTCTCAAGATAATTTTATTATATATATATATATATAATAATAGTAATGATAATAATAATAATATATAAATATAAATATGTTATTACTATCAGCTATGCATTTATTAATATTAATAATCAGGAGCCGTACATAGTACATTGTAAGGGAGGCTTTGACCCAATGTTTGAAAAATCGGACTGGACCGGCCAGTCCGACCGTGACCCGCGTGCCTGGTCGGTCTGGTCCGTCTAAAAAATCGTTTTGGTTATTAAATCAGGAAGAACCAGATTGAATCGGGAAGAACCGGATTGAATCGGCGACCCGGATGAATCGGACCCGGTTCTTGAAAACCGGCCGGTTCAATCTTTTTTTTTTGAATTTTTTTTTATTTTTTCAGATTTTTAAATTAGTTTTTAGGATCTTTTTTCACATCTATCTTCTAAAAGTCATAACTTTTTACTTATTCGTCCGATTTGAATGCATTTTATATCAATTTTACGTAGCTTTTTAAGATCTATGCTATGAAAAATGAACTAATGAAGTTGGACCAATTGATTTTTAAAAAAAATTAATAATTATTTCCATAGTAATGAATATTTTTAAAAGAAATAATTATAGTTATTTTTTTAAATAAAAATTAAACTCTAATTTTTTTCTTAAATTTCTGTTACTCTCAAAATAAGGCTATTTTAATTGAATATGTATATAAATAATTATTTATATAATTATAATTATAATTATTACGTCATCCGGTTCGACCACCGGTTCGACCAATCAAACCATGACCCGGAGGTCTCGCAAGTTCGATCTCTGATCCGGTTCTTAAAGCATTGCTTTTACCCGTACCCAAATGTTTTCCTTTAATACTTTACATGTAATTTTTTTTTTTTTGGTAAAGATGCTCTCTTCCCAAACACTTAATTTTAATTTAGTTTAACTCCGCCCCTAATACTTATTTTAAAAATCAATTTTTACTAATAATATATATAGATTAAAGAGTGATTTAGTATTTACCAAAAAAAAGATGATTGAGTAAAACAACTTAGAAAAAAAAAAGAGTAATGTTAATTATTTATGAAGAGTAGTCTTGACGTATTTAAAATTAAACACACTTTTTTACTATTCGATCAACGCTCTGAAATGCAGTTGATTGACTCTTTAAATGATCAAAATATTGGCAGAAACGGTACTAATTGTCAATAGCTAACTATTTTCATTGATGATCAAGTTGCTTCTCTGCAACTGACTTAACCCCTATATAAAGAATATTGAAACCCCTCTTAATTAACTCTTACTCATTCTATACATATCTAGTCTCTCACATGGAAAAGACAAAAACTCTCATGTGAACCTAATTCTATATTTCTACTCCATAGGATTATCATTCTCTGTCGTCCAGACAACCTTCTATCGCCATCTTAGTCATTCAACCCCTATCTTATCAATTTAGGAGTTCATCATTTGGTATTATTTGTAAGAACAAAAGGTTGTCCTTGTTTCTTTTTTGAGAGACTTTTGATCGAAAAGATGATCGTTCAAACCATCGAGTAATGGTAGTGAAGCACTATAACAAGTTAAGATTTGAACCCTCTAAATTAAAGAGTATACTTTCAAGAATAAAGTACAACGTTAACAATTGATAATAAAAAAATCAAAGGAATAAATTATCTTACATTCATAATTTTCTATTTAGATACTTATATTTTATAAAATTTTAAATAATTAATTTTTTTCGCTAATAGTTATCAATTATGTATTTTAATTTTTAAAGTATATTTTTACTTTAAAGAATCAAAATCAAACAAGTTAAGAGACTTACATTATTTTTTTGTTTTTTTTATTTAATTTATTATGAGTAATAATGGTAAAGAAATGGTTAAAAATGTAAAAGAAATTTATAAATTTAAAAACTCTATTATGAGTGTTTTCGTCATCTACACAAGATAAAATGTATTGATGATTATTAATGACAACAAATAAAAATTTAAAATTATATTAAATATGCTTAGTTAATGAAATTTTTTTAAATAATCTTAAATGGTCTCTCCTAAAATGCATTTTATTTTTATTATTTAAAGCTACTGTCTAAACAGGTATATTTATTTTGTCCTACTATCATTTTCTCCTCTTATTTAAATATTTTAGAACAAGTTTGAGAAAGATTAATTCTTTTTCAAAATATTTTTTTCAATTAAAATTTATTTTATCTAACATTTATCTTATTTTTTTAAAGTGTGTAAAATTAATTATAAATTAAGATTATTTTTTATTAACTAAAAACAATTTTTTAGAAAAGTTTTTATTTTAAACTTTTGATTATGTAATGTTAACTTATTTTGAAAGTTTTGATAGATAAATACTCTTTTACCTTTAAATAAATAACTTTTTCAATCATTTCATATATTTTTTGATAATTTTATACATAAATGTAATTATTTTAATACAATCTAAACAAAAAAATTTATTTTAAAATCGATTATGAATTAACATATCTAAATATAAATTAATTTTTTATAATTAATTATATACATAATCAATTTTTAATATAATCTTTTTTTACAGTTAATTTAAACATACGTATACCATCTTAAAACTTTTGGATAATATCACACACCAAAAAGAAAATGTTTTGAATAAAATATATCTACTGCTCCACGCTGGCAAAATGATCCTTGTATATGGGCTTTGAAAAGATATGGCCCTAGTGCTAATGGTACTTAGGGCTCTTAGTTCTTTTCGTTTCTTTGGTTGATGAGAAATAGCAATACCATATTCTGCCTTCGATTTGTTTTTGGTCAAGCTATTTAACCAGTTACATGTCTCACTCAATTGAGAAAATTTCATCACACCAATGAAACAATACTAAAGTAAATTAGTAAATTATCAATTATTTATTGACTGCTAGTTATATTAAATAAATTTTTAAATATTTATTATAAAATTAACAATCAATAAATGCTTTACAATTAACCTAATTATCATATACCATATCAACTCCCTGCCATTGAAACAACATGGGCCAAGAAAACTTCACAAAACTTAGGCTTGTACTGAATCACAACACAAAACTTAGGCTTGTACTGAATCACAAGAGCCGCAAGAACCAAGCTTTTCATTTGTAGCCCATACTCTATAGTCACATTATTTACAACAAAAATATTAAGGAGAAATTACATTTACCTCCCTTGAGTTAAGTGGTAATTACACTCGATACTACTCTTGTATAAAAAATTACACCGGCCTCCCTTAATTTATACATGTTTATTACAATTAACCCTTTGTAGATGACAGAACGTTAGAAATGAAATGAAAAGTGCGTGTCACAACTTTTATGACTTCATCCCTACTTAGAAAATGACATTTTTGCCGATTACATAAATATGAAATAGAACTCAAGAGGAGAAGAAAGAACCAAAGCTTTCAGGTAAGAGGGGGAGGAAACAAAGGCTCCAGCAGACACCTTTAGCAGCAACTACAACGTTGTTCCGACGTGTTTTTTGTATGAGAGAAGGTCATGTAAGATCTTTGGCCGGCGAATTTGGGCGACAAACATGGCAGTTGGTGGCCTACAAAATGGTCCCTTGACTTCTAAAATTTTATTCTTGAGACTTTGGAGCTCTAACTCCACAAGCCCAATCCGCACAGCCATGGCATGAAGATAGAGACAAATAAAAGCTTCAAGTTTGAAGATAGAGGAAGTTTAATTTTTTTCCCTTTCTCTATAACTTTGAAGAATTAATGACATCAAGCAAAAGAAAATCTACAACCCATTAACCTCAAAAGCTTATTGTCCTTACAACAACCCGCTATGGAAAAGTTTTTAAAGAAAAAAAATAGAAGAACTAGAAAAAGAAATTGCAGTGTTTGATATTTTGGAGAAGATGAAAAGCTAAGGGTTAGGGTTTTTAATTTCGTGAGGGTAAAGAAGTCTTTGTGCACTTAAGTTAAACGGAATCTAATAACATTTTAAATAAGGGATGTCGGTGTTATGTCTGAAATAAGAAGGGTGTCGGGTGTAATTACTGCTAACTTTAAAGGAGGTTAATGTAATTTCTCCAAATATTAATGATTTCATATATGTATATATATAAAGAAAAACTTGAATGAAGACAGGGACACATGTTAGCACAAGAAATTAAGGGGAAAAATATACTTAAGAATAGTTTGAATTAATCAAATAAATATAATCTAATAGAATTAAATAATTAATATTGTTTAAACTTGAATGAAGAAAGTTTCACGTATCAACACGAGAAATTAAGGAAAGAAAAAATAAGGAAAAAATCTAGTCAATGATAGTCTGAATTAATCGAGTGAAAATAATATAATAAAATCAAAATTTTTAGGAATATTTAATTTAGGATAAACTTAATTAAAATTGACTCTAATTGATTGGAAAATCAATTTAGGATTCGACAAGGATTGGAATGCTCGTATGTTTGAGTTATAAATTTAGGAGAGCTCACAACATCATTATTTTCTCCAATGATGAGTGGTGCTAGAGAGAAATCCCCCACATCATGTAATCTCAATGGCTCAAGTATATTACCTATCTTTTTAATTTTTTTATTTCATTGATGTGTTGCACGTTAGATGAATACCATCATGAAAGGCCTTCTCACTTTTTTAAAAGGAAAACAATTGATGAGATTCTTATGTCTAGAAAGGCTTATATTTCACTAATTTAATTCATTCATATATTCATTTTTTAATCTTAATATTATTTTTTATATTGTGCAGGAAGGTGTCATTGTTTGATTGGCTACAATAATATACTACCTCGACTGTCTAATATGCACTAAGAGGGTTGAGCCAATGCGATATTCTTTTGTGTGCAATAAGTGTAAAAAGATTTGCCAAGATGTCCTTAAATATATTCTTTCTATGCAATTTCTTAATATGCATGAATCACTTAAAAAGGAGTTTACTATCCTATTAATTTTAAGTATAGAATTTATGAAGTTATGGATAATAGTGGTAGTGCTATGATGTTTGATCTTGATTCAATCCAAGATGAATGAATGCTTTGTTCATAAGTTATAATTTCAATGTACTGTAAAGTTATTAAAGTTAGTCATGACAATGGACTTATAAAAAAATGGATATCTCTACTAAGAAATATGTGAGCTTTATTTGAACAATTTGAGTATTTGTGTTTGGTGTTTTAAGTGTGTTTACTTATTAACATTGAAACTTGCATGAATATATTTTTCAACACTTATTACGCTGATGTTGAGCTTTGGGTGAATAATTAACTTTGGAGATGTCAAGCACTAAGTTATGTAAGAAAATCAAGGTTAAAACTACATGATATGTGATAATTAATGATGTAGAATAATTCAAAATTATTTTTATTTATATTATTTTTAGAAATTGTTATTATTTGTAAATTTGTAATTTAACCTTATTTTAAAAATATTGCTCTATTTTTAGAGATTTTAACTTATTTAAACAAATTATTGTGAAAATTTGTTACATTATTTTAGATTATGTTCGAGTATTATTATACAAGTTTTTAATTATGTACGATATAATTAAATAATTTTTCAATTATGGTTATTGTTTTCGATTATAAGGATACTGTTTATTTTTATTTTTTTAATTATTACTATCCTATAATCTTTTATAATAAATTTTCCTTGACAAATAAAATAAGTTAAACAAAAAAGTATATGTGAATTGATTTTACAAAATTATATATAGAAAAGTTGAACATATGTAAAGAAAAAAATATTCAATGATTACATATATCCAGTGGTTTGTAGACACATTTTCCTCTTAAATAGTGTGATTGGAAGTCCTACATGGTACCACGTCGCACGTGGAAGAAAACCGAGGGAAGCAAGGAAAGCGCAAAGGGGGTTGGGTTGGGGCTCCTACAAATAACAAAACCAAAAAAGTGAGACCGTTTCTATAAATTCCGACTCAACTGTCTGTAATAAGCGCTTTCCCAAAAACAGCAACGACGACGAACACGACAACATCCGCAGCAAAGCAAACTCCCCTGTTCCGCCACAAACTAAATTAATGTTTTCCACTCACATTCTCATCCTCTTCTCTTCTCTTCTCATTCTCACACACACACTCTCTCTCTCTCTCTCTTTCCATAACTTCCTTTTCAATCCCCATCATCAACTACCCCACTATTGATCTCTCTCTCTCTCCAATTTTATTTTCAATTGATTTCAGCATTACACATTCGTGCCCTTTTCATCATTACTTCCTTCTGATCCCTTTCACATTCTCTCAAAGCCGCTATTTTTTTTTGCGTTTTGGAGATATCCATTTTCCGTTTTGTTGTAGATCCAATTTCTCCGTTGCAGACTCGGTTTTCTTAGCTCTTTTTTTTTCTTTTTTCCTGCACAAGTTTCCATCTTTTTTTTCCTGAGCTGATTTCGTGAAGGGTTCGGTTTTTCTGACATTCTGCGATCAATCGTTCATGGGTTTGGTCTAAGATCATACCTTGATCGGCTACTTAGTGGGCCCACTTGAATTTCACGAAGAAAATTCCAAGCTCCAAGTACTTTGATGCTGATGCATGAGTTTCAGTGAAAAAAAAAGTAGTCTTTTTTATTTTTAATTTTTATCGTCTGTGGTATAATTAAATAGCTTCAGAAGAGATATAGATATTTTTTCTTTTGGGGAGGGAGTTGGAGCAAAAGGGATGCCGAGGATTAGAGGAGAAAAAGAGGATGCAGAGAAGCACTCGGGTTTGCTTAGATTGGCGCAAATTCTTACATTTTTGGTTGTTTTTGCTGCGGGCGTGGTAATTGGTTTAACGATTAGTTCTCACATGAATAGGCATTTTATTTCACAACCAGAGCAATACACGTTGGTAAACCATGTATCAAGCGCTGTGCCGGTGGTTGAGGAACATGATTGTAGCATCCTACAACATGATGAGGTGGATTGTATGAAAATGGAGACCTTTCTGCATCCCACGAACCTGACGCATTCGTTATCGGATGATGAGCTTTTCTGGAGAGCTTCCTTGGTGTCCAAGAAGAAAGAGTATCCTTATAGGAGAGTACCCAAAGTGGCTTTCATGTTTTTGACAAGGGGACCATTGCCCATGCTGCCACTCTGGGAGAGGTTCTTTCAGGGACATGGGGATTTGTTCAACATATATGTTCATGCACCTCCGGGATACAATCTAGATGTTTCCAATTCTTCAGCTTTTTACAGACGGCAGATCCCAAGTCAGGTATGAAACTAAAATTCTGTTTTTGTTTTTTTATAATTATAGAGATTGTCTGATGAGTATATAAATTCTTTGTTGCTGCTTTCTGAAGTTTAGTCTTGGATTACCATTTTAATTCAGGGACGTGTTGTTGCAAAATGACTAGGTTCTAGACAGGCTGTTCAGAAAGATGAGAAACGGGATCTCTAACCTTATATAGCAAGATTCATCACTGTTGCAAGTGTCATGGAATTATTATGGAATTTATTAAAAGTTTGAAAACCTTCTAAAAACTAGTTACTTTTCCATGCAGTGGTGTGACAAAAATCAAAAGGTTTATGCATATTTTTCACAGATGAATTATTAGAATATTGAAGAATCTGGTCAATCCTTCATGCATAGAGGTTACGTAGCATTACTACAACCAACAAAGATACATCATACATGTAATGCAAAATCAATATGACAAAATATATCCATGATAGAAGCAAATAGGATTGAAGGGTGGAGCATAAATATACTGGGAACAAGTTGGAATAGGATACGTAGGAATTCCAATCTGGCAGACTGATGTGTCTAGGCTGCATCTGAAAGCAGTGCAGAAACTGGAAATTTACATAATCTAGGAGATGCTGATTACTTTACTGGGATGTGAACAATGCTATTGGCATTCATGTTCAAGAGACTTCTGAGCTAACTTGAAGTTACTGATCATGGTGTGTTGAAACTGGCAAGGAACTCTGACTTACCATCACTTAATACATTTCAAGTCATACTTAATATTTAGAAATTTGTGCCTTCTGTCTGAGCTTGACATATGGGTGCAACAGTGCAGACATTAAGACGATTGCCTTGGATGATTATGGATCATTTGGCTTCTACACTTATGGGTTCCATGTTTGTAGATTTTATTGCTTGTGACATGCCTGGCTGGAGTTCACAGATGCCTTTGCTAATTTTTGTTCCAACAAAGTCCTGGGTGTCATAGGCCACATTAACACACTTGTTCCCTAGGCATAGCACTTCACACTCAATTGCTTAATGTCTTGCAACTATGTTGTCCCTGTGGAGATAGTTAAATGGTGGGCTGTCACCTGTAATAAAACTCAGGTACAGAAATGGCTAGGTCTTAGAAGCCTACTATTGATGTGCATGCTTAGCAAGGTCTTCCAACACTTCTGAAGTAAGTTATACTTTTGTAATTAGATAATTGAGAACCTGACTTCCAGGTACATGAGACTGTTGAGAGAAGATAACAGCTGCAGAGGACGAGGGACAAGGGTTGAAATAATGAGTTGATGCAGGAGTGAAGAAGAATAAGGTGAATTGACGGGTTTTATCCAAAAAAATGAGTTTATGGCTTCAAATTCATGTTTCTGGCATGAGACATAGAAGTAGGTTCTATGATCTGTGAAATTGGGAACAATTTGTGGAGGGGAACTATAAGGGGTTCAGATTTTCCTTCAGATATGTTGAATGGCAGTGATAATCCCTAAAATTTATAATCACAATCATTATTTAAAAACTAAAATCAGAGTTGCTGGACTCACCATGTTAGTGTTTTGTTTTCTAGATTGATGTAATGTGCATATGTTTAGTGATGTCGTTGGAGTAGACACTAACGTATTTTCATCAATCTGTTTCTCTTCCTTCGGTCACTTGAATGATATACTACACATTGTTGTTGTTTGTCAAGGACTGGTGCTAATGAAGTTCAAAGAAGTCTAAATCTAAACCTCCTTGTGTATATTCTTTCTTTCTATCTCAACAATAGTGTTTTTTTTTTCCATCTATCAAAATAGATTTTATAAGCAATCTAGCGTTTTTTTAACTGAAGCCAAATTCTTCTGAATTCTGATAGATTCTTATGAGTTGTGTTTTTCATGTCTTCTTCAGGATGTTTCATGGGGAACAGTAACCCTGACTGATGCTGAGAGGCGCCTTTTAGCCAATGCACTGCTCGACTTTTCAAATGAGCGGTTTGTTCTTCTCTCAGAGAGTTGCATCCCAGTCTACAACTTCCCTACCGTTTACAGATATCTCACTGATTCTACCCACAGCTTTGTTGAGTCATATGATGACCCTTCCCGTTATGGGCGTGGCCGCTACAGCCGCAATATGCTTCCTGATATTCAGCTTAAACACTGGCGAAAAGGGTCTCAGTGGTTTGAACTTAACCGTGCTCTGGCTGTTTATCTAGTCTCTGACACTCAACACTATTCCCTCTTCCGTAAATACTGTAAGCCTGCTTGCTACCCAGATGAACATTACATTCCCACCTTCCTGAATATGTTCCATGGTTCACTTAATTCGAACAGAACAGTGACATGGGTTGACTGGTCAATGGTGGGTCCTCATCCAGCAACCTATGGGAGAGCCAATATCACTGCGGGCTTTATACAGGCTATAAGGAACAAAGGAACCCTTTGTCGATATAATTCAGAGATGACATCCGTTTGTTACCTCTTTGCTCGCAAGTTTGATCCAAGTGCACTGGAGCCCTTGCTTAACCTTTCTTCAGAAGTGATGGACTTCTGAATTTTTTTATTCTACAAAAGAGATGAGTTATTTAACTTCTTTTTTGGTTTCTAGATTTTGGTAGAGAATTTAACAACTTCAGTACTAAAATTATTTTGCATTGGTATAGCTGTACTGTACAGGTAGTGATAGAGAATTTTGTGTTCTCTGCCAGAGAATATCATATTGTTGCAGAAACTGCATTTCATTCCTTCGAAGAAGGAATTTACCAATACAGAAATTTTATCTCATCACCGAGTCTCAATTCCTTGTGGTTCATGTTGGCAGGTGATACAATTTTTTTTCCAAATCTTTAACTTTTAATACAGGCATAAAATTTTATATAAAATTTTCTTATAAAAGAAATCTTTGTAATAAGCATAAAATAAAAAGCAAGAGTAATTTACTCATGGTTTTTATTTAGTCGTTACTCTTGACTGCTTGGACAGCTGATAGTGTTTTCGGAGACTTGAGCAATTATGGGACACTTGGCAATGACCAGTCTTCAATCATCAATACAATCTAGCTCAATAAGTATTTGGATTATCACTGGCACACGTATTTTAGAGCTTGCTTCACTAGAGAGTAAGTATAAAACTAGAACATTCTGAAGTCTTAGCATACTTTTTTCCTTCTATTAAAACAGTAGTAAGTAATAACCATATATCTTTCATGCAACAAAACATACTTTTTATAATTTTGAGGGACCTTAGAGAATTCCATACATGGCTACTGTTTGGAAGATCAGCAAGGCTATGAGCAGAAGGGTTGCAACATGGTACACCACCCATTAACACAGATCAAGTTCAGCAGGATTCCGAGCAGAAGGGTAGCAAGGTTGATACCCAGTTACCCAGAACATGGATTAAAGAAACCACATATAGCCTGTTTGGTTGAGATTTCTCACAACACAAACATGCGTCCTTCTCCAAGAGCGTTTTGTCGAAGGAATTTTTTTTCCTTCTCGTAAACGCCACACAAACGCTCAATACAAACAAGCCATTAATTTGCATCTTCATCCTTCAGTGGCTGAAAAACAAACTCTTTTTCAAGACAAGCTAGGAGGAAAGATTTTAAATGTCTACTTCCGGGTTAATTGTGATGTGCTTCAAAAGACAATAGAAGCAGATTTTTGAGATAGTGAAAATTGGATAACTTTTATAATTGAATGTTTCAAGGTTTCAACTAGCAAGGTAATTCATACTTCTGCCCTGAGGTGTCTCCAACGGGGGTTGACATGAGATTTTCAAATTTGAGTTATGAAGTAAATTTTCTTTATCATGCAATCGTCAACCTTTGATTTTCTCTTATCTCATCAAGTTTACAGAAAAAGAACAAGCTGGCACTAGGGGTTTACCCAATTAGTAAAGTCTGCATTGCATCCGTCACAATTTTGGAATCAAATTATAATATGTGGGGTCTTTAATACTAACATTGGCAACATATTGATAGACAGGTGCACAGATGCAAACACAATGAAAGATAAAAGAAAAGTCAACCGACATAATAATCCATCTTTTAACTAGATATTAGAAAAATATGCGGAGTTAGAACATTAACCACACGGGCCCTCTATAATCAGACTGTGATTAGTGTCATAAACATTAAAAGTAATATCCAGTACATCATATATATAGGCTCTTAAAGGCAAAAACCTTACATTTCTGTCAGGTCAAATGCGGACGAATATCAATGGAAGTACAAAATATAAATATTTATGCCAGATATTAAAGGTTGAATTACAAGAAAAAATTAAAATGACATGTCATATAAGACATGCATTACATGTTATGGACTAATAAATCAAAATAGAATCTTGTATCATCTATAAACTCACAAATACCTCAGTGATTCTGAACACCAGAAATCAGTATCATAAGACACTTAAAAGATATGAGCATATCTTCTCTCAATTCAAAATAGAAACAGCATCACTAAGAATGACTTGAACTCCAAAAATCAAGCTGCTACCTGTTCTGCGACTTCTGATTGTTGTTGATGTGATTCCTCAAGGCAAGGAGGGGTTCCTGATGATGGCTGATAAGGTCCTGTCATCTGAGAAGATGGTCCTGGGGCTGTATAATATTGCGGCGACATTTGAGCTGGTGTTCCATATGATGGAAAAGACGACCCTGACATTGGAGGAGTTGGTCCTGACAGTGGATAACGTTGTCCTGCCACTGGAGGAGTCAATCCTGATGGTGGATAACGTTGCCCTGCCACTTGTTGGGGACCAGATGGTGTTCCATAAGGTTGATGTCCTGCCATTTGAGGGGAAGGTCCAGATGGAGTATGATGCTGTGCTGTCATTTGAGGGTCTACCCCAAAGGTAGGCTGGTGAGTTCTTGTCATATGAGGAGGAAGTTCAGATGGAGGGCGGTAATGCTGTCCTGAAGTATGAGGTGAAGGTCCTGATGCTGGCATATGAGGCCCAGTCACTTGTGGAGGTACACCCCATGAAGGTTGATGCATTCCTGTCATTTGAGAAGGCAGTGGTGGCCGCTGCTGTCCTGACACTTGAGGTGGAGGCCCAGAAGGTGGGTTGTGCACTCCTGCCATTTGAGCAGAAGGCACTGGTGGGCGCTGCTGTCCTGCCATTTGTGGTGGAGGCCCAGAAGGTGGGTTACGTGTTCCTGCCATTTGAGCAGGGGATCTAGCTGGTGGTGGTGGACGGTATGGAGGTCTTGGTGCCGATGGACGTGGACTGTATCCAAATCTGTTCATGTCTAGTAGTCTCTCAATCTCCTCACCCCTCCCGGCTTTCTGAAAAACCTCAATCACAGATTCTCGCAAGGCAGAAGTGACCCCAACACCATACCTCAAAACCTCATCCAGCAACTCTCGGCTTTTATCCAACAAACCTTCAACACAGAGTCCCTTTATTACAACCTCATAGCAAGTAGGGTCTGGTTTGGGATCTTTTTCTCCCATTTTAGTCAAAATTTGTGCACATTCAATAGCTTTACCATTCTTAATCAATTCATCAAATACCCTGTTACCAAAGCTAGCGACCACCCTTAGACCAGCATCCACCATTCTGTTCAATACCCTCAACGCATCATCGATCCTCTCCATTTTCAAGTAGGCATCAATCAAAGTCCTATGAGTTGGCACATCTGGGCTCAAAGATTTTGAGCACAGTTCTTCAAATAGTGTTTCAGCTTCTGATAGCATCCCATTTTCACAAAACCTAGAAATAACATTATTGTAGCCCGAAACATCCATTGCAAAAGGCTTTGAATTTGGCTTTGTTCCAGCTTTTTTAAAAGTTGCAAGTGCTTCCGCAAACTTCCCAAGCTTAAAACACTCATTGACCATTATATTGAATGTATCCGAGTTTACAGCTTGAAAATTAGGCGGGGTGTGATTATCTAACATTTGATCAAATAAAGCCCAAGCCTCTGTTTTCTTCCCATGCTTAAGCAAGACCTCCAACAAGACATTGCAAGTTGCCGGTGTCATCCTAAACTGGCGGTCCATTAACAACTTGTACGACTCCATGGCCTCTTTATCTCTCCCCTGATTAAAGAACCATTCCATATAAGTAGCATTGACAACCCCATCATAAACCAAACACCTCTCCTTAAGCTCATCAAACAACTCATTGGCCTTGTCCAAGTTTTCCAAGTTCAGAAAACCCGAAATCAAATTATTATAAACCAAAGAATCGGCACCATGCCCTTTATTCAACATTTCACGCAAGAGGTCAACAGCTTCACCAATCCGACCAGCATCTATCAAACCTTTAGTAAGATGTCGGTATGTAACAGGGGAAGGACTGAATGGTGCATTAGCAATGATATGGCGATAAACCTCAAGACCCACATCAACACGACCCTCATCACAATGAGTATTAATCAAATTATTGTAAGAAACAATATTGGGGACTATATTGGACTGGTTGAAGAAAAACTGAAAGAGAGCAATTGCCTCATTATACCTCTTAGCGCGGTACATGGCAGCGATGATGGCGTTGCAGGTGAACACAGTGGGCCGAGTCATGGAGAAGACCGAGTGACGAGCAACGGAGGAAGCAGCATCAAGGTCACCGGCACGGATCAGGGATTGGACGCGGTTGTGGAGGCTCAGACGCGGTCCAACCAAGGCGGAAGTGGAGTCTGGAAGCCTAGGGGCGTTTGGGTCACGCGATTGAGGTTGGTGAGGAGGAGGGCGAATTGCGTTCAGGGGTGGCTCGATGCGCAGCCGACGCTTGCGACGGCGGCGCTCGGCGGCGGCTTCTTCGGCGGAGGAAAATGCGAAGGAACGATTTTGCGAGAAGCGGAGAGGGTGAGAGTTAGCGCTAAGGTTTGCATCTTGGTTGTGGCTGTGGCGGAGGAGGGTTGCGGAGGTGGATGAACGACGGAGGGAGCGGAGGAGGAGACGGTAGAGTGACATTGTTTTGTTCCAGCGATGAATGAGAAAGTGAAGTGATGTGAATGTGAGAGAAACCAAATCAAATCAAACCAAACCCTTAAACCCTAGCTAGCGCTATCCTAAATCCTAATTGCCCTTTATTTAATTCTAATTGTGTTGTTTTTTCTTTCTTTTCCCTTTTAGAAATTATAATAGCTAATCTTTTAAGTCAATCATCACTTTTTTAGGAATTTTTCGTTATAATAAATGTTAATTTTAAAACTTCAAATAATTTTTTTAAAAAAACATTTGAATGTTTCAATTTTAATAACAATCCTTATTTCTCTTTTTTTCTTCTTTATAATTAAGAGTTAGATGTGTTTATTGGTTTGGATTGACTCGGATTTGACAAATTAAACCAAACAAATTAAAAAAATTTGATATGAGTTGGGTAATGGAGTCTAATTTGATCAAAACTTACCAAGGTTGGTTCGGTTGATAGGTTTAACATGTCTCAACCTGATGACTCGATAACTCGATAATTAAACATATGTTTCACTTAGTTTTCTCACACACCCTTTCCCTCACATTTGAGCAATAAACGTGTGACTATAGTTTTGTTTGTGTGTGGCTATTCCTCTATTAGGAATAAATTTCCAAAAGTAGCAGTATTTTTGCATAAATGATTTAAGTATTTTGTTATTGCTCATGCTTTTGCTTATGTCAATTATGAAATTTAGAACTTGTATTTCACTTAAGCTTGTAATTTGTAATTTATATTTTTATCTTAAGTTTAAGTACTTGAATTATAAGTATTGTGATTTATGTTTTTATCTATAAGTTTAAGTAATTGTATTAAAAGGCTAAAATGCTTGAAAACCGTATGTAAAGGTGTCAATTCGGGCCGACCTGCGTCGGGCCAAGCTTATTTTGAGCTGGCCGGCCCACAATATCTGCGGTCTAGCAAATAGTCAGCTCACCTCGACCTATGCGGGTTGGCCTGGGTTATGGGCTTAAACTTTTTTTTGTCTTTTTTTACTTTTTTCGTATCTATAATATTAAGTTATTAATAAATTAAACTTCTACATCAATCAAAACCCACAAAAATCATGTATGTAAATTAGATGCAAGTATAACAGATTATATTAAGGGTCATCAACATAAAACAATGAAGATTTACTACATTGTTTGACATAAACGATTTAGGATATATCCACGAATCATCTCGTGAACCATAAATTAATCAATTTAATGAACTATCACAAGTTAACATCATATTTTAAGTAGAGAAAAAAGAAAGACTTAGAGTTAGATGTACTCACTAAATTTGATTTTTTTTTTGTGTAAATCCAAATAAATCTAGTCAAGTAAAGATATAAATAAATAATAGTAAAATTAACTATATAACAAAAAGGGAAATTTTACATAGCCAAGCTAGTGGGCAAGCTCGGCCTATTGTGGGCCGGCCCGCAATGGACCAGCCTATTTTTGGGCTAGGCTAGTCTATAGTTGGTTCGAGCTGAAATTTTCTTAGCCCAACCTACATTTTTTGTTGGGTTATTTGGGCTGACCCATGAGCTCGACCCATTTTGATACCTTTAGCCATATGTAATTATTTAATTGAATTTGAGATATCTATAAAAGAAAACTAATCGAACAACTGGATAACTCAAAACAAACTAACTTAAAGTTATTCAAGTTGATTTGGTTCGGATTGCTCGAAACTTTTAACAAGAATCGAATCAAACCAATCCATCCAAAGTTGATTGTTTAGATACTTTTTTCCTAATCCAAACTAACTCAACCCATAAACAACCTAGTTAGAGTGTCAATTTTTTTTTAATATATAATAAGAATTATTACTACAACGTTAACTCACCTACTCCAAAGATTATGATACAAGGTTTTCAATACTCTTGCGTTCCATATTGCTTGACACACATTTATTAATTGTTGAACCGTGGTAGTTATCTGTGACTCTGCATCATTCTGTTTTGACCACTATCCTCCCTCCAAACTTCAAAGATTATGATGTTGAAGAAATTTCTACTTCCGGTAGAAACTATATGTTGAGAGAAATTGGAGAGAATATTCTGTGGTATATCGCATACTGTCGTAAGAGAATTATGCGAAATGCACAAACTCGGTTCACAAGATTTTTTTACCTCTCTCATTTCTTTTATTTATCAACTTACATATTCAATGACCCTCATTATTAGATGTAAGAGATTGGGAAGGATGTGAAATTATTTTTCACATTTTTCATTAATTATTTTTAACTAAATAATTTTTATTCATTTTTACTTTTATAAATTATAATTAAAAATAATTAATGAAAACTGTAAATAAACAGTTAAAAATATCATTAATGAAAAATGTGAATAAACAATTAAAAATGTCATTACTTTTTTTTCTTTCTATTATAGTCTAAATAAGATGTTTAACGATTTTTTTTTTCCTGAAAAACTTTTTTCCAATTAATACATGCAGCCAGGATCATGAGGCACAATAACTAATACATTCAAGAAAACCTAAGTTCATTTGAAAAGAAAAATCCGAAAGTTGCAAGATATACCAAGCATAAGATATGCCAACATTAATTATCTGAAGAATAACATTTTTCAGACTGTTCAGAGTTCAGCCATGTAACCTATTTACATTGGTATACGCAGGGGTGTAAAAAAAGGAACAAAAAAATATCTCACATTTTTCTGTTGTCAAATGAACACCTCTATACCTCCCCATGTACACCATTATTTATGGGTATGAATGACAATCACAAAACGAACGCACAATAGGTCCTTCAATAATGGCAAACGGGCAATGTTCCTGTAAACTCTTGTGATTCCACACCCGAGATCCCAAATCAAAAGCTCCATCCAAAACTTGAAACTAATCATGTATTTTGTTCACCAAAATATAATGCAATGTGACTTGTGTCAATTTGAAACATTCAGTATGAACATGGCCACTGGACTTGGATTTTGCTCAGCTAAAGCCTCACAAATTAGACTAATGGCTAGTCTGGTTAGCCTGTTGTTCATATGGATCAATCCAACAGTTGTCCTTCTTTGCTGCATCTTTCCATCTTTTCCTAAAAATCTGCATTTCAATGTATGACTGCATCCTAACCTGCATGTAGTAGATTTCATTCTACAATAAGGACTACAGTTGGGGTTGAAGGTGTAGAAATCTAGATGATCCTCTCAAAAGCATCCTGTATATATATATATATATATATATAAAAGAGATTCACATAGAACTTACTTTAGCTCTAGCACTATCTCTATGGGAGTCTGATGGAGCCTGCAATCCAAAGAAGGACGAGCCCTTGTTATTAATAAATAAGAAAGTCAGTTAAAACACAACTAAGCTTTATAAAAATGTAACAATGCCTTCAAACTTGAAGGACGATAAACCTGAGCATTGCTACTTACCTGCATAAGTACACAGATTCAATTAAAAAAATTGAAGTTGCTATGTTGTCAACTTGAACAAAAAGAAGTGATTACTACTAGCATTACATATCTTTAATAAGGTAAAATTAATTGGAAAATGTGCTTGAATTTAATATTTTCCATTTAATATACTGCATATGGCATTTAAACAAGGTAAAAAACTGTGTGATTGCTATCCCTCTCAAGTTATGCTACATATAAAAATGAAATCACTTGCCTCATTGCCATTTGAGCCACCAAGAGTAGGCAGACCCAGATGAACTATGTATTCAGAGTCAACCACACCAACATTTCTCATTCGATCACCCTGAAATATTGTAGAGATATAACAACCACATTGGGAGGATTTAGTATGAAATGAATCTGCTGTACAAGCAAGTTACCTGTGCACAATAGCCAAGTTGCTTATCCAGGCCCCAGGCGTGGATTAAATCATTCTGCAGACAGAAAGATGATTAGGGAAACATGACCGTAAAAGAAGAAACCATGCAGAATAGATAGATTGAACAAGCCGTACTAAACAAAATAGCACTAACTCACCGATTATATACAAAAATGAAATTGCATCACAACCTTTGGTTGAACATACTACTAATATATGAACAATATATATACATTCTTTGCTGTAATTGTGTAATCATTTTTCCTATCAATCAAGCTGACAGCAAGATCAAATTTAAAATAATGAATACAGGGCTCAGGACCCAGATCAATCCCAGAGGGTGAGGCAGAAAGTAGATGGTGTAAAAGAAATTAGAACCTTAATAGTCATAAACCAAGCATAATAAGTTTTACCTTCCAAAACGTTATTAATTTAATCTGATCTACCATAGACAAAAAGGGTAATTCTAAAGTAAGTAATTTTTAACACCCCTACCTGAGTGACTTGATCAGGTATAACCCCATATGATAAATATAAACCACAAAAAGTTGGAAAAAGAAAAAGATATTATGTCATATAATGTTCTCAAGCAGAAACAGTTTATCATAATTTTCACATTACGGTTCAGTACCAAGTTGACTTGGTTTTTCTTATCCATACCTGGATCATATGCCATACACATTGCCAAGATTTTTTAGAGAACACTGGTGCCATCATTTCCACCCAACTGCAAAACAATTTCTTTCAATATTAAACTACAAATCCTATTTAATAGCACAATTGATCAGAATGAGTTAAAAAACAAAAAAACTTCAGAGAGAATAACGGATACAAAGTGTGCAACTGTTTACCCAATGCAAGGAGGAGCAGTGCTATGGTCATCACACCTTCCACTACCTTTTAACTTATAATACCTTCTGTATAGACATAATACCAAAGGCAATATTAGCAATTTCTTGGGGGGAAAACCATTTATTAAAATACCAGAGACATAAAATTTGCACAAAATTCTTGATAATGGTGCAGCATATAGGCAAGGGGATACAACCTCATGAAATAAATTATTTAAGAGAACCATAAATCCTATAGATGCATAATAGAAAAGCTCATTACAGGTGTGCACACAACAAAATATCGACAATTTTGGTCCATATACATTGACAACATAAAGAATAGGGGTAAATTTTTGGGTGGTAAGTTTTTCCGCACATGCACACTTTACAGAGATGCAATGTGTGTGTGTGATAGAGTAAGGAATGGTGAAGAACAAATTCATTATATTCACAGGACTGAGGATGAAGAATCACTCGGTATATTATCCACACATTGGAATACAAAGGAAAAGAAATAGAAATTAAAGAAAATAAAAATATCCAGGAGAGACTCCTGTGCAAACACCAGCTTGCCCCAAGCAATAATTGCTGAGAAAGAACAATGATGAAGTCTGATACCACCCTCTCCTTTCTACCCCTGCCTCTTATGCAGCCTCACCCGCAGCCCTTCCACTAGTGCTTTCCTCCCCTTGATTCTCTCTAACAGAATTCTCTCTCCATATCTCCATTGGTTTCTTTTTATCATTTCCCAAATTTCCCTCGATTTTTTCTTCTGGTATACACCAGTAACTGCCTTGGGCCTTCCTCTACTAGGCTTGGGCTTGGATTGGCATCTTTAACAGTGTGTGTGTGTGTGTGCATATATTTGAAATCATGAAATGTAACCCGCAGAATGACAAGGAATTATGGTATATTCTAGTTCATTAATAAAGTATTGTGTTGGTTATCATGTTGCAAGAGAAGGTGGGGGAAGATAAGGTTAACCTGTGCACTTTTGATCCTACTTTATGAACTGTCAGTGGATGATGCACTTCTGATTTACCAGGATCCAGTGCAGGCTGTGATATCTCAAGTCCCTCTTCTTTAACAATAGATAAATACCTACCAGATAATCAACAAGTCAATATATGAGGCATAAAATAATCACCATGAAAAAATAAGAATTTACCACTTCTTATTTAATATAGTCAACTAAAAAATCTAAATTTAGTGTCATACTACTCTCCTTGCCAAGACTGATTCCAAATGAAAAATGCCATGTCAGCCAAAAAATGACAAAAAGGAAATAAGGACATTCCATGGGGCTTATATTCAAGGTCTCAGCAACATACTGAAAACCGATGGGCTTAACCAAGGGGCTTAACAAGACATGCAAAAGTGGCTTACCTTTTTGGGTCAAAGTTTTCAACAAGAAGGTCCTCATCCCAGAGAAATATATAGTTGTATTCAGCAACTATGTCTGGATGCAAAAACCGTTTGGCAAACCACCTATGGCATCAGATAGCATTATTTTGTTCAATAATTACCACATGAATTTAATCTTCGGAGTAGATGACTACAATTTGGGCAAATAAATTCACATATGAGCTGATTATACCATTTATTTGATTGATAGCAGACACATGTATAGCATGATCACTCCAAGATAAATTCTTCCATCCATCCACAAAACCATCATAATGAAAAAGCATCACAACAAAATCACTTGAAGGGAACTGCCATCAGTAATATGAGTCAGCAGATATAATATGAGCTTTAAATGAAAGTCAAATTGTACAAGTGAAGCAACTATCACCTTTTCGACAATTTTATTGACAATCTCTTTCTGCTTAACTCCTACTGAAATAGCCAACAAGTTCAATGGGTGCTTTGAAATTCTCTGAAGCAAAAAGAATTGCAAAACAAACGTTAAAAATACTGAAAGAAGAAAAGTATAGTACAAAAAGAAAATTAAAGTACATGTCATCAACCTATAAGATTAGCAGGATTCTAATATATTCTGGAAAATTAGAATCCTGCTAATCTTCATGGTGCTACTTATGCTCTTATAAAATGGTTAAAGTTCTTGACAGACAATATAGACAATAACGTTTTCTAAGGGCAAGATAGTTTTTTTTTTTTCAAAGCAATACCAAACTATTCTAACTACTATACCAAGTCAGTGTTATTCTCCAGTCTGATCTGTATCATCTGTCAATTATAGCATCCAATTTACAAAACAAATGTAATGTTCACATTGTACAAGTAATTATTTCTTTCAGTGAGGTCATCATTGTGGGCAGTCTCACTCTCCCAGAACAGGAAACATGCATTGAGAAATACATAAAAGAAAATAAATAAGTATAGTGTTCACTGCAAAAAGTACAAGATTCTTGAAGATAAACAAGAGCTAACAAGCAAGTGGACATGAAAAGATATGTACTTACAGCTTTTGCTATCCTTTACTCAATATAAACTAAGATTGAATTAACAAAAAATCAAGGACCTAAATTAACTTGTGACGTTATTTAATAATCATATTCTGACATTTCCATGTACCAATTCTTATAGTATTAGTATATCGTGATAGCAGTCACTGTATAAAGTTAAAATACTCATTCTACACATCAGTCTCCTGATTCAAGATTAAACTCCAATTAACCGACTTGAAGTAGCAACAAAAATATTTCACAGGAGCACTGGATTATACAGTTGATTAGCAACCTTTTATGTGAAGCTTAAGACTAACATTATAATAGTCTTGACTGAATTTCTATACAATAAATGAATGACTAGAATTTAGCACACATTTCACATACATTATTTATGCCAGTGTCCCATAAGGGCCGCATTTCCAAGTTAGATGTTTTAGCAACAATTCCTTCAGGCAATACCTCACTTCCAGAAGGCCAGCATTGACTCTAGGGAAGGGAAACAGGAAGAGAATTAGAGGTAATTCCAAGTAGTTGCGAGTTGTATAAGAAGGATTTCTTTCCCCAATAAAGACAAACCTTGCATGCATGGGATTTTATATCCTGCTTTGTATAAATTAGTCCCCATCGTGCTAATCTCTGCATATACAATGTCCAAAGGTATATGCCAGTAATCAATGCTCAAATTTCAAAATTATTTGTTTAAAAAAATATTAAAGAAAAATATAAGGTCAGTTAAAATTCAACACATAATTAAGGTAAAAAATATCAGTCTAAAACAAAACCCAGAACCATTTGTACACGCAATCTTTAGTATTATACTGCAATTTCAAGAATCTGTTAGGTTGTCGTTGTTTGTGAGTCTTCTTAATTTTAGTCAATTGCAAGCAGCAGCTTCAAGCCAGAAGCTACAACTTGTCGATGCTCAAATGAACAGAAACTAACCAGTATTATATTGTTCCATAATTTTACCAAAAGTAACAGTTTTGAAGCATTGTTGATAGCTGTAAACTGTGAAAGCGAGCATTTTCTGAATTAACTAGATAATATCAGGCTCTTATACTTTGCCTAGAGACATATCAATTGAGATGCTAATATTGATTTTATCTTTTTCTAGTAAAGAAGTAACCATCGACGTACCAACACCATAACAAATTCCGTATAAAATTCCTGTTTTCTATCTGGAAATTTAAAATTAAAACTTGGGGATAGAAATACATACTTCTTTGTATTCCTTTGCAATGAATGCATTACCAACGAAGTAAGCACCACAAATCAAAGAAACCACAATGAGGAAACTCCAAAGGAACAACCTATTCTTTGGTTCTGGCAAGACAAAACCCTGACAAAGACAATAATTATAGTAACTTGAGAAATTACAGTTCCATAAACTCAAAATGATAATTTAGAAAGTTTATTATCTCATTATTCCTGTTATATGTACACAATTTCTAAATCAACCAACAAAGCAATCATAAAATTTAGAGGAATTAGCCAAAAAGTGATAAAAGCTTAGTTCATTTTGCTCCTGCTTCAACATGACAAATAACAGCATGTCCAGAATAATATTATTTTTATCATCTGTGCTTACAAACCTTACCAAAAAAACCCCGCAATTTAGGCATAGAAAATACAATACCCAAGTTGTCTTGTATCACGGAAATAGATGAAGGTGAAAATATGTAATTAGCCACTGAAAATCATACTCTCCACTAATCTGAGAAACTTACAGCTTTACAAGGATCTACCAGTCGAACAAAGTATTCAGGAATCAGAATAACTTGTGGAAATTTAGAACATATCTAAGGAGATAAGACCAGCACGAATGATTTCCTCTTTTCTTTGGTAAAAACCAAAAGAAATTAAAAAATTCAATAGAATAAAACATCAACATAGAACGTTGCTTCTTCTGATGCAAGGTTGCAGGATATCTACTTTCAATTCTTTTGGAATGAAAGCAATTTAGTCATCTAAAATTTGAAAGTAACCAAAAATCTTCCATTCACCCGAAATTTGAAAAAAAAAAACAATAAACAGAGTAAAGTCTTAATGGGTCAAAACTCAAATAGGTTTTGAGCTGACAAGTGTTGAAATTGAACAGAGAACTTAATAGCGACAAGAAAAAGTAGTTTAATTTCAATGATCAACCAAACACTTACTTCCAAACATGTTTCCTGAGGGAACTTACACAGAGACACACAACGTTCCATTTCCTTCTAGTTTTCTCAGTAAATCCCGCCACCCAAACAGAAAGCAAAGGGAAATGCAACTCAAACTCAACCAAAAAAATAATCATTTTTTATTTGCAAAAAAAAATTGATTACTTTATAATCCAACGTTAAATAGTTCAAACCCATTATAAGACCATTTGGAAAAAAAAAAAAAAAAGAGCGGTCGCAGAAAATATATGCTGGCTAGAGTGAACACCCATCATTCAAAAAATCCCATTTTCTGAAAACAAAGCACGAACAGAATCACATAGACACCAAAAAGTGAGAGCGAGAGAGCTTACAGAATTGAAAGCCTTCATTTTATCTTCTGGGTGAAGAAGCGAAAGCAGAAAGGCAAGTACATAAGACTAATAGAAAAGATAACTTTTTTTTTCTTCTCAATTTAGATAAGAACTATCAGAAAGGAAAGAAAGGAATACTTATAGATACGAGAAGAGAAAGTTGATTGGAGAAAGGGAGGAATAAGAAGAAAGGGCGAAGGCAAGAGAGAAGAAAGGAAGGAGAAAGAAAGAAAAAGAGCATGCAGAAAATGATGGTATGGCGAAACGACACCGTAGCGAAGGTAGAAAAAAGTCTATCTTTTCATAAATGTCGTCTCTCCAAAGATACACCACGTCACGTTGATAGCGACATTAAAGTAGTTTTTTAAATTTTTATAAATATCATTAAAGTAATTCTTCAGCTACTAATAAAATTGATGACGTTTAATTATTGTTAAAAAATTAATTTAATATTAATTATAAATAAATGATTAAATATGATATTTATTTTTAAGTGATCAAAATAAACGTATAATATTATCATTTTTAGAAGATTATTTGAGCTTAATAAATTATTAAATATTTTTAAATTATTAATTATATTTAATAAACTTTAAACATGAGAAATTTTTATGTACACAGGCTATAAGTTAATTTTTTTATACTATATCATTAAACATGTGAGTCACTATCATCTTTTATTATCCTTACACTAATAATTATAAACATTCAAAATAACTCATAGCACAAGGTAAATATTACAATGTACCTAAAGTGGAATAAAAGAATCAATAAAAATTAACTCAATTGAAAAGACTAAATGGCATCTACAAAAAGGTCTTAAATTCTATTTTTATTAATATTTTTTATTAATAGGTTATTTATCCCATTAAAACTTATGACGCACCACCATAATGTAACAACCTTTCTTCTAATTAAACTTTTCATCATTGAAGAAAAAGTGGAATGAAAGGTCAAGTGGGGTGGTCCAATATCAAACGAAACAACGCCATTATTAGTGGAAGACGGGGAGAGAGGGAGGAGTTCTCTGTTTTTGATTGAGAGGGAGAAGAGAGAAGAAGAAGAATAGAGAATAAGCACATAAAATATTCTAGTATTTTAGTACAGTACAGAACTGTCTCTTCGTTTGGCTTATCCACGCTGGAGTCTCTGTTTGAAGTTAAATCCCCTTGTCACCTGGAATAGTGGATTTTGTATTCCATGTAATCGTGGGCGAGTTACACGGAGCATGTGTATGCTATCATGTCATGTGCGAGCGTTGTTCTCACGTCTAAAATGAAACGCAGCGTGTTCGCTGTCTTTTTCAGTTATATTTTTCTTTTCCTTTTTGAATTATAAAATTGTGCTTTCAAAATCTTACGTAAATTTTTATTATTTTGGCACAAACTTCCAAAACCAGTTTATGTGAATTTTTAAAATAAAAAGTAAAATTTCATAATAAAGAAATTTTAAAAAAAAGATAAGAATAATTTATTTTTAAAAATTAAATAGAAATTTATTTTTATTCATTACTAATTAATTAAAAGATTAACAGTAGATGAGAATATATTTTTAGATTGTATTTTTTGTAACAAGAGGAAAGGTAAAAGAAATTATGAATTTAAACTAATAATGAGTTAACAACTTGTGTTGGTTCGAGTGGAAGAGACTCAGTCACCTTAAACATTTTGTCTCAGGTTTAAATTTTGTGGCGGTGTGTATAGAGAAAAACACAGTTATGAGGGGTCTTTACTTCACGCGTCTGATCGTACCTTGAAGGATTAATTTATTGTCTTCTAGGCGATGGATATCTTGGTTTACAATAAAAAAAACTAATAATGAGTTGCATTTTTTTTTTAATTTTTTTGATTTTATTATATCAAACAAGTAAAGAATAATTTTCTATTATGAAGTTTTCATTTTTCATTTTTCATCTACTCCTTTTTATCTTGACTGATGATACCTTTAATCATGATGACAGTAAACCCTATCATAATGTGTATGACAAATTTACATATAAATAAACGGAAATAATTAGGGGAGAGTAAGAAAGAAAAACTAGGTATTTAATTATTCTCGCATTTTTTTGGATAAGCAGTAAACAAATGGACACATCTCATCTTTGGTTAATTTTCCTTTAGATAGATCATTTTTTAGATTTTTAACCATATAAAGTGAAACGAAACATTCAAAAATTTGCCATTATTTGAAAATGATTTGGCAAAATCCCATTAAGATTAGGGCCCGTTTGTATTAGTTTTTTTAGGAGTAGAAGTGTTTTTTTAGAAATAATAAAAATGATTTTTTTAGAAGTTAAAAAGTTCAAACTTAAAAAAAAAACACTTCATATGTAATAAAAAAGCACATGAAGTACTTTTTTCATAAGCTTGAACTCTTTAATTTCTAAAAAAAAGTATTTTTATTACTTCAAAAAAGCATTTCTACTCCAAAAAAAGCTAACACAAACGAGCCTTAAAGTTTTATACAACTTTTGGTGGAGGAAGGCAAAATATGTAAGCTATAACTCTGGGAGTTGTTATGGTACCCTAATGGATTTAATACCCAGAGTGAGTTGTCAATCATTTATTAACTGTTGGTTTTACAATAAATGTTAAAGAGTCTATTAAATATAAATAACAACTAATGAATGTTAGACAATTCACCCTACGTACCGGTACCTTATAATTCTATTTTATTTTTGGAAGTCTAATATTTGTTTCCGTGCAGTAGCAATTGTTGGGTAAAATAGAGTTTTCCTTTTCTAAATATATTTAAATTTATAATTAGGTGGTACTTAAACCAACAAGTTGTGCTTACATTAATTAATTCATTTTTTGGTTTGATTAAAAATAGGTTATTCTCACTGAAACTATGATATTCTTGTGGCTTAGCACAGGAAAAAAAAATCTATATACTAGATCTATCAAATTTCTTTAATTTTTCTCAAGTGCATATACAGGGGGGAGGGCACGCTAGGAGTGAAATGTCATGCTTAAATCGTTGCACCACTGAATTCAGAGCATTGGGACTCATACTCGATGATATTAGATGGATGGGCAATCAGTTTTGGGGATGACATTCTATTTGGATCCCACGTACTGCAAATGGAAATGCTCATTGTATAGCACAGAATGAACAATCTAACAATATGCCGTTTGGTTTAAGAAGGTTTGAGAAAATATTCTTTATTAGAAATAGTATTTTTAAGAATGATGATTATTACGTATGGTTAATTAAATTTTTTTTTAGAAATGACTATAACTGTCGATAACAACAACCGAAGTCGCCTGCAACTATTAACCTCTGGTGTGGCAGGGGTGGGTGGATTCTCATGATTAGGGCGGTGACTGAAGTCGTTGAATTTAGGTGACCAATATGGTGGCTAAAGTCATTGGTCATTGTTAGCCGTTACCGCTGGCTTGTGGTGACTAAATTTTGGTGACTAGCACAATGGTCGAAGTCGGCGGCGGCAGTAATGGTGGTTAGATTTCGGTGACTGGCGCGGTGGCTGAAGTTGCCGGTCATCGTCAACTGGCAACAGCGATGAGAATGGCCAGATTTCGGTAATTGGCCGCCGCAGACGATGGTCAATGGTCGGTGATAGCCGATGGCGATCATCGATAATGACATGACAATTTTTGATTAATAACATGAAAATAGAAGGGTAGATATTTTGGACCTTTTACATGACAAAAATATTCTCATGCCATGAGAATGTTACAAACTCACCTTCCCCATGAGAATGAAAGTGTGAGAATATTGGTTAAAAATCATTCTGGGGAATCATTTTTGAATGAGAATGTTTTTTCAAAACTTGTACCAAACATGAGAATCCAACATTTCCATGTAAAAATTCTTAAGAATGAAAAAACACTCCGTGAACTAAATGCCTCGTAAAAAGATCATTTAGCTTGAAGAGCTACTTAATTTGTTATCTCATGTACTTGTGACTGATTTTGTGTTTTTTAAACAACGAAAGAAAGAAAGAAAGAGTAATAAACAATAAAATGGGACAAAGAGGTTCCTGAAGCATCAACTAAAACAAGCAAAATTCAAATCCGCTAAAGGAACTAGAATCTCATAGTAACCTGGCACAATGTTGATGCTAAAGTTAGCAAGTTAATTTGCACAACGATTTCCGTCTGGAGGAGTGTGAGTCACATGTATTTCCCAGCCTAGGTGCAGCCAATTTTTTATCCTGTTAACCAAGTGGTTCCTTCATGTAATAACCTTATCCTTATTGGTTAGGGCATGAACAGCATTTTGTGGAATCATTTTCAAGAATAATTTTCTTAAACCCCATACTCTACGCAAGCTTCAAACCAGAGAGGATTTCCCAAAGTTCCGCATTGACTTATATTCATTATCTTTAAGATGCTTAACATTCCCAAATAATTAATTGTGAGTGATGAATTGCTCCTTGAAATTAAAAAATGGTTACCATGTTGGCGTGTTCTGTTTTTTTTCTCGGCGTGAATCATGCATATATTTAATTTATTTATTTGTATATCTGTATCCAGTTCTTTAGATCAAATTAGTGCTTAACAAAATCTGCATTATGATTTACCAAAAAAAATCTGCATTATGTAATATATAATGACTGAATTGTAGTTGATAATGTTGACTAAAAAATCAAAAGGCATGTCCACTTAACATGCTCTGCTTATGTGGGTGTGTGGGGTCGTTGTTGTTTGTTGATATTTATTGTTTTGGATTATTTAGTAATATGGGAAATGTTGTGGAGTACGGAAGACTTCAGCACTAAATTTACCGAATAGACACGCCTTGGTGAGTTTCACTGTGAGACTCACATATACTGTGAGTGGGTCCCATTAAAACCATGTATATTATTCTATTTCTTTACCAATTCTCCCGGACTCTAGAACTACTCTTAGTAATATATAAGCAGTGGTCTGAAAACCGGACCGGACCGGCCGGTCGGACCGGTTCGACCGGGAACCGGTCACCCCGCCAGTCCGGTCTACCTCCAAAAATCGGCCAGGTCAAAAACCGGTCAAAAACCGGTGAACCGGTCAAAAATCGGTGAACCGGTCGACCCGAACCGGTCCAACCGGTCCTCTTTTTTTTTTTTTTTTTTTTTAAATAAATTTTATTAATTCAAATAATGTCATTTTGATCTAAAAATTGAATATAAGTCAATCTAAAAAGAATTTTATATAAAATACTTAAACTTAAATTGTATAAAAGCTTATAAACTGAATGTATAATTGATTATATATCTCATTGAATTGAAATTAACATTTTTTTAAACAAAAATAAGTTATAATACTGTTACATAATACTTTGGACTCTCAAAAAATAAACTGTAAACTATTTTTTATTATTTGTGTTGTTTTTTATAATTTTTAATTTTTTTAATTAGTATATAATATATATTTATATATATATAAATATATTTAATTATACTCCGGTTCAACCACGGTTCAACTACGGTTGAACCATTGAACCTTGAATCAGTCCCCTGACCGGTTCAATCACCGGTTCGGTTTTCAGAACCTTGTATATAAGTCTACTACTGAATACTGATAGTGATATTTTAACACCTGAAGATAATGGATAAAAGAATTCTTAATTACTAGATTGTAGTTCAATTAGTATTTTATCTAATTTTTATTAAAGATATATAGTGGGGGTTCGATCCTCACATTATCATATTTGATCCCCTTTAAGTTTAATATAACTTTCTTAATTAAAAAAATCCCAAATACTAATAAAAACAACTTGAGTATTTTAAGGCTGCCTTCTAAAAATTAACCATTTTCTAATTCTTGCTTTTTTGTTAAGTAAGAGTGTTCATAATAAATCAAATCAATTTAAACTAAATAAACCAAACAGAAAAATCGAAAACCAAATAAAATTAATTAATTTTGATTTTATTTTGTTTTTTTTTAATGAAAATTGATTGATTCAGTTTTATTTTTAGTTTTCATTTATGAAACTGATCAAAACCAAATCAAACTCATATAATTACATATGTATTTTTTTATATTTACATATCTATGTATTATTATATTTTAATTTGTTATTGTTTCTATCAAAACTTTTAAGCTAAATTGTTGTTTATATCTATTTAATGATTTTTTTGTTAAAAAATTTAGGCTAATTTGTTAATCATTGACCCATGAATTGAAAAAATGAACTTGTTTATGAATTTTTTTATAAAAAAATATTTAGTAAAAATCTAATTAAACTAAATCAAAACAAACCAATTATAATTTATTTAGTTTAATTTAATTTTTAAATAAATTTAAATTGATCGATTTTTATTATTAAAAAAATCAATTAATTTAATTTAAATAATCTTTTTTCTATTTCAAAACCAAACTAATTTAAATCGCAAACACCTTTGATCCTAAGCCTTTTTTTAAAACGCTTTTTATAAGCATTGGTTACAAGTTGATTGACTAAAAAAGTCTATATTACACGGGTCATGGTGCATGTAATGTATTATGTATACATCGCTTTAAGCCACCAGAAATTAACTGTTATATTTTTTTTTCTTCTTCTCAAAGTGAAATGACCACATGTATAAAAAGCATTTATTTCACTTTAAAAAATTGTCATTCGAATATGTAATAAACTAATAAAGTGTACCTTTTTAAGAGTCGCTAAAAAATAAATAGGAATTATTTTATTTGAGATAATTTTTAAATGTATAAACCAAAAGAACACATTATTTAGTTATTTATGATGTATTAAAATAGGCCGATTCATCAAATAATCAAAAGAAAAGTGAGGGTTTAATTAAGAAAATATGAGCCTAAACCATGTGTGAGCTGGCAAAGCCAAGCTCAAAAATAGGTCGGTTGGACAATGTGAATTTTCTCTTGTAATGTGTATTTAATTTTGTTATTATTTATTAATGTCTCTACTTAAATAGTTTATGTTATACAAAAACATAAAAAAGAAGAATCAAATTTGGTGAATACATATCAGTCCTTTTCTTTATCCATTTGAATATGATTATGAACATACTTGTTCTAATTATTTGAATTGATTAATTTATGATTTAAGATATGATTTATAAGTATATCCTAAATCGTTTAGGCAAAAAATAATATAATAAATCTTCACTGTTTATATTGTTAACATTAAATATAATTATGTTATACTTGTATCTAATAACCTACATGGCTTTTGTAGGCTTTGATTGATGTGAGAATTTTATTTATCACTAATTTATTAGTAGACACACAAAAAAAAAAGACAAAAATAAAATTAAATTGAATGGCTAGTGGGCCAACCCACAACCTGTATTGGCTCAACCTGACTCAACACTTCTAATGTTCATTATAAATTGAATTGCCACTCAAGTGATTATTTGTTCCTTTATTATAATTACAATAATTAAAATTTCTTTAAATGTAAATCTCCCAAATAATTATTACTAGTTATTGAACCTTATTTTAATTCATTAAACACTTTTTTCTTTTAAGTTTCTTATTAGCTATATACTTTTTTTTTTGTGACAAGATTAGCTATATACTTTAAACATCTCAACTCACGTAATTTTTTAATTTTTCTAAGTAGTGTTGAGATTAACTTGTTGTACATATCATTACTAATTTATCTTTTTAATATGGTGAAAGGAAACTAGAGAAAATTAAGAGATTTAAGAAGAATAACAAAATACCTTGCAATGTATCCACTAAAAGTTCACCTCATGTTTGTGCGCATACTTAAGTTGGGAACTAAACTTCAATGACTAATAATTGATCCTGTGCATATCATCGTACATAAATAAAATAGATTAGCTAAAAATATATCAGCAGTGCTATTTAGTATGGAAATTTTTGCATGAATCTCACACGAATTGACGTGGCAATAATCAGATAAAGAAAAAAACGAAAAAACAATTAGGAAAAAAAAAAGTGAAACAACTCATGATAAAACCAAATTTCTCCTCACAAAAAGCTTTGTAACAAATTTACGAAATACTTTTTGTACCATTTAGCATTTTCCAAAATATATATATCAAACTGCTTGGAAACTACGTTAATTAAACAACGTATAATTAATAACTACACTTTATCTAAATTGATGCCTGAATGTAGTATATAAATGATTGAATATATATAAATAATGAGTAATATCTCATATTAGTTTAAATCTTAATAAGGATTTATTAGTATAAAAAGAGAATAACTGACATTGATAGCAAAAACTTCTAACTTACAAGTAAGTAGAATCCAAACTTCAACCAAACGGGGAAAAGATTGAAATGAGACTCATTCACATAACAAGAAGCTAAAAATAAAAATAAAAATAAAAGTTAGGTCTCTGGTCACCAATCACCAGCAACAGACATACCAACAATAGAAGATACTTTAATATTATTTTCCGTTTGGGTTCAAAAGCTTCCTCATTTAAGTGTCACATTTCATATAAGATACCGATATTTTATTTTATTTTATTTTTTTGGCTGATGTAAATGATGGTTTCTTATGCAATAATTTAACCAATTTCATGCAGAAATTAGATTAGTGTATATCTTATGCTAAAATCAAGGCCTCCAACTATCAACGTTATGCGTAGTAGTCTCTTAAATAAATAACAAATCTCATTGGTTTTTCTGATTTGGATTCCACTCTTGATTCTATTTTGAACATTTGTTTTCTTTGTTTTTGTAGTACGCCAATTCATTCAGTTTTCAAAAAATTACCTTATTAACATAATGACACGCTAAGCAACTTAAAAGAAAAGATCAAACAATATGACTTAATTTATGCTAGCACTAAGCATCTTCATAAATAACATGCATGTCAGTACATTTTCTTTTTATAACTTATAAGTATCTTAATTTAAATGATGGAAGCTAGTCATTTAAATAAAAAAGTTAAAGTGAGTGAGTTGAAATAATAAATTTAGTGATAAGACTCCATATATAATCTACCAAAAACAAGAAGTTATTACTTGACAAAGTTCAAAATAAATTAAAGATGTTAGATATAAATTTAATTTTAATGACCCACAATAAGTGACTCACGTAGTAAGCAAGCTTTAGTTTAGTGGTTGAAGAATCTCTACAATGTCAGGAGTTCAAGTATGCTGAAAAGCACATGTGAGGAAGAGCAACCTTCATACTTTGAATAAGATTAATCTTACACCTAAAAAATATAAAGATATCTAGGCATAGACAAAAAAATTAATTTTGACGTAACTTTGAATCCAAATATAACACATTAACTTGAATATGAGCTTATCAAATATAATTATATATGAAAAAGTTAAACATTTTAGTTCAAAATGTTTAGTATCACATTTTTTATTAATGAAAAATTGAAAAAAATTGATATTGGATTTTTGATAATTAAAAATAATATTTTCACTTTAAAGATTTGATGTATATTAAAAAATATTGATATTGAATAAAATAAATGATATTGTTGATATTTACTATTCACACTCTTTATTAACATTTTATAATTGTAATTTAAAAAAAAATTCTCAATTAATAATGTTTATGTAAGTAAAGTATTAAAATATATAAAATTATAATTTAATTGATAATAATTGAAGAAATTACAATTTAAATTTATTAAATAATGAATGTTAATATATAATTGGGAGTATTGATAATCCCATCCTAAACAACTTTATTACATGTAACAATTTATATTTAAGGTATGTTTAATAAACATAATTGAAAATTCAACACTAAAATATTTTTGTGATAAAAGTTAAGCACGTAAGCTTTCCAATCAGCCGAGTTTTTTTTCTACTTTCTTGGTGATAACTTTTAAAATATAAATTTATCATAATAAAATTTTTTCAATTAAATAATATATTAAAATTTTATTAATTTTTTTATTTTAAAATTGAATTGAACCTTTTAATAAATAATTCATCTCTATATATTTTTTATAAGATAAAAAAAATACTATTTGGGTCTATCACTAATATCTTCATTCTGAATTTAGTTTCTTAATTATAGACCAATTTTTCAAACAAATTTCTTATATATCAATTTATGCAATCTAATTCATCGTTAATAAAAATTCACATTAATTTAGTATTTTTATGATTAAAATTAATCTCAAATTCACTTTATTCTTGGAATAATTTGATGTAATTTTTTTTTATCAATGAGAAACTAGATTAATTAAATTGAGAACTAATATAATATTGAAGAGCTAAAATAATTTTTTTAATAAATTATAATATATATTCATGATATTATTCTGATTATATTTTAATTAAACAAAATATATAATATTCTTATAAATCTGTATGAATTATTTTGTGATGTAAAGATGAGTTTAATATAACTTTGGCGAGAAAAAAAGAAAGAAAGAAAAAGAAAAAGAAAAAGAAAAAAGAAAGGTAGAATGTAATGGAACGATGCGTTTAAGGGGGTGGCAAGATATGGTTGGGTTGGGTAGAAATCTGTTCTTGTTCTTGTTCTTGTTCCTCCGTTCCGTTGAGTGGTTAGTTAGGGTTTACAGTTTGCACATCAAAATTCCCATTTCCTTTCATTTCCTTTCATATTCTCACACTCGCCTCGCCAGCGCCTTTCGCAATCCCTCCAATCCATACTTTCATTTCGGTATCTCGCGAAATCCAAACTATCGTGCGATACGGTACCATTTCTTCTTCCTTCATTTTTCCCCAATCCACCTTTTTTTTTGTTTTTTAATCTCATTAACCTTCATATTTTCATTCTTGTTGCTTTCAAGTTTGATCATTTATCATTAAAACGAAACTATGCAATTTCTTGCTGTTAATTGGCTATACCTTATAAAATTTCCCTTCACTCAATAATTTTTTTTCTTTTCTGTCATTAGGTATGTCTGTGTAGTGTTTGGGGTGCTAATAATAATAATAATAATAATAATAATAAAGAAATTTTTGGGTTCACTTTGATTAGGCCTGTGGATGCTAGTAGACTAGTTAGTAGTTGATCAATTTTGTATCCCATGGGGTTTCTGTCTTCTGTTGCTTGTCACCATCTGGTTTTGAGAACCACATCTTTGAAAATGGATCTGTGGGGGTGGGAGGAGGTGATGATGATGACCAATGAACCTCGCTATAGTTTGGCTGATGGTACCAAATGCGAATGGTATGCATTTTTTCTTTTTTTAATTTTCTTAATCTTAGATATTGTTATTTATGTGTTGATGTTAACAGAAGGACAATGGTTACTATTAATTTGATTTCATGCTGTTTTTCGTATTATTATTATTTGAGTTTGAATTATGAAATTTTCAGAAAAGTTAATTTGTTGGCAAAAATGTGTTCTGCTATATAATGCTGGTGATGCAGTGCTACTATTTAGTATTACTCAATGCAAAACTTATTAATAATCTTCTAGTAGCCTATCAACAGTTCGTAAAATTTCACCACATACTAGGTGAAGAAGTGTTTTGACAACCAACAAACCAAGCAGCTACTTGATCAAGCTCAACTGAAAAGGAAAACCTGCACTACAGCTTTGCTATTAATTGATGTTAAGATTCCCTGAAGATTCCAGCATTAAATGTATACCTACACAGGCCAGAAAGTATATGGGCTGATATGTAACCATGAGGGCATAATTAAGTTCTTACAGTCTGTATTCCTACATTATTAAGTTCTTAGAGTTTGTAAAACTTGAATGTGATGATAAGTCAGAAACGAACAAATTTTCTTGTAGAAAAAAAAGGCCTAGAATAATCTGAAATGTTATCAGATGTGATAAGCCATTCTAGGCTTCCTTTTTCCTTTTGTTGTGGAAATACATTAACACTTAATTGAGTTCTCGTATTATGAATGATCATTCATCATCATTGTTACTGTTGTCATTTATAATTAACTATTTTTTCCCTTTGTGGCCACTTGGGTTGTAGTCTGGTGGTCAGGAAGCCTCCTCCAAACCAAGAGGTCCCTTTTTTGACCCCATAGTTACCCTCTGTTTACCAGTCAAGGGAAAAGACAATCTCTTTGCGTTGGTTTAAAGATGTTATTATTGAGCTGATGATATTCTTTTTATTTTTTAGCTGACATGTGGTGATATTCTATTATTTGATATGAGATAAAACTCAGTCAGTTATCTATTTGATTGTGGCAGCTAATTATTTTTCACTTTGTTTTCCCCCTAAAATATAGGGCATAGGATATCTTAAGTTGGTCACTGGAAAAATATATAATGTCTGAAGAGGCTGGATCCATGTTGGTAGTTTATGATGATCCCTCTGACCAACGGTCACTATCTTTGGATGATACAAGCAGCACAGAGGAATCACCTGATGAAACCAGGCTCTCCTTGGAAACAACTAATGATGCGATTCCATATATTGGTCAAAGATTTTCCACTCATGATGCTGCTTATGAATTCTATAGTGAATTTGCCAAGAGGTGTGGTTTCTCAATTCGACGTCACCGTACAGAGGGAAAAGATGGTGTTGGAAAAGGACTCACTAGACGCTACTTTGTTTGTCACCGTGCCGGTAACACTCCTGTCAAAACATCAACTGAAAGTAAACCTCAAAGAAATAGAAAATCTTCTCGCTGTGGTTGTCAGGCTTACATGCGGATAAGCAAGACAACAGAATTTGGTGCTCCAGAATGGCGTGTGACTGGTTTTGCTAACCACCATAATCATGAACTTTTAGAACCAAACCAAGTTCGATTCCTTCCTGCATACCGAACTATTTCAGATGCTGACAAAAACCGAATCCTTATGTTTGCCAAAACAGGGATCTCTGTCCATCAAATGATGAGGCTTATGGAGCTTGAGAAGTGTGTGGAACCTGGATATCTGCCTTTTACTGAAAAGGATGTGAGGAATTTACTCCAGTCGTTTAGGAAATTAGATCCAGAAGAAGAAAGCTTAGATTTATTAAGAATGTGCCGAAATATTAAGGAGAAAGATCCTAATTTTAAATTTGAGTACACACTTGATACGAACAACCGTTTGGAGAATATTGCCTGGTCATATGCCTCATCAATCCAGTTGTATGATATCTTTGGTGATGCAGTGGTGTTTGATACAACACACCGCCTGACTGCATTTGACATGCCGCTAGGGATATGGGTTGGAATGAATAATTATGGAATGCCTTGCTTTTTTGGCTGTGTGCTTCTACGAGACGAAACCATGAGGTCATTTTCCTGGGCATTGAAGGTAGTGTAATGAAGAAGTTATCGTTATTAGTATTATTTGGCTTTTGTTTCATATTGTGTTATGGCCTCTTAGATTATTTATTGAAATACTTCAATGTGGCTTAATGAAAACGAATGAATGGAAGGACAACAAATTTTATAACTGAGATTGAGTAGCCATACAAAATAGGGTGGTTTCTAGGATATACTTAATGTGCAAGTGGTCATAAATGGAAGCCAATTTAAATCACTGCCATTGCAAAGAGTTTCTTGTTGAGTAGTCCTCCCCATGGTAATTGTGTGTAAGCACCTTATGCTAGTATCTTTTTCTCTTCTTTTCCATTCTTCTAAAATGGACAAGGTGTTTTAACTATGGATGAGAATTTCTTTGTTCCTTTCTTCTTTTTTTTTCTCTCTCCCTTATAGAGTCTCTATTAATTTTTGAAAAGTTCTACAGCTCTTTGATTTACATAGGTATTTTTTTGTTTTCTTGTTTTTTTTTTTTGTTTTTTTTTCACCTTCTTGGAAGGCTTTCTTAGGGTTTATGAATGGGAAGGCTCCACAGACTATATTAACCGACCAAAATATATGTCTCAAAGAAGCACTAGCCATGGAAATGCCGACAACCAAACATGCTTTCTGCATATGGATGATTGTAGCAAAGTTTCCATCTTGGTTTAATGCTGTTCTAGGGGAACGTTACAATGAGTGGAAGGCTGAGTTTTATAGACTTTATAATCTTGAGTCAGTTGAGGATTTTGAACTAGGTTGGAGGGAAATGGTGTGTTCTTTTGGGCTGCATTCCAATCGGCACATGGTTAATTTATATAGTTCACGCTCACTTTGGGCATTGCCATTTTTGAGAAGCCATTTTCTTGCGGGAATGACTACAACTGGTCAGTCAAAGTCAATTAATGCTTTCATTCAACGGTTTCTGAGTGCACAGACTCGGCTTGCACACTTTGTTGAACAGGTATTGTATCTTTCTGTCTCTCTTGGTTTGGATTTTTTGTTCAATCGGTTTCACAGTTTTTTTTTTTTTTTTTTTTTTTGGTGAAGTGAATTTGTATGTGTATTCACTTTTTTGCTCAGCAGAATAAGTTTTATCCTACTTTTTAGAGAAAGAAAAGCTTTATCTTTGTGTTAACTTGGGTTTGCACAATCAGGTAGCTGTTGCTGTGGATTTTAAAGATCAAACTGGAGAACAACAAACCATGCAACAGAATCTCCAAAATGTTTGCCTTAAAACAGGAGCCCCCATGGAATCACATGCTGCCACAATCCTCACTCCTTTTGCCTTTTCAAAGCTTCAAGAACAACTTGTGTTGGCTGCACATTATGCTTCTTTTCCAATTGAAGATGGTTTTCTTGTGAGGCACCACACCAAAGCTGAGGGAGGTCGAAAAGTTTATTGGGCCCCTCAGGAAGGAATTATAAGTTGCAGCTGCCACCAGTTTGAATTCTCTGGAATTCTCTGTAGGCATTCTCTTAGAGTTCTTTCAACAGGAAATTGCTTTCAGATCCCAGATAGATATCTTCCCATTCGTTGGCGTCGAATCAGTATGCCCTCTTCTAAGCTTCTTCAGAGTGCACCAAATGATCATGCTGAAAGAGTTCAGTTATTACAAAATATGGTTTCATCTGTGATCACAGAATCTGCCAAGTCGAAGGAACGATTAGATATTGCAACAGAACAAGTGTCCATCCTTCTGTCTCGAATAAGAGAGCAACCAATTTCATTACAAGGTGTCAGAGATATTTCTTCTATCAATAGGAATCTTTGACTCCAGGATGCTGCAACATATGGTTAAATTGGCACTGTGTGGTTCAATGATGGGCGGTACACTAGAATGTTTATGAGAAAGCAAATTGATTGGATTTGTTATGCTAGATTGAAACTATCTGAAGGGGAAAGAAGCCGTCTATTGGCTTGAAATTCTTCTGCAGTGACAATTTTGTAGATTGGTAAATGCGAAGTTGCATTGTACCACAAGGATTTTATTCTGTAAAGATGTATAGATAATTTGTTTATATGCATCCTTTTATTATGGGCAATCTATCTGCCATGGTTAAAAATTTAGAGGATCCGGTGTTTGTAATCAGGATTTCAAGATTCCAATGAAAGAACCCTCTTAATCAACATCCTTTAGGACAAAGATCCCATTAAAATTTGCCAAAGATTGGGAAGAGTATTAGATGTTTTACTCTCTGTAAAAGCTTGCATAACTTCAGCCAATTCTCCACCCAAGTTTTTTCTCCCCTTCTATGATATTGTCTTACCTTCTACCGTCAAGTATTTTAATCATTATTGGAGAAAGGTATTGTTGGATATTTAACTGTTATAATATCTCAAAATATGTTTAGAGTAGTTTAAAATATTTTACAATATCTACAAATCATCTTAAGAATATATTGTAGAATCAATTAGTCTTTTAATTAATGAGTAATTTTAGGAGTTGTTTCTTAATTTTATTTTTTAATTTCATTATGTTTATTAATTTATTTTCCTATTTGATTAGGGTTAGGAGCTTATAGTATTAGTGTATTTGAACTTATACTAATAATATTACACTAGTACTTGACTTAACTTTTAACATAAATAAGTGTTAGTGATTTGTATTTTATGCACGTTATATCAATATAATTCATTATTCATTTGTTTGGCTATTCTCTTTTCCTTCATTTTATGATATTTTTTTTATACTATTAAATTTATGTATGTTCAAGTCAATTTTTTTTAATAAATTTAAGTTAATAATTTTGGATATTTACTTAACTTTTTTATTTAATAATTGTCTCTACTAATATCTATTTTTTTTAAAAAAAAAAAACTTTAACTTACGGTAGATAGGGTATAATATGTAAAATATTATTTAATTAGATATTTCATCTTTTTGTTGTATCAATATTATCCTAATTTTGTGTAAAATACATCTCTTATTCTTGTCTGATTTCTTAATAAGATATTATTAAGTAATTAGGTAAGAGTGTTGCTACACAGCACACCTGTACCAAGTTTGTAAAAAACCGACTCTCTCGACAAGTGTATCATAAGTTTTCATTTTAAGCAGAATAATTTCTTTTTTTTTTATAATAAAAATAACGGTTAGCAAATGAATTTATCAATTATCCGGGCTCATCCAGTAAAAAATAAGCCGAGCTGTGCAATATTTTCCAATTAAGTAATAAGTGAAAGAGTTAAAGTGGGAGATAATTAATATATGTGATAATATTAGGTGGTTAAAATAATTGCCAACAAGATAAATGCCTATTAATATTGGAATTCATATTAATTTGATGGACTAGTGCAGATAAGTCGACCAATTATATATAGAGGCACAAGATTTTTAGATATGTGTGATAATGAAAGCCAATTCAATTGCATTGTTTTGACTAACATAATAAGGCAAAAAGAAAATTAAGTAGGAATAGGATAATAGAACTATAACATTATGCCGCGCCGGTTTCTGTTTCAGGTTTGGTTGAAAATTCAGACATTGGGCCTTCTATGATCTACCAACTATGTATGCTTACTTACCTTTTTTTTTTTTCCCTCTCTAATTTTGCACACAAACTTTTGTTGATTTGGTCCTTCAAAACGCCGAAAAATTATTGTCTAGATCCGTTGTAGTTGTTGTCGTGGACGATTTGAGGCATGTTGTTGGGACTGGTATCGGATCACTAAAAGAAGTTCCTAGCACAACTGCGGTTGAATTTCACAATTTCTGGTTTGAAGATAAAGTTTCTTACTTTCCTATGTACATCAGGGTAAATGACTCTATTAGAGTTAATTTGGAAATAATTTATTAAATTAGTATTATTTTGAAACAATTTATCACAATGGTATAGTTTTTGCCACGTTCGCATACCACACTATTCTTTTTTTTTTTTTGACATGGCACTTGTGCTAGTTAAAGAAGCGCAACACTTGAGCTAAACAATGTAGCGCAAGTTATAAGAACTGTTGATTATATGCACGGTCTGACACATGTTAGATTTGCATGACTTGCGCAATACAAAGTAGCCCAAGTCACTTGGACCACACACATCACATCAGTTTAAAACTCTTGCAAAAAGTGACATGTGTCACATCCCTAGCACTTGCTTTACTTGGACTAGTGCAAGTGCTGGGGTGATGACATGTGTCCAAAGCTCCAGCACCACTTAGCCTTATAAATACCCCACCCTAAGCACTCAACTATCACTCACTCCTAAATCTACTCTCTACTCTTACTCTCGCTCTCAAATCCACTCTCTATTTTTACTTTCACTCCCAAATCCACTCTCTACTCTTACTTTCACTCTCAAATCCACTCTCAACTCTCACTCTCACACTGAGATCTTTATAATCTTCACCAAAAGTTAATTTTTGATTTTTTGATTTACAGAATGAGTCAATTAGTATTATTTGTGTATTCAAATGGGAGAAAATTTGAAAGGGCTAATGGGCTTATCTTCGAAGGTCGTAATAGAGCAGTTCCAATTGAACGTGATATCATGTTGGAGATGTTCAAAAAGAAGATTTCTTTGAAATTGAAATTATCGTCAAATCAGACGATATCAAGTCTTACATATCAATTTTTTAATGAAAATACATATGTAGGGCTTGAAATATTTGACGATGAAGATATTGAGTGCATGATTAGCACTTTCGAGCAGCATTTGACAGCGACTATGATGGAAGTTTATGCAGATATTTCTATCGTTGGTAGTTCGTCTGTACTTGTAACATCCCAACCGTTGAATGATGATGTTTGTTTCTCCAACAATGATGATGATTGCTTAAGTAATCCAATATTTAACAGTAGCGGAGATGAAGACGACGACGAAGACGAAATTTTAGATGATGATTTGGTCGACACTGATACTTTGGACGACTCTGATGATGTCATTGATGCTGATATCATAACTTTTTGGTGTGATGTGTCTACCCCGATTATAGTTGCTTCCCCAATTGCATCATCCCTACGTGGTTGTGGTAGCGGTAGTCGTTATCAACCGGGTGCACCTATTTCACTATCTAATCTTTATGTAACTTCCTCTCTACATTTTTCTTATATCAATTGGGAAGCACCAAACCAAGAGTCTGATTTCCTCGGATTAGATGTGCCCGAAAGTTGGAAGGGGGAGACGAATTATATGTTGGATTGCGATTTGACTCAAAAGATTCCGTCCAGTTGATCTTGAAACATTATTTTATAAGGAGACATCAAGCATTTATTGTGGTTGAGTTTAAGCCTACACTATTATCTGTGAAGTGTCCTAGATTTGGAGAATGGTGCACCTGGCGATTGAGGGCAATAATGGGGAAGAAGTCAGGAAAATGTCAAATTACAAAATATTTTGGTCCTCACATATGTGTCAATTCGGCGCTCACTCAAGATCATAAGAAGTTGGATTCCGACTTTATTTGTTTTTGTATATTAGGTATGATCCTTACTCAATTCATAAAGCCTAATTGTCAATATAAGTAAACATTATTATTTGATATGAATAATTTATGCGTATCAAGTATGGTAAACGAAGAGCCATCAGTGACAATTGCATTAATCAATGAAAGAATTAAAAGCATGTTCGGGTATCAAGTGTTATACCAGAAGTGCTGGAAGGCAAAGCAAAAGGTAATTGCGAAAGTGTTTGGTGATTGGGATAAGTCCTATGAAGACTTACCTGGATGGTTAGAGGTGATGGAATTACAGGTGCTCGGATCCGTGTACAAAATTCAAACAAACGATTTTGTAGTCAACAATTGTGGCGATGATAGATTTCAGAAGTTTCATCGAGTGTTTTGGGCATTTAAACGGTGCATTAATTAAAAATGAATACTATGTTATGCTACACACTATATAAAAATACCATAATAAAAAAATCTATAATATTTCATGAATTCACTTACATTTATGTATGCATAATTCCTAATTTCACTAAAATATATATCTTATCAACAAAATACACTACACACCTACCTACATTACAGTTACACATATTTTCATAGTATTTTATGTTACATTAATATTTTATCAAGAAAAAAATTAGACAACTACCTACATTACACAACTTAATATTTTTATAAAAGTAAAATTTCTATAATTATTACTTTTTAATGTATAATTCCTAATTACAGTTAAATAAATATTTTATCAAATAAATATAATATACAACTACCTACATTACACTAACACATATTGTCAATAAATAATACCATGTATAATTAAAGATAAATAAACTGACCAGTAAAAATACAAGCACCACGAACTGAACTATAGAGCAGATACAACTAACAAGCAAATGGAGCGTGCACTGAAATTTTTTGAACACATGCAGAAAAAAGTTTGTAATAGGTTTGGAGGGGGTGGGGTGGAAAGGGGACGACGGGAGCAGGGGAGTGGGAGAGGGGCGGGATGAGGGGGTATATATAGGGGCTAGGGTATCTGCCGCATGACATGTATTATGCATGCTCGACTTGCGCAAGTCTTGCACTAGTTTGACTAGCGCAAGTTGCGCATGCATGACACGTGTCATGCGTCAGATATCAATTGCACAATTTCCTTTAGCACAAGTGTTATGTCAGAAAATTAAAATAAAATAATGATATGATCTACTAACATGACAAAAATTACACTTATTATAATAAATTGTTTCAAAATAATACTAATTTAATAAATTGTTTTCAAATTAGTTCAAGTGGAGTCATTTACCCATGTATATCATCTCATAAACACACACTTCAAACGCATAATACGAAGCATACGCTTTACGCCATGTTGTCACTGTCAGTTTTTATTTTTATTTTTTTATGTGACATGTTGTCACTGTCAGTTAGAACATTACAAAACATTCCAATGTAAAAGTTATCTGTCATCGAAATAAAAGATAGTTTCTCGTTTTTTTTTTTTGGTGTGTTCATTACATAGATCTCTTATCTATTTTAAAAGCTCACATAAAACTCTATTGAATTTATAAAAAATCACTACAATTAGCTTCAAAGTATCAGGTCTAACAAATTGGTTAGTTAAACTAAATTTATAAATATTTTAGGATTAAATGTCATTCCTATAGTTGTTTAACATTATTTACTAGAAAAGAATAATACAATTATTTAGTGTAGCTGAGCTAAAGATTTAAACGGCTAGTTACTTAAATAAACATTCATTTAAACTTCATCAATTGAATAGATTCTTTTTCTTTTCTAATCATATAATCTAATAAGAGTACGAATGACAACCAAGGTCTGAGTAGGAGGGGTTCAGTCATCTTAAGCATTTTGTTTCGGATTCGATCATTAAAGCGGTGTGTATAGAAAAAAACGCAGTTGGAAGTAGTCCCCACTTTATGCACCTGACAATACTCAATGGGATTAGTCTCTCGTCTTCTGAGTAAAGGGATATCCTAATTTATAGAAAAAAGAATAAGAGTGACATATAATTAATGATTACAAAACACCTAATATCTAACAACTCAGTTTAGCGTTTTTATAAATACAAGAGATTTTGTATAAATTTTTATAATAGAGAGAAAGTGTCAATGTAGTAATGCAACACTACATATTCTTAAATCTCAAGAGTGTTCAAAATCATGACAAATGTTCCATTGCAAATAAAATCTGTTTGTATGAGTCTTCTTTAAATATTTAAATTTTTTTTAAATTTCAATATTTTTTTATATGTAAAATCAGTTGTACACAGATGACCTAATATATGTTTGATAAAATTGAAAATTTAGCAATGACAATTTGGTTCTAAATTTTTATGATGAAAAATTTAGCATTGATTATGTCATTTTAAAAAGTTTTTATTTTCAGTGCTGAAGTTGTATTAAAGGAAACTATTAATATTTAGTATAATAAATAAAAGGTCTAGGTATTTAAGATTTTCATGTTTAGTATGATATCTTAGATATCTAAGCATGTGTAATGCATTTGTTTGGTTGTACTTACAGTCTTAGACATCTAACTGAGTTTCTCAAAATATCTTTTCCCAATTTTGTATGTGTAATATAAAAGATATTAAATATTTATATTATAGTTTATTATACCATGTAATATATGAATTTTAAATAATATATTAATAATAAATATTGTATGATTATTTGATAATAATAAATTCAAATAAAAATGTTTTATTATCAACAAATTTCGTTGTAATTATAAATAAATATTTTTCATCAGTTTGACTGCATAAAAGTTAATATATATAAAAGTTACAACAATTTTTATTAACCTTGTTTAAGCAACAGAGTGAGACTGTGAGAGAACAAGAAATGTTTGAATAAAAGGGTAGTCAGTGGGCGCGAGACTTTATCATTGCGAGGTCTAGATGTATGCTACTTTACTCTCGTGAATGAAAAAGGGCCGTGACCATCAAAAGTCAAAAGATAACAACTTTACTGTTACATAATAAATATTTTTTAAAAAACAATTAGAGGGTAAAATGGATAATTAATAAAATTGATCTAATGTTATATCTAAGCATTTTTTTTATTCCCATTAAATTTAAAAAGTTTCATGTGCCCTCACATAAACAAAAAAATGTGGTCTTTCTCATATACCATACTCCATTTTGCTCACCAACATGCTTTATTATAGAATAACATTTTTTTTTATGTTTGTAATTATTTTGTTATGAAAAAATATTTGAAGGATAATTTAAAAAAAAAATTAAATACCACTCCAAAATGGTATATGGTATATGAAAATGAGGCATACTAAAAATAAAATTCTCCCATTTTATTTTCCATTGCACTGTGTTTGAAATACGAATTGTGACTTTTATTTCTCTTTTGCAGTTCTATATTATTTGGATTTTCAACTAAATTACTGGAGGAGAGACACAAGCAAGCATGAGTTTACGTACAAGGAAGGAAGATCTTCTATTAGAGTTGTCGAGTTCACGAGTGGAAGGACTAGGAGGAATATATTTCTACAACTGACAAGATGAATGTATATGAGAGTGACGAAGATAATTTTCTATCAGAAATAGCAGAGTCGAACAATGATATGAGTACAGATGCCAGCGGTGACTATGATTCTTCATCAGAAATGATGGAGTCAATGCATGATGGTGGCTTGGGCTTGATGAGACTTCAAGTTTGATGAGGATAAAGGGATTTTGTAGGCATCATATTCACATATCCTATGAGAATAGCGGACAAAAGCATATCAGAGGTGATTAATGGTGTTATGAACGAGACCAGTGGTTCCCTGCCTTCTGTTATCCACAATTGAAGATGACAAGTGGATGAAAGTATCTGCATTGGATCATCAATTTAATTTAGATAACAGCAGAATATGATATACGATCACATAAATCATTAAAACTTAGCAGGCAGGGAACCACTGATCTCGTAATTTGTGCTTCCTCTTCAGGTGCCAGCATATCATCTAATAGGACTCCATTTGCCCCAGAATGTTCTCATTCATGACTCATGCTATTCAGATCAACACCAGTCCTCTGACATCACCTACGGATCACCAATAAGCTAAGCTGGTCCTTTAGTGATGATGATGGCAACGAATTGAAGCACAAACTTAAGAGAACTGGATATTTCCTTGTTTGGGCCTGAATCAGATATTGTTGATCGGAGGCCCATCTTCAATTGTAATGAAATAGGTACTTGTATTGACTGATGTTGGTGATGTTCTATATACTAGAAGCCATTCTCGATTTAGCCACAGATTGACAACTGATTCAATCCTTATTTTCTGAAGATTTTCATACTCAAAATATTCACCAAGTCAGGTTCTCAACAATAAACCGCATTAGAAGAACCGATGTCGATAAAAATAGCAGCAGCCTTGAAAGACGGGCAGTAAGCTAAACAGAAGCCTACTGCTTCTGGTGGATGGTAATGGTGATGAAATGCTACACCATCTGAAGGTTTCCCTAACACAGAACTTGTAAGTGTTGAAATCTTGATAAGACTGACCACTGGATCATCAGCATGGGATTATAATGAGAATATCGAAGCAAAGATCTAGAAGTCAGACACAGGATCCTGATTCATCTGTTACCATAGAAGCTCTTCTGCAGGAATATAGCGGTGAGCTTGTGGTATTATTCAGAATCATATATATATATATATGTGTGTGTGTGTGTGTGTGTGTGTGTGTGGTGTATATAGTTTAGGGGTGTCGTGGCCAGCTTCTTGCCAGTGTCATTGTAGCAAAGGCGCTGAAGAATGTGAAATATGTTGAACTCTAGCTAGGAACTTTGAACCAGAGAAATTGGGTTACACTAATCCCTCTTATGATTTTAACATTATGACGGTATGAGCTGAGTTCAACCAAGACATCTTTTTAAAATGCCTTTTAAACCAAATTTAACCACATGCTTGGAAGTGAAAAAAAACACATTATTTGCATAATAATCACATGCATGATTTGCAATTCCTTTTTTTCTGACAGAAAATATTATTAGAAGGAAAGGATTTCTAGACCTATGGAGTGCTTAGTTCAAAGTAAACGATTTTTTATTACAAATTTGAGACGAATAGATTTGAAAACACAACCCTTTGGAAATCAAAGAGCTGCAAGAAAGTATTAGTTATAACTTATAGCTACAGAGGCAAACCTTGCAGGGTTGCTCATATGATTTCATCTTCATCAAACTTTTCATCCATGAATAAAATGATAATAATGTTTTAATCACATAGTGAAGTAACACAATATACGACACAATTACTTCTTTTTTTTAGTTTACCACTGTCCTGGAAACACTAGGAAAATACACTATGGAAGTCCCAAAGAAAAGCACAACTCACTTGTCTTTTATTTTAAACATCGATATGAGCTAAAAGATATACTCACCCAGGGGTAAAAATATGTGTTGAAAATGCTCCTTGTTTGTCCAGTTCAACTCATTCCACCATTCTTGTTCACCCCTGATGGATCTTAGGTTAGTTGCCCTGTCCTTGCAAAAAGGTAAAGATTTCAACGCAGGACAGTTATATATATTTACGTGCTCTAGAGAGGACCAAGTCAATGTCTCATTTTTGCATACAAAGCTGAATGTTGGCAAGTTAGCTAGCAGTAGCACCTCCAATTTTGGAAGAACGTCCCCACCAATTTCAGTAACTGCAATAAGTTCTTCAAAAGCTAAACAGTTTTGAACTTCTAGTATCCGAAGTTCTGAGCAATATCGAATAGCCCCTTCGCTAAAAATGCTTTTTAAAGATGAGCAATTTTTCAATGTTAAAACCTTTAATTTGGAAAGGGATCCATGATGCAAGAGACCCTTAAAAACACAATTCAGTTTGACCAAATTTATCAAGCGCAGTTGCTCTAGATATGGCAGGGTGCTGACATCTCTTGCGCCATTCTCATTGCCCGCTAAAAGGGTATGAATTTCATTGCATTCCTCAATTGAAAAACCACGGATATGCTTCAAGTTTTCTATCCCAAGGTCTGATAATTCTGTGATGTCTTTGGAGTTGATCAATTCAAATGCTTGAGTTTGAGGAAGTATATCACTCATTGCAAAAGTTTTCTCATGCCCCCTATTGTCATACCTTATGTATTTGGAAATCCTGTACTCAAAAGACTCCAAAATTTGGGGCCTTTTTGAGTTTTGACATCCAACAAAGAATTGGAATGAATTAAATTGCCTTCCAGCTCTGCTTCTCAGAAATCTTTCAAGAATTTTGGAAGAGGGAAAGCTGCATCGGAGGTTGGTTAGATTTTCCAAAGAAGCCAACATCAGCATCACATTTTCAGCATTATTGCCCCATTCATGGTAGGAGACCACTTCAATTACCAATTCTTCCAATTTGGTAAGTTTTAAAATTGCACCAGGATCAGTATGATCTTCATTTTGATCACCACTTTTAATGTATGAGATTCGCAGGCATCTTAAATTGGCCAAGTATCCAATATGATATGATATGAAATTCAACTTGGTACCCCGAATGTCGAGGAACTCAAGAAGTTCAAGTGATCGTATAGAACGAGGCAACTGTCTCAGATGCTTACAATCATTTAGATAGAGTCCCTTAAGACCAGTCAACTTCGATATAGACAGTGGCAGTTGTTCAATTCCAGTGCCATACAAATCTAAAACAAGAAGACTTCTCATATGCATCTTGAAAAACAATGGTGGGATTGTAGACAAGTCTGGATTCTTCTGCAGCAGTAGTGTCAAAAGCATGCTGCAATCTTGGTTTGTTGGCAAATCTTGCAGATTGATGTCTATCATAGATACCCATCTAGCATTCTGCAAGGATATTGATTTTGGGGGCTCATCAGGTTCCTCTCCAGTTTGGACATAGGAACTACATTCAGGGTACTTAGATGATATATGCAAAGCAAGTTGTCTCATACAATCATTCATGGTGACATATAGCATCTGTTTTCCTTTATCCAGTAAAGACACATCAGTAAGATGCTCCAGTATTGTGTGACCAAGGTCGCGTGCCTTTTGGTATTTCCTTGTGTCATTAACATCACCAAGGAAGTCTTGAGCTGCCCAACACTCCACTAAATAATCAGTATAAACCTTGCTATCTGCAGGGTACAATGAAGCATACAGAAAACATTTCTTTTTCTTTTCATCTTTCAATTCATCATAACAGAAAGTTAAGAATGAGTATAACTCGTTTACACCTTCATTCTCATAATCTGGCCAGCGTTCTTCAAGATCTTCCAGTCCCACCCTCCAACTAAAAGCACTCTTTTTCAATCTAAAAGAGCGAGCTATCTTATGTATCAGAAGGGGAAGACAAGAGCACTTGTCACATACACGCTGAGCTATCTCTGGAAAGTCTGGGCGATCAATCATAGGACCAACGATGTCTCGAAACATCTTCCATGCCTCATCACGAGTTAACAGATCCACCTTGATCAGCCTATCTGCTCCATTCAAGGTACAAACCTGAGGATGTTGAGTTGTCATTACCACCTTACTGTGATTGTCATTATCTGGGATTCCCAGTTGATTCAAATTGATCTCGTCCACTGCCTCATCCAAAATCAGCAAATACTTCTTATTCTGCAGCTCTTCATGTATTCTTCTCGCAACTCCTTCAGGGTCATTGATGATTTCGGTATCCACCTTCAATCGCTTTGCGATTTTACATTGAAGCTCATGATATGTGTGATCTGAGACTCTGACAAAAATGACTATATCAAACAGTTTAGCAACTTCTTCATGGTTATTTAAGTTCTGTATTATTGCTGTTTTCCCCACACCCTTCATTCCATAAACGCCAATGGCTTTTATTTTGCTACTTTTGAGCAAATCCAGAGTTTTTTCAAATGCACTCTGAAGGGTCCGATACCCCATGATTTGAGGAGTATCTAATATTTTTAAGACATGCTCTGGTGGTCTATCAACCAGAAAATCCATAGAAAGTCCCTTTTCAACAAGTTGTTGAATTTCAGTGAGCCTTGTTTCCATTTCTGCAGACAGACTCGAACGCTTCCAAAACCAATTTGAAGTTTCCATTTCTCTTTCATATTTGGTTATCAAATAATCCACCTTTTCAGCCATATCTGAAACCATTTTAGTCCATAAGCCGTAAGCACTTGAGGTATCTTTCTGTCTATTTCTCTGAACTTCCCTCTCTTTATCGTCTTTTATGGAAAGTAGCACCCGCAGTTCTTGCTTCAACCGTTCATAGTTCTCTCCCAAATTTCTTAAAGATACAAATGTGTTCGTTACTGCTTCTACTCCAACCTGCTTTGCCACCTCTGTCGCCACATCTCCAAGAGTGGAACCAATGTTTCCAAAGCCATTCATGATGATCAAATGCCTAGAATAAATGGTACAACAACAGATGTTAAAAACATGAGTTATGATGGAAATGCAAAAGAAAAATGATGAAGTACTAAAAACAAAATCATGATACATCTATTCTAAATTTATTGAGTAAATTACTCCCCTCTCCCATCTATTTTGTACTTACTACATATAATTCCTGTGTTATAAGAATAGACACAAAATTTTCATAGAATAATTCTATATCCTCATAACGAATATTCTTAATAATCTCTTAATTACTTGGGTTCCCAATGCATTAAATGCTTCTATTTTTCATTTAATACTTTTTGTTTTAGGCAATTAGGAAGATGTTATAACATTACTCATTTTCATATATACATGAAAGGTATATTTTAACTAGAAGAACAATAAACAGTTACTCATAGCAGAACATTACTTGTTGGGAAAGAATAAGATGAAATCACTTGCAAATTTTGAGTAAATAGCAGGGATAATAATGTAAATTTATGATTGCATTTGCAAGACTTACAGAAGCTTAAACAAAGGGCATAACAACTGATGGTTATAAAGTGTCCGCGTCTTCAGTGTTCGTCCTTAATTTCTCTTCCTCGCCTGCATCAATTTTTTCAAAGAATCTAATTTACTGGAAGTAATAAACTGTACTCTGTTCCTGCAAGATGTGAGATTTAGTTTAGAATTTATACAATTTAGATCCGTATCCATCCCAATCTTCTTCAAACAGGTTCAAACGACAAAGTTAAAAAAAACAAGGCAGAGATGGAGAAGAAAGGTTTTGTAGACCTGTCTGATTATCTAAGACAATAAATAATATGGAGGGGATTACGATCACGCGTTGAGACCAGAGATGAGACCTTCATAATTGGGATTACTTCTATGGGGACTTATAAGTGAGAGGATTGACTTATTATTACAGCGATGAGAATAAAGAATCTTGATAGATAGATTTTACATGAATGACTGAGTAAGATTAAAAAAATAAGTATTAATTAAAATAATTATATGACTTTTTTAAATAATTTTGTGATAATCATCTGACTTATAAATAATTTTTTAAAATTTATTATTTACGTTAGATTTAACGATTATGATTTTTTTTTATTCATAAGAAATGACTCATCTCATTTTATATGTCTTATTTCTATATTCGTTTATTTTTTTTACTTTTTAATTTTTTTTTATACTTGAGACATATTCTCACTCACGAGACTAATTTCTTATCCTCACACGTAAAACTAATTTCTTTAAAATTGTTGAATGATTATAGTTATTATTTCTCTTTACAATAATGTAGATTCAAACATTTATATTTTACTATTTTTATAAAGATCATAAGGCGCACAACTAATTATAGATTATACTCATATATTCTTTTAACATTGATATGTGAAATATTTTAGTTCATTCCTTCATTTGAACTTTGAATTCAAATTAGATGTAATAAATAAATAAAAGAAAAAAACTTATATGTGACAGCACAGTTCCTTCATATGTAACGAGATGGTTTCGTAATAATCTATCATTTCTACGAAACTGTTGGAACAGGAAAATGATAATTATTGTGAAGCCATTTTCTAGAAATTACATAGGAAGGAACTGCGCTGCTAGGTATAGATTGATTCAACTCGTGCCATCCAATTGCGTCAACTCATTAATTTGTGATAGGTCATATTGTTAAGAACCATGGTTCAAGGAGAGTGGAAGAAAGTATTGGGAAAAAATTGAAAAATGTTATTAATTAAAATGAATAAAGTGTTATATTAAAGTGATTATATCAAACTTTTATATAGGGTAACAAATTAGTAACAAAATAATTATTAATCTTTAACTAATTATATTTTTAATAGTTTCTTACAAGTTAAAAAGTGTTCACAATATTTTCCAGCTTGTGATGAATACAAATGCATATCAAATTAAAAAAGATATGTAATGAGAAATGTTAGAAATACATCAACGAAAAAACATACGAACAATTACATGAACAAAGCTTAACCACCATACAAGGCAAAAACTAAAATGATTAAAGCCAACAATGTAAAGGCATAACCATTAAACAGAAGCCACAGCTCAATGTTTAACCATTTAATAGAAGCAAATATGTTTAACCACCTAACAAAGGCAGAAGCTAAAACCAATAAGAGATGTTTAACCACCATAAAGGCAGAAGCTACCAAGCTTCACCATTAAGAGCAAAAGTTATATTAAAAACTTAACCACTTAAGACAGAAGCAAAACATGATTTCAATGCTTAACCATCCATGCAGAAGCTCTCATCGATGCTTAACCACCATGAACAAAAGCAGATATCAAAATGATTAATGTAGGCTAATAAAAAAATCAAATCAATCAAGATCTGTGTTTAAAGAAGATTAGCCACATAGATCAAGCGGCCATCAATCTTCCACGTCATCACACGTCTGCGCAAGTAAAGTCATCACACATATCGGTTTGAAGGAGAAAGGATGCACAAGTTTCACGATCCGGTGCTGGAATCTGTCGCTCCGCCACTGCTTCCGCAGCACGAGTACCAATCACGAGGTGTTGTAAACCATGGCGATTAGGTAATTGGATCGGATCCGAATTAGAACCCGCTTGAGAGTAAGCGACAATTGCATCAGGAGCTTCAGAGATTGCAAATCGTGGAGCAAGAGCAAGAGCAAGCTGTGTATCGAAGAAGAAACGAAGAAAATTTCGTTGGAGGCTATGTCGCTGCCGCTATCGCCGATTATTACTTACAGAAACCAACATCATATTCACACCAAGAAAATTATGCCTTGCCTTTCCTAGCCTGAAGAGACTGTATTCTTTGTTGCAATTTTAGTATCGTGTCTTTCTTGCTATTCTGCTTTTCTTCCAAATCTTGAACAGTGGCATCAAGACGCCTCAATTCAGCAGAGATGTATTTGATTCTCTTGTGCACATTTGCATTGGCCTCAACCAAATCTTGCTTAACAAGTACGGGCCGAATCAACTTGTAAACATTTGCATCTTCTTTCAATAAATCCAGTTCGCGTTGAAGATCTCGACAATGTTCGACGAACTCGTTATGATGATTGCAATTGCAAGCAAGGGTTGGAGAGAGAAAGTGGTAGAGAAAAAGTGAATGCTAAGAAACCAGATCTGAGAGTGAAACAACAAGAAGAAACAAATATGCGAACAGGTGTAATTTTTGGATTTTCTCAAGAAATTGAAAAAGAAAAAAAAAATAAGTTAAGAAAAGAAAAAAGAATGCAGCAAAAAATTCAAGGTGAATGAAATGACTCATTCTGATGACTGCAATTGCAAGCAAGGGTTGGAGAGAGAAAGTGATAGAGAAAAAGTGAATGCTAAGAAATTAGATCTGACAGTGAAACAATAAGAAGAAACAAAGATGTGAAGAGATGTTGAAAAAAAAAACTGCTAGAATTTTTGAATTTTTTCAAGAAATTGAAAAAGAAAGAAAAATAAGCTAAGAAAAAAAAAGAGAATGCAATGGAAAATTCAAGATGAATGATAAGGCTCTAATATTATATTAAAAATTAGGAAAAAATAATTAAGAGAAAATTGAAAAATAATATTATTTGAATAAAAAAATACTATATCAAATAATTATATCAAGTTTTTATATAAATTAACAAATTAATAATAAATTAACTACTAATCTCTAACTAATTATATTTTTAATACATATATATAAGTATTAAATAACCTATCTTTTATCCCTAAACTTTCCTCCTCCAAAATAAATATAAATTTTTCTTTTTTGTTTTATTTAGCTGCGTCTGCCCTGAAGTCAACTTCGAGTTTAATGCGAAGAACAAGGGAAAAGGGAGATCGCAATTCCTAGAGCAACGAAAATCTTCCAAAGTGGAGGTCTGGCTTAATTTCGGATGACAGAAGACCGCTTTTGCGCGGTACGCTTGCATCCTCTACTCTAATATTCTTTGTCTTCTTGTTATAGAGTATAGCATTTGATCCATCTTTAGATCAATAAATTAAACTGCCTATGCCTTGTAAAAACAGCTTGGGTATAGCAAAATTCAGTTTAAATTTCCCTCTATAATTTGTAGACCGCTTGGGAAAATCCTCCGTACTGAGCTGGGCCTAAATATTTAAGAATTTTCCTCAACTGGCCTTCTTGCTCAGTGAAGGTTCACCAACTTTTTATGGTTTGTTGACGATATCTCAATTGGTAGTGGATTAAATAGGAGAATGGTCATTCTACTGTAGACAATAAAGTGAGGAGGGTTTGAGAGCACAAGGGATACCAATTTGGATTTCATTTTTTGTGTCCCTTTTTATGAGTTGGTGCCTTAACTCCTTAAATGATTTTATTCTGTCTTTAGTGTCTTGAGCTCAACTACATTAGGGATTGCACTCTTAATAAATGTTTTCTTATCTTTTTTTTCAATATATAAATTCACAAAGTATCTATGAACTAAGGATTTACTTGAACATTTTTATAAATATAATATAAGAGAATTTTATGTAAATTTTTATAATAAAGAAGAAATGTGTGGACGAAACGCAAAATTCTAAAAGAGGGAAGAGTAATTTAGCTTTTTCTTTTTGATTTTTTTCATTAGCCCATGTTTGCTTTAACTCTAGTTGCTTTTTGGGTCAGCATATACCTTCATCCTTTCTTGGTTTTTTTCAACCCTTATCATATTGCTTTCATCCACTTATCTGTGGAACATCTATCTCCTTTAAGACAAGTTCTGGCCGTTTATCAACTAGAAAATCTCTTGTACGTCCATTATTCAAAAGTCCACGAACTTGGTTGCACCTTTTAGCCATCTCTTCACTCAGGCCATCAGGCATTCAGGCGTGAACGCCGCTAAATACGCCACCAGGATATCCTTTTTCTTTCATATTTAGTTCTTAGCTTCTGCACTTCTCCGGCAATCTCTGATACCATGTTTCCAAAGTCGGTAGGCACTATCTTTCTATTTGTGTCTTTGAACTTCCCTCTCATTCTCGTCCTTCATTGCAAGTAGCATCTGCATGTCTTTGATCAAAATGTCATAGAACATCTAGACTTTTGGAAGATGCAACTTTGCCGCTGATGCGGGTATATGACTCTTTAACCTCAACTCCAACCACCCCTGCAACAACAGACATTATGAAACCTCAAGGCCTAGAGTGAAAGGTTCAAATTATGTTAACAAGAAACAAAAAGAAAAGACAATAATTATATAATAGGGAGTGCTATGCTACCCATGTAAAATTATAGGTACCAAAATTTACGTTGATGTGGATAAATGAATACTATTTAAAAAAGAAATTAAACCTGACGATGTTCTTATTCTCACATTCCTCGACATCGTTGAAGTTAAATAAATAAACTTAAAATTTTAATTAATGAAACATTTATTTTCTATTTTTATATAATGAATATTTTCTTATTTTTTGTTATAAAAATCAAATATAATATTTGTTTTGTAAATTTTTTTTTTAATCTCATAAGTTATAACGAATTTATATTTAGAAAAGTTAATATGTAAATGTTAATGGAGGGGTTGCCTTAAAATAATTAAAAAATATATAAAAAATATAATTGTCTATCTATTTTTTATTTTTATATAATGAGTATTTTATTATATTCTTTTTCTAAAAATCCAATATACTAATTTTTTCATTAACTAGTTTTTAATCTCAAAAGTCATAACGGGTTTATATTTATAAAGGTTAAAAAAAATAAAAAGAAATATATGTTTATGGTAGATTAATCCAGTCATGATTAAAATAATTAAAATATAAAAAAAAACATAATTGTTCATTTTTTTTGTATTTTTATATAATCAATATTTTATTATATTTTTTTAAAATAAAAAATCAATAAAATAATTTTTTAATCTCATAAGTTATAAGGACTTTATATTTAGAAAGATTAGAAAAAATAAAAAATATATATATTCATCCGGTCATGGTTAAAATAAATAAATTATAAAAAAATATAATTATCTATCTATTTTATATAATAAATATTTTATTATATATATATATAATAAAAATATAATATAATAATTTTTTCATAAAATACTTTTTTAATCTCATAAGTGATAATGAGTTTATATTTAGAAAGGTTAATATATATAAATATATATGTTCATGACGGTATTAGCAATTTCGTTATGGTTAAAATAATTAAAATATAGAAAAAAACAATTGCCTTCATGAGAAGAAAAAGTTAGATAATATTATCTCTCTTAGGCGTGTTCTTGAAGAACTCAAAACCTGTTTATATTATTATTAGTTTTTTTTATTGAAGGAAATGTAGCAAGTTTGGTGAACAAGTGGTGAAATGAACCAAAAGATGAGTGAGTTCTAAAATATTTGGAGAAGGGCTTGGATGAGCCGAAGAAAATGAAAGAAGAAAGTATGAGCAAAAAGAGCGGAATATACTTTACATATCATCACTATTTTCAAATGACTACTTTAGTTTGAGCACGTATACATAAGTTTTAGAGGGAGGAATCTACTATGCACTTAAAGGTGAACGGTGTATAGATATTTTATCAAATTTACTTATTATAACTAATTTTTAACATATTTTAAAAAATTCTCTTTATTATTCTGTTATTTATTTTTTAAACGTTTATATTTGTTTTGTTTTAATTTAGTCTATTAAATTTTCTTATTTTCATTTGTTATGAAAGTTAAATTTTTTATTTTTTTATGACAGGTTTAAGAATTTCATCATAAATTTTATTTATTTATTTTTATGAAAATTAAAATTTATTTCTTTATTAAATAATTTTTTTATTTTCATGACAAGAATAGTAGTCTTGTCATTGAGTAATAATTTTTTATTTTTATCTATTTAAATACATGATAAGTTAAAATGTAAAAATTTAAATTAAATCTAAATGCATGACAGGTTAATTTTTTTAATTTTAATTAATACATGATTTTTTAATTTTAATTAATACATGATAAAGTTAGAAGTATTGTTATCTTAAATTAAATTTTTAATTTTTTTTGGTAAATTAATTTTTTAATTAATAAGTATTTTCTTTTTAATTTAAAATTAATGCATCACGGGATTGGTAGTCTCGTGACACTATTTTTCATTTATTATTTTTTTTGATTAATTTTTTTGCTTCTATTTGTTTTGTCTAATCCATGATTGTATTGTCACTCCTATCATCATGTTTTATTTAGGGTAAAAAAAATTTAGTTTGATTTATTTAAATACATGATGATAAATTAAAATATAAAAAATTAAATCTAAATGGATGGTAGGTTAAATTTTTAATTTTAATTAATATATGATGAGGTTGACAATATCATCATCTTAAACTAAATTTTTGATTTTTTTAATAAATTAAATTTTTAAATAATAATTATTTTCTTTTTAAGTTTAAATTAATGCATCACGGGATTCGCAGTCCCGTGACACTGTTTTTATTTTTTTATTTTCAATTAATTTTTTTTGTTTTTATTTGTTTAGTTTATGACTTACTCTCGTCGTTGGTTTGTTTTTATAAAATATTATTTTATTTTACATCTTATATAAAAAAGTCATACCATTTCACCTTATTTAATATTTTTTATTTCAACTTTATTTTATTTTATTTTATTTCCTCACAATTGAATTTTTCTTTTATTTTTTATCTAAGTTTACGGAAATAAACTTTCCTTGTTAATTTTATACTTTCACCATAAATATATATTTTACCATAAAAAAATGATTTCTTGAATTTTTTTTTATTCTACTGGTTTCATGTAAAAATTAGTATGAAGGGTGAAGGCTAATTTGAATAAGACTTAATACAATTTTATATATTTATAAGAATATTAAATCCTAATTATTACTAAACTTATATAACCGGTTATCGTTTGAAATATGAACCGTTTGATTCATTAATTGATCATTTTATTATTAATGAATATAAGAGATTCAATGATGCATCCATATTCTTATTATCTAATGAAGTATGATAGACGTTACCAAGTTTTAGAGCCTAAACTCGTGCTTAGGTTTCATAGAATTTCCCTTTCTTTGGCATGTAAATGTTTAGGGGAGGGTATTAGCTAACATGTTTACGCTTGATGTTAAAAAGAATTAAATTTTAAAAATTTGAATTTATTTAAATATTACGATTACTTATGTACTGCTCAAGTCACAAAGGATTCGATGTCGGTGTCGGTTTTCGGTGAAAATTTTCGTGTCGCTCAAAAAACATTTTTTTTTTGGCCAATAACACCGCTTTCGTCATCCTATATATTTTCACTATCAACTTTTTCAAGTTTCAACAACAGCAATAATTCTCTGAGAATAAAAAAGAAGGAAGGAATTTTTTTGCGAAAAAAAATGAGACCACTGGCACATAGTATCAGGTGCATACGATATGCGTTCTCTATTATTTCTGTTTCTACTATTTATCTTTCTTTTTTTAGCTTTGGTTTGTGATGATTTTATCTGAAAAATATGGAACTTTTCTGGTTCTAGTAGCTGTTTGAATTTGTTTTTTGTGGACGATTTTCATGCATATTATCAATGGGATTTGTAGAGCGGTGCAGTTAACTTGTTTTTCTTTTTTATTCATCTGGTCCTAAATCACTACAAGGAGACTCTGTAACACAACTGCAGTCAGTTAAATCTCTTAGCAATTTAGTGCGCTTTATAGGAAATTGGTCAAATATTGAAGACGTGTGGAGATTTTTTTTGATTTTTACCTTCAAGAAATAGCGAAGCATGAAACTGTTGAAATTATTTTGATCCCTTTTATTGCAAGTCAAAGTAGAGCGGGATGGAATCATGTTATAGGGATAAAATTATGCAACTGTTCTCATTGATATCATAACCAAACCGAAAGTGTAACCGGATTTTCGAATTATAGTTCGGTTAATTTAACTAGTAAGTTAATCTGATAAAATAAATAAATATGTATATAAATAAATCTAAATTATAAAAAATTCATATAACTCAAATCCACAAACATATACAACCAAGTAACACAATTTCCTTCAATAACACAATTTAATTGGCAACACAGACCAGCTACATATTCTCTTCTTTGTTTTCCCTCTTTCTTTGTCTGCAATTATATTATGTAAAAATTCTTTCTCTTTTTACTTTTAATAAACTACATTAGCAAGTGCAGCAATCAATTTTCTTTTTTTTGAAAAATAGCACAAATTTAACATCAATAAGAGCTACAATTTGAGAACGATGTGATGCTAACATTTTAAAATGCAAAATGGAACCAATTCAATTTCAAAAACTTAGACTGACGCACCACACTAGTACATGGAAGAACCAACAAAACCCGGTCACAACCTTGGAAAAAGCAAAAATCCAAGACCAAATCTCACTATCTCAGTCACCGTGTTATTGGCATGGCTTTATAAACATACATCATAAGCCATTAACATTCATAAACCCATAAGCCATGCTATTTGATAAACAAAAAGCCATAAAACATAAATAAAACCGTACCCGAACGAAGAGGAAGAGGTGTGACTAGACGATGGCATGATTGGCTGATCACATGACGGTGAGACCAAACGCCGGCAAGACCAGACAACAGCGGAACGAATTGAGATCAAGCGGCGTCTGTGGAGGTGGAGTGCGTCATAAAGTCGTTGAAGAGAAGACCACAAAATCCCTAAGCCCCAAAGTGTATGAGAAAAGAACTCATAATGACCGGTTTCTGAAAAACCACTCTGGTTCAAAGGGGTCAACGGTTCAATAACAGTTCGATCGCTTAACCAGTTTTTAAACCTTAACTGAACTGCAGACATGGCCGGTCCACGGTCCAACTGACTGAATGGGTCGGTCCTATTCAATTTTTAAAACATTGATAAGAGCAAATTAGTAGGACCGTATGTTTATCTTGTTTAAACTGTGGGTATTGCATTCTCACAGTAATTTTGACCCCAATTTCACCTCGAAGATGAGATTAATCGAATTATTACAAATTGAATGCAAGCAGTATTAACTTAGTTCTCATTCATTCATCTTGTTAGTCTTACCGAAGAAAGTATATGTTGATTGTCCAGCTCAAGTCCATGTATTAATGGACTGCTTTTTTGATCTTGTTTTTCTAGTTCTTTATACAACACAACAAATTCTTTCAAATTTGAAGTTAGAACTTCATTGCAGGATGATAAACATAAGTAAGTAGATGAGTTCATATGCAAGCGAGGTAGATGATTTTCCACCAGAAAAGACACAATCAAAGCATGAATTTTGGCTTGGGGATCAGGAGCCTATAGAGCATGAATCACTCAATATGATTAGAATAAGGGATTTATATCCCTCATCTTGACATATCCTATGAGAATAGCAAATGAAAGTGTATCGAAGACATGAATTAATGATGTTCTAAAGTTCAATGCTGGATATTCCAGATGGATCAAAGTAACTACTATAGAAAAGCGCCAGAAAAACATAAAGAATATCATGATGCTGGCCGTGGGTTTTTGCTTTTGCTTTCTGGCAAGCCACTGAGATATATGGAAGGACTTATACCAGAGGACATAACAAGTAAACTAAAACGTGGTCAGAGTTCCATCTTCAATCGTAATCCACCACCTGCACAAGGAAAGTCAGAGGTGCTTAAATTGACTGATATGGATGATGTGATAACAGAAACCATTCTCAATTTAGCCACCGATCTTTCCCAGGGACAACTGATTCAAACTTTGCTTTCTGGAGATCTTTATGTGCTTAATATTTACCATGTCACATTCTCAACAAGAAATAGTGCTGAAAAAAGAGTGATGATAGCAATATGCTGGGAATTAATAAAATATTTCTTGGAGCCTTACGGATTGATGTCTCAAATAATAAAGTGACACTGGCATTGAGCTTCAAGTTCAGCGAAGATGGAAGATCTGCTAGAGATTTTGATGAGAAAAAGAAATTTAGTGCTTTTAGTGGATGTGGATGGTGACAAAAAGCTAGATCCTTGTGCAGTGCGCTTTCCTAAGGCAACTGCAGGTACTGGTAATTTGCTGGAGATGAAGCTGTTGTAGCTCCAGATGGAAGTGGAGGTACTGGTAATTGTCATCTGTGTATCTTCAAATTTGGAGGTGATTAGTACTGACCAAGATTTATAAGGTTATCAAACAACAAAATTAGGAGAGATTTTCTAGGGATTAAAGTTAAAATAGTTTTTTTTGGTAATGATTTAAGTTAAAATATTACTACAACAATATGTCTCAAATGAAGCTTGGTAGAGGTGAGAACACCATTGTGGTTTCTTGGCCTCATTTCTCCTCATTTTAAACAATATCAAGAAAATTGGACCTTATATATAAAAATTATATTGGTACATTCTTGTACTTCATTACTGCTTGTCAATAGTAGTACATCGTTATAAGAGTCTTATTTGCTTCATCCAATATCAAATACTTTGATCTGTTGGGAACTGCATCAAATATCCTTCATTTTGTAAAGCAAGAAAAATTAATTTGTATCTTTATGGTTGGACCCTTTGTCAGTTAAAATACTCTCTCAGAATTTTCGTATCAAATGCAACATTATACAAATCTAGTGAACGACATATTCAGATGGCAGGAGCATTCTATTTTTACTTTCAGGACTTATCTTGTGAAATGGTTCACTTTGTGTGCAATTAAATCAGTATACTTATCTTAACAACGACTGAGATCTTCTAAAAAATGTGAATTTCACTCAGATGTGGGAAAAGGACCATCATATGATGTTCAGGAACTTCCCGTTCATTTTCATTGTTGCAGTTTCTGTTGTGAAATGGTTCACTTTGTGTGCCATTAAATCAGTATACTTAATTACTTATTTTAACAATGACACGTGTTCTAAAAAATGTGAATTTCATTCAGATGTGGGAATAGGACCATCATATGATTTAAAGGACCTTCCAGTCCATGTCTATTGTTGCAGTTTCTGTTGCTTAAAACAATTTTATTGAGGCAAAGCTTTCCATATTATATATGGCCTTTTTGAACAAATTCTCATCTTTAAAAATAAGAGAGCTAAAGAGAGTGTTTGCATTATTTTGGCGTCCTTCTTCTCCCAGTGCATGCATCTAATATGAATGATTATGAGTAATGACATTTGACCATTCCTTTTGTTGGTCCAATGGTCCTTAGTCAAATTTTACCGTAATTTGCTGCTTTTATTGAGGTGGGATTACATGTAATCAGATTAAGGTTCTTTATTATGATATTGCTTTGTTAAAAAAATAATAAAAAATCAGAGGAGTCCTTCTAGTCCAAGGAATATCTGCAACAAACAAAGTTTGTCTTCTTTTTCCATTTCAGATTGTCTGAAAAGACGAAGGTCTGATCTTCCTGCCCCTTATGGGTGGTAACACCAAGACCTTGTTTGAAACGACAAAGCTAATGTTGTAAAGCTATTAAGTTTCTACTTTCTGAACATAATGAGAAAAAAGGAATGATTGGAGGTCCATCTTCTAATGTAATGAAACAAGTACTTGTATTGACTGATGTTAGTGTGTAATATATACCGGAAGCCGTTCTCGATTTAGCCACAGATTGACAACTGATTCAATCCTAATTTTCTGAAGATTTTCATGCACAAAATATTCACCATGCCAGGTTCTCAACAATAAACGCATTAGAAGAACTGGTGTCGATAAAAATTAAAAATAGAAGCAGCCTTGAAAGACCGTCAATAAGCTAAACAGAAACCTATTGCTTCTAGAGGATAGTAATGGTGATGAAATGCTACACCATCTGAAAAAGGTTTTCCTAACACACAACTTGTAAGTGTTGAAGCCTTCACAAGATTGACCGCCGGATCAACAGCATGGGATTATGACGGGAAAATCAAAGCAATGGATCTAGAAGTCAAAACAAAGGATCCTGATTCATCTGTTGGCTGTTACCATGGAAGCTCTGCTGCAGGAGTGTAGGCAGTGAGCTTGTAGTGTTATTCAGAGATATATATGGTGTAGATAGTTGAGGGGTGTCACGGCCAGCTTCTTGCCAGAGTCATTGTAGCAAAGACCCTGAAGAATGAAAGATGTTAAACTCTAGCTAGGAGTAGTATCCTGTTTCTTCAATTCAAAACTGAAAACTAAGTAAAAAAATACACATCTTAGTCGACAATTTCTTTTTTTGCTTAGCTGTCAGTTTTTAGTTGGGGGACAGGATTGGGGAAAGAAGATTTAATTTCATTACACTAATCCCTGTTATGATTTTGAAGTTATGACGGTATGAGCTGAGTTCAACCAAGACATCTTTTTAGATGCTTTTTAAACCAAAAAAAAAAAAAAAGAAACACATTACCTGCATAATAATCACATGCATGATTTGCAATTCCTTTTTTTTTTTGGAAGGAAAGAATTTCTGGACTTGTTGAATGCTTAATTCAAAATCAACAATTTTTATTACAGATTTGAGACGAAAAGATTTGAAAACACAACTCTTTGGTAATCACAGAGCTGCAAGAAAGTATTAATTATAGCTACAGAGGCAAACCTTACATGATTATGACTTCATCAAACTTTTCATCATCCATGAATAAAATGATAACAAAGTTTTAAAACATAGTGAAGTAACACAATATACGAGACAATTACTTCTTCTTCTTTTTTGTGTAGTTTACCACTGTCCTGGAACACACTAGGAAAATAAACCACAAGTCCCATAGAAAATCACAATTCACTTCTTTTATCGTGAACAGCGAAATGAGCGACAAAAAAATATAACTAAAAGATATACTCACCCGAGGGTAAAAATATGTGTTGAAAATGCTCCTTGTTTGTCCAGTTCAATTCATTCCACCATTCTTGTTCACCCCTGATGGATCTTAGGTTGGTTGCCCTGTCCTTGCAAAAAGGTAAAGATTTCAACGCAGGACAGTTATATATATTTACATGCTCTAGAGAGGACCAAGTCAATGTCTCATTTTTGCATACAAAGCTGAATGTTGGCAAGTTAGCTAGCAGCAGCACCTCCAATTTTGGAAGAACGTCCCCACCAATTTCAGTAACTACAATAAGTTCTTCAAAAGCTAAACAGTTTTGAACTTCTAGTATCTGAAGTTCTGAGCAATATCGAATGGCCCCATCGCTAAAAATGCTTTCTAAGGATGAGCAATTTTTCAATGTTAAAACCTTTAATTTGGAAAGGGATCCACGATGCAAGAGACCCTTAAAAACACAATTCAGTTTGACCAAATTTATCAAGTGCAGTTGCTCTAGGTATGGCAGGGTGCTTACATCTCTTGTGCCATTGTCATTGCCCGCTAAAAGGGTATGAATTTCATTGCATTCCTCAATTGAAAAACCACGGATATGCTTCAAGTTTTCTATCCCAAGGTCTGATAATTCTGTGATGTCGTTGCAGTTGATCAATTCAAATGCATGAGTTTGAGGAAGTATCTCACTCATTGCAAAAGTATTCTCATGCTCACTATTGTCATACCTTACGTATTTGGAAATCCTGTACTCAAAAGAATCCAAAATTTGGGGCCGTTTTGAGTTTTGACATCCAACAAAGAATTGGAATGAATTAAATTGCCTTCCAGATCTCCTTCTTAGAAGTCTTTCAAGAATTTCCGAAGAGGGAAAGCTGCATCGGAGGTTGGTTAGATTTTCCAAAGAAGCCAACATCAGCAACACATTTTCAGCATTATTGCGCCATTCATGGTAGGATACCACTTCAATTACCAATTCTTCCAATTTGGTAAGTTTTAAAATTGCACCAGGATCAATATCAACAATTTGATCTTCATTTTGATCACCACTTTTAATGTATGGGACTCGTAGGCATCTTAAATTGGATAAGTATCCAATATGAGATGATATGAAATTCAACTTGGTACCTCGAATGTCGAGAAACTCAAGAAGTTCAAGCGATCGTATAGCACGAGGCAACTGTCTCAGATGCTTACAATCATATAGATAGAGCCCCTTAAGACCTGTCAACTTTGATATAGATGATGGCAATTGTTTTATTCCAGTGCCATACAAATCTAACACAAGCAGACTTCTCATATGTTTCTTGAAAAACAATTGTGGGATTTTAGACAAGTCTGGATTCTTCCGCAGCAGTAGTGTCGAAAGCATGCTGCAATCTTGGTCTGTTGGCAAATCTTGCAGATTGATGTCTATCATAGATACCCATCTAGCATTCTGCAAGGATATTGATTTTGGGGGCTCCTCAGGTTCCTCTCCAGTTTGGACATAGGAACTACATTCAGGGTACTTAGATGATATATGCAAAGCAAGTTGTATCATACAATCATTCATGGTGACATATATCATCTGTTTTCCTTTATCCAGTAAAGACACATCAGTAAGATGCTCCAGTATTGTGTGACCCAGGTCGCGTGCCTTTTGGTATTTCCTTGTGTCATTAACATCACCAAGGAAGTCTAGAGCTGCCCAACACTCCACCAAATAATCAGTATAAACCTTGCTATCTGCAGGGTACAATGAAGCAAACAGAAAACATTTCTTTTTCTTTTCATCTTTCAATTCATCATAACAGAAAGTTAAGAATGAGTACAACTCGTTTACCCCTTCATTCTCATAATCTGGCCAGCGTTCTTCAAGATCTTCCAGTCCCACCCTCCAACTAGAAGCACTCTCTTTCAATCTAAAAGAGCGAGCTATCTTATGTATCAGAAGGGGAAGACAAGAGCACTTGTCACATACACGCTGAGCTATCTCTGGAATGTCTGGGCGATCAATCACAGGACCAACATTGTTTCGGAACATCTTCCATGCCTCATCACGAGATAACAGGTCCACCTTGATCAGCCTGTCTGCCCCATTCAAGGTACAAACCTGAGGATGTTGAGCAGTCAATACTACCTTACTGTGATTGTCATTATCTGGAATTCCCAGCTTATTCAAATTGATCTCATCCACAGCCCCATCCAAAATCAACAAATACTTCTTATTCTGTAGCTCTTCATCTATTTTTCTCGCAACTCCTTCAGGGTCATTGATGACTTCGGTATCCACCTTCAATCGCTTTGCGATTTTACATTGAAGCTCGTGATCTGTGTGATCAGCTGATAGTCTGACAAAAATGACTATCTCAAAAAGTTTAGCAACATCTTCATGGTTATTTAGGTTCTGCATTATTGCTGTTTTCCCCACCCCCTTCATTCCATAAATTCCAATGGCTCTTATTTTGCTACATTTTAGCAAATCCAGAGTTTTTTCCAGTGCACTCTGAAGGGTCTGATACCCCATGATTTGAGGAGCATCTAATATTTTTAAGACACGCTCTTGTGGTCTATCAACTAGAAAATCCATAGAAAGTCCCTTTTCAACAAGTTGCTGAATTTCAGCGAGCCTTTTTTCCATCTCTGTAGCCAGACTCGAACGCTTCCAAAACCAATTTGTGGTTTCCGTTTCTCTTTCATATTTGGTTATTAAATTATACACTTTTTCAGCCATCTCTGACACCATTGTAGTCCATAAGCTGTAGGCACTTGAGGTATCTTTGTGTCTGTTTATATGAACTTCCCTCTCTTTATCGTCTTTTATTGCAAGTAGTTCTCGCAGTTCTTTCTTCAATCGTTCATAGTTCTCTCCCAAATTTCTTAATGATACAAATTTGCTCGTAACTGCTTCTACTCCAACCTGCTTTGCTACCTCTGTCGCCACATCTCCAAGAGCGGAACCAATGTTTCCAAAGCCAGTCATGACGATCAAATGCCTAGAACAAATGGTACAACGACAGATGTTAAAAACAAAGCATTCAAACATGAGTTATGATGGAATTGTTCAAGAACTAAAACAAAACATGATACTTAATTTTTCACCAAAAAATAAAACATGATACTTATTTTATTTCATATATGATTAATTTATTGAGTAAATTACTCGCCTCTCCCATCTATTTTGTACTTAATAGTATTACGAAAAATAGACGCAAATTTTCCATATATACACGAAAGTTTATGATTGCATTTGCAGGACTTGCAGAAACTTAAACAAAGAGCAGAATAACTGATGTTATTAAGTGCCTACTTCTTTAGTGTTTGTCCCTCAGTTCTCTTCCTCGACTACATCAATTATGTTTATAAAAAATATCATTTCTTTGAAGTTATGAGGTTTAGTCCATTTTCAGACAGAAAAACCATAGCCAAACGAGAAGAAAAAAGGGACAAGAGTAAATCATGTAAGGAGAAGAAAGATTTTGTATACCTGGGCCAATATTTAGGCTCTAATTGTTCCAACGAAGAGGTCAAAGATTGAGTCAACTCAGACAGTAGCTTCAACTGAGCGTCTACTCAGAATTTTTCCAGAAAATAACAATATCTTAGGACGACGCGGTGTTTACGTATACAAAGCAACTAGTAATTAACTAGTAACAAAAATGGTAATTAATCTACAAATACACTATTTTTTGAATAATAAAAAAAATTGGTACATTAAAATAATTAATTTAATTTATGTAAAAATAACTCTTAGCATGTGTGCGGTGTGGATTGGCCAGGATAGAAATATGCAAGTGTTTAATCACTTCAATGTATTCGGGAATCTCCGGCGCGTCGAGACTTGAGATTGGCAGGTCATAAAGTCATTGTCGGCTGGCCACCGACCCCATTCGTGAATACTGTAATTACTCTGGGGCTTATTTTTTTTTAAAGATATTAATATTAAGTTGTTTAGTATTTATTAATTATTATTTATATTTAATAAATTTTTTAATATTTATTGTAAAACTAATAGTCAATAAATAATTAATAACTCACTCTAAATATTAAACCCATCAAGATAATATAACAACTCTCATAAATACTATTTTTTCAAAGTTGGATCGTGTGCACTTGTTTTGAGAAAAATAAAAAAAAAGAAATAGAAGAGATATGAGAAAGTTTTCTTATTTCATTAAAAGAAAAATAGAAAAAAAATAGTAAGTTTTACAACTTTTTTATTTCTCTCCAAAAGTGAGAAGAAATAGAAAAAAAATAAATAAAGGTAAAAATTTAACTAATATATCATTTTTTGATATTTTATAAATAAATAAATAAAAATAAATATGTATTTATAACAAAATTTAATTTTTTTTTATTTTTCTCCTAGTCTTCTTAATCTAAATAACTTCAAAATTTACTTATTTTTTTATTTTATTTCTCTTTTTTCTATTTTTTTTTTACTTTATTTTTCTTTTAATCCAAACAAAATCATAAATAAGGAATATATTTTAGAAAATAAAATGTAATTAAAATTATTATGAAAAAAAATTAAAAGAGTTAAAATTTCATATACTATTATTTAAATATAAAAAATGCTTAATCGTATGAAACTGATTTCGTAAAACAACGTACGAATGAAAACAAGCAGTGATATGCTTCTACGTTTTATCAAATAAATTTTGTTAATCATTGTGTTAACGTTTTTTTTCTTTATTATTATTCCATCTCTCACATAATTAGTTATTTACTCTTCATAACACTTTTCGTAAAAAGTAACTCTTGTTATATAGAACTGCCTTTTAAATATTTATATCTTATAAAATTTAAAATTATTTTATCAATAATTATCAATTCTATATTTTACTTTGTGAAATAAAAAGTGAGCCCATCAGTCAAACAAAAAAAGTGAGCCTATCGAAAGTGGAGCTTTAAAAAAAGTTAAATTAATAAAATTAATTAAAAAATAAATCCCACTACTAAGACCACTGACTCCCCTGAAACTGAAATGAAATTGGAGATTTGGCATTCGCTTAATTTCGGATTACAGAAGAGCGCTTCTACGCGGTATGCTTGCATCCTCTACTCTAGTATTAATTGTCTTGTCCTTGTTATGAAGTAGCATTTGATCCATCTTTACATCAATAAATTAACTGCTTATGCCTTGTAAACAGAAAAACTCATATTCAATTTCACTCTATAAATTCTCCAGATTTGGTGTTTGATCAAATTTGCCGTACCCTGGGTCAGCCTAGGATACGCCACGTCCTCCATTCTTACCAAAGCACTCCCAGCCCATTTTATTTGATAGATAAAAGAATTTGAAACTCCATTTCATTGAGCCAACATACTCTAGTTTTTTTTTTGAGTAAATTAGTAATTTGGTCTTTAAAAGTGACTTATATTCGTAATTTAATTTCTAAAGTTATTTTTACATATAAGTTAATTTTTAAAATTTTAAAACATACAGTAAGTTAGTCCTTTTGTTATCTTTCCTTCTCAAATTAAATAGTAATATGTTATCTTTTCTTCTAAATTAAACGGTAATATGTGATGTGACATGTTAAGTGCTTACATATACTATTAAATGTCACATATCAGGTAATAACTAATCGATTAAGTGTAAGTTCAGTCAGTTGAGTTGATGAAAAAACTGTTAAGGGGATCGGTCAGTTGGTGAACTAATGGGTAATGAGTCAGAGGCAAGGTCTGCTTGGTTAGTTAAGAGATCCTGATGGGGTCGAGTTTCATATTTCTCACCTAAATGACATAGTTGGAAGGGTTAGGTATGTAAAATAACCTACCATGTGGTATTTAACGATATACGTAAGCACTTAACACGCCACATCACGTGTTACCGTTTTATTTTGGAAGGAGAAATAATATAAGGACTAAATTGCTATGTGTTTTAAAATTTTAAGGACTAACTTATATGTAAAAATAATTTCAAGGACTAAATTGTAATTGCAAGTTATTTTCAAGTACCATAATTTACTCCTAATTTTTCTCAGCGGGGGCAGATTGCAAGCGAGACGAGGAATCTTTCTATGCTTCTGATCTGAATTATCAAGGCCGCCTTCTTTTTGTTTTATCTTTCAAAGATAGAAACTTTATTCAAACTCTTCAGAGAGAATACATAGGAAACCCAATTACAACATATTGCAAAAAGATAATCTAATGGGAAAAACCCAACAGCACCGCCCAAAATGGATAGGCAATATTCCATAAGGTCAACTAGCCTTGTTACAGAGAGTTAAAGTGTTTGGTGAAGTGAGAATGTGCCTTGTGAACAATGTCTTCCACTGACCACTCTTTTCCTTTAAATATTTTTGCATTCCTGCATACACAACACCTCTTTCTTCCGATTGGAGTACTGCAGTAACAAGACCTCACAAGCCCCCCAGCCCCAAATGGAAGAGGTGTCTAACATTGACACTCTCAACATTAGATTAGACTTCCACCTCCCCTTTTCTGTCTTGGGCATTTTACAAAGAGGTGGGTCAAGTTTTTCTTCATGGCTTCCACAGGATGGACACATGGGGTTGATTTGGTCCAAAGATGTTTTTAGTCTTTCTGCCACTGGGAGTGCTTCATGTAGGATATTCCACATAAAGATACTAAGCTTACTTGCAAGCTTTAGTTGTCATAAACCAGACCATATTGCAGTATTGTTCATAGGAGGAGGGAGAGATAGTTCACCTTTCAACAAGTTAAAACTTGTCCAATATCCAGTAGAAACCAAATAAACTTCAGATTTGGATGAATGTCACACTATCTTGTCATCATTGCTGGAAACTTGTATGGATAAGATGCTATCTGCTGTGCTATCAGGGAACAAGTCTATTATTAGTTCTCCATTCCACTTGCATAGCTCATGATCAACCAAGGAATCAACCAGGCAAGGTACATTGTTTACATTTGGTTTTGTGACAGCCAAGAAAGGGTGATCAGTTGGTATCCAAGGATCCTCCATTACTCTAACGTTTGTACCATTGCCCACTTGCCACCTCAGTTCTTTTTTAATCACTTTCCTGCCCTCTAAGATGCTTCTCCAGTCCCAGGATGGGTTTGAATTAACCTTAGCTGACATGAAAGAGGAATGAGGAGAATACTTCCCTTTTAGTAGTCTAACCAACATACAATTTTCATTTATAACAAGCCGCCAGCTTTGTTTTGCCAAAAGAGCCAAGTTAAATGCCTTCAAATCTTCAATACCGAGCCCTCCCTCTTTTTTTCTTAATCACATAGTGTTATAGCTGACCCAGCAATCTTTTTTTCTTGTCACTTTGTTGATTCCATGAAAATTTAAAAAGTAAACCTATAAGATCATTACAAATTCCATTTGGGAGCTTGAAACAACTCAGAGAGTAAATAGGGAGAGCCATCCCCACTGATTTTATTAATACCTCCTTACCACCCAAAGAAAGTAAGGATGCTTTCCAACTGCTTAACCTCCTGAGCACCTTCTCTTTGACAAACTCAAAGGCTTTTTTTTTTTTTTACCTGTTTACTAGAGAAGGAAGCCCAAGATATTTATCCTTCCCACCAATGTGTCTTATCCCCGTAAGTCTAGCAACCAGTCTCTTCTTCTATGAAGGATGTTAGCACTGAAAAATAATGAGGATTTATCAAGGTTAATCTTTTGGCCACTCATTTGTACATATTTCTACAACACCTCTTGAAGACAATTGATTTTTGCATCTCCAACTTTACAAAATAGAATGGAATCATTAGCAAACAGGAGGTGGTTAATAGAGAGGAGTGTCTACCAATTTTTAACCCTTGAAGAGTTTTGTTCCTCTCTACCATGCGTAATAGGTGTGAAAACCCTTTAGCACAAATCAGGAAAAGATAAGGAGATAGAGGATCTCCTTGACGAAGTCCTCTAGTTGGTTTAAAATAACTATAAGGTTGTCCATTCACCACAACAGAGAGCGAAGAAGACAACACAACAACAACAACAACAACAAAAGCCTTTTCCCACTAGGTGGGGATATCTCAAAAGAAATATGCGATGCACCAGCCGGGAATCGAACCCGGGTCTGTACCGTGGCAGGGTACTATTCTACCACTAGACCACTGGTGCTGGACGGACCCCATTTATGATGAAAACCAAGCTTAGATAGCATAAATCTAAGATAATTCCATTCAATTCTGTCATAGGCCTTACTCATATCAAGATTTAATGCCATGTGCTGCAAACCACCTACTTTCCTATTTTTAAGTTGTGCATTAGTTCATGCTCAATGAGAATATTGTCTGAAATCTACTTGCCTTTAAGAAAGGAACTTTGATTCCAACTGATAATATGAGTCATAATTCCTTGCAGCCGCTTAACTAATAGCTTAGATATAATGATGTAAAAAACACTGCATAAGCTTATTGGACGATCCTGGTTAAGAGAAGAACATGTATCCACTTGGGTATAAGTGCTAGGTTTGTATGATTAAAGCTTCAAAGGAGCTTTCTGGACCTGGAAAAACTCTTAACAACCCTTCCTATGACATCCCAAAAGCTTCGATCGAATTGGCCAGTGAAGCCATGAGGACCCGATGCTCCTTGGGGGTAGATAGAGAAAGCAGCCTTTTTAATCTCTTCATCTGTAAAGGGTCTCAGCAAGCTTCCGTTCATATTAGCAGATTACCTTTTTTGGGACTTCAGTCAGATTCTCATCAGAATTAATTAGATTGGATGAGGAGTAGAGCTTTGAAAAAAGGAAACTGCCATTTTAGAAATGTCTTCCGCAGATTTTTTCACTCACCATTTGAATCCTCCAACTTCATAATTCTATTTTTCTCTCTATTTTGGCTATATGAAAATATCTAGTGTTTTTATCTCCGCTTTGCAGCCATTAATTCTTGACTTTTGTTTCTAATACCTCTCTTCCCCTGAGCAAAGTGTGCTTAATTCCTTCTCCAACCCCTGGATCTTAACCATATTTGACCCATCTTTTTTTTTTTTCTAAAAGGATTCGGAGCTCCTCTTTAATATTCTCCATTTTGTTTTCTGAAATAAATCTTGAGTTGCGGCACCAATCTAGTAACTTTTGTCTACACTTTTTCAGCTTCACAAACACTTGGATTGGGCTGAACCGATAACAGACGAACTCCACACCTATTTTATAATATCTTTTACCTCATTATTGTTAGCCCACCGAGAGTCAAAGACAAAGTGTGTCTTGCCTCTCATAATGTTAGGAGAGGTGTCTATAAGAGTTAGTCTGTGGTTTGACCCTAGTTCCTCGAGGTGAGTGACTGCTGCATCCCCATATCCCAATCTCCAGTCTAGTGAGCAAACAAATCTGTCTATCCTTTCTTTGATGAAGCCTCCACTCCCCCACCTGTTAGACCAAGTGAACTTAGGACTTGAGGACCCAAGGTACACCTGGCTACACTCATTAAGAAAGCCTTGAAATTCAACAATAGAATGCAGAACATGGAGCTGCCATCCATGTTTTAAATTGAAGAGAACAGAATTAAAGTCTCCTCCCATGAATAGGCCCCTGCAGTTGTTCTGTGCGGCATTTTAAAGCTTCCAATTGAACTTTTTTGTGGGCATCCGTTGAGCTAATGTGGACCCCAATGAAATTACTGCGAGGGTTTTAGGAGAGATTATTAAGTATTACATTACTTCACTATGAACATTTCACGTGACACTGCATAACCATTCATGCAATTGGATTTAATTCGAAATATTTTTTAATAATTTAAATCAAATCGATTATAAAACTAGTGAGATTAGTACTACTATAGTATATTAAAATTTCTCGGGTTATTGAACACAAGGGATACCAATTTGGATTTCAATTTTCTTATCTCTTTCTATGAGTGGGTGCGTTAATTGGGATGCTAAATGAGTTTATTCTTCGTCTTAGTGTCTTGAGTTCAAGTGTTCAACTACAATAGGGATTGTAGTTTTGATGAATATGTTTATCTTCTTTTTTTTTTCAACATAAAGGTAAATAAGGATATAATTGATATTTCATCATAAAATATTTATGAAGCAACAACTTAGTTTACGAATTTGTTAGGTACCCTAACATTTTAAATTTAGTTGATCATTTTCTATAAATATAAAAGAATTTTATATAATTTTTCATAATTAGGTCATGTGGGATTTATTCCTGAATTCAAAAAAGAATAAAAGGCACACTCATTCTTTATTAAATGTGTAAAAAAATTCCTTCATCCCTAATTGTAAAAATGGTTAAAATATATTTTTGGTCTTTATAGTTTACACTCATTTTCAATTAAGTTTATATAATTTATTTTTTTTAAATCAGTCATCATATTTACAATTGTTAAAATAGTCTCTGCCGTTAGACTCAATTAGGACTTCGTTAGTTTATGGTTTAACGTGAAAAACAAAAGCTGAGGTAGCACTGTCTATGTCATCGGCCCTAACATTAATATAGAGATTAAATTAAAAACAAAGAGGAAACTATAGATATTAAATACAAAATATGTGTTAACTATTTATATGTACCATGAAAGTAATTTAACATTAAGTATGATGAGATTATATACTCTTAAAGATTGTAAAATGGATAGGAGACAAAAAGAAAAACCTAAAACTTGCCATTTTTTTAGCATATTTTTATTCAATATTCTTATGTTCTTATTGCTTAATTTAATTTTCAATATACTTCAAGTCTTTTATATTTATGTAATTATTACTAGTTTTAGCCTAAGAGTTTAATTTTAAGGACCAAATGTATAATATGCTTTAAGAACATTTCAGCTTAGTTATTTTTCTTTCCCATTTTGCATAATGTGTAACCATATATTTAGCAAGTATTATGTCCTTAAGCACAATTCTACCAATATAGTTTTTCAAGTTGACATACAAGTTTTCAAAGAGAGAAACATATTCTATCCTACTAACAAACAGTTCTTAGCTTAAAAACTAGTAATATTTTTTTTTTCATTATATGTAAGAGTATCATTGAGTCATTTTTTGCGTCAGTGGAGTTTAATTTTGATTCACCATTAGTGTAAAGTTTCTTTACACTGTCACTCAATCATGTATTGACAACTCATTAAAAGAGTTTGACTATTATAACAACTACCTCAAAAGTCTAACACTTTTAATGATGTGTCAGTACATGATTAGATGACAGTGTAAAGAAACTTTATGCTGACAGTGGATTAAAATTAAATTCTTAACCTAATGTGGTTGACTTATTGATTAAAGTATAACAAGGCGTTTTTCTTATATTAATTACTTGAATTCGAACCTTAGACTAATTAATTTCCTTAAATGCTTCATGCCAATGTGGTGAATGTGCCTTTAAGATCATCCAAGGAAGGACTAAGCATCGGTTGACGCAAAAACTGACTCGATGATACTTTTATGTATAATGAAAAAAAAATACTACTAGTTTTTAAGCTAAGATCTGTTTGTTAGTAGGATAGAATATGTTTCTCTCTTTGAAAACTTGTATGTCAACTTGAAAAACTATACTGGTAGGATTGTGCTTAGGGACATAACACTTGCTAAATATATGGTTACACATTATGCAAAATGGGAAAGAAAAATAACTAAGCTCAAATGTTCTTAAAGCATATTATACATTTGGTCCTTATAATTTTCTCTTATTTTTAATTTAGTCCATATAATTTTCTCTTGTTTTTAATTTGATCTTTATATTAATGTTAGGGATGACATGGACAAAAACGGTGTCATCTCAATATTTATTTTTCACATCAGGCCATAAATTAAGAACATCATAATCAAGACTAATGGCAAGGAGCTAATAATTGTAAGTATAAAGACTTGTTTATATATATATATATATATATATATATAAAATACATTGAAAATGAGTGTAAATTATAAGGATCAAAATTATATTTTAACTTCTAAAAATTATTTTTTATGTTTGGGCTAACTGAAATTGTTGTACATGGAACAAATGCTATATTGTTTAACTCAGAAACTAGCTTTATTGTTCATTATTTATCTTAATTTCCCTTTTTGTTAATATTTGTTAATGGTAAATATTTCTCATCGCTTTTTTTTTTAATATCTTCTTATTGCTTTGTTTAACATTTTTTTTCCTGTCATATGTAGGAAAAACGCATTCTTTTAAATTTGAAGTACCGATTTTCACAAGAAGGCTAGAGTCTAGACATTAGTAGATGAATTACAGCATGAGCAACGCATTTGATTTTCCCAAAACGGAGTTGGAGGCACGTGATTTTCCCAAAATGGAGCCACACGAACACGATTTCCCCAGAATGGAGGCACGTGATTGTCCCAAAACGAAGGCATTTGATTTTCCCAAAATGGAGCCACACGAACACGATTTCCCCATAATGCAGGCACGTGATTGTCCCAAAACGGAAGGACGTGATTTTCCCAAAACGGAGGTATCCCTTATAGTCAAAACGGAGTTTCACAATTTTTTTCCCGGAAAGGAAGAATCAGGAGGGGCCTCTAGTACATTGACGAGCACCACGGAATCGATGTCTTTAAAGAGTGACCAGAATATAAGAGATTTTACGAGCCTCTTGTTGAGTTACCCTGTGAGAATAACCAATTCAAATTGGTATAATTTGATAGAAGGGCCGCGTCTGCTGTCTGATGAGAGGCCGCTTAGATTCGTGGAAGGACTTGTACCAATGGAAATAATAAGGGACGTAGAAAAAGGTGAAAGATCCATCTTCAATGATGATGGGATACCAGAAGCTATTCTTAATTTATCTGCTGATCTTGCTGTCGACCAACTCATTCAGACATTGTTTTCTAAGCATCACCATCATCATGATCATGCACCCAATATAAAATATATCAGGTTGTCAACCAGAAGTGGTATTGAAAAAAGAGCAGTGATGGAAAAAATACAAGTAGCCTTAAAAGACAAGCACAATATGCTTGAATTTCGTAAAGCATTTCACGGAACCCTGAGCATTGACGCCTCAACTTATCAAAACCCAGTAGAGAATCAAGTTCGGCAACATGTCGATCAACTGCTTCAGCTTCCAATGATCACAGAAAATGCAACACAAGACGATCAGATTCTCTGGACAAGTATACATATTGCGGAAGAGATGGTGAGCAACAGGTATCTAGTGCTTCTGGTAGATAGGGATGGTGAGGAAAAGTTAGATCCATGGAAAGTGGGTTTTTCTGAGACAAATCTTTCAGGAGTTGTGGTGTTGATTACCACTGAACCATCAACGCAGTATGAAGATGAATTCATAACGGAAATGGACTTGGAAATAAGGACTAAGGATCATTTGCTGCCATGGGAGGTCTTCTGTCACAATGTAGGGGGTAAGGTTGTATGTTCATCTAGTGCCATCCAGACAATTGCAGTGAGTATAGTTGAGGAGTGTCGTGGCCATCTTCTTGCCATTGTTCTTGTTTCAAAGTGGTTGAAGAATCTGCAAGATGTTAAACTCTGGGAACTTGCACTGCATAGAATGCGTTACACTAATCCTTCGTATGATATTGTTAATTTTCATGGTCTGAGCAGAGTCATGATTAATACATTCGTAAACTTTATCTGGGATGTTATAAATAAGACACAAAAGCATTGCCTAGTACGCTGTTTATTCATCCCTAAAATCAAAGATGGGAAGGTTGATTATGAATTAATGAATGATTGGATTTCTTCTCTCTTAGTGAATGCTGAAGAAGCAGAACATAACCTGAGAGAGCTTGTAGACCATTCTGTCTTACTGCAATTTGAAGGCACTGGAGGCAGGTATATCCGATTGCCAGAAGAAACCTATGAAATTTTACAATCATTATCCACCTTGAATCCGTTGTTCATAAAGAAATCTGGGCTAGGATTGACTGAACTACCCGACACTGAGCTATGGCATAATGCTGTGCAAATTGAACTAGCAGACAATAAACTGTCAGAGCTACCACTTTCTCCAAATTGCCTGGAACTCACAGTATTAATGTTGCAAGGCAATGCTGATTTGACAAAAATCCCACCCTTGTTTTTCGTCCACATGCCTCTGCTCCGCATCCTGAACTTATCCTACACTAGTGTAAGGGAACTACCAAGCTCCTTTTTCAATTTGGAGCAGCTTAGAGAACTTTATCTGAAAGGTTGTGAGTGCTTCATGAAATTACCACCCGAAATTGGAAAATTGAAGAAACTTGAGAAGCTTGATCTTGATGAGACTCAGATCATACATCTGCCGAAAGAGATCCAAGAGTTGACCAATATGCAAAGCTTGATCCTTTACTTTTATGAATATCGTGGCAAGAAGAATAAGCCATATTCCTGCTCAACAATTATTCCTTCTGGAGTGATATCAAAACTCAAGGGGTTGAAACATTTAAGTATTGACGTGAACCCTGATGATGAGCGGTGGCATGAGAATGTAAAAGTCATTCTACCAGAAATATTGGGATTAGAGTGTTTGCAAACTCTCAACATATATGTCCCACAATTGGAACTTTTGAAGCTCGTACCAGCCCGCATTCTTGAAGTTGATTTTAGATTCATTGTTGGTTGTCATATGCAGCGGATTATATCAAGCATACCACCTACAGTTGATGTAAAATTTAAACAAAGTGACTGTAGCTTAAAATTTGTAAGAGGTGTGGATGTCCCATCTGAAATCAAAATGCTTCTTCGACACAGCAAGGCTCTTTTCTTGGATCGGCATATGACCATAAAGAATCTCTCTGAATTTGAAATGATGAATTTAGAACGGCTACGGGTGTGTATATTGGCAGAATGTAAAGAGATGCAAACAATTGTGGATGGAAGACACTCAAATAGTAATAATGATATGCTTTCACATTTGCTATTCTTGAGTGTATCCCACATGAAGAATCTAAGAAGCATCTGGGAAGGACCAACTCCTCCTCGTTGCTTTTTTGGTATGCTTCAGTCCTTATTATTGCAAAGTTGTCCCAAGTTAACGACTCTCTTCTCCTTGGATTTTCTGGGCAACCTTTCTCTGTTGAAGGAGCTGATAGTCAAAGACTGTCCCAAATTAAGTACCCTGATAAGTCATGAACCATCCATGCTCAAAGTAGATATTTTCCTCCGTAAATTGAGGAAGTTATCACTTCTCCATCTTCCTGAATTGATTAGCATTTCGAATGGGTTGCACATTGGACCACATTTAAAAGAAATAGGATTTTATGATTGCCCAAAGCTCCGGAGTCTTTCTAGGAACGAGTTGTCAAGCCAAGAACTAACAGTAATCAAAGGAGAAACTAACTGGTGGAAGGCGCTAGAATGGAGAAAAGGAGAGTGGGGAAAAGCAGGTCGGCCATCTATGTTTGATTGCATTTTTTCCACAGTTAATGAGGAGGCTGACGTGATGACTCAATTAGACTTATATAACGATGATGATATTGATGATGGTCCAGGTAATCTATCTATATTTAACTTCCATTTTTGAAGTTATTATATTACTATTAGAGATGCCTTAACCTTATTTACTTCTCTTAATATGCTTGATATATTATCTCAATTCATTTACATTGTTAAAACAACGTGACAACAGGTGGGTCACTGGGTGAGCCATTACAGCCCACAGAGGTTGCAACTCAAATGTTTATTAAGCCCACAGCTTTGAGTGACAGAAGTAGGGTCCAAAAGCAGAATGTCTACAAGCAGAGGTATATTTTCCAAGATGTGATTTTCATTCCAGACCTGTATGCCAAGGTTATGTTTGGTTGAGTATGTATTAAATGAGAAGGTGGAAAATAATTTAACTTTATTATGTCCAAATACATCCCACCTATTTGCTCAATCAAGCATAGCCTAAATCTACCTCACTCTGTAGGTTTATACAAAAAATTGTAATGCATTTTCTAATATGAATTCCTGTATCACAGCAAGTATTTTACAACGTGGACAAAAGAAGGGCCTTATCTTTTGGATGATGGATACGCGTGGAGAAAATATGGTCACAAACACTTTCCTCACACGAAGTACCCAAGGTAGCTACAAATTTACTCTTCAAGTATTCTTAATTATTTGAGCAACTATATGTTTGGGCTTATGTCATACATGGTCTATACGCAGAGACTATTTCAGATGCGTTCATAAGTCTGATCAAGGATGCTTGGCCAGAAAGAAAGTTGAAAGATTTAATGATGAAGACCCTCCTTCATATAAAACAACTCACAAGGGAATGCACACTTGCAAACCAAATCAATCATCGATTGTAGCTTCTATTGACGATTCTGTCACAAAAGGTACTATTTACAAGGGAAAGCACACTTGTCCACGGGCATCCAGTGACCACTCTATGGTCCCGAGAGAGAGAAAGCACGCGTGCACACTGGTCTCCAATAACGATTCTGTTGTCACACGGGCCTCCAATGAAGAATTAAACGTTGACGTCTGGTTAGTTTTCTACGCCAACTACCCCTTAACCTTAAATTATATAAGACCGAAACCCTAAAAGATATTACTTAAAATTTAATTAACACTTTCATTTCCTTCCTTAATGATAAGGGAGAATTATTATTTGGTGTCACTACAAGTAGCATATTCTAGTTTGGTGTCGATTATTTATTTATTTATAAAATTATCCTTTGAATAATATTTTTCACAATATAATAACCACAAGAAAATGTGATTATTTGTTATGATTATTCTCTTGAAAAGTAATTATTTGAAGGATACTTTTAAAAAATAATGTGATGTGTCACATCAAGCTCCAATCTGATATGCGATGCATGTATTGATACCAAATAATAAAATTTTCTATTGGTAAAAAATAAATAAATTTCCCATGTAATTAAAATTTGAAAGTCCCATTTTATTTATATTTGGTTGGATTAAATAGCATGTGTTTTATGTCTTCATATATAATGCTCAAGTGACTTGAAGTGATTTTACTGGTGGAAGTTTTTTTTCTTTACATTTAAAATTTGAGAATTATTATGATAGCCGAATGATTATGTTACTTGTCAATTATTTATTGATTATGAGTTTTACAATAAATGTTGAAAAGTATATTGAAAAAAATTTTCATTTAATTCAAAGAGTTGCTTCTTTTTTCTGTTGTTTTTTATAAATGAATTCATATTTTATGAATATATAGTAAATTTTAAAGACGTAATTTCTTTAAAGAAATGATTAGTTCAATTTTAGATCAATTGCTAGCTAGGTTTCAAGATTTTTTATTTTAAAAATTTAAACTTGTTAAAATATTTAAGAAATTAATTAATTTGTTTTTAATCGTTATATGAATCATATGTATGATGTCTATAAGAGTAGTTATATATCCCAAGAAGATTCTCTCTCACAATTTCATGCACTTGTCATCTTTAATCGTGGATAACAGCAGGCAGGGAACCGCTGGTCTCGTAGTTTGTGCTTCCTCTTCAGGTGCCAGCATATCATCTAATAGGAGTGCCTTTGCTCCAGAATGTTCTCAGTCATGTTATTCAGATCAGCACCAGTTCTCTGACATGACCCACGGATCACCAATAAGCTGGTCCTCTAGTGATGAAAGTGATGATGATGGCAACGAATTGAAGCACAAACTTAGAGAACTGGAGCTTTCATTGTCGGGGCCTGAATCACATATTGTTGACCATACTTACTGCTGCTTCAAAGTTGGCCTCCACCAAGCATCTCCAATGGCTAAATGGAATAGTGATCGGATTGCAGAAATGATTCCGAAGATAGACTTGAGAGAATTTCTCATTGTCTATGCACAAGCTGTGTCCAATAACGATACTCCAGCAGCAATAGGTTGGATGGATAATGTATTGGCAATGATGGTATCAGTTTCTGGGGAGCCAATCCAGAGGCTGGGTGCTTACTTGTTGGAAGGGCTGAGAGCGAGGTTGGAATCATCAGGCAGTCTAGTGTACAAAGCCTTGAAGTGCGAAAGTTACATTCACATACTCTGTCAGATTTGCCCATATTGGAAGTTTGCTTACTTATCTGCTAATGTAATCATTGCAGAAGCGACGGAAAATGAATCCAGAATTCATATAATTGACTTCCGTATTGTAAAGGGCACTCAATGGATGTCACTTATGAAGGCTCTGGCACATAGGCGCAGTGGCCCACCATTCATTCGTGTCACTGGTATTGACGATTCCCAATCATCTCATGCTCGGAGTGGAGGACTTCAAGTTGTAGGAGAACGGTTGTCAAATTATGCCAAGTCATGTGGGGTTCCATTTGAGTTCCATAGTGCTGTCATGTCTGATTGGGAGGTTGAAAGAGAAAATCTTGGAATTCGACCTGGGGAAGCTCTGGCTGTGAATTTTCCGTATGTTTTGCGCAGCATGCCAGATGAGAGTGTGAGCACAGTGAACCATAGAGACAGACTACTGAGATTGGTTAAGAGCTTGTCACCCAAGGTTGTGACCCTTGTTGAGCAAGAATCCAACACCAACTCTGGTCCCTTTTTTCAAAGGTTTGTTGAGACCCTGAATTACTATACTGCTATGTTTGAATCAATAGATGTGGCCCTCCCCAGAGATGATAAGCAGCGGATTAGTGCAGAGCAGCACTGTGTGGCTCGGGACATTGTCAACGTGATAGCTTGTGAGGGAGCTGAGAGGGTGGAGAGGCATGAACTTCTAGGTAAGTGGAGGTTAAGATTGTCCATGGCTGGATTTACGCAATGCCCATTGAGCTCCTCATTGACGGATTTAGCCAGAGATCTGTTAAAGCGCTTTAGCGAAAATTATAAACTTGAACAGAGAGATGGCGCTCTCTATCTTGGCTGGAGGAACAGAGATTTGGCTACCTCTTCTGCTTGGAGGTGAAATTGGCTGCTTTAGACAAATTTGTATATTTCCTTTCATCCCCTCTCTCCTTTTGTTGACCTTATAAATTAGTGGTCTCCATGAAGCTGAAGGGTTTGATCTACTATCAATCTTTCTTTAGTAGCAGGGGTATGCCGAAAATTCAGTCTTAACCCGAATTGTTTGGATTGGGATTAAGTTCTTTTTTTACACCAAATATATTCTTCGTAGGAATACATTATTATTCTTTTTAATATTTTTCTCTCTATTATTGTGACATTTTTTTTAAATGTTAACTTAAATTAGGTATTATGACTCTTCATGATTTTAACTATTATGTCATTAACTTATTATGTAATTATTAATTAGATTGAATGTTGACATGAGCAAAAAATAATAGATACAAGTAACTTTATACAAATAGAGAAAAAATAATTAAAACATTACATAAAAAAATATTTTATGTAACTAAATCAGGTTGGCTCAGACTCAACCCAGCCCGACTTAGCCCGACCTAACCCGACCCCAATATAAATGGGCCTTAATCATAAAAATTGGCTCGAACAAAATTTTGAGTCAGAATCAAGGTCAAGTTTAACCCGGTCCATAAGCGTCTTTATTTTGTAGTTATAAATTTATGATTTATTTGTTCTCTTCCCAATCATATAGTAGTGTACTCTCTATCCTTTAGATTGTGTTTGGATGGAGAATTTTAAAATTTTTCAAGAAATTTGAAATGCAATGAGATTCAATTGCTTTAATTAAATTCCCTACATTTATCAAATTTTTTGTTTGGATAATTGTAATTGAATTCCATTCATTTGCAACCGTGTTCTTCTCTTCCCTTGATTCACCATTTCTCCTAACACAGACTCTGATGAACCCCACCTAATGAATGAAGAAGCTCATCTATACAAATATACAGAAATCAAACGTGAAAAATACAATTTTGAAAGGGTATGCATTGAGTAGTAACAAATTCAATAACTCATAACCAATTTTTTGTGAAATCACATAAAAAAAACCCAAGAATCTAAGACAAAGAAACATTTGTAGGTCAACATCAAAGTGAAATAAAAATTCTCAAAGAGAACCCTGATTTAAGAGAAGAATAAAAAAAAAATTTAAAATGACCTGTTAAAGAAAAGGTGAAAGAATCAAGGGAGGAACGATGAAAACGTGAAAGTGTAAGAAATTGGTATTGCATTTGCATTCACATTTACAATGTTAAAGAGAGTGAGAAGAAGAGAAAAGCTAGGTTTTTTCTCTGTAGACATTAACAAGAGTGAGAAGAAGATAAAGGTGCGAGAGTGAGAAGAGAAGCTTGCAATAGTGCAAAAGATGCGAGAGTGAGAAGAGAAAACATGCAAAAGTGAGAAAAGAAAAGCGGTGGATTTCAGAAATTTTACCTATGAAGAAATAATTTCAAATTCCTTGATTTTGGATAAAAAAAATACCCGATCAAAATATTGAAAATTTTTAAAATTCTTTTATAAAGTATTCAAACTAAGCATTTTAATATAGAGTATTTTAAATTTTCTTAAAAAATACATTACCTCCTTAAAATCTCTTATCCAAACACATTTTTAGAATTGTCAAGATATAAATTGAACTGAACATCACTACTCTCTCTCCGAACAAGAGGATCAGTGTAAAATGTGAAAATTCGTTACTTTACATATATGAGAAGCGGCTGCCAAAGTTACAATAAAAAAAATAGAAATTAAATTAAATTATTAGGGGATGTAATTGCTATTTCAAAATTGCAATTACTTTTATCGTTAAATTAGGTTGTTTGTCATTTAACATCAGCCGTTGATAGAAATCACTTCTTATATACGGTCAGGATTTGTCCACAGTTGCAAGGTAACAATTACCAAGCAAGTAACACAGACGAATACGTTGCGTGATCAAGTTAAAAGTAATGTTTTTTTTAGTCAAAATTAAACCAATAATTAATTGCATTATAATGATTTGATTCCACTTGGTAGGTTTTTTTATATTAAAAAAAGGTACTTTTATTTTGAAAAAAAAGTACTCTATAAGGTTTTTTTATATTTGTATGTAACTTTTGAAAAAAATAAAAGTTAAAAAAAATTCAATTATCACTTATTTTAAAAGTTAATGATTATTAGCTTATAAAAAAAAAGGAGAAGTAGATGTAGTTTTTATATAATTTTCAACAAAAATATAATTTATCTTTATTAAAAATTATGTCTCATGTTTTCTCTTTTTTTTTTTCCTCTTACAAATCTTACCTCCATCATTCTAGATCCCTTACATTTTAGTAATTTTGTTATAGAAAAATATTTCTATTTTTTTATTCAAACAAATAATGTCTTTATGTTACGTTAAAATATGGTTTATGCTCTGGGGAATAAAGAGGAATAACAACATGGCTGCAGGAAGATGGTGTATTTGGGTGATCAGAAAACTGGAAAACTGGACTAGTGTTAGATCAGGCTGAAATCATTGGATTTGAGCCAAAAAAGGAATGCAAATGAAGTATTATCGTAGGAAGAGGAGAATATACGGTTTCAAAGTTTTGTTTTGTATTTTTCTTCTAGTTGTTGAATAATTTTGTAAACGCGAATGGCTGTTTTGGTAAAAAAAAACATTGTAACACGATGAATATGATTTGTTTCATGTTGTACAAATAAAGCAGGTTTTCCTGCATATTTCTTTTGGTTTAATAAGTTTTTATTCATTAAAAGAGAAGGGTAGTCACACATTCTTGTGACAATAAGATGTTAATTAATTAATTACATGCATTTATGAAAGAAATTGTCAACAGTCAGAAGGACTGATAAAAGGCCATTGAGCTTAGCACAAGTGTTATGGGTGGAAAATGAGATTTTGGGTAGAGGTCATAAATAAAATAGAAGAATAGATAAAAGATTTCGAAGTTAAATGCGCCATGCAGCTTCCTAAATGCTCAAGACCCAGCAAGCTGTGTTTTTTTTTTTGTTTTTTTTGTTTATGGTGTCAGTTTTGGAATCTTAGTCAATAGAATTATTGATAATTGATATCATATTTGTGAAATTTGACTGATTTTACTAGTAGTTACCCTTTGCAGGATGGGATTCCTAAAGATTCCTTAGACTTGTCCACCGTATTGGCGGGTCTCCACCCTGAATGGCTACTGACTCATGAGACAAACATGGCCATGGGCCAGTTCAGGTCTCTACAAAACACCAATACTCCCTGGTATGTTGAGTAAATTTGCATAATGAGAGATATATAAAATTTAAAAATTGAAGAAGTTTGAAATACAACCATGCGAGCTGTTAGATATGTTAACAAACTCACAGAATCTCCATAATTTTGACAATTTTGGTCAATAATACCTCTAATATCATAACGAGGAACATGATCGATTACTTGAATATCTTTCTTCATTTGAAATTGGAGATTTCAATGTCATCTGTAGCTAATTGAGTTATAATGTCGGCTTCCTTGTTGATTTGGAAAAAGATTTGATTAAGATGATCTGACCGATTTGCTTGGCCCATTCTGCTTTGTGATTCCAACCACTTGGTTTCTCCTTCAATGACTTCTAGCTTTTTGCTTGGCAATTCTGTAATTGAAAGACTGGAGTTTTGGACAATAATAAAATCCTCCAATGACCAACATAGTGTAATACAAGTGGTAAACACTTGAGTCCTTTAAGCATATGGTCAGATATTCGATTCTTGATTTATATGTATAAAAAAACATCTATTAAAAAAGGATAACAACTTAAATAGATCTCAGTACCTCGAGAGATTAATTATCACAGTCGCGCGAGATACCCTAAGAAATAAAAATAAAAAATCCTCCAATGCATAATTTGCTTGAAATGCTAAGTGTACCCGGATCGTTTTGACAACTAGCCCAAAACCCATATGAAAGGCCCAAATCCTTCTAGGATCAAATTCATCACTAAAGCCTAAATCTTTTCCTTAAAACGAGATATTTAGCCCACCAACAGGCTAACCCAAAATCTTCCTAGGAACCATCGCCTGACATATGGCAGCTTCAGACTTGTCATCAGACCACCAAACGACTACTCGAGGCATGCCAAACTGCGGTGACAAGAAAGCCATGATGGTCAAACATTAACTACAAAGTACCCTACATGTGACAGAAAAGAGATAAATGGAGAGAAGACAACAAACAAAAGGTACATTTTCTACATCCTCAAGAATATACTCACCCAGATAACTTCATTAACATCAGAGTATTTTTTTTATAAGTATCGAATATGTAACCAAAAAAAGGACTCAATCTCCACTTTAGACCAAAAATATTAAGCAATTTTGGAAGATAAAAAGTGATGTGTTTCTCAAGTTTGAAAGGAAAAACTCTACTTTTGGTTGTGATGATTAGTGACTAATCACGCAACTTACTTTGGGACAGTGATAATTTTTAATTAGAGTAATAATATTTACACGCATAATAAATCTTAGAGTTTAATTTTGATCCGTTGTCAGTGTAAAAAATTTTTACACTGTCATCCAATTATGTATTGTCAACTCATTAAAAGAGTTTGATTATTATAACAACTACCTCAAAAGTCTAACACTTTTAATGATGTGTCAGTACATGATTGGATGACAGTGTAAAAAAACTTTACACTGAAAGTGGATTAAAATTAAATCCTAAATCTTACATATGTCACATATTTTTATTTATTTAAGTTTTTTAATATTGAAAAGGGAGAAAGATAGAATAGAAAGGAGAAAGAGAGAGAGAAATAGATAAAATAAGAATACATGAGATATATGAGAATTTTTGTATGTGAAAGTGTCATTTTTTCTTTTAATTATAGAAATGATAGTTACACATACAACATATCTCACATATTTCTATTTAATTAAATTTTTAATACTGAAAAAGGTGAGAGAGAGAGAGAGAAAGGGGAAGGGTGCAAGGCTAAGAACCTCAATCGAGAAAAAGAGTATTAAGGAAAAATTAATCATTCTTGTAATACTATTGGTTGAATGTCACATTGAAGAAGAATTAATTTTCAAATTAATACCTCTTCATAATTTCTTGTTATAAAAATTATGAGTTTTAAAATTTCTTTTTGATAATAATAATAATACTAAATACAAATAATTTATATCTTTTTCATTACTAACTTTTGATACATGATTTAGTACACAATATAGAACTATAAATACTAATAGGAAATAAAAACACATATAGTGTACATCTATATTATTGCCTATCTGGCCACAGTCAAACCTATAAAGGCGAGTCATCCTCTAGATCCTCATCAATTATAGGCCTTCCGGGTACAGGCCTGAAGTAGCTGAATCTACGGACCGGAGTCTTATAGGATCTACGCATAGGAGCCTTAGCAGAAAAAACTACCGAGTCTTCTTGAGAGGTATACTGAGCAGCAAAATCCCACAAATCCTGACTGGGCCAAAACAACTCAACAAAGGCAGTAATAGTAAATATAGTAATGAGATCACCATTGCGGGTACGATAGACTGTGAGAGTCATGTCCCCAGCATATTCTATACATTTCGTCTCTAATCGAACTCGCTAGACATCCAGTCCACCATGAAACTAGACTCTAATAAATTCCAGAAATTCACGTTGGTCGGTTATCACAATCTTCATAATCACATCAAGTAACAAATACAGAAATATAACAGAAGAGATGAGATTTCTAAAATCATTGAAACCAGTGAAGCAATAAAGAAAACAACATAAGCAGTTCATACATATCACTAACTAACCATAGTTATGACATGTTATCAAACAAATGATTAAACCAACCTTAATGTGTACCATGATAAATGTGACACATGAGGATTGATCATGTAAATGCACAATGGTTAACCCCTGCTCCATGGAACTAAACACAACAGTTGAAGAGAATGATTTGGGAGTCATGTTCCATTTCTCATTAGCCTCAAGTGCTAACAAATCTCAAATGCACAATATGACTATACGAGAACATTCTCCACCAAACCAGGAATAAGAATAATATCTAGTCGAGATCGTCGGTGTGTTGTATTCATATTACCACGGCACAATGGTGCTACTAACTGGCACTCTGTAGACTTTCCGTACCTCGGCGTCCCCTAGATCAATCCTTGATCTTTACCACGCAATTCGCTCCTGCACTAAGGTGTAACTCTATCTCCTAGGTTCAAAGCCTTGACAACAAGTCTCAATAGACTTCCAAAATGTTATGCAGAGTGTAATTTATTCACAAACAGAATAAAACAATCCCCTTAGGATTCAAGCTACCACTTAAGACTTAGCATCAACTGACTTGTTCAGGGTCCAGTACTTGTGCCAAATAGCAATTTCGTTGTTTCTTAATCATGTGATGCTTTTAAAATACTTTTTCCAAATCACGTAACACTACGATTAGTTTTCAAACGTTTAACACTTCGGCTACAATTTTCACTCATGTAACACTTCTGTTAAGGTTTTAAAATTACATAAAGCCAATTTTTTATTTTTCAAGTCGCATAACTCAAAAATTGATATTTTTGAATTGTGTAAGAGTTTAAAATCAATTTTCAATCTCATAAAGTGTTTTCAGTAAACTTTCAATTGCGTAAAGCTTCTTCTGTAAATTTTCAATCGCGTAAGGTGATTTTCACAAAAACTAAGTTATTTTAAACTAAATAAAATATTTTTCACCTTAAATCATCAATAAAATATTTTTCCCTTAATTGTTTTGAAAATAAACGTTCTTTAATAAAATAAGGATTAATAAAATAATTTATTTTCCTCTTTATCCATAAAAACCCATAACTAACTTAATTATCACCTAATTAATTAAGTTAGAAAAATAAATAAAATAATTTCCCTTGTCAAAACATAGTGGTTGAACCATTCATATTCCTTTGGATCAAAATCCAATTATTTTTCCATTATGTTCCCATAAAATAAACCAAACATATGCATGTCCTAAGCATGCTTATTCATGTACACATGAATCATTCCATATCATATCCAAACTATATCATGCTTCTAATATCCAAGTTCATGCAATATTCCAAAGCCATAAAAACATCTAGGATAAATAAAGCATAAAACCACAAAACATAAATCATAAAGCATGAAACATTAAACATAAATCACAAAATATCAATCATAAATAATCCCATAAAAATTTCAAGAGAATAAATCATATTTTTATACCACAAAATTGATTGATAAAGAAACTCACAATTACCTTGGTTCAAAAATCCTCTCTAGTGAATTTGCGTAAGTTCTTCAACTTTGGCTTTCTCAAGAAAGTGGTTGAAAGAAATTTCTTCTTAAGAAACTTTCAAGACAAAAGCTTCTTAGAATGATATTTAGATACAAGAACTAAGCTTAGATATTTGGTTTACAAGTAGAAAGGAAATTCTTAGTGTTTTGGCCGTGGGTTTTTGAGAGAGAATGTGAGGAATGTGTGATTTTCAAGTGATGGTAAAATGACTATTTATAAAAGTAAAAAGTGAATAATAATTTGCAACTTGGTAAAATATCAATTAAAGATTTTTACCCTTCCTCCCGCACTTGGCCGTCCACATGCTTGGAGAAGCTTTGTCATCCAAGTGACTCACCTAGCCAACTCATCTAACTTTATGACTATAACTCACCTAGCCAACACATCTAACTTTATGACTCACACCCTTATGTAAGCCATGATTTCACAAGTTAGATGGCATCATTCATGATCTCAATACTATATATTTTTCAGTAACTATTATCCAATTAACAAATATCAGTATCTATTATTTAATGGACAATAGCATGTACCCAAAATTTTTATCTGATAATAAAATCTCTAAAAATGAAAAACATAGGAATCTGTTCCTGGATTCGAGTTTCATAAATTTCTCCAGCCTAAATAAATAGTCAAAGTATTTTTGAGCCAAAAATAAAAATTGTTATTTTTATTTTCTAAAACAGGCCCAAATCAATGTATAAAGTCAATGCACAAAAAGTAAATTTTATTTAATAAAGATCACAAAAATTCCAAAAAATCACCAAAAATCACAAAAATTGGGAAAATCGATATTTAGATTTAAAACAGAAATTTCGAGGTGTTACACTTCCACCCAAAAAATACTTAGATCCTCTGTTAAAATATTGTCTAAATTTTATCTTAAAACATTAAAATTTATCTCTTTTTTTTCCCCCTCTCTAACTAAAAAAGTTAATTTAAAACTAAAAAAACCCACGCTTTCATGTTGCACAACCCTTTTCAACAATCCTTTTGGACAGCCCTGCCAAGTGCCAACTGTGGGATCATCCACTCAACCAATGTGAGTTTGTCATGCTCCCAATCATGATGGATTCTCTTTTTTTTTCTCATAACATGGCGTTGATATCACTTGTCATGTCGATTATTCACCCAATCCACTATAAGCACTTGCTCGTTCATCTGAAAGGAACAAGTTAGCAATAGCCAACCATCAATCCAAGCCGCTAAAAGGCCATATCACGGCACGATAATAGCACCATCCACAAAGACAATTAGAATAAACGTAAGTAGGTACAACCTATGAAGCACAAACACTTCAAAATGATTGCCGTGTCGGTGTCGCCGCCGTGTCGGTGTCGGATACTTAACCGATACTTTTGGATACTTCAAGCTCACATTTTCTAATTTTTTACTTTTATTTTTTGAATTTTTGTACCAATAGAGATGAGATACCACAATAATTAGATAAATGATAGTATTTTATTCTATTTACAATAACTAATATTGACTTTTGAAACATTGATGTCTCTATTTTAATTTAGAATTTGTATTTTTATGTAATCTTACGTTAATTTTAAATATTGTATCTAGCCGTGTCATGTCCTATAATTTTTAAAATTTGTTGTATCGCCATGTCCATGTTGTGTCATATTTGTGTCTCGTGTCGTATCCGTGCTTCCTAGGGTACAACGCAATACATGAATGACAAGTAAAAAATAAGGCACGAGTTATTCTCATTAAAGAATTGTTTGTACATTTATAATATTATTTCATATCACATGTATAAACACGGGTGTAATTAGAAATTTTTTGTGGGTGTGCTCAATACAAATTGACATTTATACTATAAATTTTAAAAAGATGGTGTACATTTTATCTATTTGAGGTAGCTGACTTGTTACCTATTTGTTTCAGATGTTTACCAAGGCAAACGCATTGGGCACACTGCCTAAAGTTACTCTTATAGTTTTACCTTAAGCTTTAATTTTATCCTTTTTGGAGGGGGTGTTTGTCAAATACCACAGCTAAAACAAAACAAGCCATTAAAAAATTATACATGATACTTAAAAAGAAAATTCTGTTGGGGGGTGCAACCACCCTCTAGCTCTATAAGTGGTTTTGCCCGTGTATAAAGGCAAGCAAGCAATCTATCTCAAGCCCACCCACATGCTTAATATCGAAGTACCAGGCACCTACCTATTTCGTAATTACCACTTTGTGAATGAAGAGAAATATTTAGATGCTTGGGAGAAAGAGATTTCTCTTTCTTAATACCATTGAATGTATACCACCCAAACTATAGTATTAAAAGTATAGCTAAAGTAGGAGACAATAATGGCTTATATAGCTGAAGCAGTACACATTCAATAATACAGAGAAAGAGAAATCTTTTCCACCAAGAGCACCTAAGAATTTCTTATGACCTACGACCATATGTTACACATCATCACTAGACAAATGCAACCTATTATAGTTTCATTAGAATAAGTTTTTTTTACTTCTTTTTTTTTGCCCATGAGCTTAAGCTCAAGTGGTTAAGAGCATATGTTGGAATGGAAAGCAAGAGGGGTTTTTTTTTTAGAACTAAGGGTATCGGCTAGCCGATAGCCCGAGATTAATCCCTTTCGAGATAGAGAGATCACCGAAGTGTGTACAATCTCTCCGAACAAAGTTTTTTTCATACACATGGCCTGGTTCGAACATAAGACGATATAGTCAAGGGACAACATGGTTAAGGGACTCAACTATTTAACTGTACCGAACCTTGTTTGAACTCAAGAGAACAGGAGGGTTTGATCCTCCCAATGCATTCTCACCCTCCCATATGTTAGAAATATAAAATCATTCATATATCTTCACTTAATAACTTAGGGTATGTTTGGAGCACATGATAGTATAGTATAGGATATGGTAATAGGATTGGATAAGTCCTGATAATATAATTAACATGATAAATTTATTTACTATCATATGTTTGGTAATAGTTGTATAATTAAACTGATTGTATAAACAAAAATTTATACATACCAAAATACCCCTTTGCATAAACAAAAAGTTTTTTTGAATTTTTTTCCTTGATTTATGGAAGATACCTTTGTCCATGGAGAAAGAACAGTCATAGCCTCCATAGAGAAAAGCAAAGGAAACCAAAAGCTTTTTAGTTCAATCAAAAGTTTAAAAAAAAGCTTTTATCTTTCTCTAACTCTTCCTCACTTTGGTTTGGAATTTCCTTTCTATATTATCAAAAACCAAATAGGTAGATGGAAGAGAAAATGCGTAGCAATTCAATTTCCATAGTCTCTTCAATGAATACCCACCTACCCCTTTCCCACTTCCAGCAACAACAGCAACAGCAATAACAACATCAACAGCAACAAAGTATGGGGTGTTTTTGCTAGTTTATTTACACTACACATGCAAGTCTATTGCATACACTAAAAATGAAGCAGAACTGTGTTAATATAAACAAAATATACAAATTTTTCCTCCCATTCCCGCCTATCAAACTAGAATTAAAGAAGAGAAGAGAAGAGAAGAAAAGATGAAAAAAGATAGCTTGAGACAAAGGGAAAAATCAAAAAAGAGAAAAGGGAGGAAAAGGAAAGTTGATTCCAAGAAGATTGTCATGAAAGTAGAAGCAAACATTAAGAAACTTGACGGGAGGTGAAGATTGAAGGAAAGAGACGATGATACAAAGGGTAGAGAGAGAACGACCATGGATATAGAGGAAGGGAGATGATGATCAAAAGAGAGAAAACTATATACAAGGTATAATGAGAAATCTATTATCTTATTTTTCTTATCGGGTCTTATCTAGTACTAAATGAGAGGATAATTTTATCAGTTTACTACTGGATAAAAAGGTTTGATTAAATTTAACTATACTATCATCAGTATCAAACACTTGTTAAGATTTGATAGTATTTTCTTCTACTATCAAGTTCTCCAAATGTAGCCTTAAGTTATTAGAAATGTTAGTCATGATATAGTATCAAAGCCTGAACAAGTGATCAAAAATTTGATCCATCCATTCTCATTTTTTTAAATAAAGTTAAATTTTATCAAAAAAATAAAATAAACATGTGCTTGTCACCCTATTCCCCTCCCCATGGACCCCACCCCAGTGGTGGGGACGAACCAAAAAAGAAAAACGTTTTTTGTAAAATGATTTTTCTTGTCCATAATAATGATGCTATGTATAAGGTATCTCTTCAGTAACTAAAAAAAGTTGTCATTGAAAATATGTTTAATTGTCATTGAAAGCTGTCATACTACTGTCGTACAACGGTGCTTGCAGTGACAACTATTTTAGAACAAACCCAAGCAGTTGCCAACGTTTAATTCGTCCACGACAACAGAGCCGTGATTGGAGACCAGTGTGCAAGTATGCAATACTACATAAATTGATCAAACAAACCTACGCAGTTGTAAACGTTTAATTCTTGCATGACAACGTGGTCGTTATTGGAGACCAGTGTGCAAGTATGCGTTCCTATATAAATTGTTTTATATATATAATAGGTGGGTCTTCGTCAGATATTTGAACTTGCTTCGTGGCCAAGCATACTTGATATTTATAAGTGCATCTGTAATGGACTCTGCGTATAAACCATGTATAGCATAAGCTCAAAGATATAATTATTGAAATAATTAGGAATAATGGAAGATTAAATTTGGAGCTACCCTGGGTATCTCATTCCAACAATATCTTTCTGAGCATATTTTCTCCAAATTTATTCATCAACCGTAAGAGAACCTGGCCATTCAACCATCCACATTTCCCTGTGATACAGGAATTCAAATTAGAAAATACATTATATTTATAATTTGTATAAACCTATAATTTATAATTTGTATATTTAATGGGTCATACATAAAAAATAAAATAAAAAATCAGAACAACTTAAGCATTTTAAGTGAGCACCACCATCTTTCTATAGATTTTAGAACGGCCAATATGGACATTTGCGCACAGTGAACCTAAAGTGGCACCGCCAATGACATCAAGAATGAAAGTCATATCAAGTTCATCTTTAACTTGGAACATATAACCGTAGTTGTATAGACCGGACTAGCCGGCCGGTAGGTTAGACCGGAAAATCAATGAATCGGCCTGATGCCTGGTCTAGTCCACGCTTTTTATAGATTTTTTAGCTGACCCGATCAAACTTGAGAAAACTCAGTCAACCCAGCTAGGTTAACCGGGTCAATTTTTATTTTTATTTTTTGCAAGGAAAAAAATTAAAATAAAACATTGTCATCCTCTTTTTTCTTTAGTTCACAATTACCTTACAACTTACTAGGAGCCTTTTATTTGATATATAACTTTAACACATTAGATTTGTATAAACTCTTAAGTAATCTATCATTTATATTAGTTTAATTATGTATTATTAGAAAAACTGATAATGTAAAAATTTAAATTTATATTGAATTGTACAATGTTAAATTTGTACTCTTAAATGTATGAGGTAATTTCTTTTATATGACATGCTTTTATATATATATATATATATATATATATAAAACATTTTTTTCTTGTCATAATCGAGTTTTTCGGTCTAACCGTTCAACTGCCGGTCGAACCCAACCTTCTAACCAGGTCAACCACCAGTCCGGATTATACAACTATGCATATAACTACTCTTATAGACGTCATAGTACATATAATTCATATAACAATTAAAAACAAATTAATTATAAATTTCATAAATGTTTTTACATGTTTAATTAATTAAAATAAAAAATCTTACTACCTAGCAATTGATCTAATCGTTTCTTTTCAGAAATTACGTCTTTAAAATCTACTATATATACATTAAATATGAATTCATTCATAACAAAAAACAAAAAGCAAAAAATACACGACCAAATAAATTAAAGTCACAATATTATTAGGGTAGAGACTAATAAAAACAGCTCTTCGAATTAAATGAAAATTTGAAATATAAAAAATCTTTCACCATTAAAATCGCTTCAAATCTCTTCAGCATAAATAAGACATAAAACACATGCTATTTAATCCCAAAAAAGCAAAAAACAAAATAACACATGCTATTTATCATGTAAAACGGTATAGAATTTTCTATACATCAATTTTTATGGAGGCTGCCAAATTTCAATTAAATGAGAAATTTATTTATTTTTTTATCATTAGAAAAAAATTATTATTTGGTATCAATACATGCACCGTATTTCAGATTGGAGATTGATGTGACATATCACATTTTTTTTAAATTATCCTTCAAATAATTACTTCTGACGGGAATAATCATAACACATAATCACATTTTTGTGGTTATTATATTGTGAAAAAGACCATTCGAAGGATAGTTTTAAAAATAAATAAATAAATGACACCAAACTAGAATATGCTACTTGTAGTAACACCAAATAATAATTGTCCCTTACCATTAAGAAAGGAAATGAAAGTGTTACTTAAATTTTAAGTAATACCTTTATAATGCTTGTTTTGGGGTTTTAGGGTATGTTTGGACTTTGGATAGAGGGGTTCGAAGGAATTTAGAAGGAAGAGGTAATTTTTCATTTTAAATAAATATTCTCTTTATTTGATAATTTTTAAAATAAGATGAATAAAATGAGAGATTATCATGTAACCTTTCAATCATCCCTTACTCATTTTTTAAGTATTTTATATTTCTTTCAATTTAAAAATAAAAAATTACCTCTCCTCTCCCTTCCCCTCCAAACTCCTTCATCCCAAACATACCCTTAAAGTTTCGGATTTCGGTCTTATATAATATAATTTAAGGTTTAAGGGGTAGTTAGTGTAGAAAACTAACCTGTCGTCACCGTTTAATTCTTCATTGGAGGCTCGTGTGACAACAGAATCGTTATTGGGGACCAGTGTGCACGCGTGCTTTCCCCAGTAAGTATCTCTTGGGACTGTAGAATCGTCACAAGATGCCTCTGGCTGTGGACAAGTGTGCTTTCCCTTGTAAGAACCTTCTGTGACAGAATCGTCAATAGAAGCTGGAATGAATGGCGGGATTGGTTTGCAAGTGTGCTCTCCTCTGTAAGTTGTTTCAAATGTAGAAGGATCTTCATCAGATCTTTGAACTTGCTTAGTGGCAAAGCATCCTTGATCATTCCTATGAGCGCATCTGAAATAGCTTCTGCGTATAGACCGCCGACCACGTATGACATAAGCCCAAACATATAGTTGCTGAAATAATTAGGAATACTTTTGAGAGTAAATTTGTAGCTACCTTGGGAACTTCTTGCCAAGAATCTCTTTCGAACCATATTTTCTCCATGCGTATCCATGGTCGCAAGGATAAGACTCTTTTATTGTCCACTTTGCTAAATTCTTCCTGTGATACAAGAATTCAAATTAGAAAATGCACTACAATTTTTGTATAAACCTACAGAGTGAGGTAGATTTAGGCTATGCTTGATTGATCAAATAGGTGGGATGTATTTGGACGGAATAAATAATTATTTTTAACCTTCTCATTTTATACATACTCAACCAAACATAACATTAGCATATAGGTCTGGGATGAAAATCATATCAAGTTCATCTAAATCTTGGAAAATATACCCCTGCTTGTAGACATTCTGCGTTTTGACCCTGGAGCCCGTGTCACTCAAAGCTGATGACATTGGAGTTGCAACCCCTCTGGGCCGTGATGGCACACCCACTAACCCACCTGTCGTCACGTGATTTAACAATGTTAAGTGAATCAAGGTAATCTCTGATGTCGTAACTCGTAAACATAAATCAAGCATATTAAAAAAATAAGGTTAAGGCATCTCTAGTAGTAATATAATAACTTAAAAAATGATGAAAGTTAAACATTGACAGATTACCTGGACCATCATCAATATCATCATCGTTATATATGCTTAATTGAGTCATCACGTCAGCCTCTTCATTAATTGGGGAAAAAATGAAATTGAACTTCGATGGCGGACCTGCTTTTCCCCACACATCTTTGCTCCATTCTAGCGCCTTCCACCAGTCGGTTTCTCCTTTGATTACCGTTAGTTTTTGGCTTGACAATTCGTTCCTAGAAAGACTCCGGAGCTTTGGGCAATCATAAAATCCTATTTCTTTTAAATGTGGTCCAATGTGCAATCCATTCGAAATGCTAATCAATTCAGGAAGATGGAGAAGTGATAACTTCCTCAATTTACGGAGGAAAATATCTACTTTGAGCTTGGATGGTTCATGACTTATCAGTGTACTTAATTTGGGACAGTCTTTGACTATAAGCTCCTTCAACAGAGAAAGGTTACCCAGAAAATCCAAGGAGAAGAGGGTCGTTAACTTGGGACAACTTTGCAATGATAAGGACTGCAGCATACCAAAAAGGCAACGAGGAGGAGTTGGTCCTTCCCAGATGCTTCTTAGATTCTTCATGTGGGATACACTCAAGAATAGCAAATGTGAAAGCATATCATTATTACTATTTGAGTGTCTTCCATCAACAATTGTTTGCATCTCTTTACATTCTGCCAATATACACACCCGCAGCTGTTCTAAATTCATCATTTCGAATTCAGAGAGATTTTTTATGGTCATATGCCGATCCAAGAAAAGAGCCTTGCTGTGTCTAAGAAGCATTTTGATTTCAGATGGGACATCCGCACCTTTTACAAATTTTAAGCTACAGCCACTTTGTTTAAATTTTACATCAACTGTAGGTGGTATGCTGGATATAATCCGCTGCATATGACAACCAACAATGAATCTAAAATCAACTTCAAGAATGCGGGCTGGAATGAGCTTCAAAAGTTCCAATTGTGGGACATATATGTTGAGAGTTTGCAAACACTCTAATCCCAATATTTCTGGTAGAATGACTTTTACATTCTCATGCCACCGCTCATCATCAGGGTTCACGTCAATACTTAAATGTTTCAACCCCTTGAGTTTTGATATCACTCCAGAAGGAATAATTGTTGAGCAGGAATATGGCTTATTCTTCTTGCCACGATATTCATAAAAGTAAAGGATCAAGCTTTGCATGTTGGTCAGCTCTTGGATCTCTTTCGGCAGATGTATGATCTGAGTCTCATCAAGATCAAGCTTCTCAAGTTTATGCAATTTTCCAATTTCGGGTGGTAATTTCATGAAGCACTCACAACCTTTCAGATACAATTCTCTAAGCTGCTCCAAATTGAAAAAGGAGCTTGGTAGTTCCCTTACACTAGTGTAGGATAAGTTCAGGATGCGGAGCAGAGGCATGTGGACGAAAAACAAGGGTGGGATTTTTGTCAAATCAGCATTGCCTTGCAACATTAATACTGTGAGTTCCAGCCAATTTAGAGAAAGTGGTAGCTCAGACAGTTTATTGTCCGCTAGTTCAATATGTACAGCACTATGCCATAGCTCAGTGTCGGGTAGTTCAGTCAATCCTAGCCCAGATTTCTTTATGAACAACGGATTCAAGGTGGATAATGATTGTAAAATTTCATAGGTTTCTTCTGGCAATCGGATATACCTGCCTCCAGTGCCTTCAAATTGCAGTAAGACAGAATGGTCTACAAGCTCTCTCAGGTTATGTTCTGCTTCTTCAGCATCCACTAAGAGAGAAGAAATCCAATCATTCATTACTTCATAATCAACCTTCCCATCTTTGATTTTAGGGATGAATAAACAGCGTACTAGGCAATGCTTTTGTGTCTTATTTATAACATCCCAGATAAAGTTTACGAATGTATTAATCATGACTCTGCTCAGACCATGAAAATTAACAATATCATACGAAGGATTAGTGTAACGCATTCTATGAAGTGCAAGTTCCCAGAATTTAACATCTTGCAGATTCTTCAACCACTTTGCAACAAGAACAATGGCAAGAAGATGGCCACGACACTCCTCAACTATACTCCCTGCAATTGTCCGGATGGCACTAGATGAACATACAACCTTACCCCCTACATTGTGACAGAAGACCTCCCATGGCAGCAAATGATCCTTGGTCCTTATTTCCAAGTCCATTTCCGTTTTCAATTCATCTTTACCCTGTGTTGATGATTCAGTGGTAATCAACACCACAACTCCTAAAAATCCAGTGATAGAAAAACCCACTTTCCGTGGATCTAATGTATCCTCAGCATCCCTATCTACCAGAAGCACTAGATACCTTTTGCTTAACATCTCTTCATTAATACATCTTATCCAAAAACTGGCATTATTCTCTGTTAGACATGTGATTTGCCTTGCTGAAATCAAGGAAGCTATTTTGACTTAAAAACTACTCTATGTCAGAGTAGTTAGGATATTTTTTGGCAATATAGTTTTTTATTTGTACCCTATGGTTATGCTTATTTTCTGTAAGTCAGTATGTTGTCCTATCAAGTGTGACTTTTTTGTATCCTCTTATATAAAATCTTTTTGTAAGCAAACGCTTGAATATACAGAGAACTATTCTCCAAAATCTCTTTTTTTTCTGCTGCTGTTTTGTTCTTCCTTCTTCATAGGCTCTTGTTCCTCTGCACTACAACAGTAGTACCAGAGCTCATTTGTGATCTTAGAAGGGATACTAACCGTGAGAATCTGAGAGAAAACAAGAAAGATAACCCTCAGAAATGGCCTCCTGACAAACATTTCACTTCCTCCTCCTCCTGTATTTACAGGGGAAAACTATGAAATGTGGGCTGCAAAGATGAAAGCCTACTTTACAGCCTACGATCTTTGGGAGATAGTGGAATCGGTGCTCAACCACCACCTCTACCAAATAACCCAATCAAGGCCCAAATAAGACAGACAATGAAGAACTAGCCAAGGAGGAAAGGCGTTGATAGTCATACACTCACCGTGAATGATGACGTTTTCACAAGCATAATGGCTTGTGAGAGGGCTAAAGAAGCTTGGGACAGATTGAAGGAAGAATTTTATGGAAGCCAAAGGGCGAGGAGAATGCAAGTTCTAAACCTTAGGAGGAGTTTGAATCACTTAAAATGAAGGGCAAGTGAAAGCTGTCAAAGATTTTCTCGGGAAGATGATGAAGATTGTCAACAAGATTCGTCTCTTGGGTGAAGACCTCTCGAGATCAAAGAGTGGTGGAGAAAATGTTAATAAGCCTCCCGAGAGAGGTTTGAGTCAAAGATTGCCTCTCTAGAGGATTCAAGGGACATTACTCAAATGTCCTTGCAAGAGTTAGTGAACTCTCTCCAAGCCACGAGAACAAAGAAGACTCTTGAGAATGGAAGATCAACAAGAAGGAGCCTATATGGCTAACCTCAAGGCAAAAGAAAATCTTGGAAGCAAGAAATCTAGTAGTTATCAAAAGAAGGATAAGAGCAAAAGGAAGGGAAGGAAGCAGCTTAAAGGACTCATATGGGAAAAGTGGAAAATTTCCACCTTGTCCTAATTGCAAAAAAACAAATCACTTGGAGAAGTTTTGTTGGTACAGACCCAACATTCAATGCAGATATTGTAAGGAGCTAGGACATGTTGAAAAAGTCTGCAAAATCAAGAGAAAGCAAAGGCAGCAACAAGCTAATGCAGTCAAGATTCTTCGCAGCATGAGGAACAAGTATTCATCGCTTTGGCCTCTTGTTTTCTAGCCAACAGTAGCCAAGAGGAATGGCTTATTGACGGTGGTTGCACAAATCATATGACAAACAATGTCAATTTGTTCATGGACTTAAAGAAAATCGTGGAGCTCAAGGGTAAAGCTTGGGAATGGGAGTTCATTGATCTTTGAAGGAAGAGGTTCTCGTAGTAATTAAGACTCCTTCGAGGTAATAAAATAATTTATGATGTTCTCTATGTTCCTAAGATAGACCGAGAACTTACTAAGTCTAGGACAAATGGTGGAAAATAATTACGAGTCTTACTTTCAAAAATCAAACATGCATAATACATGATCCTAGAGGTTCCTTGTTGATGACTGTAACCATGAAGGATAGGAGTTTTCATTGGAGACCAAAATCGAGCATGCCTTAGCCATTTACATTCTTGATTCAGATTTATGGCACAAAAGATGTGGGCATTTCAATTTCTTTGGCTTGAAGTCTATGCATGAGAAAGACTTAGTAAGAAATATGCTGCTGTTCAAAACACGATTGTGTTTGTAAAATCTGTCAACTTGGGAAACTAGCTAGAAAACCTTTCAACAAAGGTTCATCAACTAGATCTACAACCAAACTCCAACTTGTTTACTCGGACATTTGTGGACCTATGCAAAACACTTCCCTTGGGGGTTGCGGATATTTCATTTTGTTCATTGATGACTGTACAAGAATGTGTTGGATTTATTTCCTTAAAGCAAAAGTCAAAACTCAAGTATTTGAGAATTTAAAGCAATGGTTGAGAATCAATGTGGTGAAAAGATTAAGGCTTTGAGGAGTGATAATGGGGGTGAATATGTCAACTCACAGTTTGAGAAAATCTGCAAAGATGCTGGAATTAATCATCAACTCACGTTGCCTTATTCACCTCAACAAAATGGTGTCTGTGAGAGGAAAAACAGAACCATAGTTGAGATGACTAGATGCCTTTTGTTGGAAAAAAATTTGCCCAAGTGCTACTGGGCAGAAGCTGCAAGTACTGCAGTTTATTTACTAAATAGACTACCCACAAGAGCAGTCAAGGATAAAACTCCAATAGAAGCTTGGTCTGGCATTAAACCTTCAGCAGAACACCTTAGAGTGTTTGGGAGTGAGTGTTACTTCCTTAAGCCAGCAGTGGCAAGGCAAAAACTTGATGATAAAGCTGAAATTGGAATTTTCATTGGCTATAGCAGTAAAGCACATGGGTACAGAGTTTTAAATGTAAAGACTCTGAAAGTTACAATTGCAAGAGATGTTGCTTTTGATGAAAATGCCTATTGGGATTGGGAGAAACAAATTGTGGAACCTATTACTAGTCTGAAACTCACATCGTGGACCAAAAAGAAATGCCGAGAAACTGTTGATGTTGATCATGAGTCAGATGAAGACCAATCTGTGAGAGGAGAAAGGTCTTTAATCGATGTATACAATAGATGCAATTTGACCATGGTTGATCCTGCCACATATGAAGAAGCTGCTGCTTCAGGTAGTGGAGAGCAGCCATGGAAGAGGAACGAAATGATTCATAAGCATGGAACTTGGGTTCTTGTGGACAGACTAACTGACAAGAATATTGTGTGGGTGCTAAATGGATATATAGAACTAAATGGAATGTAGATGGAGCAAATTAAGAAGCTTAAGGCACGATTAGTGGCAAAAAGGATTTACTCAACGAGTTTGGAGTTGATTATTGTGACACATTTGCGCTGTGGCAAGGTATGACACAATAAGAATGCTAATTTCACTTGTCGCACTAAAAGGTTGGAAAGTCATGCGGCTAGATGTTAAATCTGCATTCCTTAATGGAGACATTAAGGAAGAAATTTTCCTTGAACAGCCACCAGGATACATTGTGAAAGGGATGGAAAACAAAGTGTGTCTCATAAAAGGCATTGTATGGGCTAAAACAGCCCTCGGGCCTGGTATGAAAGAATCAACACCTATCTTCAAAGTTCGCTTTAACAAAAGCCTTAGTGAAGCAACCTTGTATACTAAGAAGGTTCAAAATGAAATGCTCATCATTTCGAGTATATGTGGATGATGTTTTGTTAACTGCGTGGTGAAGAACTTATGGAAGAATTCAAAGTTGAGATGAAGGATCAATTTGAAATGTCTGATCTCGGCTTAATGACTCATTTTCTTGGCATTGAAGTTCTGCAAAGTAGACAAGGAGTCTTCATATGTCAAGAAAATTACATAAAAAGGGTCCTTGAAAAATTTGGCATGGAGAATTGTAAGTGCTCAGCCACTCCATTGGCTGTCAATATGAAGATAATGAAAGAAGATGGTGCTGAGAAGATCAATCCTACAACTTACGAGTCTAGTAGGCTGTCTTCTTTACATTACAGCTACTAGACCAGACATATTGTTTGCTACCTCTATGCTTACAAGATACATGTCCTCACCCAGTGTTCTACACTTCAAATTTGCCAAGAGAGTTCTAAGGTACTTAAAAGGTACTGGTAGTTTTGGAATGCTGTATAAAAAATCTGATGACAATAAACTAAGTGGCTACTGTGACAGTGATTGGGGAGGCTGTTTGGATGACATGAAAAGCACCTCCAGCTATGTTTTTCAACTTGGCAAGTGTATGATTAGCTGGAGTTGTAAGAAACAAGAAATAGTTGCTCAATCAACAGCTGAAGCAGAATATATTTCTGCTTCAGCTGCTGTAAATCAAGCAATGTGGATGAGAAAAGTGTTGGCTGACTTGATGCAGATTCAGGAGGAGCCTACTGTTATTTGGTGTGATAATCAATCTGCTGTTTCCATGGTTAAAAATCCTGTTTTCCATGGTCGTACAAAACATATCAAAATTAAATACCATTATATCAGGGAAGCTGAAAATGATGGTGAGGTTTCAATTCAACATTGCAAGTCAGAGGATCAATTGGCTGACATTATGACCAAGCCTTTGCCAAGAACCAAGTTTGTGCAGCTAAGAAAGATGCTGGGATTATGCAGCAAGCCAAACCAGGAGGAGTGTTAGACATGTGATTTGCCTTGCTGAAATCAAGGAAGCTATTTTGACTTAAAAACTACTCTATGTCAGAGTAGTTAGGATATTTTTTGGCAATATAGTTTTTTATTTGTACCCTATGGTTATGCTTATTTTCTGTAAGTCAGTATGTTGTCCTATCAAGTGTGACTTTTTTGTATCCTCTTATATAAAATCTTTTTGTAAGCAAACGCTTGAATATACAGAGAACTATTCTCCAAAATCTCTTTTTTTTCTGCTGCTGTTTTGTTCTTCCTTCTTCATAGGCTCTTGTTCCTCTGCACTACAACATTCTCCTCATCCTCTTGTGTCGTATATTCTGTGTTCATTGAAAGCTGAAGCAGTCGATTGACATCTTGTCGAACTTGATTCTCTACTGGGCTTTGATACCTTGAGGCGTCAATCATCAGGGTTCCGTGAAATGCCTTGCGAATTTCAAGCACATTGTGCTTGTCTTTCAAGGCTGCTTCTATTTTTTCCTTCACTGCTCTTTTTTCAACACCGCTTCTTGTTGATAACCTGATATATTTTATATTGGGTGCATGATCATGATGATGATGCTCAGAAAGCAATGTTTGAATGAGTTGGTCGACAGCAAGATCAGCAGATAAATTGAGAATAGCTTTTGGTATCATGTCATCATTGAAGATGGACCTCTCACCTTTTTCTACGTTCCTTAATATTTCCCTTGGTACAAGTCCTTCCACAAATCTAAGCGGCCTCTCATCAGACAGCAGACGCGGCTCTTCTATCAAACCATACCAATTTGAAGTGCCATTAATCCAATCCTTAAATTTGCAATCATCCTTTATTCTCACAGGGTAACTCAACAAGAGGCTCATAAAATCTCTCCTTATCAACCTCTTTGTCACTGTCGATGAAATAAGGCTTTTTGGGAAAAACACGTCCATCCATTCCGTGCTCTTCAATTTACTGGACACCCCCTCTGATTCTTCTTTTTTGGGAAAATAACTTGCCTTGCTCTTTCTGGAAGTCATCTGCTACTACTAATGTAATGTCACAGTCTAGCCTCCTCTGAGGAAGGCGAAAATCAGAACTTCAAATATGAAAGCATGCGTTTTTCTAACATAATATGACCAGAAAAGACAATTTTTTTTAAAATAAGAATAGATTAAAAAAGCAAAGCAATGAGAAATATTTGCCATTAACAAATAGGGAAATTTTAAGATAAATAATCAACAATAAATCTAGTTTAACTCTCAATAATATTTTATAACTCAAAAACCAGCCTCCAACAAAATATGCAATTATTAAGCACAGTAAAAAATCTCATTAAGAGTTCAACACTCGCATATAGAAAAAAAATTATAGTAGAACGAAAAAACAAGCTCAAATTTCAATCAATTTTAAAAATATCTTAAGCCACCTATATTTCACCTATAAATGGCTGCATCTTATAGTTATGTTAGATTCAGATGTGAGTCTTTCTAGGATATTTGATTGGCTATTTGTTTTGATACAAATTTAATTCTCTATCTAGTCCTCACACTTAATGTGATTTATATGCATAAAAAAGGACGTCGTTTTTGAGTTTTTTTTTTTTTTTTTATAAAAAAAATCTTTGGCTATGGAATAAAGCATAAAATTAAAGTTTTTGTGATAAAAGAACGATGGTAGTCACAGGATTTATGCATGATGGCACTAACTTTACTTTCAAAATAGATGAATGCAACATTATAAGGGTTGAAAAACAACAAGAAAGGATAAAGGTATATGCTGACCCCAAAAGCAACTAGTGTTAAAGCAAACATAGGCTAATGAAAACAATGAAAAAGAAAAAGGTAAATTAATCTTCGCTATCTAGGCCAAGTTGGAGAACCATCACTGAGCAAGAAGGCCAAGTTGAGAAAGATCCTTAGATATTTAGGCACATCTCAGTATGGAGGGTTTTCACAAGCGGTCTACAAATTATAGAGGGAAATTGAAACTGATTTTTACTGTTTTTACAAGGTATAGGCAGTATAATTTATTGATATGTAAAGATGGATCAAATGCTAGTCCATAACAAGGACTAATGGAGTTTGAAATCTCCCGATCATGATTTGGACAAAAATTAATTTCTTGTTATTTTTTACCAAATCATGATTTTAAGCTTTCAAATTTCAATTCAAACATGTACTACTACTACCGGAGTAGAGGTGCAAGCATACCGCTGTCTCTGATCCGAAATTAAGCCAAACCTCAGCTGTGGAAGATTCCCGTTTCTTTAGGAATTAGGATCTCTTTCCCTTTGTTCTTCGCACCAAACTACATGTGTGTCTAAACCCATTGGTAATGGACCGAATGGTGCCAGCAACACAACCGGATAGGATATTTTATTTCAGGATTATAACTTTATTAATAATTGAAAATTTCGAGTCTCTTGACTAATGACTATTACTTGCATATTAATATATCGACCGACAAGCAAACATGCAAATTTTATATAAATTAAGGTTTTTTATATGAAAGTAGTTAAAAAAAATATTTTACTTCTCTTAATTAATTATTTACAAAAATATATTTTCTTTTTACAGTTGAAAAATTATTTTTATGAAACTGACTACTTCATATGTATTTTTTTTTTTAAAATCTCTATGTTGAAAAATGAGTTTTACTGAAATTAATTTCTTAATATAAACTTATTTTAAAATTATGTCGAGACTTTTTAATATGATTTAAATTTTTTTTTGTTTTTTTAGTTTATCATTTTAATTAATGGATTAATATTTTGTTAAAATAGTTTTAGGTTTTAATGCAATAGTTTAGGGGTTTAGGTAGATAATGGTTTAGGGTTAATGATTAATTAAAAAAATTTTAATGTTTAATTAAGAGGTTAGGGTTTAAATTTTAAGTTAAGGGTTAATAAATAGTTATGATTAATTAAGGATTTAAGGTTTATGATTAATTAAGGTTTAGAGTTTAGGGTTAATTAAATATTTAAGGGTGTATAATTAATTAAGATGTAGGGTTAATTAAGAATTTAGAGTTAGTTAAGGTTTGAGAGTTAAGATTAATTAACGGTTTAGCATTTAGGTTAATTAAGAAGTTAGGGTTAAGATTTAAATAATACCTAATCAACCTTAAATCCTAAACTTTAATTAACCATAAACCTTTAATTAATAATAACTCTTAATTAACTCTTAACCTAAAACTTAAACCCTAATATCTTAATTAAATACTAAAAATATTAATTAACCATAAACTCTAAATCATTATTTAACTCAAAATTTAAAATCATTCTAACAAAATTTTAATTCATTAATTAAAATCATAAACTAAAAAAAATTTACTTGTTGAAAAGTCAACAACATAATTCGAAAAAAAATAAATTTTTATGTTGAAAAATTGATTTTTTGTAAATAATTAATTAAGTGAGATAAAATGAAAAAAATAATTATTTTCGTATAAAAAAATATTTTTATAACTAGATGATTTTAAAAATAATATATTTGTAGATCAATCGGTCAAATTTCTCAAATTCTTAAATAAATAACAATTGTAGAGGAAGAGGACGAAGGAAACTTTCATTCTTTTTTTGAAAAAAAATATTTTTAACTTTTTCAACTGATTATGAGTTATATAATAAGAAAAGCATCAAATTAGAATACTAATAAATTAAAATATAAATTAGATAATAAATTAAAATACTAACTCCCAAAAACACTCAACAATAATTTTTAAATATTGGGCTAACACCCCTTATTATACCAAAAAATAAATTTTAAATATAAAGTGATTATTTAAATAATAATAGTTTTTACAAATAATATTAAGCAGTGGAAGGGACACGGAGATATGGAGCTTCGAAGAAGACTACCTATCATGAAGACGCACTCGGAAAGACACCAAGACTTGAAGAAGCTGAGAAGAACAGATCAGCACGCAACCCATTCAATGGGACGCGAAAGGGAAGCATTCTCTTACCCATCAGAACAAAGAAGCATCCTCTTAAGTCATACTCACCCACGAGAAGCTTTCTGTTTGTCTGGGGACCAGCTAGCCGAACAAGTCAATACCTCACTATCACAAAATATTGGCAAAAGCGCAAGCATGTGAAGTGAAGCTTGTGTTCTGTGGGAACTTCAAATAGTAATTGATTCATTTGCTTGTGTGGGACCAACCGGCCGTGAAGCTTTCTGCTTTCTTCTTTTTTAATTGACATTATCTTTTTTTATAATATTTGCTACACTTAATTCTGTTTAAACTTTCTACAAGTAATTTATTTTGGGAGGGAGACTTTTATATTTGTCTTTTTTAATCACATTTGCTTTGTATTTTATGTGTGATTGGATTTATTTATTTTGTAATAAAAAAAATATATTCAAAATAATGTTAACAATATATATTAATTTTTTCATACGAATAATTTTTTTATTAAAAATATTGTTAACATTATTTTGAATATATATTTTTTTATTACAAAATAAATAAATCCAATCACATTACTTTTTTATGAAAAGTGAAAAACGTCAATCTTAATAATTTTATTTAAAAAATTCTAAAAAATTCACAAACCTTTACGTTAATATATATATATATATAAAAAAGAGATCAACTTATATTAATATAAAATTTAATCACTTTTACGTTATTTAATAATTTTTTATTAGGTATATATTTTATCGATTCAACTCTTAAATTCTAATTATCCATTACGTTGATCATTTGTGTCAAATTTTAAAAAATAAATAAATATTAATAAGAATATATTCCAACAAATCATATATTCATATATTTTAAAATTTTATATTACATTAATCTTGATGTATATTAATGAATTATAAAATAGTTTTCGATTAATGTGAAATTTTATAAGTATAATTTACGTGAAACTTTAAATCTAACAATAAATTTTGTGAGAAAGTTATCTAATAAAAAATTATTAAGTGGTGTAAAAGTGATTAAATTTTACACTGGTATAAGTTGATTTATATATATATATGTATATATGTATATATATAAAAGGAGCACATTACTTTATTATGAGAAATAAAAATCGGTCTTAATAATTTTATTTAAAAAATTCTAAAATAATCACATAATTTTATGTTCCAAAAAATTCACAGATATATCTTCCAATCCATGATTTGACATTGTTATCTTCCGTGGAGATTCTGAGCTTACTTTGAAGCTGTTCTGAGAGTTGAAAATCTTGCGTCTGAATATCTATCCCTAGACCCTAGCTAAGTTGCCATCTTTGGTCCTGGTATACTAAGGGTGTGTTTGGGTGGGCGTTTGCCGACTCCAAACCCTCTTTTACAAAGTGTAAACAAGTTTTTATAGTGAAAGAAAATCTGTTTGTGTGTGTTGACAAAAATACATTTATAATTTGATATTATATTACTATTATAGTAATATTTAAATAAATATAACCTAATAGTTTTTTAAAATATTATTATAATGATACTCAAAGTGATTTTATTTTACAATACCCCAAATAAACTTAACTTTTTAACTAATTTATTTTGCAAATCAATTTATTTATAATCAATTTTTTAACATCAATTTATTAACAATCAAACTTAAAATAACTCATCCTTTCCGGTAATTACACATTCAAAAATAATTTTTATCAACATTATCCAAACAACATACGTTTAATAAAATCAATTTTTAGATAAATATTTTCAAACATAAACCATTTCATTCAAACTCACTTTTGACTAAAATCAAGTTTACAAAATAAAATTTATTTAAAATTAAGTTTATAAAATGTAATCCAAACACACGCTAAATCTTGTTTCTCCTTCTATCATTTACTCTGCCTTTTCCCCCTTATTTGGCCTTGGTTTTTTTGGTGTGAAAATGATCCTGAACGTTCCTGAAGGTTGGGATGGATCTGGATCTAAATTCTAAACTAAACCTCACATAACAGAGTACAGTTGATTACTTCTAATAATTAGATTTTCTTTAATATAATTGATGCAATCGAGGAAGAAACTTAAGGGCAAAAACTAAAGAAGTGGACACTTTATAACATCAGTCATTCTGCTCTTTGTTTAAGTTTCTATATGACCCGCAAATGCAATCATAAATTTACCTTATCCCTGCTATGTACTCAAAATTTGAAAGTGATTTGATCTTATGAGTAATGATCTGCTAGTAGTTGTTTATTGTTCTTCTAGTTAAAATATACCTTTCATGTATATATGGAAATTTCGTATCTATTTTTATGATACAATAATTGTAACACCCCGAAATTTTTATTTTTAATTAAAATAATAATTTTTCTAATTTTTGTGACTTATGATGATTTTTTGGAATTTTTCTGAGCTTCATTTAAAATAGATTATTTTTCATAAACGCTATGAGCCGATTCAGGGCAGTTTCGGAAAATAAAAATAAATAACTTATATTTTCGGCCCATAAATACCCTTAGTATTTATTAGGACCGGGAAAAGTCACGGAACTCGAATCTAATACCAATTGAATGTTGCTGCCACTTTTCTTCATAAATGGCGATGGCGTTAACTTGGGCTGGACATATCTCATCCAATCTGGTCGAATCAGTGATAGTGGTCAATATAATATTCGTAGATCTTTTTCTTAACTCTTCATATCCATCGGGATCATGTCATTTGAATTTCTGGAGTGAAAGTTATGCCCAAATTATTACAAAAGATTTGATAGCAAAAGTTTCCCTGATTTGCTTTTAATTAAGTTTCCTTGTTTCCTTGAATAGTCTTGATTAAGTCTCCTTGATTAGCATTTGATTGAGTTTCCTTGATTAGCCTTTGACTAAATCTCCTATTTTCATCCCTTGAAGATTCTTTACACAAATTACCATAATTACAGTAGATTTGTTCCAAGATCAACTTTCCTAAAATAAATAGCAAATAAACAACAATTAGGAGATAAAATCTCACAAAATCATATGATAAAGATATGAAATATAAATATTGAATAAGACTCATCAAATACCCCCAAACTTAAATCCTAAGGGGCATAACAGGGATATTTTGGACCCTTAGAAGTCCGATCCAGCTCTTGAGTTCTTCATGAAACTTGTAGAGCATTGTCTTAGCTTTCCAAAGACACCAAGATCACCTCAAATGGATCACCGAGTCCCAAGTTATGGCCTAACCAGGAAGAAAGGTGACGTGGTAAATCAGAACGCAAGTATACGTTATCGCAAATCAAGTAATATAATAGTAAGAAAATGTCGAACCCACAGGGATTAATTCTAAATTTAACTATCTATTAAAAGTTTACAAAACTCAATCTTATTTAAACAACTTAATAAAAGGAAGTGTTATGAAAGATTAAAAATTAAAGTATACAATAAGAAGAATTTAATGATCAAATTAACCAAGCCTAGGATTGCAATTATTCCTCACACTTTACTTGATTCACTTACTTCTATCTAAGATCAATTAATTATCTGAATTGTTAACTAGAAATCCTTAACTTATCTATAAGCCTCTTTTGATGGTCAAATAGAAATATCCTTAATTAATGATAAACTATATGTCTATGTCTATCAAATAATTAAGAATTCAATAAGTTCCGATTTCATTAATGGTTACATATGTCATATAGGTATATGTCTATCCTATATGAACTCAAGGCTTTCGCACAAAGATCATATGTTATCTTACTTAGATCTAAAACCAAAATCCCTTTGTCAAATTGCTTAAGGTTTATCAATTCAATTTAATTAATGGCCAATTAATTAAAAGCATTAAGAACAAGTAAGATAAACAATTCAAGATAATCAACCTACTCTTGGATATAATAAACGAATCAAATTAAGTGTGAGTTCAAATTGCAATCCTAGTATAGAAATTTAGCTACTCATTATATTAAAGGAAACAAAAGAACAAGTGAAAAGCATGATAGAAATGGAAGTGGTTGTTGGTATTAACAAGAACACAATGGGCTAGAGTTTCGGGATTTACTTTAAACAAATTGGAAGATCTAACCTTGAAATCAAAGTATAAATCTCACAATTTATGATAGCTTCACCCCTAACTCTAGGAAGAACCTTAACTAGACATCAAGATGAAGAAACTTGAATAAGATGAAGATTATATTATACAAACTACAAGAGCTTTGGGATTTACTTTAAACAAATTGGAAGATCTAACCTTGAAATCAAAGTATAAATCTCACAATTTATCAAAGTTTCACCCCTAACTCAAACTACAATGAGAGAATTTAGAAATGGGATGCCCTTAAGTGTGGCAAATGCCTTCCTTTTATAGGCAAAGGCTAGAACTATTCAATTACAATTTTTGTCAAATCTCTTTGCACATGGGTTGAAATTTCAGCTCCGAAGATTACCAATTTCGTCATTGCTCCTGTCATAATTTGGAAATCTTCTCTTCATGAAAGTTGTAGCACATGCAGTCATGAAGAACATGTCAAAAATTCAGCCAGATCTAACGGTTGGATCTTGAGCTCTGACCATTTTGCCGAAACTACTCAGATTATATCAATAATGACAGCCACCAACTTGTTGCCTAATTTTGACCCACTTCCGGTACTAATCTGGAAATCTTCATTATGATCATAGAGAATTATGTCATGCATGACATATCAAAATTTCAGCTACATCCAACGGTTAGATCTTGAGAAATCACCAAATAACCGAGTATAGGTTTGAGCAGAAATTTTCTGATTTGTCCTGAATTTGATGTAACCCAAAATTCACTGAGTTTAGGTCTTCATTTCTCTTATGTTTGAGCTATACTGATATCAACATCCAAGTTCATGATATTTTGATTCAACAACTGCTTTAAATAGTCCTTCGGGTGTTCTGCTCAATTTGTAACAACATAACCAATATATGAGGAATTATGCAATTTTCACTTCATATATGCAATAATTTCATAAAAATAGACCAATGAGAGGTGCTAAATTATGCATATAAAATATGTTTATCAAAAGGTCAAAATGCATCAAAATCCGAAAATTATTCAATATTTGCATTAAAGCCCAATGAAGCCCAACAACATTAAACTCATCTAAAATACTAATATTGGGCACTATAAACATCTAATAAAGCCTAATACAAAGCTAACATAAGTGTCTCAAATTGATTGATCACTCTCTCCCTCTTCTCTCTTCCTCTACAAGCTTCTTTGGACTGCAGCCATGGAAGACTAATTTAGAGATCAATCCAAGATCCTTGATGAGTTTTGGATTGATCTTGAGACTTTGTACTAAAATTCGAAATTGATGTTTATTTGTATTTTCTCTTCTCCTCTAATTCTAATATTGAATGAACTTCTGAAGATCTCTATTTGTTTGTTCTTGATTTCTAATTGTGATGTTATTATGATTGATTAATCTCAGTTTCATCACTTGAATTGAAGAGATTAGGTGTGCAAATTTTGTTAGCCTAGGTGACTTCTAATAAGAGTTTGAATCCTAGAATGGGTGAATAGGATTCAAAAGATTTTTGCAAACTTTTCGAAAACAATTTTCTTGATGAGGATATATCGTATTTTCAAATAATATATTGAATATTTAATCACGTAAAATTCAAATATATTTCAAGTTAACCCTAATATGCAATGCAAGACTGAAATTAAAGAGAGAATGGTTAAAGAGATTTGCAAACCGAGATTTATCCTAGTTCGATCACCACCATTGTGATATACATCCAGTCCCCACACCAAATGATATGAGATTTTCTTTCACTATTTAAGACCTTGATTACAACGTTCAAGAAGTTTACACCGGAGATACCTCACTCTGCAACCTTTACAAATCAGGGATGTCTCACCCTTAATCAACCTAGAAGAAGATCCCCTACTTCTAATCCAATGCACAGTAGAAACGAAAGATTTACAAAAGATTGAATCACTCTTGAAAGTGAAAATATTCAACTTGAAGCTCTATAGTTCACAAGAATAGATTGAGAGAATGAGACACAATGATTTAAGGTATATCTCAAAGAGTTTTCTCTTTTTCGTATTGAGAGTATTCTACGATCAAAATTCTTTATGAATGATATGAGTATCATCTATTATATCTTATATACAATGCTATTTGAAAACAAATTTTAGATGCATGAATCGATTCACATGAAGCTATGAATCGATTCATAGCCTTTTAAAATAAGTTATGAACTTTGAATGGATTCACAAGCTTATGAATAGATTCACAACCCATTGAATCGATTAACTGAATCTTGTGAATGGATTCACAAAGCCTTGAATCCATTCATGTGTGATCTTACAAGGGATCTAAAGAAATGTAAACCTTAAGAACTACCCTTTGTAAAGACTAATATATTCTAAGTCTTCAAAACTTGATTTACTTTACTTGGCGCACGTTGTCATCTTCAAAACTCTGTGCTTCATTATCCATGTTCAAGTAGGGAAATGCATTCATTCACAAATTTGTCACTTAGGCTAATAGGATTTTCGAGTTTAAACTAGCATCGATTTTCATAAATTGTGCGATTGCAAGTTTATGTATCTTTTGTTAGTTGAATCATAGATGATCATCTAGTAGTAAATGTCAGATCTAATGTAGAGATCTCGATTAGATCTAGGATAGCCAATCAATTGAACTCAATTGCATATTAAGTGGTTAATGATAGATCAATTGGAATTTGGATAGATTCTTGGATTGGTTATTCGTCTATTTGAATTCTGTTAATTCAAATTCCTTGTTTACATTATGAATATATCAATCCCCCTTAAATTTTGTCTTAAATTGATCAAATCACATCCAAATCTTAGGGAAACAACTTGGTTCAATCACCACTATTACAATTCTTGAAATGAACTAATTTTTATTATTTGATTGAGTTTGGCACTCATATCAAATTTAACGTCATTGCTGGGGATCCTTAGATGTTATTTGGTCATATCAAGACCTTATCTAACTCATATCCTTAAATTTAACTCATTTGTTTTCTTTGTTTTGGTGGTTTTTAGGCGAAATTAGACTACTTTCCAATAAAGTGTGTGAAATGTTGGTGTCAGGTTTGGTTGAAACTTGGTCTATTGGTTGAAAAGGGCCTAAACTTCAGAGCTCTGAGCTCCATCCTTTCAACCTCAAATTCCATCATTTAGACCAAATTTTCAAATTTTTAAGAATTTTTATTGCATTGTTAGGTAGTATTTTTGTGTAGCTTTCACCATGTGGTGGTCGTATATTTTTAAAAAATCTTTAGATAAGTTTTCTGTAGTTGTTTTGTGTATTTTTACACTTATTTTTGTGTTTAATCACTTATCTGATGGAGTACAAACTTGATGAGTTGATTTATCTAGTGAGGCAATTGGCAATGGAACAGCAGCAGTTACATATGTAGGGACTTGCAAGAGTTTGCAGTATATGTGATAGCTCTTCTCATCTCACATATGCATGCCCTACATTGCAAGATGATGGTTCTGAGCCTACATTGGAGGATTTAGTGAAGCAAATGGAAACCAACAACGTCCAATTCTAGTAGAGAACAGAAGCTATAATACAAAAATTGGTGACCAAGATTGGTCAGCTAACTTATTCATTGAGTCAGTCGCACACCCAAGGTTCTGGCCAACTCCCTTCACAAACAGATCCAAATCTAATAGGGAATATGAGACCCATTATGTTGAGGTTTGACATATTGATATGGTTCGTATCGTAAGTGTACGATTTCGTCAAGTAGTAAAAATATCGATCCACAGGGACTTGGATTATGATTAACAATTACCCTTAATTATGATTGACTAGGTGAAACCAATGTTATAAAATTGTGGTGATAGAACAAGAACATAGAAACTAAAATCTGGAAATAAATAAAAATATCAATTTTAGAATGAATGCAGAAAAACAGTGTAGATAAATCTGGTTTTTAAGAGATCTAGGATATGGGTTCACCACGATGGTAATTAACAAGTCTGTAATCTTATCACCTCTTCTCAACTAAGTTACACTTGAAGACGAATCATCCTAAAGAATTATTGTTTCCTTTCAGAATACAATAACGTATTCAATCTAACTCAACTTCTATTTTCATGATAATCAAATTAGAAAGAATCCATTAAGAGCAAATGATTCATAGAAAGCCTCAAGAGTTTTAATCTACTTTCGTGATTTAAAAGCTCAAGTTCAGTTTATGGAGTTCAATTATCAAGAGTCACCTTTCAGTTTTTCCCTTAATGACTAAGATCATGCAAATAACATGGCCAACATTTTCACAAACACTTGGTGTGCCAAAAACTGAATCAAGATAAACTAAGCATTGAAGAGATAACAAATTCATACATCAAGCATTGTCAATACACCATCGGGTTACTACCAATTCCTAGAACAAAAGAACTACTCAAACATGTTTATCAAAATACAATCCATAAGAATGAAGAACAACATTCAGAAAATGAAATAGAAAAGTAAGAAGAGAGGAGAAGAAAAACTCTGCAGAAGTTGCTTTGCCCCCTTGATCAACTTGCTCCCATCCTCCACTCTCAACCCTAATGGCTTGCCTTTTATCCCCTCCAAACTCCCTTCTCTCAACCCTAATTCTTTTCAGGCAAGAAGAGCAGGAATGGACTGCCTCCAGGGCTTTTTTCGCACTTGCTGATGTAGCAGGCTGCCAACCACGGCCGTGGTGGCCACCACGGCCTGGCCGTGGTTGGTTCTGACTTAGAAATTTCGTGCACTGATGGCCAACCACGGCCGTGGTGGCCACCACGGCCTGGCCGTGGTTGGCTCTGCCATTAAGCATCCTTAGGGAATTTGCCAAAGTGTCCAACATCAAACTTGTAGCCTTGTGTCTTAGCTTTCTATAGCAACTTGAATCACCTCAAAAGGACCTCTGTAGCTCAAGTTATGCTCAAATTACTCCTCAGGGGTCCAGCTGATTTTGATATCTCAGTATCTCTTCAGGGTAGTTCTGTTTTGGCTCCTCCAAGCTTCAATGTTGCACCATTCCTGCAATTGAACATAAACACACCGCATTTATCTGAACTAAAACTAAAAAGGAGGATTAAGTGAATAAATGTACTAAAAAGATAATGAAATGTATGCAAACTAAACTCAAAATGACATGAAGAATCGCACACATCAAACTACCCCAAGCTTAAGGTTTTGCACTCCTGAGCAAAACACACAAGAACAAAATTAAAGAAAAACAAGAAACATTATATTATTAAACTAAAAACATAAAAACTGATTACACCTAATCAAATCCACTTTCGTAGGAAAACACGATGGCACTTAGCATGTGCCACAAGCCTTTAAACCCCTAGGTGTCCCTAGTGGACGAGTTATAGTCTCGTGAGGGGTTTACCAGGATGATACCCACAAACATGTAATACTTTTAATCAATTCAACTAAATTTTAAATACAAGCATTGTATCAAATTTAATCCATAATTAATAAGTCAAGTATGCTTAACAAAGAATAGTTGAATCAAACCAATTGAGAATAAAGTATAGCATAATCATGCTTTAATCAGAAATAGGCATGTTCAAATTGAGTAAAATTCCTCACAAGTGACACTCAAATCACACAAGGTGTTTAGGTTAACTGTTTACGCTCAACTCAGTCAAACTATGAAAGTATTTTACCATAGGCTTGCATATACATCAATTCTCCACTACTTAGATCAAATAAATTGCAAAAATCAAGAGGTCTTTCAAAAAGGTTGTAATGGAACTTATAAGATGAAGGAAGGGAACAATATGGATAATAGCAGGTTAAAACCAAAGAGAATAAAAGAGCATTGACGAGTAACTCAAGTAGAAAGCATAAAATTTTTACCCAGAACCAAAAATGCTCATTCTCTTCACACATTCCTTCCTTTTTCTATTCTTTTTCCTTTTTTTCTTTTTTTTTCTTTTTTTATACCAAGCATTTCGTATCAGCACATCAATTCCCCCACACTTAAATCATTGCAAGCAAAAGAACTCTTCCAATAAGAAAATCAATGCTCTCCCATTCCCTAAGGTAAGGTAAAACATGGTTTTTCACTCAAAGCTTGTAATGAGCTAAGAACAAAGAATGGGCAAATAGGCTCAGAGGGAGTTAATAATTGAATAAATGCAAGGTAGGTTTATTTGGCCAAAGCAGCTAAGTCAAGAAAAATGCCTCTGTCATTTTCATGCAACATACAGACCAATGTAATCTCAAATCGATTCAATGCAAGTTCTAGAAAATAAATTCATAATTGACATCACTCATGAAAGAAAATAAACCAAGTGTAAGTATCAAACTTGGAAAAGCTCAAAACTCACAAAGGTATGGAACATTCACTCAATTCAACCATGCTTTCTTCCTAATATCCACAGTCATATGCACATGTATATCATGAAAATGATTCAACTATAAACTGTTTTGCATACTTTTATCATCAATTAAGCCTTCGCATTCAAAGACATGCTTGTATCAAAATCAATTGAAAAGATCAAATTTTGTTTTTTTATTTTTTTTTAATATGCAAGAACAAAATAATTTAAGACATACTATGAAATGCAAGTTAAGATGCGTCTCAAGAGCAAAACTACTCCTTACTTTGCCATCATACATCTAATAAGCTAGTAACAATAAAGATTAGCTGGTTAGTTTTTTTTTTTTTTTTACTAAACTATGTACATGGTAGTGTCAACTATCCCTCCCCCCAACTAATTTAAGACATTGTCCCCAATGTCAAAATAAAGATAGGTAGTAGTAGCAGAAGGTCTTACTTAAAACTGCAAATCGAGCCTGAAATAAGAAAAAAAATTACAAAAAACTAAAACTAGAATAGAAAACAAAAATTCACAAAGACAAAGTCAAATCAAGTTTTTGCTTTTTGCTGCTGCTGCCTTATTCCCAATTCAGTGGTGCCATTGCTGGATCACGTTGTGGTACAAATTCGTTTAGTTGATCGAACAATTGTTCAGGAGTTGCAAAGAAGCATAAGACTTTGACGTGTCGCCTTGTGAGATGAACCTTTTTCTACAAAGATGATCAAGAAAACAAAACAAACTGTCATAAAAACCATTAACATTTAATATACCTATGGGTTTTTGGTGAAAGTTCTCATTGCGGATCAGATGTAATTTGGAAGAGCTCTTCCAAAGTTCCAAAACCACCAGTAGGGCAATAAAGGCATCGAATTTGCTATCATAATGTTCATGCGTTATGCATGCAAAATATCATTTCTTCATCCCCTAATGTTTTTCCAATGGGCTTGTCAGATAAAGGATCGAATGACACCAAGGACTTTGCCACTCCTAATGTGCAAAAGCAGCTTGCTACACAACCCATTAACCCAAGACTACCTCCTCCGTAAACTAAATGAATTTCTCTTTCAGCTAGCACTCGACCAAGATGGTTTGCAATATTTACAAACTCTTTATCTTTCCCAGGATTAGATCCACAAAAGACACAAACACTCTTGATCCGACGAACTGAAGTGACTTCCATTTTTTTTTCTCTTTGTGTTTTTTTTTTGTACTCTCACCTTATCAATGATCTGAAGAGAGCAAAGTGCATTATTTAAAGGAATCAAAACTCAAATGTAATAATTACACCTAGAAAGGAGGAGTAGATCCGAGTGTCAGACAAGTTTGAAAACAAAACACAGCAATGATAATAGCTATATGACAAGGATAAAAAACTAATCTATATGTGTTAGAAGAACTTTGAAAATATGCAACGCATATTTCAAAAAAATACGGCTAAATTTTTTTTTTTTAATAAACAAGAAGAAAAAGGAATAATAAAAAATAATAATAATAATTACAGGTGGTGTGATTGTGGCTCACATAATCCTCTGGTTTTACGTCCAGTAACGGCTTGAATGCTCTCTACGGGCCGATGATCGGCTTTCCCATCCAATTTTCTCTTAAAATTGGCAAACAGGTCTTTTTGAGTCAGATTCCTGAGACTATATCGCTCATGTTCATCTTGGAATATTGGTCATAAATCAAGAAGTACTCTCTGCACATCTCCACTAGGATGCGTCTCAAGAGTCAATAGAATGTTATCTAAAGACTCCTTACTCATGCCATCCTTTATGAAGTTAATTTTATCATCTCGGTTTATAGACGTCATTCCAATTGATTTGCATTTTGTGTTACAGGTCCATCTTGCACATTTATAGCACTCCGTAACCTTTTTGCTCTTCTTTTCTTGGCATATAAACTTACCTAGCCCTGGCATATATGAAACAAGAGCATCGTAACATTCACCTCTCGAGTCGAACCTTGTTTCGATTAACCAGCGTATATCCGCAGGGATGCCTTTGTGCATAAGCATCCTTAATCTCTCAAACCTTGCACAATAAATGTTAGTTAAAGCATTTTGAGGGAGAGAGGGGAATTACTTGCGGAGGTTAACAAGCTGATTATCCATTTTGAAATAAAGAAAGAAAAGAAAAAGAAAAAAAATTGAGTAAAATTATATACAGATTTCAATGTTTGTGGGTAACTGAAAGGACCGAAAAATATTTTCACAGAGTACCGTTATCCGCCATTTAACCGGTGAAAAATCATTTGTCAATGAAAAACAAACAAAATTAAGACAGAAAAATCAAACTCTGATAGATTTTCTTGCTTGGCATCGATTTTCTGTCTTGATTCTTGTGAATGCAAATAAGTCAAAGTTTGAAAAAATGAAAAAGTTAGAAAACTTGGGTTGCCTCCCAAGAAGCGTTACTTTTAATGTCTTCAGCCAGCGTGATTGAAGATTTTTCATGATCAATGGGTCTTCCCCAATAATGATTCAATTTCTGTTCATTGACCTTAAACGTGGCTTTCTTTTTTTTTTTTTCAACAAAGATTTATATAGAAAATAGAAAATAAAAACAGCAGACAAAATAAAATAAAAAAAAGAAACAGAAAAAAAAAGTAATAAAAGACAAAAATCAGCAAGATAAAGAAAAATAAGGTAAATAGAAACAGATAACACAAACAAAGAATAACAACAAAGAATAAAAGAGTAAATTGTAATACCAAATAAATAAAAACAAACAATATTAAAAACAATAGCAAAACAAGTAAAAACAAAAAAACAACAACTAGAAAAATGAAATAAAAGTGTGGAAAGAAAACTCCCTATGGATAGCGTAAGAATTAAAGTTCCAAAGAACACACACCATAGCTGCTGTAATGGATGACTACATCCAAAATCAAAGTGTTCAAGATCTTCCGGTTGCTTTTACCGGGTTTAGCTCCATCTTCAAGTAAAATCCTACGCATGCATATGGAAGGGCTAACGTTAGAATGTCTCGCAAGTATGATGGCTCTTTGATTCTCCTTTAAAATCGCAACCTTTCCTCCTCATCGCAAGGAGGTTCTTAACCACAATGAACTCTAATTTTGATGACTTCACTACTTCGTGGATTGAATTGCCGCATTATTACGTCTTCAATCCATGGCCATGGAATTTTCCATGGGTTGGCAAAGTGGAATTTTCTCGACTTCACTTGCCTCCAAAATTTAGGCTTCAGTGCCTCCAAAAGCTCAAATATCCGAGAGTTGGAAGGAAGGGTTTGAGTTCTACCCTGGAGCTCTTTCTTCTTTCCAATTCTTGGGTTTGGGTTTAGACTCAAGCTTTTCGATTTTGGCCTTTTGGGGTGAAAGTTCCAAGATGATTAACAAACTAGGCATATTCTACCGCTTTCCTCCACATTCCAATGAACCGCCACCAACCAAGCATCGCTCCAAAGGATCTTCAAAATGGATGTTGGTGAATTCTTCTTCACTACTCCTGTAATAAATCAATCCCGCAACAAGAGTCCTCAAAAGAAGGTTGTTTAATAGATTTAGCAAGATCAAACTCAACCTTATCATCACCAAACAAAAGACAATTTTCCATTTTTGACATCAATTATAGACACCAAAGAAGGGCTAAGAAAGGCCTACCAAGAATAATGGGGATTTGGGAATCCTCCTCCATTTCAAGCACAACAAAATCAGCAGGTATGAAAAAATTTACTCCACCCTAATAGGAACGCCCTCCAAGATGCCCACTGTATTTGACTGATCGATTCCGCCAATTGAAGGAGATAGTCGTGGGTTTTAGTTCACCCACCTCCAACTTTTTACACACAGTAAAGGGCATAAGACTAACACTAGCCCCCAAATCACACAAAGCTTTATCAAAATTAGTATTCCCAATCAAGCAAGGAATAGAGAAAACTACCTCGATCTTTGAGTTTAGGAGGTAACTTATTTTGAATCAAAGCACTACACTCCTCAGCTTAAAGCTACTGCTTCATATTCCTCTAGCTTTCTTATTAGACAAAATGTCCTTAAGAAATTTAGCATAGGTGGGCATTTGTTGCAACGCCTCGTTGAAGGGTACATTAATGTACAACTTCTTAATGACCTCTAGAAACTTCCCAAATTGCTTATCAAGCTTGGCTTTGGCCAATCTTTGAGTGGAAGGGCACCCGGGGTTGATATGGTTTAGTGGGGTACATACTTAGACACTTTCTCAGCAGTATCATCTTCATCTAAGTTTCTTGTGTCTTCGTTGTCTCTTTTTCTCATCCCCCCCATCTATGTCACTTTCGCCTTTGCCTTGGAATCCTCTAATTGCCTACCACTTAAACTCACAAATTTTTGCAATGTTCATTAGGATTTATTTCAGTCGTCTTAGAAATTTACCTTGTGGTCTATGTGAAGAACTAGCTTGTTGGGCAATCCGGGTTTCCAACATCCTACTATGAGTAGCCAAATTATCAACCTTAGATGACAACTCTCTAATGTATTCCTCGGCGACCACTTGACCATGTTGCATGAACTCCTCATTTTGCTTAGATTGACTCTCAACAAAATTCTCAAGAAGAGACTCAAGTTTAGATTTTTGTACCTGTTAAATCCAAAAGAGGGTTTAGCACTACCTTGACCAACTTGGCTTTGACTATTCTCGGGTAGGAGGAGTTAGGATGTGACCTCCAACCGGGTTATAAGTTTGAGAATATGGATCGCTTCTCCCCTTTTGGTTGAAGTCATGAAAATTATGGCATGATTCCATTTGCTCCACCAAAGGTGCCTTGTGAGGAACCAAGTCCAACTTGGCATTCAACACTCATATGTCCCCGTGCTCCACAAACCTCACAAAATTGTTAGAAGTAACTACGACATGGCATTAGCTTTTTCAAGTTTGTCAAAACGCTTATTCAAAGAATCAAATTTTGACATAATCAAATCAACACCGCTTCATTACCTAAACTTACCTCCCGAGAGTTTTCTCGGTTGTTACCTCTTTCATTTGACCATTGGTGATGGTTTATGGCTACACTCTCAATGACCTCATAGGCTTCCGTTAACCTTCTCGCTCATCAAAGCTCCACCACCAACATGAGTCTCAGAGATACCTTCAAGGATATTCAAGACCATTGTAGAAGGTGTGGACGACAACCATTTCTCTAACCCATGATCGTGGCATGCTTCCAAAGAAGGCCTTATATCTATCCCAAGCTTCGACAATGACTCTCCATCTCTTTGAATGAAGCTTGTTATTTGGGTCCTAAGATGAGCAATTTGGAAGGTGGAAAGAATTTGTCCAAGAAAACTTGCTCCAACTGTCCCAAGTAGTGATTGTTTCAAATTCTGGTACGTATTTTAACTAAGATTTAGCTCTATCCCTTAGTGATAAAGGGAACAAGCAGAGACTGATAGCATCTACAGAGGCGCCTTCAATTCGAGGGTCTCACAGAGTCCAAGAACATATCTACGTGGTCATTCTGGGGTCCTCCGACTCAATCCTCCAAACTGGTTTTGCCTTATCATAGAGAGCAAAGCGGTGGTATGGTGAAATGTCCAGCTTCAATGGTTGGCCGAGCAATCCCGTGCATCGCAAAACCCCGAGCATTAGGGGCTACATAATCCTTCAGCTGGCCTATTTTCATCACGTGTCGCCATGATGGGAACAGTTGTTGCGCCTTCTGCACCTTGCGTTAGCTTGTCGTCTCCTCCGATGCAAAGTCCTTTCAATTTCAAGATCTGCTTCAATGAGAGTTCCAAAACATCGAGTACTTCGCATAAACAAGAGAAACTACCTGCAGAGAGCAAAAGAAAAGAATAAAAGAATAACTAGAAAATCATATTAAGAATTAGATTGATAATCAGAAAACCACAACCCTGCAAGAATCTACGCCAAAAACTTGATGTGGTTCGTGACGCAAGTGCACGATTTCGTCAAGTAGTAAAATATCGATCCACAGGGACTTGGATTATGATTAACAATTACCCTTAATTATGATTGACTAGGTGAAACCAATGTTATAAAATTGTGGTGATAGAACAAGAACATAGAAACTAAAATCTGGAAATAAATAAAAATATCAATTTTAGAATGAATGCAGAAAAACAGTGTAGATAAATCTGGTTTTTAAGAGATCTAGGATATGGGTTCACCACGATGGTAATTAACAAGTCTGTAATCTTATCACCTCTTCTCAACTAAGTTACACTTGAAGACGAATCATCCTAAAGAATTATTGTTTCCTTTCAGAATACAATAACGTATTCAATCTAACTCAACTTCTATTTTCATGATAATCAAATTAGAAAGAATCCATTAAGAGCAAATGATTCATAGAAAGCCTCAAGAGTTTTAATCTACTTTCGTGATTTAAAAGCTCAAGTTCAGTTTATGGAGTTCAATTATCAAGAGTCACCTTTCAGTTTTTCCCTTAATGACTAAGATCATGCAAATAATGTGGCCAACATTTTCACAAACACTTGGTGTGCCAAAAACTGAATCAAGATAAACTAAGCATTGAAGAGATAACAAATTCATACATCAAGCATTGTCAATACACCATCGGGTTACTACCAATTCCTAGAACAAAAGAACTACTCAAACATGTTTATCAAAATACAATCCATAAGAATGAAGAACAACATTCAGAAAATGAAATAGAAAAGTAAGAAGAGAGGAGAAGAAAAACTCTGCAGAAGTTGCTTTGCCCCCTTGATCAACTTGCTCCCATCCTCCACTCTCAACCCTAATGGCTTGCCTTTTATCCCCTCCAAACTCCCTTCTCTCAACCCTAATTCTTTTCAGGCAAGAAGAGCAGGAATGGACTGCCTCCAGGGCTTTTTTCGCACTTGCTGATGTAGCAGGCTGCCAACCACGGCCGTGGTGGCCACCACGGCCTGGCCGTGGTTGGTTCTGACTTAGAAATTTCGTGCACTGATGGCCAACCACGGCCGTGGTGGCCACCACGGCCTGGCCGTGGTTGGCTCTGCCATCAAGCATCCTTAGGGAATTTGCCAAAGTGTCCAACATCAAACTTGTAGCCTTGTGTCTTAGCTTTCCATAGCAACTTGAATCACCTCAAAAGGACCTCTGTAGCTCAAGTTATGCTCAAATTACTCCTCAGTGGTCCAGCTGATTTTGAGATCTCAGTATCTCTTCAGGGTAGTTCTGTTTTGGCTCCTCCAAGCTTCAATGTTGCACCATTCCTGCAATTGAACATAAACACACCGCATTTATCTGAACTAAAACTAAAAAGGAGGATTAAGTGAATAAATGTACTAAAAAGATAATGAAATGTATGCAAACTAAACTCAAAATGACATGAAGAATCACACACATCACATATCTGTCCAAATGCCAACTGACCCCCAACCAATGAGCAAGCAACAGATGAAGAAATCTAATTCTGCAGAACATGAGACCATTGATGTTCAAAAACCAGTTGATGATGTGTGTGTTGAATTTGCTGGTTTTATTAATTTTGATGATTTCATTTGTTGTACTGGTTGTGATGGTGATGAGCTGTGTAATACATATGTTGAGATTACTACCTTTTTGAGACATGATGAATCTCTTTCGGCAGATTATACCGTAATTCAATCTGCAGAAGTAGTAAAACCACCAAAATTGGAGTTCAAGCCTCTGCCTGCGCATCTAAAATATACATACTTAGCAGATGATGGGAAGCTTCCCTTCATTGTGGCCAAGAACCTTCTTACTGATAAAGAAGAGAGATTGTTACAGACTCTAAAGGAGAATCAAAAAGCCATCACACTATCAGATATTCTTGGTTTTAGCTCTTTTACATGGATGTATAGGATATTATGTAAGAATAGAGCGAAATCAATAAAGTAGCCCTAGAGGAGATTGAACCTTCTGATTCTGGATATAGTGACACATTACACAGGCTACGGTGTGGCTGTTGGGACTTTGCTTCTTTTGTTGTCTCGAGAGAGTTTTCTTTCTACAATTTTATTTCACTTTTCTAGTTGTTGTTTTCTTTTTGATTTTATTGTTTTAATATTGATTCTAGTATAGATTCTGTTTTTATTTTACTGTTATAATTTTATTTTTCTGTTGTTTTACTATTTTTATTGCTATATTTTTGCTATCTTTTCCTATTTTTGTTGATATTACTATTGTTATTTTTTTCTGTTATTTTCTACTGTGTCAATTTTTCTATTACTGTTTTGGATTTTTATTTCTATTTTTTGCTACTGTTTTTACTATTTTTTGCATACTGTATATTGTGTCTGTTGTTGTTTTTGTTTTGTTCACTATTTTTTCTTGTTTTTGTTTTTGTTTTGTTTATTGTTTTTTTATCTTTCTGTTTTTGTTTCTATTTCTCTTTGCAATTTTTTGCATGATTTTTTTGTTATTTTTTATTTTCTATTTTTGCATACTGTTTTATATTTCCTATCATTATTCAAATTGTTATTTTCTGTACAGTTTTAGTTTTTTTATTCTTTTGCATTGATGTATAGCTTTCTTTTTTATTTTAAGGCTTTCTGGTTTTTTGGTATTATTGTTTTCTGTTTTACTATTTTTTATTTATGTTTTTGTTTGCTTTTAATTTCTATTTTTTCTATTTTTAGGAAATCTATGTGTTTTATGTCATTTCCAATTATGCTTTGAGTGTTGTGAGAGTTGTGAATTTGAAGTCATTGAAGTTCAAGTTTTATCACATGCTTGATTAAATTGTCTTTCATCTTGAATTCAACTTGCTTAGTATTAGATATTGAATTGATGGATTGAGTTTGATGGATACATACCTTGTGAGATTTTACACCTATAGATGAATGGATTGACTTTGTACCATTCTCTTCTTTCTTGTGTGATATGCACCCGTGGATTTGTCACTTGAGAATTTCCTTTGATTCTTTTTTAGGCTACATTCTCACATGCATACATGAATATGATTGAGGCACTTCTCTTGATTTAGCTACTTTGGCCAAAAAGCTTACCTTGCATCATTTTCCCTCCATTAGCCCCCTTGAGCCTATATGATCATTCCTTGTATTTAGCTCATTACATGCCTTACATGTAAGACCATAGTGTTTACCTAACTTTAGGGATTAGGAGATCATTGACCTTTTTCATCTATGGAGGAGCTCTCTTTGCTTGAGGGCAAGCAATGGTTCAAAGGTGTTGGTGTGTGTGGGTGTGTGTATGTGTAATGAATATGCAAGTGTTGTGCAAAGTGTATGGTGATAAAAAAAAAAAAGCAAGAGCCAAAGATAGCCATTTAAAAAAAACAGAAAAGTGAAGAAAAAGAAAGAAAATAAAGGCAAAAAGGTTGTAAAAAAAAATTAGAGAATGTGCATTATGTGACATTACTTAAGTTCCTCCCTAATGCTCTTTTATTTTCTTTATTTTTAACTTATTATATCCATATTAATTCCTTCCTTTACCTTGACCCAATTACAACCTTAAATAAAGTCCTTTTGATTTTTGTATACATGTGTATTGAGTAGTAGAGAATTATAAGATAAGCAAGCTTATAATAGTGCAAATTTTCATGGGATGAAGTGCTTAAATACTTAAGAGAAATTGAGAGTGCATCTTGTGAGGTTTCACCATTCTTGATCCATGCTTTTCAATTGAAGTGCTTTGCTTGTTAATTAGAGATGGAAAGACATTTAATTTCATGAATGTTGTGATCTCTTAAAACTTTAGTTGCTTTTCTTGCTCATGAACTTTTACACTCTTGAATGTCATTAGAAAGTGTGTTTTTTTTTAGTTTTTTGTTTTTTGTTGTTCTGTTTCTTTGTTTTCCTAGTTCAATTTTTAAGTTTACCCGAGATGTGCAAAAGCTAAGTGTGGGGGAATTTAATAAATACTATTCACATACACTTTTAATCTCTCATATATGGTATCTTATCTCTTTTTTGTGCTTAATTGATTGAACTTGGTCACATTTTATAGGTTTGTGTTCCATTTGGGTTTAATTACATTTTTCAGGATTAATTGAATTTTACATTGTCTCTGTATTTTGGGCATATCTTGAGTTTTAGAAATCTAATAAACTTTAGCTTTACCTTATAGGAATGATAAGAGGGAGCTATACAACTTTCCTGAAGAGCTCAAGAGCTGAATCGAGTGTCTAGTGTGCCATATTGGGCCTGCAAGTTAGAGCAAGGATGCTGTCGTTGGAACCTGACCCATGTGTAGTAAATTGGCCATATTTGGGCTCTAGATGTCAAATGGATTTGAAACCGAAAGCTAAAACAAAGCTTCAACTTTCATGAAGACCACTATTCAAAACTACATCATTTTGATAATGTTTTTTTCACGTGAAGTTAATTGTCGTTTTAGATACCTCTTCAGATAAATTTGAGCATAAATTCCTCATCTTAAGCTCAAATTAGGCAAATGAAATGACCAATTAAATCTAAGAACATAGAGATTAGTCCTAATCTAGTGACAGAGTTGTAAATTGCATTTTAGGATTAGTTTTTAGGAGGAAAAGACAGAGAACAAAAATAGACTTTTCATTTTCTCTAGTCTTTTGAGTTTCTCTCTAGCTGTTCTTTCTTCCTCTACAAGCTTCCTTGGACTGCAACCATGAAAGGCTAATTCGAAGATCAATCTAAGATCTTTGAAGAGTTCTGATTTGATCTTAAGACTTTGTATTGAAATTCAAAATTGATGTTCAATTGCATTTTCTCTTCTTCTCTAATTCTAATCGTGAATGAACGTCTGGAGATCTCTATTTTTTTGTTCTTGATTTTGAATTGTAATGTTATTATAATTGATTAATCTCAATTTCATCACTTGAATTGAAGATATTAGGTGTGTAGATTTGCCACTTAGGCTAATAGGATTTATGAGTTTAAACTAGTATCGATTTTCATAAATTGTGCGATTGCAAGTTTATGTATCTTTTGTTAGTTGAATCCTAGATGATCATCTAGTAGTGAATGCTGGATCTAAAGCAGAGATCTCGGTTAGAGCTAGGTTAGCCAATCAATTGGGCTCAATTGCATGTTTAGTGATCAATGATAGATCAATTGGAATTTGGATGGATTCTTGGATTGGTTGTTCTTTTATTTGAATTTTGTTGATTCAATTTCCTTGTTTACATTCTGAATACATCAATCCCCCTTAAATTTTGTTTTAAATTGATCAAATCACATCCAGATCTTAGAGAGACGACTTGGTTCAATCACTACTACTACAATTCTTGAAATAAATCAATTCTTATTATTTGATTGAGCTTGACACTCGTATCAAGCATGCTTTTGACACTACTGCTGTAGAAGAATCCAAACTTGTCTACCATCCCACAATTGTTTTTCAAGAAACATATAGGAAGTCTTCTTGTGTTAGATTTATATGGCACTGGAATTAGATAGCTACAATCATCTATATCAAAGTTGACAGGTCTTAAGGGGCTCTATCTAAATGATTGTAAGCATATGAGATAGTTGCCTCATGCTATACGGTCGCTTGAACTTCTTGAGTTCCTTGACATTCGGGTTACCAAGTTCAATTTCATATCATCTCATATTGGATACTTGGCCAATTTAAGATGAAGATCAAATCATTGATACTGATCCTGGTGCAATTTTAAAACTTACCAAATTAGAAGAATTGATAATTGAAGTGGTTTCCTACCAGGAATGGAGCAATGGTGCTGAAAATGTGATGTTGATGTTAGCTTCTTTGGAAAATCAAACCAACCTCCGTTGCAGCTTTCCCTGTTCAATCATTCTTGAAAAACTTCTTACAAGGAAAGCTGGAAGGCAATTTACTTCATTCCAATTCTTTGTTGGATGTCAAAACTCAAAACGACCCCAAATTCTGGAGTCTTTTGAGCACAAGATTTCGAAATACATAAGGTTTTCTTTGCAAACAATCTAAACTTCGTTTCTTACAGATATTCCTTGGACTAGATGGACTCTTCTCTATATCCATCTGATTCTTCTCTAGGCTGGAGTTGCTAGGCTATACACTCTTAGAATGAACATTCTACCAATATCTTTTGTTTGAACTGGGAGAGAACATCTTCCTGTTCCTATTTCGATAAGACGAAGAAGGAAAGAGAATCAAGGAAAGTGTAGCATGGAATTTCACTGGTAATCACCTAGTCAGGGTTTTAAATTGCGGTCCGCAACAGCAATTGCAACGGCAATATTGTGGTTTTGAAGTCTCCGCAACGGTAACGCAGTCGCAATTGCGGCCGCATCAGCTGCATTTTTCTACAATTGTCCACAATTTATACAATCGCAACGTAACTGCAACCGCAACCGCAATTTAAAACACTGCTCCTAGTTATAGTTATAGAAACGTGGGCAGCTGATGACAGATTTCAGCAATGTGGATTTCTAGGTTCAAATACATGCTCTCCCACCTGCGATGACAACAGAACAAAGTCACAACTCTCTGAAGATCTATGTGAGTATTCGATACGATAAATACCTGCTTTTAAAAAAAAAAACAAAATACGGGTAGGTAAGATATATTGAATAAAATAATTTTATATTTATAATGTAATAAAATAAACTCTTGGATTCCATGTCATCACAACTACATCTACAGCTTATAAATGCGAGCGCAAAGATAAGCAAACTTTGCCTGACAATTTATTTTAAGCCACAGAAACAGAAATTAAAATAGTCTTGTAGTTGAAGCACCTTTGCACCATAGGTGGTTCGAGTCTCACAACTGTGCAAAATTAGACTAACCATAGTTAGTTACCCACACCATTCACACATTTTAAGCTACGAACGCTTTCTTCAAATTTTGCTTCAGCTGATGGTGGTGCTCGTGATATGATACGCTGCATATGACAACCAACTTCCAATCTAAAGTCAAAGGATATTATCCTACGTGGTATGAGATTCAAAAGTCTGACTCCTGGGATATATAAGCTGATAGTTTGCAACTTCAATCGAAAAATTTCTGGTAAAATGAATGGAGCATTCTCATACTGATACCACCTCCCATCATCACGGTTCACGTCAATGCTTAAATGAATCAACTTGGAGAAGTTTGATATCAACCCAGGAGTGATAATTGTTGAGCTGGAATATTGCCTGCTTTTCTCGCCATGGCCAACACTATTATTGTGTCCACAAAAGGAGAGTATCAAGCATTGTAGATTGGTTAACAGTTGGATTTTTTCTGGCAGATGTATAATCTCAGTTCCCTCAAGGTTAGGCTTCTCAAGATTCTTGAGTTGTCCAATTGCCGGTGGCAGTTGCCTTGAGCTCACAACTTCTTAGATGGGATTCTCTGAGATTTGTCAAATTGAAAAAGGAAGCTGGCAAATCACTTATACTAGTGTAGGATAAGTCTAGAATGTGAAGCATAGGCATGTATTAAAAAAACAAGGACGAAATTTCCAGCAAGCTAGCATTGCCTTGCAACGATAACACTCAGTTTCGGGCAATTTGGTGAAGGGGGCAGATGTTTAATTGGAGTTCCACTAACATCAAGCTTCTCAAGATTCTTGAGTTGTTCGATCTCTGGTGGTAGTTCATATTCAGAGAGATGCTTGATGTTCATATGTCGGTCCAATAAGAAAGCATCCATAGATCGAAGCACCATATTGATTTCATCTGGTACGTCCACACCATATACAACTTTTAAGCTACGAACACTTTGTTTAAATCTTGCTTCAGTTGCAGGCGGTGAACGAGATATGAGTTGTTGCACATGGGGACCAACCACAAATCTATAAGAACATGGATGTTCAAATAACCTGTCCGGTATGAAGCTCAATAGTTTGACTTCTGGGATATACAAATGAATACAAGTTGAACTACTTAATTTAGACAGTTCCTGCAAAACAATAGAAACATTAATCGTGTTCCACCGCTCATCATTGGGGTTGACATCAATGCTTAAATGAACCGAGACAGGTTTAATATCAGCCCAGCAGGAATAAGTGTTGAGCTTTGAATTTAGATAGCCTTGCTATGGCCAACAATAGGCCCACAAAAAGAAACATTCAAGCTCTTCAGATTGATCTACTCTTGCACATCTTTCGGTAGATCTAGAATTTCAGTGCCTTTCGAGATCAAGCTTCTCAAAATTCTTGAGTTGTCTAATTTCTGATGACAGTCTAATGAAAACATCATAACCTCTCAAATACAATTCTCTAAGCTCCACCAAATTGTAAAAGGAACTTGGCATATCCCTTATGCTAGTGTACGATAAGTCTAGGACTTGGAGCAAAGGCATGTGGTCAAAAAATAAAGGTAGAATTTTCAACAAATCAGCGTTCCCTTGTAGCAGCAACACTCTATGAGTTCAGGGCAGTCCGAAGATGGTTGTAGCTCAGATAATTTTTTGTCCATTTATTCAATTTGAGTGGTACCATGTCATTGCCCAATATTTGGTGGCTTGAATGGTGGGATGAATTGGAATGGGCGAACAATAACAAGGTCCAACAGCGATTTCAACCCATATTTGTTGACTCAAAATGAGTATTTTCCTTAGATATTTTCTTTCTTAATTAATGTTGATGTAAAAAATAAAAGAGTGCGTACTTGCATTGCCCTAATGTATGTGTTACAAGAAACTAAAGAGGAAAAAAATGCGTTATATTATATTATTTTATGCTTTGTTGTCTTTTTAAAGACTACAATCATTTCACTTATGATGATGAATTGTGTATCTGATTATTGGGCATGCTAACTTTCTAATATTGCATGAGGAGATGATATTTATAATTATTATATTTTTATAATGTAATTCAAAATTAAAAATTAGAATTTGTATTTAGGAATTTAAGAAGGACAAAACTTAAATAAAGTTCTACATGTGCTTTTGGTATTGTTCTCTAATTAAAATATAGCATGTGTATTATTTTTTACACATCAACACTAAAAGTGAGGATGATGTGAGACTAATGTTAAAAAATAATACACATGTTATATTTTAATTGGGGAACAACACCACAAACACATAGAGAATTTTATCTAAGTTTTCTCTATTTAAGAATTCTATTTTCAAACAACTAAATTTTAATTTAATGATAATTAATCAATAAATAATCTCAATTCTTACTTTTTATAAATATTATCCCCTCATATTATATTACTTTGTGATTGTTATATTGATGTCGAAGAATTTTTCAACTAGCTTGTTTGAATAAGCTTAAATAAAAGATTTTTTTTAGAAAATTTTTAGTAGAGTTTTTTTTTTAAAGTTATTTTACATTTGAATGAAATGTCTAAGATAACCATGCCCATCTTTAATCAATGGATCTGGACTCCTAGTAGGATGCCTCAATTCTCAGCCAAATCAGATATCCAATAGATCAAGAAGTGAGATTTGAAACTGAGGAGAATTGGGATTTCTATTTACAACTCTAAAATACTGGAGCAACATAAAATACTCCGGTGAAGAGCACTCTAGAATATAATGTTGGTTGCGGGCCACCATCTTGCTTTAGCAAGGCTCAAGTAGAGTGAAAGTCAGATCGAACCGTAGTGTTTGTTAATAGACTTAAGTAAAAAAAGTTGTGCTTTGACTAATAATAACTTTAACTTTTGACCTAGCAGGAAACACTCGATCCAACATATAATCCCAGTGAAATTAACATAGCAAAAGAATTTTCATATGAATGATTTGATTTGTGTATTGTGTGGCAAGCAAGAGGAGTCCTTAAGATCATCTTATTTTGCAGTGTCATATTGTGAGAGCTTTATGGCGTAACTCTTCCAGGGTCTTGCATATTGAAGCTTTTCCCCTCTCATCTTCAACTCAATGAATCTCTCATCTTCTTAGCAACCCAAATCAGCTTGTCATAAGAGGAGTTCAAGCAAAAGAATTGTTTGCTTTTGCAAAAAGTGATATTCTACTTAAACAAACAGAACCAATTTGCTTAGAGTGATGGCAACTGCTCTAGCAGATTTTGAGCAAATTTGCAAGCATGTAATCAGTCCACGTCCTCTTCCCAAATCCCAACCATACTAGATGGCAACCTCCTTCTGAAGGTTAGTCATAATTGACAGCATATATGGCTCAAATATGCTGCTTCTGAATATAATTTTGGAGGGTGATCGAAGTAAGGTGATAGAAGCAATTAATTTTCCATCCAATTTGGGAAACTGGGCTATATAGCCAATAATAACAGAGATGTGAACTTGCTAGTTTCTGTTCCTTGTTTAGTGGCAAAGAAAATTCAAAGGGCAACAAATATTTAGCTCATAATATTTCAGAGTAGGAAGCTTGTAGTGATGTTTTTGGTTTCATTAGTCCTGCTATGTACTCTTCTAAACGCCCACCTTTAAGGGGAGAGTACTAATAAGATGTAAACTGACACACTGTCCCCCCTTTTTTCCCCCTTTTTTTCTCTTCCTCTCTTCTACGTCTTAGCTCTATGGCCACAACCACGGATGCTGACACTAGCAGCCTCAGCACAGGCAGCCATTCTATTACTACTATTCTCCTTCAATTATTTAAATCATTCTTGATCTTCCTAGCTTCCTGCAAGCTCTTTCTCTACATGTAACAGCTAGTATGTTAGTATTGGAGACTTCTAAAAGTATTATAGTTATGCAGAATTTTATTTACCAGATACAAAGGCATTTTTCAGAAACCTAAAACTGGCCCATGTTTCATCAACCCTAAGCAATCTTTCTTTTATTGATGAATAAGATTTAATTAAATCAAAAGCAACATGCAAGAATCTTGAATCATTTATGTAACATTAGATGAATCCTATTCCTATAATTACAAATTGTGTGACTAAAGACTATCCCTTTTGTTACAAAATTATGTGAAATTTCTAAGGAAAAAGCCCACCAAAACTTCGGCAACCTATTTTTCTCCTACTCAAAGCTGTACATTTGAATCCTCTATCTGCATCAACACTTGCTATACGTTTAATTTTTTTTTTCTCAATTCTAATTATTTTAGCCAGATCTAACAGTAATCCAATTCCCTGATGACCCTAATACACTGTCTTCTCGCTGCCATATTGTTGTTCCTTCCAGTTCATCATAGCACCACACAAACGAGTTTCTGATTGAGAAATCATCCCCCTCTGGACTAGAAAATTCATCCAAATCATAAGTATACTCAAAACTTTGAGCCTCCAAGACACTTGCTGGTGAGCAAGTATATTCTTTCTGAGAAGGTCTTGTTGAATTCCTTGAAACAAATGGATGGCTAAGTAATTCCTCATTCGTACACCTCTTTTTGGGTTCTCTCTCCAAGCATCTGGTCAAGAAATCCAAACCCTCCTTTGAGAAATGGGTTGGAAATATCGGTGTCCCAATCACCACGGACAATACTCAGCACAACAGCCATTGGATTTGAAACCTCACCAGCCCAAGGAGGCCTGCCAGTAGCCATTTCAATAACTGTACACCCCAAAGACCATATATCTACAGAAAAATCCAGCATCTCATTCCTCAATACTTCAGGAGCCATCCATAGAGGAGTCCCACCAACAGACTGCCAAGAATTTGCCAAACCTCCACGACCTTTCAAGTCCATTACCCTTTTTGCACATCCAAAATCCGTCAGTTTGATGTTCCTAGATGAGCCCAAAAGCACATTCTTGCATTTAATATCACAATGCACTATTCCATGTTGGTGTAGATGCATTAACCCATGAAGAATTTCTCTAGTATACACCCGAACCACCTCTTCATCTAATGACCCACCAAACTTCTGTGCCAAATCTGCCAAACTACCTCCTGCCATATACTCCATAAAAACATGGAGATTACCTTGACCCTCCTCTGTCCCCAAGCATTGGACAATATATGGGGATGAATTTAAAGTCTTAAGGATTTTGACCTCATTATCCAAAGCCTCACGTCCAGTCCCTGAATGTGCTGATTTCACAACAAAAAGTCTTCCAGTGGATTTGTTCATGGCCAAATGGACAGTGCCAAAAGATCCAGATCCAACCAATTTACCCTTCACCCATTCACCAGGTTTAGGCGACACGCATTGGCAGATTGCAGCCATACTATGTCTTCCCTCCACTAATTATCAAAAGGGCACCCAAAAATCTTTTATCAGTCTTGAATTGGGAACAAATACCCCCAACTCAAAATATAAAAATTTTACTTCCAAAAAAATCATACAATCTGCAAAATTCCCCAGTTCACCGAAACTTGGAAAATTTTCTAGAGAGGCTATAAAAATACCCAATAGAGAAAAGAAAAAACAGGTTGATCAAGGAACCCTTTTTCTTGCAAATTACGGACACTAAAATCAAACCCACAAACAAACAATTCATTGAACACTTTCAATCCCATGAAAATTTAACCAGGGGATTGAAAACAAATGAACCATAAAAATGAAAACTTGAATCCAACTTGTGTGAATTATACAGTGATGGATACCTTACTTGCAGGATTTGATAAGAAAATGAGGCTGGATCTTAATGGGTAGAGCGGTTTCCCAAGAATCGGAAAACCGTCCTGAGGAGCGAAACCCCTTTTTCACCAGTAGTTAAACACTTAAACGCTCTTTGTTTGTTTCAGGTTTCTGAGCTTTCGTTGAACAAGACGAAAGAAACGGAATGAAAAAATGGGAAACCTTATAAAAGGGAGTGTTTTATTTTTATTTTTATAGCAAATACGGTTTGTGGCCGTTGGCGGTTGGCTATCCTGATTTGTCTCTCTTTGTACTGCCTTTGGTGTATTGGCATTGTCGGAGAGAATATAGGGATTTGTATTAGGATTTATTTTTAATCTTAAAATTTGTGTTTTCATTTAATTATATATTAACATTACATTATAAGAACTAAATTTTTAAAATAATTTTTATAATAAATAAATTTTTTTAATAATTTGATAATATATAATTAAATAATAATATAAAAAATATATATAAAAACTTCCCATTAAATTAAAACTAAACTCTTTATATTAATGGTATCCCCACGTAACGTATGATAGATCATAAATGATTTTTTTTTGGGTGATAGATCGTAGATGGTTTTGGTTGACTTCAAAATATGCATGCAAGCCAATTATTTTTCTTTTTTCTATAAACTTTTCACATGATTATTTTGGATAATGCAGTATACAAATTTAAAATAAATTTCTCTAATTTCCTACGAGTAAGTTATATATTAATTTCAATAATTGGATGGTGATGGTGAATGGTGATTAAGAAATTAGTAATTATGAATTGTATTTAATTTTGACCTGAATCAAATTTAAACTTTGTGAAATAAGGAGGATTTGAAATTTTATAAATATTTTTATTAAAATCAAAATTTAAATTCGCAGGATTGGAGATCAAATAGAATCCTCGTTTTATATAAAAACATAAATGATGTTATATTTCCATTTTTTCTAACCATATATGATATCTCATTAATTACCCTTTTTTAGGTTTTAGTAAAAATTTATTAACAAATAGTTTTAAAAAAATCATAATATTATAATTAGGGTAAATTATATTTTTTAAACTAATGCTATTTGATATTTTATATATATATTTATATTTACAAAATCCTCTTAACTCAATAATAATAAACAAAATTCTCCATAATAAATACATGTCTTGAATTTTTAATAAGATAACCTCCTCCTTTAAACTTTAATTACAAAAAAAAATTATATTATCTATTTTGAATGATTTAATTATTTTTGACCAACAAAATTTGATGTTAAAAATAATTAAAAGACTAAATTGATATCTATATATCTTTAAAGAATCAAATTAAGTATTTACTCGAACATTTTTTCTTGATCGTTTATCATTTATGTTTACAGAACAAAAGATTAAGATATTTTGAACATGTTTATTATCTTTAAGTTTAATTTTGATCTATTATTAGTGTAAGATTTCTTTACATTATTATCTAATCATGTATTATTATATTATTAAAAAAATTAAATATCATAATAATTATTTAAAAAATATAATTTTTTAATAATATATTAAAACATCGTTACTTTATATATTAATCATAAATCAAAATTAAATCCATTATCGCTTTTGTGCCTTCGATATCTACGTAGATAAATATACATATATGTGCGCGCGCGTGCGCGAGAGAGAGAGAGAGTGGTGAGCTGATTTCAAATGGGCAGAACAGAAAGGCCCAATACTTTTGTTGAAAAGATAAATGACGAAAAGAAAAAGAAAACTAAAAATTATCTCCCAATAATAGGTGATAAAAAAAAGACCGACATAGATGGTAGATCTGATAAAAACCATTTTGTTCCTCAATTGATCCAAACCCAACCAAACCCTAAGTCTCTGTCTCTCTATCACGACACTTTATATCTTCCCGCTCCGCCAACTTTGGTTTCTTCGGGTCTCCGTCCCTCTATAGTTTCTGACGAATCAGGTTGGGTGGTTGCTCCTCATGTCTTCGCTTCTTCAATTTATCATTGCTTCTGTCGAATCAAATTGAAACCCAATTATAATATGTGTGCTGCTTTATCTCCTACAATTTATGCTAAATTTATCTTTTTGTTTTCAATTTTATGCTGGATTTTTGGTTGCGTGATCTTTATTCTGTTCTTTGCTTGCTGCCTCCTCCTTTTTTATTTATTTATTTTTACAGTCAATTTATCTATTGCTTTAGAGCTAACTTTACAGTTTAAGCTCTGACAATAATTTAGTTATTTTCTGAGGTTAGCTGATTCACGGGAGAACAAATAAAAAGAGAAAAAAGGATAGATCGATAGTTAGATATTTTGATTTTAATAGATTGTATGTCATGCTCATTTCCATGCTTAGTTGCTCTTTTTTGTTCAACTTTAATACTTTATTTTAGGTCACAACACTCTTATGAGCTTTTATTGGCTTATCTATTATCTATATCATAGGATTTCCTAATTTGTTTATGAAGCTTTTCTAAATGAATTGAGAACTTGGAATTCACAACCGTGGTTAACCGATTAAGTTAGCTTCACCAATCTGATCAGCCAATGTTAGATCACGTCTATCTCACCACATGTTCATTCATGCACACACATCTTTCATAGTTCTCTCACTGTAATTCTTTAAACTATGATTGACTGCCAAAAAATTGTCACTTTACTTATTGATTTGCTCCTGGTGTAATAGAATGATTTTATGACTACTTGGTTCCTTTAAATGTCAACATCTGGTTCTGGAAAATAGAGGAGTAAATATAGATAATATTTACTTCAAAATTAAATAAATGGAGTAATATTTTATTCTATGAAATTAAATCATGTTAACATGTAAATGAGTTGGATCATGTTATTGAATTGGGATTGAAATTGATTGAAAAACTATGCAGTGAATATCTGATAATATCTGTACAGGAAGATGTATTCATATATCATTTGGAATTTTGGAACTTTATGTTTGAAGCCTATATTAAGATGTATTCCTTCCTGTATTAAGTATGTCTATGTGTGAAGCCCCTGCATATATGCTTTTAATTTCTATATCATTTGAACTTTTATGTTCACATGTACTATTGACTAGCTCAGTTACTTGTATTGGATCTATGAGCATGTTCATTTACTGTTGATTGAGTTAATATCTATTTATGCTATGATAGGTGCAGTCATTAAGTTTTATCAGGAAAAAAAATAGCAATAGTGGTGTGGGATTAGTTGATGTAAACTAATATGGTTTCCAGTTCTTGTGTCAGTTTTCAGCAATGGGAAGGAAAAAGTCAGAGGATGCAGGCCCAGCTGCAAAGGCTAAGCCAAGTGGCAAAGATGCTTCTAAGAAGGAAAAACTTTCCGTCTCTGCCATGCTGGCCAGTATGGATGAAAAACCTGATAAACCCAAGAAAGTATCTTCTTCCTCCAGTAAGCCCAAGGTGAAATATGCTCCAAAAGCTTCCACATACACTGATGGTATTGATCTTCCTCCATCTGATGATGAAGAAGACGAGGCTCTCTTGGAAGAGGAGCATCAGCAAAATAATGTGTCCAAACGGTCCAGTCAGCAGCAGAGGCCAGATTTGAAGCCACTTGGTGTATCTATTGCAGACAAAGAATTGAAAAAGCGTGAAAAGAAGGATCTTCTAGCTGCCCATGCTGCTGAGCAGGCAAAGAAGGAAGCTCTTAAGGATGATCACGATGCTTTCACTGTGGTCATCGGAAGCCGGACTTCAGTGCTTGATGGAGAAGATGATGCTGATGCTAATGTCAAAGATATAACGATAGAAAATTTTTCTGTGTCTGCTCGGGGTAAAGAACTTCTGAAGAATGCATCAGTGAAGATATCTCATGGGAAGAGGTATGGTTTGGTTGGGCCTAATGGAAAGGGCAAGTCCACACTATTGAAGCTTCTTGCTTGGAGGAAGATACCAGTACCTAAGAATATTGATGTCCTTCTGGTTGAACAGGAGGTAGTTGGTGATGATAAAACAGCACTTGAAGCTGTTGTTTCAGCTAATGAAGAACTTGTTAAAATTCGACAAGAAGTTGCTTCTCTGCAGAATGCAACTTCTGTTGAAGGAAGTGTAGACAAAGATAATAATTATGAGGAAGACGATGCAGGAGAGAAGCTAGCAGAGCTGTATGAAAAATTACAGCTAATGGGGTCTGATGCTGCTGAAGCTCAAGCATCAAAGATTCTAGCTGGTTTGGGTTTTACTAAGGATATGCAGGGCCGTCCTACAAAATCATTTAGTGGTGGCTGGAGGATGAGAATTTCTTTAGCTCGAGCACTTTTTGTGCAGCCAACTCTATTATTGCTTGATGAACCTACAAATCATCTTGACCTGAGGGCTGTTCTCTGGTTGGAGGAGTACTTGTGCCGTTGGAAGAAGACTTTGGTGGTTGTCTCACATGATAGGGATTTCCTCAATACAGTCTGCACTGAGATTATTCATCTGCATGATTTGAAACTCCATTTCTATCGTGGAAATTTTGATGATTTTGAGAGTGGGTATGAACAGCGTCGTAAAGAGATGAATAAGAAGTATGAGATTTATGACAAGCAATTGAAAGCAGCCAAAAGGAGTGGAAGCCGGGCTCAGCAGGAAAAGGTGAAGGATCGAGCTAAGTTTGCAGCAGCTAAGGAAGCATCAAAAAGCAAGGGCAAGGGCAAAGTTGATGAGGATGGGGCCCCACCAGAGGTCCCACAGAAGTGGAGGGACTACAGTGTTGAGTTCCACTTTCCTGAACCTACCGAGCTCACGCCTCCACTTCTGCAGCTTATTGAAGTTAGCTTCAGCTACCCAAACCGGGAGGATTTTAGACTCTCAAATGTTGATGTTGGCATTGATATGGGGACTCGTGTTGCCATTGTTGGGCCTAATGGAGCTGGGAAATCTACGCTGCTGAATCTTCTGGCTGGTGATTTGGTTCCAAATGAGGGTGAAGTTCGAAGGAGTCAGAAGTTGAGGATAGGGCGATATTCCCAACACTTTGTGGACCTTCTAACTATGGATGAAACACCTGTTCAGTATCTTCTTCGTCTCCACCCAGACCAGGAGGGACTTAGCAAGCAGGAGGCTGTCCGTGCAAAACTTGGTAAGTTTGGGCTCCCTAGTCATAACCATCTTACCCCTATTGCCAAACTATCCGGAGGGCAGAAATCTAGGGTGGTATTCACGTCGATATCCATGTCAAAACCCCACATTTTATTGTTAGATGAACCCACAAATCATCTAGATATGCAAAGTATTGATGCATTGGCTGATGCACTGGATGAATTCACTGGTGGAGTTGTTCTTGTTAGTCACGATTCTAGATTGATATCACGTGTATGCGATGATGAAGAGAGGAGTCAAATCTGGGTTGTTGAGGATGGTACTGTAAGAACTTTCCCTGGAACATTTGAGGATTACAAGGAGGAATTGCTGAGAGAAATTAAAGCTGAAGTTGATGATTGAGCTTCCTTTTGTGAGAACAATCCGGCATCCCTCAGATGCCAGATTTTGCCTCCCTTCTCCCTTTTCTTCATCTTCTATTCTACAACTGAGTGTAATTAGTTATGCTGCGGGAAATGCTATCAATGCTTTAGTGAGATTCGTTATACTCTGTGGTCGATTTAAAATGTGTTGTAGCTCTTGTTTGGAAGTCCACTGATACTCGCAATTTTCTGCTTGACCAAAGTTCACGAGTTCATATAGAATATATAAGGAACATGTAGTTCAAATATTATGACTAGATAAACATCTGAATGGTTCAATCCAACAAATCATCTCATAATAATATCCGTTGATTTAATTTTTGAAGTGAAATATCCGCTCACTCAAGTATCGTGTCTTCTACTTTTATCAAGCATTTGTGTGTAGAGGTTGATGTGTGCGCAGTGTTCTTGATCCTTGATTCGATTGTTAGCTCTTGTCCTGAGACAATGATGAAGGAAAACTCGCTCGCCCATGGCGAATGAGAGATAGAGCCACGGATGATTTGGAGGGCTTTATTTTATGTGGTAAATCACGAAATTTATATAGTGCTCCCCTTACCCTTTTCACTAGTGTCGTCTTATTTAGCTTATCCGCGCAAGGAATGGTAAATTGGTAATGCATTTAGCTTATCAAAAGAGTGAGGAAAAAGTTGATGGAAGAAAAGGTACTAGTTTGGTATGACGAGATTCTTACGTTTTTAAGTAGTAGATTTTTCCCGCAACACATCAATCATAACTATTTGATTATGTGGGTCTCACTGTTTGGCGAATCTACACACACATCGATTTCTACATGTAATGGTAATTTTCTGGGAAATAAAACAGTGAAAGAAGCCAAACCTCCCAGGCTTAGTTCACTAGGCATAGCATGGTTCCAGAAAGCTGTAGCCATCATAAAATTTCCAGCGAAACTGATCGAGGATTACACATCTGAAAGTATATCTCTAATATGGTGGTTTCATATTGTCTAGTGTTTAATGTTTCAACTGTAATGCAGTTCTCAACCTTTACTCGTGTTTGGTCAGTCCATTATGGACTTTCAAGTTGTGTTCAACAAATGCTAGTTTTGAGAAAACAGATACCTTGCAACATTGTATGCGTTAGGGTAAAACATAATTGCTAAGATTTTGCAATCTAGCAGCAGTGGGAACGCTTGGGAGCGTTAGGCGAGTCGGCTTTTCTTACGTAATGAAAGGAGCAGCTAGTCTTTGAAAGCCACAAAAGGTTGATTCATTTTCCATTTGAGAAGGTTGAGTTATTGTCAACAATAAACAAGAAAATAATGCTACACCTCTAATGTGCTCGTAACGGTGCACAATTGAAATGCGACAAAATCTTAGTTTGACAAAAAAAATTAAATAAAGTCACTTAAAACTTGCATATTATAGCTATTTCTGCAATTATACATTTGTTGTGCTAAAAAAAATGCTACCATCCAAATATCATTCTATAAATGCCAAATCAGTTTCCCTAAAACAAGGTCAGAGTAGAGCAAAAATAGGAAGAATATTGACAGACATTAGGAACACTGCTCTTCTTTATCGTCCTCCACCTCGTGGTAACTGCCCTTTATGCCTATCGCTTGAAAGTTGAAACATATACTTTGACACAGTATTTGGCAAGCTGAAGAGTAAGGTTCAAAATAGGCTACCATAAGTTAGTCTTTATCTTAAATAGGTTTAGCTTATTTCAAAATACTTTGGTCTTAACTTGACTTATTACTTATCATAGATTTTCTTTTTGTTTGACCTGACATTTTTATAAAAATTTAAAAGTCTAACCAGTCTGAAAACCTGTTTAAAGACTTACATTGTATAAAAGCCTTCAAATTAACTAACAGACTTAAATTTTATAAGTTTCAAATATATTTAACATTTAATTAGGTATAAAATAAATATTATATTAATATGTAACTAAAAAATCATTCAAATATTATAAAATTTTAATTATATGTTATTATAATAAATAAATAGACCGACCTGTTAGGTCAAATAAATTTTTTACAAAATCTAAATCTTGACATATTTAACTAAATAGACTTTTTTAAAAGCTTAAACTTAACTTGTTTAATAAATAAGTTAAGTTAAAAATAAGCTACGTCGTAAACCCAATTAAGTCGCCTGACTTATTTACACCTCTAGTAGACAGGAATCATATTATAAGACTGTTTGGAATACCTATTCATTTGTAGCCTGAGTTTGGAGCACTGGTTTTGGAGGATTTGACTACTATGTTAAGTTATGTAAGTAATCACTCACCAAAACTAGTGACCTCAGGATTATGCTCCCTAAAACAGTTGGATCCTCCATTCAAGATCACTAATCCCTGACGGTGGAAACCTTGACTACAGTGCTCAAGAAGTACAATTTTGTCCTGGCATTAGTCGCCATGGGAAAGAAATAAGGCAGGATAATAGCCCGTGTAAGAAGATTAAGTAGAAAATCCTACAATTAACCTCGTCAAACAGCTTCAAAGATGTTTAATCAGACCAAGCAAAACTCGTACGCCAATAATTGTACAAGAAAGTGCAGGCCAGCCAACAACTACTCAGGAGAATGTATGACCATATATAAGAGTATTCAAACATTTCAAGTACAAAATTAGACGGGTAGAAAATGAGTTGTCGAGATGGTACAGGAAAGTGAAAAAGTACTCGCAATAAATTCCAGAGCAAAAACATTATACCTAGAATTAGCAAACAGAACAAGAATAAAAAGCCTTATTGAAGCTAAACCCTTTACAATCAGTTTTCCCTTTCCACAAAATTGATATTCACCCAAAGTAATCCGTTTCTAGCCTGCCTTTATGGTCCAATAACTTGTGTTGGAGAGCGCATAGGCCAACCTAGAAGAGGAGGCGATCCTGGAGGGGTTGCACTTCGGCTGGGAGAGAAGAGGCTTAGTTCTACAAATGTCCCTGTTGAAGTAACATCCTTTTCCAATGTCCGAAATGAAATTGATCCACGCTTTGTTGATGCATCAGAATACCTACCAGGACTAGACCGAGCATTTTCTTCAACATTATCTTCCAGACGACTCTGGTTAGCAATAAGAGACACGGTATCATTATGATCATCATTTAACCTCCTAGCTTCTAAGTCTTGTAAATTCCCCAGCGCTAAACAATCTGCAACTGGACGGTACACAAGCATGCACATGCACACCCCAGCACAACATACAAGCGCAAGAAAAGCCAAGAAAGCAAAAGCTTCAAACATAAAATGCTCAGGTCCAGATAAAACAGATAAACCAAGGAAAAGAACCCTTAATGGAAGGAAACACGAAACTGAGAATATCAATGTGTAAACCCTCTTCTGCAAACCCTTATTAATAACTAATTTCAAAATCCGACTTCCAAGCCAAAAAAGGTAGGAAGTCAGGATAATGGCAAAAAGGCCAAGGAGAATAGTACTGAGTAAAGGGTAAGTACAGAGGGCAATATCATTTTCCCTTGTCATTGAAGAGGCAACAGCTGTACTTGTAAAATAATGAGGCAACTTTTTTCCAGAACCCTTATTCTTGTCTAACTGAGGTCCAACCAAAATAACAAGAAGCTGAAGAACGAACATTGGGAGGCAGTAAAGAAGAATATATCCAGCTGTTTTCAAATTCCATTTTCTGCTCATAATTCCAGTCTCCAATCTCTGTAAGGGTGCACGAAGGAGAAACACTAGTGTGAGGAAGAGGCATGGTTCTGCAAACCCCATATTTGATACAATGTAACATTTGCAGACAGTTTCCTGCCATTTTAAGTGAAGGGCGCGTCTTAACAAACTTAACCGAATAATCTCACCAAGACCCCACCAAATAGCAAATAGGATGAAGGTGATTCTGATGATCCAAGGACCACTAAAATAATTGAGCTGAACAAAACCCTGATAACGAATACGAGAGCGGAAGTAAAATGAGTAAGCAATGCACAGCAACCCAAGAAGAATCAAGATGGCTACTAGACAAATTGTCACCACACCGAATGCATCGGCAGCAAATCTCGTCAGGGGCATTACCCGAAGTACAGATTCCACGCATGCTCTCTGACAGCATGGATACAAGCAAACCTCAGGTGCTTGCGCCTTCTTTCCAGAATTATAGTATATCTGACTCAGTTCCCAATATTAATTATAGAATATGATGATTGAACTCAATTTAGATATGCATAATCACTCAGGGTAGATGACTCCGCATTATTCCTGATCAATCAAGTATCATCCTTCCATATGCTCACAATGGCAACAAGACTGTGGGTAATACATCAACCTCAGAACGCATATGTTCTAGTATTAAAAATCCAAATCAAGCACCTATAATCCAGAAAAAATAACATAAGTAACAAAGGAAGTTGAATACTTGAATGGAAAACTGAAGATACAATTTTGTTGATTTTCTAAACAAACTCAAGCAAGAGACTTTTAAATCATCAAAAAGCTTAATAACATGTTAATGAATTCCCACATACCAATACACAGGAGGTAGAGAAACCAAATTGAAAGGAAAAATAATTTACACAAGCATTCAAAATACATCAATATGAGACTAATCATTACATTTACATGGATCATATGAAGAAAAGAGAGTCTACATAATTGATAATTATGAAAGAAATATGAATGCATTCAGTCATATGAATTAATACGCAAATGTCATGTCAGGCAGTTAGTAGAGTATATATCATCATGTCCACACAAAAATCTACTTCCAGTATCCATTGTTCCATCAAAAGCCGTCAAATTATGAGCCTACGACTAATCCCCTCCTATAAGTTAGAAAGAAAAAATAAAAGTTGCAAAAAAGGCTTCTAACTGGATTTGTCCTCAGCAACAGAACACTAACTTCAAAACAGTAAAGCGGCTCCATTGCAATCACAAAAAACAAAAGAAAAGTCCCTTCTTTTCTGCTAACCAATCAAGGTCATAAGAAATATATCAAGTTCTGCTACTTAAAAGGCTCTTTTCTAACTATTAGTAACATCTTAACATAAATTTCACGCTCACAGCAATAAATGAACACTAGCTAGCTAAAACTTGACAGAAAAATCATAATTAATAGACTTGGTCTGCAGAAAGCAGCTTTAGAAAAAAGTTTGATAACGCACATTGAGTGAATCATTGTACTCAAAAATGGTACAGAATCTGAAATTTGGTTTCCTTTTCTTTCCTCTGCTCTATCTATGCAACGAAATATAGGATAAACCCTTCACCAAAATTCAAATCTAAATCAATCTATGCTTTCCACAGGCAAATGTGACCAAAAAATAATAATATACGGAAAATTGATAGATATATTTGAAAACATACGAATATTCATTGTCGTCAAGACACGAAAGCAAACAACATCAAAGAGAAAACAAAATATGCAGTAAGAATGTGAAATGAGGAAGAAGAAGAGGGATCAAATGGCTGAGAAATAGTAGAAAAATGAAGAAAATAGGGAAAAAGCATATCAAAAGAAAGCTTACAGAGCATAGAATCTTGATCTAGTGAATACGAAAGAGGAAGCAAATGGGATCAGATTAAGCAGAAAAAGGAAAACAAACCCTAATTTGCTCAGAGACACGGAGGGAGAGAGAAAGAGAAAGAGAAAGAGAATGCAGAGAGAGAGAGAGAGAAGGCAGTTAGTTAGGGAAGGCAAGGGGAATAGGTGAGTGGGACTTTGTTGGCGACAGCCTGTCTCCAGCTGTGTCTTCCGAACCTTCCGGTTCGTGGATAAAGAACTTGGTTCGGGTTTATTCGAACCTACGTGTCACTACAGTGGCGGCGTTCCCTATTGTTTCCCTTTATTTCTTTTCTCGCTTTCTTTCCCACCGGAAAATTATGCTCTTGTACTAAATTTTAATTTAATTTAATTTTTATTTTTTTCTCTTTTTTTTCTTAAATTAATTTGAATACAAGAAGAAAGAAAGCTAACACTTTTTATTATTATTAGTATTATTATTTTGTTTTGACGTGAACAAATCTAACACTTTCTTTAACGTAATTGAACTTGAACTTGTCCCGTTGAGCGCTGATATAATTAGTGTAAAATAACAAATAGATAAAAGTAAAAAGGTTTTATAGAAATATTTTTAATTGATTCTATTTATTAGTGGTAATCAAATGGTTGAAGAAGAACAAAGTATAAAAGAAATTACAAATCATGGTACAAGTGTGTATTGAATCACTTATAAATTTAAAGAATATTGAAGTGAAAATTACTTATATAATTTTGTAAAAAAATTTATGTTATATAGTTGTGTTATGTTATAATGCAAGGATTGAGTAAATTGTATTAAAATTCATTGAAAATTTTCCCCATTATCATATATTGTTTTTATCAATATATAAATTAGTAAAAAGCTAAAATTGATATAAAATAATAATATTTATAAAAATGATTAAGTAAAATTGACAATTTATACCAAAAACAAAAACAAAAAAAACAAACTTAGTCCGCAGGTATCTAAGCTTTTCCGACAATTTGAAACTATATCACATGCTAACATATAATAGACACGTACAATCATTCTATACTCATGTATCAAATATTGACATATTACTCAAACATCCAACATACCTGAAATTAAATGTCTACCCAAGAAATACGATATGAATCATAATTAATTAGTTATTTTGAGTTAATTTATTTAACTAAATAGTTAGTTAATTAATGCTAATTAATTGTATAACACAAGAAAAGACCCAAAATAATTCATCATATCATTGTATTGGAAATAAGATCAACGATCTTATAGGCTAGAGAATAACATTCTCTAGCCTAAGTTCATTCTATCTACTTGTATTCATATCAAAATACCTCATTTATTAATAATTAATTTTAGTTTTGTATCATATCTTTCTGGAAAGTTTAAAATTAGGCTTTAAAAGAATTTCAACTTTGATGGGCGGACTTACGCCAGGTTTTCAAGCCCAACTACGTTTACTTGTCCGATTTCTATACTTGGGCTTGCATATTTTAAGTTAAGCAGACTTGTACGCACACGACGAATTATATATTAACATTATAAAGCTTATGAATTTGTAATAATCTCATATTTAATATTGTAAGGTTAATGTTATGTCTCAAATTGAGTAAATAATGAAATTAAATGTGATATTAAGACATGAGACATTTCTTCTTAATATGTTAGTCTTTAAGATTGACTTGTCTCATAAGCTTGAGTCATAACTGTTATTTAATTTAATTTAATAATAATAACAATATTTTTGTTAATTAGAGTCCTAAGGACATTATTTAAAATTTATTTAACAACCTTCAATGAATTATCTTAATTATTTAATAAATAAAATATTAAAAAAATTAGTTATTAGTATATTAAATATTTTACTTTTGTATTTAATTTTTTTTGGTACATTAATACTTTTAATTTTTTAATTAATTCCATAAGAGTACTTGTTAGAAAATGATTAATAACAATAATAATATTAATTTAAACATAAATAATAATGGTAAAAATATTTTTAAAAACTAACTAAATATAGAGTGCAATTATGCAAATTATAATAGAATAAAGAAGGAAAATTTGTTAAATAAACAAAAATAAATAGGCAAATTATGCAACATCTTTAGGACTTTCTTATAGTTAAAAATTAGGAATTCCATAAGAGGAAAATTTATTAATTAACTTAAATTTGATTGTCTAACTCACTTAATTATCACTTGTATTTGTTGGAAAAAATTCAAAGAGAAAATTTCCTCTTAATTATAGATAGTTCTATAAATTTATCAAGAGATCAATGAAGCTCTGACTCATTTATCTCTCATCTTATTAGTTCTTTAGTGAATTAATGATGCATTAAGTGACGTTTAAGAAAGTAGGAAGATAAAAACAAGATAGTTATCACCTAATTTGTTAGAATAATAAACCACAAGATAATCTGCAAAGAATTACATTATTAGGTGAAAAGATCAATCCTACATAGTTATCTATCTCAAGAGATTGAGCCGAAGGGAGAAGGTTTTGATCATTTGAACCTCTTTTCGAATTAATTTGTGAAAAAAAAATTAGAAAAAAAAAGTTAATGAGACCTTACAATCTCAGATAGGGTCATAATTTATATCCATTTGACAATTTGAGGGCCATTTTAGGCCATTTGATGTGGTGGCTTTGTGGCTTTACATGACCAATTTCGTTATTCCATAGTGTAGAAATATGTTACGCTATGTTAAGTTTTACTTTAAAAAGGTTTGACCTATTTTAAAATTTTTTGGCCTTAGTCTAGTCTATTGCTTATTATAAGCTTCTTTTTTTTTTGCTTGGTCTGACTAAAAGTCTGGTCTAATTTAAAAATTTATTTAAAAGCCTTTATATAAAGACTTTTCAATAAGTCAATATGCTCAAACTTTATAAGTTTTAAATATATTTAATATTTAAAAAAATTATTATATTATGTATAAAATAAATAAATTATATTAATATATAACTAATAAATCATATAAATATTATAATTAGGCAAAATAAATTTTTTTAAAAGTTTAGGCTTATGCCTATTTAAATAAATATGTTTTTTGAAAATTTAAAACCTGACTTGTTTAATAAATAAGTTATGTTCAAGTAGGTCGAAAGTAAACTAGGTAGGCGGCCTATTTTCACCCCTACTCACGCGTCTATACAAATACATAATTTATTTTGATAAAACATAAAATGTAAATATAGTTTTAATAATTGTTTTGGTATTTTCAATTTAATCTTAAAAGAAAAATAAAAAATCAATCGTAAAGGTATGTTTTAATTTAAAATAAATTTTATAATTTATGAAAAATAAAAAGCAATTAAGATCTTATTTAAGATGATTCAGTAAAAATGTTCATAAATTTGGTCAACGATTAGTATAGAGCCAAGAAAAAAAATTTATTTCTTGAGATTAATATGTGATGTCTAGTATAAATTGTATGTCTTTCATTGAAAAGGACTTTCTCCATGCTTCGTTGTTGGATATGTATTTATTTATTTTGGTACAAGATATGTATTTATCTAATCAGAAGTTGTTATTTATATATGATTCGCTATATAAAATTTAATATGAATACGTGTTCTTTTTAAATAATATTAAGTGTAATATTTTTAAATTAATATTTTGAAAATAATTAATTTAACATGAATCTTATATAATACATAATTATAAATTAAATTTTGACAAATTTTTTTATACTTTTCATTTTTCTTGTAATTGATAAAAGTGCCCTCCTATAAAACTTGGTCTGTGTTTGTCTGAATGCAATTGGAGTAGATACAGTAATAGGTCCCCATCAGCCGGCCTGCTAATCCCTACGTAGGCCATGGGGTGAGCTTACGCTATTATTTTGGCAGCCCATTTAAAGTGTATGCTTTTTACTACACTTCTCACATATCGTGACGTCTTATTATTTTTCATTTCCTTATTTAAAACGAATCTAATTTAAGAGCGACTAGAGTCGGGGACCGACGTGAATTGGTATCGACATGTTAAATAAGTTTGTTTTTATGAGATATATAAATTTAAATTTCAATAAAAGTTATTTTAATTGAGAGACAATAAAGAATTTTATACTCTTAAGTTATCGCTTTTAAATTAGTCTTATAAAAAGTTTAAATAACTCAACCGGTATAAATGTTATGGGTATCATTTAATTCAAAAGATTAATTAAAATATTAAAAAAAAGATCATGGGACCGACAATTCAAAGGGTCCCACAAATATTACACGCGGCAAGAGCTATGCTCTCCACTGCACCTAATTTGGGACATATCTCGCTCTCTGCGTTTCATAATTCATGGGATTGAGTTTAGCTCGAGAATCTTGATCGAACCCATTTTATTTCCCTACTCGTTTTGATATGTTCTTCATTCTTTTAATCCACGAGAAGCCCGCCCTTGCCCCTCTCTATTCTTCTATTGTTCGTGTCACTCCTTGCATTGCTACATTATGTTATGATTTATGCCATGCCACCCTCTTCTTCTCCCTCTCCCTCACAGTCACAAGTCAGTCACAACACCGCACGTTGCTGATGCCTACTCTTCTGTTTCTTCCGTGTCATTCTCTTTTAACTCTTTTGATGATTTTGGAACAGTTTCTAACCCGCATATTCATTGGCTCTTCGCTTTTTTAGGTGTCCCAGATCCGAAAATCTCTCTTTCATTCTCTCTGTCTTTCTAGAATATTTCCTCTGTTCTGTAGATCTCAGTTTCTCAACAGATTTTCTGTTACAGCTCACCAAACTGCAATTTTTTTTGGATTGTGTCGCAGAAAATATCGGATAACAGCCATTCACAGCCTTTCCAACCGTCAAGCCAAGATTTTGATGACCCACATTTCGCCATTTTGGATCGGTTTTGCAACTGCTGACGCCTTCGATTCACCTTTCCATTTTTTGTTTTTTGTTTTGGCTCACCCTAAAAAGTATCTGTCTTCTGCCTCTTGAATTTGAGATTTGGGTTCTGGCTGGTATTTGGAATTTTGATTTGGGTTGTTGTTCCTTTTTCTATTCTTCGTCGGGAAGAACCCAGTGGAATTCTCATTGATTTCAAAACCAGTTTTCTTCCGCAATACTGGAGGTTATAAGCCTCTACTTTTGTATCTTTTCTTTGATTTGGGGATGAATCTGGGTTCTCTTTTATTTTCCCCAAATACAGGAAATTGAGTTCAAATCATTTGCTTGGATACATACTCTTGAATAGAATACAAGTTTAATAATTACAGATTGGAGATATAGTTAGCTTAGGAGGAACAGAATACCGGTTTGAGAATAGACCATTTATTAGGTAACACCATAACAGGGACGGATTTCATTGGTTGATGCACTGAAAATTGGATTTGTATTTGAGGAATTTTAGGGGCTGTAAATTGGTATTATGGGTTGCATATGCTCGAAAGGAAAATCTTCAAATGAATATGTTGCTGAGAACCATGTCAAAAAAGATAAGGAGTTGAAGGCAAATAGATCCTCAAAGCATTTGGGTACGTCCCTGAGGGGAGAGAGAGTTGTAATAGAGGCTGATGGTGGTGGGAATGATGCTACTGCACACTTGATATCTAATCCGTCTCAGGGTGGAACTGAAGGGTCCACTCCCATTTCGTCGGATGAAGGGGAGAAGAATGGGGGAGTTACTGGAAAGCCTGCAAAACCGCTGGTTCAGATGGGATCAAACGTGGGTTTTGGAAGTGGAGGACAAGGACAAGGACAAGGACAACCTAGGGTGTCTAGGATATTTAGTGTAACTAGAGGGGAAAGAGGAGCACAGGTTCTTGCTGGCTGGCCTTCTTGGCTCACTGCAGTTGCAGGGGAAGCTATTAGCGGTTGGATACCTCGCAGAGCAGACTCATTTGAGAAGTTGGATAAGGCAAGTTGAATTATTGGATGCATGTGTTATTAATCCCATAATTTGGTTTTTTGCTTCTATATTCTATACCAGTAATTCATTGTTTGGACCCATGATTTGTGTTTGAAATCTTATTATCAACAAGCAAATGTTGAAACATCTGCTGATCATATATTGTTCAAAGACATGGCTCTGTAAATTCATGAGTTATGTTATTCATACATAATTCAATAGAGAATGGTGTGTCTTCTTGCGGTCAGGTTCAGTGTAACAACTTTGGATATGTAAGTCCTGCAAAGCAGCAAATGTCAACTGTTAAATACAAGAATCATGGGTGATTAGTTAGTGTGATGTGTGTCCTATATAACACATCATTTTGTATGTTTAGCATTTTTCTCAATTTATTTTGCATCTTCAGCATTCTTGTTCTTTGTTCACATGTGCAAACAGAGATGCTCTATTAAAATACAGCTGTACACTCTAATTGAAGAAAGCCAGTCACTAAGTTCCACATTTATGAGATTAATTGCAATCACTGTCGAAGGTTCAGCAGCATAGTGCAATTTAATTTCTTTTTTCTTTTCAAATCTTTGGTGTCTGGAAAAATTCATGGATTAAATTGTCCTTTTATGTTTGTAAGCTTTTATTTTTTAAATCTAATATATCTTCTTTCACACTTGAAGCATTGAAGTATCCATTTCTTTTCAGTTGATATCTACCCTTGTTTGAGATCCCTCCATAACATGTACTTTATGTGTGCAAAGATAAGACATTTGGCTGATTTTTTTTTTTTGTGACAATTCCATCCTTTCTTTTTCATTTTAATTTTTTCTTAAACTAAGGATTTAAGTTTCCTATCATACTGCAGATTGGGCAAGGAACTTACAGCAGTGTTTACAGAGCTCGTGATCTTGAAACAAATAAAATTGTTGCATTAAAGAAGGTTCGGTTTGCTAATATGGATCCAGAAAGTGTTCGTTTTATGGCAAGAGAAATTCTTGTGCTGCGAAGGCTTGATCATCCAAATGTCATGAAGCTTGAAGGCATGATTACTTCAAGGGTTTCTGGCAGCTTGTACCTTATTTTTGAATATATGGAGCATGATCTTGCCGGGCTTGCAGGAATACCTGGCATCAAGTTTACTGAATCACAGGTATTCAGCCCAAGCTTCTGCATAAGTGTCCAGCGCCTACATGAGAACCTTTTTGTCATTTATAACTGTAAAATTTGTCTTGGAAGCATTTTAAATTCACTTGATGTGAGTTTTCTTTTTATAAACTTGCTTAGTGAGCCAGATTATTGGAATAATGGACCTCATAAGCTCTAGAAGGTGTCTAATATTTGTATAATTAACAGAGGCATGAGAAAAATTCTCAAGCTAGATATAGAATGGATTGTTAAATTTCTGTTTATACCAAAAACAACACTCCTCTTTGATTAAATTTGATGAGACAAAAGTACCGCATCTGCTGGAGTCTAAGTGGCAACAATTCCTAGTAGCTCTAAAAACTGAAAAGATCTGACTAACTGCCTTGGATGCTGCACTTAGTTTGTATATCATGCAGCCAATTAACTTATTATTTGAAACAGACAAAAAATTAATTTAAAGCAAAAAGACTAAATGAACAATGTTCTTTTTACAAAAGGCCATTGTTTGCATCCTGCTGTTATTTACACCTCATAAGTTGCATGTCATATGTCATGTTCAATGTTCTTTCCTCATTAATTGGCTTCTGGTTCTTTTGTTTTCACAGTTGGCTAATATTTTTTGTCATGCTGCAGATCAAATGTTATATGCAACAGCTTCTTCGTGGTCTTGAGCATTGTCACAGTCGTGGTGTTATGCACCGTGACATCAAGGGCTCAAATCTTCTGCTTGACAATAATGGCAATCTGAAGATTGGTGATTTTGGGCTGGCAACTTTGTTTCATCCGTCTCAAGGGCAGCCTTTAACAAGTCGTGTAGTAACTTTGTGGTACCGACCACCTGAACTTTTACTTGGAGCTACAGATTATGGAGTTGCTGTGGACTTGTGGAGTGCTGGCTGCATTCTTGCAGAATTGTTTACCGGGAAGCCTATAATGCCTGGACGAACAGAGGTAGCTTTCCTCTTTTGTCCTGGATCTTTGCATTCTACATTTTATTGGACATACTGAAGCATTTACATCTGTTATCTTGAGCAGCTTTGTTGCTATAAAATAAGTCTCAAACTGATAAAAGTCCTCTTCTTTCACCTGTGCATTATTAGTATGGAAGAGAAATTTACAGATTGACTCATTGATGTAAAACTAGGAGGAGAAATGTAAATGATGCTTTATATAATCATCACATTTCTAACCTAACTTCCAACATGTTAGTTTTATAACCACTTGAGTTATCTGCAATCATGTTATTGATTAAGAAAAGGAGCTTACAAGTTAAGTCAGAGTCTTAGTAATTGTGGATGAAGGAAGGATGCTAGTATACATTTTTGTCTATTACTTCTGATGGTCCCATTTGAAGTATTTAATTGTTACTGTATTTCTTTATTTAAAATCATTATGCATGTCCTTCAACTATCTCATTATTATATGTGTGTGTATATATATATATATATATAATTTGTCAAAGCTTTTTTTGATTTAATTGGACACTAAGATCTTGTAATTTATCATTCTAGGTGGAGCAACTTCATAAAATCTTCAAACTTTGCGGATCGCCTTCTGAAGAATACTGGAAGAAGTCAAAGCTACCACATGCAACGATTTTTAAACCTCAGCAACCTTACAAACGAGTTCTTGCTCAGACATTCAAGGATTTTCCTTCATCGGCACTGAGCCTCTTGGAGGTCCTTCTTGCTATAGAACCCAAAGATCGAGGAAGTGCATCTTTATCACTTCAGAATGAGGTAGTTATAAGTTCTCTTTTGAGTAAAGTTCACACCACCATTTCCCTTTGAATGGAATGCATATGTCACATCCTAGCATTTTCTTCATGCTGTGACCTCAATCAGATTTTTTTTCCTACTCTCTTTTTTCTTAGTTACTGACATTTTTCATCTCCAGTTCTTCACAACAAAGCCACTTCCTTGTGATCCATCAACTTTGCCAAAGTACCCACCAAGTAAGGAATTTGATGCTAAACTTCGAGAAGAGGAAGCTAGAAGGTATTCCTTCTCTGAATCATTTATGATCAGAGATTCTCGCGTGATTTTTTCATATCTGATTTTTGCAATATCTACCACAATAGCACAAATCTGTGCTGCTACTGTATGCTTTGATGATAATTTATCTTTTCTATTCATATGGTAAACTAAAATTTCAAGGGTAATGACATTATTATTTTCAAACATTTAAACTTGCCATCACAAGGATGATAGAAAGGCTCTCCTTTCCATTTTTTTGGCATTCTCTTGGAGATATTGATATCCAGAAACTCTAACTAACGTAATAAGTATCTGAGCTTTTTTTTTTTTGGTTTTTGTTTCTTCTTGTTTTGAGATAGTGGTTTTGGCTTGATTTGATTCTGTAGTGATACTTCTTCTTTGTCTATGACTGTTGTGTATGTTACCCATTTGTCTATTTTGAAGCAGGCGAAGAGCAGCAAATAAAGGACATGAACAGGAATCAGTTAGAAGGAGTCTTAGAGAGTCTAAAGCTGTGCCAGCACCTGATGCTAATGCTGAGTTGCAGGCATCAATAGAGGTACTTTAAGTCATTAACAGTGTTAATGGATCTCATTTTCACAAGAATTTATTTGTATTTGCCTGATACACCTTTTTTCATGTGATTTTTTTTCCCAGAAGAGACAAGGGCAGTCTAACCCTAAATCCATTAGTGAGAAGTACAATCCTGAAGAGGATGGCGGTGCTGGCTTCCCTCTTGAACCTGCAAAGTCAAGAGCACTCAATGTCTTCTCTCATTCTGGCCAGTCCATGCATCCAAGTGCATATGGATCCTCACGCAATATGAATTTGAAAGAGGAAGATGTTCTTACTGGCCCTGATGTCTTTAGATCAAGAAACTCTGCTGAGTTGAGAAAACAAAAATCCTGCTTGCACAGTAGCACCGCACAATTGTCAAGATTTTCTAATTCAGTTGCAGTTCGAGGTGATTCACGGCTTGATATGAGTGGAGACTCTAGTGTGAATTCAGAGTGGCCAGAGGATCACTTTGGTACAAGATATAACCATCTGGCTGATGGTGAGTCCAACCAATTGCTGGATGGACCCAAGTCTTCACACAAGAAGGACTTCCATCCTTCTGGGAAGGAGCCTGCCATGGTAAAGAAATTACTGATAAACAATCATTTGTGCAATTGTTCAATTATTTTTGGGTCTCCATTACATGCCTCTCTTTCTGAGAATGGGGAAAAGATGTGTTTGAGAGGTATTGAGACTATGGTCTGCTTGCTTCTCTTGATATAAAGATCTCCTTGCAATGTCTGTAATGTGGTTAATATAATGAACCTAATGATGTTGGGAGGTATCTTCCCCCCGTATATACTGGAACCTGTATGTAAATGATAGAACTGGAACCAGAATGATTAAGAAAGAAGGAAGAAAGTGACTAGAGAATGAAGAATACACTGTCTTATTATCAAGAATGGACAAATTCAGTTTACACAACCCAGGTAGTTCGAGGAACCTGGACCCTCCTAACGGATTCCCAACTCTTCACTAACTAACTTTCTCTATTTAGTTCCCTATATTAATAGTTGCGGTCCCCCACCATTACAAACACCCACTATCCCTCTCTTACTCTAATTCCTTTTCGGGACCCTCCTTACATAAACCTGTCTAATAGGGGGCCTTATTCTATCAATACCCCTTCCTTCAAATTGCACCTTGTCCTCAAGGTGGAACTGAGGGAATGCCAACTGAATCTCTGATGCCAGTTCCCAGCTGTTTTCACAATCTGGCAAGTGCTGCCACTGGAGTAATACCTCCAATTGTCCATCATCCTTCTGTCTTGAGGCGAGAACAGCTTCTGGATACACCTGGAGTTCCTGATCCTCTGTCAAGGCAGCCGGTAAAGGTTGTGGTTGCTGATTGGGGCCAATAGCTCTCTTCAATAAGGAGACATGGAATACCAGGTGAATTTTGCTGGTGTTGGGCAGCTCTAGTTTGTAAGCAACTTCTCCCACCTTCTGTAGCACCTTATAAGGGCCATAAAATCTAGGCCGCAGCTTTTCATTAGGTTTCTTGGCCAAGGATCTCATCTTATAAGGCTGTAGTTTTAAGAACACCCAATCTCCCTCCCGGAAGTGTAACTCCCTTCTATGAACATTAGCATAGCGTCTCATTTGATCTTGAGCTTTCAACAAATTGGCTCGCAAATCCCGTAGCAAAACATCTCTCTGCTCAGTTAGACTATTGACCTCCTCAATTTTAGATGGAATAGTTGTGCCTTTCAAGAACAAGGGGGATCTTGTCCATACAAAGCCTTGAAAGGGGACATCTGAGTTGAAACATTGTAGTTCGTGTTGAACCAAAATTCAGCCCAAGCCAAATGTGAAGGCCACTGTTTGGGCTTAGTACCCGTCAAGCATCTCAAATACACTTCTAAACAACGGTTAACCACTTCTGTTTGGCCATCCGTTTGAGGATGGTAAGCTGTGCTCATGCGGAGTTGAGTCCCTGCCCTCCTAAATAATTCTTTCCAAAAGTGGCTCATAAAAATTTGGTCTCTGTCCGTTATAATAGTGGCTGGAAAGCCATGTAAACGGACTATCTCCTTGACAAATAATTCTGCCACTTCCTTGGCTGAAAAAGGGTGACTCAAGGGAAAGAAATGGGCAAACTTGGTTAACCGGTCTACCACCACCAAAATAGTATCCTTGCCATGAGCTTTTGGTAACCCTCCAATGAAGTCCATGGAGATATCAGTCCACACCCGATTAGGGATAGGTAATGGCTGTAAAAGGCCTGCTGGAGCTAACGTACTCACCTTGTTTCTTTGGCAAACCTCACATGCTGCCACGTAGTTCTTGATGTCAGTTTTCATGCCTTGCCAAAAGACTACACCTGCCATCCTTTTGTAAGTCCGAAAGAACCCGGAATGGCCACCCAAAGGGGAGTCATGTAACTCTTTCAATAGGATGGGAATTCTGTTAGACTTAGGGGAGAGAGCCAATCTGCCCTTATAGTACAGTCTGCCTCCATGCAATTCAAACCCAGAATGAGTAGCACTCTTTGTCAATAAGTCCTGATAAATTTTCTGAAGATGCGGGTCCTGTTCTAGCTCTGAGTCCCATTCATGCCAATCTGCCTCTTGCATCACAGAAATTGCAGCAAAAGAAAAGCGCCTAGAAAGTGCATCAGCAACCAAATTCTCCTTGCCTGGTCGATATTGGATGTCAAAGTCATACCCAATCAGTTTGGTGGCCCATTTAAATTGATCTTCACTCAGCAACCTCTGTTCATTAAGAAATTTCAGGCTTCTCTGATCTGTTCTTATAATAAAACGACTCCCCACTAGGTAATGTCTCCATTTCTTTACTGCTAACACAACTGCCATTAGCTCCCGCTCATAGACTGACTTCAGTTGGCTCCTGTCGGATAGAGCTTTACTCCAAAAAGCAAGAGGCCTCTCCTCTTGTAAAAGAACTGCACCCAGACCGGTACCCGAAGCGTCGGTTTCTACTACAAACTGTTTGGAAAAATCAGGGACTGCTAAGATTGGCAGGGATGTAACTGCAGCTTTTAACTCTTCAAAAGCCTTCTGAGCTGCTTCTGTCCATTGGAATGCATCCTTCTGAAGTAGTGCATTCAAGGGTTTAGCTATTTTCCCATATCCCTGAACGAATCGCCTGTAGTAACCGGTAAGTCCCAAGAATCCTCTCAATCCCTTGACATCCTTTGGTGTAGGCCACATCCACATTGCCTCCAATTTCTTAGGATCCGCTGCTACTCCTTGACCAGAGATGATATGACCTAGGTATTCCAAGCTATGTTGGCCAAAACTGCACTTTTTCTGGTTTACTCTTAAATCATGCTGCTGTAAGGCTTGTAATACCCGTTTCAAATGATGAACATGATCCTCCATGGCAGCACTGTATATAAGAATATCATCGAAGAAAACGAGTACAAATTTTCTTAGGAAAGGTCGCAGCACCTCATTCATCAAGGACTGGAAGGTAGAAGGAGCGTTTGTTAATCCAAAGGGCATGACAAGGAATTCATAATGCCCTTCATGTGTCCTAAAAGCTGTCTTCTCAATGTCTCCCTCCTTCATACGAATTTGATGGTACCCGATTTCAAATCAAGCTTGGAAAAATCTTAGCTCTTCCCAATTCATCAAGTAATTCCTCAATGACTGGAATTGGAAATTTGTCTGGCACTGTTATTTTATTAAGGGCCCTATAATCAACACAAAACCGCCACCCCCCATCTTTTTTCTTGACCAGTATAATAGGGCTGGCATATGGGCTGGTGCTGGGCCTTATAATTCCCGCTGAAAGCATCTCTCCTACCAATCTCTCAATCTCGTCTTTCTGGTAATGAGGGTATTTGTATGGCCGCAGATTAGGGATCTGTGCTTCAGGCTTGAGGACAATAGCATGATCTCGTTGTCTATGGGATGGCAACCCGTGTGGGGTTTGAAAAACTTCTTGGAATTCCACCAAAATCTCCTGAATAGCCTGTGGAACAGTAACTTCATCAACAGAATGCACTATCTGATTGCATTCTAAAATAAAGCCTTGACCGTGATCCTGCAAAGCTCCTTTAATGAGCTTAATTGAAGCTGATGCTTTGATTAATTCTGGTTCTGCCATCAACACCTTGGTTCCCATGTACCTTCAACTTCTTTGTTAAATCCCCAAAATTAGCTTCAATTTCTCCCAATCCTGCCAACCATTCTAGGCCAAGTACAACATCTACCCCCCTTAAACCAAATAGGTAGAAGTCCTGCTGAATGCATAAATCCTGTAACTTCAATTGTACTGCTTTACACATACCTCTGCAGCTCACCTTACGGCCATCCCCTACTTCAAAAAGGTACTGAGACGTTTCAGTCACTGGTAAATGCAGCTTTTCAACTACTTCTGATGAAATGAAATTGTGAGTCGCCCCACAATCTATCAAAACAACCACCCTGCACTCCTTTAATAGACCCCATAGTTTGAGGGACTTTTTAGTGGTGAATCCCTCAATGCTGTGTAAGGACAGTTGTGCTCTCATATCATCCTCTTCCTGCGAATTCTGCTCAAAAGACTGATCTATATCCCCCTCTTCTACATCTTCTAATATCATCACATTGAACTGCTTGTTTTTACATACGTGATTGGGTCCATATTTCTCCTCACAACGAAAGCATTCTCCTTTTCTCACCTTTTCTTGCATCTCTGCTTGTGTCAGCCGTTGGAATGTACTCCTCCCTTTTGTAGTGCTGCCATTATTCTTGTAATTGACTGAGGCCTGAGAAGTGGAACTGCTATTCTCCAAGGGCTTGGTCATTGTTGGGTGCCACTCCTTTGTAATTCTTGGACCAGCGTAACTGCGAAAAGAATTGCTCGTCCTTCCCCCTTGAACTCCTCTGCTCCTGGTCATGGCTAAGTTCTTTTCTTCAATCCTCCTCGCCTTGTTCATTGCTTCTGATAAAGTCTTGGGTTCATACAATCTTAACTCAGCACTAACCTCTTCTTTCAACCCATTGACAAAAATTCCCATCAAATATTGCTCCTCTAATCCCCTCACTGACCCCGCATATTTCTCAAATTTAGTCACAAATTCATGAACGGATTGGTCTTGTTTGAGTGCCAACAAGGACTCGAATGGGTTCCCCATGGATGCTGGCTGGAATCTTTGAATGAGGGCCATCTTAAACCCTTCCCAAGATGGGTTTGGGTTACAAGTCTCCCACCATTGGAACCAACTCAGCGCGTCTCCTTCAAGAGCCACCATTACTGCCCCCATTTTCTCTCCGTCCATCACCCCTCTCAACCCAAAATACCTCTCCAGTTTTGATACCCATCCAAACGCGTCATCTCCCTCAAAAACCGGAATATCAAGCTTCCTCCATTTGTCCCCAATTCTGGTTTCCACCTGTGCCTCCCCTTCTGATTCTACCTGGCCTTCTGTTCCAGTCGAGTTGACTAGGTTACCCGTTCTTGGCCCATTGCTCTCCATGGCGTCGACTATCCGCTCCACCAATTTCTCCAATCTGTCGAGGCGGGATTCTTGCTGGTTAAACCTCGTTTCCAGCATTTCTTGGTGCTGGTTCCAACTCGCCACTGTCCTCTCCATAGATTCCAATCTTGCTTCCATCCTCGTATTCACCATGAACACTGTTGCACCACCCACAGCCCCCAGAATGAGGGCTCTGATACCAGTTTAATAGAACTGGAACCAGAATGATTAAGAAAGAAGGAAGAAAGTGACTAGAGAATGAAGAATACACTGTCTTATTATCAAGAATGGACAAATTCAGTTTACACAACCCAGGTAGTTCGAGGAACCTGGACCCTCCTAACGGATTCCCAACTCTTCACTAACTAACTTTCTCTATTTAGTTCCCTATATTAATAGTTGCGGTCCCCCACCATTACAAATACCCACTATCCCTCTCTTACTCTAATTCCTTTTCGGGACCCTCCTTACATAAACCTGTCTAATAGGGGGCCTTATTCTATCAGTAAATTTCCGGAGAATGTTCCTTTTTGGTAATTAGTGTTTTATGCTCAATATGACTATGGAACTATCAAGTAATTACTCGCTTTTATTTGTGACCGCAGGGCTATGCTCCCAAAAATGCCCGCATCCACTATTCTGGACCCTTGCTGCCTCCAGGGGGAAATCTTGAAGAAATGCTAAAGGAGCACGAAAGACAAATCCAACAGGCTGTCCGCAAAGCTCGTTTGGATAAGGTCAAGACAAAAAAGGCTGACAGTGAGAATGGCCTAACCGAATCACTACTTCACCATGTGAGAAGTCACAAGTGACTTTCAAGAGGGTTTTGAATTTTTGATGCATTAATTTGGAATGAGGACACTTGAACACAAGATTGTGATTATCATAATGCCAAGATAAATATTTCTTTTGGAAATTCATCAAATCTTTATGCCAAGAGATGACTTCAAGACTCGTGGAGCTTCAACGAAGTTCTTCACATCAGATATTTATGACTACCATAGAAGGTATTGTACAGGGTTCTAACCAGCATACTTACATGTTTCAGGAAGGTGGATAGTCTATAGAGCAAATGAAATCCATGGCGATTGACTGTATAATAGTTTATGGTTTTTTAAATTGACACACTGGCAAGTTGTTTCTCTCCAGATGGCGAGGTCATTTCCATGGCATTGCTCAGTTGCTGGAGATTTACTTTATACACCTGAAACTGATTTTGCCAAATTACATTTTCTTCATTTAATGCACAGGCTAATCGGTTATCCAAGTTTGATATATGTATGGTCAGAGCTAGAGGGAACCATTAGCATCAGAATGCAGAAGAAAGACTTGCTTTTCTAAACGTAGTATTCCCATCAACATGAGTGTATACAGATGAAATAATACTAAGGCTCAGAAAACATTTACTATTAATTTGCATGTGGTACGTTTCTCATTCTTTAGGATTATTTGCGTGGGATGATTAATACAATCAGTGTCTCCTTTGATCAAAATCTGTATATATTTGTAAAATTGCTTTGAGAAGCAATTATTAATATTATTAATTATTGAATAATATTGTTTTCAGAGAAGCAGTTAATTATACTATTAATTATTATTATGGATAAACAATATTTTTTGTTAACAATAATCTGAATTCATTATTAATAAAATTGTCAAGAAAAAGAAAAAGATTAAAAATTATTATAAGTATTTTATGTCATATAAAAAGGCTATTTAACATGTCAATATAAATTGAAAGGCCTTTTTTTTACTCTATTTATACAATTTACATGTAAGTATTAATTTGTATATATAGACTTATAAATTTTTCTAAAAATAAAGCAAGTTAATTCATAGTTATAGATATAAAATTTAAAATGTAAAATAACTAGTGCATATTATAAGGGTTAAATTAATTTGAAGGTCTCTTTATTTTTTGAAATTTTTTCAAATAAGTCTTCTATAGTTTAAAAATTATAAATAAGTCCTTATAGTTTTAAGAATATTTTTAATTGGGTCACTTTAATAATAGACTAATTTAGGATCTCATTAATTTTTTTTTCAAAACTATGGAGATCTATTTATAATTTTAAAACTATAAAAACTTATTTAAAAATTCTAAAAACAAATAGGACCTAGAGATTAATTTAAGCTACTCTAATTAATTAATTATAAGCAATTTATGCTTGAATGGAGGGAGTAAATGCTGCATGTGTCTGCTGCTTATAACAACCAACTAGAGCTTGTTGATGTATCTTGATATCGACGAAAATGTTAAATCAGCAAATACAGCTAAGAAGGAAAAGTTTAAGTAGTTTGTTTTCACTCTATCCTTTCTTTTCTTCTTGTATCAACAAGAAGCATCCATCGATTCCGCAATTGACAGCAAATACAGCTAAGAAGGAAAAGTTTAAGTAGTTTGTTTTCACTCTATCCTTTCTTTTCTTCTTGTATCAACAAGAAGCATCCATCGATTCCGCAATTGAGCATACTTTTCTTCTAGTTTTAGCTGTTATGGATTGGATCGGATTGGTTGGTTGGACTGTGAATCGGTCCTTCATTCGGTTATGGTTCAATGTCAGAACTGAATTTATGGTTTGATCAGGTTGAATCGGCAAAAATCGGTGAACCGGTCAGTTTTGATGTGAATCAGTTATTATTATTATTTTTTTAAATTTCTCAATCACTTAACTACTCAGCTGAGAGTGATATGAGACTTGATAATTGAGATCCCAAAAATTTATTATGCATTTTATTATTAGTAATATGTGTTATGAGTCATGTATATATATATATATATATATTTGTTTGTTTATTTAATACATAATTATGACATCATCTAGTTCAACTAAACAGTTAAACCGGTTGAATCTAAACTAAAAGATTTTCTAGTTCACTGTCTGGTCTGACTTTAACAACATTAGTTATAACCTTTCTTTTTTAGCTTTTGTATGCTACACAATTGAATAATATATATATATATATATATATATATATATAATATACTGTACTCATAGGTCGTTCACAAAATTCTTTTAAAAATTTATAAATTTTAATGTCTTGATATAATTTTCCATAATTTTTTAAATAAAAATACGTAACTTTGATTATTACTTGCAATCACATTTTAAACTTAAACTTAGAACATGTGAGATAAGAGCCTAATTACTTAAAACACGTGAGATGAAAGAGCCTACTATTAAGTGTTTCATTGGACATGATTTTGGTAATGATAGTTACAAAATAAATAATAATAAATGCTGAATAAGTAATTCACAATTTATAATTTTCTTCCTTATTTTTTTTTCTCTTTCAGCTTTTTTGCTATTTTGTTTTATTTAGTCTTAATCATTCTGAACAAGTGATATTATTATATTAATAACGTAAACTTTCATCATGCAACTTCCTTTCGTTTGATCCTAATTCATTTTACTTTTTACGCTTCTTTATTTCGTTTCAAAGGTTTTTTTCGGTCGTTAAACAAAACCTTAAAATATGTTCAAGTGAGTTTACCTCCCATTATCATTTTATATGCATCAAATGAAAGTAGACATAAGTTGATATTAGAGTGGAGAACGAGATTAGATTTAGTTTGTCAACCACGCCAAACCAAACTAAATTAACGAATAAGCTCTTGACAGAAAAGAAATAAATTGATATAAAAAGAAATTCCACCAAACTTGCAGATGCACCAACTACTACTGTTTGCTTCATTCAAAATTCTGACAGATCCTTTGTCTCCATCAAATATCCACTGCATGCCTCTTCCCTTAGGGTCCAAGCATCAAACGCTAATTATTCTACCTTCACCTCTCTTCCTCCCGATCGAACTCTCAGCTTTTTCTTCCCCAACACAAACCAAATATAACCTCACCTTGATCCCTGAAATTCCATAGCTACACCCGCCATTTTGTCACTCAATTCCATACCCAAAGGACAAAAGCAAAAACAGTTCTTGAATATACTTCCTTCCTCTCTCTGGCTACACAAGCATGAGGTCTAAAGCCCATCAAACCCTCAACTTCAAGCTCCTCATTCTAGCGGTCTTGGTTGCCTTTTTCCTCCTCTTTGTGCTAAGATCAAACTTTTCTACTTCCAACCAAGACCTGTCCCCAAGTTCACAAGCATCTCTACCCAAAGCTTCAAGTGAGACAACGAAGGGTGACTCAACAGATTGTTCCCTAACTTGCACCAAGATCCCACCTTCCCTAGCTCAAGCTCTCATCCACTATTCAACCTCAACCATAACCCCACAACAAACATTGAAAGAGATATCAGTGTCAGCAAGAATTTTGGAGAAGCGATCACCATGCAATTTCCTAGTCTTCGGCTTAGGCCATGACAGTCTCATGTGGAGTGCACTCAACCATGGTGGGAGGACAATTTTCCTTGAAGAAGATGAGGCATGGATTGAACAAATCAGACGCCGGTTTCCCATGTTAGAGTCCTACCATGTCACCTATGATAGCAAGGTGAATGAGGCTGAGAATCTAATGGAGGTTGGCACTGGACCAGAGTGTACAGCAGTAGGAGATCCTAGATACTCTATTTGCCAACTTGCTTTGAAAGGTTTGCCTACTGAAGTGTATGAAACAAAATGGGATTTGATCATGGTGGATGCACCAACAGGGTATTATGAGGAAGCCCCAGGGAGGATGACTGCTATATATACAGCTGGGATGATGGCCAGGAACAGAGACAGTGGAGAGACTGATGTATTTGTACATGATGTCAACAGGGTGGTGGAAGATAAGTTCTCCAAGGCATTTCTGTGTGAGAAGTACATGAAGAAACAGGAAGGTAGATTGAGGCACTTCACAATTCCTAGTCACAGGGATGACTTGGACGGGCCATTTTGCCCTGAGTAGTTCCTATTCCTTTTCACTTTCCAATCTTCTTGCCTCGTCTTCTTTACATTCATCCACTGTAGGGAAAGATAAGATCCTTTTTGTGGCCGTTTTTCCGCATATTGTGTATTCATGTTGTATGCGCACCTGCTTAGCAGATGTTATCATAAGCATATATATACTAGAGAAATTTTGCATCCACGTATTACGTGGAACTTGGACCTGAAATCAATTCTCATTAGATTTGTATGGATGAAAGCGCTACTAGACTACTTTGGCCCCTTAGCTTTATGTTCAAATTGACGATGTAAATCATTCTCTTTCACTCTTTCATAATTTTCTCTGGTAGTCCTCCCTATCAGTCACAGAAGTCAGATTCTATCTATGAAGGGGACAACAGAAGCGAGAACAGACATCATAACGATAACTATTCTTGAGAACCCCTTTTTCTTTTCTTGCATTAATAGAGATTAGAGGTGCATCAGCTAAACGAATAATAAAAACTAGTGTCATCCATCATTTATCCAGAATGAATTTCCATTTTCCCCCCATTTAGTTATCACTTATTCACTTCAAATTAATACAGTTAAACTTACTTATGGGGAGAAAAAGCCTATCCAAACTTAGAAGGAAAATAAAAACTTATTTTCACAAAAATACAGAACTTTGTTAACCCCCAAAAAAAGGAGAGAAGAAAAGGAATCAAAATCATTTCCAAAAATTACAAAAAATTTCTCCTCTTCATCTCTGGATCACTTAAGTATGTTTACATTATTTTATAGCACCAGCAATTTGTGAGATTCGTCCCCATGATCGCTGGAGCTTCTTCACTGCAATTTACAGCCTTTTGGTTAGGTCACTCATCCTCAAACCTGTGTCTTGGTGGAGAATCTCTATGACCTGTAAATGAGAAGATAAGAGACATGAGGATGAGGAAAGCCAAATATGATGATGCCAAACAGTGACCATATGGAGGAAATCTGATCAATAACAGAATACACTGCTACCTGCAGGTAAAACAAATATACAAATAACATAAAATGTGGTTTGAAATATTCTTAATTGATGATGCTTATGGTTATGGTATATCCAACTATAATAACACAGTAACACACCGGCCTTATGAATTTGAAAGGTATAAGTTTTCAAAACATTGGTAGACAAAAGGTTTCTGGCTGATAGTAGCAGGTACAGTTCATTACAGCAACTACAGCATCATCCAATTGCAATGAACAAATTAATTCACGAAGGATGAGGGAGCTCGAGTTTAGAAAATATCATAGGATGGTTGAGTATACCCAGTTGCAGATGGTGGAAGGTCACAGACAGCAACCGCGTTCGCCTGCAACTTTGTTCTTATTGGACCACGTGTTGAATTCAGGATGTAACACATGAGGTTTAAGATCTGAGTGGCGCGTTCCATGTTTGGGTCCCGAAATAGGCACAATGTAATTGCGTGGAAGATAGCTGGATGGATAGGTTCTAGTTCTTCTTTTTCTTTTCCAAAATGAAAAAAAAAGGATAAAATCTTCAAAATTTGAAATATACTTTTGACTTTTGAGGGATTATTTATTGATAATCACATTCTATATTTAAATCTCGTTTGATATTTTTAAATTATGCTTTAAAATAATTTCTTAATAAAAATAACATTTATTTTATTATAAAATTAATAAAAGTATTTCTCAAAATAAAATATCAATGAGTAAAAATACTTTCTTCATTTTGATAATAACAATAAATTTTTTAAAAAAGTTTTCAGGAAAAAAGAATAAAAAGCAATCATATCATTAATTGAGGTGCGACCGTGCGAGAGTGGGAGGGAGGAGAAGAGTAGAAGAGCAGAGCAGTGGCTCCCGAAGAGGAAAAGAAAAGCATCGCATTTGGATCGAAACAAGGCCATAACCATAATGAGCAACGAATAGTAAGTTTCCTTCTTTCCCTTCAAACAGTTCGTTTTTTATTTCCCTTTCTTTCTTTCTTTCTTTTTTTGCCACAAATTGTTTGTGTTTGTTTGGGTTGATTTCAGCGATTACCTGTTCAAGCTCCTCCTAATCGGGGACTCCTCCGTTGGAAAATCTTGCTTGCTTCTCAGATTCGCTGTGAGAGTCACTCTCTTGGACTTTTCATTTTTAATTTTTTTTTTGGGAGCTTTAAGGTTTCAGTTTCGTGGTTGGTTATTTAATTATTCACTGTTTGTTTCAGGATGACTCCTATGTGGACAGCTACATAAGTACCATCGGAGTTGATTTCGTAAGTAACGCTTTTTTTTTAAAAAAAATAAAAAATTTATGGGCCTTTTATTTTGCTTGGGTATTTATGTACCATTTCATGTTTATGTATATTTATGGCTCAATACTGAAATTTTCTGGGGTTTTTCAGAAAATCAGAACTGTGGAGCTGGAAGGGAAAACAATCAAGCTGCAGATTGTGAGCATTATCTGTCCACTTTATTTTATGTCAACTTTAATTAAATGGAATGTGTTTTACTGACTTGATTTATGTTTGTGTTTTAATTATGGTTTCTGTGGGTGTAATGTAAGTAAAATGCCGGATCATTATGTTCAAAAGGAAACAATGAAACTTACATGACTTTTCTCAGTTCTTTTCTGTGGCTTGTTTTGTTAAACATGATAGCTGGTTTTCATTTTTTGGTCATTTCATTTGTTACAGCAATTGTGTTTTAAAACCAAACAAATTATGATTGTGATCCTCCAATGTGCTACATCCAAAGTTACAAGTTTACCCTAACTTTTACATTCGCCTGTGTTATCTGATATTGATAGAATATCTACAAGGGATATTGAGAATGATGGTGAAATCATGATTTCTCTCATCTCACCTTTCTCTTTCTCTTCATGATTTTACAGAAACAATTTTGATAGAATTCAGCATGGCCATTTGGTTAGAACCTTGTTAAATCTTGCCTCTAGTCTGGATTATGCCTGCATGCCAAGCTTGCATTGCTTCCTTATATATCATTATTCTGAGATGCATGTGTGGATTCACTTATGCCCCACCCATGCCTTTTCTGTTTGTCTGAAAAGTTAGTCTCTTAACCTTGCATATATGTTTGATGTGTGTCCATGACATTGTAATTAGAACCCAACTAGATATCTCTTATTTGCAAATCACCAGAAATTGGATCACTGAAACCAGTCAAGGCACCATCTTCATTCTTCCTAACAATTGATACTTTTTGTTTACTCTGTTTAGTGGGATACAGCTGGACAGGAGCGATTCAGAACTATAACAAGCAGTTATTATAGAGGGGCACATGGAATAATTGTAAGTAGAATTTGTCCTATCATCTTCTAATGTGAGAAATATATACTTGCCTTAGCACCAATAAATTTTTTGAGCAAACTTCTGGAAATCTTAGAAGCTTTGGGATTGCAACAGATTGTCTATGATGTTACCGAGATGGAAAGCTTCAACAATGTCAAGCAGTGGTTGCATGAGATTGATAGATATGCAAATGATAGTGTATGCAAGCTTCTTGTGGGGAACAAATGTGATCTAGTTGATAACAAGGTTGTTGACACACAAACGGCTAAGGTAAATTACTATATGTCACTGTTTAGTTCTATTTTATTTTTCGGATTCATTCCGTTGTTCTGTTGTTTCTTCTTAAGAAGTTCAGTATTCTCTTGGCAATTAATTAGTAGACATCAGGTATCTGGATACCTTTTCATATATGCTTGCTTTCTACATGTTTATCATTCAATAAAAAGTTTGTACTCTACGTCATGTTTAACCTTCAATGTGTATCTTGTAATGTTTCCTATTTTCTTTAGGAGTACCCTGTTTATCTTTTGATTTGTGTGTGTTTTGGTAGTTATTACTTATTAATGCATTCTGCTCCCCCCTCCCAAAAGAAGAAAAGTAGTACACACAGTTTCAGTGCTTTGGAAGGTCATGAATCCAACAAAATTATTAGTTCCATTCTGGATACTGATCTTTGGCTGCTGGAAGAGAAAAGCAATAGGAACAATTTCCAAACATAATATTCTTTTAATGTTTAGCTGGAGACTAGGAAAGGAAGGGAAAATAGTTGCTTGAATTTCTCTTTACTTTCATTCTTTTAAGTAACTTTACTGAAGCTGAATAACTGGGAGCAAGTGAACTATCTTGATATAATTGCATATAACTTGGAATTTAGTTTCTATTAAAAAATTCGAATTTATTAAGATATTTTGAACCCTTGTATGGTTAATTTTAATATTGTCTGAATATACCACGAATAATAATACTTTGGATCAGTCAGATCTGCATTTTAATGGTAGTTATCAAATGTTTTGATATTCTTTAATATAGAATTGTTTACTTAAAGGAGCAGAGAACAGTAAATGAAATATTAATTACTCTGTATGTAAACGAAAAAAAAGTAAGAGAATCATACTTTGTTTGTCTAACGTATCCTGTATGATCATGAATCATAGGCATTTGCTGATGAGCTTGGTATCCCTTTCCTTGAGACAAGTGCTAAAGACTCAATCAATGTGGAGCAGGCTTTCTTAACTATGGCAGCGGAGATTAAGAAGAAGTATCTAATATTTCTTGCTTCCCTTGCTCTCTTTTGGGCTCATTATTAAATCACAAATGCCAATCAATGTTATGATTCTTCTGTTTGTTTGATTAATTTTAACCATGTTGAAGAATTTAAGAATAAGAATTGTGAATAAAATGCTTGAGTTTCTTCACTCAGCTGAAGAATGTATATATAGATAATTTACATAAGATAATATATATATTATCTTAAACACACTCATTATCTAACACACTCATTACACACACTATACCTAACGTACTCATCACACACACACTACACCTAACACACTCATTACACACAGCACAACACACACTCATTACACAGCTAATAATATTCTGTTTTCAACACTCCCCCTCAAGATGGAGCATATAAATCAAATGCTCCAAGCTTGGAACAGATATTCTGAATTCTTGGTCCTCTTAGTGATTTTGTGAAGATGTCTGCCAGTTGATCATTAGAACTAACTGATTCGGTGATGACTTCTTTAGAAAGGACTTTCTCCCTGACAAAGTGACAATCAATTTCAATATGTTTAGTTCTCTCATGGAATACTGGATTAGAAGCTATATGCAAGGTTGCCTGGTTATCACAACATAGTTTCATTTGTTGAGTATTCCCAAACTTCGATTCTTGAAGAATTTGTTTAATCCAAATAAGCTCACATGTGGCTACAGCCATAGCTCTGTATTCAGCCTCTGCACTAGATCTTGCAACAACATTTTGTTTCTTACTTTTCCATGAGACAAGATTTCCTCCAATAGACACACAGTATCCTGAAGTGGAACGCCTATCAATGGGTGAGCACGCCTAACTGCATCACAAAATCCAACTATTTGAGTGCTTCCTTTGTCTTCATAGAGTAGTCCTTGTCCCGGTCCTTTTAATGTATCTCAGAATTCGGATTACTGCATCCCAATGATCATTATGAGGAGATTGCATGAATTGACTTACCACTCCAACTGCAAAGGAAATGTCTGGCCTTGTAATAGTGAGGTAGATGAGTTTTCCAACCAATCTCCGATATCTTTCAGGATTAGAATAAGCCTCCCCCTGTTTGGGTAGTAACTTCAAATGTGGATCCATGGGACTATCACCGTTTACGATCCTAACATACTAGTTTCTTTAAGTATGTCTAACGCATACTTCCTTTGTGAGATGATAATCCCATTCTCTGACTGGGCAACTTCAATTCCAAGAAAATATTTCAGCTTTCCCATATCCTTAGTCTGAAAATGACTAAATAAATGTTCCTTTAACTGAGAAATTTTCTTTGGGTCATTTCCTGTAATGACTATATCATCCACATATACTACCAAGTAAACACATCTACCTGGAGAGGTATGGCAATAAAAAACTGAATGGTGCAGCTTCACTACGTTTCATTCCAAAAGCTGAACAACGAGCTAAATTTTCCAAACCAAGCTCGTGGAGATTGTTTGAGTCCATAAAGAGATCGTTGCAATTTGCAAACCAAGCGGACTCCCCCTGAGCAACAAATCCAGGTGGTTGCTCCATATAGATCTCCTCTTCTAATTCTCCATGTAGGAATGCATTTTTAATATCCAACTGATATAATGGCCAATGGTTGATGGCAGCTATGGCAAGAAAAAGGCGAACAGAAGCAATTTTGGCCACAGGGGAAAAAGTATCTCCATAGTCAAGACCATAAATCTGGGTATAACCTTTTGCAACCAATCTGGCTTTGAGACGATCAATTTGTCCATTGGCTGCTACTTTAACAGTATATACCCACCGACAGCCGACAGGTTTCTTTCCTGGAGGAAGAGGAACTAACTCCCAAGTACCATTATGCTCCAATGCCTGCATTTCATCAATCATGGCTTGTCGCCATCCTGGATGATCAAGTGCTTCACAAAGATTTTTAGGAATAGAGACAGAAGATAAAGAGGACACAAAAGAGTAAAAAGAAGGAGAAAGACGATGATAACTTAAGAAGTTATAAATAGGATGAGGATTTCGTGTGGACCGAATACCTTTCCTAAGAGCAATTGGCCAGGCAAGATTTTCTTCAGGTAGGTCCGTAGCCGGGTTGTCTGCTGGAGTAGGACATGATTCAGCTGGTCTTATAGTGCCTTCCAATTCGATATTGGGAATTTGTGGACGTCGCTGGTATGTGACAAGTGCTCTTTGTGGCTGCTCAGTTTGAAGATTTTCAGGAATATCTGTATACTCTATGATTGACCCTGATTCTTGCAAAGGAGGTGATGGACCAAGATAGGGAATAGGAAAATCTTCTTGTAGAGTTTTTGACTCAAGCGTGGAAGGTGAAAAATATAACTTTTCTTCAAAGAATGTGACATCTGCAGAGATGTAGTAACGATTGTGAATAGGAGAGTAACATCGATAACCTTTCTGTAGTCTGGAATATCCAAGAAAGACACATTTGATGGCTCTAGCAGAAAGTTTATCAAGACCTGGAGACATATCATGAACAAAACAAGTGCATCCAAAAATACGTGGAGCAATATGAAACAATGGTTCTTTGGGAAATAAAATAGAATGTGGTATTTTATTTTCAATGGAGGAAGAGGGCATCCGATTTATTAAAAAACAGGCTGTCAAAATTGCGTCTCCCCAATGACGTACAGGTACATTAGCATGAAGTAATAATGTACGAGCAGTCTCAACAAGATGTCTATTTTTCCTTTCGGCTATACCATTCTGTTGAGGAGTATGAGGACATGAAGACTGATGCAGAATACCTTGTGATGACAAGAAGGAAGAAACTGCGGAAGAAAAGTATTCTTTTGCATTATCACTTCTAAGCACTTTAATTGTTTTTCCAAATTGAGTTTTAATTTCATTGACAAAAGAAGTGATGATGGACACAATTTCAGATCGGTCTTTCATTAGGAAAACCCAAGTACATCGAGAAAATTCATCAATGAAGGTGATAAAATATCTATAACCCAAAGAAGACACACGACTAGGACCCCATATATCTGAATGAATAACTGAAAAAAGGGAATCAACATGACTGCCAGCATGCCTAAAAGAAGAACGAACATGTTTTCCTAGTTGACATGACTCACAGTTGAAGGATTTTATTTTTTCAAGACCTGGGACCATTATTTTGAGTTTGGACAAATGTGGATGTCCCAAACGTTCATGAAGGAGTTTTGGTGACGCGGCAACACTACAAATCCAAGAAGAATCAGGCTTGAGATAGTACAGACCATTAGATTCATGTCCTACGCCAATCGTCCGACCCGTACCACGTTCCTGTATAACAAATGAGTTAGCATCAAATGTTACTGAGTAATTATGAGAACGAGTAAGCTGGCTTATAGAAATTAAATTGAAAGGACAATTGGGGATAAACAAAACAGAGGATAAAGACAAAGAAGACGTGGGTGAGACATGACCGATTCCTTTTGCTGTAACTTGAGAGCCATCAGCTAGAGTAATGAAATGAGGAATATTTGGAGAGGAGATGGATGAAAATAAAGAACTATTACCAGCAATGTGATCAGAGGCACCGGAATCAATTATCCATGGATTTTGATCATTACCAGATTGGGAAATGCAAGCAGCAGAGTTATGAGCACCTATAGATGAGGAGATCTGAGGTTCCTTGGCAGCTTTTAGCCGGAGATATTCTTGATATTCGGCTTCGGAAAACTTCATCTCAGATGTTTCAGACTTGGAAATATTCACAAATTTTCCGGGAAATCCGTGAATAGAATAGCAAGTGTCTTGTGTGTGACCCATTCTTTTGCAATAAGAACATTGAGGACGGCCTCCTCTCCCACCTCTGCCTCCTCGGTTTCCACGACCTCCTCGTCCTCCTCGACTAGAAATTATGGCAGAAGTTTCAATAGTGTTAACTGAATTGCCTCCTATAGATGAAGGGACCCGAAGTAGTCGAGTGATTAAATTCTCTAATGAAGGAACTTCTTGACCAATTAAGACTTGATCGCGAACATGATCAAAATCTGGATGCATTCCTCGTAGAATCAACACCATATATAGATTATCAAGTTTCTTCTTTATGTCTTCGAGCTTATCGGCTTCCAAAGATAATTTTAACTCCTCCACCGCAGATTGGGCTTTCGAGACATATGCAACCATGTTATGATCATCTTGTTTGAGAGTGGCTAATTTGTGTGCAGCATCATACATTTGTTGAATGTCATTTGCAAAGACATTTTGAGCCTTTTTCCAGAAGGTGTGACAAGTTTTGAAAGTTCTGAAGTTTGTCAATATGGTTGGTTCAACAGATTGCCACAAGAGAGCACACAGTTGATAATCAAGCTTCTTCCATTGGTCGCGTTTGTCTTCTGAAATATCATCGGAGGCTTTTTCGAGATGTTCATGGAATCCTTGACCAAGAAACCAAAGTTCTACAGAGGCAGACCATGCTAAATAATTTTTGGCACTCAATTTTTCTGAAGTAATTGTTGGTGTGCCAGAGAAAGAGAAGCGAGGCCATCATTTCTTTGAGAATTGGAGGCCATTTTCTTTTTTTTTTTTTTGAGAATAATCAGATCAGAAATTTAAAAAAGACAGAAAGCCACTTCAAGCGAGTGAACAGTGATGGTGACCAGATCTGGGGGCATCGGAAAAAATTTTCGGCGGCGGAGAAGTAAGCAGCGTATGCCTCACGCTTGTATTTGGAAAGTGGTGCGCGTGGGCGTGTGGATCTCACGCGCCCGACGAGAGAAAGAGCGCGTGGAGGCGCGTGGCGCGATTCCGGTGACGGGGTTCCGGTGGGTGGCGGTCGGAGGCTTACAGGATGATTTACGGTGTCGGTGTATGGTGGGTATATGGTTCGGTGGTCGTGATGTTGTGCAGGCGAACGTGGAGCGGTTCCGGCGACGGGGCTCCGGTGGGTGGCCGGTCGGGACGCTTACGAGATGGTTTCCGGTGGTGGTGTATAGTGGGTATATGGTCCGACACTTGGTGCGTGAAGGGCCGTGGTGTTTTAGTGCTTGAGGGGTGTGGTGTTTTAGTGCTTGAGGGGCGTGGTGACACTGAACCGAGAATGGGTGGCTCTTGTGATGCGGACTGAAGCAGTGAGTGAGTGACTTGGACAGAGGTCTCTGCTGGACCAGTAGCAGAGACCTTGGAGAAAAAAAAATTCAAGAGTTGATGGAGGCTCTTGATACCATGTTGAAGAATTTAAGAATAAGAATTGTGAATAAAATGTTTGAGTTTCTTCACTCAGCTGAAGAATGTATATATAGATAATTTACATAAGATAATATATATATTATCTTAAACACACTCATTATCTAACACACTCATTACACACACTATACCTAACGTACTCATCACACACACACTACACCTAACACACTCATTACACACAGCACAACACACACTCATTACACAGCTAATAATATTCTGTTTTCAACAAACCATATTGGGATTTTAAACATGTTTAAAATTGAAATATTAACAATAGGTCATGATAAGTCTGTGCCATTTTCTTTTTTCTCTTTAAATGACAGTTTTGTTGTCTGCAATGTCAGATTGCAGTCAGACAGTTATTACTTATTAATCATTATTTTATAATGTTATATAGAATGATAAGTTTACTTTAAAATAATAATGAAATTTCTTTCTAAGGAATAATGGTTTTTGATTAAAAAAAGGATATAGAATGGTGTGACATTTCAAGCTAAATTTTCAGAGTCAAGATTGTGAACGATTTACAGATAATGTTTGGCAATTTTTATTCCTTACAAGTTTTAGATTTATGCCAGTGCTGCATTTTTATGGAGTGTTCATGTTCTAATCACTGCAATTCCATTACTTTCAAGCGATAACGAGTTTCATTATAAGACAAGTATTGGCTTTGAGATGTTTTGGAATTTGATTTGAACTTCTCTGCAGGATGGGAAGCCAACCAACTGTTAGTAAGTCAGCGGAAACTGTTCAAATGAAGGGGCAACCAATCCCACAGAAGAGCAACTGTTGTGGTTAGATAGAACTTGTAATTTCTACTTTCTGTTAACTGTTATTAAAATAGAGACTGTCTCTTGACTCTGTTATGATATGGATGTTTCAGTAACTATTGAAAGATCATTATCATCTATTTAAATCCTTGGATAATCTAGTTCTGATGACTTCTCAATTTTAGAATGAAAGAGACGCAATTTCTTAGGGCATCTTATATTAGCTTGAGGCTTTGACCATGCACTATTTTGCAGACATATTACATACGCACACAGGCATTGGAGACCTTTCCAAGTAATGCTATGCGTGAGGCAAACATGATAGATTGATGCATTGAATACAGGGAATATTAGAAACCTGCGTGCTGTGGCCTGACATTATGAAAAGCACATTCAGGTCATGTTGCACTAGACCAAAACATGGCTATTACAAATAGCTGTTTTGTGGCATTAGGTGCATTTGCATCCAAACGATTTAATATGAAGACCAAATTAATAATTTGGTAATTGGAAGATAAATACCACATAGATATAATCTCGAAAAGAATTTTAATTACTATTGTAGTCCTTTAAAGGTGTAAAAACAGTAAAATCATTACACGTTAACTTTTTCGTATTTTAAAATTGATAGTTATTGACAAAATTAAGTTATTTGCCGACAGGTTAATAGAAACCCTGGCGTGTCTACGATTAACATGCGGGAGTTAATGGCAAAATACAAAAAACAACCTCATTTTTGTCCAAAATAAAGAGGGGTGATACAATTTTTCTTTTCTCTTGTGAATTTCAATCACCAATTACTCATCTCTCATTCTTTCTAGTTTGAAAAACAAATTAATGCCCAAGCATTAAGGGATGAGAAATAGAACAACAATTACTGCTCTCATTTTTATTTCGACGCAAGAGAAATAGAACAATAGATTAATAATTCGGAGAAAAAACATCGGGCCAATATGTCATCTTTTTTTTGTTTTTGTGGTTATGAAGAAGGTTTATAATCTGATGTAAAGAAGGAAAGGATAAATTAAAGTCCAAATAATGAGACTTAAAAAATATCATCAGAATCTAATAGGCCCCAAAAACACTTTATATGACTTCAGCTACGATTTTTGGATCATCAATCACCGTTTCAATTCCTAAAAAACATGCGAATAGCATAAACCCTCCCATTCCCATTCTCTTAAGTATGTCCACAGCTTCATCTACATCTTTTACCAATAGTTTACCCCATGGGGTATCACCTGATAAACTTATTAATGACTTGAATAGACAAAAAACGTGTGAAGAAAAAAGAGCTTGACTTAAGTGACGACAAAACACTTTAATTAAGGCTATATTAAAAAATTTAAATTATAAGTGATTGCGAGAGGCTCTGAATAGACAAATAAAAATAGGAATAACTCCACCTATGAATTAAACTTAATAAATCATTCCAGTAAAACATAGCATAACTGGTATTTCTCTTTATCTTTACTAGGAAGCTACGTTTATGCAGTGAAAGTTCAATCCCTCACATCTCTATTTTTCATTTTCCTTTAAATCTAATAGGGTCTCCTTACAAAAATTGATAAATTAACAGTAATTTAGAGTGTAAAAAATTGAATTTAATAACTTTTTATATACGAAAAGGGTTTTGATAATGTAAGTCATTATTATTATTATTATTATTATTATTATTATTATTATTATTATTATTATTTGTTTAGAAATTGGAGATAAATAGCAAGGTCATTCATAAACTCATTGCATATATTGGATTGGAATTGCTTGGTGTGTTGAATTGTGTTTGAATCTTGTATTCTAATTGCATGCATACCTTATTTGCAAGTTATATTCACTTTCATTGGAAAGTTGTTATCATCCCTTCTTTCTCAGTTTCGCAGGAGAACCCTTGATTCTTTACGGGTTAAGTACAGAGGATTTTGTTGTTTATTGCTGTTAGCAATAAAATGTGTTATGATACTTGTATTTTGGTGGAGTTGAGCTCCTTTATGTAATTATGACTTATTGTGTAATGTATAGTACTCTTATATAGACATGATAGGAAAATTGATGAATTACTGTTGATGTTCTAAGTTCTGCTAATATTTTGTAGTTGTGCTCAGTTATGATAGTGTTTAATATACACTTGTATAATTTACGTACTATGATATTATTTTTAATAAGATCGGAGGTCTCCTGTATGTGTGTGTGTATATATATATATAATGGCTGACTTGATATGATTGTGTTAGAAGCCACTGTTCATTTTATGTCATTTGGAATTGTACGAAAAACAAAGGAAGTATTGCCGAATTTCTTATATAATGAAAAAAAAAAAATATTCCACGTAAAACTTATAAGTTCGTAAATTGTGTAATAAATAATAGGTCTTACATGTGATACATTATTTTCTTAAGTTTGATATTAATTAGGATATAATAAAGTTGTCTATTTTTTTTTAGTTACGATAAATTATACTTTGCTATTGGTTTTCGATGAGCTTTCATGAGCTAGCCCCATACTTTTAAGGAAAAATTGTATTTTACATCCGTCAACTTTAGCTCATATACAAATTAGTCTTTAAGGTTTGTAAATGTATAAATAATCATCTAAACTTTCTACTTCACGTGGAAAAAAAAAACACTATTATTATATAAACCGATAAATATGAGACAAAATTGTCACTTAACACTAAAAAAATTAGTGACAAAATTACAAATGATGTGCTAGTTATATGTCAGTTATTCACTTAATTATGATTTTTCCCTTAACAATAATATTAATAGCTGTTAAAACATGTGTTTAGTTCTTGATTTTTCTTTTTTCATTCATTTATAAATTTCCCACAAACAGCACATGCAAGTTATATACTAATTTAATTCGACTTTTAACCGTTTAATTAATGAATGTTGTTTTCACACAAAGTGAATAATTTAGATGATCATTTACACATTTTTAAACCTTAAGATTTAATATGTACATATGTTGAAGAGTGTGAACTATTATATATTTATATTACTTTTAACGTTGTCAATATAGATATTACTACTGACCATTAAGAACTGTAACATAACTACTGCGTAAAAATGATTTTCTGTTAAGAAATGAGAATTTGCGTAAATGAATATATAGGTTAAAGTTTACAAAGCATAATTTTTTTTTACTAAGTCATAATTAAAGCAATGCTTTTGAGAAAATGGGTGAAGTGTGACTCGTAATAGAATGCATTTTTTAATGATTGCAAATAGCTCTATCAAAGACAGTAATACAAGCTTAAATTATTTGTAGACATTTACAGTTTTACATCCAAAAGCAAAATGTATAGAATGTAGTTATTAATTTTGATTATAAAGGTAACTAAATCTTACGATTGCTATGCTAGTTTAAATTTTTAAAATGAATATTTTATGTCACCAAGTAATGACGCAAGAAAAAAAAAAGGAAAGAAAGTATAACACAGAACAGGGGGAGGGGTATGGCAGAGTATAAGTTTTCTTTTAGGGGCATTTTTAGAATCTTACTTTTAAGACTTTTAAAAAAAAAAAAGATATCAGAATATTGAAGACAGGTCCGAGGAAATCGTGAAGGAAAGTCAGTCTCTTCCTTAGGCACCGTTGCAAGTTCTCCTATGGAGCCATCCCATATTTTCTACATTTCTCTTCATTCTAACACAAAATCATTTGCACCTACTTGTTTTTAAAGCTTGACGTAAGTTGCTACTCTTTGGGTCTTGCTCTTTTGTATTATTTAGCCTTGGAACTTTTCAACAGTTGTTGTTTTATAATGTAGGTAAGTATATTTTTTAGGGTTTTGAGAAGTGAACCAAGAACTTAGGGTGTTTTGGTTCTTTTAACTTTGTGAGTAAGTCAAATATTAGTTTTCTTTTCAATTTGTTGAAAACTCTAAAATATAGGGGGTGACTCTATTTTTTGAAGAGACAATAACAAAGTAAGGGTTGAAGATAATTTTTAAGAAATTGTTAAAGACTTTGGAGTTGGACTAAGAGTAGAAATCTCATATTTATTGGTAGAACTTACAAATCTTGGAGGTCTCAGTATAGGTCTTTGTTGGTTTATCTTGATTGGTTAAAGTATTTTTATTTGTGGTCAAATTCACGGGATACTACTCTACTTGCATTTACCAGAGCTGTTGGGAATGATTGAATTATATTTTCACTTTTGTGAATAGATAATTTACTTGGTAACATATTTATTGTTTTAATTAGGAGAAACAAGATTTCCAAGAGAATTGAATTTTTCTTCAAATGAAATTTTATTACAAAATAATGATTAAATTATATTACAAAATAATGATTAAATTATATTTTTCACTTCATGCTCAAAAATATCAATTTATATCATGATTATATTTTAGTTATAATCGTATTGACTTCATGAACTATTTGAATTATCATTTATAAAGACTGAATAGAAAATTTACTTTAGAAATAATTTTAAATCTTATTATTGAAAATTGTAAAAATTAGACCTAACTTGCAACGATGTAAGCAAAGTATGACACCACGATCTTTGTGAAAAGTTATACTACTTTTTCACCAATTAGTTACACTACTTTTTCACGAATTGTAGGATGTTTTGCTTAGTGTGTATATGGATACCCTTAACACATACAAGAATCTCCTTTTTGAGAAGTTAAAAGAAAAATAGACATTAAATTTTGTTATTCGAAACAATATGCAAAAACTAACCTCTATTATGCTTTTAAACTCCAGGTAAGACCCCATGGAATACACTTTTGGGAAGAGATCTTGATGAAGTTGTGCAACTAATTAAGTGGGAGAATCCTTTAGTAAAGATTTGTATAGACCTCACAAATTACAAACTTGAGAACTTAAAAGTTTAACTTTGAGCATGTAGATTGGCTTATTCTATTAGTGACTGTAGAGGATAACAAAGTTAGTTATATTCGTAAGTTATCCAAATAATAAAGGAATTTGAAGTTATTAAATAAGTTCAATATTTTGCATGAATTCATCATATGTAATATGGAAAGCTTAAAATGGGTAGATTTTGTCATTCTCTATATTTGTACGTATCGATCTGTTAATACTAAATATTAACCAAACAACTAAGAAACAGATATATGGGAAGTAATTGCGTGGAATGATTGCAAGTACTCAAAAGATCCGAGAGTCAAGTAGGACTAGCCGAATATTCATTTTGGATAACGATAGACCAATGTATGTTTGTTTTGGATTCTTTACCAATGCAAACGGGTGTAGATAAAAAGAAAAAATTAATTTACTTCCTATAAAAGTGCTTTGGAAACTGTGAACCGAGGCTAGCCTCCATAAAAATCTAAAACAAGCACACCTTAAATCAACAATCTATGCATAACCTCTGCTCACCAACATTCAAACAACTATTTGTATTTCAGGGATTCAAATTTTCTATTCACTTTTCATATCTTTAATCCTATCTTTTGTATTTGGCTTGCGAATTATTCTCATAGTTTTGATCTGGGTTTTCAATTTTTGGATAAACTACCTTCTAGTTGTAGTGGATCTGCCTTTAGTGATCTTGCTAATGTTTCCCTTTTTAAGAGCACTGCTGTTAACTAGGGGCTTTAGCTAGGGCTATTAAACGGGTTAATTCGGTCTATTTAGGCTCGCTTGGGATGGGCTGCGAGTTAAACAGGCGGGGCTAAAATTGCTCGCTTTTAAACAGGTAACAAATCAACTATGTCCATTTAGGCCCGCTTGAGATGGGCTGCAAGTTAAACAGGCGGGGCTAAAATTGCTCGCTTTTAAACAGGTAACAAATCAACTAGCCTGACTCGCCTTGCACTAAACTATTTTTTTTTACATATAAATTTTAGAAAAATTAAAACTTAATAATTTCAAATCAAATATTTCATGACATTAATAGAAGAAGCTTATACGGGAAATATATGCCAAAGCACATGGACATAGTGAATACACTTATTAATAACTCGCTTGCTATTGACCAAACCAACATTTTGTTGTGGATCTGCTCTGCGTCACTGTTGGTTCGCCTGGCTTAGTCGTGTGGTCCGTGGAAGCTACTAGTCACTCACAGGTGAGTTGCTGCCTGTTGGTCGCTTGAACAGGTGGCTGGATCATGGTTCACTCGCTGCTGTGCATGGTTGGCTCGTGGTGCGCTGCTAGCTCGAGCACAGCCTGCACAGGTGCGTCGCTGGTTCCGTGAACAGATGGCTGGATCGTGGTGCTGCTTGCTTGCCAGATGTGTTGTATGTGACTGCGAGGCTGGTTACATGGTTCGTGGTGCCGTAATTACAGTTGTGCTGCCTGCGTCGCTTTAGGAGAAGAGAAGAGAAAGTTTTGGGGGGGGGGAGTGGGGAACTTAGGGTTTTCCAGTTTGGATTGGAAGAGAAAGTAAAATTGAAGAGTGAAAGAGTGGGCATGGCCTAATAGGCAATAGCCCACGGTGCATTGTTATTTTTAGACTTTAGTGTTTTGAATTTTTAAATTTTTAATTTAATTAAAAAAATATTGAAATTAAAAAAAAAATATGCGAGCGGCAATTACCCGCATTTTTTAAAGTTTATAATTTTACAACCTGACTCACATAATTTATGTGGGTATACAAGTCGGCCCGATAAGTTTGACCCATTTTGACCCAAGGGCAACCATCACACAAGAGGGAGGTAAATTGGGTGATGCCAAATTTTAAAACAATCTTGAGCAATTATGCATTTTGATGTATCCAATCAATACATGCAACAAAATAAATATATTATACAACATTTCATGCTTGCATATGATTAACAATTCATATAATGCATAATATTAATCACATATAAGTATATAAAACAAGGTAAATTATAGTGGGATTAATTGGGAACTAGTGGGAAATAAACCAAAATAGAAAATCACTTGGATGACACCTTGTAGTAGACTACAAGTAGTGTGTAGACTACAAGGTGTCAATCAAGTGATTTTCTATTTTGGTTTATTTCCCACTAGTTTCCAATTAATCACACTATAATTTACATTGTTTTATATACTTATATGTGATTAATATTATGCATTCTATGAATTGTTAATCATATGCAAGCATGAATTGTTGCGAAATATATTTATTCTGTTACATGTATTGATTGAATGCATCAAAATGCATAACTGCTCAAGATTATTTTAAAATTTGGCATCACCCAATTCACCCCCATCGTGTGTGATGGTTGCCCTTGGCTAACAAATGGTATCAGAGCTTTGTGCTCTGTTTAAAGCTTAAATACTTAGAGTTAAAGATCCTTGTATGATGGCAACCATAGAAAGTTTTTCAAATATGGAAGGTTTTGAAATTGATAAACCACCATTCTTTGATGATGTGCATTTTGGTTTTTGGAAAACAAGAATGGAATGTTTCTTGCAAAGTGTTGATATTGATTTGTGGGATGTTGTGCTTGATGGTTTGTCCTCTAAACCAAAACATAAATGGAACACTTATGACAAGAAATATTTTTCCTTGAACATTAAAGCAATGCAAATATTGATATATGGTTTAAATGATGAAGCTTGTGCTAGAATTAAGAATTGCTCTAGTGCTAAAGATATTTGGGATATTATTAATGCTATTTATCTTGCTACCAATGATTTTGCGTATAAAGTTGTATACAGAGAACAAGAAGAGCAAAAACCATTAGAGGGAAACAATCTTGAAGAATGCTCCCAAAAACATGTTGAAAGAAATAAAAAGAACTCAAATCCTCCTTATGATGATAATGCTCAACGTGAAGAAGAGGAAAAGCAAAACCAAATTAAAAAGGGACATGCTCTTGAAGCCTTGATGGACAACAATATTGGAAGATGATGATTTCTATGGAGGGTCAATCATGCTAAATATTGAGACTGCCTCCCACATAGCTCAAAAGGACTTTGAGGTAAGTGATGCTAATATTGATGATAGTCTTTTCTATGATTTACTACAATGTACATATAATGAATTGAATAATGGATTGATAAATTTAGAAAAAAAAAAGAACTTAGCTTGCTTGCAAAACATTTCCTCTATAGAAATTCCAATTGAGACTTTTAAAAATGAATATGCTTTTCTTGATGAGGAAATATTGATGAATTGTGAAACCTCAACTAATTGTGAAAAATACATTGATTTAGAAATTCAAGTTGAGGACTTGTCTTCCAAAGTTTTCAAAATTAAAATGTTCACTTATTCTCATTCCATGTTTGATAATGAAGGGAAAAACAATAATATTTTACATGGAAAGCTAAGACAGAATTTTGGCCAAGATATTTTAGAATGTGATCACAACAAAAGGCCTAAGTTTTTCGAAAATGATCTTCAAAAGATCAAATCATCATTCAATTCAATTGTTTGCAACTATTGTGGTCATTTAGGACATATTTCTCATTTGTGTAAATTTAGAAGAAATTCTTATATGAGAAATAGTATGGTATGGGTTCCTAAAGATCTTAAATGCTCTAATCCTAACATTGAAGGACCCAAGATGAAATGGGTACCACAAAGTCTTCCTAAGGTTTCAATTATGCAGAAAACTTCTCAAAAGGATAGACAAATTAGTCAAACAAAAGATGAATCATCAAGGAGAATGTTCCCAAGGCCAAATGGTACAAATCTTTGTCAAAGAGGCAAGAAGGTTTCAACCAAAGCTTCTCATATGCATGATATGGAACTTTCAAAGTTCAAATATCCAAAGGAGAAGCAACGGGTAAAGAAATATAATTTCATTAATTTCTAAGGCCAATGTATCATATGATATTACCTCTCACACTAATTCAATTGCAAAATCCATGAACTTGAGGTATATTGCTGGTAGGCCTTGAAAAATGAACTAAATCACATGTACTTGGTAAAATTTGAGTATTATGTTTAGCACATGATTATGTTCATTCTTGTTGTATCATTTGCTTATTAAGTTGAATATATCTTGGTACATAAAGTTCTATTCTATGCCTAACTATATTTCCTATGCTTTAAATTGTTTATATATCATGAAAAGAACCATGGTATTGGCATTATGCTTAATGCTAAATTGATTATTGAATTATTGTACTCAATTAACATATTATGGCTAACACCTAGCTTTAGCCCCTCCTGAACAAAAAAAACAATTACACCAACATTCATGTAAGTATTGAGAATTTTTTATGCTAAATTTATAATATTTTAATTTTGATTCACTGTCACTACACTATTACTTAAATATGTGTTAACCAATCATTAAGAGAGTTTGAGTTTTGAGGAAGTTGTTGTCGTAGTTAAACTTTTTTTTATTGATGTATCAATATATGATTGAACAATAATGTAAAATTATCCAGCGTTGGCTAGTCACAGTGGTAGCGGCTGTTTAAACCCTAAGAAACGACAATGGTTTGATTCCTAAATATGTCAATTTGAAGAGGGCTCTATGCATTATGCTCAATAGCCCAAATGGATATTTGGGAAACAAAAAAAAATAGTGTAATTTTTTTTTACATTGCTTGTTAATCAAAATTAAATCCAATTTACAATGAGGATATATATACATACACACACATATATGTGTGTGTGTAATTTAAAAACAATCAGGGGACTCCATCTAGAAAAAGGAATATGTAATTTATTCTAAATTCTAATTTATTTTTTTGAGAAAAATGTTCTACAATGACCTCAACTTTAGAGTGATAAATAATTAAGGACATCAACTCTAAAACTTACCAATTGAGGGACTACATTCAATAGAAATATATTCTGATAATAGATATTTATTAGAAAAAAAATTTAGGTCATTTATGTCAAGTATTTTGCTCATTTTATAAATTGTTTTGATATGTCAAGTTGCATATTTGTGTCTTTTTAACATTTTTTTATTAATAAAAATATTTTCTGGTAAAGTTGATATCCTTAATTAGAAATAATAGAAATTCAATCTCTCAATTAATATATCATAAAAAGTTTAGGTCATGAAATGATAATTCACTCAATTTTTTTTATGACTTAAAAGTTGTTTGGGTTTATCTATAATTGTTTGGATATAATTTTTCATCAACTATAGAAATCCTATTTAATTAACCGGGGAGCATCTGATCCAGATACATATTTCGGATAGACACAAAAATGGCATTCACTCGAAATGAGCCTCGCGCGAGTCTGATTACTGTATTTAGTATTTACCCAAGATGCATCTGGGTTATTTGCTCTCAGATTAAATTGCAATGCGAATGCTCCATCAAGGGTTCACATATTTCGTTAGCACCCAAAGGAATTTGCTACGGATCTGATAATGTGAGTCGTGGATCTGCAAGCCTGTGCTCATGCCTACCCTCCAGCTTTCATTTTGCTTTGATGTATCATGAACCCATTATCTTTAACATATTTTCCTCTTTTTTTTTTCTTTTCTTTTCATATCCATAAGGCTTTCTTTTCCAATTTCTTTAATCTAAAACAGTATATTATTTGTGGCAACTTTTGAGTAAGTGGAAAACCTGGCTCCTGGTTGATAGTTTCTACCGTCACACGTTGAATTTTTGTCTGCTAAAGGAAAAAACCTACTGCACTTGAAAATTGGCAGCTAATGAGTTAACTCAATCGGTAAAATCCAACTGCGTCGACTGTTGATCCTTGTGACATGCCATAAGACTTGGAATGTGCAACCTCCCCAACCCCTAAACTTTTAATTTACCGAAAAAAAAAAAAGACTAGCAACTGGAAATTGGGATAATACTCACCATGCACAACCATAAGATCATTATAAAGCCTGATAACATACCAAAATATAGTTCAAAAAGAATGACAAAGAAGACAAGCAAAACAATAATCCACAGGGTGATCCTGATACTGAGCAACAGAGGAAGTAAGAAAAATAATACAAAATATTATCGCACTTCAAGATGTACAGCAAGGCTTCTTTGTATTGGGTTCGGGTCCCCCAACTGTGATAGTCTTCCCTTCTTTAATATTGGCAGGTGCTGGCTCATTCGAAGACAGTGTCTTCTTACTGATTATGCGGTATATCTCTGCAAGAATTGTCTGGAAAGCCTTCTCGACATTTGTTGCCTCAAGAGCAGATGTCTCAATGAAAGAAAGGCCTTCTTTCTCAGCATAACTCTGGGCATCCTCAGTGGCAACAGCTCGGAGATGCTTCAGATCTGTCTTGTTCCCAATCAACATGATCACAATATTTGCATCTGCGTGGTCCCTTAGCTCCTTTAGCCACCTACTAACATTTTCAAATGTAGTTGGTTTTGTCACATCGTAGACTAGAAGAGCTCCAAGGGCACCACGATAGTAGGCACTGGTTATTGCCCTGTATCGTTCCTGTCCAGCTGTGTCCCATATCTGAGCTTTCACAGTTCTTCCCTCAACCTGGACATACATGGCCATTTTCTCATTTAATTCTTCATGCATGGGACAGTTTAGTAATTACACAACATATCGCCAATTAATCCCATGTCAGCAATGATATTTAGAAGAAAAGCCTACAACTAGAATTCAGGTGTTAGGCCAAAACTAAGGGCTAAATTTTCACAATATTCTACCACCAGATTAGCTAAACCTCAGAGTTTTATTCAGTATACCTACAATGGTAAAACAAGTAATAGGTACTATTACTATAAAAGAGATTATACATAAGAAGCTAATAGGTAGTCATCTCTCTACATGTAGACAGTTTAAATGTTGGCCAACTTCTTGATGAGAAGTAGATGATCATCAATGAAATGCAACAAAAAGGTAACATGAAGGCATGGACCAATCCTGAAAACACGTGCCATTAAAATAGACACCATCCTCTACATCTTCTGGAAAATTATAATGTGTTTCTTTTCTTTTTCTTTTTCTTTTTTTTTTTTTGAACAAAAAGAATATTACAATGAGTTGTTTCATGGCAAAGAAAATGAGCAAACTAAAGCAAGTGCACCCAAAGGTAAGGATTGAGGAACCAAATTAATTAACTACAGTACTAATGTATGACAGGCGTGTAAAATCCGGTCTTACAATGTCAACAAACATCTACAATCATAGGACATAATTCAATACTTTCTAACAATTTTAACATTCAAACTAAAAACTCAATATGAGAGAGTTTCAATAACAACAAAGCTGTCGATCAAATAACCAATGAAGTATGAAATGACTCATATTGCTGGCATCAAGAAACAAGTAGAAAACTGATAACCAGGATAACAATGAACCGTTTGCTTGGTAATTGTATTGTTGCCTGTACCAAGAATAAAAACTGAAAGTAGCATTCACCACGTCCACGGGGAATTCAGAGCAAAACCCAATTCCAAAAACCAGAAATCAAAACTTAAAAGTGCTATATTGAGAATCCTAGGAAACCCAGTTACAATCAAGAGCAGATCTGGGACAAACCCACTTAAAAATGAGACGAAACCCAGATCCAATATAATTTGAAATGAAGCAGGAACTTGAAATCGAAAGGGCAATGAGATCAAGCACAGGACCACTGTTTAGAAACAGATAGTGAAAGCACACTTACTTAAACAAAACCATTCATTACCAAATCAAATGCTCAAAAGCATAGATCATATACACCATCAGTGACAATGTAAGAAAGAGAGAGAGAGAGAGAGAGACCTGAAGGGTACGTGTGGCAAATTCGACGCCAATGGTGGACTTGGACTCCAAGCAAAACTCGTTGCGGGTGAATCGGGAAAGGAGATTGGATTTTCCAACACCGGAATCACCGATTAGTACAACCTTGAACAGATAATCGTATTCTTCGTCTGCTCTCCTCGCCATGCTTTTTTTTTTTTTTTTCAAAAAATGAAAATTACCCTTTTATACAAAACTCTCCAAATTGAACAAATTCAATAAAAAGGGAATATTTTTAGGGGCTCGTCTGTCGTCCCCCTCACCCTTTTGACCCTGAGGAAGAAAGCAAGGCTACGTAGGATACTAGGAACTAGCGAGAAGTAAGAAAGAACCCTTTTGAATTGGATTGCCACCGTTTTGACCAAAATGCCCCTCCAGTTTTTGCCAGATTTCCTTTCCTTTTAGTATTTTAATTTTGATTGATATGTCTTCACAAATCTTCTTTTTATCACAGCGAAGTAGTAGCTGGCAAACAAGTACACGTAACACGGGTAGCGATGGTATGGAGGTTGTGCGAGCGGAAATGAATGATATATATCATGCCAAAACTAAATAATATATGCCTAAATTGCTCATGGACAATTTTATATGTTTATTAAGGGAAGATGATTGGTTGAGTTGGTAATGATTCAAATGTCTCTCTTATAATCTTTTGATATAATTTGTAAATATCTTTGCAAGTCTGTGTTATGTCTTAATCTTAAAAAAATAGATAATCTTCTCTTATTAAGACATGCCATGACCTTCACTTAAAAAATAATAATAATTGTTTTTCTTCTTAATTTTTTTGTAACAAAAAAAAGTAAAAAAGCATTTGAACTCATCCCTATAGACTATAGTGAAATAAATCATGGTCCAAGTATCATCTCATAACCCTACTTGACAATATGGAAGATTCATAATAAGAATTTATATCAATATTTTATCGAAATGATTTTAAAACTGGCTTGATTTCAAACATTTTATCTGGTCTACAAATTTTAAACATGGTTACTCAATAATTACACTTCAGATGGCCATGCTTATATGTGATTTTTATTTTTATTTTGAGTGATTCTCTTTCTTTCTTGTTTTCCTAAAACTTTATTATGTTTTTAACATTCCATTTCTATTGTAATCTAATATTTTTATTTGAAAAAAATCACGAAGCCCAATATTAATTATTTGTTTTATTTCCAGCATGCTCATCTTTTTTATTAATATATTAATATTAATTAATCATCAAAGTTTCTGGGCCGACTTAATGTCACGTGGACCTGGTCCGACCCATAGAGGTGTGCCCGGCCCGCAAGGCTTTGGCTCACTTCAAAACCTAGATTGCTTCGCTCTCTCTTCTCTCTCTCCCCTCACACTCGCAGCAGCACTTGTGCTTCGGAAGAACGCTCGCACTGTAAGTTCTCTCTCTCTCTCTCTCCTCGCTTTTCTGATAATGGGTATGCGTTTGTGTGAGTTGAATTATATTATTTATGCTTCTTATCAAAATGGGAATGAAAAAGATCCATTTTTTTTTCCAATTTTATTGAGATTTGTTGTTTGATTCGTGTTCAGATCTTCAACAAGAGCGGCACGTTTTTCCTTGAAGCCATGGCGCTGGTGAGTTCTATTTCGTTTTCAATAATTCTCTGGAACCGATTAATTTAATCAAAATTATGCCTCCCTTAATTCAAATGGCACTGATCTAATTCCGTGGGTTCTTATAGAGTACACTTAAGAATTTATGCTAAGTAATTTACAAATCTCCATGTTGTTAGCTTGAATATACTTTACTTTCTAAAATTCTCAATACCAGAATGTGTAACTAATCTGCATGCAATTTTGTCATTGTTTTCAAGGTCCTCATCTCTCGTTTATCTTATTTCTTGTTATCTAGATCCTGCATGCAACGAAAACAAACAAAAATGCTTATAAGACGCTCATTGCAGCAGAGTACACTGGTGTCCAAGTTGAATTGGCCCCAAATTTTGAGATGGGTGTCTCTAATAAAACTCCTGAATTTCTCAAGATGAACCCTCTTGGCAAGGTATTCTATTTTATCCCATTGTATACATTAATGAGAAGTTGGGTTTGAGTTGAGCTTACTTAGATAATTATCCTTCCAGGTTCCTGTGTTGGAAACGCCAGATGGTCCAGTATTTGAGAGCAATGCCATTGCTCGATACGGTAAGGTTACATATGTTCGATTATGTTCATGCATTGGACATGTAAGGCTTTATGTGGATTGTTGTGATCTTTTACTTTTTGTTGGGGTTGCTGGCTTGCTGCAGTTGCTCGACTCAAGGGTGACAACACTTTGTTTGGATCTTCTTCGATTGATTGTGTAAGTTTTTTTGTAGTGACATTTTTTATTCTCATCTAATTTTCTATGTTGGAGTAACCAAGATTTCTCTTCCTTTTCCACTTATGTAACTTCTTGAAAGTGGCCATTTGTATATGCTATTTCCTTCTGTGCTTATATCATTTATATTTTGATGTTTCAGGCCCACATTGAACAGTGGATTGATTTTTCATCATTAGAGATCGATGCTAATCTTATGACTATGTACCTACCAAGACTTGGATTGGTCCCATACCTTCCTCCAGTAAGTTGTGTGCAAAGATTTTTTTTTTATATTAATTTGCTTTTTAAATTGGTTTGGAGTTTGTAATGTGGAGAATTGATAGCAATCATGTAATATCATTATATGGGTGTTAGTGGTAACACTTCATGAGTAATGAGAGGTTTCTCTGAAGCCAATTGGTTAGTAATTAATAGTGGATGTATGCCCAATTCTTAATGTCAAAGTTCGAACATTGTGTGTTCATCAAGATTTTTGTAATTCCTCCTAACATATGATTCTCTTTATTTATTTGTTTATTTTTTTTGCCTTATCTGAAATGTGTGTCTGAATGAAGGTTGAGGAGGCTGCAATTTCTGCATTGAAGAGAGCATTGGGTGCTTTGAACACTCACCTTGCCTTCAATACTTACCTGGTTGGGCATTCCGTGACCCTCGCTGACATCATAACAACATGCAATTTGTACATAGGTTTCACTCTGCTCTTAGTCAAGAGCTTCACCTCAGAGTTTCCTCATGTTGAGAGATACTTTTGGACATTGGTCAATCAGCCAAACTTCCGAAAGATATTAGGTCAGGTCAAGCAGACTGAAGCTATTCCACCTATTCAATCTGCAAAGAAGCCTTCCCAGCCCAAAGAATCTAAACCCAAGGCAAAGGATGAAGCAAAGAAAGATGCTAAGAAAGTGACCAAACAAGAGCCAGAAAAGCCCAAAGAAGAAGCAGAAGAGGAGGCACCCAAGCCCAAAACCAAGAATCCTCTTGATCTTCTTCCTCCAAGTAAGATGGTATTGGATGACTGGAAAAGACTCTATTCAAACACTAAGACCAACTTCCGGGAAGTTGCAATCAAAGGTATTGTGATTGTATTACTTGTGGTTTCTATATTTTTAATTTTTGTAAGTTCTAGGATTATGATTGTAGCTTATATCCATTTGAAATATACTAGTATGACGATGTTTTCAGAAGCTAATTTCTTTTTATTATGAATATTGTAGCAAAGAATGTCAAGATTTTCTGATATGAGATGTAGAGGTCCTATCATTTTAAATCCTCCCTTTATCTTGCAGGATTTTGGGACATGTATGATCCTGAGGGATACTCTCTCTGGTTCTGTGATTACAAATACAATGATGAGAACACTGTTTCCTTTGTGACATTGAACAAGGTTGGTGGATTTCTTCAGCGTATGGATCTGGCTCGCAAGTATGCATTTGGAAAGATGCTTGTGATTGGATCAGGGCCGCCATTTAAGGTGAAGGGGTTGTGGCTTTTCCGTGGGCAAGAAATTCCACAATTTGTGATTGATGAATGCTATGACATGGAGCTCTACGAATGGACTAAGGTTGACATCTCTGATGAAACTCAGAAAGAGCGTGTCAATCAGATGATTGAAGATTATGAACCTTTTGAGGGAGAGCCACTTTTGGATGCCAAGTGCTTTAAGTGAAAATTTAATCCCTAGTTGAAAGGGTATGGTTTTGTCATGTGTTTTGTTTTTGCTAGAGTTTGTTTTCTTCCCTATTTCAGTTATAGTGAAGTTTTAGCTGTCCGTGGTTCGATCAACTCTGAAACTTAAAAATGCTTGATTTTTCTACCTTAATTTTGACTATAGCAAGACTAGTATACAAGTGCTATATATTTCTCATTGGGTGTATGCATGTATGAAATTGCTTGCGTTCAGGGGGTTTGCTTTTTTCGGGGTCATCTGGGTTCGAGGAGATTAAAAATAGCGACAAGCTGAAAATGGAAGACGGCAATAATTCCGTATTGTTCCATTTGGATTTGGCACTCGTGTGACTTTAGATATTATATGTGTAACAGATCAGTATGAACCTGACCAGTTTTCAGCAGACAAGGGTGCTGGGTTTACATGTTAAGTATTTAGTGGCATGGTACATTATAAAAAATTAAAAACTTCAGTTGTGACATTGGTAAATGATCATGTTCCAGAATTCTTATTGAACCATGGATATGTGTACCATGAATTCTTATCCCCATTATTTGTCTTGCGCGGGGGAAGGTTAAAGAGAAAAGAAAATACAAGAAAAGTACTAAATATATATATATATATATATATATATATATAAAGTACATACAAATAAACACTTTATAAAATTAATTTTGATTAAATCAATCATTGAAATTACATTTATTTAATACATAAATTTTACATTTCAATTTTTAAAAAAAATTGAACAATGAGTATATAATCAAATAGTTAAGTTTTAAATTATTTAGAAACCATATTATTTGTTAATTTTAAGAAATTTTAGTTGAGTGCATGACATGACAAATGCTTTCAATTAAATGATAAATTTTGTAACACAATTTGTGTGTGTTTGGATTAGCTGTGAAAAAAAGATTATGTAAAAATTTGATTATGTGTATAATCAATTTTTAAAAAAATCGATTATGAGAAAATTAATTTATGTTTGGATATGTTAATTTATAATCGATTTTATAATAAAGAGTTTTGTTTGGATTGTATAAAAAAATCGCTTTTATGTATGAAATTACCAAAAGATGTATGAAATGATTGAAAAAGTTATTTAATTGAGGGCAAATAGGTATTTTTTTCTTAAAACTTTTGAAATAATCTGAAATCAAATAATTAAAAGCTTAAAATAACAGCTTTTTAAAAAAAGCTAGTTTTAGTTATAGAAAAATAATCTTAACTTATAATCAATTTTACACACTTTAAACAAACAAGATAGATTTTATATAAAACAACTTTTTTAAAAAAAAAGTTGTTTTGAGAAAGAATTAATCTTTTCCAAACATGTTCTTTATCTTATAAAAAGTATCAATTGGTGTAAGAGTAATTTTGGTCGCATTATTATTATTGTATCCCAACTTTTTATACATGCGTAAATTACCACACATATATATTAATTGTGAATTAAGTATTTACAAGTTGTATAAAGCCATGTTTTCTTAATAATCAATTCAATTGGCCTGCATGTCAAAATATAAAAAAGAAAAACAACATTGGCACTAATAATTGCATTATTAATTTATTATAGAGGGAAACAAGGAAGGAAAAGGTCCATCCACACAAGAAAACGGGTCCAAATTGAAATACTCAAAATATGAGTCACAAACAGGCAAATTTTGTATTTTTTTTTTCTTTCCTTAATCCTTCGTATGCGGCGTCATTTGTTAATTGTTGTTTTCAAAATCACCTCTCTCTCTCTCTCATAGGAACAGAGATGAGTGCAATTCCAAGAAGCAGATCGCTGAATTTCCTCGTATTCTTTGTTTTCTGCTCTTTACAATTGATTCTAGGTCCGTCCCCTCCATCTCTGCGCTCTTGTTATTCTTCTCAATTTCTACTACCTTTTAGTTTTGATCATTTTCTTTTTATTTTTCTTTTTCGTTTTGGGTCTGATATTTCTCAAATTCCTAGTTACTTGCATGTCTCTTATCTGTGTTTTCTGTAAGCTATTTATGGAAATTTACATTCTTTTTTAGTTCCAAAGGCATTTGTTTACTTTGTCAGATGCATAAGCTGTTCCAATTTTCGCTGTATACTTGGTTTGCCATTGCGTTTGGTTGCTGAGAAAATTGCTTGCCGCTGGTTTTTGTTTCTAAATGACATTGGAAACATATAATAGAAAGTGGGATGCTTTTGGTGTAAAATCGATGCATAATCTTCGTTCTTCCCTTCTCCTTCTCCGAATGCTAAAAATATTAAATTATTTTTATTTGCTTGTCTTAAATGTGTTAGAATCTATGCAGTATGTTTCTGGGAAAGCAAAAATTTCCAAGCTCCAAGCTCTATTGTGACTTTGGAAGCTAGAATTTTTATACTTTTTGTGCATTCAATGCATTTGCTTTTAGCAATAAGCACCACACCACAGCTTAATATGAGCACAATAACTGTTCTTGGGTTTTCACTGAAATGAATAACTTTCTTTTAAGACACAATTGTTCTTCTACAAAATTTTCCCCCGAGTAAGTTGAAAATTTGCACCCATCTTAATAATGTTAAGTTCTTCAGTGTATGTATGTGTGCGTGCGTGTGTGTGCGTGTGTATCATCAGTTGCTTTTCCCGTCTCTACTTGCACAAACAGACTCTAAAGATTATCGGATTTTCCTTTTTGGTGCTTTGTCAGGTTTTGTTGATGGCTCACCTGGTTCTAAAGATGCCGTAAAGACTGAAGCTCATGCCCACAGCACTAGTTCTATAATTGTCGTTATATTGATTGTGCTTGTGGTATTTTCTTTGTTCTCATTTTTACTTTTTAAGTTATGGCGGAAGAAGAAAAGAGAAGAGCAATATGCTCGTCTTTTGAAGTTGTTTGAAGAGGATGATGAGTTAGAGCTTGAGCTTGGCCTAAGGGACTGACCTTTGCAATTCAACATCTTGTGATCATTGTACTGGAGGTTGGTATTCCATCATACTTTAGCCTTTTGTATTTCCTAGCTGACCCAAACTTTATTTGTAGACTACATTTTATTAGTCTTTTGGTGATCATAAGAGAGAGAATTAAAGCCTTCCATAGATTTATTGTGTGGTATGCTGCTGGTGGTCAGACAATAAACTCTTTTGGTATTTGATGATGGCCGTAGTTAACTTTTCAAGTTATGTCAAGCTTTCTTTACCCTCATGATCATCCAATCCTTGCAGCCAAGAAGCCTTTTGCCTGCTGAGCATCTAAATGCCACTGGTGTCCAAATTTCCTTACCCGATATTCATATTTACCTTTCAATGAATCTTAACACCCCAAATTTGTCATTCTTCTCTTTTATTTATATTTCTTTGTGGCCGGGGGAGGGGGGCAGGGGTTGTTTTTTCATTGCACATTCTTGTCTGGTAATTATGTCATAATCATTTCAAATGTTCTACTTGCAGGCTTAGGAGACTTTGTTTCTTTGAAAAGCTTGCTTCTTGCATAGCCAAGATGGATATGACGTCCTGTGACGAGGTTAGGACTTTTTTGGGGGAAAAACTACAATTGAAATGTTTGTAATGCTACTCAATGATTTTTTATATAGATATTTATTTATCTACATAGTAGGTGAAAAGAAGGCTAACTTTTCACAAAGTGATTGGACGGTGTCTTCTAGAGTATGATACACCTGAAATCTGTTGATATGTATGATATTGTAGTCTTGACATGTTAAAAGTAATATATGGTGGTGTCCATGAATGAGTGCCTTGTTATATTTTGAGGGCATTTGCTTTCAAGAATAACCTGAGTGAGACGAATGAAGAGGATCTTTATTAAATAGCTTGTTTGTTTTTTGTTATAGTTATGGCCTCGTGTAAGGATCATGGATGCATCCATGCACAAGTCTGTTTTCATGTTTGAACTTGAAGAAAAGCAAGGGACATTTTACCTTTTCTTATGCTTAATAATGTGCTTCAGTAATTGCATAGCATTTCAAAAGTTAAAAAAAAATTGTTGTGAAGGTCTCTGTGAATGAAGACAACATCCCCAATTTTGAGGAGTAATGATAATTATGCTTTCAAAACTGTGTTCACAGCCATAAACAATTGTACAAATAGGCATTGTGGCTTCACTTGAACGTAATGGTACTTGCACAATTTTTGCATTCGTAGTTATGCATAACTGTACAAATGGCTCGGAGATCTTTATCTTTTAAAACTTGAGATGGAATCACTTGTGTAGTTGTGTACAACGGTGAATGAAAGAATTGTGTAAGTCGTATTATTCTTTCTTGAAATACTCCTGGGATTTTTCTTTTTTTGGTACAAACTTTTGGGATTGTTTGGAACTAAGGCTTCTAAATGAGTTGATAGCTTCAATTGCTTATTCAGTTCTATCTAATTGCTTCATCACAACCGCTGTATCCTTTAAAACACTATTCGCACATATCATTAAATGGGAAATCTTATAGTGGATGAGAATCTAAATAGATATAGATATGTATGATGTATCTGAGCATGCTTGGTTCTGATATAAAGAGTATCCATAAGGGTCATCTCTTTTCCCTTTTTAGTAGCTCTTGTTGCAGCTACTTCTTTCTTCCATTCTTTCTCTTTTTTTTGTTTCTGTGAGACGCAACCCTCTCCTAGCGTTTGTTGTCCTCAACTAACTGAAATCCAGTAACCATAATGAGACTGCCTTTAGCTTCGTGCAAATTGGTATTCAAATAGGGAACTCGAATAGAAACACAAATATAGCCTTGTATACTATATATAATGCTATCTTTGGGGCAGTGGAGTAACTTCAAATTTATAATGTGCAGGTCAACTACCTGATTTATTATTGAAGATTATGTGTGTTAATGGTGGTCAACGTAGTAACGTGTGACTTTCCAGTGCCACTCATTAACCATTTGTTATTAGTTGACTAATTTTCCAAAAGGCAGTTATACAGCCGAGTTGTTTGTTGGCCTAGGAAAGAGTGAGAGAATATAAAGAAAGCTCAGAAGACAGAAAATGAGGTGTTGAGAATAGTTTAGATTGGCAGACATGCTCTATAAGAAAGATTTGATAAAGATGTGAATGAATAATAGAATTATAATAAGCTGACGTCTCATAGATTTATTGCTTAAGCTTTTATATATTACAAATAGATTTATAGTCTGTTTGTTTTGGATTCTGCCCACTGCAACCCGGAACCCAAAGCATATTTACACGCATGATAAAAGGCTCCTTCCCTCAAATGTGCATAGGCATTGGGGAAAAGGAAAAAGGAAAACAAACAAGCCCTTAATCATTTCAAAGTCAATTGAGACAGAAATTAGAAGGTTTAATTATATTTCAAAAACCAAAGCCAAAAAAAAAATGAGTACACTACTACCATAATTATGTTGGGAATTTTTTTTCTTTTATCATTCTAAGTTTCTAACCATGTACTTCTATGGAGCCAACTACAAAGGACATACCAAGAGTTGGCTACATCACTACAGGCATTTAGAAAAACCACAACAAAGCAAAATAGCTAAATCACCATTTGGAAATACTTCAAGATAGTACTCTTTCATTTTCTCAGGTTTTATGGATTTGGAATCCTAATTCCTAAATGATTAAGCTTGTTGCGAGTTTCAAAACAATTCCCAGGCATACAATTTTTTTAATATTCGTTAGATGAGTGGGTAATTATTGGGGACAATTTTTTTTTAAAAAAATACCAATTGAAAAAAGAAAAAAAAAATATACAAGATATGGGATTATATGTCAGCAAAGATATTGTTTTCAATTAACTTGTACGATTTACCGTCTATTGTCATATAGACCTAATGGCTACTTATAGGGTTTTATGGTGTCAAAAAGATTAATCAGAACTACAAATAAGATTAAAAAAACGAGTCTGAAGCTTGTCTAAATCACACACGAGGAAGCAACCACATTAGCATATGTTTTCGAGACTTGTGTTCCTGCATAATGAATGACAGCAATGATAAAGACCCAACGATCTATTTCAGCCAACTAGACGGTTGCCTTTTCTTATTACAAATAGAAACCGTATCAAATTACAGCTTCCCTTGCCAAAGAGACTGATAAGTGCAGCTTTTCCATCACACCATTGGCATTTTCAGCCCCGCAACTCCCATTTGTTATGGTACTTTTATGACAACTTGTAGAATGCTCTCCTGCAAAGTTCTTGAGTAAAATAGGATACCTACTGCTATTGATTAGCAGCTTGACTTGGCATCAACAGAGAAAATAATCGTATGACCATACCGGTACAATATCTTGCCTTAATGGCTGTTTGATGATAAAGAGAGCACTTATTTTCATAGTTCAACTTATTTTCATAGTTCAACCTTCAAATTCCAGTACATAAAAGTCTACCAAAATCACTTGCAAACTTGAAATAATAAATAAGCTGACAATCATTGAACAATGATGTCAAAAATATTCTTGTTGCAATACAATCGAAGACACTCCACTTGTTTTATTTAATTGGATAGTCAATACCATGCATATCTAGATATATATGCATGTTTGTAATCTAATAATCTGACAAATGGAAAAAAAAAATCTATTAAACTAGGAGTATGCTACTCAGCAGCACCTGCAAATTAGTTAATATACTATAACTTGGCAAAATGACGGTCAATGTTCAAGCGGTTAATACACCAAAGAATAGACGTCAAAGCAAAATAGACAATAAATTAAGTACCATCTGATCAGATATGCCAAACAATCGGTGCCCAGAACTCCGGCATCCCAACAAGCTGCTTGAGGAGATTCAGCCCCAAAGGTGTTTCTGGTGAATAACATCAGTGAGAAGACCACCACAAATGCTATTAGCTTGAGAAATATGTATGATCCACCGTCAACATATTGGGGTCATCTTCCTGTCTTGGCTCGTTTCATTCCAGTACTGTTAAAAGGCGACATGCTTGGACTCATACTTGGGCTCATGCTTGGACTTTCCTCCCTCAAAGTACCATTGAGCATAGCCAACTCCCTCAATTGCTGCTTCTTATAGTGATCAAGGGATTCATCCTGACAGGTTAACAAAGATTAGCAGGACTAGCCCAAAAACAAAAGAGAAAAGAGAGAGAGAGGCACAACTAATGCGATTATAATAATATATCTATACCACAGGCTTCAAAAGATTTTCTAGTATCGCCACAGCATGATCCAGGCGGGAATTGATTATATCCTCTGGAAACTCTGCCTCCACCAACACATGCAATGGCTCTTTAAGGTGCTCATATCCAGGTTTATCTTTAAGCTTCTCTTCCTATAATGAAAAGTTAGGAAAATTGAAACACACATCATGAAAAATGACATATGGTGTGAACGTCTTACTTCTTAGTGTGAGAACTCTAAATGATATTGTTAGTAATTGCATAAATCGGGGGAAAGTCAAATACAAAATGCCTAGGAGAAGCAACCAGTGAAGTTGGACGAGAAAGGGCTGAATTTATTTAGGCAATAATATTAAGGAAAATAATGTGTGGTGTGTTTGCCACATCAGTTTGTGAAGGTCAGTGTGGAAAAACTTTTTCCACAAGTATTAGAAAGCCACTAATGAAAAAAAAACAAAAACAAATTAGCACCACACTACACAATTCTTCAAAGAGTATACTTATATAGCATTTTTACCTTAATAGAATCCTTCACAGAACCGCAGCCTCTGATGTAAACCCTACATTCTGTCATGGCTTCCACTCTTTTCAAAGAGTTCCCACGAGGACCCAGAATCCGGCCAACAAAATTATACTGCTGAGATTTGAGTCAAAACTTATTATATTGGGAAAAAAATTTGATGTAAACTGAAGTGCAAGAACAAGATTTTGACTTACATTTGGATATTTGTCTACAGGGACATCAAGCCTGATAACTCTCTTCACTACAGGAGTAGTTGGAACTCCTTGTGCCCCAGGCCAACCCATTGGCGGTGCTTGAAATGATGCCATTCGTTGGAGATTTCCATTGTCCTGCATGAAGAAATTTGGCATTATTGAGAACACCCTTTTTATAACAAGTTGTAATCACAACCGAAACTCTCTCTTGCCACCAAGTTTCCTCAAAAATCAATTGAAATTTTCATTACAGCCTGTATATTGCCTATATATGAGCATTTTAGTTTTTCAATTTATATATAAAAGCATATGTGACTTTTACACTCCTCGTTTCATGTCTGTTTGCTACCAGATATAGTGTAGAAAGCTAACTACTGAAATTCTTGATAGTTTTGACACTGCACATCTATATTCATCAGTTTCATGCTTGTTGTATGTCCATCTCTAGTAGACTGGCAGCATTATCCATCCAATCATGGAGTGAGCTTGGTCACAAAAATGAATTCATTCTAGATTTTAGTGCTTGAAGCATACACAACCATGAATGTATGACATTATTCCATCAAGCAACAAACAAAAAGATATGAGAAGAGAGCCAAAATCTAGCAACAATCATGAGTTTGCCCTAATAGAGTTAAGGAGCTATGAGCAAGCATATGGACTGGTCCTAGGCAGCTTAAGAGATATGACAACATTAGCTTCTAAGACAGATTAAGTTTGGAAGAACTAGGGAACTAAGGATTGCGAAGGTAGGGTTGAAAGCTAAAAACTAAGATCAAGGTTTCAAAAGGCTGGGTTTAATGTCAATCAAAGTGCTGAATCTAAAGATTATTGCGTGATGGAAACCTGAAAATAGAGGCAATTATGGTCATTACTCATAAATCAGTTAACCTGGTTTATTTCTCTTAATTTTTTTAACTATGTTGTTTGATCCCAAGTAATTATTGTCATGATTAAGGAGGATAACTCAAAAGCACAGTTTCAAGTATATGTTTATACAAAGAACACAAGTTTATTATTGAAATTCAAGGCCAGCTCATTGCTTTTTAGAGCACATAGTTTAGATAATCATAAATCTGACCAGTAATAATCCTATGTTTCTCCTTCATATCCATGAGTAGAACGATTAGGTAAACTATGTTCATCTCATCTCTCGCATTATTTGGTTGGGCACCAAACACCTGACCTTTTCTTATTTGAAAATAGACTTGTTGTCATACCGCACAATTGACTTAAATGTGGTAAAACAGCCACTTGGTCCATGAAAATTTTGGATCGCACTATGGAAAACAACTGAGTCATTTAGTTGAGCATAATTTCTAGTTCTTCTATGTGTCATGCACCAAACTGCCATTAACCTGGAAGTGTTTATCAAGTTTTAAGCAATATTCTCAAAAACAAGTTGCGCTAGTGCATTCCAATGCATGAAAGATGTTTCTCATAAAGATGACTTTGAAGATCTGCATCAATATATGTAGTAAAATACTCATTTAAAATGCATGCTAATTGTTATTCCACTTCTGTGCAGACATAATTAGGAAATACAAATTTAACTAGTGGATATGGCCTTTTGTAGAATTCTTTTGAATCCCTACTTTGCTCTCTGTCATGCACTGAATGTTAACACGTAAAAAATCATAATAATACAGCAAACATGAAGCAGTATCTGATTGACAAAGTAGGAATATCCCTTCTGTGTGGAAAATACCACATGACTTCCTGGTGGCAGAGGAAGGCACATTAGAGAGCTCACTATATGGATATCTTCATCGCTGCTGATAGGATAGAAATCTGGTACTATTCTTTCTCCAATAATGGTATCTTGTAAGCTCCAGGAAATAAGAATTATTGCACTGGTAAGTGTCTCAATTCCAATTATTTGCAAATTTCCAAATATGAATGAGCCAAGCCTATAAACACCTCCATCTAATAATTGTTTTGCGCTAGATTACTTTTCACATGATAGAAGGACTCCCTAGTAGAAACTGATAAAGATGTCATTTTTTATGCTCAGATATTTCTATGCATGAGAAATGAAAAACAAAAAACACAAATCACGCAATGTCATAAAGATATGTTTATGAGATTATAAAGTCATTAAGGCAACAGTCCAAACAAACAGCAGTACCCCAATTGCTTAATGTTGGATAGTTTTAGTGAATAAATTAAAAATACTAGAAGTGTAAGTGTCAATCATAGTTGTTAACTTCAATGGAATTCTAAAGTTCATGCATACAGTTGAAACTGCTAGAAGTCTATTTTTTGCAGTCAAAAAGTAAAAAAATAATTAAAAAAAATGGCAATAGACCCTAACAAAGATTGCACATGATGATATATTGATATGAAATAATAATAAAATTCAAGAATTATTGGATAGACATTACTGACAGGTATGAAGTAGCATTACCTCTATTGGTACAGCAGGCCATCCCTCCAAATCCATTGGTCTACTATTTGGATGTTGTCCTAAGGACCTAAATGGACTGTCTGGCTCATGTCTTTCATGATCCATGAAACCTTGATTGAAGCCCGATACCCGTCTGATTTCTGCTATGCCACAGTACAAATTGAGAGAAACTACAAAAGCTTAAAAGAATACAACTGCAAAAGTGGTGCAGGCAGGTCTCTCTTAAGGAAGCCACCCAGACTACAGAATGAATGGTATGCACAAAAAAATGGCACTATAGAATGACTGTTAACATGACTGCAAGCACCAAAAAGACATAAAAAAGATTGCACTCTTCTTTTATCGTTTTGCTTCCTTTGTTAAGGTCTTATATTCTTTTAAGCCAAGACCATGCTTTTATTATTTTTTCCATCCTTTTGAGGTTTTTTTCTTAATTTACTTAGAATTTTTCTAGCAACACAAACTATAACCTTGTATAAAAAATGAAAATTTAAAATTAGCCAATTTTTTTCAACATGCTACAACATCAAATTCTAAAATTAAATAATACTGTTTAATAAATTCACGTGCAAATATTCAATTAACAACATGTACATTACATATTATGTTGTTTTAAGTTAAGATTATTTTTATATTTATTTCACGAGTACACATGGGGACAAGGATCTTGCTCCCAACCCGCCCCCGTCTATTACACGGAGACAAATTTCTCTTTGTCCCCGTCCTCATAGGGAAAATTTGTCTCCATATCCGCCTCGTTGCGGGAGATCCCTGCAAATAAACACTTAAACAAATATTTTTATTATCTTTATCAGCAATAACATATTATAATAATCTATGTCTTTGCATATACAAAAGAATTGGAAGTATGTTTTTTCCTTAGATGCAGTTGAGTTAAAAGACTTAGCAACTGAGACAAAACAAGAAAAGGAGAGTATAATCTTTTCTTTTACATAATAGACATACATAATATATGAATCATGTGTTAGCGTAAAATACATACATATATTCCAATGAGCTTGTAACTCAATTGATAAACTCAATTGATATCGGCCTTAATCTTTAGGATAGGGGTGTGATAACGATGTAAGAGGCTTGATCCTTCACTAGGCCATTTATCCCCTTACCCTACTTAGGTGCTTGAACCTCTTAAGGTACAATATATATATATATATATATATATATATGAATTATAGTCCTCTTTATAACATATGTCAAATTATATTCCTTTCATTTGTATATTAAAAACCCAAATTAATTTTATAAAGAACAAATCATAAGATTAATCTTAAAAATCTTTTGTTGTAATATATAGCTCACTAATAATTATTTTTAGAGAAGCTCCTTAATAATTAATAATAAACTAGTTTATATTTTGTTTATAAATAAAATACTTAACGGAGTTAAATCAACCATTAGACAAAGATAAAAAATGGGGTGAAGTGTAATTTATGGTCAAGTTTGGGGTTTGGTCTCATTTTGACAAACCTCAATGTAGTGGAGTGTACTTCACTCTTACTATTAGTTGGGATTGGTTATGAGTATCTGCACTGAACATCAACCTGAAACAGTTGTCCCCCAACTTGCAAGCAATAATAGGTAGCAATGTTGTAATATAAAACTATTAAGTCAAATAAAAGTTGTTTGTTTCCAAATCTTAAAAAATATTAAAAGGATTTATTGTATTAGTTACAAAACAAGAAAAGGTCATTACAAGATCAAATTATGAAGATATTTATAAATTATAAACCAAAGAAATTATTGCTATAATAATGGATACATGATTTATAAACCTTGAGTTAAGAGCCTGGTACATTGTGGCAGAACTTGCAGAAACGGTCCCAACTTTTGCCTCTCTGCCAGTAGTTCAGCCAAATATCTGCAAGTTATTAGCAATTAATTATGCCCCATATGTCAGCACGCACAAAGCAGGAGCAGATTATACTTGAGAATGACAAATTGCAACCTTTCAACAGTAACATCACCAAGACAATTTGATTACATATAACATATCAGACTTCAATGATGACACATAAGCGACATTAATAAATAAGTGATACTTGCAGCTATGTTTGCTTCAAACAACAGAAGCAAGCATTGTTGAGCATACACCTGAGGATCACATGAATAGAAACAGGTGAACTAGGAACCATCTCTTTTTTTATAAAAAAGAAAGTATCAAATGATGCTAAATGGGCAACAAAGATGCACACAGGAAGTCCACTAGAAACCAAGAAGGAGGAGCAGGAACTGCCATCCAAAACTCAGTCTCCATAAAACCAGAGGAAATTCATGTTTTACAATACTCAGACTTCATCTCCATCTAAATAAGATGTATCAGGAGCATATGCCTGGATCTATCCCACCCCCTCCCCCCAAAAATAATTTCCAGCCAAAAACAACACAAATGATACATTTCTTCAATTTCTTGGACTATCTAGACTCTAGGCCCATGCTTTATTTTAGTCAATCACCAACAAGGGGGTTGATGAATTGTTTGACAGAAGATGAAGTCATACTATTTCATGCCAATTACATTTTGTTAAAAGGTCAAGTGGCAACTTGAACTAGAATGCATCTTTATTGGAGACGTGTGTTATCCTCATTGGAAGTAAGTTTATCTTCTACTTTTGATGCAACATTAGCAGTGCTGGCACCTTAATATAATTCCCAAGAATTTTGAACCATGCCTTGTTTTGATTGCAGATGTTTAAAAACCGAATGTAAGTTAAAAATAGTAATAATAAGAGTTAATACTCAAATTGGTCCTTCAAAGATACATGAGACATTAGTTTGGTCTTTCAATTATTTTTGACATCAAAATAGTCCTCCAAAGATACACCGGACATCTATTTGGTCCTCTAATGTCATTTTTTGACATCAAATTGGTCCTCCAATAAGTCATTTTTGACATCAAATTGGTCCCTAAAAATTTACCTAAAAGAACCAATTTGATGTAAAAAATAATTGGAGGACCAAACTCATGTCAAGTATATCTTTGGAGGACCAAATTGGGTATTTACTCTAATAATAATAATAATCACATTAACATAGAAAAATGATGTTCTCAAAATTTCAAGGAGAACATCTATCTGCAGACCTACGTTGCATTTGGAAATGAAACACAAATTATATTACCTCTTGTACATCGCTCTTCAAGAAACGCAAGGGGAAAAGGAACATAATTTACCAGTCCAGAATTATCATCAAGACCTCATAGGCAAACTCAGGCACAAGCACTACTAAACCACATATTTGAGAGTAAAATGATGGGCAAACTAGTGATTTTTCAGTAACACAAAAAATCCAAACAATCAATGTCAAAAAGCCCAATTATGCACAAACCAGCTATAAGCTTGACATCATCTATATGCATACAGTGATATTCAACCAAAAATAAAAACAGGAATCGGTAGATGGCTATGATGATAAGATTAAAAGCTGAACTGACCTTTCTCGATCTGAAGAAATAGAGGAGGACCTAATAGGAGAAGGTGGAACTCCAGGAGGAGGGTACTGGAAATAACTCCCAGATGGGATTCTCTCTCCCATCACAGAAAGGATACTCTGCAGACGAATCCAAACAAAACACAGTTAGAAAAAACATCAACTAGGCCAAATATGTACAACATCCCAATAGAAAAGCACCCAGTAGACCTAAACACATTAAATATTAAAAAAAAACACTATTCAGAGAGAAACCCAATACACCAATTTGTGCCCAAAAAAAAAAGCAGAAAAAAAGGGTAATACGAGCAACACCCAGATGAACAAAGTTGATAAAAACACGGAAAAAACAATCAAAACGGAGACTTTGATACATGAGAGGCGCAGAAAACACAAGGGGAGGCTTACTGAATGAAAGGGGGAAGCAGAGAGATTGAAGAGTTGTGGTGGTGCCCCTTTGAAAGTGGGTGTGGGTGGGGGAGTGCTGAGTCTGCAGAGAGTCAGACACAACACAAAGCCCTACCAAAAGAGGAGAATTGGGATGCAGTGACTCGCTCTTTATATTCACTGCATCACTTGTCGCAGCAAAAATCAATCTTTCACCGCATTCTTCACGTAGCTGTAAACCCCTTTGTTTTTTTTTCCCACTCACTATTACGTTACATGTGTCACGTGTGTGTGTGTCTGCGCGCGCGTGTGAAAGTTATTTTGAGTATAACATCTCATCTCACCCAAAAAACAAAATGTTGGTTTCATGAACCAAAACAAATCAATTTAAATTAGTTTTGAAGCTAAAACTTATGGTAGTTGGTAGTGCTTAAAATAACCCAAAAAATTAAATTTTCTTGTTTATATATATTTTTTCTAAAAATTTTCACGAGCTTTCAATTGTGACTATGAATTTTGTCTTTTTCTTAAACAAAAAAGCAGAATATCTGATAGATTTTCCAAAATAGTTCAAACTATATTTATTTGATTTGTAAGATAATTTCATTGTAATTAAAGAAATATCTATATAGAAGATAAGGAGGAGTAGGAAGAAAAAACAGAAGAATATGATATAAAGAAACAATTGGTTAGTGCATATGTGTTTAGGAGGTCCATAAATGAAAACTCATGAAATGGATTTGCTTTATTTTTTTTCCCGAAGTGGAGTTTTTATATTAAGGCGTGGTAGTCACCTTCTTATTTATTATTTTTTTATTGATACTCTTTATTTTTTACTAGCATATTGGCGAGCATTATATACATCGTTAATTTGTAATTTTTTTAAACTTTAGAATAAGATAAAAAGTAAGTTATATTTTTTTTAATTTTTTGAATAAGATTAGAAAAATGAGTAAATAAAGAGTGTTTAAAATTAATTATAATCATATAATAAAAAATTGAGAAGTGTTTGTAGGATGAGAAGTTAAAAAGTGTTTGTAGGATATTTACAATTTGGCTATTTCTACAATACACTATAAAGTTCTAGTGTATAGATACACTATAATATCATTGCCGTTGATTTTTTTCATGTACACGTGAATGGTTGTAATTATCTCAATTCACTAAAATTAAATTATTTAGTATTTTGCACCCATTATTTTATTGAATTACATAATTGTTCATTATTTTAAGTTTTAATCAAAGATTAAATCTTTAAAAAAAATCTCATACTACTATACGTTCATGAAGCAGCGAATAACTAGCTACTATGGTACATCTAATATTTCATTGCTTTTAGGGAGAACGACAGTAACTTTGGAGTAATTATAAAAGGTCATAGGTTGTTATAGTCATTGCTTTTGCATCTTTAAAGTATAAGTTTTATAACTGTGGTGCAACTCAGGTTAAAGCAGAACTCTAACATTAAGATTGGCTTTACAGTTAGCATTTGACATAGGATTGCAAAGTATTTAGGCCCAATTTGATTCCCTGTTATGTATATTTATTTGGCAATCAATTAGCACTTTAGGAATGGAGATGGAAGAATGAAGATCGATAATGGCTCCACACAGTCATGCACGATGGCGGAGATAGGAATGGGATGATAGCAGTTGGGCAGTTTTTTTCATTCAAAATTCACTCTTTTGCTAAAATAATAGGAAAACATGCAGTTAAATAAAATAGTAAGGGAAAATACGAAATACATTTAATTGTATTGGATTGATATAATCACAACCGTCCATATATACACCAAAGAAATCAATGGCAAAAATATTATTATGTATCCATACACTATAATTTCATAGTGTATTGTAGAAGTGGCCTTACAATTTAATTCTTTTTACATTTGTATTTAAATAAATAATAATGGTATTTTGAAAATAAGAAAGTTAGATATCAAAATGGAAAATGCCCTTTATAATAGTATAGATAAGGGTATTGGTATACTTTATAATTATTAATAAATATTTAGTCGCGTGTCCACTTAGTTTAAATATAAATATTAAAATTAAATAAAATAATTATGTTTTAACTAAGTAGAATACGCAGTTAAATATTAATCACTCATTGTGAAAGGGTATCGATACTCTCACAAAAAATAATTATATCAAATAAACATCCTTATACATATTAAAATAATATAAATCCTCTAAAGTGAATGATACACTTTAGATAATAGAATGCAAAGTTATAAGCGTTGATATAAAAATCAATGATTTATGATTTTATAAAAATATAGGCACCTGCATAATTGATTATGGATATATGATTATTCAATTTCTTAATTTTTTTCATCAATTGTTAAATTTCTACATTTTAAATGTACCATTCACTTTAAAATAACTAAATCCATATTAAAATACACTCCTGCAAACAAATAATGTCACCTACTCTAAACTGCTTATAAGAACTCCTTTCAAACAAATAACTTCAACTAATGACGTGGATCACTCACATGCTAATGTGTACAAGCATATAATCCCACATCATCTCATGTGTAGATGTAGTTTCTTTAGTCTTTACAAACAAATAACCTTGCATATTCTTTGCAACTTCTATACAAGCTTGTTCATGTGTATTTTGGATTAGATTTTAAAAACTTAATTTTAGTATAAGTGAATCTGTAGTTAAGTGGTTTATGTTTTCTTAAAAAATCACGTTTAACCTATAAGCAACACTTTCCTGCTTCAACTCAAACCAGGGTTTGAGGAAAAAATCACGGTGAAAAGTGTCAAATAGAAAAATACCCAAACATAAAAATTTGTTTCAAAAGCCGGTTTAAACTTTTCAAACGGGATTTGGACAAGACAAACACACTCTTCATCATTCAGGATTAGTGGACCCCACTCAAAGGGCTCTAGGGCCAAAGTTCGACAGAAGAAAAATTTAGTGGTCAAAGTCAGAAAATTCACATAAAAAGATATTGTCATGTTTTACCATTAGAGATACCGTGTGAGAGAATCTTCTACTTCCCTGAAGTTTTTGGTAGACCTTGAGTTGCCTTCAAAGATGTTGAGACTTTATATATTATCCATCCTTAGCAAAGGCACGTAGCTAATAGAGATGCCACTTTGGGCTGGCCCGTTGAACTTGCCTATGTTTGCAAGCTTGGGCCGAATATCATTATCTCATTTTGTAGTTAGGTCAAGCTGGCCTATTATTTCTCATGTATTTTGTCTTAGTCCGATGGGCCGACCCAACTTTTAAGCATCCAATTGTTTTGTTGGGATAACTTTGACTATAGAATATGATTTGAATGGACTTGCTCAGCCGTTCGATAACTGTAATAGCAAAACGTACATGTTGCAAATCTTTTGCTCCATTTAGTACAACAAACTATGCTGATCTAACCGACAACCCATTATTATATCTCACTAGTTATCTTACGACTGCGCATGTTATTTTATATTTTATTAAAAATAAATTTTTATGTTTTTTTTATACGTTAAGTTTGTGAAATTCTTTTTAATAAAAATTCTTAAATATAGATGTGAAGAGAATTTTAAAAATTATTTAATTTTGTTATATGCTATCACTATTACCAACACTAACATTTTATGCATTTAATGATATTATTAATTACTTCTCAAAATAATTTTATAATAATAATAATATAAATGTAAATATGATATCCTTATATTTTATGCATTTAATGGTAATATTAATTTATGCATTTAATGATAATAGTAATTGCTAGTTAAGGCAATACAATAATAATGATATAAATGTAAATATGCTATCACTATATTATGTGTATTTAAAGATAATATTAATTTATGCATTTAATGGTAATAATAATTGCTAGTCAAGGCAATACAATATTAATAATGTAAATGTAAATATGCTATCACTATATTATGCATTTAATGATAGTAGTAATTTCTAATTAAGGAAATTTTATTATATAATAATAATAATAATAAATAATTAATCAAAGTGATAAACGATTTGGATACTTAATAAAAGGTGAAAAATTTAATTTTTAAGAATTGTCACTGTTGAGTGTACAATAATACTTTCCAACTCGAAAATAATTAATTTCATATACAAAAAAATATAAAATTTCTAATCAACATAAATAATAATAATTATTATTATTATTATTATTGCTATTATTATTATTGCTACTACTCTATCTTTGTTCAAATCATTTACTTATTCTTATTTCTTTCTAACATTTTTTATTATTTGTAGTTCATCCAAGTTAAAGTAGGAAAAATCTCCTCCTGGAGCAAACATAAATTTTTAAATTTAATTATTATTAATAGAAGTAATTATTGTCATACCGTAAAAAAATAAAAATTATCTACATTGGGAATACCTCTCTTAATATTTTTAATATTTCTTCAAAATGTAAATTTAAATGAATCATAATTTAAAAATAAAAATAAAAAAAGCACGTGGAAAAATGCTAATTTAATTATGGTTCCTTAAAACTTATTATGTTTTAAAGTATTATCGGAGTGAGAGACCACCTTGTAGTAAGTATATTTGTGCACCATATATCGAAAGTACAAACAAAGCAAAAGAGAGGAAGCGCAAAACGCAACCGTATATGCTTTCACTCGCAACCCCAACCCTGTTTCCAAAACACTCTCTTAATTCTCTTCTCTCTGCCTTTCTCGCTTTGACTCGGGTTCGGGCGCATGTCAATTTGGGGCTTTTCTGTCGAATTAGGGCACGCATTTTTTCGTGATTGATCCTCACAAGCGGAGGAGAAGATGTAATCCCACCGAGATTTTCGTTCATTCTTCCCCTTTGATCGTTTTTCTAAGTCTCCAATCGCGGTAACTGTAACTGTAACTGTAACTGTCGAAACCTGTCTGCTAGGGTTTTTCGTTTCCTCGGATGAAGGGTGCGTTGGATCGGACCAAGGTCGTGTTGCGGCAGTTGCCGCCTTCGATTTCTGAGGCCTCGCTTTTGGACCAAATTGATGGCGCCTTCGCTGGGCGCTACAACTGGGTCTCTTTCCGTCCTGGCAAAAGCAGGTTTGGGCTTTTCTTTTTCTGGTGTTCCAACTTGCAAGGTTTCATCTTTTTTTATGTTTCCTCGTTTTATTCTTCTGGGTTTTGTCGGGTCTTCCCAGATTCTTGAAAAGTTGTAAGGGAATTTTGCTTTTGAACCGTCGAGTTACTGAAGGTTTTGGTGGAAAGAGTGCACCTTCTTTTTTTTTGTTGGTATTTTTGGGTTCATGTATTCACTGCCCATACTTTGAGTGAAGTAGTGAGGGAGATGATGAAGAATGGCCTTTGGAAATCATAGCTATGCCTTTTATTCGTCCTTTTTTCATATATTCAAGGCGTTTTTTTTCTTTTTCTTTTTCTTTTTCTTTTTCTTTTTCTTTTTCTTTCTAATTCATAGTTGGTTGCATGGTTAGGTCTATTACCATAGCTAACTGACCGTGGATGGGGTGTTGCCTGCATTATGGGCTTTGTCTGTAATTGGTAGAATAACTTAAATTATGTTTCAACTTTGCTTTGGCATACTGTGTGCCTCTCTAATTGTTCCCCACATTGTTGCATGTCTTACTTGTTGTCTTTTTCGTTAGTTTTATACGCATTTCTCAGGTAATACTCATAGTTATGGTTATCTTCTCTTTTTTTTTTAAAGAAAAAAGCTGAACGTCTGTTATACAAATTGCGATATAAATGGATGGAGGTTTACAATTTACATACTATGTTTTTAGTATTGTTAAGGACATTTCTTTTAACTTTTATTTTCTTTTTAAATGGATTTTCAGCCAGAAGCATATATCCTATTCTAGAGCCTACATTGACTTCAAGAGGCCAGAGGACGTTATAGAGTTTGCGGAGTTCTTTAATGGGCACGTCTTTGTAAATGAAAAGGGTAATTAATGAGATCTTTTGAAGTGGTTGATTAGGCACATTTATGATCATGCTGAAGTTGTTATCATTATCATTGTCATCATTATTATTATTATTGGATTTATACCAGTGCCTTTTAACTTAGACTTGGAAATAGATTTCTTTCCAGTCCCAAAGTGGGCTCCATTTTAAGCAATGTGTGCAAGGACTATCCAACTTGGAAGTTCCAGGTTTAAATCCCATAAGGAGAGGGTAGGGTGTGGTTCATGGGAAGGGGAGGGAGTATTCTCATTGTGTAGATCAATATTTAGTGGATCAAGAAATAGACTTCTTTCCATGTTGTTCATGGCAAGGCAATCTATGTTTTGTATCTATTTGGGATTTCATGTCTGGACTTCTCAAATATTTGTTATGATTTTATTATTATTTTTATTTTTTTTTGTATGAGAAGCCGTGAGATTTGTGATATTAGATACTGAATTGGGTTCTCTGTTTTGCTGTTTTTCTCCTCCCAGGAACTCAGTTCAAAGTCATTGTTGAATATGCTCCTTCACAACGTGTTCCAAAACAGTGGTCTAAAAAGGATGGTCGTGATGGAACCATATACAAAGGTACCACTTAGACAAAGATTGAAGTTAATTATAAGGGATATATGTTCCTCAATAGGAATTATGTATAGAGTCATTTCCTTTTGATAAATATAAGTATTTCCTTGGTGAACATCTAGATTCTGAGTATCTGGAGTTTCTTGAACTTCTTGCCAAGCCTGTTGAGAATCTTCCTAGTGCTGAGATACAATTGGAGAGAAGGGAAGCAGAACGATCTGGTTAGTCAATTAATGCAGAAAATGTGCTGTAAATTTCAAAGTTTGAGAGTGTAGAGAGACACAAAAGCGCACACACACACAGAATTGGCAGGTAGAATACTGTTTTTTGTAATCTTTATTTATTGTGTTTATGTCCTTTAGCAGGTGCTGCTAAAGATATTCCTATAGTTACACCCCTGATGGACTTTGTGCGTCAGAAAAGAGCTGCCAAGGGACCTCGGGTATTTTTCCATATGGTTTAACTTAAGTTTCAAAGAAACTTATTTGGTTGTCATTATGTGTGCATGTGTGTGTATGTGAGTGTGTCCGTGTGAGCATGCTTGCGTGTGGAGGGAGGGAGGGCATTTGTGCTGAACAAGTCCCTTGTAAATATCCTTCTTTTCTGTTTTATCTATAAGCAACATCGGTATCTTGCTTCCTTAATGTATATCATGTCTGTGCAGAGATCATTGTCTAATGGAAAAGTAAGTAGAAGAGCTGGTGCGTTACCAAATGGTAGTCCTAGTTCTGCCACATCAAGACGAGTTTCTGGAAAGAAAAGTATTTCCACCACAATGGTATTATGCTTGTAACTTTAATTTGTTGCATTTGGTAGTTGGGATGAATGACTTCTTTCCACTTACATGGTTGTGTCAGATTGCATATTGCTTTAAATTTCTGGTTGGCTAGAATTTTTTTTTTAATTTATGGCTCTTAGGAGAAGTTAAGTACTAAACTGTCAATAAGATAAAATTACTTTCTCCCTGGTGTAATAGGTTTACTTTTATAATATAAAAAAAAACAGCATCAGACGTCAGTATTTGATGCTTCTCTACCTGGAACTGCTTGCGCACACACTTATCAAGTATTAACATTTGGTTCTTAATATTTTGTGTTTTAACATGTCTAATTTTTGTCCTGTATGATGGACAGTATGTTGCAAGAAACCCAGGGAAAAGTTCTACATTAAAAGACAAATCAGCACGCAGTTTGCTTCCTAGGCAAGGTGATCAGCATCTTTCAAATAAAACTTCAACTGTGACTTCTTCAGATGGAAATCAAACATTTGATGAGAATGGTAAGGTTGAAATTTTTTTTTCAAAATTTAATGTGCTAATTTTCTTTTTTCTTTCTTTGGGTTTTATCTTGTGGCTTGGAGGCAACATATAAACTTTTACCTTTATTATAGTCACTATCACTTTAGATTCTCAGGTATGATTGTATGGAAGGAACTATCATGGATCTATTACCTCCTAATGTTTCCGAGTCTATAAAACCTTTTGCGGAGGGATGGACAAAACAATTTAACTTGGTTTTTCCAAATATTTGGATGGAGTGTTCCTTATGTTGGTTTTTAAAAAATGATTCTTCCAACTGATGTAGGCTCTTTATTGATCATGAGTTAAATTTTATTTTGTTGCAAAACACATGGTTGACTGGTGGAGTTAGTTGTTTATATTTTATATGGTGCAGTGATATCTTTTGGTTTAATATAGAAAGTTATTGAAAACTTTCGTGAACTATTTTTTCTTTTAACCTTATTTTTTAATGTAACTTTTAATATCAATATCTCTCACCCTTCTGGTGGCTTCCTCCCTTTTTCTTGTTTTTAAGTGGGGAGGGGTGGCTCCTCTGAACATTCTGTTGTCTTCACTATTCTCTGTTATTGAAGTAAACTTATATTTTTATATCAATTAAATGTTTATTTTCTGTTTTCTTGAATTACTATTGCTTTCAATAGGAATTTGCTTACGACTTTGTTCATTGTTGCAGGAGTTGCTGGAAATAACGATGCTAGGAAGAAGAAAGTCCTGCTTCTTAAAGGGAAAGAAAGAGAGATACTTAATGTAAGCTTCTGATATTTCTCTTCATAATCCAATTCTATTTATAGAGCACATGGTGCAAAGGGATTGATCTGGAACCCCTAAGCTTAGATGACTAAAATGCATATTTGATGTACGAGAAGCTGCAGTATACTTCCAGTTTCCTTTTGAAGGTCTAGATGAACAAATGGACAGCCCTGACGTAAGCCAAATGGAAAGTTGTTATATTCGTTGTTTTTATTCTGATTGGAGCTTAACTTGGATTTATCACTTTCTGAGAAGCCCTCAACCCTCCTCTCCCCTTTTTTCTTGAAGATCATGGTTCTTTATGTTGGTGGCTTTGCGTTGATGAGTTGTTATTGCTCCTGTCTAGTTTGCATCAATTGAATGTGTTGCATCATGGTTTTCTGAATTCATCACTTACACTGAAAAATTACTTAAGTTACATTTTGATTGATTCATTCTTAACGAATAACATGCAAATTTCCTGGTGGATGATAATCCTTAAATTATCCCATTAGTGAGTGGAATTGCTGATAAACTTTGGTTTTAATGTTACCTTACTCCTTTAAGAATGACAATCAGAGAGATAATAGATTAATATGATATTGGCTGCCAGTATGATTCATGTCAATGAATAAATAAGAAGGTCAATGTGCTTTAGAGAAAGCACTAGGAAGATTGGTAGGTCAGAAGATTTTGAATATGTTGAATAGACTGCATCTATGTATGATCCAAATGAGTCGATAGGTATAACGATACTACTTGCTAAAGTGATTGCCAGGATTTGTTTCCTGTTGTCTGCTGCCTTATTGCTGTATGATGTATGAAATATGATGAATCAGTTATTCAGTATCAAATCTGGTATGAATTGTATTTTATTTCATTGCCAGTATCCTTGGTGGATTCATCTTGTAGGATCATGTTGTGACTACTGTTCTGTTAAGAGCCTATTTTGCTTTTGTTTGTTTCTTATTATGCAGGTATCTGGTTCAAATAGCATGTCACAGCAGCACAGTGTAACATCTTCTGCTAAAATGATTCTTGGTTCAACAGCTCTGAAGCAGAATCAGCGGCATGAAGGTAGTGGAAGGATTATCAGAAGCATACTCTCAAACAAGGATTTGCGTCAAAATCAGTCTTCCAAGCCCCACTCTGAGCAGCAAATCCAAACATCCAATCTAGAAAAAGAAAAACAACCACCTCGTTCCTTAAATGTGCAATTGATTTTGAAGGGTACTAATGGGACTCCGGAGAATAGGATTGGTGTGAATGATTTACATGCTTCTATTGAGAGGCAGGAGAGACATGTTAGAAATAAGGATAGACCAGATCGTGGTGTATGGATGTATCGTTCCAATGGAGGTGACGATTCTTTGTCATCGTCTGCTTCCTCACAAGTAGATCCTTTTGAAGGTACGGGTTTTATTTTTACTTATGATTTTGTTTTGGTAATTGTGGATTAATCCTTTGTGCTTGTGCAAAAAGGGGGGGGGGAATGAAAAGCACTTGTGCCTAACTATACAACTGACATATTGATGAGCAAAATATTACCATTTTTTTGTGGAAAATCTGTTACAGCTTGCTTACGCATTTTCCGTCAGTTTGAAATTTTTTGCATATATTGCATATGATACAGGAGGTCATGCAGAGTTGAAACATGACACGCCTAATGCAAGAAGTGGGGAGGTAAAATCTCTTGGAAGTGGGCGTGCCAGTCATTCATCAGAGAATGGTTGGTTTCTGGATTTGGAAAGCAGAATCTTAGATAATCTTGTACTTGCATTCAGGTTTGGTTTCTACTTAAATTTTACTGCGCATGTGTGTTTAGGTTTCAGTAAGCATTTTGGTCGCCGCAGACCAACACATGGGGTGAAGGATGTTGATGGCTATTCAATTTCAAGTGAGGGAAAGCATCCTAGAAGAGCTAGTGCCTCTGTTTATGGTTCCCATGAGGTACCTATATTTGATTTCTGCATGGCCATACACTGCATATTTCTTTTTTGGTTCAATAAATGATTAATCTCTCTCCTTTAAATTGCAGAAACAAGTGTGGGTTCAAAAAGCAAGTTCTGGGACCTAGAGTATTTAGATTGGTGAGACACATTCTCTTAATCAGGCCTGTAGTTGCATAGCTTAGAAAGATTCTTGTTGATGAGCCAATATTAGGACTTATCTAATTGATATTCTTTATGACCTTAGAAATTTCTATTGGTTTGGCGTTGACATTTTAGGATAATATTGATGAGCCCATATTGCTGTGCATCTAGTTATCATTGATTTTCTGTGAATTTTACTATCACGACCAGTTTTCCCGATAATATTGAGTTATTTACACATTAACATTAGTTTTGTGAAATTTTGTTTGAACTGTAAAGTGTGTTTCTTCTGTGCTTTTAATAAAAATGTAGGTGAAATACTTCTGGCTTGACTTTCTTTAAATCTTTGGTCTTATGATGTGGGTTCATAAGTTTTGGTGTATTCTTTTTCTTTTTTCTAGCGGCCCATAGCTTTGATACCTTCCCTGGAAGTTGTCAACTTGTAATAATAATGAAATGATTGCATTATAATTGTTTACTAACCCAATATGGAAAATCCATGTTTTGTTCAAGTGCTCAAGTTAGTCAAAGTTATTTTACTTGTATATACTTGTGTCAAGGTTGATGATTTTCCCTTGCAGTGGTAAGCTGTGACTTACAACTTTGGAGCATCCATTTGCTAGTCGCCCCCATTCTGTCTCGTTTTGGTTGACAGATTCTTACAAGTAAATGAGTTTGTGCGGTCAAAAAAAGATTCTTTTACAATTCAAGAGAGGAATGTACTGTTGATCCAAGTGATGCATTTGAGTTGGCTTAAAATATTCAAACATAACTTCATTGAAGATGGCTCCGAGTAAAGAGAGAAATGAAAAGAGTGGTATCACAATTACGTGGTGTCCCTTTTAGAAGGTGTTGCCTGTTTGAAGAATTGTGGATAGACTTGCCTAGCCTTTACAAGTTGACCGAGTATGGACATAGTCTGTTTAAGTGTAAATATAAATCCAGGGTATTGTGTATCTGTTTCCTTAGTTCCTATTTATACAATCCCTTATTAGCTGTCTGTCAAATACAAGTGGGGGCCTGCTTATGATCCTGGATAATTTTTGGACTGCCTCTGCTGAACACTCCAAGGACGATGTTGCAGGCTCGCCATGTCTTCGGTGTTTTGATTGACTCTGGAGTTTCTTGTAGAGGTCAGACACGGAAATACCATAGATGGTGGTTTTAGTGTTACTAAGGATTAATAAGGTCTTGCGGAAGTTATTACTGTGTGGATATTGATTTGGCTCTAAAATATCATTGTACAGTGTGGTGTTGCATTTCTCAGCAGAACATAACTGTTACATTGCTGGTTCTTGGTTATATGTTCAATTAATTTTGTGAATTGCCAACGCTTCCAGCGGAGGTGTTTAGATTTATAATCCATGTTATGATTATCGTAGATATTACATCCTACTGCACAGAGCTTTATGGTGCAATTTTAAATTGGTTGGGGTAAGAAATATTTCATCCACTGTTCAATGGGAAAAAATCAAGAATGATCTTTTTTTCTCATGGAGCTAAGCAGCGAGTACAATTTGAAAAAGAAAAAGAAAACGAGAAAAGGATAAAATTTGTTTATAAATAAGTTTCTGATGATTTCTGATGCTTTTCACTTACACATGAAGTGTATTTTTAACAAATTTTTAGAATAAGTAATAGGTAATTGATGAAAAGTTTATTATTTATGTATCGATTGCGTTCGGTGATAGGCTTTGAACAATGAAGTGTATTTAGAAACAAGTTGTTAAACTGGGCCAGGCACAGGCAGATTCTACACGGCAATTTCAATGAATTATTACCCTTTGCTTCAATAACTCTTGGTTCCTCGAGTCACAAATTTGCAAGACAATCATATTTTTTTTATCTTTTTTTGGTGAAAATCATATCACATCTTTCCCTGCCTCTCTATTAACCCGTTTGAGTTTAAATTGGGTGAGTTTTTCTTTTCTTTTTTTGCAATGGACATTACTAGAAGCTATGGATAAATAAAAGAGGAGGGTCCATATTATGCCCAATGTTTTAGCGTGTCAAGTCGGTTCGCGTACTACATTACAACTTGTTGGTACTGCAGAAAACACTGTTTCACCAGTTATTTTCTTCACTGATACTTTGGCACATTTCCACTCCTTTCATACCATAGAATCTTCTTTCCAGACCTCAAAATTGTAGCAGTATAATTAATGTTGCTCAAGCTAGTTGCATCTTCAAACTTCAAGTAGCTGTAATATTCTACTGTTTAAGCTATTTAACTGAAGTTGATAATGTTATCATAATGTCTCATTGACCAAGGTATACGCAATGATCTGGGAATTCATCACAGTTGTAATTTGTAAATGAATGGGAAAGAGGAGTTGATGCTGATCAGCATGTCGTTTTGATATCTGTACCTAGTGTACTTAGTCCTAATCTGGCACCACCTGGGAAACATGTTTTACATGCTTATATGCCAGGAACTGAACCATTTGAGTTGTGGGAAGGACTTCATCGTAGGGGTGCTGAATACAGAAATCTCATAGCTGAAAGGTCAGAGGTGTGTGAATATACTTAATAGCATATCTCTGTTGTTCAAGCTCCTTCTATGGCCTGTTGAAAACCACACTCGTAAGTTAAAAACTCTTGTCAAAGCTGGTTTGAACAGAGTGAACTCATTTTTGGTCACAGATGGTGATTTGATAGTAATTAATTACATTTAGTATTCATAGTGACAGTTAGCAGATTGCCTAAACCACGCGGAGCATAACAAATTTTAGCTGTGGTCTTTGTATCTAAACAACATAAAACATTTATTTGTCCATATTTCCCACCTTTTTACTCTGCCCTGCAGGCCCTCAAACAAGATATCCTGTGTTATGTTCGACCTCAACATCATGTGCCTTGGTTTGGACAAAAAAATAACATAAATATGACAATCAATTTATCTTCTTTGCAATTGAAATGTTTTGCAATTTTTTTATCTGTTTGAGATGGATGGTGTTATATAAGTGTAAGAAAGAGGTCAAATTAATACAATCGAAAGTACCATTTGCTACTGCTGCAATCATTCAAGATATAGTACTACTACTTCGGAAGTTATCTTTCAAACAAATGCCAAGTCCACTTCATCATCAATTATTCCCATGCCTGTTGTTTGTTCCCATGATTTGAATTTGATTCTAGGGAGGCAAAATAACTCTCATCTAGTTATCTTTTTCTTTTTCCCTTCAATTGGCTGTTTTTATTAATTTTATTCATTATTGTAAGTCAGGCAATGTGGAGAGCAGTGGAGCGTGCATTTGGTCCAGGTTTCAGCAGGGAGAAACTTGAAGTAAAGTCAGTCGGAAGCCCACTAAACACATCAAATGTTTTCTCGGAGGAACCTATGGGCCAGCTATGCAAGCTGGTAGAGATACCTTTCTGGGACATTCAACCCCCATCCCACAGCCTTATTGTTGTGGAGACTCCACCTTTACTGGCATTGTAGTCCCAGCTGTTGCCGCTAGTGGTGCCATATAGCAAATTCATTAGTTTCAGTGTCTCAACATTCCCAACTCCTTGGTGCAATTGGGATATGAAATCATCTGAGTTTAAATTTAACATTCCACAGCTTGTTTCATCACAGCATATATGCATTCATTCTGTTGATTTTGTCTTCCAATAATATGATTTTGCCATAATTCCAACCCCCAACCTTTTATCATATATGTTATAATATTCATGTGTACCCTGAAGGTGCTGCTGGATATTTCTACATCGCTAAGAAGTTAACAGGAAAGAGGAAAAGTTACTTAGGACGTTGATCTAGTTTTTTTTTAAACTAAGAAAATTTGGTTTCTAGTATGGTTTTTCTGTTGTCCTCCCCGATGTATTACATTTACCTACAATATTTAATTTCTTAAGGAAGGCACAATGTTTTGCAGATTTGCTATTATTGGTTTTGTTTCACTGAACTTTTTCTCCACCCTCAGCTTTTTAAATGTTAACTTGTCAATCACATGCATTTAGCAGTGGAATAGGAGAGGGCTCCATAGAACAAGCAAAAATAGTGCTGGTATTTGTCTTTATCATTGGACTTCCTTTTCCTTTAATTGATCTTGGAAAGTACTGTAGTAATTAGTCAGATTGAAGGGACCGTTTTCCATGTTCATGCGCGCACATGTATGTCCCCACACCTTCACACAGAAAAGATACTTACAGCATCTTTTGTACTTGCAATGGTTCATTCTTCGTTATATTGAAACTTGGTATACTTACGGTAGACTTGAATTGGATTGGGTTGGGTTGGGTTTTATTGGGTTTGAGGTAATTTTGGATTTAACCATTTATGGAAATAGTAGATTGGGTTGGGTTGAGTTTAGTTTGAAGATTTTTTTTTTTTTGACCCGAACTAACCTAACTTGCACATATGTGATTTTGGATTCAACCCATTCATAGAAGCAGTGGGTTGGGTTGGGTTGGGTTGAGTTTAGTTTGAAGATTTTTTTTTTTTAACCCGAATTAACCCAACTTGCACATATGTGGGTTGAGTTAGGTTTAACTTGTGGGTTGAATTTGAACTTAAAAAAAAAAATTAACATGCTAAAATGTAAATTGAAATATATTCTGAATAACATAACATAAGTTTCTAAATGACATACATAAAACATAAATTTCAAAGCACATATAACTCTAAGATTACAATTACGATTAACATAAAAAAGCAACAAAGACACATGTAACACAATTAACTAATGACACTATAATTAACGTCTTATCTCCTCTTTGATTTCCTGCAAGTCAATAACATCATAACATTAACCACAATCAACACAATTGTCAAAATAAATAAAAGTTGAAACCAATAATGAAATAATAAGTTAAAAAGAACAAGAATCTTAACTAGTTAAATGAAAAAACATCTAAAAAGATCAATTATTACGATCCATAATTTTATCTCTAGCAGTAGACATATCTAACACATAAAGGAATCATGAAGCATTAGCAAGCATTAATGATTAAATTATTAGTAATTGATTAAACAAATTAAGTAAATTTTATATAGTACACTATCTGCTTCAATCTTTTCAATTTCATTTATTTGAGCTTGTAAATCAATGTGTTTATCAAGAGTTCCTAATTAGTTATGAGCGCAGATCAATGCCTCAATAGTAGTGGATTGCAAAGAACTACAAAAATGATTCGGAACTCATCTTCCAATACTAAATGTAGTGTAATTTTAATTTAAAAATTCTCAAGAAGTTAGTTATTTAAAAAAATTATAAACTCATATAAGATTCTGAAAGCCTTTATAAAAAATGATTACACATCTTAAAATATATAAAAAAAACTTGAGTAAATTAAGTTGTGTTTTGTGAATTAGAGAAGTTTTAACCAGCTACCCGATTCATATCTTGTAGGTTTGATTAAAATTTAACATAACTCATAAATTTAAATTAACTCGTAAACTATTAATTAAATTAGATAAAAACGTGTAGGTTGATGAACGTATCTGATCCGCTGCATACCATATCTTTAGTTAGAACTTTTCGCGAACTGTTAGTATTCTAACAATTTGTAAAAGCTTTTTTAGTATATGGCGATTTTATAAAAGTGAAATTTTTTTACCGAGGAACGTGTACATCTCTTGCCTCAAGTATATATAGTATTTCAGTTTCTATCACTACCACAGAACCCCTTCTTTTGTGTTTAATTTTCTATGATTATGCCGAATTGTCCAATGAGTATAGTCACCTAAAGTATTCTTTTTAGCCATTATTATATTCTCTCCTTTGACTTAAACTTGTATTTATGTTCTCTCTCTATTGTTTTTGTTTTTTGGGTTCTTTTGGTTGGACCACTCCACTACTCTATCCAACCCATCGGTGCTGGCCTACAAGTCTACAACTCTCTTGGTTTTCAATGTTAGGAAACTGAGGATTGGTGAGACTTGCGACTAATGTAGCTCATCCAAGTGGAGGACCTATTAATGCTCCGTATCATGGAATGACTTTTACAAGCTCTCTTTAAAGAGTTACCCTTATGCACATGAAGCATGCCGCCGGCCAATGGGAAAATTAGGCCTAAAGTGAGCCCTACATCCCTACTGCACAAATCATTAATTTGTTTGAAGTATGCCTTTTCTTCTAGGAATTTCTTTGCATGTCTGCTTGCTTGTTTGACTCTGTGAGTTGGCATGGGAGTCTTTTTTTTTATTGTGTTTCCTTTAATAAATTGTTGAGACTTGAGAGGGGAAAGGACAAAGGAACACATTAGTCGGTTTCTGGTTATGCTGAATCGTAATTCGACAAAATTGATTAAAAATAGTCATTATTTTTTGAATTTAATTTTAATTTATTGTTTAAAAAATTTTATATTATCATTTAATTATATATTGACAAATTATTAAAATTTAATCATATATTAATAAATTATTAAAATTTATTGATTATCATAATAATTATTTAAAAAATATAACTCTTTTAAAAATATGTTAATACATAATTAAATAATAATATAAATAAACTTTACATTAACTTTTATTTTTTTCATATATATACACTATTTTTTAATAGTTTAGGATCAAAACTTCGCATTTTACATTATAATGTCTATATATCTCAAGTAACTATAAAATATAAAACTTTAATCTATAAAATAAGAAATATTATGATTTCTTTAAATTTTAAAAAATTTATTATTATTTTTAATTTGAATAAAAAAAACTAAAAAGCATATTAACAAGAAAGTAAGCGCAAGTTAAGAAGCAAGTTGTATATAATTTAGTTTAGGTATTAACTATTATAATTAATTGATAATTGAAAACATTGAATGAATCATATAATTGAAAATTGGATTACATAATGGATCCTATATCATTCTTTTTGTGCTAGACTGCATCAAACATCTAACAGCATGCATGGTGGTCGGCAACCAATAAATAAAATGCATGGCACTCTGATTGATTGTTTGATTCAATGAATAAAATGAACTCATTCAACAAATTATATTTAAAATAATATAATAACTCACGAATTTTTATAACTGAATATAATGGATGAATTGATAATGTAATTGATTATATATTTAATTAGAATCTTGGAGATACATGTCTCTGGCAGGATTAGTCTATCGTACCTTACATGTTTTCTTACTTCCAAGTACTTTTATTATTTTTTATAATTAAAAAATAATATTTATTTTTTAAAATATTATTTATTTTATTATTTTAATATAAAAAATATTTTTTTAATTAAAAGTAATCCTACCCTGAAGGGTAGGATAGACTAACCCCCTCGGCATGAAAAATAAATATCTTTATTATTATTATTATTTTAAATAATATAAAAATAGAGAGGTGGTCCCAAATTGGCCCCACAGAGGTGACTTGTGAGACCCTCTACTTGTCGCCACCATGCTTTGTGTCTTTGAGGTCAGGAATATTAACATAAATAATAATAATTAATAATAAAAACCAATTAGATAATGGTGGGAGCCACATAACATGTGGCGGTGCCTCAGCGCCCGAAATTTGATAAAAATAAAATAAAATAAAAACGTCACAGTCGTGGATGTAATAATGTGAAATTTGTTATTTTAATTAATTGTTAATTTTATAATAAATATTTAAAAATATATTAAATATAAATAATAATTAATAAAAAATTTATAATTTATTTCGAATATTAATATTTTTAAAAAAATATGAGTATGAAGTAATTTCCAACAATAATTTATTACTTTGAGATTTCTATTTAAAAAATATATGATTTGATTTTTTGTATTTGTTTTAATTATTTATTTATTTTAAATTTAAATAAAAATTAGATTTATTTTAAAAAATATTAAATTTCAATTAAAAGAAACATATCATAAAAATTTAAAACTAATATGTAATCAATATATATAATCAAATTAAATTAATTTCGAATTTTATAAAAATTATCTAAAATGTTAATTTGTATAATTAGCACATCAAAATAAAACAAAGAAAATTAGTGGGAGTGGGATAACGTTACATTGCATGAAGCCATTTGCCTTATCTTCCTTGCTCTCACCTATTCCTATTTTGCATTCAAATTCTCTGTCCTTTTTTATTAAAAAAAAAAACTTACGTATTCTCTTTAATTATTATAAAAAATATTATGAAATTAATCGTATTATAGTTCAAAAAAATTAATATATTATTTTTAAGACATATAAAAATTACACCTCTCTTAATATATATATATATATATATATATATATATTGATAGCATTTTATTGGAAAATAAGAGTAGAACAGAAAAAGGACTGAGGATTTGATTCATTCTCTTTCACGCAATGTTTGCTAACAAATACAAATTATCAAATTTAAATATATTACTGATATTTTTCATTATTTCTTTTTGTTTATGTGATTTTCATTTTCATAATCTTTTCTGCAATAGAATTGGAGATCTAGATAACCATCTCGCAATTTCACTCTCATAAATTTTTATCTCAACCTTTTTCTTATGTGGGCCTTGAATAAATTTTTCTAAAGAGAAATTAAAACCAAATTATTTTCACCATCAGCTCATTTATTACGCGTAAAACAGCTCACTTTCTTTTACATAATTATTACACTAATTTAATTCTTGCATAAAAAAAATTGAATTTTTGACAACTTTTGCACAAGCATGTGAGATTTAGGTGAAAGACCACATTTTATGTTTTAAAAAATGTAATGATAAAAGTAATATATTTATATATGAAAAAAAAGTGAATTGTCAGATATCTCAAATATTTGTTTTTTTGAGGTGAATGTGAGTACTAATCTGTCTAATGATCAACCGCAGGATTTCAATGGATAGTTAAAGTAAGGATTAAGAAACACTTAGGGGGGATGTGTGATCTAAAAAGCTGGATTTTGTTGTGCCAATTAAATGAATATGATCATATATAATGGCAAATGTGTCAATTCAGGCCGAGCCAAGTTTATTTTGAGTCAGGTTGATTCGATCCACAATTTGTATAGATTAGTAAATAGCTATCTCAACCCAGCTCATGTAAACTGTAGGATGGGCTAGGCCGAGTCATGGGCTCAAACTTTTTTTTTTATCTTTCCTCATTTTTTTTTTCATATTTATAATAATAAGTTATTGATAAATTAAACTTCTACATCAATCAAATGTCACAAAAATCATGTACGAAAATTAGATATAAGCATAACATATTATATTAAGTGTCATCAAGATAAACAGTGAAGATTTACTACATTATTTTCAACATAAGCGATTTAGGAAATATTCATGAAGCATCATTTGAACTATAAATTAATTAATTCAAGAAACTAGTACAAGTTAACATCATATTTCAAGTAAACAAAAAAAAAAGGCTGCATGTACTCACCAAATTTGATTCTTTTCTTTAAAAATCTAAATAAAGCTAGTCAAGTAATGATATGAATAAAAAATAATAAAAATAAATATATAACAAAAAAAAGAAATTTCACATAATCGGGTCAGCAAGCTAGCCCGACCTATTGCGGATCGCTTGCATCAGGCCAACCTATTTTTTGGCTAGGCTAGGTCGGCTCATAGTTAGTTCAGGCTGAAATTTCCTTAGCCCACTACACATTTTTTGTCAAATTATTCGGGTCGGTCCATTTTAACACCTCTATATAATGCCAATTAACCAACACACAGTTGCTGGCTTTAAATAATTTCATTTATAATATATAGAAGTCTTTTTTTTGTTGGTATAATCATGGCATAAAAATTTAAATGACATCTTCAAAATTATCTAAAGCTTTCACTATTAATAAATTCTTAATGGTTTAGTAAAATTCTTAATAATATGATTGGTCATCACGGGAATGTAATGTCACCAACTTGAACTATATTCTTCAATCATATGAAAATTAAGGGATATATGTTTTACAATATTTTTTTTAAAAAAAATTATCACTTTATGCATAAGGTATTAGTTTAAGTCAAGAAGTCATAATCTCACAAAAAAAAGTCAAGAAGTCTTATAATTTATCACTAATTTTCAAGAAGATTAAGTTTTATTATTATTATTTTTTGTTTACTTCATCCTTCCAATGGTTTAAGCCAAGAGGTGTTGCGATTTCTCAAAAATATTTTCAATTTTTTTTTTCTTGACAAACATTTCAAAGTGAAAGTGTTATCAAAGAAGGACCACTTCACAGTTATCGTTTTGCGATCTCTGTTTGCTTTCCATATGTTAGGTTACCACTTCGCCTCACCTTTTTATGTTATGTTTCCTTTTTCTCCTTGATACGCGCTGAAATCATCCACTGGGTACAAGCATTGGCAAAAGAAAATGATACTCTTGCAATTTGAAAACAACATGCCAAGAGAATCAAAACTAACCGCATGATTGAGAGTATGCCACTTTCGTTTTGTTTTTTTTTTTAATATCAAGAATATGCCATTCAAGAATCAAAACTATACACTTTTTATTTTTATATTTTAATGAATGGAAATTAATAAAATAGTTATTTATCACTGCTGTAGATTCTGAATAACTAAAATGAAAATACCAAAAAAAAAAAAGAAAATTGTAAATGTATAAAATTTACAATACACCTAAAATATAATCTTAAAATATCCATTTTCCCCTTAGATACTCTTATTTTTAATCTTCTAAAGTACATCTCAGTAAACATAAATAAAGTTAAGCTGTAAATTTTGTTCTCTATATGTAAAAAGGACTTTATTACATTACAAAAAAATATTTAAAGAACAAGCGTTAAATTCTTGATAACACATATGTATCATAAAAAAATTACGGCATGGACTCTTTAATAGTGTTAATAACTCCTTAAAATAAATAAAAAATACTCATAACACAATAGTTATTAATAAAAAAGTTAAGAATGGTTTAATGAGGAAGAGGATTGAGTAGGTTTTAGGAGATCTTAAATATTCAAAATATTTTCAAAAGAATTCAAATTTTTATATTGTTATTGTAAACAACAGCACTATATCTTACGAATGTTTTTTTTTACGAATTCAGTCATGAATGATGTAGTTTTATAGCTTTACCAATGAAATTATTTCTTTTATACAACATCAACATTCAAAGTTTTCCAAAATTTTAAATTAACACACTCAGTTCATTTCGTTGAAAAATTTACGTGTCATTTAGCATTTCTGTATTGTGTAAAAGAAAAGGAAACAAATGCCACAATTACTACACATCAAAACTTAAGTTCAAAGAAACTTCCCAATCTTTAAAGTTAGTACAGATAAGGTATTTTCTCTTGATGTGGTTAGTACATCATTAATTGAATTATTACTCGTAATGTAATTAGCATACTTTTTTGTTTTGGGTGCAAATTAAGTTTATGTAATTGCATAACAGTAATGAGATAGATCACAGAAGAGCTTACCCCTTTTGGAGACATAACTAAACGGAAATCTAGCCTAAAGTTTAAGCAATAAAGATATATTGTTGGGTTCCAAATAAATAAATGTCGTTAAGACAACAGTTACAAATAATTTGTGAATATAATTTTAATTTATTATCAATATAAATTTTTTTATAGTATCATTTAATTATGAATTATCAAATTCATAAAAAATTTGACTATTATAATAATTATATAAATTTTTTAACTCCTTTAATTATATAACATATCATTAAATAATAATATAACAAATTTTATATTTAGAAGAATCAAATTTAAACTCATAATTTATTTCCCTACATAAATCAATTGTTATAAATCAAAGTAAATCGTTTTGAGAGAAAAAAAAAGAAAAAAAAATGAATAGAGTAGAAAGTAAGTAGAGCAAAAGAGAGTGAAAAAAAAGTTGAAAGACCACACTTATTTTTTTAGAATGTTAATATTTAAAATAAAGTATCAAGTATTTAGTTATTATTATTTATATTTAATAAATTTTAAAATATTGATTATCAAATCAATAATCAATAATCAATAATTTACTTTTAAATATCATACTCATGTAATATCACAATCTATGCATATTAGTGTGTATTTAAATTAGTTGTGAAAAAAAGATTATATGAAAAATTGATCATGAAAAAAATAATTTATGTTTAAATATGTTAATTCATAATTGATTTTATGATAAAGAGTTTTGTTTAGATTGTATAAAAAAATTAATTTTATATATTAAATTATCAAAAAATATATGAAATGATTGAAAAAATTATTTGATTGAGGGTAAATATGTATTTCTTTCTCAAAATTTTTGAAATAATTTAAAATCAAATAATTAAAAGCTTATAATAATAGTTTTTTTAAAAAAATTATTTTTATTTATAAAAAAATAATCTTAATTTATAATAAATTTTACATAATTTAAATAAATAAGATAAATTTTAAATAAAACAACTTTTATTCCAAAAAAAAAAGCAATTATTCTAAAAAAAAATAATAATTAAGCATTACCGCTTTTAGTGTATCCAAATATGTATGTGTCAGAAATATTTGTATTTAAAAAAAGTTGAATAAATTAGACAAAAGGGAAGAAAACAGCAAGGCGCTAAGCTAAACACAACACAACAGTATCCCTGCCAAAATTTAGAGAGAGAGAAGAAGAGAGAGAAAGTAAAGGGTTTTTCCGATCGCCGGCGAACACTTCTCTCTCTCCGATCCATCTTTCTTACTTTTTGTTTTCTCTTTCGAAGAAGAGAAAACCATTGATAGATTGAAACTGAAAGCTGAGTAAAATGCAAGTGCAGTACTCCGATTTTGATCACAAACGCTTGCAGGTGAGTGTGTGTGAACTGTGAACTGTGAACCAAACACGATTATCTTTTTCTTTTTTCTTAATTTTTTTTTATAATATGCTTGATTGTTTGGATTTGATGGATTTTCTACTGAATTTTGATTGTTATTTTATTTTGTTCCCCTTTTTTCCTTCTCTAGTAATTAGATATGGATTTTTTTTTTGGTTGTTAATATATTATTTTGCAATATGGACTTTAAGGGATTAGATCTGATCAAATAATAAATTTTTAATTTCGTTGCTACTTAATTTAATTTAATTTTGCTTTACTGAATGCTTTTGAGTTTTTTTTTTTTGGTTAAATACTAGTAGTATTTCTGAGCCTTCTTTTTATTGTGGATTTTAAGTGGTTTTTGGATTCAGAATCAGAGTTTTGTGCTTTCAATGGATTCTTACAGGGTGACCAGTGCTTGAAGGAAATTGGAAACAAGAGAGCAGAGTATTCAGAAGGCAGCATATAGTAGCATTTGTGATACCCGTGGAAGTCATTCATGGCGTCTGCTAGCCTTGGAAATGGTGGGGTCGGAAGCTCCAGGTCTGTTAATGGCTTCAGGGGTTCATCTAGTTCTGTGGATTGGCTTGGGAAAGAGATGCTTGAGATGAGATTGAGGGACAAGGTGGAGCATGATGAAGACAGAGTAAGTTGCTATGTTTCACACTTGGTTATCCTTGTTTTTTTTTTTTTTTTGAGTACTGGACTTCTCTATTATCAATTTTTGCAATTCTCAGAATGGGTTTGACTTGTTTTTGAGATGGTTACATTTCCTATTCTGATTGATAACTTGCAGACAGCAGAGTGGTTGTTCTCTGAGGGCACTTTTGCCTGATTAAAAAAAATTACTGCAATCTAAATTTACTGTCTTCTGAAATTTTAATTTTTTGAGCCTTTCTTGCTTTTGTTTCAGTCATTCTGAGTTGCCACTGTTTAATACTTTGCAGGATAGTGAACCTGACATCATTGATGGTGTGGGTGCTGAAACAGGGCATGTGATAAGAACCAGCATTGGTGGCCGAAATGGTCAATCTAAGCAGGTGAAAAAAATTTCTGGGTCGTTTGGTAATAGAAAACTCTTGTGGTTATGGGATCATAGTTGAACCATTGACAACTAACAACTTCTCTGACATTTGTTTTGTATGAATTGACAGAATGTTAGTTATATTGCGGAACACGTGGTTGGAACAGGCTCTTTTGGTGTTGTTTTTCAAGTGAGGCAGAACCACTTAGTTTGCTTTTGATATCTTTTGTAAATGATATGCTGTTAATATATGATATACTGATACTTTTTTTTTTTCCAATAATGTTTTTATCAGGCAAAATGTAGAGAAACTGGAGAGATTGTAGCCATCAAGAAGGTTCTCCAGGACAAGCGCTACAAGAATAGGGAGTTACAGATTATGCAAATGCTGGATCATCCAAATATTGTTGCCCTCAGGCATTGTTTCTTTTCAACAACCGACAAAGAAGAACTTTACTTGAATCTTGTACTTGAATATGTTCCTGAAACTGTTAACCGTATTGCAAGGAACTATAGCAGGATTAACCAGCGAATGCCTTTAATATATGTAAAGCTTTATTCCTACCAGGTATGCAGTTGCTTGCTTCTAAATTGGATCTAAGAGTGGAAACACATATAAGAATAGCAAGAGACAATCCCCCAAAGTTTCTGATGATTATAAATAACCTGCATGTATTAAGATGTAGTTACAAATAATGTATAATTGGCCTATGAAACGCGAACTCATCTCATATATTCCCTGCCTAGTTCTTTTTCTTAAATTTTTATATTAAGTTTCTCAGCCTTAGATTTCTCTGTTCTGAAGAAGTTTAGTTCCAGTTTCACTGATGATTTCTTTTGATAATAAAATAATCTATGCCTCGGTACATAGGGAATATGGAATTCTTTTTAAAAGGAATTGTAAAGACAGGGTAAAAAAATTCATAATGGATATTGCTTTTTGTATTTGGGTAATAGACTTTCAGAAGGAAAGAAAACTTAAAAGAATTGTGTAATTTAAACATTTTTAATATCTATTGGTTTCTTGTCTGTTGACTTATTTCTTTTCTCTTTTCTCTGATATTGGCTGCAGATTTGCAGGGCCCTTGCTTATATACATAATTGCATTGGTATATGTCATCGTGACATCAAACCTCAGAACCTACTCGTAAGACATTTCTTTGAGTTATTGATTTGTTTGTTACCTGGAGCTCGTTTGGTATTGTCAGTGCCTCAGAGTGGGCTCTCTTTTTGTATGACATTCTTTATGTTCGATACTAATTTAGAAGCTGAAACATTTTTAACACTCTGTGTCTCATCTATATAAATACACATTGAAGGGAAACATTACTGAAATGCAATTAATATTTTATGATTACAAGCAATTAATGTAAGATTGTTATCTATACAGCTTGTTCTGTTCAATTTTCATTTTATTTATGGTGAAATGTATGCATGCGTGCTCCTACATCCTCATATGTCTGTGCATGTGCAAACAAAGGTGACTTAATCACCCTTCAAAAGACTTTTCAATTGTAGTTTACTTTGATTGGGTGATATCTTTGAACTTTTCTCCGAAGTTTGTGTTAAAATGGATGGTTTCATGAATGCTAGTTTCACTTTGTACTATCATTTTAATTGTCTATGTCAAAGACTAACTCTTCTAAAAGCTTTAACTGTTAGATGAAGGCCCAATAATGGCTTTATATCACAAATAACATGCCCTCTCACGCAAAATGCCTTTTGTGCTTGAAATGTGGATAAAGCATTGGCCCACTCCGGTCTTGTGCTGAAATTATAATTTAATTAGAAAATTGGAGGTAGCAAGGACCAAACTCCTAACCACTTTGGTCAAAGAGGCCCTAATAGCATGCCAAGGACCAACTCTCCCAAAAGTTTGAGCTGCTAGGTTTAGGCACAAGCCACACAACAATGGCTTTATATCAATAACAATACATGTCACATGTACGCATGCTGGTAGTCTGGTTTTGCTGTTTTCTGGTTGAAGTTATGGAGTGCAGATTATTTGAATTGTCCAATTTTTGCTTTTTTAATATCCTGCCTGCTCTCTTGGAGTCTATTCTTCTCTGATGTAACAGACATGTGGAGGTTTCTTTTGAACCTTTGCTATAATGAGGGAAGTACAGGCTGTTAAGGAACATTGTCATTATGAGGATTTGTTCATTATTCATTGGTTTAAAAACTGCATTCGTGTGACGGGTGACCATCTTGCTAAACAAACCTGAGGCTGGGATGCCTTGTTATTTTTGTTTCTTGGATTTGTTTTTTGCTTTATAAATGATTTCAGGAGAGGAAGCCCTGGGGTCCCCATGGAAGAAATCTGACTTGTGGGGGAAATTAGGATTTTTCTGGAATAATTAGATACTTCTTGCTCTTGCTCTATGGCAATGCCAGACCTGGTTAGAGGATTTACTTTTTATTTTGCTAAGTGTTGAAGGAGAGGATTGGGTAGAGCCCACCTTAAGGGGAGTGTCCTGTTCATTGGATATTTAGGAGCCTTACAATTGCCTCATTGTCTTCTTGCAATCATTGTGAATTTAAGTTTTGCTTAACCTATCGGAAAGATGATAGAATATTATATGCATAGTATACATTAATAAATACTTGTGTTGGCATCAGTTACTATTTGTTGTGCTCAAATACATGTTACTCATGTTAGGTGAACCCACACACACATCAGCTGAAACTTTGTGATTTTGGGAGCGCAAAAGTGTTGGTAAGATATTGAGCTAAGTCCACTAGTGGTTGATGGAAGCTTTTTCTTTTTTGATCAAGTTTCATCCATATTCTAATTCATCAGGTGAAAGGAGAACCTAATGTTTCCTACATCTGTTCAAGATACTATCGTGCCCCAGAACTTATATTTGGTGCCACTGAATATACAACTGCCATAGATATATGGTCAACTGGTTGTGTAATGGCTGAATTACTTCTTGGACAGGTAATTTGATGCTTGAATAAATGTAACAATATTTTTCTCATTTCATCAATTCTTTCTTTCTTCTTGTCTTTTCATATTCCCTAAAGTTCAACTTATTTTGCAGCCTTTGTTTCCTGGAGAGAGTGGAGTTGATCAACTAGTTGAAATCATCAAGGTGAGGATTTACCATCCGTATTTTTTCAAATACGCTGGATTTGGCTATCCTAGAATTATGTATTTCTTGAATCTTCAATAAATTGCAATACATTTTATTTAGACTTTATATGTATGGTAAATTCAGTCAGGTCGGGTCTGCAGGAAATGATATATGTTCTGGGGGTTTTGACATTTTCTACATCCAGGCTCAAGGAAATGGACATATTTATGTTGTTTATGTGCAATGATTTCCAGTCGTATCTAAAGATGCTTTTCTATGCTTGATTCTCTCTTCTTGGTTTGAGCGAGATGGAGTAAAGAAAAAGCAAATTTGCCTTTATAAATACATGCTGTAATTTAGATTTCCCTAGGTCTGTTTTTGTTCTCATGATATAACAGTTTCGTAGGTCACTATTCAGTATTCCCCAAAGGAATTACCAAGAATTACAATCTAATTAAAAAATTTGTTCAGGTTTTGGGAACTCCTACTAGGGAGGAGATAAAGTGCATGAACCCAAATTATACTGAATTTAAGTTTCCGCAGATAAAACCTCATCCATGGCACAAGGTCCGCTCTCTTGTCTTTTACTTGCATTCTATAATTCACTGTGAATGCTCTTAGTAATTCTGAGTTTAAATTAAAGCTGTTTATGCTAATTCTTTGCCTATATGAGCTAGATTTTAATCATTGTTGAGACTGTACTAGATATTTCTTAAATGATATTTGTGTCCACAGGGTTCATTTGATGGCATTGTGCATGCTTTTCCTCTAGTCTTTCTAAGTAATGGACAAAGCTGGCTGATTGAGCTGCTAGAATTAATTTGGTTCTTGATTGCTGCAATGCAGTGAATTATGTCTATATTAACATTGAGCATCTTGAATGCAGATTGTTCCTTATATGATTAAGGGAGATGTTTCATCAGAGAGATGGGAAGCATAATCCTTTCTACAGTTTCATCCCATACCAACAGCCTTTTTTTCATATAAAAAAAATATACAAATCTTTTCTACTATTCTACATTTTAAAAAATAAAATTCTTTTTGAAGTTAGTATTGATGAAGAAGTCTTGTTTGTGCGAGGAATTTACTATGATATTATTTTAATCTGACAGGTCTTTCTGAAATGTTTTCCCCCAGAAGCAGTGGAATTTGTCTCTACTTTCTTTATTTTTCTGGACTTTTATCCTCACCACTTTTTCTTTGTTTGACCTATGTATGTGTGTGCCACTTTCTAGTCTTAGTTTAATTGTACATGTTGCAGGATGATATAAGTTGATGTGGTGCTGAGTTAGTATGGCATTAGATAGAGTTGAGTGTGGTTCAAAGGTCAAATTATTTACTTGTTGAGTTTGAAATGTCTTCCACACGGGATGCCTGACCTGCTTTGGCATGGGATTGGATCAGTCTTGACAAATGTCATGGACCATATGAGATTAATGCTAGATTATTATAGATACTGAGCCTTATTGACACTTACTAGTTCCTTGTCCAGAGATGCCAGGGGGGTATGACAGTACTTTGTCAGAAGTTAGAATTGTCATAAGCTGCATTTTCTAAAAGCGGTTGCAGTTGCCAAATGGTTGGTGAGGGACGGTTTTAGACATCCCAAAATCAGTGATAGGCATTAATATCTGGGTTGAATCAATATTGTTATAAATCAGTCCCTGTAATGCATGTGGGTGTAAAGCTATTCAATTTGAGCATGTACTAAGTATTGGTAAAACTTTTGTGCGTGTCTATCCTACATTACTAAAAAGGATTCTTGTTTGCATGAGGAATTTACTGTGATATTATCCTAATTTGACAGGTCTTTCAGAAACGTTTACCCCCAGAAGCAGTGGACCTTGTCTGTAGGTTCTTTCAGTATTCTCCCAATTTGCGATGCACTGCTGTAAGTTTAACCTATTTTTTTTTTAACTTGTTCTTTTCTTTTCTTATCTTGGATTTAGAATATTATTATAATATTATTTGATGCTAACCATATTATGGTACTGCAGTTGGAAGCTTGCATTCATCCCTTCTTTGATGAATTGAGGGACCCGAACACCCGCCTTCCTAATGGTCGCCCACTTCCTCCTCTGTTTAATTTTAAACCTCAAGGTGAGTTAAAGTACTGCCTGAGATCAACACAATCTAGTATTGAAGTTCTTTGAAAGAACTTTATTTAAAGCAGTAAGCCAATAATAGAATTGTCTTACAACATTGACGTTCTTTGTCAGTAACTTATGTTCCAATAGAGGAAAGAAAAATAAAAAAAGTTTTAATCCCAAAATTTGGGGTCAGGATCATAAAGAAAATTGTTTATGGTACAAACTCTGAATAAAGATGAGTTTTATGATAGTAGGCATTTAGCATCACTTACCATATCTCTAGCCACAGTAGTGCACGACACGAGGTTTTCTCTCTTGTCCTCATGAGAGAATCCCTGCTCCCATTGGCCATTTCCTTGCCCCTTCTTTCTGTCCTAGATCCCAATGATATACCCCAAAAAAGTGAGCCTTTTATGCTTTTTATTTTGCATTTACTATTTCATATTCTTAAATTTCGTTGCTTCATGAATTTTTTTTGCCAGGTTTACCCTCCGATTTCTTTCCAAGTAATAGGCTAATCTTTTGGAGAAATTAGTATTTGCATTCATTGATATTTACGCTTTTGTTTCCTATGTCCCCATCCTTCCTGACTTGTATGTTCATTCTTGCAGAACTTTCAGGTATACCCCCTGACGTCATCAATCGGCTTATTCCAGAGCATGCTCGTAAACAGAACTTATTTATGGCTTTGCACGCCTAGCAAGTTTCACCAAGCTCTATTTTATTTTTTCCCCACTCGTCACTTACTAGCAGTCTCTGTAAATTATCCGGTGCATCTGAGAAAGAATGCCACATAAAGAGTTCCTAGCCTAGGATATAAAATATGAAAAGTTTCAATTTTTCGAATTTCTTGTCAGCGGAGTTGTTTTATATTCTTGCTCAGTAGACCACGTTTTCATGTATATTTATCTCAGACATGTATTACTTATGATTTTAGTAAGATTATCATGTATGAGAATATATTTGTATATTTATACACTTCTTGAACTGTTTTTGTGTCCATTTTTTTTAATTTAGGAGAATATGATTAATATAGGTAATCAATTTAGCATTAAATTTGTGTAAAATTATTTGAGTCATGTTATAAATATACATGTTTTTAAAGAATTTTTTTTACATATGTCCACCGTTAAATTGGGTGTTTTATAAGTAGTGTATATCTAAGAATTTCTCTTGAACATGTTACCCGTTCTTTCTTCGATGAGCACCCATTTTACTCTTTTGGTGCTACAATAAAGATGGGAGCCAGATACTGATCAATTAAGTATGAGTATTTGTATAAATTTATAAAGATTTAATTTTAATTCATTATTAGTATAATATTTTTTATATTATTATTTAATTATGTGTTAGTATATTATTAAAAGAGTTAAATTTTTTAAATAATTATTATGATAGTTAAATTTTTTTAATGATTTAATAATATATGATTAAATGATATTAATTTTTTTTTTATATTTACAGTGGATCAAAATTAAACTTAATTTATAATTATAAATTTCTTATATATTGTCATGTAAGTTGTTAAATAATACATTTTCAATGTATTTTTTTTAGTAGTTTAAATTGTGCAAACAATTTACATAATTTATATAAGTGTCTTTATTAAATATGTATACATGCTGCTTTTGTCATTGATAATAATATTGACACTTGTCACTACTTTCTTTGGGAATCATATGGTTTTGATTAGATTTACTTAACACTTTTTAAATACTTCAAATTCTTCACAAATTTGTACAAAGAGAATTCTTTTCATTTAAACAATTGAATTATTTTGTGTATTAGATCCAATTAAAAAATATTTGTAACGATTTATCCAAAGAAAATTGTAACGACTGAATTAAATGAATTTCAGGTGTATATTTTAAAAATTATGAATTTTTAAAAAACTGAAAATACAATCCAGCCTAAATTAAGTGAAGAGAAAGAAGTAGGAGTGCAGAAAAAGTGAAGAATGTGGCAGAATGTTTATTGACAAATGGCATAGAATGAAATTATTTAGGAACTTATTTTTTCCTAAAAATATTAGTATTTAATATGAGTTGTTAAATATTTATTAGTTGATGATTATATTTAATATATTTTTAAATATTTATTATGAAACAAATAGTCAATAAATGTTTAACAACTTACCTTAAGTACTAAACTTATAATGGAGTGTTTGATTCACGAATTATTTTTTTTATTATTGAGAATCTTTACATGAAAATGTTATATTTTTATGTTTGATATAAGTTTTAAAAAAATATTCTCATCAAAAAATGATTTCTATGAATGATTTTTTTTTTTTAACATTCTCACACTTTCATTTCTATCGAGGAGGTGAGTTTGTAATATTCTTATGTTTTGCCACGTGAAATGTCTAAAATAGTTATCATCCTATTGTCATATCATTAACTAACAATCGCCTGTTATTGTCGGAGACCACTATCGCTCACCATCCGCGACGCCAATCATCGAAATCTAGTTACCTTAATCGTCACCGCTAATCATCAAAATCTGACCACCTCTATTACCGTCAACGATTAATAGTGGCTGACAACTTTGACTATCGTGCTAGTCACCAGAATCCAACTACTACTTGTCGTGGGTGGCGATTGACAATAATCAATGACTTTGGCCATTGCATTGATCACTAAAATTCGACGACTTTAGCTATAACCCTAATCACTAGAATCTAGTTGCCCCTAGATGTTCACGGTTGTAGGCGACTTCGACTACTATCACCGACAGTTGGCATCGTTCTTGAGAATAGTTTTAGTTAACTAATTATTATTGCTGAGAATATCATTTTTGATAATATCATTCTTGAAAATATCATTATTAAAATATGATTCTTAAAAATATCATTACCGAGAATATGATTCTTAAAAATATCATTATTACACGTTATAATACATGTTATAATATTTTTTCAAAATATAAACCCAACGATCTCGATACAGCAACTACCGCATGGAAAGGTTGCCAAATTGTTAGCAAATGGATAATTTGTTTGGTCAATTTTTTGATAATTGCAATTTATAAAACCGCAGAAGGAAGGGAAAACAAAAGGCGGCAGCCCCTAGTTTCTGAGACTCCTTGAAACCATCTCCAACTCCATGTCCATTGCATTGCAAACAGGATCGAGGTTCAATTCAAGTCAAGGTGTTTGGTTTGTTTAAGTGTGATTGTGATTGTGATTGAACGCACATTCCCTTTTCCCCCACTAGCACTAGCACTAGCACTAGCACTAGCACTTGCAGCAGCAGCCCCCAACGGTCACTCATTTCTTGAACAAGTATGTTTTCTCCCACCATCTACCCTATTTCTTTCATCTTCAATTGTTTTTAAGCTGAATGGTGAATGGGTTTGACTTGCTCTAGCTCTAGCTTTTGGGTGTTTCAAATCTGTTATTTTTACACCCACCAGCCAAGACTCTAACTTTTTTGTGTTCTGACTCCGCAAGCTGTTTGATAAATTAACTGAACGAGTTTTTTTTTGGCTAAAACCCAAGTTTCAAATATACAGGGCCTCAAGGGTGCTGCTTTCAAATTTTATGCACGTAGATTGCTGCCTTTTTACGGAAAATCTATTTTTATGGCAATTCTGCTAAATCGTAATAAGTGGGTAATTTTGGAACAGGGTGTAGAATGTCTTGCGCGACGTTCAATGTTGGAGCTTCTTTGAATCTTCATGGACGCACTCACTATGGAGGTTCTAAGCCATCTGGGTTCAGACAGGCCTGTATTTTCCACAAGTCTTCTTCTCTCTTCCTTGAGACCTTGAATTTGAGCTTTGCCGATCATAGTTTTGGTTGGAATACTCGTCATCTTAGTGGCTCACGGTCATTTCAAAGTGTTTTCAAATGCGCTGCTCAGAATTCAGAGCCATCAGTTTCTGTTGGTATTGAGAGGAAGAGCACTTCTCGTAAGCACAGCAGTAACTCAATATTTTAATTCTCCTTGTCTATGTATTACATAATTTCATCCACGAGCCCCACTCTTTTTTATGGTTATTGGTTTTGATTTTGGTTCTGATTGAAATTCTCATTAATCAACTGAGTATTGGTCATTGGTTGTGTTTTATTTGTACTACATTCATAATCAACTGCAACGTCTGAAATATCCAATCCTTATTCCCAATGAAACAGTCCAAACACTTAGTATATGAATAGAAGAAAGTTTTGAAGTTATTGACAAGCTGCTGACTGTAGGAGCTTCTGTATCTACTTCATGGGCCAATGAGTTGAAAAGTTTCCGTTCTGTGACTTTTGTCTTTCTCTTTTCATTGTCTTCTGGATCGGCAATGATATTAATGATATATACTGCATATTTTATGAGTAAAAGTGCATGCATCTTGCTGATAGTTTCTTGACAATTGCGACCCATTTAGTTTTTTGTTTTTGTTATGATTTAAGAATCAAGATTAAACTTCTTATATATAAATTGTTTACTCTCTTTATTTCATTCACTGATTTTTTTAATTTTTAATTTTGCTTATGCCAAAGAAGAAAGGGTGATTGTTCTGGTTATTGGTGGAGGGGGGCGTGAACACGCACTTTGCTATGCCTTGCAAAGATCACCATCCTGTGATGCTGTATTTTGTGCCCCAGGCAATGCAGGAATTTCCAGCTCAGGAAATGCCACTTGCATTTCAGACCTTGACATCTATGATGGAGCAGCAGTAGTCTCATTTTGCCATAAATGGGGGGTGGGACTAGTTGTTGTGGGACCTGAGGCTCCACTTGTTGCAGGTCTTGTAAATGATTTAGTTAAGGCTGGAATCCCAACTTTTGGCCCATCTGCAGAGGCCGCTGCTTTGGAAGGTTCAAAGAATTTCATGAAGCATTTGTGTGACAAGTATGATATTCCAACTGCCAAGGTCTGTCTTGTTATGAATCTTAGCAACCAGATCAATAATTAATCCTTATTCTATTGGAATGATACTGCTTATTTGTGCATATTTCCTTCGTGTATTGAATCTATAAGTAGTTCCTATGTTCCTTCTCCCTGAATTTTGTAACATACTAGTAGTTAGTAAGAGGATTGGTTAAAATGTATTTTGTTGGTTTTTGGATAATAATTTTTGTTAAGCTAACAGGGTTTCCTTGATAGTCAACACAATAATTTTCTACTTGTCTCTTGTTATTAAAATGTTATTATCTATTAATCAAGTAGGAAAATACTTAAGAATTTATGCTTGTATATGATAATTAGTGGAGTCATCATGTTTGCGCCCCTTATTTTTTTATCTTAATTCCATGTGTATGGTGTTCTGCCCCTGTCCTCCTTGAATATATATTGTGTGTGTCTCCATCTTTTTTTAACCTTGTTTATGTCATTTCGCTGCTGGAAGTTTCTTAGTTCTTACTAATCCTGGATTAATTAGTGCAGTACAAAACATTTACAGACCCATCTGCTGCAAAGGAATATATTCAAGAACAAAGAGCACCAATTGTTATCAAAGCAGATGGACTGGCTGCTGGAAAAGGAGTTACTGTTGCCACGACATTAGAAGAGGCATATGAAGCTGTTGATTCAATGCTGGTGAAGGGTGCTTTTGGTTCTGCAGGTTGTCGTGTCATTGTTGAAGAATTTCTAGAAGGAGAAGAGGTGTCATTTTTTGCATTGGTTGATGGTGAAAATGCAATTCCACTAGAATCTGCTCAGGACCATAAGAGAGTTGGTGATGGTGATACAGGGCCAAATACTGGTGGCATGGGTGCATACTCTCCTGCCCCTATATTAACCAAGGAACTTCAGTCTATAGTAATGGATTCTATTATCATCCCTACAGTGAAAGGAATGTCAGCAGAAGGTTGCAAGTTTGTTGGGGTTTTGTATGCCGGGCTTATGATTGAGAAGAGGTCTGGTATGCCTAAATTAATCGAGTATAATGTGCGATTTGGTGACCCAGAGTGCCAGGTCAGTTAATTCATAGATGCTTGTTTGCAACAAATCCATTTTCTAATTATAAGTACCTGATCCCTTGAAATGCACAATAACAGGCCAGAAGGCATTAGTAACAAAACATTGCATTAGGAATCTCGTTTAACTCATGCACAGTTCATAATTTTGCTGGGTCCATTGTCATTGATTATAGTGTGATATATGCACTTGTTAATTCAGAAGATTTATTGCATTCCTTCTTTATAGTTCTTTTGTCCCTTCGTTCATTTGAAAAATGTATCAAGAGACTTCAGTGTCAATATTTCTTATCCTGCTGCAATAATCCTGTTTTTTTTTTCTTTGGGGTCATTATCATTTGGTTTCAAATCACAAGTTTATCTCCCATTGATATGTCTGCTGATAGATATTGCTGTCCGCCTTAGATATTACATTTGTATCATATTGTTTCAAAGCTTTCTTTTAATCGCCTCTTTAGTTCACTGATATCTTGTTAGATCTAATCTGAGTTGATACACAGAGGCACTCATAATTGATCATCAGTTTATTTACAAAATGCTAGGGGTACAACATGCAATAACAGATAATCACATTAACACCATATGCTTTATGTTACTAATATTGAAGTCATGTTGTTAACTGATGTGTATCATTTTCCCCTTTGGAATTTTAAACAGGTCTTGATGGTTCGGTTGGAGTCTGATCTGGCACAAGTTCTGCTTGCAGCTTGCAGAGGAGAGCTGAGTGGGGTATCATTGAACTGGTCTCCCGGGTCTGCCATGGTCGTGGTAATGGCAAGTAAGGGATATCCCGGATCATATGAGAAGGGAACTTTGATTCAAAACCTTGAAGAAGCTGAGCTTGTTGCTCCCGGTATCAAGATATTCCACGCTGGAACTGCTTTTGACTCTGAAGGAAGATTTATTGCAACTGGGGGGCGTGTTCTTGGGGTTACTGCCAAGGGTAATGATCTTGAAGAGGCACGTGATCAAGCTTATCGAGCTGTTGAGGAGATTAACTGGCCAGGAGGCTTCTATCGTGGGGATATTGGTTGGAGAGCCCTTCCTCAGAAACAATTTGCTGCAAAGGGATAAACTACTGTGAGAACGTCAGTAATAAACATTGGTCAATAGTCAATATTGGTGAATCGGTTTACTAACATAAGAACATCTCCAAGATTAGAAGAGGGGGTTTCCTTAGTTGATCAGTCTTGTAATTTATTTTGGTGTAACAGGATTAGGTAAACATGGTTACATCATGAACCATGGTGGGGAACCTCATAAGCAGATAGAACTAAACTACCCCCTATCCCCCTTCTAGAATATGGTATTCCTCACATCAAAAAAGAGTAAACTAAATTATATATTAAGATAGAGAAGTTGGATTGAGTATTTCCGTTGTTTTATGCATCGAATTTTTTGCACAAATATTTTTCCTTTGTTTCAGGGATAGTGTAGCGACCATATTTGCAATAAGGCTATAAAAGGATAGAAACTTATGCCTACCACTAGTTCACTACCAGTCTACCAGTCAATTTGTTCACCACATCATTCATGTGGGTTCCTGAGAATTCTATGCTTTGGACTTAGGAGGGTGTGGGCGGATTGTTGTCTTGTAATATTCATTTTCTTCAATTTGTTTTTTTGTTTTTTTTCCAGTCTGTGATGTCAAACTGAATTGCAAAAGCTTGTTAGATGAGTTTCCATAAGGGATTAACATAAAATCATAAAGGTTTTGATTGAAATTAATTAAAAATGAAATTAATTTTATCTGAATTGAATTGATTTAAAAATCAAATTTTATATTTGTAATTCATTATAAAAAAATTAAATTTGAATTGATTTAGAAATTAATTCTTATGATTGAAATTTATTAAAAAAGGAATTGATTTGCTTTGATTTTATTATTTTACTTTTTTAACCTTATGAATGAAATTGTTAAGTTAGTAAAGTAAAATTAAAAATTTAGTAAGAGTAAAATAATCAATTTAAATAATTAAATTTAAAATTAAATTAAATTCACTTAAATCTAACCAAATTTAAGTAGATTTTTAAATATACACAACTGAAATTAAAATGATTTCAAAATCAAATTAATTCTTACCTTTTAATATTTCAAACATAAAAATTAATTTTCAAATTAAATCAAACCTCATTTTTTAACATTTTAAATACACTTTAAAGGATTATTAAAATTTGGAATCCTCTTATTCCTTAGAAAAAAGAAAATCCCATAGTAGGACCATTAATAACCTGGTCCTTCTAATAAAGAAGAATGTAATTCATATAAAGTCTTATTATATACTTTTATATATTATACCATATAGAACGTTAATTTTATGAATATTAAGACAGCATAACTTTATTATTTAAAAATAATTATATGTGATGACTAAAGTTAAATATATATATATATATATAAGTCAAAATATTTTAAGAAGTAATTAATAATATTATTAAATACATTTTAAGTTTTAAAGAAAAAGTGAAATAAAAAAAAACATTAGAGAATAAGTAGCGTAAAATCATATAATTAAAATTTAAAGAATTGAATAATAAAATTAAAATGATAATATTTTTAACATAAAAATTAAGAGTAAATATTTAAACTGGTCTTCTAATGATACACGAGATATTAGTTTGGTTCTCAAATTTTTTGTGACATCAAAATAATCTTTCAATGTCAATTTTTTTATATTAAATTAATTTTTTAATATTATTTTTTAAATCAAATTGGTCCTTCCAAAAAGACCAAGTTGATATTAAACATGATTGAAGGATCAAACTGATCTTTCGTGTATCTTTAGATGACTAAATTATATATTTACTCAAAAAATATTTTATAATATTTCCTTTGTTATTTTAAAAATTTATTAAAAAATGCTTCGTAGACTTAATATGTTTGAAATAATAATTAAAAATAAAACATTATTTTAAATTAAAATTAAATATTAAATGTAAAATAGGAGTAAAATAATATTATCTCTAACATAAAAAATTAACTTTAAATATTTTCTTCATTAATTTGCAATAATTTTTATAATTTTTTTTTCATAAACTGATCATATTCAAAATAATAATAATAAATAAATAAATTTTAAATAAATAAATAAATCATAATTTCGTGATTTAACTAGTTTGTATATTAATTTAATTTAACTAGTTTGTATATTAATAATTAGTCCATTTATATTTATATATACGATACCATGATGTGGCATACATGATGAACCTAACCTACCTCGGTTTTGCCATCGTAAAATTGAGATCCAAGGGCCAGAAATAGAGAGAAATTGATGCCCTCAAAATCCAACGGGCAAGCAGAAGATCATTCTAGAGTGTTCCGACGTGGCACCACACAGCCCTCATCCTCTCCCAAAACCCTTCTTCTATCCCATTCTTCTTGAAGTCTCTCTCTCTATATCGCTTCGCTTCGCTTCCCTTCCCTTCCCTTCGTCGTGGTTGGTGCCGTGCATCTCATCTGCAATTAGGGTTTCTTCATCTTCTCCCATTCTCTCATACTCTGCGAAATTCCCATCTGAAGGAAGGGTTCGTGCGGCGAACCACAAAGTTCCTGCATTTGCCCATAAATAAACTCTTATCAAATGGCTTCTTCAAGTGCCCAAATCCACGGTCTCGGTACCCCATCTTTCGCTGGTTCACTGAAGAAGCCCAATTGTGCTCATTCCAGAACCGTATTCTTAGGGCAAAGACTAAATAGCTCCCCTTTTGGGTTCCCACGTTCCGCATTTCTGAAGCTGAAGACCACTACCAGGAGGGGTTACAGGGTGGGCCCAGTCCGAGTTGTCAATGAGAAAGTGGTGGGTATTGATTTGGGGACCACCAACTCCGCCGTCGCCGCCATGGAAGGTGGAAAACCCACTATCATAACCAACGCCGAGGGCCAGAGAACGACGCCGTCTGTGGTGGCCTACACCAAGAACGGGGACAGGCTCGTGGGTCAAATTGCGAAGCGCCAGGCGGTGGTGAACCCTGAGAACACGTTCTTCTCCGTGAAGAGGTTTATTGGGAGGAAGATGTCGGAGGTAGATGAAGAGTCGAAGCAGGTTTCGTACAAGGTGGTTAGGGATGAGAACGGGAATGTCAAACTCGATTGCCCCGCTATTGGAAAGCAGTTTGCAGCTGAAGAAATTTCAGCCCAGGTATTCAACTTTACTTGAATTTTTAAACTTAAAACTTGTTTTGGTCTAGCTTGTTCAATTTCTGCTACTCATGCCATTCAATTGTTTTTGTCTTGAATATAGGTCTTGAGGAAGCTTGTGGATGATGCTTCCAAGTTTTTGAATGATAAAGTGACTAAAGCTGTAGTCACAGTGCCTGCTTACTTCAATGATTCACAAAGGACGGCTACAAAGGATGCTGGTCGTATTGCTGGTTTAGAAGTTCTTCGTATTATCAATGAACCAACTGCGGCCTCGCTGGCATATGGTTTTGAAAAGAAAAATAATGAAACAATCTTGGTATTTGACCTTGGAGGTGGTACTTTTGATGTCTCAGGTATTACAAGTGACTCCAGTTACCCTGCTCTCAAGTTGTATTGACAGATTGTTATATTGCATACTCTTTCCTTGTTTTTATCATCCATCACATGATTGGTTCTTGAGGCATATGGACTGATTTGTATTTAACTTCATATCAGTACTTGAGGTTGGTGATGGAGTTTTTGAAGTACTTTCTACTTCTGGAGATACACACTTGGGAGGTGATGACTTTGATAAGGTTGGAGTTCTTTCTTATTTTAGTATTATAAGTTGGGTGATGTTGTGATTAAAATATTTTAGCTAATTGTTTCCTATTATCATCTGCTGTAGAGAATTGTCGATTGGCTGGCTGCGAACTTCAAGGCAAATGAAGGTATAGATCTTTTGAAAGACAAACAAGCTCTTCAGCGCCTCACTGAGACAGCTGAGAAAGCAAAAATGGAGCTGTCATCATTGACTCAAACCAACATCAGGTATATACTTTGTTATTGAGCAATCTGCACCCAAACCAGAAGTTTTTGAGTGTGCTTGTGAAGCTTTGTGCAAACCACTGAGCTTTTAATGCGTATGTTTTCAGCTTGCCATTCATAACTGCTACAGCAGATGGACCCAAGCATATAGAGATCACCATTACAAGGGCTAAATTTGAGGAATTATGTTCAGATCTTCTGGATAGGTAACTGAATCCTTCCCCCCCCCCCCCTTCAATTTTTGGGTGCACTTGAGTATAAATGAGCAATGAACTGGTTTTCAAGCTGACAAGATTTTGCTGCTTTCTTGAGGCTCCTTAGAAAGCTAAACAATCTGCTCTTGTATAATAATAGTAATACTTGTATGAATTGTGTTTCAGGCTCAGGACACCAGTTGAAAATTCATTGAGGGATGCAAAACTCTCACTTAAGGATATTGATGAGGTGATACTTGTGGGTGGATCAACACGTATTCCTGCCGTTCAGGAGCTTGTAAAGAAGATGACTGGGAAGGACCCAAATGTCACTGTCAATCCCGATGAAGTGGTTGCCCTTGGAGCTGCCGTTCAGGTGGGCTTTAGCTGATTTCATTGAGGAATTATTTAATTTTATCTACTTTCTATTCATTGATTTTCTGTAGTTGCCTGGTAGCTGTTTAAGCTTAAGATTGCTATATGTCATAACTGATTGTTTTCTGGGTAGTGTATTATGTTTGTTGACTAATATTTTAGTAATTCTTGAATTGATTTTAGGCTGGTGTGTTGGCTGGAGATGTCAGTGACATTGTGCTGTTGGATGTATCTCCATTGTCCTTGGGTCTGGAAACTCTAGGTGGTGTAATGACAAAAATTATCCCTCGAAACACTACTCTTCCCACCTCAAAATCAGAGGTTTTCTCAACAGCTGCTGATGGACAGACCAGTGTAGAGATCAATGTCCTTCAGGGTGAGAGAGAATTTGTTAGAGATAATAAATCTCTTGGTAGCTTCCGCTTGGATGGTATCCCTCCTGCACCTCGTGGGGTTCCTCAGATTGAGGTGAAATTTGACATCGATGCCAACGGTATTCTCTCGGTCACTGCTGTAGACAAGGGCACAGGAAAGAAGCAAGATATTACCATTACTGGGGCTAGCACCTTGCCTGGTGATGAGGTATGCTGTTTTTATTGCTGATTTCCCTTTTAGGAATTTTTTTTAAAATTCCAATATTATGTGTCATTTGAAGTAGGAAGCTTGAATGATCCTTACAATGATCCCTTGAATGACATGCAGGTAGATAGGATGGTAAAGGAGGCAGAGAGATTTTCAAAGGAGGACAAAGAGAAGAGGGATGCTATTGACACGAAGAACCAGGCGGATTCTGTTGTGTACCAGACTGAGAAGCAGTTGAAAGAGCTTGGAGACAAGGTTCCTGGCCCTGTGAAAGAGAAGGTCGAAGCAAAACTGGGAGAGCTTAAAGATGCAATATCTGGTGGTTCGACCCAAGTTATTAAGGATGCCATGGCTGCCCTCAATCAGGAAGTTATGCAGCTTGGCCAGTCACTATACAACCAGCCAGGAGCTGCAGGAGGAGCCGCAGGGCCTGCACCACCTGGTGCTGAGTCTGGCCCCTCTGAATCATCTGCCAAAGGACCCGATGGGGATGTGATTGATGCAGATTTTACCGACTCTAAATGAGTGTCATAGAGATTATCTGATAGCTTCTTTTTTTATTTTGTTTTTCCTGTGGTAAATTCGTAGAGATTTTTTGTCAATGGAGAGTGGGCGAATGTTTCCATTTAAACTGCACATGGGTTTTATAGGTGCTTATTGATGCTCGTGTACTACCTTGGAAATTTTGTCTGAAATATAAGTATGATGGGTGGAATTTATAGGTTGAAAATGTCAAATATTCCTTGTTGATTCAAGATAGGGAAAACGTGAGGACTTTTAGTACCAATTCCTAAAACAGGAACCAAGAGGACCGATTTTCAGGGAAAATGATACTCCTAATCCTCTTGCTTCTAATAAGGGGGAAATATAAAGAAATGTTGGGTGCTACTTGTTAACTCATGGTTATTTTCTTTCATATAATTACATAATAAATATATAATTATTTTATGAGTTTAATTTTGATTTATTGTCAGTGTAAAATTTAATTATCTGTTATCAAATTATTAAAAGAGTTTGATTATAATAATAATTGCTTAAAAATTTATTTTATTAATAATGTGTCAGCATATAATTAGATGATAGTATAAAGTATATGCTTGGATGCCAGTGAATTAAAATTAAATTCTTATTTTATATACGATAAAGAACACTAAAGTAAAGTAAATTACCATGATCACCGCTCGTCTGGTAAATTCGAAGGAGAAATGCTAAATACTACGGACTCATTTTCATGAAATGTCCTAGGAACTGCTGTTAATCAGTAACTACCCCACTATTGCGTGTCTCCGTGTTTGTCAAAAAGTTTTCTTTTTTTCTTTTGTTTTAATTTTTACTTATTATACTAAAGTGAATGTGTGGTGTGCCGCATCATTCGTGGCAATTTTTGCATATTGCAATTCGTGTGATATAGCAGTGCTCTTCTAGCCTATTTCTTTTCTTTTTTCTCCCCCTCCCCCCTTTTTTTTTTGGTTTAGTGCGTTTAGGTAGAGGAGGGAGAGAAGTTCATGAATCATCGAACTTTTGACATCTAACATCACCCTAGTTTTAAAGATTTAGATGTCAATTAAGTTAAAATACGTTTTATTCAGTTTCTGAGGGATCCTCCCATATGTAATTTCATTAAGGAGTGTAAACGTTCAATATCTTTTTTCACCCTACATTTTCCAAGCTCTTCCTAAACAAGAGAATCCTTTAATACTTTCACTTAGAACTATAACCTTTACCCCAGGATTCAGGATTCTATACCCCGTAATGATAACGTGTTTCAAGTTCAGAATTAGTAAACGCTGTGAGGTTATACTTATGGAAGCACCTAAAGCTCTTTCACAACCTCTGGTTGGTCGGGTATTCCATCCTCAAGTTGGTCCCTGTTCTATCCCCTACCTGTTGAGTTTGTTGTGCTCCTATAATCTGATAAAAAGGAACCGTATTTCGAGGATCTTACGTTAAACAACAGTTGCTAATAAAAATGATCGATTGTGTCCATCTTCCAATTCTCGTATCGCAAGAATGAAAGAACTAGTAGTAGTACTGTGCAATCTTCCATTTTCTTAAACCATTATACATAAGACAAACAAAGCAGTATTTACAATTCACTGTTTTATCTCCCTCTTTTTTAACTTCAATGAATCATACCAACACAAAACAACACCTTCAAACAATGGACTACACCAATATATAATTCAGGGGGCAGAGGTCTACCATATTGGCATCTCTCCGGCCGAAATACTCATTTAGCTAATCCCATATAGACTTTCTAGGACTCCGAGGAAGACTATCGACTCTTTCCACCCTAACATGCCCATAAGCTGCATAGTCATCATGGTATGCACACCCTTTGTGGGGTCTGCTTGTTGAGTAATAATAGTTAAAACCATTACCCCTACTAATATCTGCCTTCCCCAATGGCATAATTGGGGGTGGCCTTCCCATCCCAATCCCTACTTGAGGATCTTGTGCTGGTCTAGGTGATGGGTAACCAATAGGGTGGTGCTGGTGGTGGCTCTGGTTGTGATAATGACCATGATCATGCTGTTGAACACTGAGGCTGCCAAAGCCATTACTGTGACTTTGGAGGTTGCTCAGGCTACTAATGCTGGGAGAGCTTCGCACCCTATGCATTGGAACCCGACTGGAGTGGGAACCATTCAATGGTGATTCATGGGCCAAATCAGCAGTATGACCATCTGGGGAGTTGGATTTTGGGGAAGAACAAGCAGAGGAAGTGCTGAAAGCTCTGATTGGACTGAGCTTTGCCCTAGGGCTTGTACGGATGATGCCATTGATGGCATCAATATAACGTTGCTCTAACACATAAGGTTCAAATGCTGCATGGTTCTCTAACAAAACAGGCTTGGAAGGAAACAGGAAAGCACGAAGCATTGGAGCTCCTCCACTTTCATGGCGATCATACTCATCAAACATGTGCTTGAGATCTTCATCAGTTCTAACTGAGACCAAGGCATCAAGATCTTCAGGGACCAGTTGGTACTTGAGGACCATCTCACCATCAACCATAGCACTGAGCTTCTTCATAAGGTCTGAAATGTTGACAACAGGGCATAAGAAATTCTATCTTTGAAGAAGTTCAGGTTTTGGTTAACAAAAATACCTCAAAAGAGACAAAATTCTTTTTCACAGTACTTTCATTGTCATTACTTATTAGTATCCCAAAAACATATGATGTCCATTTTTCCAATCCAACGAAATTGAATTACTCTCATTATCTTCAACTGTAGTATCTAGTTGGAAAATCAACTTCATTGCTAAATATTCCACACACCCGGGCTAATCTGATAAGGCAATATGCAATCTAAATGCCTTTCATAGAGACACCACCTAAACTATTATCATCATTCTAATAAACAACAAATCTTGTGGCCAATTCTTGTCTTTGATTATTGAGTTATGAAACGAGGTCTATGGGGAAAAAGATCAAATAGGTTTGGGATTGAGAACCATTCTAACAAAGATCTTCAGCTTCTAATAATGCAGACCACAGTTGATGATTTTCAAAATTCCAAGTTCTTATTGGGAAAAAAAGAAAAGAAAAGCAACATTTTTGCAGGGAAACAAACAGAAACAACAAAGAATACCTGAGAAAGTGATGTCACGATGCACGGAGATGACACGTGTCTCGCCGCCGACATACTTGAGGAGGCCATCGGCGGGTCGGGGAAGAACCTTTCCGCCATGACTGACCAAGAACTTCACTTTATTCTTTGGGGACTCATCCCCAGATCCAACACTGCCACTTTCTCCCGCCATTCTACCCGATTCCGAAAACGCAGTGGTTGCGATCACAAAATCTATAAAAAAATAAAAATGTTCTTTTTTTCACTGTAATTCTCAACCCCCGATTTTGACAATTTTTCGATTCATTCAAGGTCCAATTTTGACACGCGAAAATTCTTTGTCAAAATGAACCCGAATTCAGGGGTTGCTGTCTGAAACGCAAAATTTCCGCTTGGTTCTTTAATCTAAGCAAACAACTACCACAATCCTTCAAATATTTTAGAATTGTTTTCTTCTACCTACCCCTTGAAAAACAAGGGAAACCACGAGTCAAGATGAATTCAATTGGATGATGAAAAAAGGAAAAAACTTTTGAGTTGAAACTTGGGAGAGAGAAAGAAGAAAATGAGGATGAGATGGAAGGAGTGTGATTTTGTGAAATGTGAAGAGTAAATATAATGAAGAATAAGGATTTTGGGATGAAAGAGGAAGAACCAAATTTAGGAAAAAGGATATATAGATTTGAGAGTTTAGAGGATGAATTTGGTTTACTATTATATTTCTGTGAGGCTTTGGCTATTATTCCTCTGCCACTCTATTTTCTTTCAATCCAACTTCCATAACTTCCCCCCAAAATCTCTCTCTCTCTCTCCCCTTTGAATGTCAAAGACAAAAACCAAAGGGAGGGACAATTCCATTCCCTCTATTCCCGTTTCTTCTACCTAAATTCGCATAAATTGGTCATATTACTATTTTAGCCTTCAAAATGTTCTAATTTTTTAACTTATTTTTCGATATTATTGTGAGTTGATACTTATCACTTACCAGTAATCACCACCTAATCCTAATTACCTTTTTTTTTTATCTATGGAAAATTTGGAAATAGCCCTTTCTAGTCTCTACCCTCTAACGCCAATCCCATGAGCTTCCTATTCAATTAATTCTCATTCCAATTTCCATCACGACATGACATAAATTGAAAAATTCACGCTGGATGGCTTCCCTGAAGAACTTCAGTGCAATTGCAACTAACATACTTTTGATTAGACAACAACACACACCAAGACTTCAATTAAAATCTTTCCTCTTGGGATGTTCTGACTTCTGAATTCTAGCTGTGTGATGTTTTCGCGTGAGTCACTTCATGGTGCAGTACCTGCGAGCTGTAGGAAGAGGCATGCTGAGAGTGCCTGAAGGCTAGTTAAAAAAGTTGGGTTCCCTTTCACCCAAAAAAAAGAAAAGAAACGTTGGCTTCCTTTATGGTTCTTGTGCAAGTCAATGGTTGTTATATTGGTACTTCTTTTCTTGCCGTGGTAATGATGGAATTTAGATTCAACTACCAAAGTAAACAGAATATGCTTTCCTGCTTTACAATCCTTACCCTCCCTACATATTCTGGAGGAAACAGATTTAATTGCCCGTGTGTTAATTGGATTTGGTGCATTTGTACCCGTTTCTACCTCTTTTAATTTGAAGTTTTGGTTAACTGCCTTTGTTTTACATCATTTACAAGTTACAAGTCACAAGTTTAGAATTAGAAAATCAATAAGTTATTCCACAACTAAAATAGAGTGTACCTTCAGAAAAATTGTTAAATTACAAAATACGTTATTAGTAACGATAGTTCTGATTCCATTTATAATTATTCTCGGTACCTTTTGATGAGTCTTAGGTTTCATTTTGCAGTGTGATATTAAGTAATCTGCAAGTACACCAGGTTTGATGGATTATTTTCAAGTATGGCTTTCAAATCTTGAGATAATTCCCATTTATATATATATTTTTATAAAAATATATTGGGTAAATTCAATTTTGTTGGAAATGGAGCTTTAAATCTTGACATAAACTGAAACAACTCGTAATAGTTTAAACTTCATGATAATCGAATTCGCCTCAACATCCTTCCCAAATAAAAGTAGCCATAAATATACTTTTGCTCAATGAATATTTAATAGTAAGAGTGGCAGTGAAGTACCTAATTATTGGGAGGATTTGCCAAAATTTACATATTTAGATTATCAAAAAGATTTTTTTTTATAAAAAAAAGCAATTACCTTCTCAGTTCTCAAAAAAACTGTAAAGCAGATTCCACTCTCATTTATTACTGACTTAAATAAGAGGACTATAGTCGAAGCAGGCGCTTACAGGCTCTAAAGATCTTGCCTCCCCTGTGCTTCTTCTTCATGGATCTTCTTGTCCCTATTCCATCCCCATCTATTTCATCTCCCATAGGTGATGCTATTGCCATGTACTGGTCATGGATCCTACAGTACCTCTCTGAAACTGATGAAGATCTTCTCATTGAGAATGCCCTCTTCACTGTAGCCTGAAACCCAGATGCTGAAGAAACCGAACCACTCCTTCCCAGTATCACCCCAAATCTCTCTCCATTGCCACCTTCATCTTCCCTATCAGGGGAAGAATTCTGGGTCTTGGTCTTCTTGAGCTGGCTATTAGGTTCCTCAGGTATGACTGTGTGGGTGGTTGGGGCAGTGTTCCTGGTAGGTTTTGGGGCTTGAGGAAATGAGAAAAAATCTGAGAAATCTATGGATCTTGATTTGTGGTCACTGCCAGTACTAATCTTAGAATACCCGTTCATTTTCTGATTGTTTCTGCCTCTCGATCCCTTTCTATATATGGCCTAAAGGGTACTGGAAAATTTATGGGGGAGGTAGCTGTACGCAGAGGAAATGCTAGTAAGGAAGGGAGATAGGACGAGGGTAGGGGCAGGATAGGGTAATATATACAAGGAGTCAAGGACAGTGAAGCTGTAATTATAAATGACGACGAAATATTTGACTAAAATGTCTGAGACGGCAAGGAAGTTAATAGTACATGTGGTTGAGAGCTCATGTTGACAAGACTAGTGCGAGGTAGATGTGGATGTAAAAATTGGACGCAAAAAGCATGGTAGTTGGATATGGTAATCTAATGGCCAAAAAAAAATAAATATAGTAATCTGAAGCAGAGGTACTTGCCAATAAGATGAAGACAAAGCTGAGTGAGACCGAGGAGTTCAGCAATTTTGCACGCATGGCCATAGTGGGAAAAAAAATGAAAGAGGGTTTGTAACTTTTAACCATTATTGCGTGCTGATGTAAGAAGGGCTTGGGGCTTGGTGCGGGAAGTCACATGTCCTCATGTGAGGCAGGCATTACAGGAAAAATGCATCTGGTCGATCAGTACTGTGGGGAGTGAGGAGAGTAACGTAGATTGCATCTTTGTGCTGCCAATAATCCGCAAATCATTCACTGTCGGTTGACCATGGAATCATTTTTCATTGGCATGGCTCTGTCAAATGTTAGGCAGATTAGGTGCTGCTGTCTTTTGAAACCTGCCCACTCTATAATTAAATGTATGCTCTTGTTTTTTTATTTATTTATCAAGGTATGCTCTTGTTTATAAATTTATACAAACAATATTGTGTATATATAATTTTTAATATGAATTTACACATAATGTAATAATTTCAAATATTAATTATTTAATTTGTTCTTTCTTTAATAGTTCTTCGTATAGTATTTTCTAAAATATAATTTTGTGTTGATGGGGAAAAAAAACACCCATAGTACCTTCTCATACAAAGGAATGTAGGTAGATGTGTGAATCAGGTGCAGCAATAGTACTAAGTACTAACAGTTTTCTTTATGGCCCGAGCATTAACTGTTCTGATAAATGACTTGATATATGATTATCTAAAAACAAATTAGAACGAAAATTAATCGCATTTATTTGCTACAATAAAAATATGAAATAGTTGAAATTAGAGCACATCTTATTTATATTTTATTTTATAAAATTTGGTTATTCATATAATATAAAAGTTAGTTTAAAATGATTTTTTTTATTATCAAGCAATAGTAAGTTAACCAAAATTTGTTCATCGCAATTTATTTTTGTTATCCTCATTAAATTTTCCTTTCATTCTACTAGAATACTTTGTGTTGAGAACAATAAATGTAATGGTTGTTAATCTGCTCATTAATGGTTATATTTGCTTGGTTGGTACAAGAGTCATTTTCTAGTTCTAAATGAAGAATTTTGAGGGAGCATTTACAGCTTTCATCTCATAACTGTAAATGAAAATGAGATTAGTAAATAGAGAACCAACGAGTTAATGAGATGGGGACGGAAAACAATCATAATTCATATTAGATGGGTTGTTTTTTTCATAAACAAAAGAAAAAATAATTAGCTTCAATGAGAAACAATCTCCAATATCCATTTTTTAAAAATCAAATTCGTGGTTTCAACTTTTTTGGTTGCTTTTTCCATTATTTCATTTAAGACATTAGTAGATAGACGTGTTTTGTACAAATATTTCATACATATACTCGACTTCAGTCCATACGTGATTAGCCTCAAGTCAACCCAGACAACTCATGGTGACCAAATCAACCAGTAGGCGTACTCCCAAAAATCAGAAGGAATGCTCACCCAAGATACCTAGAGTAAATCCTGCCCATCTCGGAGTAGATCGCACTCCTCAGCCTAAGGCTCAATTGTAGGCTATATATGGGGAACCTCCTCTAAGTATACACATAGAACCTTAAACACTAACATACCATATTTCACTAATTGACTTAAGTTGTTGAGCATTAAAGTATCTTTGCAGGTATACTTGATGTTGCCACTTTCGTTGTTCCATCAAACAAGACTTTCGATCCAGATAGAAAATGAGAACAAGATGCATGCATTTTTCTTTTTATTACAATTCATGGATAAGGGTATAAATAGGTCACCCTGCTTAACAGGGGTCTATGGTCTAATCTACTTTTGGCATACTTCGACCTAGCCTATTTATCAAACAAGTCATCTAAGCCTATTTAGCTAAATAGGCCTAGGCCTAGGCCTTAAAAAAAGCCTATTAAGCATAACATGTCAGCTTATTTATTTATTATAATAACATATTATTAAAATTTTATAATACTTATATGATTTAATAGTTATATATTAATATAGTTAATTTATTTTATACACAATACAATAATTTTGTTAAAAGTTAAGTATATTTAAAACTTATAAAATTTGAGCATGTTGGCTTATTCGAAATCCTTTATGCAATATAGGTCTTTAAATATGCTTTCAAACAAGCCAGACTTTTAAGTTTTCATAAAAGGTCAGGTCAGGTCAGGCTAAAAAAAAAGCCTATGATAGGTAACAGACTAGGTTAAAGCCAATGTTTTTTAAAACAAGTCAAACCTATTTAGGATAAAGCTTAGCTTAACCTAACCTATTTCCATCCGTTCTCATGGAAAGAGAATTAAGTGTGTTTGACTTGTGGAGCAATAATAGTAATATTTTTTACTTAATAAATGCATGAGAATTATTTTTTAATGAATTTCAATATGAAATAATAAGATAAACAACAAATTCTCTTATTATTTGAGACAACATTTATTGTCTATTTTTATCTGCCAAAAAATACATAAAAATGCAAACAAAAGAATATTTGGTTTTAATTTTGGACGAAAGAGGTGTTATGATAAATCTTACATCAACAAGTACAAATACAAAAGCGAAATAATAATAATAAAAAAGAGCAACATGTGTGCATACATCAATTGACTCCATTTTGGTATGCACACTTGTATTGTGAGTATAAAATGGGAAATCATTAATAATTAAATCGAATGCCCATACTTTCTTAACTTATGAGCATATTTTTGTTTCTCATCATGCCAAAATGACTGAAGTTACTTTTACAGTTTACTTAATTTTTTTTATTTACTTTTGCTATATGATTAAAGTAATTTTATTTAGACAACATTACACAATTACAATTAGGAAAAGTTACACATGTAACACTTAAGATTCAGTGGCTTGCTTAAATTATTTTGTAGTCATAGTAATCTACAATTATGAACAACTATGACTATAATAATTATATAAATAGCTTTATTCATGTAATTACACACAACTGCAAACAAGGAACGCCACTTTCGCAACGCTATGGTAATAATTATAAAACAATTACTTCATTTGAATATAATAAGGTGGAATAATGATTACTTTACTATAGATACAAGAGTACAAGAATTATGTTAAGTTGATTTGTTACTTAGTTTGTTCCAATTGTAAATGTAATTGAGCAAGTGTCATTTTCTACTGAATTACTCTTGTTATCTTATTGTTAGAACTAAGTGTAATATTAATCTAACGGACAGATCCACTGTTGTTGAACTTGAAAGGCTTGGATAAGATAGGATACTTAACTTGGTGCCTCTTTGGTTTGGTTAAAAAAATTTACCCTTTGGTTGAGGCGAAAGAAAATTGAGGAGGAGAAAAAAAATTTTAAAATTTAAAATAAAGAAAAAACTACAAAAGAAATTTTTATTTTATTTTTTTTTAAAAAATTATTTCTTTTCCACTTTTTTCTTTATTTTCTCTTCATCTGATCAGGAGAACCTTATTTTCTTTCTCTTAATCCAAAATAGGAAAAAGTTAAAAGTGTCAGTCCACAAAATCAAATCTCCAGTTCCAACAACTCAAAACTCTCTCTCTTCATAGCCTCTCATTTTTCTCTCTCTTAACTCTGCAATTTTCCCATAAAAATATCCCATTTTTTTGCTAGGGTTTGCTATACAAATCACGCATTTGCTGCCACTGCCACTGGTCGCAGTTATCAAGCTTAGCAATTGGGTGCCCACCTCCATTTTTACGAGTTCGCTTCGATTCTGAGCCTAGAAACAGTGATGAGCTCTCTTGAATTGTAATTATGTATGATTTTGCAACAAATCTCGGTTTAACCTCCAATTTTTGCTTAATTTGAAGTTGTGACTAAAGATGTGTTTGCTTTGAAGAACATGCGTGTGCTGGGGTGGGGACGAAATGTCTGAATTGTAGCTAAGCTTTTTCATTTGTGAGACAGTATGCAGAGTTGAGCGGTGTATCATAATTCATAAGGGTCAATTTTTATTTTTTGTTGTTGTTGGGCGTAAAGGGGTAAAAGCTTTACCAGTTTCGCATCAGCTTGACCTGAAAATTTCTTATATATCGGTTTAGAGATAATCTGTTAGTTTCTTTTTAAGGTTACTTACTAATCCGGGTAATCTTTACTAGTTCACAATTATATGCATTATTTGTGTGTTTTAGATAGTGAATTCATAAATTTATTTATTTGTGAAATAAGTTTTCAATTTCTGAGTTAAACTGAGCAATATGCTTAATTATGATGACATATGGAATTTTTGTTTTGATTTCAGCCAAGGAGAGTGATGTGCTGAGTTATGGCACTTAAAGTTCCAGCTCATAAAGCTGCTGAGATTGCGATTGGGTCCATTGGACGTGGTTATGATGTATCCGCTGATCTAAGACTTAAGTATTGTAAAGGAGATTCCATAAATTCACGTTTAATTGAGATAGATGAAGATGATGGAAGAGAGGTGGTTTTACCTGGTGGTGTTTCAATACCAAATGTTTCCAAATCAATAAAATGTGATAAAGGGGAACGCACTAGGTTCAGGTCTGATGTTCTGTCTTTTCAACAGGTAAATTCCATTATCTTTCTCTCTGTAATACACATTTTCCTATTTTTCTTCGAGAGGTAAATTCCATAAACATGTGTTGCTTAAATGAATTTTTTGACTGTTAATTAAAAAGAAATTGTGAGTATTCTCACGCATCATTGTACTCATTTCCTTTTGTTCTTAATGCTTTGCTTGTGACCTCTTGTTGGAATACACTTTCCTTCTTTGCTAGATAATAGATATATCAAATGATACTCTAAACAATCTAATCAACTTCCATAGAGATTTAGTTTTGAATAAACTGTAATGTAGGAATGCGGTAACTCTAGCCTCAGATTTCCAAAGTGGCATTGTCATCACTGTGAAAACTATGCTGTAATGTGACCAAAACCCTGATCTATGATAAAGGAAAACAGCTCAGCCCATTGGAAAGAGTCCCCCCCATCCCTTCATTTCTTGTGTTTTGTTTAGTTTTAGCATGGAACTCTCTCTATGTGGTCATTTGGAGATGAAATTTGTATTCGGAACGATGTGTCATGGTTAGTTTGCTTTAACACTCAGTGGCCAAAAAATCATCTTAGAATTATGAATCTGTTAGGTTTCTAAAGGTTGTTGAATCATATTTCTGAATGCTTTTGAAGGAGCAAAACAAAATATTTCTTTTATTTATGATTTGCAATTTAACATTCATGATGAGAGTTCTTTTTGCCAACAATTTAAGTTTTTAACAGTGCTTACATCTTCTCCCTCTCACTGGCTGTTTGCTTCTTTTAAATGTTTTCAGATGTCAGAGCAGTTCAATCAGGAATTATCTTTGACTGGTAAAATACCCTCAGGCCTTTTCAATGCAATGTTTGAATTCTCTGGGAGTTGGCAGAAAGATGCAGCACATACCAAGACCCTTGCTTTTGATGGGGTATTAATTACACTTTACACTGTTGCATTAGAGAAGTCTCAGATGGTACTCTGCGATCATGTTAAAAAAGCTGTTCCATCATCATGGGACCCACCTGCATTGGCAAGGTGAAACATCAATCTTTGGAAATGTAATATTGATCAAATGGTGAAGCTATTTTCAATTTCCATGTCTAGTGAAATATTATTACCCTCTGAATTCTAATTTTGACATCTTGGTCGGTTCTTGAAATTATGGGTATCTGCTCTAATGTCTAGTTTCTTAAATGATTTGAGGTTCTGTGGGTCTTTGGCTCTCTTTATATAAAGATTCATTACATAAAAAAATGGAAAAGAAATTTAGTGATAATAGAATAGATATTTAAGTTTACGTGGGTCAAACATTGCGCAATTTCTTCCTTTGTAATTTGCTTGCCTCTGAGTTAACACACAAGTATTAAATCCTTAACTAGAATTCAGTAGAGGTTTCTCCAATTTTTGTTTGCATTGGCTGAATGCTCCAATCATGTTGGGACTAACTAGAGGGTGCAAGCTTAAATTGATTGTCCTAAAAATTATTTAATACTATTAGGATTGATTCTTCTCTTTATCATATAAATATATTTTGATTTGAGACTCTGGCCAACTATTGGTATTCACAATTATCTCAGGTTTATTGAGACCTTTGGCACCCATATTATTGTTGGTATGAAGATGGGAGGAAAGGATGTAATATATTTGAAGCAGCAGCACTCATCAACTCTCCAACCTGCTGATGTTCAGAAAAGATTGAAGGATATGGCTGATAGGAGGTTTCTGGATGCCAATGGCCAATATAGCATTTCTTCTGATCAAGTTTTCTCAAATGACAAGGTTTGTCAAAAACTTCACTTTGTTTTTCCTTTTCATGATTCATTTCAATTCAGAATATTGAAAATCATTGTTACGCATCTTTCTTTTGCATTTTTGTCTCTGATTTTAGTAGTAGCTTAGCTCTTCTCACGTTACAAAACAATTATACTGATAATGGCTAAAGAAACAATACATGACTGTATATAACCTCTAGTCTTATATAAATTTCTATACCTTCATTTTTAACAATTAGACTCTCATTTTTCACAAAGTATTTTTTATGAAAAGAGAAATATTGAAAGCAGTAACTTTGTACTTCGCCATTTCTGCCACATGATTTTTATGTCTCAAAGAGGCTTCAACAAGGGGGTCAGATTTGTTTGAAACTTTTATCCATGTGTAGGTCATTAGTAACAAATTAGAGGCCTAGGTTTTCCCAAAAAAAAAAAAGGAATTGGAGGCCTAGATCCCAAGAAAATGTGTAGTGTAATTGAACGTGTAGGAGGAAATGCATGGAGTTTTATTATTGTTCATCCTGCTATGTAGATAATGCTATTTCATGGAAACATCACAATATGGTTACTTCAGAGTGGATGGTACTGAGATTTGATTAAGTTTTACACTGTATTGTGTTTTGCTATGTCATGCATTTAGCATTGGTTCGCCCCCCACCCCCACATATAATATTGTTAAACATGTAAAATAAATTTATCATTTGATTGCAAGGTTTGTGAATTGTAATTATTGTGTCAAACTAATTGATCTCAAATGATAATATTCTCTTTGTAATGTTAACTCATGTCGATTCTTGTTGGATTGGAGGTATCTAATCAATTGTGCTTGCCTTCAGTTTGGGATCAGGGAGCAGAGGCTAACATTTGCCAATATTAGTCCATCAAGTTCTTATTCACATAAGGAGGTGCGCTTCGAGCATTAACCTTGAGAAAATATTTTTAATAGATATTTCTATTAGCGCATTGTCCTTAAATTATTTTTTATCACAGGATACCGTAAGCATTTGCAAGAGGAGGGGTGGAAGTGATAACAGAAATCTATCCCATAATGAGTGGTTGCAGACTGTTCAATTGGAGCCTGATGTGATCTCAATGTCTTTCATTCCAATTACGTCTCTATTGAATGGAGTGCCTGGGAGTGGATTCTTGAGCCATGCCATAAACCTTTATTTACGATGTGAGCAAAATTGGTACTCCCATTTGCATATTCAGATTTGCATCTATTCTATGTGAATAACATTACTGTATGCTATTGGATTATAAGTGTTGCTCATGATGTCTTAGGCTAAGCTGTTCTATTAGATACAAAATTTTAATGAGATCATATAGTTTATGGTTTGAGTTCTATGATATTGTCTTATATGTGTTATGACCTACCTGTTGCCAATGTCCATCATATTTAAGATCTGAGATCTGAGATCTCTTCTCCGGAGGCTCTGGAGTTACACCGCCTCCCTTCGCCGTCTGTTCATCCTCACGTGACCTCAGTCGTGGTCATTGACTAGGTCTCACGCGCGTGGATCTCACGCTCTGTTGTTTTTTTCCCCGGTTGTTCACGCGCCGGCGCGTGAGGGTGCGTCGCTGTTTTTCCGGCGTTATTTTTTCTGGGTTTTGTTCGATCCATCATCCCGTTCTTTCTCCGGCAGCTTTCGTCTCGGTTCAGCCCAGCCACCTTCGTCGCCCTGTATTTTGAAGTTCTGCACCTGTTTTCCTGCCCACTTTCTCTTGTCCAGAGTTAGGATTTCAGATCCGCTTCTCTGTTTGTTGTTCGGAGATGGGGGAACTCACTTTGTGAAGCTGTTGTTTTCATGGAGTTTCTCTGCCGTTTTTGCTTCTAATGGGAAGAGTTAAGCGGATTGCTATTGAAGCCAAGTGTTTTGACCTGATCCTTGACAATGAGGGGAGTTTTTTTCGTCTTCAAGTGATAGAGAGAGGTCGGGGTTTCTTAAATTCTTTACTGCTGGGCAGAGATGCCTCTTTTTGGCTGCTTTCTACCCTCAAGAATAACTCTTTGATCTCTTCCCCTACCTTCATTAGACGTTTTGAAGGAGAAGGTAAAATTTTTGCTGTTTCAGGTAGAAACAACCGAGGGAGTTATGTTTTGGTGACAGAATTCTTTGGTAATGGAAGGAGGAGCTCGATTTTTATTCCTCAGGGTCGGTTTTATGGGGGTTGGTTTCATTTCAGCAAAGCTCTTTCAGCGCTTCTGAATTCTGACTCTTCAAAGTGCTCTACGGGACAATCCAAAGAATTTTTTTCAATAAAACAACGAACGTCTTTTGGGACTAGTTCCTTCGCTGAAGTGGTTCAGGCTAGAGGTAAGGATAAAGATTTTAGGCCTTGTCCAATTGCAAATCAGAATTTTAAGGGACTGAGTTATGTCGTTTACGGGAAGGCCCCGTAAAATTTTGAGAATTATGTTAATGTCTAATGGGAAGAGACAAATCTGTTGGGTTTTAGATGGTATTGAACAAGACTTGAGTGTCGTTGTGTTCTTAGTGTGTCGATCCGAAGCTAAGGGTGGTATCCAGGTTGGGGCCAAAGATTCACCCTCTTCAGCCTAATTGGTCATCAAGGAAATCTAAAAGGGCTGAGAAAAGGCCTCCTAATTTTCACAAAATATGGGTTCCCAAAACGAAGCCTTGTAAGCTAGTTTTAGGAGAGCCTTCGCTTGCTATAGATAGACCTCCTTCATCCACCAAGGCCTTTGATTGTGTTAAAAGAGCTCAAGAGTGTTTAAGCTCGAGATATAATGATGGATGACGGGCTCAAGTTTCGAGACGAATGAGGAAGGGGAATTCGAGTTCTAAAAAATAATGTGCGGCGCCGATTGTGAGAAAAGGAGGATTCTAACTTTGATTGATTGGTGTTCTCTTCTCGGGGCTTAGTTGAAGAATTTGATTCGGACTTTGATTTAGAAGATCTTCAAAGAGAGCGAGTACATTTCTTGATAATTTGCATGAAATGGTTTCAGAATTACCTAAGGAAAACTCCTCTCTCTCTGAATTTGAGGAGATTTTGAAAGACATTCCAGTTCTCTTTGAACAACCAGATAAAGTGGCAGTAGAGGAGCCAACTTCTCGTCTTGGAGTTAGTATTAATCTTGAGAAGGGCGATAACGTTCAATCTAGAGCTTTGCCCTCGTCAGGGATTGATTGTCCAGTCTCTTCTTCCCTTGATCCCCTTTTTCCTCCCTTTGTTGTTTCATGTTTTCCTGATATTGACAAGTGTGCTCAGTCTTCTGTTATTTTTTCAGGGAACAAGTTAGAGGGGTTTTCTCAAGGAAATGGTCTCCTTCCCATTCCGTTTTCTCATGCTTCTTCTTCCGGGATAAATAATGCCAAGGAGTTATCGCGGAGGAAAACGTAAAGCTTTTTGTTGTAGTGAGGAGGCAATAGATGAGGAGGCAAAAGATTTCTCGTGTTCGCATCCCCTTTTTAAAGATATGGGGGTCAAGGTGGTTTTCCCTTTGGATGGTCCTAGGATCTTAGTGGAGTCTCCGGTTACTTATGATCGGAAAAAAAAGAAATTGTTGAAAGAGTTAGATCGTTTGGCTTCTTCTGTTAACTATGGAGGTAAAATTGGGAGGCGGGAGAGTAAGTCTCTTAATGAAGTTGCTTAGTTGGAATGTTAGAGGTTTGGGCAGTTGTGCGAAGAGAAAGAGAGTGAAAGAGGTCATCTTAAAAGCAACGCCCGACATTGTCATGCTCCAAGAGACAAAGTTTGAGTGTTTGGATACGTTGTCTATTAGGGATATTTGGGATTCTAGATTTAAGGAGTGGGAGTGTTTTCCTTCTCTTGGGGCTTCAGGAGGTATGTTGTTGATTTGGGATACTAGATTTGCGTCAAAGATTGATTCTTTTCATGGTAACTTTTCGGTTTCTTCTCTGGAGATTAAGGGTCGTGGTTCTTGGTGGTTTTACTTACATACATGGTCCTAAGCTGTCCTAGACAAAGATCCTTTTTGGGAGGAGCTAGGCTTTACGTTTGGCTTTTGTGGCCCTAATTGGTGTTTGGGTGGGGATTTCAATGCTATTAGATCTCTGAGGAAAAGTTAGAGAGCGATTCTCTTACGGCTTCTATGAGGGGGTTTTGATAGCTTTATTAGAGTGTTTCCTTAGAGATATTCCTCTCTCGAATGCCGGAGTTCACTTGATTCGGCTAGTTAGGATTCACCACTTTGTTGCCTCTAGGTTGGATAGATTCCTTTTTACCAATTCTTGGGAGGATGCTTTTAGGATCTAGTGCAAGAGACTACTGTATGTCGCCATTTGCGATCACTTCCTGTTGTTCTTGAATCTTGCAAGTTGAGATGGGGACCCCACTCCTTTTAGGTTTGAAAATATGTGGCTTGGTCACCACTCTTTTCTCCCACTTAGTTAAGGAAATTTGGAACTCTTCTTACGTAGAAGGTTGGGAGGGCTTTAAAATAATGAGGAAGCTTAAGACTCTCAAGGAAAATTTGAAAGAGTGGAATAAGTCTATCTTTGGTGATATCTATGTTAAGAAGGAGGAATTGCTTAAGAGATTCACTCTTTGGATAGGTTAGAGTTAGATAATTTTTTAGCAGAGAGGACAATAGATTCGAGAAGACATAAGTTGAGAATAGAGTTAAATGAAATTTTGCTTAGGAGGAAACTAGTCGGAGACAAAAAATGAGGATCCAATGGGCTAGGGACGGAGATGCTAATTCCAAAAGCTGTTTCATAGGATGGCTTACGGGAGGCGGAGGAAAAGCTTAATAAAAGAGTTGGAAGCTGGAGAATGGTTGTGTTGTTAGAGATGTTGAGGTTATTAAGTCGAGAGATCACAAGATTTTATGCGGACTTATTTCTTTGAGGATATGCCCCATAGACCACTTCTTTGAGGATTTGGAGTGGTGCCCTATTTCTCCTGAGAAGGCTTGTAGTTTGGAAAGACCTTTTTGAGGAAGAGGAAATTCGTAAGGCTGTCTTTGCTTTAGGAAAAGACAAAGCGCTGTGAGATGGGTTCTCTTTAGCTTTCTTTCAAGATTGTTGGGACATTGTCAAACCTGATCTGCTTAAGGTGTTTGCTGAATTTTTCGTCAATGGTAAAGTTGGTACCTCTATGAACTCTACTTTCATCTCTCTTGTTCCTAAGAAAGATAGATCGGTTAAAGTTAAAGATTTTCGTCCTATTAGCCTGGTGTCCAGTGTTTACAAGATCATTACTAAAGTTCTTGCCTCTAGGTTAAGTGAGGTCATTTCCGATACGATTTCTGAGAACCAAAGTGCTTTTATCCCTGGTAGACAGATCCTTGATGCTGCTCTTATAGCTAACGAGGTAGTAGATGATGTCAAAAGTCTAAAGAAAAAGGGGCTTGTCTTTAAGTTAGATTTTGAGAAAGCTTATGATCGTGTTAACTGGGGTTTTTTGGATAAGGTTATGGATAGGAAAGGGTTCGGAGAGAGATGGAGAAAATGGATTTCTGGGTGTTTATCCTCTTGTACTTTCGCAGTAATTATTAACGGTGAACCTAAATCTTGGTTTAAGGGTGAAAGAGGAGTTAGGCAAGGTGATCCGTTATCTCCCTTTCTCTTTACTATAGTGGTGGATGTTCTTAGTCGTTTGGTGTCTAGAGCTGTGAGTAATGGTTTGGTTAAGGGGTTATCTGTTGGCTCGGAAGGGATTTTGATTTCTCATCTTCAATTTGCCGATGACACTATCCTCTTTTTGGAGCCAGATGCGGAATCCTTTGTGAATGTTACACATCGTTATTAAGGTTCTTTGAGATTGCATCTGGCCTTAAAATTAATCTCTCAAAAAGTGGTCTGGCGGGGATTAATGTCGATAGTCAGATTTTGACTGCTTTTGCTCTCTCGGCAGGGTGTCAATCCCTTCATTGGCCCTTGGTTTATCTAGGTATTCCTTTAGGAGGGAACCCTCGTGCTCTGTCCTTTTGGGATCCGGTGGTTAGTAAAATTTCCAAGCGTCTAGATAAGCGGAAAGGTGCTTTTTCTCTTTGGGAGGTCGGATCACCCTTGTCCAATCTTGTTTATCTTCCATCCTCTTTATTTTCTATCCTTGTTTAGCATCCAGGTGGGCATGGCTAAGAAAATAGAGAGAATAATGAGGACTTCCTTTGGTCGGAATTCGGAGAATACTGTTAAAGATCACCTTGTCAGTTGGGAGATTTGTTGTAGACCTAAAAAAGAGGGAGGGTTAGGTCTTGGTAATTTGGTGTCTAAGAATGTTGCTTTGGCAGGTAAGTGGCTTTGGCGTTTTCCTTCGCATTCTTCTTCTTTATGGCATAAAATCATTCGAAGCAAGTATGGCATGCATTTAAATGGGTGGGACACCATTTCTGCAAGTAAAGCTTCTCACGCTTGTCCGTGGAAATTCATAACACAAGGTTTACCTTCTTTTTCTTCTTTTTTGTCCTTTCGTTTGGGAGGCAGATTCGGAGGATTAGATTTTGGGAAGATAAGTGGGTGGGTAATGTCCCCACTTTTGGAGGCTTGTCCTAGACTTTTTCGTCTTTCTTCCTTGCATAATACTCTGTTTGTCGGTTTACTCTTTTCTTAACTTAGTTCTTGGAATTTTCATTTCTTTGAAATTTGCTTGATAGAGAGGTTAGTGAGTTACAATTTACTGTTATCGTGCTTGATTCTACTCATCTTTCTTACGAAGTTGATAAAAGAATGCGGGCGCTTGACCCTTCGGGAGTTTTCTCTTGTAAATCCTATTTTCAATTCTTGACTCACTCCCCCAATAGAGTTTATTTTCTTTTGGACAAGTTAATTTGGAAATCAAAAACTCCTGTAAAGGTCAAATCTTTTGTTTGGACTGCTGTTCTTAACAAGATTAATACTAATGATATGCTTGAAGCGCGAGACCTCTTCTGCCTTGTCCCTAATTGGTGTATTATGTGCCGTTCTACTTGAGAATCGGGAGATCATCTCTTCCTTCATTGTTCTCACGACACTTATATGGAATAAGTTGTTCGGGATCTTTGGAGAGTCTTGGGCTTGTCCCTTAAGTACGAATCGATTTCTTGCTATGAACTTTAGGGGTTTTGGTTGTCGTAAAGAAGCAAGGACTCTGTGGCTTTGTCTTGTTTTTGCCATTCTTTGGTGTTTATGGTTGGAGAGAAATGCTCGAATCTTTCAGGATTCTTTTGCTACTTTGGATTGTATTTGGGATAGGATTGTGGTTTTAGCTTCTCTTTGGTGTTCTGCGCATGGTTGTTTTAGAGGGGTGTCTTTGTCAGACATGCAAAGAGACTTACACCTCTTTTGTATGGTGTAAACACCTAGTTTCTTGGTTTCTGTTTTCTCTTGAGGATGTCTTATCCTCTTTTATGTTTTCTGTATTTTCTCTTCTCTCTCAATAAAATCTCTTATTCTATCAAAAAAAAAAAAAAAAATTAATAAAGTTGCAAAAGCCATCTCAGCCCCTCTTTTGTAGCACTGAGAAGCAATTCTTGAAAGTTGATTTAACTTGGAAAGTAGTTCTTCATATGAAAAATCATTCATTACTGCAAACAAGCTATCATTGACAGTTAGTTGTATTGTAGGATGACTTCTAGTCCCTCCTGTACCCCTTTAACTGTTCTTGTTGTATGACCGTAAATGCTTATGATCTTTGTCTGTATGGATTCAGACTTCCCTTTACTCTCGTTGAAAGTTGATTTTCTTCTGTCCTAATGCATAATATATTAATATGTTCACAGAGTTAGCGTATCCCCAGGAATCTTATTATCTTATGAAGTTTGATTGATCTATAATCACTGAAAATGTAGAAAAGGAACTAGTGAAAGTATTTTTCACAATTTTTGTGGTTTAGAGTGGTGCTTCCTAATAAAAACTGGGTGAAGCAGCTTTATTTTTGTGAGAAGCAGGAGACTAAGAAATGCTTTCTGATTCAATATTTTTGTGCTTCTAATAGATGTTACAAGTATAATGGTTGTGTTCCATATTATGATGAAGTTTGCAACTAATTCTTGTGCAAACCTAATATCATATAAAATACTTAAGATCCACCTTCCCACACGAAATGACATTTCATTGGAGAAATCTGTGTGCTAGCTTTTGAATGTGTATAGATGGCTCCCACAAGGACTTCAAAATGTTGAAGCATTGCGTTGTAATATCAAGTGCTGAAGCATAACAAAGGACACACTTACTAGTAGAATAGTAATTAAATGTTAGTACAATCATATACATTATCCCAGGCCTGGATTTTTGACAGCTTGAAAGTAAATTCCCATGGATTACCTTTTATCATTTATTTATCTTCATTGTTGGTTCCACATAAATTATATTAACTAGTTTAAAATGCTTCATCATTCTGCGTTGATTCTTGCAGATAAGCCACCAATTGAAGAGCTCCACCAGTTCTTGGAATTCCAGCTGCCAAGGCAGTGGGCACCTGTGTTCAGTGAACTTCCTCTTGGTCCACAACGGAAGCAACGGAGCTCTGCATCTTTACAGTTTAGCTTCATGGGGCCAAAGCTTTATGTGAACACCACACAGGTAAATGTTATTTCTTCTTGGTCCTGGACTTCCACATATTCATTGGCTGTGCCTCTATGGATCATAAGAAAATCATGTTCATGTCCTATGGTTGGTTTGTTAGTAGGGAGGGAAGAAGGAAAAAATGTGTGGAAGGAAAATTTGTATGCAATACCTTTTAGGATTTATATTTTTATTAGCATGTAGTGGAACCTACTCATGCAAATAAAGATGCATCTTTCTAGTTCATGGGGTATAAACTAAAACTATTAATGTATTCTATTGTTAACATTCGTCAACTCAGCATTTTTCTAACTTGGACATTCTAGTTTGTTGTCATTGATTCTCTATTTCGTTTTGTTTTTGGGTGAAACTTAGGTGAGTTTATTGTACTTTAGTTTTTTGTTTGTAATAGTCTACAGCACATAAGTTCTTTAAAAGCATCCTCAATTCATGAATGTTGGTAACTTGTAACCTTTATGCTAAAGCCAGGAATACTTGTCATGTTATGACAGGTTGATGTAGGTAAGAGGCCAGTGACTGGTCTCCGTCTTTATCTCGAAGGTAAGAAAAGCAATCGGTTAGCCATCCATTTGCAGCACCTTTCATCTCTTCCAAAAATCTTCCAGCTTGAAGATGATCCAAATGGAAACTTTCCGAGGGAGTCCTGTGATAGGAAATTCTATGAGAAGGTTCAATGGAAGAATTTCTCTCATGTGTGCACTGCTCCTGTGGAATCCGAGGAGGATCTTTCAATAGTAACTGGAGCACAATTACAAGTTGAGAATTATGGCATAAAAAATATACTATTCTTAAGACTTCGATTCTCAACTGTGTTGGGAGCTAAAGGAGTAAAGCATCCTGAGTGGGATGGATCCCCAGGGCTGGCAGCCAAGTCAGGACTCATATCCACTCTAATTAGTCAACACTTCACAGCAACATTTCAGAAGCCACCTCCACGTCCAGCAGATGTTAATATAAATTCTGCTGTCTATCCGGGTGGCCCTCCTGTTCCTGTTCAAGCTCCCAAGCTTCTCAAATTTGTTGACACAACTGAGATGACCCGAGGACCACAAGAGACTCCTGGCTATTGGGTTGTCTCTGGAGCAAGACTTCTTGTTGAGAAGGGCAGAATCTCTGTCCGGGTTAAGTATTCTTTGTTGACTATAGTATTACCAGATGAAGAGATGTTGGATGATCAGTAGCTGATTCTTTCTTTTTTGGTCTTGCCTTCAGTAGAACACTGAAAGTGTTCATTTTTAAGGAGTGGGAGATGGGGAGAGAGGAGGGGAGGGGAGGGAAGTTATCTTCGTGAGAAATTGGTCTTACTTTTGGTAATCAGGGAGGCCATTTTTAGAGAGAAAGCATAATTCTGCCAAACATAAGAAGTTCAACAGGGTGGAGGGAGGGGGTGGATTTGTTGGGTGAGATTGTGATGTGTATGGTTAAGTGAAAGTTACGTAAGGAGTGCGGAGGCTTTTCCCTCCTACAGGAGTTATGCTTTTAATTTAAGTCATACATTTTTACAGTCCAGCAGAATGACTTATTGAAAATGACTACTAGAAATCAATTCCACAGGCTTCTGGCTAATGACCTTATGTTGTTTTGATAAGATCACCGTGAGAAATTATGGTGTAAAGTGTAAACTAAATATATTACATTATATATATATATATATATATATATATATATATAAATCAATCACAGTGCATTGAGAAATTATGTCATATTTCTCAATACTCATTCCGGATCTGAGTTAGTTGGCTCTTAAGCAAAGCATTTCTGATGGTGGAGTGGATGAACGAATACTGATGGTGAGCAATAAATAGTAAAGATGGATGGGAGAGTAAGGGCTTACAAAAGTGGGACTCACAAACTCATGTCATATCATCTAGGCAATTGCCTACATGATCCACCTGTTGAATTTTTTGCCGGATGATCATTGCATTAGGCTTATCAACTTGCCATTCATACATGGCGGCTAATATACTTTTAGGATTAAGTGCGTATATCACTTGTTACATAACTGCTTGTTTCTGTACTTATCATGATTGGAAACTATTAGTTACTTGGTGCTTTGAAAGGACGAGGGGACCCGGAACTAGAATTTCCATTTGGATTTGCTGGTCTGGTAGCTTTTTTTATTTCACTAGCACCGATTTCCCAATACATATGGCACTGATTTTTTGGCTAAAATTTGCAAGGAACAGGTCTCAATGATTTGATATATAAATACAATAACTAGAGGTTTGCTGGTGCTTTATTGTAAGTTTTTTATTTTATAAAAGAAAAAGCCTAAATTAATACAAAATTATGTTCATGGGAAGGCCAATAAATCCCTTTAATTGGGCAAGGCAGAAAACCAGGTTGGGAAATTTAGGTTGGATACTGCTGCCCATGCAATCAAGACGAAGAAACCAAACACAAAGATGCTAAAACCCAAGCCTCAGCAAATCATAAACCGCAAGAGAATTATCATAATTCCTTTTAATTTCGGTCTAGGAAATCTACATGAGGAATGCAAAATTGGGAAGTATCAGACAAGAAAAATAAAAAAAAAATATTTGTGCTAGAAGTTGAGAACTTTTCGTATTTATGATCTATGATGACCCTGGATGTCCCTAAATATGTTGAAGCTTTTTTCTTCCTCCTGAGGTCCCGTCTCAAAGTTCAGTCTTAATAATAATAACTACATCCTAAATAAAACATTCCTATCAGTCATAGTGTTCGTTTGTTAGAAGTGGGCTTCACTACCACATTTTAGAGGGGAAGAGGAGGGGAGGGAAGTTGGTAGTTCTGCTTTCTCTTGTTGAAAATGCATTAAGAAAACATATCTGATGGGGAAGGGGAAGGACGACAAGTGGTGAGTGGTGACAGACAGTGAGTAAAATAGGGTGCAGAGATGGATAGGAGAGAGTAAAAAGGAAATCTAGCTGCTACCACAATCAAATGAAGGACGTATAGTGAGCAACTTCTGAAGAAAATCAAGTCGCAAGTTCACAAATTTGAGGGCATCTGTTACGATGATTGGCTGATTTGGCAGGAAGGACAGTCAACACAGAAAAAGCAGGCTCAACATTTTGATATATAATAAATACGATATGTATGTATAAAATTGACATAAGTTGGCCGTCTCTACCCGAGTATCTCTATACATAGAAATTCATTGATAATAAATTGTAGGTTAGAAAATTTTGTGCTAATTAAATACAAAATTATGTTCATGGGAAGGCCAATAAGTCCCTTCCCTTGGACAAGGCAGGGGAGCAGGTTGGGCGATGTAGGTAGGATATTGCTGCCCTGGCATCAAGACTGAGAAATCAGACGCATAAGATGCTGGAACCTGTGACAAACGACATCACAACATGAATTTCAGAATAATTATTGAGTTTTGTACATGTATTGTCATCCACAGACATTCCATTGTGCTACATCTAAAGCTAATTTTTCCACCTTTCTCTCTTTTTCTTTCCTTCGGTGACTTTGTTTAGAGCAAGAACAAACATATGCTACCAGAAATGACATTGCCTTAATTTCAGTTGAGGACTTGGTGGTTGAAAATCTACGTGATGAATGCTCTTATCTTTGTTTCTAAAAAATGGGAAGAATTAGACCAAAAATAAGATTTGAACTATTTGCGCTGTGCTAAAAGTCGGGATATACACACATACACACACACACATCTTAACAATGACCCTCAATAATGTCGATACAGATGTTGAAACATGAAGCACATAACAAAAGAAACTCACCTTTTATGATTGAATGACCAATTTTCAATATAGAATAACCACTTTTAATAATGAAGTAATCACCAACTTTTCATGGTCAAACATGTTTTCTGGGTGGCCTGCAGGTCATTCTCCTTTACTTAAAAAAACAAATGCTCAAATTTTGAAGTGTTAAACAAGATTACGTATCTCAGAAATCAAGTTAGATGTCTTCAATTTTTTGCCTTTATGACAGTGGATAATTATTTTGTTAAGTTCTTAACCAACATGGGTTAATTATCAAGTCAAATTTTTTTTTCCAGGCAGAGATGTCAGATCCTAGAAACACCATCATATACAAAAAAAAGTAAAATACTGAGGTAAAATATTATGAAGAGACTTACTGTTTGTGTATTTCCATGTTTACCGGTTGGTACTGGCTCCTGAGGACTGCCCAGCATAGATTCTGGCGAGGAAAACTGTGGGCTTGGTTTAAACAAATGTTCAAATATGGCCATTATAAGAAACATTGAAATCAAAATGGCTGTGGCAACAAAACCAAAAGAAATAGCACTCATGGATGTCCCAAAGCTTTTCCATGGAGCTTCCTCATCAACTCCTGTTTGCGATGGACCTGGGTTTGAAGTTGTGTACATGTTCCATGGCTTTGATCTTTCAGTGTTTAAATCGCTCATAGTAGAGACCACAATTTTTTTTTTCCTTTTTCAATCTATCAACTTTTGTTTTTGTTCTTCTAAAGAGAAAAGGAACAGATAAAGAATCACTGGCTGCAGATAACCATAAATATATGATGGAAGCCAAGTTAGAAGAGCCTGCAGCTTACAAATTCTCTTTTAAAAATATCTTTGTTCATTTGAAGAGAAGTTCAATCCTGAAACAAATGAAAAGAGAAAGAATTAATAGTCTCTTGTATAAAGAAGGTCATAGTACAAATGGGAAACTTTTTAAGATACTAAGTAACATCAAACATTTCTTAAAGAGGCATTTTACAGAAATTTTCTTTTCTTTTTCTTACTTATTTTTTATTAGTTACTTGTGGGTAATAGTCTATTCCACAATTAAAATCATCAAAGGGAAGATATACATATCACCAAGTATAGGATAGTTCGTAGTGCTCCAGTAAATAAATCATCAAGTGGTGTCTGCCAAAACACATAAGAAAAAGCATAATCATGGTATTTTTTTGCAGGAAATGGCTAAATTCCCTTAAGTAGCTTAAAGAATCTAGAACTCAGTCACATTTGGGGGAAGCGTTATCATGAGAACCTAACTCAGAAATATACAGTCAGATTTCATGAAACTCATTTGCATTAAACAGGAACACTAATTTGGTCCATATTTTCATCAAATTTTGGTAAAGGACAGTTACATTGCTTGATAAAATTATTTGTTTTTAGCCATTCGTGTGATGTTTTTTCATATCACATTCCCTTTCTCACATGTCATTTCTCTCATTCCTACAATGGTGTCTATGGCTAAGACTAAATTTTGGTCAAAACTACAATATCAACAGATCCCATGTAAGGCTAATTTTATATATGAATCTGGAACAAAGTGGCATCCAATCTTTGCATAAGTTAATGCATTATTAAGCATCTACAAATACAAGATGATTCAAAACAAAAAAGAGTGGAGAGAAATGAAAGGCGCATGTGTGAAGCTTACAACTCTTCAATTTTGAAGGCATTCATACGAAGTCATTGACACCGGACAATAGAAGTAACCATGAGAAGTCTTAAAAGGCATGATAAGATGAGAACTTCAAGTAAAGAATTTCAGAGAAAAAATTGATGGCATAAGGTAATTATATCAAATGCTACAAGCACATGTATGACCTAATAGAAGCTTATGCTTAAATCATGATATAAAAAAGGAATTTACCACAAAATAAATTGTATAAAGACCAGAAAAATTGATTAATTTCGAAGGAGATGATAAATTCAAACAGCACCTCTAAGAAAAGATTTAGCAAAGACAGAAAGTCAATATTACCCAGAAAATGCAGCAGAACAGGTTAGAACAAGCATTTAGAAATGCCAGTGAGACAGTAAGAGCAAGATTAACACAATGCCCATCCTTGATGATAATTGGCTCCATGTCAATAGACTATGCATCATTCTCTAATAAATTAAGAGAAATAATACAAATTAACCCAAGAGAATGAACTTACCTTTCAGTTTTTCTTTGTGATATGGGATCACCATGAAGTATGGTGTTCCAGTTTCTTAACTGCCATCTTTTAAGACAAGAAGAGCACACTTCTCTATGCGTCACACAAGCATGATGCTCAGCACGGTTAGCTTTATACCCAATAGAAAATGTAAAGACAAAGCTCTATGATAATCCTATTGGTACACTTTTCTATTTATGTTCCCATGTCGATGATCCTGATGCCTAACTTCTTGAATACTATACGTTGTCAGAAGAAGCAAACTTAAAGAAATAAAAAAGAATGGGCCTTGCTGTCTGGAGAGCCAAAACAAGAATTTTCAGCAAGTGCTTTTGAAACTAAAAGTAGTCATATTTTAAAGCTGGATTTCATATCTAGGTTGTTGTAGTTAATCCAACTCTTTAAGTCACATGAATAGTGGCTCTTCGTGGGGACAAGTGCAAGCAATAATTTCCAACCACTCCTATTAGAAATGACAACATTGCATAGATGAATATGAATCTAATAATTACATGCATCTAAATATAACAATTTTCGTGATAAACATGATTATTTCTATAATTAAAATTAATACAGTAATACACCGAATAAAAGGATATACACACAAGTTTGGAAGTGGAGAAATATTAAAGATGAAAAAGAAACTGAAGGCAGGAGCATGTTCGTGACATTGAGGATTAACGCCTAAAGGTCTCTCTTTGATAACATTAATGTTTAGAATCCCCCTCAATTCCAACATAACCATTCAAATGTAATCATGAGAAAGATTGCACTATCTAACTTTCATAATCTCATAAAATCTCCACTGATTAAAAGATATAAAAAGAAGAGAAAAAGGCTGCTGCAATATTGTGCAAATACTAACTCATACATTACAAAAGAAAGCCAAAAATAAAAATGAATAAAGCACAAGAAAAATAATAGTAATGATTATTATAATAAATAATTAGGAAAAGGGAGAGGGGGGAATGAAAGTTGGACATCTTACAGCTAAGCAGTAGCAGAACAGCCATGATTCAAGAGAAGAAAGAAATTGGTTTATAGGGAAAAAGGAACAAAGCTAGTAAAGCGGTGATGTAGACCACTTTCATTCCTCATGTTCCGCCTAAAATAACCTGGTTAAAAGGAAAACCATAGCTTTTGTCAGAAACACAAGAGGTCAAGAGCCACTGGCTATTGCCATTTGCAAAGTTTCATGTTGAGCAAAGTGCACAAGAAGACACATTTCTGCCCAAAGTAATTAGTAAATCAAAGAAAAGAATGAAGCAATAATTAACAGAAAAATGATTAAAAGAAGAGAGAGATAAGAGAGAGAGAGATTGCTTTTAAACTCTAATGCATTGAGTAAACATCTTTTGTCAACGAGACAATCACACTGAGTGATATGAAAGCTTATCTAGAACTATCTTCCCCGAAAAAGGGAAATAACCCACAAAAAAAAGAAAAAAAAAAGTGATGAATTTGAGGAGAAAGGGAGGGAAATAGATGCAAACATCACTGTCACCTTACAGAATGACAATCAATTGGTTTTAGATGACATTGTAAGAACTACCATCAATAATTATTATTGCCCAGTTGACACGGATGTAGGGATAAATTGTGGGCTCCTTACCCTTCAGGCTCTCTGAGTACTTGCATTTAAAGTAATGCAAAGAATAAGAGCACAAATTCTCAGTTATTTGAAAGATAATCATACATTACATACCCAGTTTCAAAGCATACAGCTAACGCCATTGGCATGTAAGACATGTTTTTAACAAAAGAAGATGGTCCCATGACAAGAAAGCGCACTAAAGAAAATGTTGAAAAACCGATTGAAGCATATATGTCTCCATCTTAAGCAACCTTGACTTTTACAACAAATTATGCACAAAGAATTTTTATATAGTCCAAACAAGATAGTATAATTGGCTAAACTGATGAACATGGTGGGCAGGCTGTGCAGTGCACTGCGAATATTTTATGATAAACTTACATTTCTGTCACGTTCATGGTCTGCTTTTCCTCTGCTTGTTCAGTCCATGATGACACCACAACCTCACCCCCCTTTCATGCAACTTTCACATTATTGTAATAACTTTTTTTTTTACTTTCAGTAAAAACTTTTAATTATATTTTAAACTTTCAACACCATATAATTCACTAATTGTATAAAACTATTTACATTATAAATATATCAAAATTACAACAACAACAACAAAAAAGTTCTGATATTTTAACATGAGTTGCATTAATTATAAGCTTATTTGGTAATCTTGCTCTAGTGATCAACAATATAAGGATATCACCCAAAAAAATAAAATAGTATCATATAAATCTCTAATTTAATTTACTATTTTTGGTTGGTGTAGACATTTTATTTCATCTTCAATTCAAAAAGAATAATTATTTAAATAGAATTTTTTGGTGCTGTGAAATCTGAATTGGAATCGCAGCAGGGGAGTAAGATGAAAAGGAAGCTGCATAGTATGTCATTGGATTGGGCTCCGTGGAATGCTGCGTAACACTGTAACACAATAAATTAGTTGGATCAGCCCATTAAATAAGTTATGGACTTTAGTATATCTCTAGGACAAAATGAGTCCACCAATGGTAAATTTAGTGTCCATTTAAAATTGTGCATGAAAAACTTATCTCTAAACATGTCACCTGATATTGAAGGGAATACTAAATCTACCCTCAGAATATATTATTAGTCTTATAGAACGTATCATAAATAAGTATGCCATGTGTCTTTTATGCCATGATTTTCGATTTCTATTCTCATTAAGTTGATACTTTTTATTGATTAGATAACTATTTAAGTCGTCATTTGGAGTATAATGTGATTAATGCATATGTCAATGGTCAATTCCATGTGTGTGTGTATGTATATATATATATATATATATAGGCAACTGACGCAAAACAAAAAAAAACTACTGTAGTCCGCATGGCAGTTCCTCCTATCAAGTCTTAAAAAAAAACACATAAACCACATTATATCTGAGCATTTCAATATGAAAGCAAATTTTTTTCTAAATTGCGAAAGTTGAAATAAGAAAACTAAACTCAATAATTTAAATATTTATATAATAATTTTATTTATTTATTTATTGCACCAATATTTGATAAACTTGCATTAACAATTTTAAACTCGTATGCAGGATTATTTTTTTAAAAAAAAAATAGTGTAAAGCGTGATAAGCTATTAACCTTTAGACGTGTAATCAAAGGACCATTTTTGGTTTTGGTGTAAATTATCAATGAAACATTTTTTTCGTTTGGTCAAGATTTATAAAACATTATATACATGTTTTTTTTATACGTTAAGATTATTATTACAATTTAAACATATTTTTTACTCCAATTTTTACTGCACGGTTGGCTTAAATAGATGCATGAGATGTTGGAGTTTAGAATGAGAAAGGTTCGGGTTTCATTGGTTCCACCACCAATATGCATGCAGAGCTTGTTGCCATAATGAAAGGGCTTAAGAGTTCTGCTGGCTTAGAGGCTGGAGGGATGTGGAAGTAGAATCAGATTCCAAGGAAGCTATATATCTCATCTCTCATGCGTCCACAGATACCCACCTATATGGTGCTTTCCTATCAGATATCAGATATTGGTTACATCAAGATTGAGATGTTACTTTAAAACATGTTCTTCAAGAAGGTAACTTTTGTGCAGATTATTTGGCCAAGTGGGGCTCGCAGCATGAAGATTCCTGGATTATGTGGAACGAAGCCCCCCTCAGGGAATGTCCCTGTTTTTGATTGCTGATCAAGCAAGAACCTTGTTTTTTAGGAGTTAGTTTTTTTCTTTCTTCTCTTAAGCGCACACACAAAAAATTTTAAAAAAAAAGAATGAGGAAGGTAGTGTCCCAATATTGTAATGAGATCCAAATTAAATGGGCTGCCCTGCCTAGAAGATTTGTATAATTTCCATTGAATAGAATAACCAACCCATTCAACACCAAAAAAAAAAAGAAAAAAAAGAATCAAACCATTACAAATCGGGCCTAATCACTCTGAAAAGGGGACACTTCCCCTTTTTAGCTGTGCTATCATATAAAAAAAACCACCCACAAAAAGTTTTTTATTTTTAATTTTCTTACCAAAATTTAAAAAGTTCTTAATTCTGTTATGTTACTATATTTTTAATTAATATTAAAATGAAATAAAAATATATCATTTCACTATCATTATGTCTTTTTTAAATAAAATAAAATAACTCACAAATAATAAAACTCAAGATATTGTTTATTTACTCTTTCATTATCTTTCTCCTATTTCTTCATTTAACACATTCTCCTTCAATTTTTTTTTTTTAGAATTCTCTTATTTCTTCTCCAACGTTGATTTTTTGTTGTTGTTTATGCACACATACATGTGTGTATGTTTTTTTTTTTTTTTCTAGTATACCAAAACAATTTTTATTTATTTATTGTTATATCAACGGGTAGAAATTTTGCCATACAAGTTTGAATTTTAAACTCTCATGTACCACGCATTTGAGCCGTGATATGTAATGTACCTAATAATAAGACTCTCATGTCCATAGAGGCATGATATTTGACAATGGCACAATGTCAACATCGTATATCATAGAGATTATACTTAATATTCTTTAAAATTGCAATACAATAACCTCATCAGTATCACATTAAAATTTTCTGTGGAAGAAATGAAAATCTCTAAACCCCACTATTCTGAGTCTTTGAAACATAGAGAAGGTGAAAAAAATAGATCAAGTTATAATTTATTCTTGCTGAAATTAGACTTAAACGGAAGGATTCGTAAGAGGAAGAGAGAGGAAGACAAAGAATATGCAAAGGAAACTTCTATTCCTTTTTTTTTTTTTTGGACTGATCTTGTATTTTATGTTTCGAGATATAGAGCTCATGTTTGGTCATACGTGTGGAATCCAACTTTATATATATATATATATATATATATATATATAAATTTAATTTTAATCAATTATTAATGTAAAAAAAAATTTACACTATTATTTTAATCATATACTGACACATTATTAAAAGTATTAGACTTTTGAAATAGTTATTATAATAATCTAACTCTTTTAATAAGTTGGTAATACATAATTAAGTGATAGTGTAAAATTTTTTTATAATAACAGTAGACCAAAAGTAAATTATATATATATATAAACGAAACATAACTTTAATTTTTGGTCAAAATATGGACCCATATTTTATGTTTTGTGGGCCACGACCACATCTTCATTAATGGTTTCATTGTCTTGCACAGTTGTTATAATAATGGGCTAATGGTTTATAATGATTCAGACGTGGGCTTCAATTGGCGTATTATCACCCATGACCCACCATTATTGAGTCAATAATGATAGCTAATGACCCAACGTTCCTGTTTAGTGTTTAGTGCTTACCAACCCTTAACACTGTAAGTTTATGCTGTAACTGCCCCTGCCACGCTACTATCGGCGGTAAATAATGAGGGTTTCTATAACCTTTCAACTCCCCCCTTCCTCCCACAAGTGTGTTTTTGATTAGTTATAAAAAAAATCTTAAAAATTAATTATACATGTATATAATCGATATTTAAAAAAAGTAATTTATGTTTAGATATGTTAATTTTTAATTGATTTTAAAATAAATAATTTTGTTTGGATTGTAATAAAAAATTATTTTTATGTATTAAATTATTAAAATATATATGAAATGATTGAAAAAGTTATTTAGTTGAGGACAAATAAATATTTATCTCTCAAAGTTTTTGAAATAATCTGAAATCACGTAATTAAAAGCTAAAAATAAAATTTTTTCTAAAAAGAAATATTTTTAGTTAATAAAAAAATAATCTTAACTTACAATTAATTTTACACACTTTAAACAAATAAGATAAATTTTATATAAAATAATTCTTAATTAAAAAAAATTATTTTGGAAAAAAATTAACCTTTACCAAACATACTCTTAATACGAATTAGAGGTTAAGATAAAAAGAAAAAAGTTCATTAAGCCACAAGATATAGTCCAAGGTTGTGCTTGATAAAGAAAGTGGAAAACTGGAAGATAAAAAAAAAAAAAAAAAGTGAAAATGAAGTGAGATAAAGAGTCCCCCCTTCTCTCCTCTTTTTATAAAGGAGGTCTAAGGTTTGGTTGAGGAAAGGAGATGATACACTAAAATATAGACAAAGTGACCTTGGAACGTTTGACCTCAAAATCAAACGGTTAGAGACTTTATTACACTTGAACTGCCAACTTTAGATAAATAAAGATGCTTTAATTTTTACACCTTCCTTCTTGATAGAGAGAATAAAGAATGAAAATATTAAAAATTATATACTTCTCTCTTACATACAGAGAGTGAGAAGTAGGAAAGCCAGAGGCAGCAGCAATGGGTATTATTGCCGTTCGACTGAGTGCCTGCAAATCTTATGGTATATTCCGAAATTACAACCTCCCTGACACCAAAAAAATGAGAGTGAAAAGTATAGGTTATGAGAAAGACAATTTTCTCATTTTTAGCTATGGAAAGAGTGACTTTGTAGCTCAGTGAAAATTTCATTCTATATTCAAATATTTCTTTCTTTTTTTTTTTGCAACAAATAACTGTAAATGATTTTCATGCTAAAACTTTCACTATCTCTATTATCACTTTTTCATTTTCAACTCAACTACTTTGCATGACCTATTTAAGTCAGTCAAACTTAATCAAGTCCGGTAAGACTTAATCAATCCCATGCTAAAAGAAATTTGAACGGCTAAAAGCTTAATAAAACCTATAAAACATGTTATAACTTATAAGGAACCTATCAAATGTAATCATGAAAATATAACATGGTTCAAAATATATTATGGTACAATGCATGATTTTTATGTAACATACTATTTATGAGTTAATTTACATGCTAATAGGTCCGGCTTAAGCCTAACTTGATTATCGCATAGGCCAATTTTACGGTTTGGGTATAGTTTGATTAATTAAACAAGTCAAGCTAAACTGAATCTTATATGCTGCTCGTAAGAGGCTCAACCATTTGACTCATTTCACCCATAGTCATCATATGTGCTGTTTTGGTAAAACATATTTGACAGGAGTTTGCATTTTCTGGTTATTTGGCGAGTTCAAAGTTTCTGCCACCAAGTCTAAATTAGATTGCTAGGGTAGCTAATGACACTTTATTAAGTGGAGTATCGACTTCATATTCCATTAACAATTATTGTTAGATGATGATGAGAGTAAATGTGGAAGAAACAACAATAAGAACATTTAATACACTGATAATTGCACATTTGCATATTAGATCAAGAAGGTTAAAATCAAAAAAATTATTTGCCTACAATGTTCTTTTTGTACATTTCCCCCTATATTTTAGTACCATACTAAGAGTCCGTTTGGATAGCATAGCTTATGACTTATTAGAGCTTCTCTACTATTATAAGTGCTTGTATATGTGTTTGGATCAATTTATGTCAAGAGCTTTTGACTATCGAAAAGTTGTTTTTAACTTATTTTATGAAGCTATATATTCAAGCTTCTTACAAAAGTCTTCTGCGAAAGCTAAATAGTACTTTTTTGGTAGCTATTTTAAATTAATTTCGAGGACAAAAATATCCTCACATAACAACTGAAATTCCCATAAAATCCAAAGCTATCTCTATCAAATCCAAAGTTGTATAGCATTATTGCCTTTATTTTTGCATTCTAGAATAGAGTTTATAGATTGCCAACTATTATATCAACATTGAGTTTTTCTTGTAATTTCTTCTCGAGGACAACTTGTTTTTTTAGCTTGAGAATACTTGTTATTTATATAGAAGAATTTATGAAATTACTTGCTTCAATGCAAAATTCCTATAAATGATCTTTTTATTTGATAAGACAAAATCTTAAGATGTTTTATAGAAATGAATTCGTTTACTCCTACTATAATATATATTATCTTAAAAAAATTATCTAACAACTAAAGTAATATATTTATATTCAAGTCACTAGTATATGTATTTAAATATACATTATTTTTTATGAAACAAAAATTGTAAACATCAATTATAACATTAATATATGTATGTAATTTTTTTAATTTTCAACATTTATTATTTAAAAATGACAAATGCTCATTTATCCAAACATAATTTTTTCTGAGTGCTTATGAATGTCTTTTTTGTCATTTACATAGTTATAAGTGCTTATATAATAATTTATCCAAACACTTTAAAAATAACTTATTGATTCTAAAAGCGCTTATCTAAATATGTATCCAAATATAAAATAACTTAATTTGAAGGAGCTTATTATATAAGAGCTTCTTCGATAAGGTCTTTTTACACAAGTGCTTAAATAAGTTATTTATCCAAACGGCCCTCGGTGGTTCAAAATGAAAGACAAGTTTATAATCTGGATATTTTTAACAGGCACTGAATTAATAAGGGGGCCCATTTGCAGATACATATACCCAGAGTTATAAAAGGAGAGAGACACGGCAATTATCTTATCTAATTAGCGACTAGAAGCATGTGCAATATATAGTTACCAATAGTTTATATACTATTGGGGTTTAAAAGCATGTGATAGATATAAGTATCACTGACTAAATTAAACAGGAACTTGATCACTCTTTGAATGCTTATAAAATACAAAGGAGTACTTTAGTAAGAGAATCCCCCACCGGCTAAAAATTTCAAAGAGGACATCAATGCAGACATTGATGAGGAACCTAAGCTTTCAGTGCATGATATATAGCAGCATGGATGCCTTACAGCCAGGACATGAAAAGTAATAATACATGAGAATGATGAATATATTCTTTGAGAACAAAGATAGCTATAAAAAAATTGAGAGAGGCCATCAGTGACAATGATATCTAGAAAGAGATGTGTGGACAAACATATGACTTGGATTTCCACCAATGCCAGGATGATGAAAACCCCACAACATACCGAGGTCAAATCCATAATGTCATATATGGGGAACATTCAATTATTTACTATACTACTCTAGGCTCATATTCATGGGTATCTCTGGCTGCTTCATAGGTGCCCCATTACTCCCTTTTGCACTCATTTTGTCTACCCCTTTTGGGGAAGTTCTCTGTTACCCTCATGTCTGATATATACAAGGGATCATATCATATATACTTTAGTAGCTAGTCTAGTGACTCATGCCTATTACTGTAACTTCCATGAAGAATAGAATAGTTGACTCTTGTTTTATTTACATATGAGAATTTCATCAAGAAGAAGAAGGAACAAAACCATCCACCTCAGCAATGAAGGATAGTTTACTTTTGCACAGTAACTGTATCTACCTCTGAATTTCACTGTTATCATATGGTTAAGACTCAAAAGAGTTAAGATGAAGTGACTCTGCTTATTGAGTAGATCGAACATATGATAATAGCATACTTTGTTGTGGGATGGCGATATGGGGCTCACTTTTGACCTAGATAATGTTTTTTTTTTCTTTGAAGAGATTGACATTGACGTTAGAGATATGAATCAAATTAAAATTTGTTAATTAATTTTGTACACCTAAGCATCACTATAATGTTGTAAAACATACAATAATATATATTTGATTCTTTAAACAAATTATAATGCTGGTTTGATGAAGTGGTTCATTAGTGGAATCATTGGTCATATTAGTTTTTTTTATTTTACATAAATCTGAACCTCAATTAGTAATTTTCCATTTAAAGTGTCAAATTCTAACAGGTCTTTTTTTTTTTTTACTTGTGGATTTTACTAAACTATGGTTTTAACACAGATAAGCACAATAACGATGCACATGCACGTGTGCAGGGATGCTCAGAGAGAGTGAGAGGGGGGGGGGGATGATGCTAGATAATGGTAAAAAAATATTTTGTACAATCTTTCCAGTGCATAAATTAGTCAAGGTGTCAAACAGACAAATGGGAGATATTAATAAAGGAAAACCAAGTCAGGACAAAAAATTTGCAGATTAAGCTGATGGTTTTTATTTGGTTGCTTTAGCTACATGCATTATGTGGCCTCTGAGAAAAATGCAAAAGCGAGAAATCCAGAATAAAGAGAAATCCTACATAATCTTCTTAGAAGATACCAAACTTGGAAGCATAATTCAATTTTTTAAATTATTTTGCAAATCAAACAAGGAAACAAAACTTTTTGCTGATTATGAGGTCCAATTGTTGCTAGCATGTGTTTTGAGGTTAGTGACAAATTTCTGAGGAGCTTTTCGGTTCCATTAATGCCATTCTTTGTCTTATTAAGCTTTCAGAGTTTGTGGAGTTGAGCTTTTGAGACAATGCAGTTCTTTATGATTATTCAAGATTTCGTGAAGTAATTATGGAGAAGTAAGAATGAAAAAAACCCTGTAGCATAATTAAAGGTTTAAGACTAAAGTATTTGCTTTTCCTTGAAAAATGTGAGAAAGATTGAGCTATTTCATTAATTAATTTAACAGAAACACTGGATCTAACCTTACCCAAAAAATAAAGAAGAAAGAAAAATGAAACAGACACTACAACTGCTATCTAGTTGAGAAAACTCGTACGATTCAGAGTTTCGCAATAAAATTGTTATGTGACAAATTTTTAAACCAATTCATTTGAAACTTAATGGGGTAAAATCATTGAACTTTCAGTATGGTAGATGAAGTACTTTAATCAACCCTTTTTACCCCCTACCAGAAGAAAACAAAATCAAAGCTCACAGATACACCAACTGAGCAGAACTTGACTCAGCAGTGTCTCTCCTCCCTCACAAGAATCAAAGCTTCGTACAGGTTCATATCACCCAGTATAGCACGCTGTGTAAACTGTAACTTTCAAACCAGGAATGGTAAAGGAGTCATACAGGTGTTGGAGCTTTATATAATTAAAGAGTGATTGTGATGAGAACTACTAGTCACTGCTATCATACTTGGAATGTGTGCCTTCATTTTTCCGCTAGCAGTGTAGGTTCCCTTTGGCTTTGTTGAGTAGTTTGTGCACTCTTAAAATCAAGGTAGACTTCGTAAGTGGCACATCCAGAAAATTTGATCAGTAGTCCTTTATACTTGGTGCCTATTAAATTAAGGCTTTTAGGATTTTATTATTCATTTTTTTAATATACATGTGTATGTGTCTTACAGTAGTTTGCCCATTAAATTTAGAATAGCGTAACGTCTTCTATTTTTTCTATTTTTATTTTATCAATAATAGGACAAAATAAATTTTATCATACACTTCATAAAAATTTGTGAGTTTTAGTGAGAGCAATTGACCCCACTTCTTTCTATGTAGATCTGCCACTAGACTTCATAGACCCCTACTATGGAGTCATATAAAATTTGTGTACTATTTTCATATAAAGATTTTCATCGAGCAAGTGATCACACACAAAAAAAAAAAAAGGAGTACTGTTAGTCATAAAAGATTATACCTGTTTTCTGCAAGTTACTTAATAACTATCAATCAAATCATTTTTACGTAGGGCATAAGTTTTTTCCGACTCGAATAAGTGTGACCTTAGCATTACTCCTAAATAAAAGCCCTAGAATTTCTGGTTGACAATAGTGATTTTAGTCTTCAATAATTAACTAATTAACAAGAATGACCTCTGAGGAGTAGTTAGATACATATACTAATTTTTTTTTTCGTTTTCTACATAATTATAGAAGTGAATATGGGAGAGAGAATGAGTGGTGGGATGGGGTCTGCCATATATTTCTTCCTTTAACTTCAAACAATTGGTGGAGCCAATTTGTTCATTGCTTTATTTACAAGTGTTGGAAACATTTTCTTTTTCCCTTTTCCTCCCCCCTTTCCTCTTTAGTTTTCATTTTCTTTTACCCTTTTACTAACGGATGCTGGATGCATAAGAATGAGGACCAAGTGCCACCTTCCAGAGATGCTTCCTTTGTCCTCTAAGCGAATACAAGCCCAGCCATCTTTTAAGGGAAGTACTTTGGGGAAATTGCCAAAGGTGTTCAAAGGATGCAGACGTGAAACTCCTTAGAGCCTGTCTTTCTTACCTCATGCTTGGCTTTCATCAATTGGGTTTCCTCCAAGTCAAAGGACAATTATGATCCTACCATCCCAACGTTGATCTCTTTAATATGACAGCAATTATGCTGTCCGGTACCCTCATTTTGCTCAGAGTGTCTTGATCATAATGTAACTCCTTTTATGTTCTTCCTTTTCTCTCTTTTAGACTTCTCTTCCTATATTAAGTTTGGGGCCATCTATTCTCTATTTAGTTAAAGGAGCTCTAATCTAATCGTAAAATGTCAAAAGAGCACTAAATATAAAAGCTTAACCTATCATGTGAAAGTCAAAAAAATATTATTTATTAATAATCCAATCACCAATTAATCCAATATTTTAAGTTAATATTCTCTAGTCATACGTTTTAAGTTAATGTGGCCAAGTGGTAATTCTAAAAAGAAGGCTAGCTAGCAGATAAAGTATAAGAAGAAACAGGACAAAGCTTACATTGATCCCACTATATCTCAATAGAGATCTACCTTTTCTGCTAAGTCAATACTCAATGAGTTACTACTTGGGACAAATCATCACCTATTCAATGATTCAAGCATGGAGTTTCCAAGGGATAGTATTAACTGCTGGCCGATAATTTTCCTTTTCCTTTTCTTCATGATAGATAGATTATTACAAGGTTTGCGTTTCATATTATGGTTTAGAGGATTTCCACCGGAATATAAATAACTTCATAAATTTCTTTTCCGCATTAGCCAAAATCAAGCATTAAACTCTGCAGTTCCTTACTTATTTCATTCACGTCTTTAGACATTTTCTTTTATCTTGATAAAGTTGCCATGAGACATTCTAATAGTTTATCACTTAAATTAAAACCTGCCATATTTAAATTCTATTAAAAGGAATATATGTGGTGAGATTTATATAAGAAGAGAATAATCTACCTTGTTGCAAAGACCGATTTTAAAATAAAAAAAAATACTAAATGAGAAAATAAGCTAAAGATCAAGCTATCGATATGCTTATATTTGGTTTCCCCAACCTTTTTGAAGTCATAATCATATGAGTTTAGGAGTGAATGGATGCTTATATTTGCTTTTTCCACCGTTTTTCCCTCTCAAATGACGTTAGTATTATTCTTATAGTGAATAAACCAAATTATACAAACATACATTGCATGTGAGAACTTGTTGGTTCTTTTCTTAAGAATAATGGACGCTATGGGCTCACATGATGCACTTTGTTTCCCAATGATTGGAGGGTGTTCTGTACGCGCAATGCAACTGTCATGTGTGATTTCATAAAGTAAATGATACATGATTTCAGATTGGGAAACTTTGGCATGGAATAGCACAGTACAATCAAGACATTGGCAGACCAATATTTTACATCAATCTTATCCTTCTTATGCAAGGCAAATCTTTGCCCTGTAATCTTTCCTTTCATGACGCTCACAAGGACATGCACTCATGGCGGGACTTTTTCTTTGTTTCATTGTCACATTTTTTTGAGCTCAGGTACTAGTAAGTTGCATATGCATATGATTTAGTGGAACAGAGACATGTGGCTATGGTACCTTGGTGTCATTCAGTTTTCAATTAAGTCCAACTGACCTTTTAGCATGAGTTTGGGCTAATGACTCAAGTTAACTGCTGATTAAGCTATGTTGACAATTGGTTAAATATTTTTGGAATTAATGGAAGATTCTTTGTGCTCTTTCACTTCAGATCTATGATGGCATGCTCCCCGGAATCATATTCGGCAGAACATTGACATTCCTAGCAGCTTCTGCTCTGACTCTTACAGAAAGACACAGAACCTAATTCTCTCCTTTTGGGAGATGCAGCTTATGCTTTGATGGAAAGTATGTTCTTCCTACTTCCCCCTGCTTTCGCCTATTTTTTTCTTTCTGTATTAATTTCTAATATAGCTTTTACACATCACACTGCAGAATAATGTTTCTAAGGCACAAAACAAAATAAATGTGTAATCTATGTTGTTTATGTCCAATTTTAAGTCATCATATAGCAGCCCGGCTGCTGTGCAATTCTGAACAAATCACAGCAAGATAATACTGCCGTTCTCACATAATACAAAACTTTTAGTCAAAACTAATGTAAGATTAGTTATAATACAAGACATATTTGACAACGATGTCTCATCTTTTCATTGGCAAATCTTAAGATTACCAATCACTTTACTTCCTTTTTAGCTTAGTTATCCTTAATTTTTTTTTATAATCTAATAATTGTAAAGTGGTGTTAAGTGGCTAAATAAGACGGGGCATGGAAGATTTGTGCAAAAGTGAGGTTAAGATCGTTGTCCCTTCTTGGAATTTAGCTAAACATGAGACTCGCCATCCCCCAATGCGTATCAGTATCACTAAGCTCAACTCCAAGTAAGTGACCACATAACAAGGGTCTTCTACCCCAGGGGAGAGCCAGGCTACAAGAAAGTGACGCTTCAAAAGGGCAGGCCCATCACTAGGACTGATGGAGACACCTCGAAAGAGCAACTTACTCCAGCTTCTTATTGCCATTAGAGCATCAAAGGTTTTTATATGTGGAGCCAAACCCACTATTCTAATTACAAAATCAACATGAGAGAGAGCGAGAGAGAGAGAGAGAGAGCGAGAGGTGCATGTTGAAACAAGAGCACTCTTTCCCATGTATGACGGGTCATGGATTTTGCTTTTGAGGGAGAAAGAGGTTGTGAATGAGTTCAAGTTAATACAACAGCACTCTTTTCCATGTGAGAAGGAGGGAGGGAAGGGACAAAGGAGGCGGTCATTGGATTTTTCTTTTGCTTTTCTTTTGAACTAGTGGAAAATTAAAGGAAGATTATCTCCGCTTTAACTTTTCAGCCCTCTCTTTTTTTCAGCCCTCTCTTTAAGACTATACCATCTCCCATATATTAAAGCAGAGCTCAAATACCCCATTGCATAGATAGTTGGTCCCTGCCCTGTAGGGCAAGGAAGAAGAAAGAATAAAGTTGAAGCTAAAAAGCTTCCACTGGTTCCTTCTTCCATGCAATCTATCTATGAAACATATTATAAATTGATCATTAAAACAACATAGTCATGATATATTAATAATCATCATCTTTTACTTCTTACAACCTCTGCTTGTTGCAGGCACATGTTTTCAATTTCGAGATTAAAAATTGCAAAAGAGAAGTTAAAATTGAGCCAATATGATACTGTGATAGGACATTACCCTTCCTTTGCTTGGGAAGGGAAACGATCAGTATTGATGAGCATACCAGCTTCTAGACATCAAAATACACAATGGCATGCAAAGTAGCCTTCGAATTCATTTATTGCCCAACCAATTGGAAATTGACACATCTGATGCTGACAGCATGGCATGACAATAGAGAGACAACGATAATTATCAAAAATATGATAAATGCTTTTTATGGGTCCTCCATTCATTATTAACGAGCTCATATTGCTCATGGAAATCTTTTCCTCAATATGATGTTTAATAATTAATGCCAAAGCTACCCCGAATAACTCTTATACAGCCTTCCTTTTACCATTTTTCAGTTATCATTTATAAGAAACCCAAAATAGAGATGTGCATATAAAGCTACATATATCATAAGAAGTAAAGTAGTAAAATAGCACAAGTTGTAAATATAAGACTAATAATATTCTATTTACCAAAAAAAAAAAAGACTAATAATATTCGCATCCCTATTGAAACCATACATTGCTTCAAGTGCACTTCCCCAAAGGAATTGGGTATTTTTCAACAGGCATGTGTATGAGTACAAAAGAACAAGTTGCAGCCACCCAAACTATGGGTCAGATTGTGCCAAAGTGAGAAGGCATCTCTTGTTTTCCATGTAAACCAACCCAAAGTAGGTAGTCTGTGGTTGGGAAGCCTATATGCGGTTGAATACTTGAATATTGAGTCCCACTGGCCAGTGGCCACTCTTCTGTTGCTTTGAGGCAGTCTGGAACGGTGGGAACCACTAACTGCAGGACTCACTTTTCATTATTTTGTTTTTTCTATTATAAATAAAAAAAATTCATAGGATAATAAGGTGGAATGATAGTCATTTAATAGAAGTGCCTGGGCAATTCAGCCATTTTGAATCGTTGAAAGTGCAATTCCATCACCTCTCATTCAAAGCAATAAAGAGGCATTCTTTGATTAAAGCTAAAGGGTATTTTTGTCATACGAATGAAGAAAGAAAGAGAGCATCAAACTTTACTTTTTGTTGCCCTAATCTAAACTTTAAATTTCTGTTATCCAACGGCTTTTTTTTTTTTTTTTTTCATTTGTTTTACCTATTAAACAATATTCAGAAACCACCTCTTCTTCTCTTTCTTTCCTTTTCTTTTGCTTTCTTTTCCTGTGTCTGTGAGCTAAAGCTTTGCCTAATAAAACCATAAAGGAAATATAGATAACAACTATAACCATTTCTGGCAGAATTCATCTTCTTCTTGTCCTCTGCTCTCAAACAAAAGATAGCAAAAGAAAGGAAAAGAGAAAGACAGAAAAGGAGAGGCTTAGCTTCTTCCTTGTATTTCAAGACTCTTTCTGTGAAGATGTTTGATTCCATAAGCCCTTACACGCTTGAAGTTTCTCAGATTCCTGTCACTTTTCTTGCCTTTTGCCGAAAATCTATCATTCCCCGAGCGCTTAAAACCTGTCATCTTTGCTTCGAGTACTTCCAAACTCAATCTTCTTAAAACATATTCCAACAAAATATGGTCCCCTTGATTGTTTTCACTCTGTTTTCTCTTCTGGGTACCTCTATTTGTGCTTCCTCTTTGCTCAGTGTCAGTGATTTCCATGTCCTGGTCTCACTTAGAGAAGGATTCCAGTTCCCAGACCCAGTTCTAAACACTTGGAACACTTCAAATTTAAGCTCAGTTTGCTCATGGGCTGGAATTCAATGCCACCGGGGACGAGTTGTGTCGGTGGACTTAACAGATTTGAATCTGTGTGGCTCTATTTCTCCTTCAATTTCAAGACTTGATAGGCTCACCCACCTTTCCCTTGCAGGCAACAACTTAACAGGCAGCATTGAGATCACCAACTTGAGCAGCCTTCAATTTCTCAACATCTCCAATAACCAGTTCAGTGGCCACTTGGATTGGAACTACTCCACCATGGAGAACTTACAAGTTCTTGACGCCTATAACAATAACTTCACTTCCTTGCTTCCTATGGGTGTTTTGAGTTTGAAGAGGCTCAGGCACTTGGATCTTGGTGGCAACTTTTTCTATGGTAAAATCCCAGAAAGCTATGGAAATTTAGTTGGGCTGGAATATCTTTCAGTTGCAGGAAATGATCTTCTTGGGAAAATCCCAGGTGAGTTGGGCAATCTCACTAACTTGAGGGAGATTTACTTGGGATATTACAATTCTTTTGAAGGTGGGATTCCAGTGGAGTTTGGAAAGTTGGTAAATTTAGTTCACATGGATCTCTCAAGCTGTGATTTGGATGGTCCAATTCCAAGAGAGTTGGGCAACTTGAAGGAGCTTGACACTCTTTACTTGCATATCAATCAGCTTTCGGGTTCTATACCAAAACAGCTTGGCGACTTGACTAACTTGGTGAACCTTGATCTTTCCAGCAATGCACTCACTGGAGAAATCCCATTTGAGTTCATCAACCTCAAGCAACTCAAGCTTTTCAATCTTTTCTTGAACAGACTGCACGGTTCCATACCGGACTACATTGCAGACTTGCCGGATTTAGAGACACTTGGGCTGTGGATGAACAACTTCACAGGAGAAATTCCCCAGAGCCTTGGCCTAAGTGGGAAGCTGCAAGTACTTGATTTGTCCTCCAATAAGCTCACTGGTGTAATTCCACCTCACCTATGTTCCTCAAATCAGCTCAGGATTTTGATTCTCCTAAATAATTTCCTCTTTGGGCCCATACCTGAAGGTGTGGGAACATGTTACAGTCTCACTAGAGTAAGGTTAGGACAGAATTACCTGAATGGTAGCATTCCAAATGGCTTTCTTTACCTACCTAAGCTAAATTTAGCAGAGTTACAGAACAACTACTTGTCAGGAACTTTGTCAGAGAATGGTAATAGTTCCTCTCAGCCTGTTAATTTAGGCCAACTTGATTTGTCAAACAATGCTTTATCTGGTCCTTTACCAAATTCACTTTCAAATTTCTCTTCCATTCAGATCCTTTTGCTTAGTGGAAACCAATTCTCAGGTCCAATCCCACCTTCCATTGGAGGACTAATTCAAGTGCTAAAGCTTGATCTTAGCAGAAATTCATTATCCGGAGAAATTCCACCTGAAATTGGGTACTGTGTCCATCTTACTTACCTTGACATGAGCCAGAACAATCTCTCTGGCTCCATCCCACCTGTGATTTCCAATATCCGTATTCTGAATTACTTGAACTTGTCAAGAAACCATTTGAACCAAACCATCCCAAAATCAATCGGGACCATGAAAAGCCTCACCACTGCTGATTTCTCCTTCAATGAATTCTCAGGTAAATTGCCAGAATCCGGGCAATTTGCCTTCTTTAATGCCTCATCTTTCGCGGGCAATCCTCAACTTTGCGGTTCTCTCTTGAACAATCCTTGTAATTTCACCAGAATCACATCCCCACCTGGAAAAAGCCCTGCAGATTTTAAGCTAATTTTCGCCCTTGGCCTATTGATATGCTCCCTAGTATTTGCCATTGCAGCCATAATGAAGGCCAAGTCATTCAAAAAGTATGGCCGGGGCTCATGGAAGATGACTGCGTTCAGAAAGCTTGAGTTCACAGTTTCAGACATCCTTGAATGCGTGAAAGATGGCAATGTGATTGGAAGAGGAGGTGCTGGCATCGTTTACCATGGAAAAATGCCAAATGGGGTCGAAATTGCAGTGAAAAAACTACTCGGATTTGGAGCAAACAGCCATGATCATGGCTTCCGAGCTGAAATTCAAACACTAGGCAACATAAGGCATAGAAATATAGTGAGGCTACTCGCATTCTGCTCCAACAAAGAGACCAATCTCTTAGTCTATGAGTACATGAGGAATGGGAGCCTAGGTGAGACATTACATGGGAAAAAAGGTGCATTCTTGGGTTGGAACTTGAGGTACAAAATTTCCATTGATTCAGCGAAAGGCCTATGCTACCTTCACCATGATTGTTCACCATTGATAGTCCACCGAGACGTGAAATCGAACAACATTTTGTTGAATTCGAGTTTCGAAGCACACGTGGCAGATTTCGGGCTGGCAAAGTTCTTGGTGGATGGCGGCGCTTCAGAGTACATGTCTTCAATTGCAGGGTCCTATGGCTACATTGCACCTGGTATGTTCCTCTTAATTCACTTGTTGCTCTTCTGCAATTCTAGTATACAATTTTAGTATTCTACCAGAGATTACAGTTGATATAAGATATTATACTATACTACTAAACATGTTTTATGGGTCAGTCTTTCACTTAAATCATTATATATATTTTTAATATTCATCATTGTTAATGTATAAATACTGAAAAACAGTTAATAGTCCATATAGTTAACCTGACACACATTCAAATTATAGTATAACACTATTACTCATAATACCTAAAAATCTCTCCGTATTCTTGTGTCTATATTTGCTGGTTGGTAGTTACTCCGGTAGTTAAGTTAGTTAACATGTGAATTTTTCATGCCGGTTAAATATGCGGGTCATTTTGATAGGATCACTTCCGTTTCATTCGACAAAACATGTCCAATCAAACCGGGATAGCCCACCGCAATGTTTTGTGATGGATTGTAGCCCTCTGATGTCAAACGCGGTAGATATAACGGTTGTAGCTAGTGTGACGGAACTTCAAACAATTTGGTCTAGGAATCTCATGATTGAATGATCTAGGATAGGCACACGCTAGGGATATCACTTCATAAGCTAAAATAAAGTATAACTAAATTAAATATTTTAATTAAAAAAAATTAAATTCCTTATTTTTGTGGATGTGATCTATCTTCTTCGCCCAACTTGTTTGGGGAGGCTAATGATGAAAGCTGTGTGTCATACCATTTCAATCATGACAATCTAAAAGAGAATTTTTTAGTTTAGCTGTATAATTATATTTTAAATCTTAATCATGCTACCCAAACTTTCTCCACACCCATTTGCTTCAACACCATAATAACTAGGGAAAGTATTTTGCATGATCAAGAATATAAAATTAAGTACAAAATCTCAGATGAATTAGGCTATCCTTATTAATTATTATTCGTGCTGTTTTTGCATAAATTAAAAAAAAAGTGTTATTGAAATTATGATTGAGAAAAAATAAATAATGGGAAAGACATGGCTGGTTTGGTAAAGTGATCAGGGGATGCAAAAAGAAGCATGAATGAATGTGATTAATGCAATGATCATAGAATTTTTTCGAGAAACGAAAAGAGAATTGTTTTGGAACACAATGAAATGATTGTACTGTGTGTCTGTGAGACTGCGACACCTTTCATTGTGCGCCGCGCCAGCCACCCTCACATATTCACATCACTACTTCGCTGGGGCCATCTCACTGTCTCCTCTCCTCTCCTTTAATTTCAGAATCTCGGAGTCAGAGGTCAATCTGACAGACACTTCATCACCTCTGGCTCTCACACTCATTGAGTTTCGTGAAATCGTGACTCTTACGTGCCTTTCCTATGCTTACTCCTATTTATTCTCTCTTCCTATAATGAATAATCTAATCTTCATTCCAAGGTCCATCTTACCTCTTACGTGGAAAGACATCCTCTACACGACTACACTGCTCCCCACTCACCCTTCTTTTCGTTTTCTTTTGGCTTTTGCCTTGCAACTTGCCATGATTTTGTCTTGGACCAATTTATATGTTTTGAGTCAATTGTAGTTCTCTTCAATTCCTCTCTTTTCTTTGTTTAAATACATATACAAAACTTGAGCAACGTAATAGGGAAACATCATGAAATTCTATATGTGATTATTATATTCTTAAAGATTGTGTATATATTAAGATAATTTATTGTTCATTGCTTAATGATTTGGTTAATATTGGATTGCAGAGTATGCCTATACATTGAGGGTGGATGAAAAGAGTGATGTTTATAGCTTTGGAGTTGTTCTGTTAGAGCTTCTAACAGGGCGGAAACCAGTGGGGGATTTCGGGGAAGGTGTGGACCTTGTACAATGGTGCAAGAAGGCAACCAATGGTCGCAAAGAAGAGGTTATGAACATAGTTGATCTAAGGATCACGGTGGTTCCCAAAGAGGAAGCCATGCACATGTTCTTCATTGCCATGTTGTGCTTAGAAGAGAACAGTGTGGAGAGACCCACAATGAGGGAAGTGGTTCAAATGCTCTCTGAATTCCCTCGCCGTTCACCCGAGTACCAATCTTCTTCCTCTTATTCCACTACTCATCCACCAAGTAAAAATCTTGAGAAAGAAAAACCTTGTCCTCCCACTTTTAAACAAGACCTTTTGGTTTAGTGAAAATATGACTTCTTATTTTCTTCCCTTTTTCCTATGGGTAAATGTTCATGTTCATTATATGTTTGGCTACGTTTTGTAATAGCCTTGCTTTGTGGAACATAAATCTTAACTTTTTCTTTGGGGGATTAGATTTACTTTAGCCATATAGAGGATTTGATGACCATAAAGAGGTGTAGGAATAATTACTACCGTGTGCACTTCTTTAAAAGGAGTGCTGATCTAGTTAGGTTAATCAAACTTAAAATCATAGTGAGTTCATGCACGTTCTTTATTTGTATTTATGTTATTATTATATGTATAATAATATATACATGTCAAATTTGATTTTCTTATTAATTGTTTTTCTTTCGTATCCTTACATTATGGATTTATATTTTTTTATAAGATCACGAGGTGTCCGTACACTTAAAAGAGTGTAAAATTAATCTCTCCTTAAATGTGAACTTTGTCCTAAGTACAAGGTACTTTTAATAAAATTTAAACATTTGCATTATAAATAAAACTTACTCACATAGAACTCAGTTTACATGAGCCACACTTCATGATTTTATGAATTCATAATTTAGTTTACGCAATTTGCATGTTACTGAAAATTAATCAATTATTATAGGGAATTAGAGAAATGTGAATCAACTGAATTATTAAATTTCGTCACCACTATTAATTAGCAAGGAAATACAAAGAAGGCAATGACGCAAAGAAGCTCAAGTCTAGAATCTTGAAACGAAGCTATCACTTCTAATAAGATTTGAAAATGCAAAAAATACTTGCGCATAGTGACGGACTCAGACTCAGAAATTTGAGTTAGTGAAGGCAACGCTTATATATACAATATACATATAAGAAATAAAATTTTATATGTTTATATTTTTTTACACATAAAACATATAATGAATAAGACGCTCAGTAATTTTTTCATGAGTAAACATATATTTTAGTTATATAAAAATATAAGTGTCATTAATTTAGTTCTTTAATAATTTTTTATATTAAATTGGTTATTTTTAAAGACTAATTTAATATAAAATATAATATTGAAGAACCAATTTAATATTAAAAAATAACATAAAATGACACATATATCTTAGGTGTTTACTCTTTTTTTACATCAAAGCACACTCTAATACAATAATACTTTATTTAAACTTACCAAATTCCAACAAAAAAAAAAAAAGCAATACTGGATACAACAGGTAATATACAGAGATATTAACAAATTCATCAATATCATGAAGAGAGGAATTAGGAAATTGGGAATGGAATTGAGATGATTTGGACTGTGGTGTTGGAATTTAACTAATCAACTTTATAATAGGGGCAAATCTTGTTAGACTATATGAGGGCAAAAAAGGTAAATTATATATAATAGTAAAAATTATTTTTAAGTGAGTGGAGTCATGTGCCGTCACACCAATACATATGGATCCGTCCCTGTTTGCATAAATTATATGAGGAATATGTATAATCTGGACTATTAAAAAAAATGTTACAATAGAACCAAAATGTTGTCTAATGACTTGCATGAAAATATTGAAGAGTATGAAGTGAAAATTTGTATAAGTATTATTACTCTTTGAAAATATTTTGTTTTAAATAAAATTATTTTCATATCTATATAATCAAAGTATTCCCATGACTTCAAATAATCAATATTGCACAAAAATTTTCTAATAAAATAATTTATCCCTTTAAAAATAATTAAATTATTTCCTTGCTTTAAATTATTAAATTGTAAAATATTATTTCTTTTTTCAAATTAACGTAGTTAACATTATCACACGGTAAATTAAGTCCGTTGTGTGTTGGATTTGTTGTCTTGTAACTTGTGTTCCACGACAAAAACACATAGCCAATGCTCAAGGTTAGTACGTCCAAGATTGAAGAGCAAATCATATCAGTTTGCGTGTAAGCCTAATGAATCTGTTCGTAGAAGCATCAATTTGATTCAGTTAAATATGCCTTGATGAACAAGAACAAGCATGCAGCCCTCCCTCAAAGTCAATATATATAAGCTATTAAATAATTAAACTAACAACTCAGGGTTGTTCTTTATGATCCATCACATTTTTTATTCCTCCAAGTCATCAAAGAACCCAAAAAAATGGAGTAACAAATTTAAGCAACAGGACAGCTATTGCAGTCTAATAAACAAACTCTTTAATTCAATGGCTAATAATAATATAAACAATTGAAGGAAGATAAACAATGCTGGATTATATGTATTCTCCCCAGGAACAAAGAATATACTGTGGCTAACAACCAAAAACAAATATTTGGAGGGAAAAAAAATGATGAACAATTATTTGCCTGGTGTAACTGGGTACCCAATCCCATGCCTTGTGGTGGGAAAAACCACAAACAGCAAGCTGCAGATAAGGCCAATCCCCACAGGGACAATATCCAGGACCTCCTGAGTTTCATGTTCTGGCATTGGGTAAAAGCAGCTCAACACATTCTTGTCCCTCAAAGCCACAGCACAGAACACAAGCACAGACAACACAGCATGGACCCAATCTATGAACCTTACTTTGTACTTCCTCAAGTCGGGTAGCCCGGATCCGGACGGGTCCGGGTAGTCAAATAGCCACAGCCCTTTGAAGGTTGCCAGCCCATGGTAGACCTGTCCATCCGATGCCTTCACCGAGTCAGTGAAGCAAGCCAGGAAGCAAGAGAGGGCCAAGAGGAGGAGGAGGAGGAAGGTGAGGAGGCGCGTGACAGAGTCACACGAGCCGTTGTTGGTGAACACCGGCGTGAGGATCTGGAAAGCTAGGAGGGTGCCCGTGGGAAGCAGGTTGGCTAAGTTGGCTGTGCTGGTTAGAGTTTGGGAGAGTGCACGTCGAGGTAGGGAGGGAGGGAGTGGCTGTGGTTGTGGCGATCCCGGCTCGGCAATGGCTGTGGCGGTGGCTGATGATGAGGTGGTTCCAGTGGCGGGTGTGTCGGAAGTGGAGGGTTGCTTGGTGGGTGTAGGTCGTTGTCTGACCGACATTGTTTGAGTTCTCCAAATACAGGGATTGGTGTTAAACTGAGATATGAAAATGACAACGATAACAGTGATATACGGCTCTAATGAGAAGCGAAACTAACTATGATTGTGATTTAGGAGAAGAGGGTAAGGTGGGTTAATCAATATATATTGAGTTGGATATGAAATCTTGGCGTATAATGTATGTAGATGTTGGGGGGGAGCAGGCTAAATGTGAAATACTAGTTGATTGACGGTGAGTTATTGGTTGTGTATAGGGGAATGGATTATTAGGTAATGAGTGTTTGCTTGTCTTAATGGACTTTGTTGTTTCCATGGAGTTTCCTTGTTGCTATAACTGATGTTGAATTGGTAGATTCAACGTTCTTGTGCTGTGTGTAAATTGAATATGGACGCGTGTATATTGCATGTTTGGTATATATATATAATCAAATGCGTGGCGTGTGTGATTGTTATGTGCAATGGGGATGAGGCTGGATAGAGTAATCATCTGTTTCACTTAAAACAATTTTCATTTTGTAAGTGGCAATGTGGCATATTCCTTCAAGTCGCTGGCAGGAGGAAACTTCTATTATGTTTATCTTTTAATGTGGAATAGAACTCCAAATAGCAGTTACCTAACCATAAGCAGGAAAATTTTGAAACTGAAGTAACCTAACTAATCATATAAAGAGATTTCGTACAGGGGAAAAAAATGAGTCCAAAGTAAACTCTCAACTATAAACGCTATCCTCCAAACAAATTATTCGAGTCATTAAATTATATGTTTGTAATATGCACACGGCTTTCAAACAGTTTAGTTATCGTAAAAGTAAAGGAAATCTAGAATATGTTTGGAAGTTTTGAAGCAATGGAATGTAGTGGTTCAAGTAAAAAAATATATCACCCTATTTTTTTTAAGTTGAAGAAGAGAATGAAAAGTAGTTCATTTTTATTTGTTTAAAAGTTATAATAATAATTAATGAAGTAAAATAAATTAAATTAAATTTACAATACTACTATTTTAATTTTTATTGCACACTCTATTATTTACAGTGCTAACTGCTAAGTATTAAAATTGTACTAAAAAAAGAGTGAACAGTTCCATTATAAAATCCTCAATTTAAAAAGTGTAAAAATTTGAGAGTTTGATTTACGCTTTATTATTTAATTATTTCACTCTATTATTTTAAAAATTCTCAATCCATAAATTGAGTTCCCTATATCACTTAATTCCATTCAACCCTAGGTAATCAAACATTTGTTATAACTCATGTTTGTATTTGTTTTTAGTTGTAAAATATATAGAATCATATATAATTGTAACCAAGTTTTTTTTCCTTTCGAAAAGACAAAGATTACACGTGCAAAGCACGTGGATTTTAAATGAAATGAAATGAAGGTAAAAAAACACTACATTCTAATGAAACGAAGCGTTTAAACGCGAGAAGAATAGGAGATATGGGTTTCAGTATTGGTTCCGCTGTGGTCTTCTTTTCTTCCTTCCTCCGTCGCCAATGGACATAGTGAAGGGTTTGCAGTTTGCAGAGTTGAAGTATTCACACTCGCCAGTGCCCATGCCCATGCCCATGCCCTCTTCTTCTTCGAGCTCCATCTAATGCCTTTTTTCAGACCCAACGATATCACACAATTCCTCCATACTTACGTTTCGGATCGACAACATCGTACGATATTTTTCTCCCTTGTGTTGCTCAACTATGTAATTTGTTTCCTTCTCTTCAAAAATATAATTTTTATTTGATATTTAATTGTTTTAGTTGATGATTTAGTTTAATTTAGCTAAAGTTATTAACTTTTTCATACAAATCATGTTCTTGTCCCTGGGGAACATATGTTACTACAAAATTCACATAGGTTTTGTGCTTTGTACTTTGTTTAGAAGCTTGTAATGACCTTGAGATGCAGAAATTTTGGTACTTTGAGTTTGGTGATTTAACTTGGGTCTCTATTTGTTCTAGAGCACAGTGGTATTTGGTTAGAACATGAAGCGCAAGCGTGGGCATAAGAAAGGGAAGCCAAAAGGCACCACCACCCCTGTAATCAGTGGTAATGAGTCACTTAGAAATGCAGGGGGTCAAAATAAGGAAGAAACCTCTGGTTTGGATGAATATGGTAATGATAAAGATAACTCTGGAATGGAAGTTGACACACCTTCTTCAACAGGGACGGATCAGCATTACAATCTTGCTAACATAAATCCTGACGGTTCCATTGATAAGGCGGCAGGGAAGTCAGTTGGGCGTGTTAAGGTGAAGCTCAGGACACCAAAATTGTTGGATTCCCAACCCACCTCATCGGATGCTCCTACACAAAGTGATACTGATAAGAGTAGCCAACAACAGGGGTTTGAGAAACAAGGTGTATATACCGAGAGAACGGAAGATAGTGCGAATTCATTGCCTGAGATGAAATTGGGAGCTCCATCAAAGAGAACTGGTAGCATAAAAATCAAGTCATCAAAGGTCTTGGGATCAAATACTGACCAGACAGGCAAAGCTTTTTCAGTTTCCACTGAGATTACTCATCCAAAAGAAAGAAAGGCCCCACAACAGAATCCCCGATATAATAAGCAAGAATTGAATGCTGCCTTAGTGGTGTGTTGGAACTTTTCAGATTGGTTTTCCTTGTTTGTTTTAGTTTGTTATCGTCCAAGAATTACATTCTCAATTATTTATGTATTTGTTGCTAGTAATTCTTGTATATATATTTTTCATGTTTCCTATGCACAGGTTATAAGGAAGGTGATGAAAATGGATGCTGCTGAACCCTTCAATGTTCCTGTTAATCCTGAGGCTCTGGGAATTCCTGTAAGTACAAATATTTTCAAGCAGCTTTTTCATGGATATTTTTTTTTGGGTGTCTGGATGACACTTATTTTATGTTTGTTTCCCTTAAGACATTAGATATTTGTCTTCCTTAACTTCTTCCCCTAACCCTAATGTTTTCACCTTTGCAGTTTTTTAAATTTCTTTTACTCAATCAGTTGCATCATGCATACTTCAGAGATTTCTCTTCACCCACCATGAAGGAAAAACAAAAGTGAAAAGCAAAAGCAAATATGTAAATTACTAGGTTTTACCTGTCATGCTTCCCGTAGACAATGAGCTGATATTTGTTATTGGTTAACATGTGCTAGCTGTCTTTCTCTTTCTTGCTCTTGGCCACACAGGCATATAGGTTATCCTACAAGGATCTATGATATTTGTTCAGCCATGGAGACTAATGTGACTCATTGTAAAACTTGAACAAAAAAATAGAGATTTTTTCTTATTATGTTATGTGTGTCTAATGTCATAATGCTGTTTGAAACCAGGACTATTTCGATATCATAGACACACCAATGGATTTTGGAACTATATGCAGCAATCTTGAAAAGAATGACAAGTATATGAATTCGGAGGATGTCTTTAAGGCTGTTCAATACATTTGGGACAACTGTTATAAGTATAACAATAAGGGTGACTATATCTTGGATCTTATGAGGCGAGTAAAGAAAAACTTTATGAAGTACTGGACTGCAGCTGGGTTATACAGTGAACAACCAAAAGGGACTAAGGGTGAGACGTCCATAGATATATATTTTTTCTAGTTAAAAGATTTGCCTCCCTTTTTCCTCTGTGAAGATGATAGATATGAAGCATTTAGTAATGTCACTCTTGGCTGTGCTTTCCCAGCGCCTGTTTGGCATGAAATATGTCTGGAAATATGTATCTTTTCCTTTCCTTTTTTATATTATTGTTATACAATATCTGTTGGAGGAATCTTTTGCTTGAAGAAGATGCTTGAGTAGGCTTAGTTTCTGCCTTTGTTGTTTTTCCTCTGCCTCTGTCTTTCTCTGTTTCCCTCTTCTTTTATTTTCTGTTTTTCTGGGGTTGGGGTGGGGATGAGAGAGGGAGGCAATAAATGATAGATCTTATAACTTTGAAAATTGAGGAATTTTAGTTAAGCAATATGCCTTTCTGAGATTTCATTTTCATAAATGTACTCAGAATGATAATTAATTCTATTTCAGCTTCCTCTTGAATGTGTTGTCTAAACTCTAAAAGTTAGACCCTTGGACACAGTCTGGGAAGCTCCTACCAAAGCATCCAATTCTCTTATCTTAACAGGTCATAACCCTACCTCACAAATGAAGAAGAAGAAAATTACTCATGTAAGGAATGTAGAAGTGGAAAAGAAATCACTCGCTCATATTTCTTGTGTGCATTTGGTACCCTTTGGAGGAGATGAAGGATAGTGGTTTACTGTTGCATAATCTCCTGAAATCTGAATTTTCATTTCATGTAAGATACTACACCATGGTATTCTGATAGCAACGTGGGCATATTCTTTTCTTATGGGTTCAGGTGTAGATAGGAGTACAGCAGAGAACGTCACACTGTCTGGTGAAGGAAAAGTAGGGAAGGTTGGTCAATTGAAGCATAAAACAAAAAAGCGTCATGGGTGTGTATTCCCAAACTGCAATTTAACCCTATTTATTATATGCTATTATAATTCCTTATGTGGTAATTATTCTTATAACGGAAATGATTGAGTGTTGATATCACTTAAACTGAATGAAATCTCTTGTTGATCATGTGTTAGTGTGTATTATGATCAAGTGAACAAGACAAATAGATCATAGACTAATATACTTGTCTCTAGAAATTTGGTATACGTGTGATAGTGTATTTATCTTAAAAGTGAATTATATATCTTAAGTAAGACAGTGATATATATATATATATATATATATATGAAAGAAAAGCCTTGGGTACTTTGGGGATTGGGAAATTGCATTTTCAACATAAGTTCTATGAAATGTTTAATCCTTCAGTTCATTTGTAAACTTGGGTGATTCTAAAACACATATTAATGTCATAAATGATGAGTTTCTGACAGAGGTTGCCTTGCAGTTAACTCATAATTTTTCCACCTTTCCAATTTTCATTGAATTGATGGTTACAGTTGTTGATAGACTATGATTCATTGAAATGATTTGCTTGCTTAAGTTTTATCTTATTTGCAGAAGACACCATAAACATGATTGTTTATGTGCTATTTGTGTGCTCAAGCGCCGTAGGAAGGAACGGGAGGAGAATGCCCGAATTGCTAGAGGCAATTTTGGATCAGGTGGTGATAAGCTTGCTAAAGAGTGTAAACAAGAGGTATTGTGATGGTTTATTGCATACATTATCCTTTTAAATAGATGTCTGGCAATATTGGAAGTGGTTTAGGGTATGTCATGTCTCACTATGGTAAAATTCTTGACTGAAAAGATGGGTTGACTGCAACAGATTTACTTTTTCTATTTCATAGCTTGCATATATTTTCCTGATTTGATATTCTTCTTCATGGTTATTGTATAGTAAATTCATTAAAAAAGAAAGAAAAAAATATAACTGGACTGGCTTTATATGTCTACTTTGGTGGTATTCATTACGCTGATTATCATAAAACAATGTTTTGTTATGTTGCATGAAGATGATATTCCCCCCTTTAATTTTCATTGCTTTGGGAGCATCTGATACCAGACATTAAATGAGGGTCAGATCAGTAGCAATGAAGAAATCTAAGTATCTACTTTTGTTTGGCCATGAAATCCAAGTATTGACTAGCATGTAACATAAGTGGACAAATAAATAGTTTTGTAACTTTGTCTTGTTTTTAGGAATCAATTCTTGTAGAGAGCCCTGGTGGCGAGGATTCATCATCAAATATGGATGATTCACTGGGCACTGATGGTGATGCTGAGGAGGACAAAGGAGAGGAAGTGAAAATGGATATTAGTGAGAGACAGTGTAGCCCTTCTGAGGGGAAGCATGAGGACATTGATGTTGATGATGACGATGAAGATGACGATGACCATGGTCAGGAGGAAGGGGAGGAGGAGGAGGAGGAGGATGGGGAGGAAGATGAGGAAGAGGTTGAAATGGATAGTCAGAAGAGACAGACGGATGAGACTTTAAAGCAGTCACAGCTTGGTGGAATCTTGGTAGAGAAATCAAATATTGGAAATGCAACCGTCCTTCAAGCTATGCCGCAAGGACAAGCTGCAGTAGTCCAGCAACAGAAGCATAAGGTATTTCAAATACTATTTAATCTCTATTAAATTACAGTATTTGCATACCCCTTATGCAAGAAGTCACAACCTAGAATGCAGTTGCACTAAGTTACTGTTATAACCATTACATATAGATAATTGCAAGTTGTACTCAAATAGTTTAATCTGTTTGTAGGAGTCACAAGATAAACATCAGAAAGCTAAGCTGCTTGAGAGCTTATGTTTTGAAAACCCTCAGCTTTCAAGCTTATGTGGAATTCTCTTCCCCAAAAATAGTCAGTCTGTCTGGAGTGGACCACACTCACTGATACAGCATCGAAATTCTGCTCGTAGTAGTTCTATTCATGCAGCTATTGGGACTTTCATGGACTAGGTTCTTATTTTATTCGGTTCACTACTTCCTAGCAACCTAAATTATGTAATATTTTAGTTGTAATGTTATGCCTTCATTGCTAAATGTATGGTAGTCACAATTTATTAAGAGCAAAATAGATTTTGAAGTTTTGCATTCTATTCTTTCTTCCCTTCGTTTTCGTATGACTTTGAGATCTTCATTAGCATATTACTAGACAGGGCATTGTGACTCTACCATAACAAAAGCCAAAATTCATGTTTCGTTCTCCTTTAAAATTTATTCCCTTCTGGGTGCTGCATCTATTAGACTATTACTTTTAAATTTGGAGTTTTTTGTCCCAAAAATTGTTTCAATTTATACAACAAACTATTATTCAATATTACAATTTTTTCGAAACTCAAACTGTAAAAAATTATGCCAACCTTTTTGCCACTTTGTAGATTGAAGGCAATCTACGATAATATATAAAATGCTTTATTCATGAAATATAAATTAGGAGAATGCTTTATTCATGAAATATAAATTAGGAGTTGTTATTGGTATTCACATGCGAGAAGGGAGTCATAAATCTAACTTGAAATTTCACATTGGGTGTCATGAGCTTAGATATAGAGTTTATATAAGGTTAGGCAATCTTCTCCTTATGACCATAATTTTGAAGTAAAGTTAGGTTCAATTCTTATATCAACCTCACATCTAAGCTCATGACATCTAATGTAGGACTTCAAATTAGGTTCACGACTCCCTTTTTAACTTTTATAAGATTTTCATGTTGAGGTAAAGATATCTCTTAGCAATAGTTTTTGTAAATTATCAACTCTTGTTCTCGTACAAATTGACGTAATTAATCCATTCTATTCAATCCAGAATTTTATTTTATTTTTGACTTTTGCCAATTAGGCCCAGCTCAAATAGTACGGTACAGTGGGCTTTAAGGTTTAATTATCTTGTAAATAGTGGTATAAATTTTAAAAACCACTAAACTTTTGTTAGGTTAAAATTATAATTTTAAAAAAATTGTTAATTGTGATTATACTATTTCTTCTATAATAGTTTTTAATAGTTGTGTAAAAAAGAAGAAATATATAAAAGAATTTGTGCTTAATACCATTTTATAAAAGTAAAATAGAACGCTGCTTGAATCCTGATTGAAGTTAATCCTATGATTGTAAATGATATTACATTTACATTTTTAAAAATTAATGAAATTAGACTGACGTTCTCTTCTAATTTCGAAAGGCAAGCCAATGGCTTTGATTGGACGCTAGCTCGTTAAATTGCTTTGAATTCTTGAAGCTTAGCCTGCAGATATGAAACTTAGAATCAGTTTGAACTTTGCATTCTTTCTCTTGCTTTTTCTAGAAGCGGGATTATTGAACAAACAGCTCAGTCCAAGAACAAGACAAAGATGAGGGAGAGTTTGCGATAGACTTGTATATATGTTGCTTAAAATTAAAAAGATAAAGAAAATGCAAGTAACTGTGGGAGTTAAGAGAGAGAGAGAGAGGTGTCAAAATTTAGCCACTGCCGGTGGACTTTGAATGAAATAAAAATCCATCATAACTGGGACATTTAAACACTGACAAATTCAGGTCCATTGATTTGATACCTATCTCAAGCTTTTCTTGAGTCCACGGCGTTTTTCCGAAGAAACAACAAAATGTGTATTAACTAGGCAGATCATATTTTACCTCTCCCAGGTAGAGACCACATGCTGGGGCCATTGGACTTGTGGCTGTCACAGTCTTCGCATTCAAAATTCTTTCAACTGAAATGGTGCATCATGTGAGACAATGTTTGGTCCAAATCAGCATATAAATTTTTTTTTAAGTATCTATGAATATATATTTAACACACGAATAGAGATGAGTATGAGTACCGTCTGGAATGGTTAAGCTTCCAGTACCAACAGCTTTGAGAACACCAACAAGTAGTCTAACCTAAAATGGATTTAACATCTGCATTCAGACCAAAATGAATTGTGCAACTAGGGAAAAGAAAAAAGGAAATTATAGGCACGAAGGAAATCTTTTTTATCGAATAATTTATGAAACAGTCTAAACACTTGAATGAATATTAGAAAAGAAAAGTATAAACAACATCAACGTAACAAAACTAAAACTAGAGGTTGGCTTTTGAAAATTTCTTTGATTTTTCCTTTCTTTGATTTTTTCTGGGGTGTGCACGCAGGATTGAATAAAAAAAATCAGACCATAGAATACTCAACCTGATGGTAAAGAAAAGAACGTGCACGTGCTGTTACCACCAAGCAACGATGCCTTCTTCTTTTCCCAAATCCTATATCTTCACTTGATGTTGTTATTTTATCAATGCTTGCAATAGAACTAAAAGGAATGTCGGTTTCAGAGTTGTTGTGGCAGCCATGAAGATCATCACTGACTTTATTATGTCGTTCTCTATCCATTACAGATGGAAAATATGGACTTTGAATTACTTCAGTGACACTGAGTTCATCTAAAGTCCTTATTGGTGATCTTGCCTGTAATGGGGCAATTTTATGTCATATTTTATGGATAGTTCAAATAGACTTTACATGATAATTGATATGATGTAGAACTTGAAAACAGGAATGCTAATTTGGAAAAGCAAAATACATGCTAAAAAAACTTTAGAAAGAATGTACAAAGGGCATTAAACTTTAAAAAGCCTTTAAATGAAAACTCAATAATGACTGCTATTGATAATTTTTTAAGCTCACCAAACAAATCAATGTATACTGTGCAGGCCTCATCATCCCTCGGAAAGGAATAAAGTAAGAGGGTTGCATATGCAAACAATACTCCATGTTGGGTAAAACTACTGATTACTTTGAATTTTTATCTTTTTAATGCATTGGTTACAACCTTGGAGAAAAGAAACAACCTGACAACCAGCTGCCCTGAAGGAACTAAAATCATGGTGTCCAACAAGAACTCTGCATGCTTCCTGCATGGATATCATTAATAAATTATCTCTCTTTTACGGGAATTCTGAGAGCATAATCTAGTAAATATAGGGAACTGTTAACTAACTTGCATAGCTGGAAGATTAAGCTCCTCTGGTACATGCCATGCTAGATCTTTCTCAAAGGTTGACAAAGGCTCTGGCCCAGACAGCAAGCGATAGAAGTATCTGAATGGAAATTCCAAATAATTATCAATTACTACAAATTATCATAAACCAGATAAATCAGAATCCTATGGCAATGCCTGGAAAAGTATTCAGCTTGCAGAAAATCAAAGATCAACCTTACTGTTCTATTCTTAACTGTCACTATTATATACAATCAAGTGCAATTTCATAGATTAAGCAACTCCTCTGTCCATAATCCAATAAATATCAGCTAAGAGTACCAGTCTTATATCGAACAGAACTTTACAAAAGCCATGATGCAAGATAGACTGTAAGAAGTACATTTGTGACAATTGATAATTCATGTATAAGTCAAAGTTTTAGAAACAAAATCTACATTCTTGAGTACTTACGTGCGCTCTTGTGCTTTATGTCTGGCATGAAAATCAGATGGAACACATCGAACATCAATAACCATTAAGTCGCTTTCATGCTTCTAAAATAAATCAAAATAACAAAAAAAATGTGTTAGGAGCTTTTGAGCACAGACAATATACTCAAGTGACATCAGCTAATAAATGAAATTTCACAAACAGTTTAGGTTTTCAGAACTGTAACTCCAACTTTGTATTCAAGCATAATATGCAGTTGGTAATAAACTTTGGCACACAAACTTGTATAAGAATATATTCAATAATTCATTTATCTTCTTGCAATATGCATTATAAAGTTGTAGTTAAGTTCGTTGTAAGTATAAAAAATAAGCTGGGATTCAAAAACATGTTTGATTTCCCATTCAGCTATTATTTGGCATAGACATTGCTTAAAGTTAGTTGTTCAAGATGAATATTAAAAATGATCTTGACACCGACAAATCACAACAAAATTGGACATAGTTAGATAATTTAGATATCAATACTAGAGAGAAAGAAAGGAGATGCAGAACCCAACTGTCTTTGCAGTTTCTTCTTCTACATCAAGTAACAAGATCAAGCATTTTCTCAAAGACAAAAGAAGCACCATATTTAAATAATCTATAATTTACTAGATCATAGAAGAACATACCTGTAAGAAATGGTTCACAGCCCTTCTAACCACAGCAGGTTCATGAGGTGGCAACTGTATTTTCACAAAAAAGGAAGTTACTAAGAAATTACTACTAAAGACATTCCCCTCTGTCAATTTAATCAATACACCCAACTAATAAATGTAAAAAAATGGTAGAGTCAATCAGCAATTGAAAAAAAAAAAATTTGATGCAGACCTACTCCATGCACATCTCAGGAAATTGCAAAACTGGCAGGTGGCAGCTATATAAGATGCAGAAAGTAGCTACTAAGCATCAATATCATGTACATCAAGAATATTAATTTATACATTGAAGATGTTTATAACAAACTAAGACATGACAATTTATTTCCCTTGTGCACAGAGAGTACTATAATTGAAGATGTTTATAACAATCATTAATAGCTTGTTTACAAGTTTAAACTCAACTTTGTTGACAGAGGGCAGCTTCCATACAAGATGAGCATATATTGATTACTATAATGTAAATTGACCTTTCATTCATTCTCCCAATAGATTGAGCAGCGTATAGTCAAAGGTGCAAGTTTCATGCAAGTCAAATAATAATAAATAAAAAAACCATTATATATATACATGTGTGCTGTAGTAGAAAATAGAAAAAATAACATAAAGTTGATCAGAAGATGCAAAATTACTGAACAAGAAAGTAGTTTCAAAAGCACAAATGCATTAAGGAAAAATGAGAAACTAAGCGCAGAAAATGATAGTATTTACAAGTGAGATCAAATTTTTAAATTTAACAAAAAGCAAGAGTAAATAAAATTTTACAATTTCATAAATGCATAAAACTTCTTCATCACAAGCCATTTGAAAAAGATAGAATTGTTTAGGTTTGAAGTTTTCACTCACCTGAAGCAAGACAAACATTTGTCAAGAAGACTAAGAGACTTGAGTTTGATGTAACATACCACTTCACCAGGCCTCCTTTTGCTTGTGCGTTCAATATCTACATGACAAACATTTGACAAGGCATGCACTCCAGCATCCTGCAGTTACAAAACGAAAGAAAAAAAAAAATGAACATAGATGTTGAAATTTTCCTATTATTGCTCATTTTACATTGAACAATTCAAGAAAAATAGCCATAATTTTAGCAGCAGGGATACTCACAGTTCGACTTGAACAAGAGACAGAGATTGGGTGGCCAATAAATTTAGAGAAAGCATCCTTCAAAACATGGACCATAAAATATTTCATATTAGCACATAACCAATCAATAAAAACATTCATTTGGCAAATGTGGTGGTGGATGCACATTAATTGTGTTGTGACAAAGTTTGTTGGCAATAACATTGACAAAGGTAACCTCTAGAACACCGACGACGGTACGACAAGTGAGTTGCTTCTGTGATCCAGAGAAGCGAGTTCCAATATACTCAATGGCGAACAAATAGCGTTGAATCTTAGGGTTTCGGCTCATGGGTTGGTCGCCGATCACGGGTTTTTGTTGTTCCTCCTCTTTTTCTTCTTCTTCGTCACTAAGAATAAGATGCTCGGTTTTTGATATCTTTGAAGGCCTATCACTATCACCAGATTCTTCAAGCTCACTTTCCAGTGTATGCTTGGGATTCTTGGTCATTGAAGTTCAAGCGTTGAAGGTCTCTATTTTCACCTCCGAGCTTCTCCTTGCTTGTACACGTTGGTTGGAGAAGGTTTTAAGAGTTGGCTGATTTTCTGGGCATAGGGTTTTTCTATTCCGAAGTGTTACTCTATCCTATTCTCACAACTATCCTACCTCTTAATTATTTTTATAATTAAAAAATATTATTTATTTTTTAAAAATATTATTTATATTATTATTTTAATATAAAAGTTAACTTTTTGATTAAGAATAACATTATCCTTCAAAGGTAGGATAGATAGAGTGACCCCTATTTCAAACAAAACTGTGATAAGAACATACTTTGGAAGTTGCAACTAAGGTTATAAATAAGTACTCAAGCTTCATTCAATAAGAAATCAAGTTTGTGTTTTTTTTGGTTCAAGTTTGATTCATTTTTAAGTTCATAAGCTATTTAAATTTAATAAGTCAATATTTTTGTATTAATTAAGTCACTTAAGAGCAATGAGTTAAACTTAAATTTTAACTCAATAAAATTTATCATTTTCACATATATGTATATTTGGTTAAAATAAAATATTATTGTTATTATTATTATTTATAAAAAATAATTATATACATATATCAAGTTAGCTCATGAATTAATAAGTAAGATATATAAAAAATCAAGCTCAATTTATTTAATAAATGAATTAAAAAATTTAATTTATTAAGTTTTTAATTAACCGAACCATAAGCAGGCTTACAAGATAACTCAACTCATTTCAAGCCGTACTTATAACATGCAATTCATGTGAATCTCTATCCAAGCAAGATTATTATATCTTTAAAAGGAGTAAATATGTAACTTAATTCTTAAAAATATTTCTTCTTTGCAATTTAGTTTCTGAATTAATTCTCACATACGAGTTAGCCCTTAAATTTATAAACTCGTATTAATTTAGTCTTTTCATTATCTTTAGTTGATAAAGTTAAATAATGACCATTGACATGACACGTTAAGTGTCAATGTGTAACTTCTAGTGTACAACATATTGTTAACTTAGTGATCTTAACATCTCATACATAAAGCACTTAATCACTAAAATGATATTATATCTCAAGGAAAAGTGTGAAGCAACATATCATGTGATATTAAAATTACATATAAATACTTAACGTGTCACGTCAAGGTCATCGTTTAATTTAACCAGCCAAAAATAACAAAATAATTAAATTAATATAAAATTTATAAATTTAAGAGATAACTCACACACAAATGTAAATTTATAAACTAAAGCACGAATGGATGATAATTTCAAAGACTACGTTACCTATTTATTTAAAGTTTTGCTAGTATTTTTCATTTTTTTTTTACAATATACCCTTCGTCAAAGGCTAAAATATAATGAATAAAAAACCTACAGCCTTTTCAAAAATATTATTTACAGAAATTAAAATAATTCCTTTTAAAACTAATTCTTGGAATGCGTGACTTTAATTCACATTTAATATTTATTCATTTTTTTTTATACTGAACATATTTGTTTTCTAATTAATATCTTTAATTTGTTATAAGTAATGAAGATTCAAGTTTAAATTTAAAATTGAATTGTGATATATTATTACCCTTGTTTTCTTTCCTTTTCTAACCTCGTCAGTTCTCACAATCTACCTTTTTTTTTCTTTCTTTTTTCTCTCTCTCTCTAGTACTACTGTCGGTAAAAGCATAACCTTCAACTGTAACGCGAGCCCCTTCAAATGAGTAAGGATTTTTATTTACTTGAGATTCTTTTAGTGAGATTATTTTTAAACTAATTATCTCAATAAGACTGTTTTTGCCAACTAACAAAAACAACCTTATTTTATTCTTTTTAAATTAACTATTTGTGTTAGTCCGAGTGTCGCAATACAAAGCATAAATGCTGCATGAACCCATATTAACGATATTAACTATAGAGACTCACTTTCACTCTGTAAACTCATTTACACTCAATAGTCTGCTTGGTTAGGGGTAGAGAAAACAAAGTCCAAGTTTGATTCTGTTAACATCTCCTATGACATGGCTGCTTTCCATCCATAATGAGATAAGGCATCAATAATAGTTTTAAAAAACACCACATTATCAATGTAGGATACAAAAGACTCGGTAGAGGAAGAAAGTCCATAAAATGAAACCAATAAAGTAACAAGGTAATTATTCTATTTTTTGTTGAAAATAATGTAAGTTTTTCAACAAAATCAAAGCATCTGCCGGCCACATCAAGAAGAAATCAACCAAACAAAACATAACTCCCGAATCAAGCAAATTATGACCTGTCACCTGAGCATTCATCCACCCTGCAAGCCAGCCTGACCTGAGCCAAGAAACGAATTGGTCCACGTAGTTCAAAGCCAAGGAATGATGCAGAGAGAGGAGAGATCGAACCATACTATCAAACACCTTCTCATTTTAACGGCAAATATCAACATCAAGTAATATAAAAATATTTGGTCGGACTCAAAATGTGTCCGTGTACCTATTACCTATATTTTAAAAAGGGAACGCGTCATGCTTATCTATTGACATCTCACATTGATATAATAATTAGAAAAGAGAGCATAATGTGGGAGGAGCTCTAAACACAAACCAAACTCCAGGTCTGCAACTCTAAAATGCCTAGGTGCAGAAATAGAATGAAATGTAATAGAAATCTGGCAATCTTTTCTTTTTAATTTTTTGTCATCTAGCAATCTGGCTCTGTAAAGCCTTGTTTTCCAGAGGGATTGATTGAAAGATTCTTTGTAAGATTGACAAGAGATGTGGCATATTCAGTAACTTGCTTGGTACCACTTGATTGCATCTCTATTTTCTTCTCTCCCGCTTTGACAGTGTTCTGCAGAAAATTAAAAGACAAACGATCAAAAAAGCTCAAGTCAATATATAAACACACAAACAAAAAGAAGGAATGTTTCTACAGCATGCAAGGAAGGAGCTAATAACTAATTTAACGACATAGCGTTTCAATATTCCAATTGCGTGTACTTACACATACTGCAATTTCACACATCCTCTATACTCCAATTGCAGAAATAATAATAAATCATTATAGATAACAAAAACGAAACTTACTTGGTAATTGTAATTGTCATTGCCATATACTTCTTGTTCTGGGCTTGTATGCTTAGTATTCCTTTGGGAACGAAATAACTTCTCTCGCTTCTCATAGAAGTCAAAATCATCCAATAGAGATGTCATAGCCGAGTAACGTTTGAAAATGTTCAGCATCTCCATACCCTGCTTCAGTCCAATCTGCAAACCATAATAATTACAAATCTAATGATAAATCATGTCTAACAAAACATTGAGTCATAAACTGTTATTTTATTCATATGACCAACATGAATGACATCATTTTATATACATATATATGCTATCTGTAAGCAGCTTTCAGTAACCTTGCAACTGCCTACCAAGAAAAGGTAAGTGGAAATTAATGGAAACAAAATAAATAACGAAAAATGACACTTCCTCCAAAATCCAAAATAACTTTCTCTAGTTTCCCGAAAAAAAAAAAAACAAACAAATAACTTTCTCCTGAAAAAATGGAAATATTTGGCACCAAGGCTTGTATTGATGCATGATCTAATAATTGATCAAATGACTTGATGCATTTATTATAATCGAGATTTAGTTTTTCCTTTTAAAGCAAATTTCCCACTTAAAAGTTAAAATACACATGAAAATTGATATATACTATATAGTCTATGAGTAATGTGACTAATGTCATATACACAAACAGATTCTACTCACTCCTCACAACAATCTTTGTCAGTCAGTAAATAACAACTAGACCCAACTTAAATAATTCTGAACAGCTCAAATTTGGCACAATCTTTTCACATGGTTGTGCAACAACCATTTTCCTTACTATCTACAATAAACAGGCATAGGTGCACTTTAACACCATCAAAAGTAAGAATTACCTCTTGTGTGTCCCTACAGAAGGTTACTGGCCTGTTCTCATTGCTTTGAAGGATGATGTGCCGAAACTGGTTGTTGGGAACATCTTTTATTATATGCCACTTAATTGGGAAGAATCCATTGTATTTGTCAAGTTTCCAAAAGTTCATGTCTTTTTTAAAATCCACTGGCCCAACCATTTCAGCTACTCCCACAAACTGCCTGCTAGCATTAACCTGATTTGGAAACAAAATACATCTGGGATCTATGAATATTCATAAATAAATGCTTAAGGACATGAACTCCTAGTACTAAAAATATATCAATTGATACATAATTGTGAATGAAAAATAAACCTAGATCAAAGAAATTCCTATTATAATTTGGAACAAATGTTTTTTTTGGGGCATTTTTATCAGACAATCCAAGAAAGCCCTTATTTTTGGCAATTTGGGTCATAAGCATAAAGGAAAATATGAACCGTTGTTCATCTTTTAATGAGCTTTTGAAGATAATTTAACCTCAAGAAAGAGAAGAAAATAAAATAGAAGATACCTCCAAACAAGATATCAATATCTACAATTTCTATAAAAAAATATATGAGTTTCTTATTTTTTTGTGTTATGCCTCTTCCGAAGAAAAAACAAGAGACAACTTGTGGGGAAAGATCTGAACTCACCGAGAAGAAGAGGAAGACGGGACACTTCATGCCTGTCTTACTTATTTTAGCCTCTGCATCATGGAATGCTGCATTCAACTTCTTATTTCCATTTGGAGTACTTGTCCAAACATCATACTTAATGCACTTATGAATGTCATCTTCATTGAAAGATTTAATCACATAAAATTTGGCAGTTTCATATTCAGTTTGGAAATCTGAAAGGTTATATTGATCTCTACAGATTGTGATTCCAAACTCTTCCTTAACAGCTGATGATTGTAAAGGAAAATTGTTGTAATGACCTCGAGGACCACGAGTTAGTTCCACTGACATTTCAGATTCTCCGCTCCTGAATTTGTCTCTCAACACAAATCTATCATTTACACTAGATACTCTCCCATTTGGCCTGTAGTTGGTAGGGGGGAATACATGGCGTCTTGGGTTGGCTAATGATGAAAATTTTCCCATTTGGTGGTAGTTCCTTGGAAGACTAGCTGCTGTAAAATTAGAATGCAAATGAGGCGCCTGCAACATAAAATATTCACATGATTAAAACATTATGGTTCTACAGGAGTTATAATGAAAATATAAAATAATTAAAACTAAGTTAAGTTTATGGAATTTTTTTTCCTCCTTTTCTTGTTTGGATATGTAGATAAAATAAAAGAAAAATAACAGATACTAGAGGTGACAACAAGGCCCAGGGGAAAATTCGGAGGGTGGGGGGGCGGACTAAATTCAAAGTCATCCGGTTCAAGAACCATAAGCCCTAATAGATAAAGATAGTGTGTACAAATTATCCAGACAAGTGAAGCGGGTATTAATGAAACAATGACAAATTGACAATAATACCTATCTAAATATTCATCATCAATGCAACAACTCTACCATCCCACAAAATGAATATATAACAAGAAGCAACAATACCAAGTGATATCATGAAATACCAATACATCATAATCTCCCAACTGATTACCTTGTTTAGAATTTTGATATCTTTCTTTGTATCAGCCATAGTCTTGGATAATGTGCTGGTTAAACTGCCATTTCTATCTGTAGACTTTAAGCTATTTGGCTTCTCTAAAACAGAAGAATTTGGATCACTTTTTGCAATTACAGAACCATTGATGGTTTCATTTTGAACACCAACAGAAGTTGAGACCGATGAATGACAAGGCAGAGCTTCTGATTCATGCACAATGGGTTGTTGAAATTATCCAGTGGAAGAAAAGTAAGGTTATTGACCAACACAATACCCATTGACACCCACAATAGTCCCTGATAAGTAAAGGTTATAGCCAGGCAGATAATAGATTTTGGGAAGTATTGTCTGACAGCATACCCTGGAAAAAAAGCCACAGAAGAGTGTTATAATCACTGATAATAAGTCTACTGATATCAACAAGATATAAATAATTCCATAGAAAATTGAAGATATATATAAATGTTATTTTTCATGCTAAACTTAAGATCTCCAGAAGCTAAAAAATGAAGTAATCAATCAAAACATACTTTGGGAGAACCATCTGCATTAACATCCAAAAGAGCATGCATTCCATCAAATCCTGCAAAATAGCCAAGCAACATTTTCCTCCATCAAAATGAACGAAAATTGCCAAATTATATTCAAAACCTGTGTATCAACACATCAGGTATTTAGGAATTTTTCACACTCACGAATATAGCCATGAATAAAATAAGGAGGGGCCTTTTGGTAAGTACTGACCAGAAAGATTACAAGTTTAAATTAAAAGAATTCATCTTATCTTTCTTCTGATTACTACTTTGTGCATAGTATCCACTAAGTAGACTTGCTTTGCTCACTCCTTTCTCTATATTTCCAAGATTATGAACAGTTTATATGTAGTTTATTATTATTATTTTTTGGCCCAAAATGGTTAGCATGTATTGAAAATGCATAAGTTAGCAGGCATCGGTTACTTCATAAACATTGGGCCACTAAAGCACAGAATCAATTATTATAAAACTTTACAAAGAAACTCCTAAGGGATATTCCAGTTAGTCAAATTCAAATTGTGCTTTTTGCACGTTGCCAAAAGCCTAATTTGAGTCCTTTCAGATACTAAATCAGTGAAGCATATTCAGCAGTACATCCCAATGTGAAGGAATGTTTTCATACATGCCCTGGAATGTTTGATGATCAGCGAAAAGTTCCAGAAATGGGCCAGAAGCCCTCTTGTCACACCAAAACCTGCCTTAAGCTCTCACGTCTAAACTCTCAACAAAAAATGCATCACCAGTCACCAAAACAGAAAGTCAATAACAAATAGGCATGTCAAAAACCAACTATCTAAAAAGCTTAAGCTGTTAGGTGAAGGCACATGAATGGTTTTATATATCTAACACGCCCCCTCACGCAAGAGCCCTTTGGGCTTGAAGTATGGACAATACACAGACTCACCCTACCTTATGCTGAAATTCAACTTTATTTAGAAGAATGGGGACGGCAAGAATCGAACTCCTAACCACTTGGTCATAGAGGTCATAGAGGCTCTGATACCATGTCAAGAACCAGCTACCCCATCAAGTTGTTGGCAATGGGTCATATAATCAAAATCCATATGTGTTTGGTTATGTTGAATGTTACAATGTTCAAGATAATACTTGATTTAGACCTCAAGGCGGTGAAATCTTAGTTTCATATGTGATCATAATTGCAGTAAGTTTCAGGAGTGTATGCCTAGTTAATTATAAGTTTAGAGCAACTTGCAAGACAGATACAACAATATCATTATCAGCACCATTTTATGTGGACAAGGAACTAAGTTAATATCTACCCTGTGGAAGAATAATAGTAATAGATAGTAGGTGTATTATAAACACAAGTTCCTTGATCAGCCTCACCTGTGAAGCCAGCAGTGACATCTCCAGAAGAGGTCACTGATGATGTCAAATCAGATGGGATTCCATCTTTTATAGAAACCTGCAGAAATATTATGAAAAATTTGTAGTGAATATGATGGCATCATGAGACAGATAGAGGTAACAACAAAAACACAAGAACTTCTTATTACTGTAGTTATAAAATCAATCCCAGTCAGGGACATTTTAAAAATTCTATGTATGGAGATCTGTAAAAGAAAATATTAGGTCCAAAGAGTGACTTATATGAGTTCACCGTAATGTAACAACCAATCAAGTATCTTCATGCTAATTACCAAACTGCAATTTAAAGCTTTTCTTATACTTGAGAATAGAAGATCTATCACACTTAGACAATGTGTTTTGCAAGTCTGAACAACACTATGACATTTCACTAGCAAAGATTTGCAATACTTATTACTAAAGAGATGAAAGAGTCCAAAATAAAATTTAGAAAGAAAAGCAGAAAGAGACACGCAGATTCATAGAGAGAGAATGGAAAGAGAGAGAGTCAAGAAAGTGGCAAATAGGCAGTCGCCACATACCACATCTGCCTCATCCAGTTGCTGGCTAGGATCTGCTGTTCCTGTAGGCACAGATTGAGCTATATCACATGGTTAAGTATATCAAAAACATACATCTGAGACTTGTCCAGTAAGTCAGCTACTGAAAAAATACCCCGACTCACTGAAACCTAATACCAAACCACGTCATGGGATTCGCTTCACATTATTAATTGATTACATCCAAGCAATTAACCATGACCTGTCTGCTTTAACTCCTATTAAGAGTGGGAAAAACAAAAGAAAAGAGAGAAATTTCTTATTTACGTAGACAAAATAATCTTAAGATTATGGCAATTTTGTAGATAGCTCTCACCATTTAATGTCACTACGTTGCAGTAAAGGAAAAAGAAAACAGCTTACGAGTGAATTCTCATCATATAACGTACAAGTTAAACATACTGTTCCAAAAATATGGGTATTAAATGATTTTGAAAATGTTGGCTGCAGATGAATAAAATGTTACCCAATTCTCCAAATTCAAAATCTGAAGACATTAAATTTGATAGATTCAACCTATAGTAAAAACAGCACAGGTCAATTAACAGTGGAACAAAGGATACTTTTCTCGTTTTCCTTGTCACAGCTCATTATCACACACACAATATCAGTCTTTTAAAACCAAACTCAGCCTAAAACAGAAGGTGAAACAGGTTAGCCAGAAAGAAACACAGAGTTATTTCTCATAAATGAAATACTGCAACTATTTAATTAAGTGAAAAGAATTGGAAGAGCATGGGTCAGAATTCCATGTCAGTTGGGAGAGAGAAGAGTGGAAAAAAGACGAAAACATAACATAGCGTTAGGGATGAATGAAGAAGGAAACCTAGAAAAGGTGGATATGGAAGCGGAGCGGTTGAGAGTGAGAGAGTGAGAAAAGCAACAGAATGAAAATAAGGGTTGGACTTGGAGACGGACCGGATCGAGTACGATTTGTTTGGTACTATGATATGATATCATATGATTTTCTACAACGCAATTGGGACCGTTTGATCATCAGGCACTGTTTTTGGAACTTAACCTTATTTTATGTATGTATGTATTTATTATTTTAGTATATTGCCTCACATTATTTAATTAATTATTAATTGTTAGATATGACAATTAAACTGCAACATGTTACAATTTGTTTTAATAACATGTAATGTGTTAAACGGGAGTGAAATTTGTACAGACAAATTAAATTTTATCTCATCAAATTTTTTTATAATAGGGACAGAGGGATTTAAACTTATAATCTCCTGAATTACTCAAATATCTAATTGTTACTAGTCTAATCTTAATAGCTTAATTTTATCTCATTAATTTGGTATATGTTGGTCCTATAGGAAGCCAACAATTACCATAAATATTCGCTATTTGTATGGGCATATATCAAATGTGCTTAATAGTTTAGTCTGTCAGTGCATCACATGTGCACTGCGAATTCCCTCATGTCTTCCCGCAACACGTGTAAACATGAGACTATGTGTAACACCTTATTAATATTTTTCTTATTAGTAAAGTATTATGTAAAAAGTTTGTAGTATTAATTGAACAATTGCATTACCTATCCTTCTAAATTAATATTGAGATTATTTACATATTTGAATTAATTCTTTATTTCAATGTGTAATTGTTGTTATCGACTATTTTACATCAAAATTATTCTAAATATTTTAAGAGTTTGTAGTAATAAAGAAGTATTAATATACCTATGACAAAACTAAGCGAGGTTACTACACAGCTCCACATTATATTACATAATATTATAACAGTTTGATGCTCTTAGCAGAAAATCACTACATGTGTCTTATATGATGATTCAAGGAATTAGAGTTATTAGATAAATTTAGAAATATGAATCTCTCAGTATAGAAATATGTCTAAGTGAGCTTAAGATTGAAAACAAATTGAAAAGTCAAATTATAGAAGCTCAAATTTTAGATAAATTCATTGAAAACCTAAAAGATCAAATTCTTCAAGAGAGAAAAAAAGACTTTAGGTTAGATGATAATGGAACCATTTTGTTTAAAGGACGACCTTGTGTCCTTCAAAACAAAGAATTGAGAAACAAAATTCTCGAGGAAGCCCATAACAGAAGGTATACTATCTACCCTGGTACAACCAAAATGTACCAAGACCTAAAGAGAAATTTTTTATAGACAATAATGAAGACAAAAATTGCTAAATTTGTGGCAAAATGTTTAGTATGTCAAAAGGTTAATATAGAACATCAGAAATCAGTAGGCTTGTTGCAACCTCTAGACATACCAGACTGAAAATATGATAGTGTGTCTATGGATTTTGTAATGGGTTTACCTAGAACATCCTCAGGAAATTATGCAGCTTGAGTAATTGTAGATAAATTGACTAAATCAGCCCATTTTCCTCCAATTACAGACAATTATCCACTTCATAAATTAGCCCAGATGTACATTAAGAAAATTATGAGATTTTATGGAATTCCTTCTAGCATTGTATCAGATAGAGACCCTAGGTTCACCTCTAGATTTTGAGGAAGTTTGCAAAACTCTTTTGGAACAAATTGCATTTTAGTACAACATATCATCCCCCAAGAGATGGTCAAACTGAGAGAACTATTCAAACCATAGAGGATATGCTTAGGGCCTGTGTGATAAAACAAAATAGAAGTTGGGATTACTATCTGCCATTAATAGAGTTTGCTTATAATAACAGTTATCATTCCAGTATTGGAAGCTCTATATGATAGAAAATGTAGATCTGCCATGTGTTGGTATGAAGTAGGAGAGAAGAGTTTATTGGGACCTAAAATAGTGCAAAAAACTTCAGAACAGATTAAAAACATTAGGGATAAATTTCTTACTGCACAGAGTAGGCAGAAAACCTATTAATAAGAAAGAAATCCTTTAGAATTACAAGAAGGAGAACATGCATTTCTTAAAATTTCTCCCATCACTGGAATTGGCAGATCCTTTAAATTTAAAAAGTTGAGTCTCATATTTATTGATCATTTCCAAATTCTCATAAAAATAACATCAATTGCCTATCAAATTACACTTCATCCAAATCTTTCCAATCTTCATGATGTATTCCATATGTCACAACTCAGAAAAATATTGTCATGACCCTTCACACATTATTGAAAATAAGTCAGTGCAGGTAAAAGATGATTTAACTTATTCTATAAGACCTGTATAAAATTTGGAAATTGATTATAAACAATTAAAAGGAAAATATATTCTTTTGGTTAAAGTGTTATGGGGTGGAATTACTACAGAGGATATGACCTGGGAAATAGAAAAAGAAATTAAAAGAAGCTATCCAAAATTATTTTCTGCAAGTAATTGAATTTTGAGGGCATTTTTTTTAAAAGGGAGGGTGAATACAACATCATTTCTTAAAATAGATAGAAAAACATTTACAGTCTATTTATTTATTTAATATTTATTTTTACATTGCTTATAATTGAAAATTTTAATTTATGTGCTTCACTAAAAAGAGAATGTAGTGAAGTACCTAGGTTATATTTCTGCTTATTTATGCATGAGATAAATTAGGATTTATGATTAGGGACATATATGTCATTAAATTTTTTGACTAAGGGCATAATGGTCATTATGTATTTAATTAGGGGCAAATGGTTATTATGTATTAAAATAGAGGCATAATGGTCATTTAGCTTGGTTAGGTAAAATTTAACTATGGTTAGAATGTAACTACACTTTAGTTAAAATTTAACCGTGGTTAAAATCTAACTATAGTTAAAACTTAAGTATGGTTCAAATGTAACTATGGTTAAGATCTAACTATGACTAATTAACTAAACCTAAGATTAGCTGAGGTTAATAATAATAAATAAATAAATAAAATAAGATAATCTTATCTCTAAGGCTTATCAAGAAGCCTTTTTAGTTTGAAAAGAAAGAAATAAATAGAAGTAAGGGGAAGAAGGAGAGGTTAAGTCAAGAGAGAAAAGAAAGAAAGAAAAAAAGAAAAAATAGGAAGAAAATAGAAATATTAGGAAAAGTTTCAAGTAACAAATAAGAAGGAGAATCATTTACAAGCTTCAAAGAGTTCAAAAAAGTCATCTAAGAGGTAGGAGTTCAAGTTCTTCAAACTTTGGGTTTTTAAATTCATTTTCATGCTTTAGAAGTTCTTTAGAAATTCTTTTAAATTTTAAGCTAAGATGATTATGAGATCTTGATTGATCAATATAGACCTTAATGTCGATAGAAGTTAGTGTTTATGCGGATTACGTTAGAATTTTTGTTATTAGCTTAGGTTAGATGAAAAACTCAAAGTAACTTATCATATTCATGCTCGATTAACAATACGACAGAGGTTTTAAAATACGAATGAGCATGTAATTTTATAACTTCTAAGGTAGTTAATCTTTACATAACTATTTTCTTCGTCCTTACTAACGTTGAACCCTAGCTTTACATAAACATTTAGCCTAATCATTGTACTTAATTTGAAAGAAAATCAATAAGCTTATGAAGAAATTTGTTGTTGTCAACCCTACTAAAGTTTCATGCAGTAAAATAGACATAATTTGAGCTACAAAGCATTAAATGAAGTGATTCCAAAACCTATGAAAATCTAGGATATAATGCTACAACTTTGATGTTGAGTGTAAATTTCTAACATAATTATCATAAACCTAAATTTTATCACCATCAAGGTCTTTATTGATCTCTCAAGATCTCATGATCATCTTAACTTAAAATTTAAAAGAATTTTTAAAGAACTTTTAAATCATGAAAATATAAGTATAAAAATAAATTTGAAAACCCAAAGTTTGAAGAACTTGAACTCCTACCTCTTTGATGGTGAACACTTTGAAGCTTGGAAATGATTTTTCTTCTTGCTTGTTACTTTATTTTAGCTTCTAAGATTCAAGATCAAAGTTTTTCCTTTTTTTTTATTTTCTTCCTCATTTTCTCTCTTCTTTCTTCTTTCGCTCTTTCTTTCTTTCTCTCTTCTTTACTATCTTGACCAAACCTCTCTGACAAGAGGTTGTCGAGACCTCGTCAAATAATAAAAATTACCGGTTCGCAAACTAATTTGTAGTATAGAGCATGAACCGAATCGTCTCTCAAGGATCCAGAAAAACAAAGATTTAATCATATCAAGATAATTAGAAAGGGGGGTTTTGTTGTTGATTAATAAGATTGAAAAGAAGTATAAGACTTAATGTTGTAAACAAATATAAAGAAACAACCAATCCAAGGAAATTTACCGATCTTGAGTTTAACTCATCATTGATCACATGGAATTCACTTAATTGCTAACCATGTTCTTGGCCTTAGATCATATCAAGACGCCTCAACATGATCCAAGAATCCTCTACTAGATAAGCATCTAGGATTTAATTAACCAAGGTTAGATAAAGTAAGCACCATCCAAACATAGATTAACTTAAGATCAAGAATTTAACCAAGTTAAACAATCCATCAAAAAGCTTTAATAAATTGTCTATTTTATGTGATCCTCTTAGAATACATGATAATAAAGCTATTACCACATTAACATCTAAATCAAATTAAGCAATTTAATCTAGATAAAAATCAAAAGACGAAGAAGAGAAACTTGAATAACAATTAAGCAATATGAACAAGCAAAACAAGATCTCTAAATTAAACAACAAGATGGCTAATCCCTTGGATTGATTATGAGAGCCTAGCCTTCCATGGATGGGAAGGAAGAACTCAGAAATAAAAGAACAAAAACGAAATTGTAAAGAGAATGGAGAAGAAGAGAAAGAAAACTCTCACAAATACTCAAACTTTCTTGAAACTTACTTCAAAATTGAATTCTACTAATACAAAGAGGTTGGCTCTATTTATACTAATACTAGAAGCTAATTTGTACATGTACATAATCTGAATACAAGCTATAAAAATATGAAAATTGTCAAAAATGGAAGCTTGATGCATGGTAGGTGGGTTGGTGTATGGTTGGTGGCTTTTAGTCAACAACTCTTATCCGACTTCTGGCTTCAAATTCATCACCTAGACGGTGCATTTTGGCTTGGATGTCTTCATGAAAGTTGTAGTCAGTTGTCTCCTTGAAAATCTCCAATTTGAATCATGTCATTTGGACTTTTAGAACTCCAGAAATGCCAAAAACATTGCACCTACCTCAAGTTAGGTTGGAAGAACGTGTTTCCAAATTCAGACCAACTTGTAGCTTCAGAAGCATGCCTAAAACGACATCTATTGACAAAATGGTCTTCAGTGAAGTTGGAGATATGGGTCTTATCTTTCAAATGACCAAGTTTCAGCCCAAGAGGAGGCCTATAACTCACTATGTAGTCTAATATGTGCACACTGCCCAGATTTTCCTGACAGCAAACCCACTCTGTATTGCAGGGATGTTTTTGACCCTTAGAAGTCCGATCCAGCTCTTGAGTTCTTCATGAAACTTGTAGAACATTGTCTTAGCTTTCCAAAGACACCAAGATCACCTCAATTGGATCACCGAGTCCTAAGTTATGGCCTAACCAAGGAAGAAATGTCAAAATGCATCAAAATCCGAAAATTATCCAATATTTACATTAAAACCCAATGAAGCCCAACAACATTAAACTCATCTAAAATACTAATATTGGGCACAATAAACATCTAATGAAGCCTAATACAAAGCTAACATAAGTTTCTCAAATTGATTGATTAAATTCTCCCACACTTAAGCTTTTGCACTCCTGGGCAAAACACATAAGAACAAAACTAAAGAAAAAACAAGAAACATTATATTATTAAACTAAAAACATAAAAACTGATTGCACCTAATCTAATCCACTTTCGTAGGAAAACACGATGGCACTTAGCATATGCCACAAGCCTTTAAACCCCTAGGTGTCCCTAGTGGACGAGTTATAGTCTCGTGAGGGTTTACCAGGATGATACCCACAAACATGTAATATTTTATTTAATCAATTCAAATAATTTTTAAATACAAGCATTGTATCAAATATAAACCATAATTAATAAGTCAAGTATGCTTAACAAAGAATAGTTGAATCAAACCAATTGAGAATAAAGTATAGCACAATCATGCTTTGTCCGAGAAATAGGCATGTTCAAATTGAGTAAAATTCCTCACAAGTGACACTCAAATCACACAAGGTGTTTAGGTTAACTGTTTACGCTCAACTCAGTCAAATTATGAAAGTATTTTACCATAGGCTTGCATATACATCAATTCTCCACTACTTAGATCAAATAAATTGCAAAAATCAAGAGGTCTTTCGAAAAGGTTGTAATGGCTATAAGGTGAAGGAAAGGAACAATATGGATAATAGCGAGGTTAAAACCAAAGAGAATAAAGAGCGTTGAGGAAGTAACTCAAGTAGAAAGAATAAAAAATTTTACCCAAAACCATAAAATGCTCATTCTCTTCACACATTCATTCATTTTTCTATTCTTTTATTTTTCTTACATATATCTGTTTTTTTTGTTTTTTTTTTGTTTTTTTTTTTTACCAAGCATTTCGTATCAGCACACCAATTCCCCCACACTTAAATCATTGCAAGCAAAAGAACTCCTCCAATAAGAAAATCAATGCTCTCTCATTCCCTAAGGTAAGGTAAAACATGGTTTTTCACTCAAAGCTTGTAATGAGCTAAGAACAAAGAATAGGAAAATAGGCTCAGAGGGAGTTAATATTTGGATAAATGCAAGGTAGGTTTATTTGGCCAAAGCAGCTAAGTCAACAAAAAAAATGTCTGTGTCATTTTCATGCAACATACAGACCAATGTAATCTCAAATCGATTCAATGCAAGTTCTAGAAAATAAATTCATAATTGACATCACTCATGAAAGAAAATAAACCAAGTGTAAGTATCAAACTTGGAAAAGCCCAAAACTCACAAATGTATGGAACATTCACTCAATTCAACCATGCCTTATTCCTAATATCCATAATCATATACACATGTATATCATGAAAATGATTCAACTACAAACTATTTTGCATACTTTTATCATCAATTAAGCTCAGATTCAGCACATGCTTGTATCAAAATCAATTGAAAATATCAAAATGAAATTTTTTTTTTAATTTTTTAATTTTTTTAATTTTTTTTAATATGCAAGAACAAAATAATTTAAGACATACTATGAAATGCAAGTTAAGATGCGTCACAAGAGCAAAACTACTCCTTACTCTGCCATCATACATCTAATGAGTTAGTAACAATAAAAATTAGCTTGTTAGTTTTTTTTTTTTTTTTACTAAACTATGTACATGGTAATATCAACTATCCCTCCCCCCAACTAATTAAAGACATTGTCCCCAATGTCAAAATAAAGATAGGTAGAGTGTAGAAGGTCTTACGAGCGCAAATCGAGCACGAAATAAGAAAAATTACAAAAATTAAAACCGTAAGAGAAAACAAAAATTCACAAAGACAAATTCAAATCAAGTTTTGGTTTTTTCTTCTGCTTGCCTTGTTCCCCAATTAGTGGAGCCATTCTTTGGATCACGTTGTAGTACAAATTCATTTAGTTGATCGAGCAATTGTTCGGGGAGTTGCGGCGATTACAAGACTTTGACGTGTCGCTTGTGAGATGAACCATTTTCTACTGACATGATCAAGAAAACAAAACAAAGCATGTCATAAAAACCATTAACATTTAATATACCTATGGGTTTTGGTAGAAAGTTCTCTTGTGACCAGGATATAATTTGAAAGAGCTTTTCCAAAGTTCCAAAACCACAGTAGGGCAATAAAGGCATCGACATTTGCTATCATAAAGTTCATGCGTTGGTGCATGCAAAAATACCATTACTTCATCCCTAATGTTTTCAATGGGTTTCTTTGGTAGATAAAGGGTAGGAATGACACCAAGGACTTTGCCACCTCTTAAATGTGCGGCCGATCGCTACACTGACCCATTAACCCAGACTACCTCCTCCATAAACTAAATGGATTTCTCTCTCATTGCACTCGACCAAGATGGTGTGCAATATTTACAAACTCTTTATCTTTCCCAGGATTAGATCCACAAAAGACACAAACACTCTTGATCCGACGAACTGAAGTGACTTCCATTTTTTTTTCTCTCTTTTTTCTCTTTGTTTTTTTTTTGTACTCTCACCTTATCAGTGATCTGAAGAGAGCAAGGTGCAATATTTAAAGGAATCAAAACCGAAAGGTAATAATTACACTTATAAAGGAGGGATAGATCTGTGTGTCAGATAAGTTTGAAAAATAAGCACAGAAATGATAATAGCTATATGAAAAAGATAAAAGGCTAATCTATATGTGTCAGAAGAAGTTTGAAAATATGCAACGCATATTTCAAAAGCATACGGCTACTTTTGATTTGAAATATTTTTTTTCTTTTTTCTTTTTTCTTTTTTCAAATTTTTTTTATTTTTTTTAAATTAATTTTTTTTTATTTTTTTAATAAACAAAAAGAAAAAAGAAAAATAAAAAAATAATAATACTTACAGGAGGTGTGATTGTGCTCACATTTTCCTCTGGTTTTACGTCCAGTAACGGCTTGAATGCTCTCTATGGGCCGATGGTCGGCTTCCCATCAATTTTCTTAAAAATTGGCAAACGAGTCTTTGAGTGATTCCCGAGACTATAATGCTCATGTTCATCTTGGAATATTGGCCATAAATCGAAATACTCTGCACATCTCCACTAGGATGCGTCTCAAGAGTCAATAGAATGTTATCTAAAGACTCCTTACTCATGCCATCCTTTATGAAGTTAATTTTATCATCTCGGTTTATAGGCGTCATTCCAATTGATTTGCATTTTGTATTCTGAGGTCCATCTACGAGTCGGACCTTTCTTGATCAACAGTATATGCTCCGAGGATGCCTTTGTACATAAGCATCCTTAATCTCTCAAACCTTGCACAATAAATGTTAGTTAAAGCATTTTGAGGGAGAGAAGGGAATTGCTTGCGGAGGTTAACAAGCTGATTATCCATTTTGAAATAAAGAAAGAAGAAGGGAAAAAAATTAGTAAAATTATATACAGATTTCAGTGTTTATGGGTAACTGAAGGGACCGAAAAAGATTTTCACAGAATACCGTTATCCGCCATTTAACCGGTGAAAAATCATCTGTCAAAGAAAAACAAACAAAATAAAGACAGAAAAATCAAACTTTGATAGATTTTCTCACTTGGCACCATTTTTTTCTGTCTCGATTCCTGTGATAACAAATAAGTCAAAGTTAGAAAGAGGAAAGAGTTAGAAAACTTGGGATGCCGCCCAAAAAGCGCTACTTTTAATGTCTTTAGCCAGCGTGATTGAAGATTTTGCACGATCCATGGGTCCTCCCCAATAATGATTCAATTTCTGGCCATTGACCTTAAACGTGGCTTTTTTTTTCTTTTTCCAACAAAGATTTATATAGAAAACAGAAAATAAAAAATAGCAGACAAAACAAAAAATAAAAAACAGAAATAGAAAGAAAAAAAAAGTAATAAAAGACAAACATCAACAGTACAGCAAAATAAAAGTAGAAACATAAACAAACAACACAAACAACAACAACAGAAAAGAGTAAATTGTAACAGTCAAATAAAAACAGAAACAAAATTAAAAACAATAACAAAACAATAAAACCAAAAAGAAAACAACAACTAGAAAAATGAAATAAAAGTGTGGAAAGAAAACTCCCTATGGATAGCAGAAGCAACAAAATCCCGGCGGCCACACCATAGCCAGTGTAATGGATCACCACATCCAGAATCAAAGGGTTCAGTCTCATCGGGGGCTGCTTTATTGGCTTAACTCCATCTTCAAGTTAAATCCTACGCATGCATATGGAAGGGCTAACGCTAGGAATGTTTGCAAGTATGATGGCTCTTTGATTCTCCTTGAAAATCTGCAGCAACCTCTTCTCCTCATCAGTAAGGAAGTTTTTAGCCACAATGAACTCCAATTTTGGTGGCTGCACTACTTTTGTAGATTGAATTGCTGCATTATCTGTTGAAAAGATTCATCATGTCTTAAAAAGACAGCAATCTCAGCACATGCATTACACAACATATCACCATCATAACCAGTACAACAAACATAATCATCAAAATCAGTAAAACTAGCAAATTCAGCACCCAAATCATCAATTGGTTTTTGCACATGAATGGTCTCATGTTCTGTAGAATCAAATTTCTACATCTGTTGCTTGCTCAACTGACTTAATGAAGATGTAAGTTGACCAACTTGGGTCTTCACGTTTTGTACTATAGCTTCTGTTCTCTGCTGGAATTGGATGTTGTTCTGAGCAAATTGTTTCACCAAATCCTCTAGTGTAGGCTCAGATTCCATGCTTATTGGGGCTTGCTGCTGTTGCAGCATAAGTTGCTGATATAGACTGATTGGTTCAACATAAGGTTCGAACCAAGGATGATCTCCCCAATTATGGTTATATGTGGAAGAATAAGGATCATATCCAAGCTGTGGGTATTGTGGTTCACCAAGAAATACACCTGTTGCATCAACAGAATGGTTATGAAATACAGAACCATCATCTTGTAATGTGGTGCAAGCATATGTTGGATGATAAGAACTACAGCATATACTACAAAATCTTGCAGGTTCTTGCACAGGTAAGTGATGTTGTTCCACTGCCAACTGCCCCACCAGATAAGCCAACTCATCAAGTTTATGCTCCATCAGATTAGTGATCAAAGACAAAATCACAAAATCAAGTCTAAATATACACACAAAATGATTACAGAAAACATATCTACAGATTTTAAAAATTATGGGACTACCACAGAGTGAAATCTACACAAAAGTTCTATCTAACAGAATAATAAAAAATCTTAAAAAATTGAAAACGTGTTCTAAACGATGGAATTTGGCTAAAATAGGGGTAACCTCACTATAAATAGTGAGCCTTTCTCAAAATAACAATTTTCATTAGCCTACCAAAATTCAGATAGATCAGAGATATGTTACCAAACCAAAATCTTGACAGGATGCCCTTTACCCAATTTCAGCCGAATTCCACTTGAAAATGCTTCAAAAACAAAACAAACACAATTGTTAGAGTTAGATGAAATGATCAAAAAGTTGCCTTTGGATCCCCACAGCGGCCAAATTTGACAAGAGGTTGTCGAGACCCGTCAAATAATAAAAATTACCGGTTCGCAAACTAATTTGTAGTATAGGCGCATAGGCAAGATCGTCTCTCAAGGATCCAGAAAAACAAAGATTTAATCATATCAAGATAATTAGAAAGGGGGGTTTTGTTGTTGATTAATAAGATTGAAAAGAAGTATAAGACTTAATGTTGTAAACAAATATAAAGAAACAACTAATCCAAGGAAATTTACCGATCTTGAGTTTAACTCATCATTGATCACATGGAATTCACTTAATTGCTAACCATGTTCTTGGCCTTAGATCATATCAAGACGCCTCAACATGATCCAAGAATCCTCTACTAGATAAGCATCTAGGATTTAATTAACCAAGGTTAGATAAAGTAAGCATCATCCAAACATAGATTAACTTAAGATCAAGAATTTAACCAAGTTAAACAATCCATCAAAAAGCTTTAATAAATTGTCTATTTTATGTGATCCTCTTAGAATACATGATAATAAAGCTATTACCACATTAACATCTAAATCAAATTAAGCAATTTAATCTAGATAAAAATCAAAAGACGAAGAAGAGAAACTTGAATAACAATTAAGCAATATGAACAAGCAAAACAAGATCTCTAAATTAAACAACAAGATGGCTAATCCCTTGGATTGATTATGAGAGCCTAGCCTTCCATGGATGGGAAGGAAGAACTCAGAAATAAAAGAACAAAAACGAAATTGTAAAGAGAATGGAGAAGAAGAGAAAGAAAACTCTCACAAATACTCGAACTTTCTTGAAACTTACTTCAAAATTGAATTCTACTAATACAAAGAGGTTGGCTCTATTTATACTAATACTAGAAGCTAATTTGTACATGTACATAATCTGAATACAAGCTATAAAAATATGAAAATTGTCAAAAATGGAAGCTTGATGCATGGTAGGTGGGTTGGTGTATGGTTGGTGGCTTTTAGTCAACAACTCTTATCCGACTTCTGGCTTCAAATTCATCACCTAGACGGTGCATTTTGGCTTGGATGTCTTCATGAAAGTTGTAGCCAGTTGTCTCCTTGAAAATCTCCAATTTGAATCATGTCATTTGGACTTTTAGAACTCCAGAAATGCCAAAAACATTGCACCTACCTCAAGTTAGGTTGGAAGAACGTGTTTCCAAATTCAGACCAACTTGTAGCTTCAGAAGCATGCCTAAAACGACATCTATTGACAAAATGGTCTTCAGTGAAGTTGGAGATATGGGTCTTATCTTTCAAATGACCAAGTTTCAGCCCAAGAGGAGGCCTATAACTCACTATGTAGTCTAATATGTGTACACTGCCCAGATTTTCCTGACAGCAAACCCACTCTGTATTGCAGGGATGTTTTGGACCCTTAGAAGTCCGATCTAGCTCTTGAGTTCTTCATGAAACTTGTAGAGCATTGTCTTAGCTTTCCAAAGACACCAAGATCACCTCAATTGGATCACCGAGTCCTAAGTTATGGCCTAACCAAGGAAAAAATGTCAAAATGCATCAAAATCCGAAAATTATCCAATATTTACATTAAAACCCAATGAAGCCCAACAACATTAAACTCATCTAAAATACTAATATTGGGCACAATAAACATCTAATGAAGCCTAATACAAAGCTAACATAAGTGTCTCAAATTGATTGATCACTCTCCTTCTTCTCCTCACTTATATTTCTTTTTTCTTTTTAATTCAAAAGGCCTCTTGATAAGCCTAAGAGATAAGATTAGCTTATCTTTATTTATTTATATATCATTATTAACCTTAGTTAATCTTAGATTTAGTTAATTAACCATAGTTATATCTTAATGATAGTTACATTTTAATCATAGTTAAATTTTAACTATAATTAAATTTTAACCAAAGTGTATTTACATTTTAACCATAGTTAAATTTTTATCCAACCAAGCTAAATGACCATTTTGCCCCTCTTTTAATACATAATGACCATTTTCCCCTTAATTATACATAATGACTATTTTGCCAATAATTTAATACATAATAATCATTATGCCCTTAGTCAAAAAATTTAATAACATATATATCCTTAGTCATAAATCCTAATTTATATCATGTATAAATAGGCAGAAATATAACTTAGGTAGTTCACTAATTTCTCTTTCTAATGAAGCACATAAATTAAAATTTTTAATTATAAGCAGTGTAAAAAAATATATTAAATAAATAAATAAAATGTAAATATTTTTTATCTATTTTAAGAGAGGATGTTACAATATGTGCTATTACAATAAGAAAAGAAAGTTGCGCTCTAACTAATAACTATAACTTTTGATCTAGTGATAAGCATTTGATTCGGCAGTATATATAGTATTTGATATTATATACATTTATTTTAAATTTTCAAAAGGAATTTAAATTCTTATTTAATTTTAAAGGTGGCAAACAGATAAATCAAATAAATTTTGAATCAAATTATAATGAAGAAATAAAAAATAAACCATTAATTCATTTATGATTTACTCAAAATTTATTTAAAAATTCCAACGATAATCTTCTATAAGGTTAAGCTGAACTAACAACAAATGAACTTATAAAAAAATATACCACTCTACTGGATAGTTTATTTCATATTAAATATGTCAGCCAAACAAGGTCAAACCGTTTTTGATAAGTATGTTTGTTGCGTATAACAGAAGTGTTAACATTTTTAGTATAGAGTTGTGACTAGGTGAAAGTAAATTAATAAATTATTTGTAAGTATCATTGCACTTATTGCATACCTTAATTTTGAAATATGATAACATTCTTTCTTCTAAATTTTTATTCATTAAAAATAAAAAATATTTGTTTAAACAATAGAAAAAAGTATAAATAAAGTATTGGAGCCGAAGGAGTTCAGCTACATAGACATAGCGCATCCAACTTATATTGCTTGAAAAAAATATACTTGGTGAGATCTTTTTGAAAATTTTGGACATTTGAAAGGTGTGCTAAATAAATAGGTAGAGGGGTCTGTGAATATTTTCGTCTTAAAAAATCTTAGAGAAAGGATTGGATTCAAATGTTTTGGATAGTAACAAAAAAATGTAACATATAATAGATTATGAATATTGATCAATTTTGAATGTCAAAGATAATAACTAGGTGGAGCCGAAGAATTGGTAGGAGTCACGTCGTCCCAAAGGCTTAAAATTATATCTTTAAAAAAATTAAAAAAATGATTTTTTTTTTATGTTTAACTCTTTTTAAAAAAATTATCATTATTTAGCCTCCTAACATAAATTACTAGCTCCGCACCTAATAATAATTGGTAAATGGATAATTGTTCTAAGCTTTATATTTGTGACTAACACTTCTTTGCAGGTAACACGCTTAATGGAGCCCCTAAGCAAAGGGTAATGTTCTGCACACCTTGAAAAAAGCTGCCTTTGTTAGTATCAAAATAAAATCTTTTGATAGAATAGTTATTATTTGATAAGGAGCGTTGATAAAAAGTGTTTGTCAAAAAAGATAAGATTGACATAACTCGAAAGGTCATTTTGAGAGTGGTCAACACAATTTAATTATGGGTTTGACATAAGTTTTTAACAAGATTTGGAGACCTTTGACATTCAAAGGAAAGTTTAGAGATTTCAAAATGATGAATAAAAAAAATGTGTCTAATACTGACAAATGTGTTGGTGGCATGAAATTGTCAATAATGTGTCTAACACTGACAAATAATACTTATTTGACGTTACTTAATGCCAAATTTGGGTTTTGTCGAAAACAAAGGCAAACAATGACTCGACGCTAACACTTGGTGAATTTTTGGGAGAAGATGACTCACAAAGACTTGACATCTGTTGGTGATATAAAAATTACATTTTTGAAAGAACATGAAGTTGCCGAAAAAATCTTTGATATTGATAAAAGGAATGTATATGGTTTCAATAAGTGTTAAGAAGAGTTTTTATAAGAATTGTCAATTGATTTCGACATCAACCCTTGTGAAAATCTGAAAGAAGAAGGTTTATTTTCAATCATACATGATACTAGAAGTTACTTGCTCATTTGAATTCAAAAAGAAGATAAAGAAGTTATGCTGGAAGAATTTGAATGTTTGAATTCAAATATTTAGAAACTGACTGATGAATCAACGTCAGATTGAAGAAGTTTTAATCAATTTTAGAACTTTAGAAGAATAAACAAGTGTGTCATCTGCATGCATAACACCTATCCATTGTCAACATGTGTCAGGATTTTAGGACTCAGGCAATTTATTTCTTTGTCTATAAATATTAGTTTTTTCATTTGTAAAGGGGTTGGCTCTTGAACATATCCTAACATCCTATTGTCACTCAGATGCCTATGAATCACAAGATTATCACTCAAGCATGCCTTCCACTTTCTATTCATGTATCTTTACGTATCAATGCAATTAAATTCAGTCATTATTTTTCATTCCTTTACATTTCCTACACTTTAATTTGATGCACCTTTACTTTTTTGTCAATTTCTTTTCTTTGTATTTTACTTATTCGTCAGTTTTAAACATTTACTTTGACATACTTTTTATATTTTGTGCACTTAATTACTATGTACATTTATGTTTCTTAATCTTTACATTCTGCAATTTATCATTCATGTAACTTTACATTTTATTGTCTTTACAATTCTATCAATTTTACTCTTAATGTTGACATTTTCATTTTTAGCACTTTAATAGTCCTTTAAATTCACTCTTTAATTATTATCGAATTTCTATTAGATTTTGACATTTGCCTTTTAACATCATTGTAATATCAAATTTGACACTTGATCTTTACATATTACTAATAACTTGAGAATTCATTCGGGGGATATTCTCTTCCAAGATTGAGAATTGCAATCATGATTTAGTCAAATTCATTGACAAAATTTCACCATAAATAGCCCCCAAATGAGCTTGGGAATTAGCTATTGTGTGGTTTGGTGAGTTTTGGAGCAGAGGAACGCCTCGTTCAGGTTACACAATCTTGGGATCAATAGGCCCCGCTGCTAGCAAGGTGTGAAGGGCCCTGGACACATCCTGAACAAAGATAGCTTGCTACAAGAGTTTGATCTCCTTTTAACCTATCAAATCTCACCTATCCCCTCACACTCAACCTCCCTTGACACCTAGTTCCTTATGTATGAGTTGCGAAACTAGCACCTAGAGCAGCGCGTCCGCTACAGCATTCCATTTGTCTATCATGCATTTAAGTTGGCAAGAGACTTCCCCAAGAAGCTGGAACCATCTTGGCACCTTCCTAATCCTCTAAGCCATCCTCTTGTATAAATACTATACTAAAGCTTTATGGTCTGTTTGGTTCAAAGGAGGGGAAGGGAGGGGAGGGATTTTAATGAAGGGGAGGGGAGGGGAGGGGAGGGGAAGGGAGGGAAGGGAGTTAAATTTTGTGTATGTTTGGTTAGAAGAGGGAAGAGGAGAAATTTTAATGGAGGGAAAGTATAAATTTACCTTTTTACACAATTATAACATTTAATGTAGCATTTAATTTAGGGATATTATAGTCCATTTTTTAACATATATTCTCTCCCCTCCAAATCCTCCCACTTTTGGAGGGGAGCTAAAATTGGCTTAGGAGGGATTTTGCTCCCCTCCCCTCCCCTCCAAAAAATTGAACCAAACACGTAAAATTTAAAATAATCCCTCCCTTCCCCTCCATTTTCCTCCAACCAAACACTATGTTAGAGAAATAATTGGCATAAGAGAGAAAATATAGTGGCCTCAGAGTGAGTTAGTAATAAAGTCATATTCTCTTTCTTCATTAAATTTATATTTAACGATTTCTCTCTCTCTTTACTAAAAACACATCATATTCTCTTTCTTTATTAAATGCATATTTAATGAGTTCTCTCTCTTTATTAAAAGCACAACCCACTAATCTTTCTTTTCATTAAATTATTCAATTTTAACCATTAGATTAAATTATAATCAATGGTCAAATATTAGTGTAAGAATAAAACCTTTATACTTGTGTCAATTGATCCTGACCCATATATGAGGAGAGATCAACTTACATCGGTGTAAGAAATGATCACTCTTACACCACTCAATAATTTTTTATTGGATAGCTTTCTCACAAGATCCACCATTATATTGAAAGTTTCTATCATGTAGATCGTATTTATAAAATTTCACATTAATCTGATATTGTTTTGTGACTCATTGATATACATCAAAATTAATGTAATGTTAGTTATTGAAATATATGAAAATATGAACTATTTGATTATATTCTTATTAATATTCATTTTTTTAAAATTTGATACAAATGATCAATATGATAGATAACTATAATTTAACGGTTGGATAGATAAAAAATATACTCAATAAAAAAATTATTAAGTGATGTAAGTAAATTAAGTCTTACACCAGTATAAGTTGATCCCTCCACACACATACACATATATAGGGTGAAATTTAAATAAGGGATTCAAATCTTGTGTCTAATATTGTCTTCCTAATTAAATGTTGATAAATTAACAAAAAAGTTCATTTTTAATTGACAATAACAGATCTCTTAATTGTCAATATTTAATTGAGATGATAAATAATTTGATTCCCCAAATTAGTTAAAGAGCAGATTAACTGATTTGACAAAAGAAAAACAAGCTAAACAATAAAATTATATAAAAAATCATAAAAACCAGTCTTTTTTTTTTTTAATGAAAATTGTTAGACTTTTTCGATCTTTATTTGATACACTAAGTTTGACTAAAAAGCAATAAACGTGTTTAATGGATCAACTGTGAATCTCAATCACTAATTTTCAAATTCGAATTTTACAACTATACTTTAAAGTTGAGTGTGTGCATCAATGCTGTTCTGTATTCAATTGTAAATATTCAAGTGAAGATCATGATCATTATAACTTTTAGTTTGACTCAATTATTAAAGTTAATAATATTTAGAATATGGTTCTATTAATATCTTTGGTTGAGAAAGTTACGATGAGTTACTTATCAAATTTGACACTGGCAAGCTTCATTAATACATAAATTTCCCTTTAATTAGCTTCTTTAAGAAAAGGCAATTGTTGAAAATTCTGTACAATGTTTAACTCCTTTTTTTTTTCTTGAATGTACAATGTTTACTTTTAATGGTTTAGTTGAACAATAGAAAAAAGAAAAAACAACAATAAATAAAAGTTAAGCTAATTTTCACTTGGTACAACATCAAAGATAATTTTATTGGACCTCAATGTTAAATATTAAATATATTCATATGATTGATTGTCATTGGTACATGATACAAAGTACTATACATATATAAATAGAAGAATTGTAAATAATATAGGACCTTAGTCCATCAAACAAGAACAAAAGGAATGTTGAAGCTTACCTCCACTTAAAGCCATTGTTATAAAGTTTTATTACTTAGACTCTCTCACAAGCAAAATATAAAGCACTTAAAACTCACAATAAAAAACATAGTGTTTAGAGAAAGAAAAGAGAGAGAGTTTTCATAGCCTTAGCATTTTTTGAAGTGTGTGAATCAATGGAGCATCACAGGTCCTTTTATAGGCGAGGCAAGAGACCTCCTCATAAATTGTGTAACTACCTTTATATTAACTCTTCTATTAAGACAATTCTAGACTTTGTAACAGCTGTTTACATTGTCGATTTGTAATAACTTTCTTATCAAAATCATAACATTGCCAATATATAAGTCACATACACTCATAATTCTAACAAATTTGACTTATAAATTATATTTCACCTTCAATTTTTTTTTAATAATGTTAGAAAAATTATGAGAACAGAAAAAGCAGTTGCACTTGCATCTCATACATGACTACGGATCATAAAACCCAAAAAAAAAACTTTTCTTATGCTGATAATAATCATTTTCTAATTATTAATAAACAATTATTATTTTGTAAAAAATGAAGAAAAAAAAAGGTGAACATGTTTGGTTTGACTTAATTTCACCTAAAAAGAGTATTAAACATTTTAATTATAAATTTATGAAGATAATCCAAGGTAATAATTGAGAATTGAGAACGAGAAAAGCTGTAAACTGAAAAAACTGACATTTGAAAAAGGGGTTGGTTCCAGTAGAGTAGAGGCCCACCTAGACCTTACCCCATCCATGATCATCCTCGTCATCATAAGGGGTCCCACGAATGAGGTTGATTAAACATTCTGTCTCAAAACTGACACAGCGCGCACTCAGCAATCGAGAGAGAGAGGTTCCAATTCAATTGAATCAATTCCATTGTAATTGTAGATCCTTTTCACTTCCACAACTTGTTGTTCACACAGACACACATCAGTATCAGAACCCCATAAAACCTTCTCTTTCACTTTCTAATCGTAAGCTGATAAGCATGCCCATGCCCAAGAGCAATAAAGAAGATTCGAATCTCAGCCTGAACAAGTTGGAGAGGCCACCATTGAAGAGAACCAAGACACTCCCTTTACCCACTTCAACCACTCACTCCCTCCGCCCCTTCCATCTCAGACTCTCCGTTGACAATGGGACCTCTCCTGCGCCTGCACCTGCACCTGCACCCGCACCTGCAAACAATGGCGATTTCTCAGACCAGCAATGGAAGTACCCTTCTTTCCTTGGCACCAAAACAAGGAGAAGAAGAGTTTCAGTCAAAGTCAATCCTTTCGATTTCTCCAATTCCCTTCTTCCTCCCCACTTGGATGGGGACCCAGACCCCAACAGGGACGACGCTGCCAAAACCTCACATGTTTCAGCTCCTCCTTCCACTTCCTCCTCTTCAGTCACTTCCCCACCCCACCCCCACGTCAGGAGACCTCTGGAGTATAAGCGCTCTCCGATCTTGTATCTGGTTTGTTATCTCAAAGTTTCTTTTTTTCTTTTTTTTTTTTTGCAATTAGATTCTCTCAGGAAAAGTGGTTCTGTATGCTCTACAAAAGGGTATTATGAACATTTGATAACAACAACTACTATGCATTTGTCAGTTGGAATTATGGACAAGTTTTTAGATAGCCTTTTTGGAGAAAGAAAGTATTATGTTTCTCTTTTGTATTGAGCAAGACAGCAAAAGTTATAGACCTTTATTGAACTATGCTTTCGATTTCTCTTCAACGATGTAATTTCTATGAAGACTTCATTTGGAATAATTTGAACCCTTTTTTTTGTTGTTGTTGTTGCAGCTCATTATCACTTGTATTATTTTTGTACCTTATTCAGCTTATCTACAATATAGGCTTGCAAAACTGGAGGTATGCTTGTGATTCAAGAAATTTAATATTGCGATTGACTTCTTACTTATGTTGGATAGAGTATTTATCAGTTGCTTTTGGCTGCAGGATGAGAAACTTCACCTGTTTTGTGAAATTGATTTTTGTCGCAGCAATGGAAGAAGATCTTTAGAAAAAGATGATGGCTCATTTTCTCATATGCAGAATGCTGACAGTAGAACAGTTGCTTTGTATATTGTGGTGATCACACTCATCTTGCCTTTTGTGTTGTACAAATATCTTGACTGCCTTCCTCAAATAATCAATTTCTTGAGGAGAACAAAGAATAACAAGGAGGATGTGCCATTAAAGAAGAAAGTTGCTTATATGGTAGATGTATTTTTCTCCATATATCCTTATGCAAAGCTGCTTGCGCTTCTCTTTGCAACTCTATTTCTTATAGGATTTGGTGGTTTAGCATTGTATGCGGTGACTGGTGGTAGCTTGGCTGAAGCACTTTGGCATTCTTGGACTTATGTAGCTGACTCAGGAAATCATGCTGAAACAGAAGGAACTGGGCAGAGGATTGTCTCTGTCTCAATTAGTTCAGGTGGCATGCTGATATTTGCTATGATGCTTGGGCTTGTTTCAGATGCTATATCAGAGAAGGTGGATTCACTCAGAAAAGGGAAGTGCGAAGTGATTGAAAGAAACCACATACTCATTCTTGGGTGGAGTGACAAATTGGTAATCTGCTCAATGGTTTGCCCATGCCATGAATTGTTTTGAGTTTTACCTTGGAATGTGATGTTGACTGTCTTGTTGGGGGATTTGGTTTATTTTATAGTTCTTATATTGTTTCATCTAGTTATGGATCATCTAGTTGTAGAAGTTGGCTTCCTTGCATATAAACATGCATCATGGAACTTTTTCCTTAGTATGAGTTCTGTGTATCTGAGTGCATTAGTCATTTTGCTTCGTGAACATGAAAAATAGAGGATGATAAATGATATTTGATTGCAGGGTTCACTTTTGAAGCAGCTAGCAATAGCAAATAAGAGTGTAGGTGGTGGTGTTATTGTGGTGCTTGCAGAAAAAGAAAAGGAGGAAATGGAAATGGATATAGCAAAGCTGGAATTTGATTTCATGGGGATGTCTGTTATATGTAGAAGTGGCAGTCCTCTTATACTTGCTGACCTAAAGAAGGTATTCATATGGTATCTTTGTTCAATTTATAGGGGAAAGGTTGACTTTTAACAGAATGTTTGTGACTGATGTAATGTGAGGATTATGTTTTAAATTGTTTTTCTCTACCTTGCTTCTTGCTAACTGTTCTCTACCCATTCAAATTTAACTGTTATTTATTCTCAGGTTTCTGTTTCAAATGCACGTGCAATCATTGTATTAGCTTCTGATGAAAATGCAGATCAGGTCATTTACCTAACTCTTGACCCCTTTGTTTGATTTTGTTGTTGACTCTAACTCTTCCTGAGGAATTTCTTCTTAGTTAATGTTTTTCTCATATCTCTGTCTCCAGAGTGATGCACGTGCTTTGAGAGTTGTTCTTAGCCTCACAGGTGTAAAGGAGGGCTTAAAGGGCCATGTTGTTGTGGAGATGAGTGACCTCGATAATGAACCCCTAGTGAAACTTGTTGGCGGAGAACTCATTGAAACAGTTGTTGCACATGATGTAATTGGACGCTTGATGATTCAGTGTGCTCTGCAGCCTGGCCTTGCACAGGTTATTCAAATAACTATATCTCTTTAGTAAGCATTACTCAAATTGGTTGGCCCCAGTCCTGGGGGCAGTAGCTTGGAGAACTAGCTCTCTTCCACCCTCTCTCATGATGGGTTGCTCCCCTTTTCTTCATATGTGTTTACAATAAATAGAATATGCTTGCTAAGTCATATACAGAATGCCTCATTAATCCCGCTTCTTACCAGATGAATTTCTGCAAGAGATCTTTCATTTGTAATATGAAGGCTGTCGCCAAGATAATGAAAGTGACAACCTATTTTCTGTCTTTTTAGTGGCTCAAATGTTAATGGACTTTTGAACTTCTCTGTCGCATTTGGCTCCCATATACCTTACTTCGGTATCATGCACTGTAGGTTCATTTGTTTTCTTCTCTTTACCAGATATGGGAGGATATACTGGGATTTGAGAATGCTGAGTTTTACATCAAAAGATGGCCTGAACTGGATGGTCAATGTTTCAAAGATGTATTAATTTCATTTCCTGATGCAATACCCTGTGGAATTAAGGTTGCTGCAGATGGGGGGAAGATTATCTTAAATCCAGATGATAGTTATGTCCTGAGAGATGGGGATGAAGTCCTTGTCATAGCTGAAGATGATGACACTTATGCTCCAGGTCCACTTCCAGAGGTTATCTTTCTGTTCTAACTCCTATTGCAACACTGGGTCCATTTAATATGTTTGCCTGATTGGAGCATATGCTAATTATATGCTTAGAATATAGTATATTTCGCACATTGTCTTGGATTTATTGAATCAATGATACTACGTAACTTATGTAATAAATTTCTGTAGTCAGAGAATCAGACAGCTACAGAATACATAGCACATTGTTGTTAATGTTATATACTTTGTACAGGTACGTAAGGGCCTTTACCCCAGGATACCTGATCCACCTAAATATCCAGAGAAGATATTATTTTGTGGCTGGCGTCGTGATATTGATGATATGATTATGGTAATTCCCAAAATTTGTATATGCTCTATAATATTGCCTTAAATACCCTTGCTTGTTTATACAAGCTACAAAACACCATCATATTGATGTGTAGGAAGAACTAATTTACCGTTTGTAGAAACAAAAAATGGGTCACATTTTTAAAATCTTGATATCTATTGAATTGCTAAAGAAAATTGACTTTTGATACTCTCGAAGCTCAAAGGAAAGCACACAAGGGTAGGGTCATGTAAGAAGTTATGTAACAAACTGGGAAGTTGGGAAGAGAAGAGAGGGGAGGGGGGGGGGTTGGCAGAAACCAGATATTCAATATGTTTTATCTAAGTGGTCCACTATGATATTGCCCACAAGGAACAGATTTGTGATTGTCACTGTCAAATCAGGCAGGCAGACAACATATAACATCAAGCAACAGCATAGGAATCATCCCTCTGTAGACATGTAGAGAATCAGTTTCACCAAGCCATGTTAATTGTTCAATGGTCGTGGTGTTACTGATCTTTCACAAAAATTGTCGTTTATGAGTTACAGCACATATGCTCTTCTAGGGTTTTTTTTTTATGTGCTGTGTTTATGATCTCATTCAGATTCACATCTTAGACAATGCTTACAGGTATACAATTTTTTAAACCTTACAACTCTATGCCATTTAGTACCATGTTACACCCCCATTCTATACCACTTGAATCTATGCTATATTGGTCTGTGGTCACCAACAAAGTTCTTTGAAAGGAAGACTTCTTGTTTTTAATTTTCTTGTGCTCCCCTTCTCAATGAGTGGAGAAAATTAGATTAGGGAAGGAGTCTTAAGAACTGTTAAAAAATTAGAGAGAAAGGAAGAGTGATTGCTTGAATTGTGTTCTTCATCACTCGATGGTGGATGCTGTGGTAATTGTAAATTGTCACATAACTTTAATCTAATAGATCCATGTCCTACAATATTCAACTTGATTCTAGCTTCATAATCCTCTTATCATTGATTATTGTTTCTTAGGTTCTAGAGGCGTTCTTGGCTCCTGGTTCAGAACTCTGGATGTTCAATGAGGTTCCTGAAAAGGAAAGAGAGAAGAAGCTCATTGATGGTGGACTTGATGTTTCTGGGCTATTGAACATAAAGCTTGTCCATAGGGAGGGAAATGCTGTCATTAGACGGCACTTGGAGAGTCTTCCATTGGAGACTTTTGATTCTGTAAGTTTTAAATCTTCTTCTTTCATAATTATTGCATCTCAAGCTTGAATATATAAATCAGTGTGCCTTGGGGAAGGAATCCTCTAGCATTTATGCACCGTGTGAATTTTCAGAGGCTCGTGTCGTGAATAACCAAAAGTAAAGCAGGACATATGTAATGGGATAGATGATTAGATTTTATGCTAATTGATTCAATAAGAATTCTGGATAACTGATCGAGTCAGCTTCTATCTCAATAGCAATTATTAGCAATATCCTGCTTCCTTTCAAAAAAAGTGATCTGATTAGAATGATTGCCACCATGAGATTGGAAGATGGGACAATTGCTTTCAAAATATAATTATAAGCAAAGTAGGTGTTGAAGCTGGAATTTAAGTGTCATAAAATATGTCTAGATTAAACAGTCAAACACAGTAAGTGAAAATTTTCTTCAACCGTATACTAACTCTTAGGACAGATCCTTATTCTTGCAGATGAGTCAGTGGAGGACTCTGTTGCTCATTCTGATTCAAGATCTCTAGCTACCCTTCTACTCATTCGTGATATACAGGTATCCACTATTGTTGCATTTCAGATTAGGGTTACGACGTTGTTCATATCACTGACTACTAGCACGCAGTTTTGGGAACTTAATTCTAATAAAAACTGCCTACTTTTTTCTTTGTAGTCAAAACGTCTACCGTACAAAGAAGACTCAAAGTCAACTTCTCTGAGGTTATCTGGGTTCTCTCACAGCTCTTGGATCCGTGAAATGCAGCAAGCTTCAGATAAATCAATTATACTTAGTGAAATTTTGGATTCTAGGACTAGAAATCTAGTGTCTGTGTCCAGAATCAGTGATTATGTGTTATCTAATGAGCTGGTTAGCATGGCACTAGCTATGGTGGCTGAAGACAAGCAAATCAACCGTGTTCTTGAGGAATTATTTGCAGAGGAGGTAGCCCTCATTTGATCTTATATTTGCTATTTCTCATAATGATGGTGTGGCTGATATGTTTTTACTTTCCTCTGAACTTCTATATCAAATATGCTGATGGTCTCAGTTGAATTTCAATTTCTTAGGTCATATGACTCATAAGTCATATCCCTTTTTGATAATTTAATTTCTCTGAAATTTTTAACCCTCTAAACTTTAAACTTCTAGTTTAGCATTTTTTGGACTTCTATTTTATTTTATATGATTTTGAATTATAAGATCAAACTTACATATATTTTGGACCTTTGTTCACTTATGGCAGGGGAGCGAGATGTGTATTAAACCAGCAGAATTCTATTTATTTGACCAGGAAGAACTCTGTTTTTGTGATATAATGATTAGAGGTCTTGCAAGAGGGGAGATTGTCATTGGCTATCGCCTAGCTAACCAAGAACGTGCCATTATCAACCCTTCAGAAAAGTCAGTGCCAAGAAAATGGTCCCTTGATGATGTTTTTGTAGTTATTGCCTCAGGCAACTAACAAGGGAATGGTACCTTCTTGTTCGTTACCTTGATGGCCCTAGCCTTTCCCTTCACTCTCACTTGCCACCGTGAAGCAGTAACCTTCTCTATGCTTGCTAATAGGGACAAGCAGTTGACTGTTAATAGCAGCTGGGAATATGAAGACTCCTAAAAGTTGAAAGGAATTGAGATTTTGCCCGTTCAAAGATTCTTGAGGATATTGGTTAATCTCGTTATTTAAAGTGGAATATTTGTAAGATTACTGCAACTTGTAAAATAATCTTCCATAGATAGACGTTAGGTGACAAAGAGGAGTTCAAGTTGTGGAGTTTAACTAACAAATATGTAGAAACTATGAACACATTCTTAAATGAGAAAGATTTTGCTGTAATTGGAAGAGGTGTCTATACATATAATTCAGTTTCTTTTCACTATCTTATGTCTTTTTATTAAGTAAGCAGCAGGTTGAGAGAAAGAAAAACCAATTTAAATTTATGTAGTTCAAATATCAAGTTTAAAACATTTAACACCCTAAATCTATTCAAACTAATCGGTATTGTGCATGCTTCATTTAGAAACCCTTGAAATCAGTAGGCTAACGGCTAATGATGAGAACTTTGCTGTTACTCTAGCCAAAAAGATTTCCAATTAATTACATGACTTTTTTTTTTCTTGCCCTTTTAGAAGTCAATTTTGGTGTCTTTGGCTATTCTGTCGGTGAACTGAAGTAGTACTTTTATACTGGTTCCCCTATGTGAAATTGAAAGCAGCGGTTACTCATTGAGTTCTCATCAAATTTTCCTCGAAATGTCACTTTTCTATTAGTTGTAACTATGATTTTATTTATGTATTTATTTCTATTTTTTTGCTTTTATCAAGTAATAGATACTTCATTGATAAATATTTATTCATGTGTTTGAGTTAGTTAAAATATAAATATGACAGATTATTTATTTTTATGGACTCATATTTTATAATGTTATTTAATTTTAATCTTCAACATATTTTAAAAATAAATATTACATAATTATCAGAATAAATGATTTTATTATTTTATTTTATATTTATGATATTATATATATATATATATTAAATGAGAGTAATATAGTAGGTGATATTTTTAAAATATATAAGTTATGAAAAAAAATTGTATTTATATATTAATTAAGTGAAATATATAATTAATTATTAATTATTAAAATTATCGGTTTCCCGATACAAAATTTTACCCAGAAAACCTCATGTGGTTATAGGCTGATGAAGTAAAAGCATATACAGATCACCAAAAGAAATTATTAGAGCATGCATTGGTATATCAAATAGGACAAGAAAGCAAAATGGATACGGTCTAGTGTAAGCAAGCTAGGTTCCAAGTAGAGCAAACTCTGCAGGGATTCTACCGGTAATAAGAACTCTCTAGTTCGAATCCCAATTTATGAAAAACATCTCGAGGAGGGGTATATCCAAGTTGCTTTGGCCCCAGAGCAATAGCTTACTATGCCACCATTTTTATACCAAAAATTAAAATAAAAATGAAAGGATAAGAGACATTGCTAGTTGCTAGCGATGATTATGGAAATTACTTTGGTAATTATATTATTTTTAGAGTGTCGGTACTCTTTTTTTTTTTAAATATTAATATTTAAGATAAGTTGTCAAGTATTCATTAATTATTATTTATATTTAATAAATTTTTAAATATTTATTTTAAAATCAATGGTTAATAAATCATTTACAACTTATCTAAAATATCAAATTTTTTAAAATATCATAGCAAATCCCATGTTTTTTAAGTTCATTAAAATTGATTTCTCCCCTTGCATAGCTTCTGATTCGGATTGATGATTGCAAGGTATGGCCAATCGTTTTCCGGAAATTTCAGATTTGCCATCTCAGCAGAGGAAACCCATGTGCCATAAAGGAAAAAACTTTTGCTCATTAAATTCTCCCTCTACCACCTTCATAATAGCCTTCAACCGCAACCACAAACTCTGCCTTCTTATATTATCAATGCCTTGAAGTTGTACTAGTTTCAATCCAAGATTTGCAATACTAATAAGGCCTGTTGCTTATCAAACTTTGAAAGGAGATTCCTATTTTTTTTAGAGTATTAGTACTCAAAATGAGTTGTTAAGTATTTATTAGTTATTATTTATATTTAATATAATTTTAAATATTTATTGAGAAACTAATAATCAATAAATAATTAATAACTCATCCTAAATATCAAACCCATTAAGATACCATAACAACTCCCACCTTGAAAACGTCCCAATCCCCAGTCCCATTCATTAGTCATTACTACTCCTTATCTTAGTTTTTTCCTTTTTTTTACTAATCTGAAATATTGGTACAGGTTCAATCCAACAAAGTAAAACTTGGTGTCGGGTTAGTCTATCTTACCTTACAAATTTTTTTATCCTCAAGTTTTTTAATTATTTTTTATAATTAAAAATAATATTTATTTTTAAATTATTATTTATATTATTATTTTAAAATTAAAAAAAAATTAATTAAAAGAATCACTACCCTAAGAATAGAATAGAGTGACCCGTCAAATACAAGCAGACAGAAAATGCACAAATAGCTCCTTAGAAGAAAGAGAAACAAAGATGCTACGGCATGTCAAAATCGTCCTTGACTAAGCCAACACTTCCCCTCTCGTGTCCCGACTTCTGCTCTACGTCAAATCTTTTGTTCAGCAGCTTTTCTTCTCCTGTTTTAAAGCTCACTAGCAAGAAGAGACAATGCTCAGATAGTCCTACACCTTATCCTAAGTTCAGTAAGTTGGATGTTCTCTTTCATCGAAGGAGTGTTCATCAAAATAGTGTACTCACCTAAATATCCCATGACTCAAATCTTAATTTTTAGCTGTTTATCCATGTAATTTTAGTATAATTTTTTATTCTTATATTAACTCATGATTTGTAAATAAATAGTTTACCATCCATCAAGTCTTTGTATTTCCTACAATTGTTTATCATTGTAGTTTTAGTCTTTTGTATTTAACTTTGTATCCATGTAATTTTTTTTAATGTTTTCAAAACTAAGCCGAGATTTGAAACAATGTGATAAGAGATTCAAGGTTTTGAGGTCAAATTAGGTTGGACTGATATTTTGAATATACATTATATTCTATAAATATATAACAACATGTAAAAAAATATAACATACATATGTTAAATATATAAGTAAAATACTGGAGAAAAATAATAAGATATATATCTAACATGATCAAATTGATTCATGAAATCTAGAAATGCATAAAAATATATCATACACTAATTATATCTAAATATCTTTTACACTAATTATATCTAGATATTTTAATATTGTATACTTTATACTTTTGTATAAAAATATGTACTTAAATTTATATTGGTAATTTTAAGATGATATTAAATTAATTAAAAATAATTCTAAATTTTTATTAATGAATATTAGGTTTATGTTCAAGAAATTTTGTTGTTAAAAAAAGATCATAATTTTTTATTTAATAAATTGTATGTAATATATTATATAAGTTTTTAGATGTTGTCCTGACCTCACCATCCCAGGTTCGAATCCTGGTTGCACAAAATGTGCATTTTGTGCAAAATGGTGAATTGAATATTCAACTGATCACACCGTAGTCGATATGGTTTTCAAAACAATTTTTTATCTTTAATTTCAGTATTTTATATTTCATATACTCAAAGCTATCAAAGACTTTTATTATTTATATTTTTTTAACATTTTAATCAAACACCAACACATGTTTAAATAGAATTAAGTATGTTAAATTTTTTAAACATTGTCGTATCGTATATCATACATATTGTATCAAATACGATACTCATTTATATCCATGCAATGAAAGGTGTTCGACTGTTAGCTCAAATAAAATCTTTTGTAGTGAGAACAAAGATCTTGGATCAGATCCACGGTCAAAAGAGAGAGGAGGATTATAAAAAGGGCAGAAAATTACCTCCCTCTTGGCTAACGTGCACTCATTAACAAGGAAATAAGTTTATACTCATACAATATTGGATCATGTAATTTATATGCCCTTTGCACTATCATTATCACAATTCACAATTAAATTTAAGACAATTCATAAATAAATTTTCATTTTGATAGGATTGACTCTTACACTTTCTCTCCCCTTTTCTTTCTTCAGATAAATGGCTTGCAAATTTTTGTACAAAATGATTTATGAAATTACTTCAATCCCTAGTAAGTTCTCATATTGAAATCTTCAACATATCCATCATCAAATTCTCCATCATCAGCAAAGCTTCTTCTGCAGAGCAATTCATCTTCAAAGCTCCTTTTCCTGCAAAACCAAAATTATCCAAATTGAGAATAATCACTTCCATTACTTGTTCAATTTCCTTTAGTTTTAAAGAGAGGGTGGGGGCGCAGAAAGCCTACCATAGAAAGATGGTGCTTGATGATCTTCTCCATAGTTGGTACTAGGCAGCTTTAGAGGGCATGAGGAAATTGGAAGCACAGGGAGATTTTGGCAATTGCATATTTCTATCATATATCCATCAGGGTCATGGAAGAAGATCTGTTCAACTTGAATTCCACCATCTTCTACAACTGCTGTCACATATTCAATGTTCATTGCATCAAGTTTCTGCATTATAAGCTCCATGTCTGAGCATTGAAAGGAGATATGATTTTCTTTGGGGTTGATCTCTCCTTTTTTCACCTGAACCTTATCTGACTCAAGTAGGTGAATGCCAATGCCGTAATTGAATAACCTAAACAATATTCATGTTATTAACCAAAAAGCTACATTAGTCACCAAAATTAGAAATGCACCAATAAGCTAAACAATAGTTCATCTCTAAGCTATTAGGGTGTGTAAAATTTACCCCCAAGAATACTGAAATAGCCATGTCACAGGGGGAAAATCAGCTATTTGCTTTTGCATATTTCAACAAAATCAAGAAAAGAAATCATTTGCAGTATTTTTTTCTTCTTTTACTTATTATTATTATGATTTTAAGTATAGTGGACGTGGAGGGGGGAAATAACTAGAAATGTGTTAATGACAAGAATTTGAATAGTTCGGAAGAGGTGATGAAAAACTTTCATTTTAGTAAAAAAAAAATAAGTAGGTGTGATGGTGGTGTTATGATTAGGTGCCTGTTTGTTTTAGATTTAAAAACAGCTACAATCAATTTTAGTAACTCAGAATCAATTCTAAGTGTGTTTTAATATGTTTGGGTAATTTTACAAAATTAATTCTCACAAATTTCTAAGTTGTAGAATTGATTTTCATAGACGTAGGATTTTTTTTGCTTTGGTGATGAATAGAATTGATTCTAGGTATAAGACAGATAATTTTAAAAAAAATATACCTATAATTACATTTTAAAAGTGATTCTAATTTATCATCCAAACAAATCAATTCTTTTAAATTAATTTTTAAAAATTTTAAACACAAATTAATTTTTGTAACATCAATTCTTTCAACATTAACTCTTTGAAAATCAATTAAATTAAAACCCGGGCTCTAGAAAGAGAGAGATGGGGCCTCTCGGATTGAATTTGTGAAAACATTTTTGACATTGTCATAAAGACAGTGTCGTTTGGTGGCAGAGCATGGCCCCAAATCGGGGCCCCCAAATTGTTTCCTTTTTTTTTTTTTTTTTGCCCATAAGCAATAATACTTCCTTTTTTTTTTTTTTTTGCCCATAAGCAATAATACTTCTCATAGACTGCCTATTACTTCTCATTTCATTTGTATGGAACCTCTTAATATATCTAATAAAAAATCTCTATATTTTTTAGATTACATCTACTTATATGCACATCATTTACCGCTATGTATTAGGGTGCCAATTTTTTTAAAAAAAATTGTTTGTGTTACTACACATATATCAAAATCTACTATTAATTGTGCGATTAGGAGTGATTTGTAAGAAATGTTTTCCTAATTTTAATAAAATTTATTTATAAAGAAAAAATATCACTTGAATGTGGATGCAAAAACTGACGGTTGTGTATAATTATGTATCTAAACGAGGTGTAGCTAGTATTACTTTTATTATAATTTTAATAATAGAATCCAAGTTTGCATCATGCTTTTTATTTTTTTTTACTGCATCTTTATGAATCAATATTTCCAGCAAAAGAATGGAAATCGCTTTAATATAACGGATTACCAATTATAAAGTAACAAATAGAGATTAAATATATATTAATTTGATTTTTTTAACTTGACATAATAGAAAACTTCAAACCATTTGTATCTACCAAGTTGGAACATTTCAATGCAATAAAGACTCCTTGTCATATAGAAAGAGGGTTGGACTCTCTTATGAATTAAGTGTGGCCTTAGTAGTTGAAGCAGAAGATTAACATTGTACTTGGTAAATGGTAAGATTGAAGATAGAAGGGCTCATATGAAGGTAAAAGGAGCTAAAATTAACAATATAGTGAAACATGCATTATGTCTAATGTAATTTTTCACTCATTCTTCTTCTAATCCTTCCATTTTCATTCACATGAAGCACATCTTGAAAAGGGAAAGCTGTCTAGCCACTGCAGAAGCAAATGACAGATATTTTATTTTATGCAGTTTTTATTGATGAATCATGGGATCCACCATCTAAAGAAACTGTTGAAAGAATGGCAGCTCATTTGGAAAACTAGAAAACAGAGCACTCTGTTCAGGAACTGAGAAACCACAATATGAAAATCTAGCAAAGAGTAGTGGAGAACTTACCACGCCCCTTCAAATTTGAAAGAAGAGGGCCTCCTGATGAGCACAAATCCCAAGACATTCTCATAAAATTTCACAGACTCACTCACACTCTTACAAACAAACGAGACGTGGTTCAGAGAAAGCAAAGGTAGAGGCATCACTTTTGATGAAGCTGAAGCCAATGACTCTACTTCAACATTCCCTCTCTCTCCTAAATGTACCATCTCTCTCTGTCTCTCTCGAAACACTCACAATGCAAAAGGAAAATCTTGTTTATGTGTAGTTGTGCTGCAGAGGAAGCAACACCGGTGAGCTTATATAAAGGCAGAAGTTGTGGCTTAGAGGGCTAAAAGATGCTATTTTCCTACCCTTTACAGATAAAATTTGAAGGAAAAATATCTGTTCGCACCTCATCAATTTTATTCTTTGCAACCACCTCTATCATCTCTCGCTGTTGGATCCATTGTTTTTATCAGCTAAAGTAGTCCTCTTTTAGTCTTACAAAAACGTGATCCACATTGCAATGTAAAGAAAATCCTACTACCTTTTTCTTGGATTTAATTAATTTTATTTTCATTTCATTTATGATTATTGTTGGCCTTCGCCACATTCATTAATTCGTTTTCATTACAGCTAGCTGGGGTTGGATCTGATCTGAGTCTCAACTTTATCCATTTTCAAAGGGTTTGTTCCAAAAATTCAACAAAATTTTATTTTAAATATATTTTTTTTGTCAAACTTAATTGCAAACATTTAAGCAATTATAACCTAAAGTATTATATTTTCACAAAAAAATTTAAAGATTTAATTTTAATCCACTGTCAGTATAAAGTTTTTTTAAATTTTCATTTAATCATGTATTGATACATCATTAAAAGTTTTAGACTTTTAAAATAGTTATCATAATAATCAAACTCTTTTAATGAGTTAGCAATATATAATTGGATACTAATGTAAATTTTTTTTACACTGATAATAGATCAAAATTAAATTATTTTTTAATACTCTTCTAATCATTTAAAACAGTATTAAATGAAGAAGTTAAAACATTTAATATTTTTTAAAATAATTTTAAAAATTATTAAGATGTTATAGAATTCTTCCTATACCAATCATAGGTACAATGGGAATCCAATTAATGAGTGAGGACTCCTGCTCTTAGCGACAATAATTTGAAGGACGTGTACATGAGTGACAAGTTGACAAAAATGAGATATACCAATTATGGATCCGCGTCTCATTGGACCAACTCGACGATTTCTTTGAGCCGACCACTTTTTAACTGTCTCATTATTTTGTCAGAGCTGAGCATTTAACATGTTGTATATCAATATATATTTTAATATGGATTTAATTTTAATCTAATAAAAAAAATTTATATTGTCATTTAATTATGTACTGATATATTATTAAAAGTGTTAAACTTTTTATGTAGTTGTTAGGGAGTTGCTATGGTATCCTGATGGGTTTAGTACTCAGGATGAGTTGTCAATCATTTATTGACTGTTAGTTTTACAATAAATGCTAAAGAATCTATTAAATATAAATAACAACTAATGAATGTTAGACAACTCACTCTGGGTACCGGTACTCTGGAAAAAAATATGGATACCGAAGTAATTCTAGTACTTGTTATAATAGTCAAACTCTTTTAATGGGTTGGCAATACATGATTGGGTGACAGTGTAAATAAATTTTACGCTTATAATGGATCAAAATTAAACTCTTTCAATATTTTAGGGAGTTTAATTTTGGTTAATTATGTCATCTAATAATATGTTAGTCACGTTATAAGGGAGTTAGATTTTTTAGATAATTATTGTGATAGTTAAATTTTTTTAGTGTTCGTTTGGGTGACAAAATTATAATTCTAATTTCGATTTCATTTATGTATAACATGAATATTAATTTTTATATTTAAAACAATTAAAGAATTTAGACTTTAAAATTGTAATTATGAACTGAGCTAAAATGTTTTTATTTGAATAATTTACCAAAAATTTATAAAGATATAATAAATAAATTTAAATTAATAAATAATAATTTAAAATTATATAAAAAAAATCAATATAGCTCGCGTGCTAGATTATAGCAGTTGCAATTGATGTTAAATTAAATGATGTTATTGACGATGACAAATGTGATTACAAGATGTCAACATCAGTAATCAGAGGAAACGCGATGATTTGGCCATTGCACGCACGACAATGACAGTGATCCAAGGCTATCAGCGACTAGCACATTGGAGACGTGATGGACAACGTGGCCGGAGCATGTTGGCAGCAACTTTGTCGGAGCACAACGGCGACAACGTTACCAGACTATTTTGGTGTTGCGCATAACAATGGTTGTTGGATAATTTTTAACTTTTACCTTTTAATATTCAAAAAATAAAAAATCTTAGTGCTTCGAATTAGAATTTTTAAAGTTTAAGCTAAGAATTAAGAGTAATATAAACTAGTTATTTTTTAATTTCATGGAATTGAACATAGAATTAGAATTCTAATTCTAATATACACATCAAACAAGATAATTGGAGTTTGAATGTCCAATTCCAATTCTAATGTTCAATTTCAAGCTCAATTTCGTTTGCTAAATGGGACCTTATTGATTTGTCTACACATAATTAATAGCAGTGTAAAATTTCTTTATAGTGACAATGAATTAAAATTAAATCTTATTTTAAATCTCATATTTAGAATGCCAAAATCATGAAAAGGTTGAATATTTAAGAATGTACAGTTTCCATATCCTTCAGAATTTTGTGGAAATCGTAGGTTTATGTTAGTTGGTTTAATTGATAAAAAATTGTTTGTAATAAACGCAAAGACTTAAAATTGATTCTTATGTTTATTGGAGAATGGAGAATTTTTAAAAAGTAAAAAAATGGTTTAAAAGAAAAAAAAAGTAAAGTTCTTTATTATATAACTCATACTAAAAAATTAAAACTAAAATTCCTCCTAGTCTAATGCCGTCATTCCTCGATGATACAGATTTGTTAAAAAGAATTAGATTAATTTTGTGAGTACACCCATTTTGATAAACTAACCCCAGTTGCAATATATAATATTAATTTCTTACTTTGTGTTAATGGTGGCTATCATTTCATTTACGCATTCCTGTGAACCAGAGAGTATAAATGTACAATACATTGCAAAATTTAGCCAAGAGTAGTTCTTGTTGTCATGTCAAGAGAAATATCATGCACCAATCAGTGCATGCTTCATCTTTTATTTGTAATTTGTGGTTATTTAAATTATGATGGGTCACTGAACTTAGATGTGCTTTAGAATGTGTCGCAATATAACCTAGAGAGGTGGGTGCTTCTGGAAGATTATTACTTAGCTCATGACTAATTTTGTTCAAGAAAGTAAACCATCCTATGCGTTATGCAGTATCCCACAACCTGTATGGAGGTGTATTTACTACTATTTAACTAATTATCATGTCATGTGATTGTCATTATGACATTATTCTTTTTGAAACACAAATTATGATATAACAACTAATAAAGATGTGTTGTAGAAACTCTTTCATCATCACATGTGATATTGTTGAGACAACTTGAGTGCACTTAGCAGAGTCAGCAATCCTTCCCTGTGGCAGTGGCCAACCTATGGAGGAGATCCCAGGCCTCCTCATGATTCCCTAGAGCAGAATAATGTAGACGATGCGGCTTGGAAAGAAGAGCAGAGCAGCTGTAGTTATAGTGGCAAGAGAAGAGATAATAAGGGCAGGGTGTGAAGGGTTGCGGTTTGAAGCCTGCAATTCAGCATATGCCATTGAGGGAGGCTGAAGCTACAGCAATCTTGGAAAGCTATGCAGGTGGGGTCGGATTAAAAATCTTGGTCAAGCTTAATTTTGAGTTTCAATCACAACCAAATTACTGCTATTTTTAAATACCAGCCGGATGCTGAACACTTGGATACCCCAATTAGCCATAACGTAGTGGATTGATTCCTTGGCCTAGTGCTAAATTCTTGCAACACTTGCACTTTATCATGAGTTGCATAGGAGCAAGCACTGTTACATTACATTTTAGCATGCACATCTTTGATATTCACAGCCAAATGACCATGATTTGAATTCTTGGTCATGCTTAAATGTTACTCATTGGATTAGCTGCCATTTCTAAATTCCAAATACTAGAAATTCCATATACTTCTGAATTACTAGATACTACCATAAATTAGAGCTGGGAAAATGTGTTAAAGTCTGTGGGTTGGCCTATTTGACCCACTTTTTCAAAAGGTTAGAACCAACTTATACTTAACTCATAATTACTCTGAATCAGTAAAATCAGGTTCGTTTAACCTATGAGTTAAGCGGGTTGGACTAGGATGACCTGACACCCAAAAAAAAATTTCTTCAAAAAAATAACCTTTCTTTACAAAAATATTCTCAATTAGTAGCCCAACACAAGTGTTTAACTTATCTAATCCCTATGCTCAACTAAAAGCTTAAAAAATCTTCAAAAAGTAATCCAAAAAACTTAACTAATGACTTCATATTACACTTATACACATATTTTTTATTTAAATTATCAAAACTGAAAAGAAAAAAAAAGGTTAGCAAGCTAGCGAACTGAACCGCTAACCCACGAGCTTAGAAGAGTCAAGCCTAGATTGACTATATTCCCAACCCATTGTTAAAACAAGCAAATCCGGCCCGACCCATATAAGACAAGCCTATAACGGGTTGGGTAATCCCATATACCCACCTCTACCATGAATCTTATGGTGGGAGGATGACATGTAAGGGAATGTAATGAAATGACATAATAAATTTTACAAAATAGGTGTTTGGGAGTTATTAAAGAGGAAGGAAGGGAGTGGCAATGGAGGGACCCTAAGACACCTCCTTGCCATTAAAAACCGTCATTTTGTTGTCCCTCAAAATTAGAGTGTTTACGAGGGAGTGGTATGATTTTGTGAGGAGAGTATAGGATGTCCATTCCATTCCTTTATTAAACTACCAAACAATGGAGTGACATTTACCTTGTTTTGTATCATTGAATGGAAAAGAAAGGAAGTTTCTCTTCCTTTATTTGGTTTTATTAAAGAAAAGAAAAGAAAAAAGAAACAAAACTAATAAAATAAAAATAAAAAAATAGCATTACAATACCTTTCCATCCCAATCCATAGGTAATGGGGAGGATGGAATATTGGTGAGACCTATGAATTTTTTATCCATCCAAATCATTTCTCTTCCTCTCTAAATTAAATACCAAATAAAGGATGATGAGAATCCTTACTTTCTTTTCTTTTCCTTTCTCTTCTAATTTGCACACCAAACATAGCGTAAAACTCTCAAACATACCCAATGTCCCCCAATGTAGTTGTGTACTTTGGATTCCATGGCCTTATAGCCGCTCTCGCTCAATTTTGAATCGCATTATATTGCTTAGCAGCTTGGGAGCAAATACTATTACTCCAATTTTGGAGCAAATACCATTACTCCAATTAACGATGGCCATCGTTAGACAGCTAAGTTTCTTAATTAATATTATTATCACTGATCCTTCATAATTCATGCTAGGCCATTTTCAGTCCAGGTCATTGTCCCTCTTGTCCTAAGCCATCCACAGTCTTGAGTCCTAATCTTCTTTAAAATACATGAAAAGAAAGGGTCTTTGGGCCCTGTTAAACTGTTGTTTCATTGTTTGGTTGCCTTGAAATGGGCCTGACCCGATCCATATGAAGTTAAAAAATAAAATAAAATAAGTTGATGGTTGTAAAAGTAAGCGAGCATGGCACGTGGCCCTAAAGTAAGAAAAAATGTGAACTCTTATTTGAACTGAAGGAGTGGAGGGTCTAATGTTTACGTTATTAGTGTGCACTGCAGCACCGCCAAAAGGAATCAAGGGAGCGAGCTTGAAGTAATAAAACATAGCAATGCAGCACTTAACACAGGTTCCAAATAGCTAGGTAAAAACTTCAGATAGCAATTTCATTTAGGCATTTGTCACACTGCATGCGTTCTCAGCATATTGCCGCAAAAAGAAAATGGGAATACAATATTGTCAACTAGAAAATAGGATATGTAGTTTTAAGTTGTCATCAGGAGCTTATAAATGTCTCTAAAACCGAAATTTTGGTACATTCAAAATCCACCAAGACGTGGCCACGTCTATCTAGCTAACTTGGGAGGAATTGCCAACTACAAAAAGTACATTGCCATAATTCTACAAAAGGCAAGGACCCAACTACAAAGTGAGTGGAGAGGGACTTCAATTATACCCGTGAACATCAAACTTGAGAACATTAAAAAATTAGGCACCACGGGTCATTTTCATCCTTGGCATTGCCTTCTTCATCTGACGAGCACGCTCCTTTGCTTCTTTCTTTCGAATAGCCTCTGCACCGAGCTTTGCCTCAGCCTCCTCCATCATCTTTTTCCTCTCTGCCTTTCTTCTCTGCATGGCCTCTTGTTGGGCATTTCGGAGTTCTTTTTGTGCCTCTTGAGCAGCCTTTAGTCGGGCAGCCTCTGTCTTAGACCGAGCCTGCATTATGCACGAGAGCAAATCAAGGACCAAATGTAAGAGACCACAAACCACAAGCTATGCGTACATTGGTAATATGATAGAGCAAATTCACTCACCTGAGAACTTAATTTATATCTTCCGATCAAATCAATATAGTATGGAACAAGAGCCACCAGTCGAGTCATATCAACCATGTTCTTAGCATCTGGAAGCACAAACTTGAACAACAATACCTTCTTGTGTATGCCAGGGTGTTGGTCGGAGAAATGCAATGAAATTAAACCTTTTCCAAATTTCTCAAAAGCTTTGTCACCAAAAACCTGGAGTATATCAATAATAGCTCATTTTGAGTCCAAGGAATAAACTTAATTTTGACGGAATGAGAACTGTGCAGATGATCCAAGACACACATTTCGCATAACAAACTTTAAACTTCACATAATCCTGAACATGATTGCAAATGTAATGAAGTACTTATCAGCAAATTGAACCACTTTTGCATGCACGGTTCACAGATATGGCATCAAGAAAATATGTAACTAATTAACACTATCAATGGAATGAAAGATGAGAATGTAGAAGAAAGATGCTAACTTAAAACAGGGAAACAACCACATGAAGTGTTTAGCATGATACATAATATTCCGCTTAAAAAATTTGGATTTTTTTTTGGGTGTTGACCAGAGGTATCCCCACACCCTTTGGGTGTGAGACTAATCCCCTTCCCAAAAGTAGTGATTCCTGAGATTTGAACCTTTGGCCTCCTCCTGATGGTCGAAGTTGGTTACCACTTTGACCAACCACTTGTTGGTTAAATTAATTGGATATATATTTTATTAGTTTTAGCAATCTCATCTCAACTAGCAACACAATTGATCAAAATATATGCCAAGATAACAACTATGCGTAACAAATTTCAATAATGAGGAATTAGAAAAAAGGAAGAAAAGCTAAGTCTAAGATCCTAAGCTATATATCAGAGGTATTTCATAAATTTTGCAACCTAGCAACATACCCAATGATCCTGTTCTGCCTCTTCAAATAGATTACCATCAATCAGCAAAGAGAATAGAGTGGATAAGAATAATGACTAATGGTCATTTGCTGGATGTGAATGACTCAAATTACTTATCCCTCGGCCTATTAATGAACCATCCCTACAAGGATCGTTAAAGATGTACAACTGATAGTAAAAAGTTCATGAACCAATTTTCATCGTGGACCTCATCAAATTCCATTTTTTCTTTTGTTTCTCTTTCTCGTGCTTGATACACACAGACACACAACCAGTCCCATGGGCCATGGTTAACTTTCTTACACTTATAGGTTCCAAAAGAGCATATAAAAGAAAAGAAGAGGGTCCTAACGAGAAGCATTGCTAATGAGTTCTTCTGCAAAGAACTAACCAATCAAACTACCAAAAAAGCTAAAGAAAATGCAAACACCAACAGAACATTAATAATATTCCTAAAACGAAAAAACAAACTCAAATCAAATTCAAAACCTGGTCAATCACGGCCTCGGTAATCAAATCACCAGCCACTTCCTTGGACTCTGAAATAACAGCCAAGTCCTCAGCAACCCATTTCCTTCCATTGGGAGGCGAAATAAGACCCGCAAACCTCTGCAAATCCCTCACATCCTTCTGCATGGCTTTGGCAACCTTCTTCTTGGCCATGGCAAAAACAACATGATCCATAGCATCATCATTCATAAAAACCTCAAAGGTAATCTCGTCCCTGGTGGGCACGATCATATTGTAAATCCTAGCTATCAGATCGTGTCTGCTCTTCAACTCCAAGGTGGCCAACAATCCCTGGCAATACCTTCTGCCACTGGCGTAAAACTTGAACGCCGTTTGCCCTTCTTTCAACAACAATGGTGCATCCTCTCCACCGTCTCCAATCCCCAAAAGACTAAAATTCTTCTCAAAAATGGAGTCTTTGGCCGCGAACTGCGCAGCCCATGAAAGGGCTATGTTCTCGTTCTCGCGCTTCCCGGTGAAGTAATTCATAGCGAACGTGATCAGAAAAGTCCCGCAAACGATCTCAATCGTAAACGAACGCGAACCCTTAACGTTGTCGTTTTGGGGTTTGGGAGAGGAATCCGAATCCGAATCCGAATCCGAACCGTTATCGACGGAATTGGCACCTTGGGGAGGAGTGGGAACCTCTGGGGCGGGGTGGTCAATGGGTAGGCCTTCGAATTCTTCGTCGTCCCAGAAATCGAAGGCGATGGGTGAAGGCTTGGGAAGATCGGAAGGTGGGGATTGAGAATTTGGGGTTGGATCTGAAGGGGAAGGGGAAGGGGAAGGGGAAGGGGAAGATGAAGGTGTGAGTTTTGTGGATTGCGTGAGGGGTGGTGATCGGAGAGAAGTGGGATCGATGGATTGCTCGTCGAAGTCATCGTCTTCGGCTTCGAAACCTTCAAAATGAGAATCGGCGTGAACGAAAGCGAGGTGAGAGAAGATGGAGAATAGAGCCAACAAGTAGAGAGCTCTTGTGGTTGTGAGGGAGAAGAGAGAGGAGGAGGAAGGTGGATTTGCCTTTGCCTTTGCCATGGTTGGTTCAGACTCAGTGATGAGGAAGAGAGAAAGATAGAGAGAGAAGGAAGGTGACCAACCGATACAGAACAGAGAACAGAGATACCGATGGAGAGAGAAAGAGAGTCCTTGTTCCGTTCGTACTTCCGGGTTAACGGGTTCTACCCGTCAGACAATAATTGGAATTCCTTTTTTTTTTTTTTAGTAAATCTTCAAACCTTCTTCGTAATAATAATAATTACAGAGGCATACGATTAAATTATGTAAAACACTGACTAACAAAAAATCAATCCCAATTTATGTCTTCTTTTTAGTATTAAAACTTGAAATAAAGAGTTCTAATTTAAAGTTAGAATTTTAAAAGCTGTTTAAAATGGATAAATATAAGAATAGTATGTTTTATTTTACTAAACAAACAGTTGCATGATGGAGTCAGTTCAATTTAGTTTTATAGGATAATTAGTTTAGTTTAATTTCTAAGTTTTGTAAAGATTGTAATAGGTAAAGTTGGTTGATATTTGGATGAGATCAGATTGCTTCCGCTCTCGATTAAATATTCACTTACGTACTCTAAATACCTCCTACACAAATATTAGTATAAAGAGATGCATTATAAATTACTCTTCTCATCAAACAAATTAAAAACAACAACTTGACTGATTAAATTATAGACATATATATGGCCTCAATAAGAAAGCACTCACCCCAAAAGAACGATAACCTTAACCTGTTGTCAAGTGGTCTACCGATTAGTTTGCTGGTCATCTTCGTGCACACCAACACGGCCACAATCCACACACCAACACAATCTGATCTTTTTTGTCTTAACCTTCAAATGATAACCTACCTCTTTTCTTTCACTCTATGTCTCTCTTCCTATATCAATTTTGAAGTACAAGCAAAGAAAACAAAATGGACCTAACCAATCCTCAAATTATTATTACCTCGCTTTTCACGTTCCTGCACTCCATTCTCATCCTTCAACAAATGGAACCTCAAACCATCTCTGAAATCCCTACCCTTGATTTTAGCTCCACCGTGGACACTTCTCGTCCTTTCAGGTCCGTCAAAGAAGCCATAGCCATCCTTGACGAACGCCTTCTTGTTGGAGAAATCTACCCTCCAAAGCCATTCTCAGACACTGTGTATTCTCCTATTAAGCAAGAAGCATCATGGAGGTTCTCATCACCAACACCAAGTCCCACGAAACCTAAAGACGACAATGGGAATGGGAATGCCCTTCTTGATACCCTGAAGAAGCTTGAGGCAGAGCTTGAGGAAACCAAGGTAGAGCTGAAGCTGCTGAAGGAAAGAGGGAATGACACGGAGGTTGCCTTGGCTACGCTCAATGCAGAGCTTCACAAAAACATGTCCAAGTTGGCCCAAGCTGAGGCTGCAGCGGCGGGGAAGGCTGCGGTTGCAACAAAGACGGTGAGGTTTGAGATAGAAAATGGAGGAGGTGGTGATAGAAAGGATGAGGAAATAAGAGAGGACGAGAAGAAAAGGGAGTATATAAGGAGGAAGGAATCACAAACTTTGGCTCAGATACTGAGTCTTGGAGAAAAGGACCATTATTTTGGACGGAAAAGAGAGAGGAAGACGATGAAGAAGAAGCCTATCATTCCTCTTGTGGGGGATTTATTCTTCAAGAAAAAGGGGTCTTCTACCAAGAGAAATTCTTAGGTAGATATTAACTAAGTAGACACTTCATTCAACCGTTAATTATGTGAACAGTCTTCAATTCTGCATTGATTTGTAATGTGTTTGGGAAGTATGTCCCCTTTCTTTTTCATTTTTCTTTTTTTCTTCTTTTAGTTCGATGGGAAATATGCCATGCTTGTAAAAATAAAAGTTTGTCTAAGTTGTAACTTGTATCTACGTAAAATTAATGATCAGGCTCTTCAATTCTGCTGCACAATGAAAATTCTGCATATCCTATATACTACACATACACATAATCAATAACTTTTAATCTATTAGATGGAAAGTTGTCGTCGTAATATAGATAAAGTCCATAAAATTTAAGAGCTAATTAATATTTTATTTAATTATTTTATTTTAACATATAATATATCTTTAAAAATATGAATAAATGTTAATTATTATATTAGATATCTAACTATAAATATTTGGTTGATCTTAAATTTAATAGATATAATTATTTAGATAATATTATATGATTTAACGATTAAATTATTAAAATTCACTTTATTTAAAAAATTATTGACCAATGTAATTGTACAATACTTACTCATAGAATAATCCCACCATCTATATAAATATATATATATATAAATATATATATATATATTAAAAATGAAAAACTAGAATAATGCCATTGTTTATTTCTTAAACATGAAAAAAACGAAGGTATCTCTGATTTTTCAATGAAATTACGCTGATATTATTATTATTATTAGATTAATGAAATTTTAACTTTGATAAATAATCAGTTTATACTATTATTCAATAAATCTTTTGTATAGTTATTATCATATTTAATTTTTTTAATAATACATTAATATATAATTAAATGGTATTATAAAAAATTTACACAATCAAAAATAAATTTATACATATTAATTAAATTATCTTGAGAAAGAATTAATGATACAATTCAATATCAAATGTAATATTGTCTTGAGAAATAATTAATTAAATTATTAATTATCAATTTTATGAATAAATAACATTTTGTGTTAATAGTAATCCAAATTTATTATTAATAAAATTTTAAAATAAAATAAAAAAGATTAAAAATTATACAAGTTTTAAATTTCATTAAAAAATACTTAATATAAATTAAAATAATTTTTTATTTTTTATTGAATAAATACTCATTTTGGTCCTCCAAAGATACAAATATCATCAATTAGATCCTTTAATGATCAATACATCAAAATGATCTTTTAACATCAATTTTTGACAACAAATTGGTTCTTCAATGTCACTTTTTGACATCAAATTGGTCATTCAATGTCATTTTATACATTCAATTGGTCCTCCAAATGACCAAATTGATGTCAAAAGCTATTAGGAGACCAAACTGATGAAATTTGTATTTTTGAAAAACTAAAATAATTATTTTTTATTTTTTATTTTATTTACACAACTTACATATAAATATTAAATTAAAATACACCTAAATAATATAAGAAACAAAATAAAATAAAATCGAATTATATCATTATTAAAATTTAAATATGAATTTTTTTGTTACATTTTATATTTTTATATATTTATTTTACACTTAAAAATTTTTAAACCAAAAACTCTTTTCAAAATATTTGAATTATAATTTTTGAAAAAACAAAATAAAATAATTGATAAATATAATTGTGAAATTTAAAAGAGTTTAATTTCTATACACTGTCATCATCCAATCATGTATTGCCAAATCAGTAAAAGAGTTGACTATCATAACAAATACTTAGAAAATCTAACCATTTTAATGATTTGGTAATACATAATTAAATGACAGTGTAAAAAAACTTTACACTGACAATAGATAAAAATTAAATCTAATTTAAAATAATGGATAAGATAAGTAGTATAACTATAATGTATTGAAATTTGAAAGGTAAATATGATATGAAGCACAAAACCCTTTAAAACTCAAACTAATCCACTCTAGTCTATTTTAACATGCCATGGGTCAGTTTTTATCGGAGTTAATTTGAAAGAAGTTAATTGTTGTTCCGTGTGTGGTGCGGTGTGGATTGGTTAGGGTTTGGGTGCTGAGAAACGAAGCTAAAGGAAAAGGAACCCAATTTGTTTGGACGAATCCCTGATTTGATTACTTTTTATTTAGGTCAAAACAAAGGATTTCAGAAACACGAGCGATGCAAGGTGTGGCGCTCAACACGCCATCCTATTCCTACTGCAGGGCCCAACAAGGCCTACAACCTCCTTCCTCCAACTCCAACTCCAAGGTTTCTCTTTTTCTTCTTCTTCCCTTTTTCCCATCCATCATAAACATTGTTATTATTTATTTTATTATTATTATTATTTGTTCTAATTCCGCAATTTTCGTATCGTAGAGTAGAAGCTTTTTTGGCTCCCATGTTCCTCTCACCAGGAGGAGGCGTCAGAATTTCACTCCTCCTATTCCTATTCGGATTCATTTTCCGCACACCACACGGGGGCTTGGTCAGTGATTCTGCCTTTCCTTTATTCAATTTTCATTCAAAGCTTAAGACTTTGTTTTTTTCATTTATTGTATTTGTTTGAATCAAGTTTCAAATTGCAATCACTCCATTTCCATATCCCTCCCTCTTTGTTAAAAAATTGAAATTGGATATTGTTGATATTCTTTCTCTTTATTTCAAGTTTCTGACTTATTTAGAACACGCCATTCAATTTAAACTTATAATTATATTGTCCTAAGTTAGGTCCCCGATTATATAAGATTCATTTGTAGTGTATTTCTACAGCAGATGATCAGATTAAGATATGGACTTGTTAAGGCATTTATTTATATTGTAGAGATGTTGGGATGGCAATATCTATCAGGCTCCAAGGAAAAGGGAGGTGAGATAATGAGTTATAAATTCAGTTGGATGGGTTTGTTACTTCCCATTTTGCACCTCCAAAGAAAAATAAAAATAAAAACTGATAAAGCAACTAGTGATGCCTAAATTTTTTGTTCCTCGAGTCTTTTTTCCCCTTCCATATTAAATACTGAGCTGCCTTTACTTGGTTGACCCAACTCATAAATTTACTTTATTTGGGAAGCATATGGAAGCCAATGATTTATTGCCACGGATTGGGTTCAATCACTAAATTCCAAAGCTAGTTGTAAGCATGAAACATATGCTGCCATTATTCTCCTCCTGAATTTAATTTTGCCCGCAAGACATCAAAGTTGCATCTTGTGTGAAATGCTGTGAATTCGACTCCTAGTTTGGATAGTATCAGAGTAAAATCTTGGGACATTTAACTAATTTGTGCAGAATATGTGAATAGTTCGCTATGCCAGTCGCCAGACTATCCAAGTATTTATGAGATATTTTAACATTATATCAATAATAATCTTCTAATCATTAAGCATGGAGGCATTAGTTAGTCCATATAGGTTTCTTCAATTCCAAATTCAGTTTCAGATTTTTTTTCTTCTTTTATTTATTGATTGGGACTATCTTCATTCTACTTGTACAGTTGTAAAGGCCGTTGCTACTCCAAATCCAGCTGTGGAATTGCCATTGACTGCAGAAAATGTAGAAAGCGTATTGGATGAAATTCGACCATATCTCATTTCTGATGGGGGGAATGTGGCTTTACATGAAATTGATGGCAATGTTGTACGGTTGAAGCTACAGGGTGCATGTGGCTCATGTCCAAGTTCTGTTATGACAATGAAAATGGGTATTGAGCGTCGATTAATGGAAAAGATCCCTGAAATAGTGGCTGTGGAACCGATAGGTGATGAAGAAACTGGCCTTGAGCTAAATGAAGAAAATATAGAGAAGGTTAGTTCTATTTAACATTATGATTATGCTTGCTATGTTCTCTCTAGCATGCATATACTTCACTGGTTATTATACATGATTCATACTTGGAATAGAATATTCATTTTTTAGGTTTTCTACTGAGAAAACTTCTAGAATACTCTTCCTTTTTCCCAAACAGCAACACATACACACATGAACACACAGAAAAGGCTTTGAGAGGGAGACAGCACATGATTAAGGATATTGAAAAGGAAGCATATTGTACTCTAGTGGACTTAATTGAACAAAGAATCAAAGAAAGAGAGTGAAAGAGATATAGTTGTTGAAGTTTCTTGGGATTTCTTTGAAACAAAATAGATGATGTACTTCTTAGAAGAAGAAAAATTAACGAAGGATAAATACTAACTATTGTAATTATCGAAGTTGGCAGAGATCATTTGTGAAAATCAAACCATTAACATTTTTGGCATAAGATTTACACTTAAATTATTTTTTTATTAAAAATTTACGCATATTAAGAACTTCAATGCAAAAAGGTTGTAAGTTTTATGCAACAGAAAGTAAACCCCTATCCATGAGGGGCAAAATCATTCCCTCATGGAAGTCTTTCCCTTGGCTGTTACTAAATCTGTACACTGTTTACTTGACGGGATGGGATTTCAGATTGAGTACCAAATGTTAATATGGGGTTTAGACCTCAATATCAAGAAGCTCTTGTCATTTCAGAAAAAAAAGGTGCTTTGTCCAATTATGTGTTCTAACTTTAAATGTAGTTCGTCATTTTGTTGTATGTATCAGTGTAATCAAAAGCACCGAAAGGTGCGTCTAAGACATTGAGGTGAGGCGCTAGAAGGGGTTAGCGCCTATTGGTGCCTTAGGAGCACCTTTCCGGTTCAGACACGCCTTTAGCATCTTATCAATAACAATAAAAATATCTCTGAAAGTCCAGTCATCTAAGTTGCTAACTGTGATGCTAAAGGGGATAAAATAGTCAGAATGTAGAAAGAATAACTAGTTTTCAGTCATTGGGACTCTTAGCAGCAAGCAGCTTAGGATTTTGTAAATTGAGCATCATAATATTTTATTTTTACTATGAATGTCATGAGTAGTTAATTTATATGGAAAATCAATGCAAAATAGTCAAATATTTTATTTTATTTTTCTAATGTTAACGCCTTTATTTAGTAAGACATTTTTTTGGCGTCTCTCGCCTCAGGCGTTCAAACCCGCTAGGCCTTTCACATTTGATGTATGTATAGGATTATGGTTACCGACACTGGTCTAAGCTCAAAATAATCTTATGTTTCTTTTCATTGGTTTTATTGATAGTATAGTTTATCTGCCTGTATGTGACATTCTTATTTATTGATGGTGGCAAGAAATGGGACCAAAAAAAAGGCCTTTATTCCGTCATTTTTAAGTGCATTTGGTATTTCTTTTTTTCTAAAAAAAAATCATTATATCAAGATTAACATCATTCTCAGCCAGTTTAGTTATATTGCTATTGCGAATTGCAGGACCTGTTAAGTTCTTATCTTCATGAGTAAATGTTTATGTAAATTTATATAATCCTAGTATCAAGTGCTCGCAAAGTTTAATATTTAGTAACTGATTCAGGTTCTAGAGGAAATAAGGCCGTACCTGGTTGGGGCTGCTGGTGGATCTCTTGAATTGGTAGCTATTGATGAGCCAATAGTAAAGGTCCGAATCACAGGTCCAGCTGCTGGTGTAATGACTGTGCGTGTTGCTGTTACACAAAAATTGCGAGAAAAAATACCTGCCATAGCAGCAGTTCAGCTTTTATGATATTTTGGTTCAAAAGAAGAATAGAATTATCATGGCATTCCTGTAATATCTTTTTAGAACAACACTAAAGCAAATAAAGTCACATGTGATGTACAGTATATATGTAGCTACAAGATGAAAATTTCTTTTCTTGGGTATCAATATTTAAATGCTTTTACACAGTGAAGAATGTTTATTTACTGTTTATTTTATGTCTGTAGCTCAGTAATGTTAAAAACTTTTGATATTTTTATAATGGCTGCCAGCTTTACATTGACCAGATTTAAGGATATTCGTAAATATATATTGAGAACCTGAATATAGTGTCACAAATCAATCATGATGCATCATGAATACCTTGACATGGGTTTTATAGATTACAGCGACGGATCTACCTCTTTGACAGTGGGGCACATACCCCACACAATTTTTAAAATTTCTTATTAGTTTGATAATTTAATTTTAATTCCTATTTTCTTTTAAACTTTGTTTCGGAATGAAAGAATAAATTTTAGAGTAAATATTTATTTATTTTAATCTAAAAGTAAGTTAATAAATATATTAAATTAATCATTTAATATTAAATTAGTTATTTTATTTAATATTATTTTTTGATATTAAATTAATTTTTTAATAACATATTTTATTGATTTGATATTAAAAATTATTAAAAATTTAAATTCATATTACTTATATTTTTAAAAGATTATTGTAAATGTTTACTCTAAAATTTTATTACACATATAAAAAGATAGATTTTGTTGTCTTTTATTTTCACCATTCAAATTTCTGGTGGATCTCACTCACTAGTCCTTAATTAGTTTTAGGAATCTTGATTAAAAAATAAATAGTTTTAGGAATCAAAGAATTTTCACGTACCTCCACAATTCTTTGAATTTTCCCCATGTTTTCTTTTAAATAATTATTTGGTTGATGATCTATTTATTAAATGAAAATGTATTTTTTTTCTTTCAATATTACCCTACCAATTTATTTTATTGATAATCGTTGTGTCTGTTTTTTTTTTTTAAATCACCTTAATTCAAAAAGTACATGAAATGATGCTTTCACTAGGAACTGACAAAATGGGCAGCACAAAAGGTTAAATAGGTTTCGCCGAATTAGCTTACTTTGATAGTAGGCTAGAAATAACCAACTAAGCTCATTTTGAATAAATTTATAATTAAAAGGGTTGGTCTATTAGAAGAAAAAAATTCAAAATTCAAAATTCAAAAAAATAATAAATAAATTATAAAACACAAAATAATTATTAAACTTAAGTTATATCACCAACAAATTTTTCAAAACCATATAATAATTATCAAACTTAAATTACATAATAATAATTCATAAGTAATAATCATAATATAAAGATAAAAATTGAGTTAGTGGGTTAATAGATTTTTTTTTAAAAAAAAAAAGTAAATGAGTCAACCTAGTTAAGTGGATTGACCCCACTTAACCCGCAAATTATGTGAGCTGTATTAGAATTGACCTGGATTTATACGACACAAAAAAATTATCAACCTAATTCACTATTTTGACACTCTACATGTACTCAATTCCCAGAATGCGAATTAAGTATTTCTGAAGTTCTTTACTCTTCTATGATACACTCAAGCAGAAGCATTGGTCCAAATACTATCTTGCAACATTATAAACTCCATTTGTGAAGAGAAATCCCTTGTCTGTGAATGGTTCTATTTTTATCGCAATTCTGATTACGCTATCATTACATGAGAATATGAAAAAAAGTATGTAACAATGGGCAACAGTAGTAGCTCAAGTCACATAAAATCTCAATACTTCATTATATATATATATATATAGACTGACATAATTGCTTAGCGCCAATTATTTTAGTTATGGGATCATAATTTGAAATGACAATTGTGTTATGTTAGATTCACCAGTAATGATCTTTTTAAGTGCCTTAGCTCATTTTACTAATAGACTATGTAAATGAAATCTGACGTTTGATTACATCATCGACTAGATGGACTCAATACTTGGGGGCCAGCTTCACACAGATTTACATACTAGAAACTGCAAACCCTGTCGTACATTAAGTCAATTTTAGTACAACCAAACGGCAGTGTCGCATTCAATCTCCGAAAAAGAAAAGGCATACATCAGATTCTTTAAATAAATAAAAAATCGCCTTGTCATTGGGATATGTAAATTACATAGCCAAAATTACACATATATTTCAATGGCAAGCAAATATTTGAGAATATAAATTCCAGGAATGACATTCAGCGAAAGATTTAAGGATAAATGTTAAGTGTGAAAACCGTAGGGCACAAAATTTACGCACTGCATCATAACGAGCGATTTCCAACAACTATTACACTATGTTTGGCTGGCTCAGCCTTTAACTGTTATCATGAATTGAAGAAAAAAAAATAGCCGTTAGGGAAAGAAAGAAACGTCGACAAGGACATACACTACCCTCTCTCCATCCCCACTTCCTTTCACATGTTGCCGACCAAACGCAACTATTACCGAAAAAATGGAGCCAGAAACTCGCTAGCGAGGTGCCTTGACTTTGGCCGCCAGTGCTTTCTATTTAACAATTGAAAAACAAATTTGGTGATAAAATACGGGCTTCCCTCCTAGATGTTATCCGCCAATCACATGTACGTGTTCAGTAGAATATCCATTTATCTTCTTAATGACAGTAAAGTTTAATCAGTTTATCAGCACCAGCTGTAAATAACCAGGGCTGTCTTGGGTGAAACTTACAGTCCAATATCCCTGCAATGCAGCCAACTTCTAAGTAAGATAAAATATCTTTTACAAATGTTTGCATATAAGTATTTATTTTCAAATGCTTTGTCAAGTAAGATGCACATAATGTCTAATGGCACAGCAAAATGAAGAGGACAATACATCAAATATAAATACTTAAGGTTGGTTGATCAAACGTTTGTTAATCTTATCAACAATTGCATCTACAAAGACCATACAGCATAGAGCTGAACTCTTAACTTGCCCATGAAATATGATACGATTAGTTGGCCAGATTGTACTAATTTTATTAAAAAAAAATTATGTATAGTTTTTTTTTCCGTATTTTTATGCATAAAGTCCAATCATCTACAGGATTTTTTTCTTCTGACCTTTTTTTACTTTTTCGGCTTTGCTAATGAATCAATCATCTACACAGTACACACCAACCTACAGGACAGAAATAAACGTGCACCAAAGCAGCAAGCATTATATCTATCCCCTACAGACAAGGCTACATTGATTTTGTAGTTAATATGCTTGATTTGCTTTGTTTTCTTTCTTTTTTTAAAGCCAGGTTGAACTAAAATATGCCCAAAATTGGATCCCTACTTTTATCAACACAGCAGAAGTTCTCACCTCTCCCATTTGAGTGTGTATGGCCTCGGAGAATTTCCAGAGGAACAATAAGAGGATTTTGATTGAGATCAGAATAAACCATTCCATGAAAAACATATGCAGTGCAATCATCTGAACATGAAGCAAACAAGGGGTATGAACGATGGAAAACCACATTGTTGACATCTTTTGGGTGACACCTGCAATGATACCAAATTAAAAATAGTCAGTGTAATGACATTAAAATACAGAAAATGACGTTTCTCATCCAAATTGTTGCCAATCAAAAAGCTATTAGCTCATTAAGGCATTGAAGATGTTCACCAAGAACCTACATACTAAGTATGGTCATTTTCTCTATTCTGTACTCCCTACTAGTTTAGTCTTGTCAAAGAACGAAGTTTTACCCCATACATATGGATCTTGCTAATGCTAGGGCACTGGTTAGGGTGTAATAAATCCACAATTCAATCAATAATTGGTTGAAGATTTTAGCAGATGACACTATTTTCAAGATAAATTAAATGCAAAGAAACCAATGCAGAAGTCGATACAGAAGTCAAATATAGATTTTTAATATATTTTGAAAAATATTACCATATAAGATCAATGCAAAAGTTAACGCATTAGTTGGCATTAATAGTTTTCTAATCAGCACACACAAAACTTGGTAAACAACAGAAATAATAAGGTAAGTTTTAAAGTAATTATGTCACTTCTCACAGGTCTCTCTTTCAAGCAATTTCTTATTGTTTCTGCCTTATAGAAAAAAAATTTCCTCCTTGCATTCAAAAAGCTCTAAAGCACATACTGTATAATATAATCTACATTAGGAAGCAGAGAACCACTCTGGCAAAAAAAGAATCACACGTTTGGTGCCACTTTCAATTAATTAAAAGAAAAACTGACTTACTTAAGAATTTTATAGGGTTTAGATGAAAGGTCCATGTCAAACCAACACATCTTCCCTTCTTTGCTCCCCACAATTACATTATCACCTGCATGGAATGCATACAGACAAACAATTATGATGAACAATTTTCTGTATTTATGACTAGAAGAAAAACTGATTAACAATATATAATTTCCTCATAACAATAGTAATCATACCTCCAGGATGCACTGCAATGGACGAGGCTTCACGGAGCCCAGTATCAAGCTTTTTTATGAGCTTGGTCTTCAATAAATCATACACACGAACACTCTTTTTTGTACAAATAAAGAAGATGGAACGGGTTGGATGGAAAGTTGATCTAACAGCAAGTCCATGTAACTTGAATGGAAGTTTTTGTGTAAGCTTCTTAGATAACTGGTGTATCAGAACTGCTCTTGATTCACGTAAAGAACACGTCAAGGAAAAAAAATCAACTAATCCCTAGTTAAATGTTTAATACCTCTAAGCTGCCATTCATCTACATAAGATAAGAAAATCAGCTAAAAAGTAGCTGAACAAGAACCAATTTACTGGAAATACAGTTTGTTTTCTATAAGGCCCAAGGATCAAGTATCCACATAAGAAATACAATCACGAATGGAGGCAGATATGACATGGAATGGGTGAAATAACATGACAAATAACATATCAAGTACCAATGGTTCTATTTATGCTCATTAGATGGGTCAAAAGCCTGCCATGCCTAATGCTGTGTTGCAAGATAAGACACAACCACCAAGGTATTGAGGTAACAGATGTGTGCATAGTATGAACCCTTTATGTCCACTATTATCACTTGATTCACTTTTTTCTTGGTCAACCACCCTAATTAGCCCTTTGGGCCAAGTAGCGCCCCACGGTATCCCCACGAGTTAGGCTCTTTGGACCCCGGACTACTGTCGACAGCTAAGAGCACAAGAGATTTTGCTGCCTCCCAACCAAAGCAACCCCCACTAGGATTTGAACTTGTGTCCTATCCTGTGGGAGCGAGCCTGCTTACCAGCTCGACCAACCCTCAATTGGTTCACTTGATTCACTTCTACTGAAGTACTTATAAAGAAATGTCAAATGGAAACCCAACAAGAAGTTTATAAAAATTTCAAAAGCATGAAAAAATATAAAAAATAATAATGGAATATTACATCATCATCACTTTGAGATATGTAATCATCCTTGTCAAGTAATAAACCAATTATAAATGAGGTATATATCAATTTATGGTGAGGAAGTGCTCAAAAAGGATATCTGCCGGCATCACTGTTGAAAAGTAGTCACCTTTCCGGTGCCATTCCACTGCAGAAACAGTCTGCGTAAACACATCCACTATTGTTTAATATAACTAAATTCAAAAGCTTCAATCATCAAGCAAACCAAAATGGAAATGGAGACAAGCTAGGAAATACCTTAAAATGCCTTAATCTTATACCCCCATGTTTATCATCCTGAAGCCAGCTTACACTAGGAGCTTTCTTGCCTGCAAACACATGCATGGTCAGAAAATAAGAAAGAACAAACAGGCATGGGACATTAGAAGCCATAATCATTACAGTAAATATCGAGTCAATATCATCCATAGTGACCAGTTAGCTTTAAATTCTGAGCAGACCTTATTTATTCTTTAATTAAAAGCTTAGTATGTACCATGTTAGAGAAGTGGTTATTTACTGTTAAGTAAATAGGAGGCTATTCATTCTTTTGTAAATAGTTAATCTAGTTAGACTCTAGTTTCTATAACAGCTGTATAAACTTGTAAAACCTCTTTCCTTTAATTAATAAAAACAGAGACAGCAGTGACAAAGAAGTCACACATTCCATTCTATGGTTTTCTCCTTTCTTCTACGCTAACATGGTCTCAGAGCCTGGATTTGATCCAGGGACCTGTGGGTTATGGGCCCACCACGCTTTCGCTGAGCAACTCTGATGCTGATCCATGTTCACCTTTTGATAGGCGCTCCATCTCAGGGTCTTGTGTGCTTATTGGAGGTATCTAACTTATTGGAAGAGTAAGAAACAAAGTGTAGTTGCTAGGTCAAATACCGAGGCAGAATATAGAGGTATAGCTATAAGCCAATAGCAACCTATGAATTGGTATGGCTGAAGCAGTTACTCAAACAACTCTAGTTTGGGGATGTAGGAGAGATGACACTTATCTGTGATAATCAAGTGGCTCTACACATTGCATCAGATCCTGCCTTTCCATGAAAGAACCAAACATATTGAAATTGATTGCCAATTGCCATTATGTCAGAGAAAAGATTCTTTCTGGAGACATTGTCACAAGATTTGTCAACTCAAACGACCAGCTAGCTGACATTCTTAACAAAATCTCTTAGAGGGCCCCAGATTACATATATATCTAACAAGCTAGGAACATATGATGTATATGCTCCAGCTTGAGGGGGAGTGTCAGAGAAGTGGTTATTTACTGTGGTAAATAGGAGGTTATTCATTTTTTGTCTATAGTTAATCTAGTTAGACTCTTAGTTTCTGTAACAGCTGTACAAACTTGTCAAACCTCTTTCCTTTGATTAATAAAAATAGAGACAGCAATGACAGAGAAGTCACGCATTCCATTCTATGGTTTTCTCCTTTCTTCCACTCTAACATCCCAAAAAAAGACTAAGTTAAGGAGCATAGGCCAGTTTGAAGCCTCTGACCTCATGGAACAGAAAGATAAGCAGCAATTTTGGGCAGGGCAGGTGACTTGACAATTTGTTGGCATTCTTTGCATTGCACTAGGTTGACGCAAAATAATAGTGTATTGACAAGAAACATGATATGAAAACACCTGAGGAAAGAGTTGAAGTGCATTTTGTAAAGACAACAGGACTGCAAATGTTTAGAGGAGTCATTACATTCCTCTTTCAATGAAATGGATTTTTTTCTTTTTCTTTCTTCATTTATTGTCCCCCCTTTTCCCCTTTGTTTAAATGGATTTGTAGATTTTTTTTCCCCGTACGCCTATAATACACGAGTTGGGACTTCTTGGAGCCTTGTTTTGAATAAATGTTTAAATTAAAACCAAGTGACAGCAACACTGACCAGAGTCATCTGATGCATCTGATGTGTCAACATGGAGAAGCTCCTTAATCCTTTTCTGTTCCTCTTCATCCCCCAAACAAGTGTTTAATAGAAGTACATCTTGTCCCCTAAAAAAGATTTGCCACGGGTTTATTTTCATAATCAAGCCATATTTAGATTAAAGAGGAAAACTTCTAGATATTTATAAAACAAATAAATCTGAACCATCACAGACAATGAAACCAGACTTACACAGAGACAGCCAGGATATGAATATCAGGCAGAGGATTCCAAGCAACACAGTTCACAGCTTCACCAACCTCCCACCGTCTAAGACATCTGCCAGTTTCAACCTCCCATATACGGACAGTTCCATCACTTGAACCTTTGCAGACAACAGAAAGTGAGGAGACCAACCTCCATCCCTACTTAACTGAAACCAAAATATATATTAACAACATCCATACCTGAAGCCATCCACTGCCCTGAAGCTTCGACAGAAATTGATGTAACTGCATCTTCATGGCCTTTATACTCAACAAAGCATGTTATGGGATAAGGTTTAAGATCCTTTCGACTTGGAAGTTTTGGCTTTAAAGATTCAGGATCAATATTAAGCTGGAAAACAGAAAGAAAGACAAAAAGTAAACAAATTATACTAATTATATATATATCATTAAGATCTTAATGTAAGTAAAAAGTAATTCTGCAACAAATTAAAACATTTTCAACAAAATCAGTAAATTAGTTCTTCAATCTGGGTATTCACTCACACGTTTTTTTCGAACTCGGGGGCACAAGTACAAATCCAAACAACGTTCAAAGCAGTCCTTCATAGCATTCTCATATGCAGGGATGCTTCTCATAGATGTAAACCTGACCAAATTGATATTTATTATATCAACTGAATAAAAGAGGGGGGGAAGCAACAATGTTTACTCAGAAAGCAGAGTACCTTTTTGGAATAAACTTAGGGCGGTCTTCCTCATACATCAACTGATAAGAATTGATCTCTTCTTGGGTTGGAATGTACTCTAAAGGAGGATTATATGACTCCTCATGGCCTAAGAAGTAAAATGAAGTTATCAACACTGAAGATTCCTCAGAGGCAAAAATAACATCATCTATTGGGACATTTTTTAACTTCAAAATTTATGCCACATTTAATACCTGGAATTTTTTGCTTTGGTGCAGGAATGTAAGCCAAATGGTTTGCTTTTTCTGTCGAACCAGAATCGTCTCCCCACAAGAGATATGGACCATCTTCCTCCTTTGGCTTGTCAAAAGTTATTAACCCCTTGCGAATTGCTCTAACATACTGCACAACCTGTAGATTCATGGAAGAGAATGACAGATAAGAGAAACCAATTTGCTTTCTTTGTCTATCCAGAATCATCTCCACAATAGTTGACTCATTTCACATTATGTGTAAAAAGTAAATGAAGGGACACTTACCTTTTTTGCTTCCCATTTTGAAGGAATAAACCTTCTTTTGGGTTCGGGTGCATTAGACAATGGATGCTTCGCATCATCCCATTTAAACCAGTCAACATAATTCTGTAAATTATCAAGGAGACATCATATTAAGGAACAAAATCAAGCATACGAATTGTGTTTAAAACTCATTCAAGATTCACAGCCTTACGAAAAAGATAAACATGAGATGGAGAGTAACTACAAACCGGATATGGATCAAAGTCAGGATGTGGTGCCCGATGATTGAGAAGTCTACGGACCATTTTAATTTCATCTTTTGTCAGCTCCACCACCTCATCATTGTACTCATCATAGACCTTCCGCCTTAAATATACAAGAATGCAGACAAATCAAATATGCTTTCTAAAAAGAAGATAAAATTAATAAAACAAGCAAGCATTTTTCCGCGCTGAAGTACATGTAATACCGAAAAAGAAATGTAACCAATGTGAAATAACATCACAACATGTAATACAAGTAAGACAAGAAAGATAAAAGAACATGACAAGAACATATGAATGCAATAATCAAAATAAAAAATCAATGAAAATAACTTGTAGAAAGATGAAACAAACCAATTCTTAGAGTCATCAACATTTGCAAGGAAGGAACCCAATTTGTCTTGCTTCTCTTTTTTCTTAATCTTCTTGCCCTTGATGTCATATCCAATATGTGGTTCATCCTCATACCACTTCAAAGGGACATCTCCAATTGTATTTTGGTGAGCGACCTATCAAAGGAAAAATAAAAATTAAGCAAGTAAACTCAGTATCAGCTCCATAAATTATAAATAAATAAATAAAGTATAAGAGAATATGATGATTACCTCATCCTCAGAGGAATCACTCTCAACTCCTTGATGGAGCTCAGAGCTCTCAGTTCCATCTTGTTGATCATTACCATCATCTGAGTTGACAACGCCCTGCCATAAATGATTAATTATAACCATATTAATTACAGCTCGAGTAAATACAAGAAGAAGAAAAGACAACGATGAGAACATGGGTGACAAGAACAAATAACGATGTACCTCATCTTCAGATGATCCAGCTTCCGAATCTGTCAACTGTTGAGAATGGTTAGAGCTATCATCCCCTGATTCAGATTCAGATTCAGATTCAGAATCCAGAGAGTCATCATCTGCAGAAGAATCCTACAACCAAAAACCAAAAGAAAGGAAGAGAGTGTGGGTAGTATTAGTAATAATGTTGATGAATTGAATACAATGTGTGGTGTAGTGAAAAATAGAACTAACTGCAAGAGGTTGAGGATACCTCGTAACTAGAGTCTGAATCGGAGTGCTGCTGCTTCTGTTCTTGCTGTTCTATTGAAATTGAAGGCTCCTCCTCAGATGCAGATGGGGATGGCGATGGGGCTCCGTCGTCGTCGTCGTTTTGCTTCATCTTCTTCTGCTCATAGAATAGAAAAGGGGCAGGGTTTTACAGATGAGGGAAAAGGTTTTAGGGTTTTAGGGTTGCTTGCAGCAGCCACCTGCAATTGAACTTGAAGTGACTTAACAAAACCAATTCATGCGTACCGTACCGTACCGTACCCTACAAATTAATGCCCAAACTATCACACTTTGGGCTCCCATAAAATTGACCCACTTAACACCAGGCCCAACCATGAAGACTGTCGTCGGCCCACACGAATCATACCCAACCTGTAAAATGTATTATTTTTTACATGTAAAAACCAAATTGTTTCGTTTAATTATTCATGAAAAGTAACTAAAAAATTAATATTTCAAGCGACAAGCCATTCACAAAAGTCCATCATTAAACAGAGTTTCTAATTTTATAAAGAAAATTATACTAAGGGTGTGTTTGGTATGGGAGTAATAAAGGGTGAAATTTTAAGGAGATAAATTTTTAGAGATTAGTGAGACAGGAGAGTTACACCCCAAAAAATCCTTCCGAATGCTGCGACATTAATCCATCCGGTAAATGAACTGAATTCATCATTGTGTTATATTTAAAAAATAATAATTCATCACTTTTGTTTTTATAGTCATTAATTTTATCAAATTGTAATTAACAAAAAAATTATAAAAGTTCAAAGTTTTTTAGTAAGACTATGAGATGTTTTTATATTTTTTAAATATGAAATTAATTTTCACTCAAACGTCAACTTTATCTGACTATAAAATATTTTAAGTAAAATTCTAACTATGCCCTGCAATTCTAACCATGCCTGCAGGTAAAATCCATCTACGTGGCTAAGCTACCACACCTCTTAGTTATAAAAGTTTTGAAGATAACTAATTGGGCTTACACATTTCTCAAAACAAAAAATAACTTGGAAATATTACCAATCCGTAAGGTAACAGTTTCAATATTATATAAACCTTCAATTAGTCACATTTATTATTTTCTTTTTCTTAATATATATGGCTGGATAAAGATATAAATGACATCCGATTCCAACATATCTATAAGCTAATTATTCAATTAAGGAATTCAAATTTGCATGCTCGAATGGGACATTGACATTGTCCTCCCCAGAGTAAGTATATATATATATATATATAACTGCCCCGCTTTGAAATATTTACCTTTTTGCAAGGACAACGCAACCAACCTAAGATCCATCCGGCGTGAACAAGAATGGTGGAATGAGTTGCAGTCGACAAACAAAGAGAACTTCCAACATAAGATTTTAAAATCTCAATTATCAAGTTTCATATCACTCTCAATTAAATAGTTAAGTGATTAAAAAATTTAAACAAAAAAAAAGATGATCAATTCATATTAAAACTGACCAGTTCACCAATTTTAACCAGTTTAACCATAAATCCGATTTTAACATTAAATCATAATCGGATGAAAAACCTTCACAATCCAACCCCTGTCTGGACAACGTTGGTTCCAGGAGAGTGATACACGAAAAACAAAACAAAAGTAACTCTCGTATATTGTGTTACTTGCTATGATTTAAAACATTGTTATCATTTTATTCATGGATGATGGCCAACTCATCGAGGTCACAAGTAATATCCACTAAAAATTACAACACTGAAGCTGAAACTCAGCGATGCACTTAAAGTTCAACCCCGCCTTTCCAAACCAGGAACAAAAGAACAGACCAAGAAAACAAAGTCACTTCTCTAGACATTACTAATGTAATGGTACAAAGAGAAAGAACGGATGAAAATACAGACTCGCTACAAAATTTTCAATCTATTACTATGCAGGAATAGGAGTCTCTACAGATAACGAGCAAGAAATGCAATTTTAGTTATCCCAAGTCCTTGGTTTTGGTATCCTCGTCTTTTGCAGCTTTCACCATAGAGTTAAAGGTCTTCTGTGTTCATGGTATTAAAAAAAAAACAGCAACAAACGACGTCATGATTTGATCATAAATGGCTACAGCCCAAGTTCAGAAAGCAGCTGACGCCATCTTGGAGTTTCCTCATCAAAAATATAGGTCAAGGGTGATATAAGAACTCCACTGCCTCCAATCTGCATCAAGTGAATGAAGTCAACGGGAAACAAAGTATGAGAATCATAAATGGAAATGTAGTCATTGTTTTTCGATAATGATATGCAGTTCAACATAGCAGGCATTGTATTTAGCTAAAACATAATGCAATAAGACAGGCAGAAGTTCTGAAGAATTTAAAAATTAATGGTGAAACTCATAGTCACCCTTGCCGGTGACAGCAGGAATCATGTAGACTACTAATTTATCCAGAACAGACATAACTGGGTTGTCTGCCCATTCAAACACCCACCACCCATTCTACCCTTATCTCCTAATTTTCCTCCTGTGTTTCCCCCACTAGCTTACCACTATCTTCGCCAGCTTGATAGGAAATCCAAAAAAACAACTGCTTGCCATTAGTTTAAAAACTCACCGCTCTCAGTTGTTGAATAGACTTGTATAGTGCCTTCTTGGGCACGCATATGACTATGGCATAGTAGTCTGCTGTTACCTTACCATCACGCTTGCAGAAAACAGGACTTACAGTGGGTCCCTGCAGACAAACAATCAAGTGCACCTCTTAAAATTGGGAAAGAGTTGAAAAAGATGATTCTGTTAATAATTTAATACATAGTATAAATCAGATTTTGCTAGTGCAGAAAGCAAATGCTGAAAGGGGGAGGTTCCTCCTCCTCCTCACAAAATGGATTAGGGCAGGGGCAAAAATTTCATTACATATCACACCTGCAACCCTGATAAAGAAGGCTGACTCAGTACTCTCTCAGCCACTTCCTCTGCACTAGTTCCCCTCATGTTTGCGGTAACCTGCCAAGTCTAGCATTAGAAAAAGGAATGAAAAGCAAGGCAGGCAGACACTGGAGTTTGGGTGGATGGGGAATTATAAATTCTATATATGCACCGTGAACTGCCCAATGGCCCTCAGATGTGCCTCCAATCTTTCGAGCATCTCATGTGTGGTCTCTAGTACTCCTTTCCGCTGGATCATTGATTTCCTGCTTGCAACAAGAACAGCCTGAAGAACATTCAACTGTCCAAGTGAGACAAATCTGACAAGGCATAATGCAGAAGCAGTTGCCTGGTGCCTGCTTTTTTGAATTGTAAAACCAAAAATCATGTTAGTCCAAGGTCAGAAAAGTCAATTGCTAACCTGGCTTTCCAACACAATTCCGCCTTCAATTTCCTTCAAGTTGTTTTCTCTCAGCGTGGTCCCACTACTCACAAGGTCCAAGATAGCATCAGCTATCCCCATCTAAATTAAGCGAAGACAAACAATTTATCTAGATAAATATCAAGTGCAGCATATGACAGCAGTATCACTAAGAATGGACATAGCAGCAATTGATTACATTACTTCATTACTTCAGGTGCAAAGACCCAAAAATTATAAGCAAAAGAATAAAAGGTGAAAGCCTTTGTATGGAAAGAGGATAAAATTTCTCCAAAAGTTCATTATTTGAATCAAGAATTGATTAAAAACTAGCTGAAAACCACACTGTAGATGTTGTCACAGACAGAACTCCTACTAAGTTTGTTTTGCCATTTCACTGAGAGCAAAGTGCAATGCCAACAGGCCTCTCTGGCCCAATAGTCAACCACACTTTCTACCTCGCCTTCCCCTACTCCTCCCCATAGCAAAAAACAGAAAGAAAAAAAACAGCATGATGCAAATACACAAAGTTTAACAAATGCCAACCACAAATTTGTCATTTGATCAAACTTCTCAATTCAACAGGTGAGCTAGTGGCCAATAAAATTTGGTCCAGTGAAAATGACGGATTATATCCAAAATCAGTTTAACAACAATGCGGCAAAAAAAAAAAAAAAAGAAGAAGAAGAAAGTTTTAAAATTTCCTCATCCTCCTGCAACAGAATACACAGAAAAACAATCTGCTTTGAAATACTAACAGTGACATCACCCATGGCCTCATTTACGACTTAACAAAGTAATGCTATCATCAAACTAGGAAAGTTTAATAAATGCTGGTCACCATGGCAGCCATACCTTGCGAATGAGAAAGTATAGATGGGAAACAACAAAAGCATATGGAGCTAATTATCTTTTTGCATGAAAGAAACATATCCCAGAAACATTTTGTTTAAGGAACATTCAAGAAACTTATAATTTGTAATTCTTGATACCATAGTTGCTATCATTGAATGCAAAATATTGACTGCTCAATCTAGCAATGAATTAATCAACCAGATAGAATGCATCTGCAGTTTGACAGTCTTTTATCCTAGAGATGAAATTTGAACAACATCTGTTTCAGCCCCTAGAAATTCACAGAATGTTTATGCTTTTTGTGATCAAGATAATATTCAACCACGATTAGTCTATTAAGCTATAAAACAAAGATATAATATCTATCAAGTATCAACAACTATAGCCAGCAACCTCCCCCCAAACCCCAACAGTGACCCCAAAAAAAACTGTTACAGCACAGAATAGTCAATTATATGCTTGATCATTAGAAAACTTAAATGAACAACTTTTAATAAAACAAACACTCTCACCGCAGGAGCTGCCTCCAGCGCTCCATCAGCAGTTGAAAATGTCACATGCTTAAGTCCATTCTCTTTCATAAATTTAGGACCCAGCTGAACAGTAAGACCAAAATTCAATCAAAATATATCTTTTTTTAAAGCTAATGGTAGAAACTACATCACAAAGAAAAAGATTAGTAAAAGTAGTTGAAACACATATACATAGGTGAATCCAGTAGCAACTCGCAGAGGCTTTTCTTCTGTCCAATGAGGCATTTTTGCTAGCTCCTCAAGTGAATTTATATTTTCAAATATTCCATATTGGGGAATCTGAAACAACAGAGGGTACTCGAGATAATTAATTGCACAAAACAATGACAGGAGCAGAATCTGATAGTTTTGCAAAAATGTAATTTTAACTCACCGCAAGGGATAAACGGCAATCGCCATACTCCAGAGCCTCGTGGACAAAGATAAGATCTTCATTCCCCTGACACAGGAAACTCATAAGATAAAAATTTTGTAATCATGCATTTCTTCATTATCATTCTTGAAGACAACAATAACAAGTCTAGGTCACTCCTACAATTAGTCAAGGCCAATAAAGGATAATGTTAATTTCAAATATTGACAATGAGGATTTCTAAATACTAATAGCAGACAGTGCAAAAACCAAAGCATAAAATGCTACATCATTAAGTGGTGATCACAATCCAATCTAGCATTCTCTGATATCATGTAATCTAAAAATGATTCTTGTGTATACCCTGGAGCATTTATCTGCAACTACAGTTAAGCTTAGGGGGAAAGGAAATTTTTACTCTGGAAAATTGTGATATAAGGAATTTGAGCCACATACAATGATGAAAAACAAATTTAACATCTAGAAGAAACACATAAGGGAAACTGTCTGGATAACAATCAAGTTTTATCACTTCAGGAGACGGGAAAAAAAGTAGCTATCAAATGTAAGCACCATCAACCACAAGGGAACCTTTGCTTTTATTGTGTAAGGGAAAAAGCATATATTGAATAGAAATTATTGATGCAAAATGAGGAATCCTCATTTAAATCAGCCAAAAATTGTTCATGCACATGCTCACCTGGCCATATTCACTGACTGTATCAAGACCCACAATACCAAGGTCAAGATCTCCGGATAACAACTTTCTTACAATGTCTTTTGGCCTCTGAAACCAAACTTCCAAGTTGGACAGCTGCAACGTAAGAAAATTGAATTATGATCATTTAGCTCACTAGGGAAAATAATATTGGTAATCTACATGTGCTAATCAACATACTAATAAACAGGTATGAAGAACTTTATAGGTTTCTTCTACCAAAATAGCTTCAATTAGCATGCAAATCACATGTGGGCTCTCAAATGATAGGTGCTCTCAAAACTATGTAAAACATATTCTTACTATAACATCAAGTTATGAAGCTCAAAACTATCAAATAATGCAAACTGAAGAGAAAAAGAAACGCACCTGAGGAATTTCAGCAACATACTGCCTAGGATTGACGTGCTTCACTGACAATTGACAATTCTTCACAGAAAACATCATGACCAAACGAGTCAGATTTCAGTTAGTCAAAGGTTGTGGGGGGAAGAGAGATGACACTGAAAGCGGGAACTAAAAATCATATTTCTTTCTACCATTCTCTTTTTCCCTTTTTCTGATAACTGAACAATATTATTATAGTATAATCAGGCCAGCTAGAAAGCTGTGAGTAGGAAAACTATAACTTGGAAAACAAATAAAACATAAACATTATAATTGCATAGGCAACAAGCAAAAATTTTGTCTGTTTTCTCTTATACTATAACTAATTGTACCCAAACCCCTTTTTTCCCTTCCTGATTCACAGTACTTAAGCATAACATTTTCGGAAATGCAAGTTAACAGGGAAATAATCGTGATTAGATTGGGAATAGAGCAAAACCAAAATGAAAACGACCCAAATATGCTTTCTGAGTAAACAGAATAACTGAGGTTCCGTTCTATTGAGATAATTGAAGAGTCTGAAACTACCCCTACCGAAAACTTCAAAAATTAAAGGAAAAAAAAAACCCCTCAGAATTTGGGGCATTTTATGGAGAATCAAATTAAGAAAGCAACAGCAGGAGCAGAGAAAAAGGAAAGTACCTTGAGAAGTTCGAGGGTGTCGGCAGACATGCGACCTTTGCTGGGCAAGCCGAGACGGATCTCTTGCCTGTCGGAGAATGTGGTGCGAGGGTTTCCATTGACGAGGTCAACTTGAGGCAGAGAGAGCGAAGCGTAGCAGCACCAAGTCCGAGACTTGACGGAAATGTTTAGAGGAAAACGAGGCTGGCTCATCGTCGTCATCATCATTGTAACGAGACGGTGAGATAGGAGTAGACAGAAACGGCGGCGCAGAGAGAAACTGATTTGCTATTTGATATGGTGTTTGTGGAGTTAGGTGAGTGATACTTTTTTTGGCGATTATAATAGATATAGAATAGGACAACAATGAATGAACGGGGTCAGTAAACTATCTCAGGATCATGAATCATGTTGCAGTGATTTCTCTTTGACCAAACACAGTCACAGATAAATTTCTTTACGGGCTGATTGTTGTTTTTATTCAATTAAAATATAATATAATATAATATATATATATTATTTTTACTATATTTGTTAAATTCAAATTAGTAATCGATAAATTATTGGTTTAACCAATAAATTACTGGTCAAACTCTATAAACTTAAATAAATATTTAAATATATATATAAATATACACTACATATAATAATATTTATTATTATAAATAACTAAAATATTTTTATTTTGAAAAAAAAATGATCTTAAAAAAAAATTAACCCTTAATTCATAAGAAAAAACTATAATATTTTTATTAAAATGCTCGTAACTCATAAAATAAGGATTCTTTTTAAATTAAGACTACCATAGCATAAACTCAAAAAGTTATATGAAATAAACATATAATTAATTTAAATCAGACAAACGAGTTAAAAAGTTATAATTTTTTAAAAATTTAAAAGTTTTTTTTAAAATTTAGTGACTCGGCTGGTTCTGAGTCACCAATTTTCATCCAAAACCGACTGAGTCGAACTAGGTGAAACCAAATATGAGATATATTCAATCTAACTAATATTCTAAACTAATTACATGACTAATTCACTGATCCACTTACTGATCTAACTTTTATAACTATAATTTTTATACAAATACTACTACAAATATTTATAAAACTTTATCTAAGTTGTATTCTTTTTCTATTCGCATGGAACGTGGACGTGACTCTTCCCCCCTTTTTTTTTGGCTTTAAACTCTTCATCACTCACATACTCTGTCACTGTTTAAAGATATTAAAATAAAAAAATATTTAATTTTGTGAAAAAATTTAAAAATTATTTCATACTTTTTTAGGTGATTAAAATTATTTATTGAAAAGTATTAAATATTTCTTAATCAATGTTCTAAGTTAATTTGTTAGCAAAAGTCTAGTATAATTAATTTATATTTTCTTTTTGTATCTTGCTAATTAATGTCACATTATTTAAGAAATATTTAAAATCTTTTTTAAAAAATTAATTATTAAATAAAAAACATTAAATAACTTTTTGGATTCTTCAAATATTAAATACTCTATTTTTATATTTATAATATTTTTTTGGTATCTTTCTTTTTTGTGAAGTTATTAATATTATTTTATAATTTGTAATTAATATTAGAGACACGTCTCATTTAATTAAAATATAATTATTTTATTTATATTTTAATATTTATATTTTAATATTTATATTTCAAAAAAATAAAATACATGACTAAATATTAATTATTAATTACTAAAAATATAAATACTCTTATAAAAACAAAAAAATATATAATTATCTTATCCTGTATTTACCAGTTATTTTAAATTATATATTTATAATTATTAATTAGTTTGTTTTGTTTTTATAACAGCTAATAACCAAAACATTTTAAAGAAAACTTTTGACTACAAATATTTTTAAGTGTAAAATAAATTAATTCAAATATATTTATTGAGAAATTATTAGATATTACTTTTTAATGCTAAATACAATGTTTATGATAGGCAATGCTTAATTATGAATTTCTCCACACTTTTTACAAAGTATAATAAAGAATATTTAAATTTTAATAATTATATGACTTGATTTTATTTTAGTTATGACAATATTTATATACACTTCTAATTTAGATTTATATATACAATTTAATATTTACATGTTAGTAGGGTAAATAGAGTAAGAAATTAAAGAAAAGTCAATTTTATTTATATTAACATGTGTAAAATGACTTTTTTATGACATACAAACTTATATGATTGTTACTCTTTCTTTTTTATTTTACAAATTTGTTTAGTATATATTTTACAATTTTATTAATAATGAATTAAGATTGATAATAATAATAATTTATTCTTAAAATTAATAGTTAATAATATAAATAATTATTTTTCAAAGCAATAGTATATTTGATAGTTAATAGTATCATTAATTGCTTCTCAATGTAATGAATCATGATCAATTGACACAAGTTGGTCCGAGTGGAAGGGTCTCGGTCACCTTAAGAATCTTATTCCAAGTTCAACTCTTAAGGCAGTGTGTATAGATAAAACGTAGTTTAGGTTAGGTCTCCGCTACATAAGTCTAACTGTACCTTATGAAATTAGTTTATCGCTTTTCAAGCGAAGGGATATCCTAATTTATACGGAGGGAAATGATCAATTGACATAGTATAAGAGTACCACTCTGATTAAACAATTCTATATTTCTAGTGAATCTTTTAATAATCTTCATAATAACTCAAAAAGAAATGAATATTAAATGTTTTTTAGATTTTTAAGATATTAAATACTACATTTTTTATTTTAAGTAATTAGGAAGATGTTATGAGAGATTTATTAAGAAGATATAACATTACTCTTTCTTGCCATTAATTTTATTTTAATGTAACAATTCAAGATCATTTAATTTTAATGTAAGACGTTAACAGATAGAATAATGATATTTTATTTTAATAAAGAGATAATATAAATATTGATTTTACTCAAAAAAATTAAACAATATATATACTATATATAAATAGATAATTTATAATATATATTAAATATTAGAAAATTTTAATATATATTTATAATTTTTAATATATAAATTTAATTATTAATTCTAAATAAAACAATTTATAACTCAATATATGCTATTTTATTACGTGTAAGGACTTCTTAGTTCTTAATATACATAAATGCAAATACTATTATTTATAAACAATAATTAATATTATACAATGTTTTAAAATATATAAAATTCTTAACCATTGTTAAAAGAGTAAAACTTACATATTCTTTTAACCGAAAAAGATAAACTTACATATGAAAGAGTGAAGAATATTTATATATTGAATTAGTGTAATATACAATATAACGAAACTTATACAAATTCTTTATAATTCGTATATGTACGAATTCATTGTAGTTAATAATAAAACTTTCATATTGTTTTATTAAAATAAAACTCACATATTCAAAATGTAAAACTTATTCTAACAGGAAACCAATTTTAATATAGAAAGTTATAAATTATTTTATTGGTAATTACTAATTAACGTTATATAAAGTTTTAAAGAATTATAAGTATAAACTTATTAAAATATTAAATATTTACAATATTTAATAAAATATTATGTTTTAATTAATATAATCAAAAGTGAAATTCTCTCTTTTCATTAAAATTAACTTACTATTATCTTTCTTTTTTTAATGTCACGCTTTACTTATTATTTCTTCATTAAATTGAATGATCTAAAACTAATAGATCAAGATGAAATTAATGGTTTTGTCAAAAAAAAAATGAAATTAATGGTAAGATAATTATTATGGTACCCTTATGAGTATGGTAATTATAGTGAGTTGTCAAGTACTTATTTACTATTAGTTTTATAATAAATGTTTAAAAATTTATTACATATAATCAATTGCATGTTTGGTTTGTTTTTTTTTTTTAGTTGTATAAGTTTTCATTATAATTATAAAAATGTCACATTATTTTATTTTGTTTCTTATTTTTAAAATTTGATGCAAGAAATAACAATATTTTAATAACTGCGCCAGAGATCGAACTAATGAGACTTCTGGGTCAAGGTTCAATTAGTTTAACCGGCCAAACTGGATGATGTAATAATTATAATTATATACATATAAGTAAATCTAATAATATGAATTATAAAAATTGACTACATATGATAATATTTATTATTGTATTTAATTAAAATAGCTTTATTTTGAGAGTAACACGGATTTGAAGAATATATATATAATTTAATCCTTATTTTAAAAAATTATTATTATTGTTTCTTTTAAAAATACTCATAACTATGAAAATAATATTTTCTTTTGAAAAATTGGTTGGTCAAACTTTATTCTGTCAGTTTATATCGTTTAGATCTTAAAAAGTTGCGTGAAATTGATATAAAATGCGTTCAAATCAGATAAACAAGTAAAATGTTATGACTTTTGGGAAAAGATATGAAAAAAATCCTAAAAACCTAATTAAAAATTTGGAAAAGTAATAAAAAATTTAAAGAAAGTAAAAAAAAAATACATATTTGAAGAGCCGGTCAATTTTCAAGAACCAACTCCAGTTTAATTGATTTGCCGATTCAATTTGGTGTTGGCTGTTTTTTACGGTTTAATGCCCTAACCAATTCTTTAGGTGAAATCAAACTGTAGAATTGTAAACACATCTAGTTTCTGGTCAAGTCCAATTTTTTAAACATTAAGAAATAGTAAAACTAACTTTTCTTGTACATGTGGTTTGGATTATTACAATCTTATTTCATCCGATCCTCATAATTTGAAGGTGTGAGTGTTATGTCTATCAACTCAAAGGATTGACCTTATAGTTAAGGAGACTCGCTTCTTATCTTAGCTACTTATGATCAAACCTTAAACTAACACTTAAATAAATTAATTAATTCTTTTAAATGTTTTATATCCATGTGAGATATGCGTCCTTAATATCATCCTAAAAAAATTGCTATTTTTCGCTATTAAAGTTGTTGGCATTTGGCAATCTCATGTGACTAACTACCAATTATTTGGAGACTTAAATATTATACTTTTTGGTACATATTGGAACAATAAGAGCAGTTTCACCTCTTATAATTTATGGTACCGTTATATGTCAATGGCAGATTTATCTTCTTTCCTGTGTAAATGTTGAAGTATGCCGGAATGCTAAATTTAGTTTGAGAAGAATATGTTACATGACATCGATGCTAGCTTCATTGTTGAAATTGGAGCATCGGTCCTTCAAACTAAGACCACCATTATCCTAAATATGAATGGCTAAAACTTGATGAACAAATAGCTTGACAGGCAGTAGGCATGACAAGGCATAGCAAAAGTAGCTTGCATTATTATAGTTGTCGCACCATGCACTGAGAATGGTGTTCATGTGACATTGAAAATAAAACGACACTTTTGTAGAGCAAAAGGGATTATAAATCTCCATTATGAGGTATATCATTTTGGTAAAAATTTTCTAAGATAACCACCCTATTGATTTTTTTGGTACATTAACCACCCTATTGATTAATTGCTATGTTTTACATTACCTTCAATTGACTTTCAAATTCTGCTTTATGAGTTTGTAATCGCATAATTTCATTTTCCAAACTACAACCGTGGATAAAAAGTATCTTGTTATACTTTTGTTCCTAAATTTCCAAAAAATCACGATGTTTCATAATTTTAATTGGAAAATTGTTATTCTTGTATTTTGTAAATTGATACAATTAAGTTCTATAATAATTGTTATTGCCGCATGAGTAAAATTGAGAGACGCATCATCTTCAAGCAAGTAAAAAAGAATGTTACGTTGCCTTCAATTAAATGGCAATGTGACAGGGAAATCCAATGGGATCAATTTAAAAACCATAAATATACGTTATCATAATTAAAATTGAGATATCAAAATCAAGCTTTCTAGAATTAGAAAAAATGCAATTAAACTTACAAGAAACTATAGGTGCACCAAAATTGTTCCCTTGTCCTTTTTGCCTTTTGCTTACTCATTCAAGTCAAAAGTCTACTTCATTTCATTATCATCATTAATTAAACATAAAAAAGGATGAAAAAAAAGCATAGATTTTGATCGATAATTCTGGAGCGTAAAATAAGCAAAGACGGCAAAACCTTTTGATCCTTGGTGGCTTTATGAGCTGTTTTCACTGAACTTGAGATTCATTTTCTTTAAGAAACAGTAGAGATGAAATTATGAATCATCATTATTATCCTTTTAAAAATACAAGTGAGTTCATCACCAAATATATATATATACAAGTGAGTTTCTACTCATTCAAAGAAAAACAATTTTTTTAAAATAGAAATCAGTGTCCACAATATTAAAAAAATAATACTAAATAGCTAAATAAGTGTATCCATAATTTTGATAAAATGAATTGATGTTGTTATTAATTCTTATAATAAGTAATTCTTATTTTTTTGATTTATATAACCACCACTTTTAAATCTTAATAAAATTCTGTTAAATTTTTTTAATTATGTGTATCATTATTTATATAAAAATGTAAATTTACTTTTTATTTTTTCATGTGAAAATTAATGCCTTTAGATATGGGAGAGAAGACAGTGCAACCATAATAATTATTTGAAAATTACTTTATTACTCATTTTTTTAATGTTGGTATTCAACATGAGTCTTTAATAATAATTTTTTAATACAATTAATAAGTTAATAAATAATTAATAACTACTAAACTTATCCAGATAAAATAGCAACTCCTTAATTATATATATGATAAATAAAGAAAATTGAAAAAGCAAAGGAGGAGGAAGATAGGGAGAAGAGAAGGGTATTGGGATTTGGCAAATGACAGAGTCATCTAATCACCGTTAAGTAGAGATTAGCAGAGAATCAAAAATGGAGTATAGCACTCATCAACATTCTTAGTGGTGGCAGTGATCACTCACCGTTAAATTTAAATATCTACATTTTATCTCTCACTTTCTCTCTCTCTATCTCTCTTCTTCTTCTTATTCTTATTCTCTCTCTCTCTCTCTCTCTCTCTCTCTCTCTATATGCACTTGTGCAATTGCAAGCGCCAAGCATTTCCGATCCAAGGAAAATCACACTCATAGACAGTTGTCACAGCTGTATCCACCAAACAAAATCCCTTTCAGATTTTTCGATCCCACTCCCTCTGTCGAGGTTTCGGTTCCCACCGTCACCCCTGCAAAGTTAGGGTTTTTTCCCCCCTTTTCTGGGCGATGGCGACTTCCAGTTCGAGCTGGCGCGAGGGCATGTCCTCCGATAACATAAAGGGTCTGTGTCTTGCTCTGTCGTCTAGCTTCTTCATTGGTGCCAGCTTCATTGTCAAAAAGAAGGGCTTGAAGAAGGCAGGGGCTAGTGGAATCAGAGCAGGTATGGTTCTTCTTTGTCCTCAAATTCTCGTTGATTATGGGTCTTCACTGTGAAATTCAGCGGATAATGGAGTGAATGTGGGTGAAGTTCGGGTATAGTGTGACGGGGATTGGTGGGCAGGGACCAAATTGGGTTGCCCAATTCGAGATTTGTTATGCTTTTTTAGGCTTCAGCGTGGATCCGATGAACTGGGAACTGGGTAAGGGAATTGTAGTGTCGTCGACTTGATTTGAGGTGCTATTACTAGTAACTGGCTTTGAATTTTGATCTAGTGGTTGTTTGTCATGGTCGAGTGATCTCAGACTCGGAAGTTAGTTGCTCGATTTTGTTTACTTGCCACTTGTTTCTGGGTTGGTGTTGCTCTGTCTAGTTCATTTGGAAGATTGGTTCAGTGGATTTTGAGGAATGGGTTATTAATTTTTATTACTATTATTATCTTTTTAAGGATCTGGAGGTTTTCTGTTCAAGCTAATTTCAACTGACTGAAATCTGGAGCTTAAAGTGTATGCGTTGCTTTGCCAAGTTTTTTATATGTTCTTATGACATTTTACTATTTTAGAACCCAAAAAAATGTAGAATGGATAGATCAGCTATTGTTTCTGAAATTTTCTCTTGGGGTTGGGGAGAGGGACAGAGTTTATTGTTTCTGAGCTTAGTGATGTCAAGAATTCTTTTCTTGTGCTCCTTGGTATGGTGTGATTGAATGATCAAGATGATTTTAGCATTGTCACGCTAGAAATGTGCATTTTATTTTTGAATGAAATACTCTTTTCGCTTGCATACTAGCATAGATGTATTTGGTTTATGGGTATATATGTTTTTTTTTTTTGGGGGTCTTATTCAAAGATTATTTCATCTACAAAACAGTTGTCACTTACCTCATGTTTGTGAGTCTCTAGCATTTGCTCTATCTGTCAGGGTGGATATTGTGCTAGTTAGTGCATGACTGCATGTATATTATTGTGCTACTAATAGTTTGTATTTTTGGTGCACCATCTCTGTGACGGATCATGGGCAATAGTGACTGACTTTCCAAATAATTATCTTTGACAGGAAGTGGAGGCTATTCTTACTTGTATGAGCCGCTTTGGTGGGTGGGCATGATAACAAGTGAGCTATACATGATTCTGTCTGGTCGTGGATTGATTATTGATTCGAATGTTGGAATTTCTTTTTATTAACAATTGTTGATGTGAATGCTTATTGATTGACTGAAGTTGTTGAATTGTATCACTGATTTTTTCTGTCTTGAGTGTGTCCCTGCAGCACCTGCTTTTGGTCAGTTTCTAGTTATTTTAGAAGTGGAGGAAGTAATGTAGCTACTAAACTTGTATAAATTGAGTTCTATGCAGAACCTTAACAAATCCAAAGAGGGGCATTCTTCTGTATGTTTCCCCCCTTCATCCCTGCATGATTTACAAACTTTTGGCAAAAAGTTACAAGTTTTAGGTTAAGTTATCTAAATTTTTTGTAACTTTTATCCAGATTTGTGTAGAAAACACAGTTGCTAAAGTCTGTACCTTTTCCATCTAATCACCCAAGGTTTTTTTTGCTTTGCACATTTTCCAACGGAATCTTTCCACACAGATGCGAAAGCCATAAAAAAAACTACTAAATTTCGACAAAATAGTTATTTATCTGAGTTGCTTGTAGCTAGTGTTAGTAAGCAGATTGAATTTTCTATTCTAACACACATTTGTGATTTCAACAGTGATTGTTGGAGAGATTGCCAATTTTGCGGCGTATGCATTTGCACCTGCTATATTGGTCACCCCTCTTGGTGCTCTCAGCATTATTATCAGGCATGATAAAAATTAGCTTCAAATTTATGCTTGACTCTTTGGTGGTAAATTCTGATTTGTGATATTGTATTGCAGTGCTGCTCTTGCTCATATTATTTTACGGGAGAGGCTACATATATTTGGAATTCTTGGTTGTGCTTTGTGTGTTGTGGGTTCTACGACTATTGTTCTACATGCACCTCAAGAACGGGAAATTGAATCAGTGACAGAAGTATGGGATCTTGCTATGGAGCCAGGTAGCCAAGTTCCTGCCTGAAATATTACTCTTTACTCAAAATATCATATTGGACTACTAATCAAGGGACATAATCTTTCTTTTGCAGCATTTCTCTTCTATGCAGCTTTGGTTATAACAGCTGCCTTCATTCTTGTCTTCCACTTTATTCCACTATATGGCCAGACACACATAATGGTTTATATTGGTGTTTGTTCCCTTGTAGGTTCTCTATCGGTATGTCTCATCATCTGGTTGTTGAACTTTCTAGTTGTCTTTGGTCTCCCCTCTCCCCTTTGTTATCTTCTTTTTCTGTATTTTTATTGTAATTTTGTCCTTTGACAGGTTATGAGCGTTAAGGCTCTTGGAATTGCCATAAAGTTAACTCTGTCAGGGATGAATCAGCTAATTTACCCCCAAACTTGGGCCTTCACTCTAGTTGTAACTGTTTGTGTTCTTACCCAAATGAATTATTTAAATAAGGTATGATAGCTTTTCTTGTTATTTCCGTGAAAATTGATATTTATTTTAAGTACTATCATGTACTTCTTGATTTTAAGATAAAGAACTGACTTGTCCTATCCACCGTTTGATGAATAAATAGTATCAAATATGTAAAAAGGGGGAAAATGTAAAATATTTGTATTTAGATGATTAAAGAAAGTCACAAAAACTTGATAAAAGAATTGACAACAAAATGAGGAAGAAGGTTTATCAACAAGGAACACAAAAGAAGCTTTACTCTCTTATTTGTCATTTGGCTAAGTATGCTTCTTCTTGTCTTTTAATGCTTTTGGAAAAGGCCTTGAAACTAAGTTTCTAAGTTTCACCTATGTGGCATGCAGACTGTTGGAAATCTGTGGAATTCAAAATTGTCCTTCATTTTGAAGTGGAGCCACATATGTGCAGGTTGATTAGTTTTGGCCTAATACGTAGAAACCGGTGGCTTTGTATGAGTGAGAATATAACACAGGGTAGTCAATAGCGGGCATAGCGGCGCGAATAGCGGCATAGCGGCGCAAATAGCGGCATAGCGGCGCGGAACAGCCCTTGGCCGCCACAGAATGCCCGTTGCGTCGCGGTTCAGTGTCGCGGGCAATAGCGGCCAAATAGCGGCCATAGCGGCCGCGATTCTGAACAGAAATCTACTGTTTTACCCCAACCAAAAACGCCATCTTTCCACCTGTTTGGGCTATTTTTTCATGTCTTTTCCCTCTTTTCGCACGTTAGGAATACATTTTAGGGCTGCCCATGCCCCATCGACAAACATCTCTTTTCTTTCGCACACCGAAGCACATCCACCCACCTGTAGTTGCTCACCACTCGGCACGTTGCAACGTGCTTCGAACCCGATTCGCACCCGGTTCACACTTTCGCACTTTTGCCCACCTTGTTCGCACCTTGGTATCTCGCTCCTTCCCCAATTCTCGGTGCCCATTCTTCTCAAATTTGTTGGTTTGTGTTTCGCCTGACCCCTCCTCTCCCTCTGTTTGCACTTTTTGTTCATGGCATCATCACAATCACATTCCATCCAGAGTAGTTCATCTTACTGTTCTATGGCAAAGCCTACGGGTGATAATATTGACATAGGATGGCGTGGAATAGCTTGAAGGATATGAGTAATAGGAAGAGTGTTACTTGTGACTTTTGTCTTAAAGTTACTAATGATGGGATTACTAGAGCAAAGAGACATCAACTTGGTATAAAAGGTGATGTAAATGCTTGTAAAAAATGCCCACATGAAGTTAAGAAGTTGCTGTTGGAAGCTGCTAACAGAAAAAGGCTGATAAGAGTTCATATAGTCTTGAGTTGCAAGAGGAGGATGATGAGGAAGATGAGGTGCAAGAAATTAGCATTCTTGAAGTGGGAAAAGATCGATAACATCATCTCGATACCCCTTATAGTGTCATTTCATCCAAGAAAGGTAAGAATGTAAAAGGCCCCATGGATTTACTTCTTTTAAGAAACTGAAGAAACTCTTAATTGTGCAAAGGCTAGCAAGATGAGGCAAAAAGTATAAAAGATGGATGTGATAAAGAAGCAAGGAATAGAACTATTCAAGACATAGCTCGCTTTTTCTATCAAGTGGAATAGCCTTCAATGTAGTCTGGCTTGAAAAGCTTCAAGTTGATGGTTGAAGCTATTGGAAACTATGGCCAACACCTAAAACCTCCTAGTTATCACGAATTGAGGGTTCCACTCCTTCAAAAGGAATTAGAGCACACAAAGGAAATGTTGAAGGGTCACAAGGAAGAATGGGCAAAATTTGGTTGTTCAATTATGTCAGATGCTTGGACTGATAGACGGAATAGGACCTTAATAAATTTCATGGTGAATTGTCCAGCTGGAACTATGTTTGTAAAGACTATTGATGCTTCTGGATTTGTTAAAACTGGTGACAAGATATTTGAGTTGTTGGATGCTTTTGTAGAGGAGATTGGAGAGAAAAACGTTGTTCAAGTTGTATCAGACAATGGCAGCAACTATGTATTGGCTGGTAAATTATTACAAGCCAAAAGAAAACATCTTTTTTGGACTCCATGTGCTGCACATTGTGTGGACTTGATGTTAGAAGACTTTGGAAAGCTTCCCCGAGTGAAGAAGACAATACAAAGAGGCATCACTCTTGTAGGATTCATTTACAATCATACTTTGGCCTTAAACACAATGAGGAAGTTCACAAACAAGACAGAATTGGTTAGATATGGGGTCACAAGGTTTGCTACAACCTTCCTTACATTACAAAGGCTGCATAAACAAAAAAACAATCTTAGAAAGATGTTCACATCTGAAGAATGGTTGAGATCTAAGACATCCAAAGATGCTAAAGGGAAAAAGGCAACTGAGACTGTATTGATGACTTCATTTTGGAATAATGTTGTTTATATTCTCAAAGCTATGGGGCCTCTTGTGCGAGTTCTTAGACTTGCTGATAATGAAAAAAGGCCAGCAATGGGTTACATATATGAAGCAATGGATAGGGCTAAGGAAACTATACAAAGAGCCTTCAACGGAAATGAAGACAAGTACAAGGAGATATTTGATATCGTTGATAGAAGATGGAATTGCCAGCTTCATCATCCATTGCATGCAGCAGGTCATTTCTTAAATCCAGAGTTCTTCTATACCAATCCACAAATTGAATTTGTTTCAGAGGTGATGGAGGGATTTTATAAGTCAATTGAGAGGCTGATACCAACTGAAGAAAGGGTAGATAATGTTACAAAAGAGTTGCCAATATATAAGAGATTGCAAGGCATCTTTGGTTTGAAGAAAGCGGCAATAAGACAAAGGCGTAATTGGCTCCCTGGTTAGTAAGAGCACATTTCTACATAAATTTATTTAATTACATTACAATTTACAACACATTTTGTTAATATTTGCTTATGGCATTGCAGCTGAGTGGTGGAGGATGTATGGATCATCTACTCCAAATTTGCAAGCATTTGCCATAAAAGTATTGAGCTTGACTTGCAGTGCATCTGGATGTGAACGTAATTGGAGTACTTTTGAGCATGTAAGTGGAGGATTGAATGATAATGCATTCATTCTATATAGTCGCAAGAAACTAACACATTTGTTTTTAACTATACAATAGGTCCATTCTAAGAAGAGAAGCAAGCTTGAGCATAAAAAGTTACAAGATTTGGTTTTCATCAAGTATAATCAAGCCCTTAAAGAACGTTTTGACAACCGTGATATAATTGATCCCATTGTCCTAAATGACATTGATGACAGTAATGAGTGGTTAGTAGGAGAAATGGGTGGAGATGGAGTAGCTACTGAAGAGGAGTTGGTTTTTGATGATGATAATTTGACTTGGGGAGATGTTGCTAATATAGTTGGGGTTGAAGAGCCTATAACATACACTAGGCAGCAAACAAGAAAGAGGAAGAAAACTTCAAGACCTTCAAGCTCTAGGGTAAGGATTGAAGAGGAAGAGGAAGAGGAAGAAGCAGATGATACAGACACTCAAGAGGAAGAGGAAGAGGAAGAGGCCTACAAGACGAGTAGTGATGAAAGCAATGATGATGAAGAGAACTTGGAGGACCAAGATGATGACTTTGATTGATGTTTATTGCTTTCTTGTTGAATGCTTAGCTTATGCCTTAGAGGCTTAGACTTGTTTAAGATTTGGTAATGTACTTTGTATTTGATTATGCTTGTTAGACTTATTGTTATTGGTGCTTTTAAGTTTTTTTTCCGTAATTGACAATGACTAAGATGAATGATGAATGTGTCCTTGAGTTGAGTACTTTGAGTATCAATTATGTATGTATTACAAATTTATGACTCTCTTACATTATATCCGCTATCTTCGGTGTAGCGGCCGCTTCGCGATCCGCTATACCGGAATAGCATTTTTGGGGGTGGCCGCTACGCGCCGCGTTCCGCCATTGACTACCTTGATATAACACGTATCTAACTTCTATTCATAGGAAAATATAATAAAAATAGAAAGAAATTAGCAAATCATAACTGAAAAATTGAATATATATATATATTAGTACAATTAAAGCAAGAAAAACTTCAATCTGAAGAGCGTTATTCATAGTGATGAAGATATCTTGCAGTCCTGCTGTGGTAGTTCTGCTATAAAAGGATAATATTTTTCCTGAAAACTCCATGTTTTGCATAATTATTTATGAAAGAGAACAACAATCTTAAAGTAGTCCATGTTTTTCTTGAAAGTTGAAACAGTGAAGTAGGGACTCAAATTGATATCCTATTGAATGTTCAAATGGCTTGCAGGTGGGTAATGAATAGGAAGAAGACCTGGTGAAGCAAGCTTAATGAATGGTTTAATAATTTAAATGCGTATAAAGGCAGGTTTAGGTATCCAGATGGTCATATTAGAACTAGTTCATTTTCTCTATAGCTTTAAACTTGAATTTCCAGGATTAGGATGAGACTTCAATATACTGTTGCCAAGTCCTGGATGTCGTTTTTGGCAGTGCTCCTGCTACTTATTAATATTGTGCAATTACTTACACATATTGCCACCTCTTTTTTCTTTTTGGTTTGATGGCTAGTGTTTTATACTTTATAATTCATGTGATAATAGTTTTTTATTTATGCAATCAGGCACTGGATACTTTTAATACGGCAGTGGTATCTCCCATATATTATGTTATGTTCACATCATTAACCATCTTGGCTAGTATTATCATGTTTAAGGTTAGTTTTCTTGCCTAACTGATATTGTTGGACACCACTTCATTGCTTTACTAAGGTTCTATTAACTGCCTATTGTATAATCTGTATTTTTTGAAGCCTCTTGGCCAACAACTGTATTTAAGCTTAAGTGTCTCTTTTTATACACTATATCTTTACATTATTAATTTTACTGTATTTTAAATACCACTTGCTTTTATTATAACAGCAAAATAGAAATCAATAGTTTAGAAAGATATTAGGACATTAAGGGAGAGAAGTTCAGATTTAAGATTGCCTGTATGCTTTTACCTCTTGCTTCAAATTGCTTTGTTAGTCGCTCCTTGAAAGATGGAGACATTCTGGTCTCTGTATATTTTAGATTTATGCTAGATTTTTCTCTGTTGTAATTATACTCTATTGTTTAACTCTTGTTCTTATTAGTTTGTTAAGGTGATGTGTAATGTCATTTTGTTTTGGTGTTGCCACAATATCCTTAATGATACTTAAATGCTGGTTGTGGCATTTGCCTAGAACTATGTCAGCCTAATTTTATTTTGTAGTCAAGTTTCTTAGTTGTTAGTGGGTCCCATATAGACCATGTGATGAACTGCTTGTGAATTAAGAGAGACGAATGTTGTTGTGAATAAATGACTGTGCTGTCAGATTTACATCTAGAAGATGTAAAAATTGTGTGCAAACTCTTCCTTCCACTAGGGTTACTTTCGCTCTTTCCCTTAAACAAGCATGCAGACACGCAAATCCTCTGGTGCACTGATAAGAACTGGTTTTCTTTGATCTTTGTCACTTTAATCGTCTTGTTTTCGATGTGCACATGCATTAGTTTAATTGTTATTTACACAATCAATGCCTGTCCACTTTTGCTATTTTTGAAGGTTGATCTTTGATTGAGATTTGAATTTGATATCAGGACTGGGACAGGCAAAGTCCAACGCAAGTTATCACAGAAATGTGTGGGTTTGTGACAATACTTTCAGGAACTTTTCTTCTTCACAAAACTAAGGATATGACTGATGGTATGCTCTAGTGATCCAATTGAAATCGTTTCATGTGGCTTTAGATTACCCTCTCTCATGCTCACATGCACTCTCTTGTGTAAGGTCGTGAAGTCTTCAACCATGATTTATTAATATTATCTATTCATGGCAGGTTTACAAACATCTTTATCTGTTAGACTTCCTAAGCATTCAGAAGAGGATGGCTTTGATGGTGGTGAAGGCATTCCTCTTAGACGGCAAGAATCCTTGAGATCCCCGTGATATATTCTTTGCGTCACATCTTGCTTATCGCATAACCTCGAGTCTCTGGGGAGGGACATTGCCAAGGTCATCATGTATTTTACCGAGTATTCCCCCACCCCCCAAATCATTTTTTTTCTGATACAGTTGGAGTGGAAGGATGAGATTTTCCTGTCATTGTTCTTTTGGCGTCCTGATGATTATGGTTTCAGATGTTGCCTTGTATACCTCTCTACACTCCATACAGAAGACAAAGGCCAATGTAATTTTCTGCACACTGATTATATATAGTGTACCTCAGTTAAATCAAAAGTATTCTGCATCAAATTTTGAACTGGACAGCATAGCAATGTTATTATCAGTATCCACCCGCCATTTGAACTCGAGCTGACCTCTATTTTCCCCTCAACTTGTCAGAGCAAAATATGGCAATCAGGATATGTAGATTTTCAGGTCAAATGAATTGTTTAACACGCCTGGGGGGACTGTTTTAATAGCTCTATAGATTCAACACCTCGCTCCCCTGTACCCTTGGGGGGGCTCAAAATGAGTCAAATGACATGGAGAAAGGTGGTTAGATATAGATGTTTAATGTTTAATTCTCCCATCCCTCAACGATGAGGGCTTCCGGATAGTGTTTGCTCCTCTTTTATTTTGGGAAATGTTTCTTTATGGTAAACTCTTTTCGGAAGTGTTAATTACCCACCTAACTGACATTAAAAGTAAATATATTCATGACTTGGCCTGTTTCTTTTGTTACTTGGTTGATAGCCTAACATTGTAATTCTTTCGAGGAATTAGTTATGGCTAATCTTGTAATTTAATGGACACTTGGAACATCAGAGGGGGTTTATGCCAAATTTAAAAGGATTTATTTCCATTTTAGAAGTTCTCATGACTTGGACGACGTGTATAATACTGAATATTGGGATAATTTTAAATATAGGTGAAAAAATGAGGAGTCGACTATCTTTCAGGTTTATCTATTTTGGGCCAACTATTGTCACTTTATAGGATTGGGAAAAGTGCATCTGTGCAAGTAAAACTTCAAAACAATGAAATTTGTTTCATTTGTAAACAACTATTAAATTTTGGAAAAATTGTTGTTGAATGCGTATTAAATGTAACATCATATTTCAAATAAGTGATTATGCCACTCCGTATTTCAAATTCGTGGGTACAGCACAGTTTATCATTTTTCTTTTCTTTCTTTTTAGACATTTGGTAAGTTAGTATTTTAAAACTTATTTATAATTAATACAATATATACAAAGAATATAAAAAAATTCATGTTTGTTATGACATGACATATCAAATACCATAATTTTAACCAACGGAAATTGACTCACATAATTTAGACTTTTTACTCATACTAATCATAATTTGTGTTTGAATTCAAAGTTTATTAAATTATTTGTAAACTTTACTATAATTTTTTGCTGAAGTTAGTGATATGCCTAACGTTGTACTGAGGTGGTCCTTTTTCTCAATCCTAAATTTTTAGGTACCAAAAACAAAGAAAAACCATAATCTTAAGTTTTCCACAAAAAATTCTGTGATGCCCTTCTGTTGTGGAATCACTACTTAATTTATAGTTTAAATGAATACTGTTATATGACTGATGAACAAATTTCAATTCAACATCAACTATCTAAATAATAAACATTGCAAGAGGTACCACAATAAATAAATAAAATGCCATATAAATCTTTATTTTTATATATATCTTATACTAAATTGTCTTAAAAAGGAAACTTAAAATGTTGATAGAATACTTAATAAAGATTTCGTCCCTCTTTATTAAACTGAAAACCACACTAATAATTAGTTATCAAGTGGCGTATGTAATGTATACTTTTATATATAAGAATTTAATTTTAATTTATTGATAATTTTATATTATTATCTAATAATATTTTAATATATTATTAAATATTTAAAATTTTAAATAACTATTAAAATAGTTAAATTTTTTAATAATTTAATAATCATGATTAGATAAAAATGTTAAAAAAATTTGAATTGACGATGATTCATAATTAGCCTCAACAATTATATTGAGCACGTGGCGGAAGATGAATTGGGACAGTGAAAGTGAAACAGAAACTGGGGTTGGGTGAAGTCACGTCAAAGGTTGTCTTGGTGAAGAAGGAAGGCTCTATTGCATTGCTCTCCCTCATCTCATCTTCTTCGCTCACTCGCACTTCTCCCTCTCTCTTTCTCCCAACAATGGAAGCGAGCCAAGCCACTAAGCCCAGCGCCAAACTAAAGGTAGCGGCTCTTCTGTGGCTCGAGGGTTTCTGGGAGGCCTGTTGTCTTCATCGCGTTCTTATTCTCTGCCTCAGGTCCTTCTCTTTCTCCTCTTTCCTCCATTCCGCGCTTCTTCTTCTTTCGAAAAATCAGCTTTTGTATCTTCATGCGTTCATTAATATTCATCGATTCACCCACGGTTTTTTTTGTTTCTTAATCTTTAGTTCTGAATTTCTGTAATAGTTTTGTCCTAAATCCAATTCCAATATAATAAGCGTATCAGACTTTATTATTTAATATAAAACAGCGGTTCTAAAATTAGATACTTTCTTTCCTTTCCTTTGTTTTTTTAATAATAAATAGTCAAAGAGAGCTCTATTGGATTTATGTTTTTTTTTTTTCTTCCTATTCTCAGGTCGAGGATGCTTTTGGTGCGAACTGGGCAGTGTTTCCTCTTAAATGGTTTCATATTCTTAGGAAGGTAATTTATTTCCCGCCTCACCCTACAAAGTAGATTATCGCGTGTTTTCAGAATTTATGTTCATATCGGTTCCAGTTTATGCATTTGTGATAAATTTTGATGGGGTTCATTTCAATCTTACTAATTCTTTTGGTAATTCTGGAAGTTTTTAGTACTTTAACAATCAACAGCTAAGCCTCTAAATCACTATAATTCGCCGGTACTGACTGAAAGAACAGAAAAACTACTGTTACTGTCATTCAGTGGGAAATCATATTTTTCAATGCAATGAATGGGAAGGTTTATTCAATTTGAGTATGACTATGTAAAACTAAGGTTACTTCCCCTTAGCAGAGAGAAAAAAGAAGAAGGGCGGGGCGGGGCGATTTGGCTTCCATAGGAATTGGCATGGAAGAAGTCATGCTATCTTCTTAAGGTTTGGAACCGGTCAAGTAATGCTACCTCAGTTGTGTGACTATATTGGGCACAGGGAGATGTTAAGAGAGATAGCAGAGGAGGACTGGTGTGGGAGTTTGGTGCCTGGTTGTGTAATGTGACTATAAGGATGGAAAGAAATAGGAGGATTTTGGGGTGGAGTGCCATTGAAGGGTTGACTACAGTTTAAGGTTCTTAGTCTCCTTTTTAGAGTTGTTGACTACAGTTTGGGGTGGAGTGCCATTGATGACTACAGTTTAAGGTTCTAAGTCTTCAGCATTGTTCACAAAATATGTTATTCAACGCAAGAAAATAAAATTGTCTTCCATTCACTGCTCAACCACGTTATTGTGGATAATTGAAGTTCATTGTTTTTGTCAGGATTTAAGGGTATTGTCTTAGAGTTCATCCATCTCATCTGTCTTAATGTTAGATTTTAATTGTGGAGACTGAGTTTTCAGATCTGAAACTTTGATAATGATAGCCTCTTCCTATGGCACTTGGCACTTGGCACTTTTCCTTCAAAATCAATTTTTTTTCCTAATTCCTTTGAATAGGCATCTCAAATTGAGCTCTTTGTAAGTTGTCTGCCATTGGATGAGTGAATTTTGGTGCTGGCGGGGGAAGGGAAGACCAGGGGGGGTGGTTCAGCTGAAGGAGATTTGTTTCTTCAAGGAGCTTAGCTCATGGGGGAATGAAACTAGCTTGAATTTTTTTTTAACATAATGAGAGAGAATTTGAGGCTTAGAAATTAGAATTTAATTATGCATATTTTTTGACATTATGACAGTTTGAAGATGACTGGAAGAAATCTGATTATCTTTAGAAGATGGCACTCATTGAATAAAATCAGCATACAGTAGTGTGGATCAAGACCAATTGATGAATGATTAAACACCGGGGTAACCTGAATCATGCTGTTGAAATTCTATATATATATATATATATATATCTATATATAATAGTGGAGGGAGATGACAACTTTCCTGCAATAAGAATTCTTTTATCTAGGTTATTTGTGATAAAAAAAAATTATTACAAAGAGCAGATAGATTATTATCATTATTTCAGGTGTGATTCCAGATAGTACATGGGTCTAGCCCCGTTTTGAATTTTATTTTGTTTTGATTAAGTGAATAGCAATCACTGTAATCACTGAACATGGAATACGAGGAAAATTCTGGGACCACAAAAGCTCCTAGTTTAAGCATTTATAAATTAATTCTAGGGATGTAAGATGAGTTTTCTGTTCTCATAGTGTGTACACTTAGTTGTATTGATTGATAATTTGAAGAATGTTAATTTTTTCTTCCGTTGACCTATTATATATATATTTTCCTGGCTATCACTTGTTACGTACATATTTTTGTCATCTGTGGATTGTCCTGCTTAGGTCGTGTATCTACTTGTTTAATAATAATTTGAACATCTTTAAATTTTTGTGCAGTATATTTGTTCTAAACTCGGTTGTCATCCCAACATTGTGGTGGATAATACCTGATCAATGCTCTCTGATTGTTTCTCATAAACTGTGTGACTTTGGTGGCACTTTGAAATTTTATTCTTTCTTACGTCTCGGACTCATTCAACTCTTTTATGTAAGTATGAAATATACTATTTTTAGACTGATGTGCACATTGACCACAAAAATAGTTGCTTTGATGTCTCTTTTCCTTCCGCATTATCCAAGTAGATTTTGTTTGCCCTTATAAATTGCGTGAATTTTCATTAGTTGTATAGATTTTCAGAATCTATCGATTATTCTGAGCTAATATCACTTTGACGAGGAATGTGATTATTTACTGTCTGCATCTGAACTTTTGGATATTTTAATTATCTATATAATTTGCCGAAAGAAAGTAATAGAAATCCATGAAATATCTTGCTTTGACCCAAACACTGATTAAGAAATGCATGGAAGGTCTACTAGAAGTATGAAGTTTCAAAAGCCAATGCTTGGGCAAGCTAGCTGCAGACTTCTCCTATGGATTTTCTCATTTTTATTGATAAAATGCAATTTAGATTTCTTTCTATGTCCTAGATTGCATGAGAAAAGGCTTTGAAGTTGAATGTATTTTTCCATTATTTAATATCTTCTGACCGTCCTTCTGATTGTTCCCTGCAGGTGCTTTGGTTTTACCCATTATATGTGTTTAGCATAGTTCTGAGCACCATCTGGTAATATTCTCCTTTAAATCTTTTTTCCCTATCTTTATTGTCATGGATGCACTGGGCTGCTCTTTATTGTCATGTTGTTAATTGTCAAGCTATTTGGTATTGTGTATATGTCATCTTTATTAAGGAATGAGATTTTATTAAATCAGTTAAAATAAGAAAAGTGCTTTTAGGAGGATAAGATATTCTCCAAAAGATCTAATAAAATGAAAATAAGTAAAACTAGTAAAGCGCTCTAATCCCGTTCTATATCCATAGAAACATTCCTATCCAACAATAAATATTGTGGACTATTCTTTTTCTATCAAAAAACAATAGTAGACAAGAAGTGCTCGTTGGAAATTCTAGCTTCTGACTCCAACATAGGTGTCAAACTACTGCCAACAGCACACATTGACGATGTCAAATAATGTTTGGTTCCAAAGGAAAATGCTTTGGTCAATTGTGATGTTCCCATTAAAGCAATAACAAGCAAAATATTCTTAATTTTGGATTTCCATATCCAATAAACTATTGTATAAAGTGGACATGAACTAGTGTCTAGTATGTTGTTTCACTATTTGTCATCTAAATTTTAATTGTTAAAAGAATTTTTTCAGGTACAATGACATTGCCAAGTATGGATATGCTGCAATGGGAAGATCTAAGTCTACCACAGAGAAAGGCTTGAGCCAAAATAACTCACTGACTGTACAAACTGCTTATCACGTAAAAAGACCATCTGGCCTGGGAGGGTAAAGTTCTGATTAATAGATAATTAATGATTTATAGTTTTCTTTCTCCTTTTCTAGTTGCTATTAATTCTTACTGGGTAAATCAGTGCTAAAAGGTTCAGCTATTGTGTTTGCTTAACTCAGGGTCATGATTGGAATAGGAGAGCAAGTGTACTCTATACTTCTTTTGAGTGTTTTCTTCCTTGAGGTGATAAAATCATTGTAATTTTTGTTTCCATATTGATAAGACAGTAGATATGCCTTGATATGCAATAAACTCGGTTTCAGTTTGTTTTATCTTTACTAGTTAGGTAACCAGCAATTTCTGATGTTATATGCAGGTCTATGCGACAGGGTTTATACCATACATAGGGAAGGTGCTCAATTTTTTACTCCTTTCCTGGATGTATGCATATTACTGCTTCGAGTAAGTGGTTCATATACACCTTTGCTTAATGTCCTTCCTTTACAGTTGGGTACATGATTAAAAACATGCTTTTTTATTAGGTACAAATGGAATTTCAATGAAGTGGCTCTGGACAAAAGGCTGGACTACTTTGAATCTTACTGGCCATTTTTTGCTGGTTTTGGTAATATATTTTTTTACTGGAGTAGACCTCTTTAACTTATTTACATTTTAACTTTAATAAGTATACCTGTTTGTTTAGCTAGAGAAAAATCATATGTTTAGATCATATGGCTTCTCTTCGATTGTTTTATTGGTGCTTCTGAGATGAAACAACTCATGATACTGACGTTAGGAATAGCAGCTCAAGTTTTCTGTATGTTCACCAGTAAGAAATAAAACATTAATCAGTCTCCATAACATGTTTATGTAAGAGACAAGATTATGATGTTGAATTGAGTAGTCAGGATGATGATATCTTCTGGAAATCCCTCTGTCATTCGTTATCACAAACACCTTGGTGCTCCCTTCCATGTTTCTTTCTCTGACTCTGTAGTCTCTAGTGCTCCTAAGGTGAAGTGGGAAAATAACAGAAAATGAGAGAAAATGTGATAGAAGTAAAGTTCATTTGGCGTTTTTATGCAAAAGTGGTGATTTGATTGTGAAGGAGAATCTAAAGCAATGGGGAGCTGGGTTTACAATTTATATGGGGATGCAGATTTAGAAGAAACTCAACTAAATAAAATAAGATTTCTAGAAATGAATTTTTTTCCAAAAGGAGCTCCTATTTCTTGGCTTCTCTTTCTCTCTCTCCCTACCTAACAAATTTTTGAAAGGGGGTGTGGGGGGTTCTCATTTGTGTGTTAGTAACTATGCGCCAGTGGAATGCTTAATGTGTTGTGCTTATCAATACCGTCGAAGTGGAACTGGAACCTTGCCAATGTGCAGTGGATAATGAGTTATCCTTCATGGGTTATTTGGTTAAGGATGAAACCCTTTTTGTTGTTGTTTTGGGGGGGGGGGGGGAATTGGGAAGGAAACCGAGGGATGATAATTTTCAATTTTATGAAGTTTGTATAATATTGAGGAGAATGCCAGAGTTCCATACATGCTGTGTGACCTTGGTGGCATATTGAAGTTTAAAACTCAGTCTAATACTTTCTTGTTGAATAACGTTGAAACTATGGTACAAAAATTTGTACATTATGTAAAATCTTTATCATCTGTTTCACTTCATGTTTAAGATTAATGAGTAATTTGTGTCCTTACAGGGAGCCCTTGTGTTTTGGCCATATTCTTTTTCTCACCTCTTGTGAGTTATGGGATTATGGCTATACTTTTTCCACTGGTATGTGCGACTATGTTGGTTTTTTCCCCTTCTATTTCTTCTTTCTTCCTCCTACATCAAATTTTGACTTTTGGATGCATTTTTTTAATTTCCTTTTGTTATTCAAAACTGAAATATCATGTTATATTATTATGAATCAGTAACAGACTAACAGTAACGTATGTGTATTTCAGTTTGTTTTGACTGCAACTGGGTCAAAGGCTGAGCAAGAAATATCCTTTGAAAAAGACAAATGGAGAGCTGCAGGAGTGGAAAGGCTTCCAATATTTTATGTTGCAGACAATGTGTCGTAAGCTCTCATTACTCATTCCTTTTCTCTAGAGAGACATTTCATTATTAAGCTTAGCTACTAGACAAGTGACCCAAAAGGGCATTCATGTGGTGATTAATGTCCTTATATGTCAGATAAAGTCGCTATGGTAAGCGCATGTTGATGCAATAACAATGCAAAATGCATTGATATATAATTGTTTGTCAATTTTGAGGTCCTTAAATTCAAATCCTTGTTAGTTACCAGCTATGATGCACGGATACGGGTACAGGTATCGGATACGATACTGGTACGACACGGGAATACGTCATTTCTTAAAAAATTAAGATACGGGTACGGCAGGATCCGACATAACATATCTATCAAAGATGAAGAAAATAGTTGGGTCATTCCATGATTAAGGGAGAAAAGTAGAGAAAATACTTTTTATTTTCAGCATTAGTCACTACAAACACAATAGAAGACTATACTTTATCAAATTCTTATTATATCCTATCCATATTGGCACAAAAATTCAAAAATAAAAAACAAAAATTATAAGAAATAGGCTCCGGTAGTGTATTTGGAGTATCTGGTATCGGATACCGGTATCCAATAAGGGTACGTATCCGACACGGGTACGGCAGATATTTTGAAGTATCGGTGCTTCCTAGGTTACCAGACACTTCCTTCACCCTGCCCTCCCCTTACATGCTGCCTCTGAATATATTGACTTTTTTAAGTTGAAAAATTGTATGTAAATCATTAAGTTTTCTATTCTCCCTGAGAGAAATCATTCACCATGTGCTGTGCTCTAGATGGAAAATGCTGCTCCTCATGAATGGGATGTGTTGGAACTCTTTATGATATTATTATTATTATGACTAGAAGCAGATATTGAACTTTTCCTTTCTTTCTCTATTTTATACTTATCAAGAGAATTGAAAAAGGGGTTGTCAAATGTTATTATTCTAAATAATTCTGCATTTCAAGTAAAAGATCAACTATCTTAACAAGTACTCCCAAGGCCTTGTTTAAATGATCTCATTTTTCATTCACGAGCTAAAACCGATAGTGAAGTAGTACCGTATGGGAAGGTTGAAAATAACCCCCATCAGGAAGTGTTCCCCAAGCAGTGGGAGGCTCACTTGTTATCGGGTATGGTGCAAGACATGCTTGTGTCTTCGTGTTCTCCGGATTGGGGTCATGTGGAGTGCTTTGCCACTTATCTCAATTTGAAGCTTGATGAGGATATTTAGGTGGTCAATTTACCTCATACACCTCTGCTATCTCATTCTCGTTTGCTGGTTAAGTTAGTATGCTATTAAGGGCTGGTGAAATTAGGATGATAATGCTAATATTGATATTCCAATTCTCTCTGATATCTATGAAATCATTTGATATATAGACTTGAACAAACAACATGTTATGATTAAGTGTGATTATGTCAACCCCAGTATGTTCAGAATATCATGACCATGCTGGTTGTAGTTATCTTGTTTCTCTATTTTTATCTGTAGTCCGTCAATATTTAAACTAGAAAGTTGGGTGAAGAATATCATCTCTAATTTTGTGAACAGACCTTTGTCATAGTGATTTGATTTGTTCTGAATGTGACATGAAACTTTTAAATGATAAGACACCTACCATGCCAATAATGTTAAGATGCAGAGAATCATAATTATTAGCTGACCCAAAAAAAAATACTATTAGATCAGCAAAATGACTAATAATGACTAATGGCTTGCATGTTTCTATTATGTACTTATTACTACTAGACCTTTGTTATTATCATTTCAACCCGCATATCTTGATAGGTGTTTATGTAGGATGTGGATGTTATCTCTTTTTCCCCTGGAGAAACGGGACCAGATGCAAGAAAGAAAAGCACAATAAGATTGTTATAGGCAGTGGTTATGGCATAAGTGATGACTGGTAAGAACACAAACTGTGATTTTGTCCACAGGGGCCTTATTAATTTTAAACTTTTTCCGTGCAGTGTGCTTTACTATACAATGTTTATTCAGAGCATATATGGAACTTCCCACCACCCTCCTTTCTCTTTTACTAAAAGTAGTTTAATGGTGTAGAGTAAATGTTATGTAACAAGAAGATGCGGTGGACTACACACTTGAAGGGACATGACTTGAGATCCTGAAGGTTAAAGGTACTAACTGCACCAGGCCCAAAACCACTTGTTGGAGACAAAACCTTTGTGTAGCTTCGGCCCCAACGTGGGTTTGCATGTTAGGAATCCTGTCTGGAGTCTTCCCACCGCTACCCCAAACATGCTATAAGATATTATTCTGAAGTTCGTGGGCATGCTGTGTAACTTGTCTTTGTGCATATTCACAACCGTAACAAAGAGATTATATGTACAGTGACATGGTCATTGAAATGTGGAGTGTGCTAATTTTTACATATTTTCCTGCCTTCGTTGGTAGCATACTATAATATAAATCTTGATGCGGTGGTAGCATATCAGGGTTTTGAATTAGTTGTGAAAAAAAAATTATGATTATAATCAATTTGAGAAAATTAATATATGTTTGAATATGTTAATTTATAAATTTTTTTAGATATTGATTTTTGTTTGGATTGTATAAAAAAATTATTTTTATGTATTATATTATTAAAATATATAAAATGATTAAAAAAGTTATTTAATTAATGTTAAATAGGTATTATTTTTTTTAAAGTTTTTGAAATAATCAAAAAATTAAATAATTAAAGCTTAAAATAAATGTTTTTTTAAAATTATCTTTAATTAATGAAAAAATAATTTTAATTTAGTATTAATTTTATATGTTTTAAATAAATAAGATAAATTTAATTGAAAAAAATGATTATTTCAAATAATTAATTAAAATTAAGCACTCTTAGATCTTGGACACTCTTATTCATCTAAATAGATATCATGGCATATCACTTTGGATGGAGAAATTTGATGGTGAAGGAATGAAAGGAATAATTTTTTATTGTAAGTAAATATTTTTTTATTTGATTTTTTTAAATTAAACAAAATAAAATAAGAAATTATTATATATATTTTTAATTATTTCTTATTTATTTTTATAAATATTTTATATTTATCTTAATTTAAAAATAAATTTTTATTTTTTTCTCTTTCTCTCTAAACTCTTTGATGACAAACATACGTAAGTTTATTATAAATTTGTATACACACAAGATAAATTGGACCTTTGAATTGAATTGTAGACATCACAAAATCCATTTTGAACTTTTGTCCTATGCAGTTTGAACTTATTTTAAAAGAAAATACGAAGTAGATAATAATTTCATGGGACACAAATCACACAATAATAGGCATGGTTAGGGATGAGTAAATATATCTTCGTGACCTGACACCGAATTTTGTGTAATTAACTATATGGATCTGGATCATCATGAAAAAGGAACTATGGATTTCGGTATGTGTCAGTGTCAATTGCTTTAACTCATAAGATGCTTGGCAAAAAAAAAAAAAAAAAGAAACTCGTAAGACTTGAAATTGAATTTTACCTTTTCCAGGATTAGGAAGGAGAGGATTTTAAGTAAACGTGAAGGATCTGGATATCTATCTAGGTGCTTTATCTATGGGCCCTAGTTGCCTCTAGTACTTTTCTATATATTATTTTTTAAAAAATATTTTTGAATATTTTGTTTTTTATTTAAAAAGTGTGACATTTTTGTTTTTTTAAAAATAAAAATTACAAAACTCTACTAAAACGAAAGAAGTTATATATATATATATATATAATACTAATAGTTAAGTTTCAATTGGATGAATGTTTATCCAAATGTAATTAATTTAATTAAATTATTTTATCAATTTTATATAAATATAATTGTGATTAGAGTTTAATTTTTATTCACTGTCAGTGTAAAATTTCTTTACACTGTCATTCAATCATGTGTTGCCAAATTAGTAAAAGAGTTAACTATCACAACAACTACCTAGAAAGTCTAACTATTTTAATGATTTGATAACACATGATTGGATAACAGTGGAAAGAAATTTTACACTAATAGTGAATAGAAATTAAATCCTTATGATTATTTATAAGTAAGAAAATTTTACAAGAATTTAATTTTAAGCTATTGTCAATGTAATTCTTTTCTTATTTTTACTCAATTACATATTGTCACATTATTAAAAAAGTTTGACTCTAACAAAAATTACCTTAAAAATCATGCTTTTTAAATAATGTAATAGTGCATGATTAAATACTAAAATAATTTTTTTAAAAAATAATACTAAATAAAAATTAAATTCATTCTATATTTATCACGAATTCACGAATGCATAATTCACTTATCTTTTTTGTCACAGTGAAAGGTAATAAAGTTTTTCTTAAAAAAAAAAAAAAACGTGACAACGCAAACAACTTTCTCTTATTATTTATTTATTCGTGTGTTGTTTTACGCAGGAATGTGTATTTTCCTTCTATAATACACTCTTTAAATGAGTTTTACTATTTCGATGATATATAGCACAAGACAAAAAAAAGAAGATAACAAACATTCAAAAAATAAAAGAAATGTAACTTAAAAACCTCTAATATAATAATTTTTTTAACTATAAACTTTAAATATTGTGTAAGTTACATTAGTCAAATTTATATATATTTTATATTTTATAAAAATAAAGTCAAAGTATATTTAATATTTATGAAATTAAAATACAAATATGGTTTCTTATTTATTTTATTTGTTATTGTGCTGGCAAAACAGTTGAAGACAGACATAGATCGGAGGCGGGAAGAAGAGAATCATTGTCCCCTAATTTTAAGCCCACGCGCGGTACTGTTGTCGACCACACACACCAAACCAAACCAAACCCGCACTTAGGAGGCTTATGATTTGAGCACGTGAAGCGCGTGTTACTTTATCTTCATTACATTATTATCATTAATTAATATTATTGAGTGAGTGAAGGTAAGGGGGTCCCACTCCCAATAGTTAATACAAGTTGATGTACACTATACATCCGTGACCAAGATCCATCCTGACCGTCCTTTTTATTTATTCAGATCAACCATGATAATCACGCTCTATGCCCTCTATCAATATCATCATCATTCATGTCCTTTCCTTAAACACTAAAGTGAAAACACATCTTTCAATATGCAGATATTTAAACAAGACAAAACTGTAAAATATGCCATATTTTTTGTATTATTTTAATTCTCAGGTCAGAACTTCTTATGTTTTCCTTTTCTTAAAAATGGTATTAAAACACTTATCTAGTGATTCATATATTGCATATACTAATCCAATTTGATAGCTTTTCATAGCGGGATTTGCGGTTTGGAGCAAGGAAAGCTGATGTCCAAACAATGCCGAAGGGATAAAGATAACCCAGGGAGTGAATATGCTTTGCTTGCCATTTTTTATGTAGATAAAAAGTAATTTTTCTTGTAAAGTGGGTGAAAGTTTATTTTTGTCTGCTAATAAATCAGAAGAAGCTAGGGTATCCTATGGAGGTTTTTTTTTTTTTTAAAGAAGCATAATATACCATATCCAAATAATAGGAAATGACCAAAATGTATAACTTTGGTATCTAAAAATATTTTATTATATATATACTTGCCTCCAATTTTAGTTGTGTTCTATGACTTAACCTCTTCTAAAATGTTAAACAAAACACGGCTAGCTTCATTTGTGAGATGACTATACTTTAGAATTGAAGATCTAATTTTCTTGTGTAGTATACAATATCCGTTTATGGTATAGATATTTTTAAGTGAGAAAAAATTACCCTTATGCTGTATTTTGTTCAAAAGAAAGAAGTCATGTGCAACCACTTTGAGAGGCAGTAGAAATAGTATTTTTGAAATTTTTTGTAACAGCTTGCAAAGAGTTACCAATTTAGTGTAGCAACTAATAAGAGCAGTGACAAATAAGAAAACCTAAAATAATAATAATACTTATATAACTTTTTTAATTAAAGTTACTTGTACAATTTTATTATATATATATATATATATATATATGATTACATCTGAAATTAAATTTAAAAAAATTCTATCAAAATTCAAAAATATATACTGAAACTGCATACGCAGTATAACCAATTGGGAATCCAAGGCGTCATTATTCTACAGATAGCAAATAAGGGTGAATGGTTAAAAGTGCAAGGAGATGAAAATGGGGAAAAATAAGAATGATTGAGCAATGAAAAGAGGGAGTCATCTGAAATTGACTGTTCAAGTCAACACCAAAGTCATTTTCCTTGCCGCCCTGGCTTATGGACAATGTTACCTTCCTTTAATCATTCATCCTCATTTTTCTTTCTGATTTTGAAGTCACAATTGATTTTCTTTCTTTTCTTTTTGTCTTTTCCCATCACAATTGAATGTTCAACTTTCCTCTTTTCGTATTCGTTTGACAAACCATCCAGTTAAATTATTTTATTAAAATATCCTATTTTGTTAAATTTCTGTGCAATTATAACCTACACTTATATGTAGAAAAGTGCAATATATAACATCATATAGCAGATATTCAAATTTACATGAATAATTCATTTAAATATTATAGTATTATCAATGTCAAAGCAGGCTATCATGCTAGATATATACACAATCGACGAATATGATGAATATGATAGGTATATTAAGTAATAATTGACTGTCGTTGCTCGTTAATGTTTTTATTTTATTTTATTTATGACATCTTATATTTTCTTACTTTCTGATAATCATCTCTCATCTTAAATCATTATCAAACAAACTCCTTAAAAAATATCGTAGGGATACAAAAGGAAAAATTATTGAAAATATAAATAACAAATATATGAAAATTATTTTTTAAAAGGAAAAAAAATGATGGGATAGGGAGAGAATGAAAGTGGGGGAAGTTAATGCCTTCCCGTTCCTGACATCCCTTCTGGAGTTCTCTTCAAAGCCACCCTATTAGTAACTGAGATTTGTATTTTTAACTAGCTAGGATGAATTGCTATATATAAATTTTGGCCTCTCTCTTCTTACCTGGCAATCCTTTGCTTAGTTGGCTACTGCCACTCTAATCTTAATTTAATCATTTATTTAATATTGTCATATTTTTCTGTGCTAAGTACTAGCAGGTATGGAAAGATAAAATTTTGAAATTATTTTGTTTAACATCTTTAAAAGGAAAAAAATATTATTGGGATAATATATGCTATTACATATATAGGAAAGATTGGAGATAGAAAAGGAAAGAAGAAAAATATATATAATCAACACTAGAAGGAAGCTATTGAAACTTTCCCTTTAAATCCTTTTGAGTTTTGATTGTTTTCCATATTGTCATACAAAGAAAAGAAAAGAAAAAAAAGCAAATAAGTAAATAACAATACCAAGACAAATTTCCTCCTATACAAACTCTCTCTGCCTACTAAGTCCCTTTGGACCAAAATCAAACTGTAAATCACATACCAAGGATCTCCAAATCAAGCTAAAGAAATCAACTTCCTCAAAAGAGAAGGAAAAAAGAAATGGAAAAAAAACATCACTGAAACAACATCTAAGAAACTCAATTCTGATGACCATCCATGGATTTTTCAAAGCACTCACTTATCACAAATTCAACTTCCAATCTGCAAAAAAGAAACCCAATAAACTCTACTTCCTGCTCCACAAATTACAATGTAAAAAATGCAAGGAATACATTCGAGCTGTTATTTACAGATGAAAAGCCAACTAACCAAATTCAGGTTTCAGGGAGTCATTGCGAGCTATTAGGACCTTCTTCTCCACTATCAGTTGCTTGAGGTTGGTGCTGATGATGATGATGATGCTCCAACGGATGACTTTGCTGGTCAGAATTCATATTCAGACCACCTCTAGTGTAAGCGTTTAGAGCTGCCAACATACCCAAGTTGGAGTCAGACATTCCCAACCCCAGATGCTGAGATGGTTGCTGCTGCATTAACATGGAACCCAATTGTAGAGCACCCCCTCTTCCACCTTGGAATTCAAGACCACTAGGAAGATTGAACCTTGGCATGAAATGTAACGGAGCTTGCAACGTATTCCCAGCAGCAGTTTGTGCTGCAGGAAAAGGCCACATCTGGGTCTCTGAAGGTGCAGACCCAGAAGTGCCAGTGGCCACCCCTGGGCCACCAGCACCACCAGCTGTTACAGGCAGCATCCAAATAGTGCTACCAGCCCCACCACCACTGGTGGGTGCTGGTGCCACAGCCCACATAGCAGTGGCGGGCAGCAAATTGGAAGGGCGCAGAAGCCCCGAAGATCCAGCTTCTGCTTGCTTTGGCAATTGAAGGCTGCTTTTGAATGCCTTTGGCGAAGACCCACCACCTCCACTTTCATTTTGTGATTGGTTATCATCTTTGAACAGATCTTCTCTGAAGCGTTTCCTCATATAGTTCTCGGTCGAGTCACCACCACCACTCTCTCCGCCTCCACTCGGAAGCGCTTCCGCAATTTGGTCAGCGGTCATCAGATGGTGCTGCTGCTGGTGCTGGTGCTGCTGCTGGTGAGGGTGAAACCCTAGCAAAGCTGTATGCTGGAACGCTTCTTCGTAAGGGTGGTGAGCGAGAGCTAAAGCTCCATGAAACGTGTGAGGAGCAGACTTTGACGGCGGAGCTGAAAGCGTGGACCCACTGCTCCGAAGAGACACGTTAAGAGTCGAGAAATTCGCCGGTATCGTCCCGGTGCCTGTGGCGGCGATGATCGCCGGCTCCGCCTGCTGAAGCAGCCACTCAATTGTCTCTCCGTCGGACTTGTGGCCTAATTCTCTGGTCAATTGGAAAACCCTAGCGGCACAGGTTGCCGGCATTCGAATTCTCCGGCCACGACCGTCGACCTTGGTGTGCCTGTCCTTGGTGGATCGCTTAGGAGGGTTGGTAGTGGTGGTGGTGGTTGCGGCGGCGGAGGTGGTGGTGGTGGTGGTGGAGATTGATAATTGTTGTTGAGTTTGGGTTTTCTTTGCAGAATCAAGGATGGTTGCGGAGCGCGAGGATGGGTGGGGCTCAGATCTGGTGGCGATGGCTAGGGAAGCGTCAATGAGGTGAGGTGTGGCGGTGGAGGGAGATGAGGAAGAATTGGAAGAGGAAGAAGAGGAGGAAGAAGAGATGGAGATGGAGCCCATCATGAAGGGTCCTCCTCCTCCTCCTGCTCCTGCTGCAGTTGATGGTCTCCCATCAAAAGGGACCACAAGCTGGGAAGAAGTTAACTGTTGCTGCTGCTGCTGCTTTTGTTGTTGTTGTTGTTGATGTTGTTGGTGATGGTGGTGGCCATGGTGGTGATGGTGGGGATGGGGGTGACTGGGTGTGTTGCTGCTCTGCTTGTTGTTTTGCAAATCTGATAGTTCCATTAGGTGGGGAAGGGTCTGATGAGAAGGGTTTGGGTTTTTTTATTTTCTTTTTCTTTCTTTCTTTCTTGGGTATCACAGATGATTGATCAACCCCATCTTTTGCTCATCTCACTCATCCCCATTCTTACTTACTTTCCTTTTAGATAGAGAAAGATGTGGGGGTTAGAGAGAGAGAGAAAAAAAGTTTTAAAATTTCTAGATTGTTTGGACCCAACTGAGACTGTGAGTTTGTGGGGTTCTCGGTTTTTGATTGACTGTTGTCTTCCTCTCTGCTCAGAGGAACAGACAGAGAGAGAAAGAGAAGGGTAAGTAAGTAGGTCACAAGTTACAACTTAAGAGAGAGAGAGAGAGAGGATATAGATAGAGAGCGGGGGACCGTATTAGGAGGAGAAAAAGTAACAGAAGCCCACTCGTGGGGTCTCGTAAAAGGAATGCCAAAAATTGGCCTTTGTTATTCACATAGATGCCTGCTAAATAGTAGCAGGTATGTGTTTGTAATTTGTATCCTCGTCCACTTGAAAGTCAATACTCAGTAGAGATTTTTATGTGTCAAATTGGGTTCATAGTAAAATTGTCCACTTCGCTCGCCCAAGTGATCCAACAAAACAGATCAATGGGTACCCAAAAGAAAATTCAAGTCTCATCTCATGCATTAGCCTCTCTTGTTTAAGTAAAATGAGACTATGAGAGCACAAATTATGAGAGATTCAGATTGATCAGTGTTAAGTGTTCTTCTCTACCCTGAAGTTTTGAGAGGGACTGGGTTAATAAGAGATAGAGAATGGATAGAAAATAATAATGGGAGGATGGTTTCCCACCGGAACGCAAGGTAGTGGGTGGGTGGGATGGTTAAAGTAAAGGATACACACAGCACAGGAGTCCAGTGCAGCTGAGTAGCTAGACAGCACAGGTGAGCATCAGATAAAGGCATCTAATGCAGCACGACAGCTCATCCCAACCCAAAACACATCGTGTTTGTTTGTTTGTTTATATCTTTTCTTTTTTTTTTTGTGATGGTCAAATTTGGGCACCCTGGCTTTTGATAAGTGGATTGTCTGCAAAGACAGAATTGCCCTAGCCCATGCAAAGTTCACAATTCTCTAGTCCTTGCATTGCATCAGTTACTTAAATAATAAAGTTAGCTGTGTGTACCAAAATCCGAAAGAAATAAAACCGTTGGCTTTGAGTAATCGAAGCAAAAATATGCTGTCTAAAAGGGAAGGGAAAAGCTAGGAAGGGCCAAGAATATATATATATATATATATATATATATATATATATATTGTTATTGGTATAATGGAAAAACCATAAATAAGTTTCTCTAATTTAAATTAATTAGTAAAAGACAAAAGTCGGTTTCAAGATCTATTATATAGTTATTCTGTTTATTCACAAAAACAAAATGAAAAAAAAAAGAGAGGTGAAGATGAATGTTCTCCTTCATTTATCTGAACCAGCTATTATGGGTTGCAGATATTACTCTAATAAACAAGGCACTAGTCATCAGTTAGCTTGCAAGTATTCTATCACAACATCATATTATGACATTAGGAAATGGTTACAAAACCTATAAACAGTTCACTGTCATCTACTGAAGTATCGAAATGGATGAATGATAGTATACATGCCTTGTCTATATAGTTGCTAGATTGCCTGAGTATATGAATATGAAGCTCTAAAAATAAAACATCTCAAGTCTAAATTCTATACTTGAAGATATTTATATGGTTTTGTAACATTTTTTTTACAATGATCGTATAGAATTAAATTTTTTCGTAAATTATTCAAACTTCTCACAAATAATATCTACTCCTGGTGATTTTTTTAAAATTCATTTTTTATTGGGTTAAATAATTATAAATATTAACTTTTAACATGTTGTACCTTCTACCTACCTTTATTTCTATAATTTTAATTAATTAGCTTCCCCAAATCTTATGAAATAGCTGGGGCTAATATGATTTCGTTTGATAGAGGAACTTTTCTTCTTCTTCTTTTTACACTTTATTCTTTTTCTTAAATTTGGAATCCTAAGTGGAACCAAAGTGCACAGTGCTTATATAGAATAAATTATATACTTTTCATTGAAACAATTGTGCCTTCAATATTATTAAAGAATGCTAGGTATCCCCTCCCTGTGAAAAGAGAGAAAAACTTGTCAAGCTTAATGTTCTTTTGAACCCATCTTTATTAAAGTTTATCATATGCCCATATCATATTGAATGACTAAAAGTAGAAGGTTTATAATTAAAATGCCTTAACCTCCAATATCTGGACCAAACAATCTGAAAGGAAGAAAATCATTAGGATTGAAATGGAAAAAGAATTGAAATCATGATTGAACAATGTTATTTACGTAATCTTTCATATAATAATTTTTGTAAGAATTTTAGTAACTGTTCAAATCATGTTAGTAATTTGTATTGATATTGTAATCCATACCCTTGTACAAAAATTTAATAGTAGTTCTATAAAAACTATTAACATGTTTGAAAAGGTTATTATAAAAAGTTTTGCATAAAAGTACTATATATGTTTATGAAATATTAGTACGAATTATATTTGTGCAATTAGTATTATTTTTCATAATTATGGTACGTAAGAGAATGAAACCCATTAATAAATTCCTACAATTATTCAGAAACATTCCTAAGCAGCATAAAAAATCACATGCTATATATTAAAATGGTAAGTAACTTCGACCCTTAAAATGAGGTAATAGGTTCAAATCTTAAGAGTCACTATTGTTAAAAAAACTTTATTATAACTTTTTTCAACTAGAAAAAAAAATAATCTCATATTTAAAGTGTATAGAAATATTGAATACTATGGTCAATTAAAAAAAAACACAGGCTAAATGCAGTCTTTCGAATTGTTTGAATATATGATATATAAAAAATCATAATAAGTCCATCCCGATTAGGAGTTAATGTTCAGACAGCGGAGACACATAAATTTACTGTAAAAATATGTAAGTTTTACTAAAAAAAATCTTTTTTTTCACGTGAAAAGAGTATAGATATGTTTGGATAAAATACTTCAAAATTTGATTTTTTTCATAAATAATTCCAATATTTATATGTCATTGTATATGATGGCAGTAAAAATAATCCATTTAATGAAAGTGTCCATAATCTCTAGAAAGGAAACAGGAAAAGAAAAATACAAACCGACCCTTTTATGACTAAACAAACATTCAGCTTTCCCTTTAGTAAAATTTACAACAGTTTTTTTCATTGGTTGCATTTTAAAATTTTATAATGTTTTCCAGCTGGAGAAATAAATTGTTCTTTTTTTAATTGCAGAAAAAGTTTCATTCTCTAAAACTTAGATAAATAAAAATATGTAAGATATGTAAAATATATTATATCATTCGTCTTCTTCATGAGTTACTATGGAGTTCTGCATCCTTTTGAGTTTTTAGTTGTAATTTTATGAAGTGTACAATTTTGTCCTGTCACTATTATGGTGACCTGACTTGGAGGGTACTTGATGCGTGCCTGTATCATTTTCTACTTTCTTAATATTTCCCGCCAATATTATTCATGTATTAAAATTTAATGTTTTCAAAAGACTAATCACCAACTTAAAACAAAAAAATACTAACCAGCCAAGTAATCCAATCTGGACCCACTTGCTTTATTATACCATCTTAGTTTGAACAGATAATCATCAGATATAATTAATTCTACTGACCACACAAACCCAACCTTCGTCTTTATCTCTAGCCTCTTAACAATATTAAATTCAACAAATCAATCGCCATTATCACTCAGATCATAATTAATATATAAACAATGAACCAATCCCTCTTTCACTATGGGGATGATACCAGAGACTTGTGGAGTTTGACATTCATGGGTTCTAAAAGTAATTTCAGCCATAACTAAAGGGTATATTTGTAAATAACTGAAATTGCTCTCTATTAATTTCACTGTAGTGCCTGCTGGGTGAGGACAGTGATCACAGTGAGAAATACTATTCATACATCATACCCTCTTTGTTTGGTTCTCCTTATAGAAAAGGGATTCTTGACAGAGACTTCTCCATTCTCCGTTTTTTTTCTCTGAAGAAAAATAAATATTTTCTTTTCTCTCTTAAATTCTGTTACACCTACAAGTTCCAATTAATAAAAAAACAAACTAATACATTTTCTCCTAAAAATACATAAATTATGTATATATTACATCACATTCCAAAATGATGTGTCACAGGACTGTCAGAAAAATTTCAGCCCCACTCACGCTGATATCTGAATCAGGGTCATTAAATTAGTGGTCTGTGGGTCATTTAAATCTGTGCCCCGCTGCTAAAATAAGTTTACTATGTCCTATCAATGGTATTTCAGTGCCAATCTTTATTTCTTTCTGTTCCCACTTGCTTTCCTTTTTTAAACTGTTACCTTCACCCTAATTAGGCTTTCTTGCCAAAGATAGCTATACAAGGATTTTTTTTTTTTAAAGAAAAGAAAGACGGAAAAACAAAAAATAAACAAATACACAATGAAACATGAAGGCTGGACCAAGTGGCCAATATGAAGAAAAAGTGCATGCATCCCAGGAAACAAGGGTCAAATAAAAAATATGTAAAGCTGCAAAGTTTCCCGAACTTTTCAGTAATCACAGTTTGAGTCCCCTGTACTGTAATTGTATAGCGGAGGTAAAGGCAAGTTTTGGGCGAAGTCAGCTTTGCAGGGCTACTTTGCAGTTTGGTTGGGGTTTGTTAGTATGTTTGTATCGTTTTTGTTTTGTTTTTGGTTAAAGTATATTTGTATGTAATTAGAAAGTTACTTGTAAATCGTTATCCACGTTGAAAGTGGATTTTCATGAGGCCTTTTAAGATTTGCTGCATAGACAGTTGCATCGGACCCACCCACATTTGAAATGACCTTGTTTTGTGTCGTCTGTATTTGATTATCAATTCAATTAATTAAAAATTAAATTAGTAAACAAAAAAAATCTATATGATTTTTGTATAAATTGAAAATATAATGGGAAAAATAGAACAAAAGTGAAAAGGTAATGCTTTTATAAAGCTTTCTTCGCTTACATATTTTGTCTTTAGTGGATGGGCCATATAAGCTCGGCGAGCTAGCAAAAGATGGTTAAGAGTTAAATAAAAAAAATTACATGTTGGGAGTTAAATTATAAATTCTTTTTTTTTTACTTACATGTAAAATTACAAATTTAAAAAAGCTTTGGAGGCTCCTCAGTCGCAATTAGGCTCCGCCATTGTATAAATGTTATATTTGATAGAAAATGATGATTTCATAAAATAAAACTAGAATCAGAATAAAATAAAATAGGCTGAAATTGAATGACCATTCTTAGTTCACAGTTTGGTAGCTTTAAGAATAGAAAAGTTTTGAAAGTCATTCTATTGTTTGATTTATAAAATCAACGTGGAATGAAAATAAATTTGATCTAAATGACATAAATATTTCTCATGAAAAAAATAAAATGTGTGTTTTGATTAGATTTTGAAACTTGATTTTATATGAACTTGATTTTGCAGACTTAATTTTAGTCAAAGTGAGTTTGAATAAAATGATTTATGTTTAAAAATCTTTATTTAAAAATTAATTTTGTTAAATGAATGTTGTTTAAATAATGTTAATAAAAATTACTTTTATATGTGTAATTACTAAAAAGGATATGAGTTATTTTGAGTTTGATTACTAATAAATTAATTTTAAAAAGATTGATTATAAATAAATTGATTTGCAAAATAAATTTGTTAAAAAGTTAAGTTTATTTTGGGTATTGTATAATAAAATTATTTTGAGTATAACTATAATAATAATTTAAAAATATATTAAGTTATATTTATTTAAATATTATTAAAATAGTTTGTCAATACACACACAAACAGATTTTTTTCACTACAAAAATAACAAAATGTTATTTATGCCCAAACATGATTTATGATGAAAATTCTGTTCTCTTTCTTCCATTAAGATTTTACCTAAGCATAATAAAATATCTTAAAAGTCCATTTGTACCTTACAAATAGGGGTTTGAGATGGATAAACGCCCACCCAAACATACTCAAAGAAGGTTAACTTTTCTCATTAACTTTTTTATAACTTCATATTAAAAAAATGTTGTCGTTAAAAAAGAGAAAATATTATTTTATTTATGAGAAAAATAAATTAAAATGAGTATAATATTTTGAATAAGATACTTCGTGTATTTGTATAATACTTTCTCTGATATTTTAATAATATTTGTGTTCCATTATATTATTATAATCTTTTATAATTTTTTAAATATATGTACATAATTATTTTTAAATTTAATATGAATATTTAAAATTAATTGCAGGATATGAATGCTAAATTAGGGTAGGTTGAAAACAAAATTGATATTTTCATAGGATAGACAATTAAAATTTTTATTTTATAAAATAAATAAAGGTACATTTGAAAAAATAAATTAAATCTTAGTTTATGGAGAATGAAATTACCAATCCATGGTAATTCCTCGTTTTATAAAATGAGGCATAAAATATAATCACTCTTTCGTGCTTTTTTATGGTAACAAATATAAGAATGCCTGTTCCATAAAAAAAAAAAAAGTAAGAAATGAAACCACCATTCTCCATACTAAAACTAACTAGATTTATAACATCAACAAAATGTAAAGTTTACGTTATTGATAGTAATAACATGCATTGTTGATTAAACTGCTTGAGGAAGGAATGAAATATGTACATGACTCAATATGAAATCATTACAAGCTATCTTGTTCTCATTTGCACAAATGTGAAACATAATTAGAATCGGAAACGTAGCGTACGTCGCAAGAAAGGTTGACGACACAAATTCAACTAACCAATAGAATTTCCAGATAAACAAGCTTATATATAGGAGGCTCATGGTTAACCAATAGAAAATCAACCAAGCTTATGTCGCAATTAATTGCCTACCTTTCTTCACTATTCTAATATTCACACGTTTTAAGTTCTAACCGTGTAGTGTAGTACACGTAGGGGGCTCATGGTTTGAATATTTTTGCTATGCTGTTGCCTATTTGATTCGCCGAGTACGGTGCGTACGGTTCGCAAGGAAATTAGTGTCTGTTTTCACTTTTTCCATTTTATATTATCTTATTTTATTTTTTGTGATAAAAAGTTTCTATTGCACCAAAAAAGAAGAATGAAAAATAAGAAAACTCCTATGATATATCTACAAATTCTTTGATAAGGGTAGTGAAAGATACTAATTGAATTACCTATACCAGTGTATTATTTTATATACTAAGTAATACTAAGTAATACTAAATAGTTAAAACTTAAAAAGTTTTAATGAATAAAAATGTAGTATTTTATTCAAAATTATTATTTTTATGCATTTTTTTCCATAAAATATTAATACAATATTGTGTTAGTTTTAAAATTTTAATAATACAAAACAAAATGTGTTATAACTTATTGTTTATTTTCTCCCTAACAAAATGTGTTATAACACATTATTATTTTTTATGCATTTTTTACATAAAATATTAATATAATATTATGTTAGTTTTAAAAATTTAATAATACAAAACAAAATGTGTTATAACTTATTGCTTATTTTCTCTCTAACATATCTTGTACACATTACATATGGCACGATGCAACATATTAACAGGTGCAATATATCCCATGTTATACTTAAGTTTCAATTCTAGTTTGATATAAAAAGTTCAAATAGTTACACTTAAATGTGGTAATTAAGTGGAAGTAGTTAAATTTGAGTTGTAGAGTTCAATTTAAAAAATATATATTATTTACGAAGATTTGTAGTGTGTTTAGAATGTAAAAAAAAAGAGGATTTGATTTGATTTGTAAATCAAATCTTGTATTTGAAATCTTAAAAAATAAAAAATAATTTCATTTTTAAAATCCTATGAATTTTAATGGTTTAAATTTAAAAATTATGTTAAATATGGTGAGATTTGTTAGAATTTGATTTGATTTTTAATTTAATTATTTAGATTGATTACTTTCCCTTATTAACTTTTAATTTTCTATAATATCATTCAATATAAGAATAAAAAATTAAAATAATAAAATAAAATAAAATAATTTTTTAAATAAATTTCAAACATAAGAATTAATTCAAATCTATTTTTTTTAATAATTGGTTTTAAATATATAATTTATTTTTAAATTAAATCAATTTAACTTAATTTTATTTTTAATTGATTTCAAACATAATTTTAATTATTATAAAATTTATTTTAAGAAATTAAAAATAATTTATTTAATTAAAAAATAAAATTAAATAAGCACTTACAAATATTTAATTCTTCAACCTTAACATCCAATCAGTGTAATGATATTGGCACCATTAGTTGTTGCAACTTTTGTATGTACACAAGTCATCTCACCTCACGTGAATAATGTGAATTTTTTTGTCTAAAGTTTTGAGAGAAAGAGAGATAACTGAAACGTCAGCCCAGGTAAAGGGTAATGATTATACGGATTTGGTAATGAATTGACTGCACGTGCACTTCACGTGTCACCCCCTTGTTTAAATCTGGTATAGTAGTGTCGGTTAATTTTCATTTTGTTTGAAAACTTCTCTCTTGTTTTTTGTTTGCTGAAGTAAAGTTACTACTTACTATGGCGCCAAAAACACAAACATATATAAAATTTAATTTAATGTTTTTGGTGTGTGGTTCACAATGGCAATGGCATTGGAGCTGTTTTAAATTTGGACGCGAACGCGAAGATAATGAGCGTGGAAATCAGTCGCCAATTATAGAATTAGGGGCCAAGTGGAGTGGGAGTGGGAGCAAGTGAAATGTCGTCTTTAGAAATGGGCCCACAACGGACATGTCTCCTTATCAGTTATCCCCCAAGGGATTCTGTTCCATGAGGCACGTCTCATTCAACCTTCCACTCAGCTCCATTCTCAATAAGGCCAGTCTTAGTTGTAGATATTCCATGCAACTTTTCTAATTTTTTTAATTATTTAATTATGAGTTCTTATATCATTAGAAGAATTTGATCTCTAATTTGATTACAATCAGATCGGAGAAATTCTTTTGTATACTAAGTATACTATGTAGATTAAAAGTCATAAACAATTAATATGTCATCATTTTAAATGTGAAATAATTATTTGACACATAAATTTATGTAATTATTTAATATAAAATAATGACTTGTTAATTATTTATTAATTTAGTCTACTCTACTTGTGTATATTAAATTTATATAAGAGTTACTAAGTTTTTATTCAGATTCACTTTTTTTTTCATGGCCTTCTCTGCATATTTGATTTATCTCACGGAACAATGAGAAAATTTGTAAAGATTAAATTTTGCGCCAATTGTCTTCTCAAAGGACGCTACCAAAAATTGTTTGGTTGGTGATCGCGGACTTAGTTTTGATTTCAAAGAAAAGAACTCATTGTGTGGATGTCATGCTTTCGAAAGATCCAAGTGATTAAAAATTTTCGTACTTAATTAGCGTTGCTTTGTTAGAGGTGCTTTGAGCATTATATTGCTTTGGGTGTGTAGGACCATAAATAATATATGTAGTATCTTTGGTTTACTTTACTGCCATTACCCTTTTGTCAGTTGTTACCGGAAAGTATATTGGTTAGCTTCTTTGCCTTTTTCCCTTGCGGTTTGTACATTTTTGTATGTTCATCATGTGATAAACTAGTGACTTGATAAGTAGATATACGTATTTTTGAAGATAAAAAAAAGAAGACGAGACAAGTTTACTTTAACGTCTTTTTTTTTTCGGTCAACAACTGACTCAAAATTGACACGCTGAATGTGAGGGCGATTTCATCAATGTGTAAGCAAGTGTTTTTTCTTGTTGGGCTTGATGGTGTTGTCTATTCTATTAGTCATTAGGGCAGTGTCTTCATTGGGTTGGAGTATGCAGTCGAACTTAAATTAGATTCAGCAGTATGGTCTATGTTAGTACACAACCGTCCTCTGAATGTAGCCCAAATGTTTTGGACCACAGACTGTTAGCCCAATTTACTACATGAACAGAATTCTTCTCAATACGCCCATTCCCTCAGGAAAAAAAAAAAAAGCAAAAGTAAAAGAAAACAACAATGACCCATGAAAACAAATTATACTTTTTTTTTTTTTTTAATTTCATTTGCTTATAGAGGGCTCTGTTGTATACGAAGAAATAACACTTACATTAAATCACCGCAACAACCAACTTGGAAAAATATAGCTGATATTCAACCCATTTGGGAAGTGGGAACCAACACACAGGGAATTTAATTCAGAAAGCTAATGATTCACAGGTTTCTGCTTCCTGCTGGCAAAGAGGACAATAGTCATTATCAAATGTGTGTCAAGTTTTGAGCCAAAGGCAAAGAGTCCTTAAAGTTGAACAACGTCAGGAGACATGGATAAAGCTTTTAAAAGACATATGGATCCTAAGAAAACTTTTTTGAGGGCTTTACGGTAGATTACCAAACTTATTTGAAGGCATTACAGTAGATTAACAAACTTATTGCGGAAATGTTAAACTATTTTTTTTTGGATATTGTCGTTTTCGCCAGCGTGATATATATATATATATATGATTATTTTATGTGTATTATGTTAATGTATTAGGCGTGATATATGCCATAACATTAATATTTTAAGCATGATATATATAGACACGCTGATACTAAAAGTGTGATATACACAATCACGTTATACGCATTTGCGTGATAATATATAAAACATTGTAATAAATGGTGTGATAAAACACATAACGTTTAACTTATTGATGTGATAATAATAAACCATGAAAAAAAATAATATATTAAAGATAATCCTACAAATTAATAAAACAAAACTTATATAATCAAATATATAAATCCAACAATCAATCTAACAAATATAAATCTCCAACAATTAATCTAACAAACAAAATAATAAAATAAAACATATATAACCAAATATATAAATCTAACAATCAATCCAATAGTTATAAATCTCCAACAAATATAAATCAATCCAACAATATCTAAATGTAACTAAATATATAAATCAATCTAGTAACCAAGCATAAATACATTAAATAAGAATATAATACATTGTTCATAATAACAATGTGAATTTAACATTATTCATACTTGATTCTATTATTATATTTACTTGATTACATATTTTTTTTCCATATTTTAGTTGCTTAATTTCTCATGCTAACACGTCTCCTCTCTCTCTCTCTGCATATATATATACATCCGTATGTATTCACAAGCATCCTCTGTTTTGGCACCTTCCATCAATCTCTCTGTTATAATACCATTAATATTACATTAATAAAGAGTTCTTCATAATTTTAATTTTTTTAAGACACTCAAATCTCCTTTGATGCTCTTGCTTATCTTTTATTCTTAAACTTTCTTTCTTATGATATATAAAAGATTTATAGACAAATAGAAATCATAATAAATAAAATTTTAAGAGACTAGGAGAGGAAAAACATTCAAAAAGTAGAAGGAAAAAAAGAAGAAGAAGGAAATGGGGCCCAATAACCAGCTAATGGGTATCCCATCCCTCGTCAGAATCCTTTCCTTTCATGTAGAGGACAGACACCTTTTCTTGTCACAAACTCTTTTGCTTTTCCTTTAGCTTTTCCTCTTCTCAATAATTATTCGATTATAATTTAAATTCTTTCTTAGGTCTCCAAAGCACCTTTATTCTCCGGGTACTTAAAAAAACTAAGCTTCCTCTACAAATTGAAACCCTCAACGCCTCAACTTACTAAAAAGAAAAACCCTTTTCCACTCCTTATATAAACAGTAAACTGAAAAGAAAAAAAACCCAACCTTCCATTGATATTATCATGTGCGAGAGAAGAAGAAAGAAGAAATACTGAAACAGAAACAAGGAGAAAATGGTAGAGTTTGATTATGAAGTGCTTGTAAAGGCAACAGATAACTTCAACCCTACAAGGCTTATAGGGAAAGGAAGCCATGGATTGGTCTACAAAGGTGTACTACTCAAAGACAACAAGTTGGTTGCTGTAAAGAAGCCATCTCAGGGCCTTCAATCTCTTCACGACAACTCCAAGCTCGAAAACGAAATTCGAGTGCTATCCTCTCTACGTGAAAACCCTCACGTTCTTAAACTTCTAGGGACGAGTCATGACTCGTTCAAGAACAAGCTCATCGTCATGGAGCTCATGCCCAATGACTCCCTCCATGACTGGCTCCATGCTGCTAAAACCCCACCCACATGGCCTAAACGCATTGAAATCGCCATGCAAATTGCTCGTGCGCTGCAGTTTCTTCACGAAGGCAAGCCTTTGGTTATCCACAGAGACATCAAGTCCACCAACATCTTGTTTGATTCCCACTGGAACGCCAAGTTGGCAGATTTTGGACTCGCGGTCATACGAGCTGAGCCACTGAGTCAGATGAGTCAACCCGCTGGGACAATAGGGTATTTAGACCCGTGTTACACCACTCCTAGTAAACTCAGCACCAAAAATGACATTTTCAGCTTTGGGGTTGTGTTATTGGAGATCATCAGCGGTAGAAGGGCCATTGATGTGTGCAAAACACCGGCTTCAATAGTGGAATGGGCCATTCCATTAATCGAAGAGCAAGCTTTGGAAGAAATTTGTGACACAAGAATGGCATTGCCTACATACATGGTGAGCACCATCACTCACTTTCTACGCGAGGCTGCACGTTGTGCGTCACCAAACGAAGATGATCGTCCATCAGCTGGGGAATTGATTATGGGAATGGAAAGTTGCTTCATGGAACGAGTCAGATTTCCCATTTGGACCAGCGTTTTGAAGAGCATGGCGCGCTTGAGAAAAAGGAGGAATCTGATCATGAGTATTAGTGCACATACTCAGACACAAATACAATGTGCAGCACAAGAGGAGGGTGAGGTTGATATTGATACCCATATGTCAAGTGGGAAGCTATCCATGACTATAAAAGAGGTCTTGGCTGATGTTACATTGCGGTAGTTCAATTGGGAAATTGTAGGTTGAGTTGACTCGTTGTGAACCGGTGAGTCATCAAACTCGCTTTAGTTAACGGTCATTTGGTTTTCCCAAATAAAATGGGGATTTTTCTTTGGCCTGCAGCGCATGCAATACAAGCATTGATTCCCAGCCAAAGGTGCGTAGGCACACTAGGCAGTAGGCAGAGAATATATAAGCCTTTCGGGATGACCATATTGAAGTTTCTTTTTTTTTTTTTTTGGTTTTCCTCCATTTGGATTTGTGGTGCATGGTGGTGTGGTGTCCCTGACCTAGTTTATTGGGGGTGGGGGTCCTTTACCTTGTGCATTTGTATTTGTATTTGTATATTATATGAGAACAAGTTACATTACAACTATCTTATTCAACTACTTGTTTTTGTTTTCAATTAAACAGATTTTAAAATTTCACCTACATCACCTTGTATTTGTATTGTATACTATATATGAAAACAAATTACAACCATCTAATCATGATCGTTGGACAACATGACTTTTATGTAAATGAACTTTACTTATTATATAAGAGTTCAAATTTCATTAAAAGTATATGTTAATTAGGGCTACATTTGAATGAGAATTAATCTCACATTAAAAAAGTATAAGGACAAAAAAAACAAGTTACAACTATCTTGTAACTTTGTTTTTCTTCTTCTTCAATTAAGCAGGTTTTACACTACAAAGTGCTCAGTAATTTTAATTTCCTATATATATTATCATTCGTCCACCCGTGAATAGAGTAAGCGACATAATTATATGTAAAAAAATTGATATAATACTGTAAAATTTAAAAAATTCGAATGATGCAAGAAATAATTGTAAATTTTTATACAATAAAATAATTCTTTTTCATAAATAAAAATAGAAAGCTTCCCTAATAATTTAAATTGACACGAAAGAAAATCTTTATACAAATTAGTAATTTTGTCATTTCAAAAAGTGAATTAATTGGAGGCATCAACATTAGGATCCCCAATTTTGTCACAAAAAAAAAACATTAGGATCCCTAATAGCAAAACATTGAGCGCTCAATTAAAAACATACAAATAAGGAGTCAATGTTAACATGAGATTAGAATATATTAAGTGTTTATTTGAAAAAAATTATATAATATTAAGATGTAAATTGAGCAATAACTTAACCTTTGAAGTGCCAAAAATAGGGTGGACATGAATGAAGATCGAGAATACATGTTGGCCCAAGAATTTGATGGGCCAAAACTTTAAAAGCAAAAGCCCCCGCTGCAATTTCTGGTTCTGCAAATTGCAATCCAAATCCGGTCCATCCCGGTTCAATTTCTGGTTTGAGAAAAAGCAAAGCAGGAATCAAATCCGACATGAACATGGAAACCCCAGGCTTGATCCTCGTTCCAATTTTCTCTCATCCTCTCTTTGAATTTTTTTGACCTTAACCCTAACCCTAAATTCCTTCCTAGATTTGCTTACATTGCTTCGAACAAAGAGAGAGAGAGAGAGAGAGAGAGATGGAGACTCACTTCAATCACAATCTCTATGAGAGGCGACCCTTCCTCAAGTCGAAGGCTCCCGCCGTTAAATGGGTTAAAGAATGGTACCATACTACTACCCCCCCTTTTTCTCTATGAACCGTTTTAGTTACAATTATGTTCTTAAAGCTTGTATCTTTTTATCTATTTATTTATCATGCTGTTTGAAAATCATGGAACAAGCTCTTCCTCGTCTATTTCTTCTTTGTTTTTCCTAATTGAGGGAATTTTTTTTAATATTTTAATCTTTTTTATAGTCGGTTTGTTCCAGCTTTTTCCTACTTCAGTTTCAGTTGGTAATATATTATGCTAATAATAATAATAATCAGAGCAATATTCCTACCAGGGTTCCCCAAGATGTTGTAGCCACCGGCGGGAAGTGCATGCTCTTAAGATGGGTAACAGGTTTGTCCTTTTTGCCATCTAGCTAGCAAGCTTACATCTTTGCTCACTCCTCACCCCATCCTCTGTTTGCCGTCTCTACTTTTTTTTATGCTGCTATTCTGTTTTATTCAGAAACGTTTCTGGATAGAGCCAGTTGCATATATATGTCAAAAAAACAGTCTTAGACGCCTCTGATTGTCGCCAACCAGTTTCTTCCTGAACAGTGTGCTGGGCATGTCAAAACTGAATTTCGCTTTTTTGACCTTGCTAAATTTTTGTAGAATTATCTTTGAACATTCACAGTAAGGACAAAACTATGGTTATTAGTATTACACAACAGGATTTTTTTTGGAGAGAAGAGAGAGGGGGGGGGGGGGCTTAACACCACTGTATTGAATGAGTTGAATTTAAACCCCAGAAATTAAGATCCCACAATTTTCCCTTAGATATAGTTTATATAATTATATCATTTGTCGTTGTTCGCATTGTCCTTGGTGGATGATATCCTTAATTTAATGTTGGTACCTAATCTGCTCCAAATAACACTGCATGTATGAATTGGCCCTTATGAAGAGAAGTTAGTGGGATCTTGATCTGCAGGTTGGTGTATAATACACTGTACATGATGCTGCATTTCAACATTGGTTTATAGTTTGAAATCTTGAATGTTTGTACACTGGTTGCTTACCCATTTATTTTTTATGTCACATTTGTAATATTATGTTTTTTTTAAGACTTTTACAGTTGTACTAATTCAAAAAAATAAAAATAAATACAAAACATATGATGAATTGAAGGTTAAGCATGCCTTGTATCTAAGGGTATGTTTGGGATGGAGGAGTTTGGAGGGGAAGGGAGGGGGAGGGTAATTTTTCATTTCTAAATTAAGAGAATTATAAAATGTTTATAAAAATGAATAAGTGATGATTAGAAAGTTACATGATAATCATTTTAAACAAAAATTCCAATAAAGAGAATATTTACTTAAAATGAAAAATTGCCCCTCCCCTCCCTTCTTCAAACTCCTCCATCCAAACCCTAAGGGTCCATTGTATTATATGTGATTGTTGTTTTATCATGTGTTCTGTCTGACATTTTTCTCTACTTTCCTTAGAGGACGCCTTGAAGGCCTTGAAAGAAAAGGCTAAAGAACCTTCAGCGCCTGAGCCAGAACCAGAGCCAACTACTGAAGTACTTTTTCTTTGCAGCTATGAAGGCTGTGGAAAGACATTCATAGACGCTGGTGCTTTGAGGAAGCATTCTCACATCCATGGAGAGAGGCAATTTGTTTGTCACTATGAGGGATGTGGAAAGGTACTGATTTTGTTACTTCAGATACATACACACACATATGCTGTTTATTATCTCAAGGATTAACTCTCCTAAAAGCTTAAGCTGTTAGGTGGAGGCCCGGGAATGTTTTATATATCTATTGGGTTATGTATGAAATTGGGCAAAATAACTTGAAAAGAGCAGAGAGAAGAAATAGGAGAAAAAACTGGTATTAACCTTCTAAGAACTGCATTGTGTCTGAAGATATAAGCATATGCATGTTATGCTTTATGATTGTTACACACTTGGTTCAAGATAGATCCTTAACACTTTTTCCTATTAGTTTCATACCTTTATTAATAACAGTTTTTTGTTTATATAATGCTATGTCTCAAGTTACAGCTATCATAGTTTTCTATTTATTATAATGGCAGGTTTATTTAGCAGTGCTAAGATTATTTTGTTTCTGTTGCAGAAATTTCTAGACAGCTCTAAGTTGAAAAGACATTTTCTCATTCATACAGGGGAGAGGGATTTTGTGTGTCCTCATGAAGGCTGTGGTAAGGTGATAAATCTATCCAATATCCATTGAAAGGGTCTGTTCTTATTTTATGTGAGGGTTTCCTTTCCCTGGTTGGTGTTGAATGTTCTGTTTATTGATCTCTAAGGTTATCATGTTTGGATCTCTGACATATTTCAATTAGCTTCATGATTGGCATATATTTCATCCTACCATGGATATCAGCATCAGTTCATTCTTTTACTGTCCACTCTGAACCTAACTACTGATCTGTTTGTTTTTCCCATGGGAATTGTCCAATATTCAACAGCAAAGCTTCAGCCGCCTGGTAATGAGGTCAATGACTACCCAGCCAAAGATCTTGGGTGGGTTAATGAACTGCCAATATAGAGGATGACCAACAAATTTGGAAATTTATCAGTTTAAAACCAAGATACACCAAATCTTGTTCGGCAGTTGACTGTATTGCCACTGTTAAATCATTGTTACCATTGCCATCATGGTCCATGAATAAAATGAATCTTTCTCAATATGAATTTGTCACTTAACAGCCCTATGGATGAATCTGACATGAAGTTAGTTCATGGCTCAAGATATATGTGAAGATGTAGACATTATTTCAAACCTTCTTTTTAGTATTACTGTTAAATGGAGCATCTTCAAAAGTCTAAACTACCTCTTCTGAAAGGATAAATTGGTATTTGTATGATATTGTTTTGAATAATTTTTTACTATATTATTCACTGGTGAGCTCGTAATGTCCTTTTATGTCAATCTGCAGGCCTTCTCCTTGGATTTCAACCTAAGGTCTCACATGAAAACACATTCACAAGAGAACTATCATATCTGCCCATACCCGGATTGTGGAAAGAGATATGCTCACGAATACAAGCTTAAGAATCATATTGCATCTCATCATGAAAAGGTTGGGTAATCTTTCCTGTTTGTGTAACTGGTTCATTTGTGTTATTTTTTGGCCACTCAATCTGTTCATAATAGACGATGTATCTTGTCTGTGAAGCATATCTAGCCTTTTAATTTGTCCACTTGGTTTTCATACAAAGGTTTCACTGTATATTTTAAAACAAAATATACAAGATTTCTGTATATCTTGGATATCTGTATAATATGTCTCCAGTTCAAAATTCATGACTAATTCCGATTTTGGACAAAGTTGATGTGCATGTAAAAGTGCTGTAAAATATCACCTTAAACAGTCTTTGATTCACAATTTCAACTTCATCTTACAGAATGCACCAATGGAAGTGACAAAGTATACTCCGCCTTCAGACAAGCAAACAAAAACTACTAAACCTTCTGGGGGAACTTACGGTTCTGCATCATCTGATCGCCCATATGCATGTCCTTATGAAGGGTGTGAAAAAGCCTACATCCATGAATACAAGCTTAAACTCCATTTGAAGAGGGAGCATCCTGGCCACATGTCTGATGAAAATGCGGTGCATGTTCTGGCTAATGCTGACAATGAAATGGATGAAGCAAGTGACCAAGATGCCTACGGGGGGAAACGGTCAAATGGTAAAAGTCAGAAGCAAAGTAAGCCAAAGCCAAACTTGAAGTTGCCTCCTTCCAAAATTGCCCAACGCAAAGGGTCAGCTCCCTCTCCTGCCACTTTAAATGTAATAAAAAAACCTTGGCCAGTGAAAGAGGAAACTTACGATGAAGACAGCGAAGAAACAGAGGAGGATCGTGACAATGTTGAAGATGGTTGGAGATATGCAGGAAACAACGAAGATGATGATGAGGAAACAGAATATGAAGACTGAAACTTATGGCATCTTCTATGAATCCCACCTCTTTTATTTCTCTCTTTATTTTTATCTTCCTACAAAATCAGTTTTCTTTTTATTTGCTTCAGGAAAGGCCAGTTTCTTGTCATTCGCAGTATATTGGTTATTGGAAGCATGAATGGTACGGTAGGACGATTTTATATTAATAAAAGCTGATGTAATATTCTTATCTTTTATTTGTTTTCTGTTGATGCCTTAGTTCTTGTCAAGATTCTGCGCAATTTTGTATGAGTATTGTTATTCTTACATTTTTTTATACAGTTATTAAATATTGTTAAAATTATTATTAATTATTTTGTTAAAATTATCATCCAAACAATTACACTTATGAGCAAAAATCATTATTGGCATACATGATAACTTTAATTGAATATTTGATAATAATTTTAATAATATTTCATAATGCAATGGAGTAAGAATGATGTGTAAAAATAACATTACTCATTTTGTATCATTCATAAACCGTTTTCCTGTTAATATCATATTAGTTCCTCTCTCTCTCTCTCTCTCTCTCTCTCTCTCTCTCTCTCTCTCTATATATATATATATAATTGTATGACTATGCATGAACTGTTTTCCTGTTAATTGGTAGAGCTCTGTTTACTCAATTTTCTTTCTCCTTGATGTATTCAAGTGAGTAAAATTGTAAGCAGATGAAAAAGGAGAGTGGTGATACTCTCCCCTTATTTGATTAGAAGACTTCTGAAGGAGGGAAAATGATCAAATTAAATAACTCTTTTCATTCATCGATCTTCTCTAATTCGGAGAAGTGAAGATGGGTAATGTGTCAGCACCAAATTTTGTCTGAGCATTTAAAATAAAAAAAATTCCAAGCCCACTCAACTTATTTTTTTAACCCATTTATTGACTTATTGGGCTTGGCCCAGATCTCACCTCAACCCACCTCCTTTTTATCCAATTTATCCAGTCCATTTTCCCCCTCTGCACACGTACACACTTGATAAACACATTTTATATGCATAATTTAGTACTTCTCATTGGTCTATCCTTATGAAATTATTACATATATGAAGTAAAAATTGTATAATTCATTACATATTGGTTATGTTGTTACAAATTGAGCAGAACACTTGAACGACTATTCAAAGCAGTTTTTGAACCAAAATATTATGAACTTAAATGTTTATATTAGTATAGCTCAAACAAAAGAGAAATGAAAACCTAAACTTAGTGAATTTTGGGCTACATCAAATTTAGGATAACCTGAAAAATTCCTACTCAAACCTATACTCGGTTATTTGATTATTTCTCAAGATCTAACCGTTGGATGCAACTGAACTTTTGATATGTCATTCATGACATCATTCTCTACGACTTTCATAGAAATGAAGATTTCCAAATTATGACCGGAAGTGGGTCAAAAATGGGAAACAAGTGGATGACCGTTATTGTTGATGTAATTTGAGCAGTTTCAGCAAAATGGTCATATCTCAAGATCCAACCGTTAGATCTGGCTGAATTTTTGGTATGTTTTTCACAATTGCATGTGCTACAACTTTCATGAGTGAATATTTCCAAATTATGACGCGAGAAATGACGAATTTGGTGATCTTTGGAGGTGAAATTTCATCCCATGTGCAGCAAAAATTTGACAAAATTGTAATTGAATAGTTCTAGTATTTGCCTATAAAAGGAAGGCATTTGCCACACTTAAGGGGATTCCATATTCTGAGTTCTCTCATTTTAGTTAGAGTTAGGGGTGAAACTTTCATAAATTGTGAGATTTATACTTTGATTTCAATGTTAGATCTTCCAATTTGTTTAAAGTAAATCCCGAAACTCTAGCCCGTTGTATTCTTGTTAATACCAACAACCACTTTCATTTTTATCATGCTTTTCACTTGTTCTTTTGTTTTCTTTAATATAATGAGTAGCTAAATTTCTATACTATGATTGCAATTTGAACTCACACATAATATGATTCGTTTATCATATCTAAGAGTAGGTTGATTATCTTGAATTGTTTATCTTACTTATTCCTAATGCTTTTAATTAATTGGCCATTAATTAAATTGAATTGATAAACCTTAAGCAACTTGACAAAGAGATTTTGGTTTTAGATCTAGGTAAGATAACATATGATCTTTGTGCGAAAGCCTTGAGTTTGTATAGGATACACATATACCTATATGACATATGTAACCATTAATGAAATCGGAACTTAATGAATTCTTGATTACCTGATAGACATAGACATATAGTTTATCATTAATTAAGGATATTTCTATTTGATTATCAAAAGAGGCTTATAGATAAGTTAGGATTTTTAGTTAACAATTTAGATAATTAATTGATCTTAGATAGAAGTAAGAGAATCAAGTAAAGTGTGAGGGATAATTGCAATCCTAGGCTTGGTTAATTTGATCATTAAATTTATCTTCTTGTTTACTTTAATTTTTTAATCTTTCATAAATAATCTCTTATTAAGTTGTTTAAATAAGATTGAGTTTTGCAAACTTTTAGTAGATAGTCAAATTTAGAATTAATCCTTGTGGGTTCGACACTTTCTTACTATTATATTACTTGATTTGCGATAACGTATACTTGCGTTCTGAAATTACACATCAACACTCTGCACCCGACACTTACTGTGCACACACAAACACTGCCCCCACCGCACACACATCACACTCCCCCACACCGGCTGCACCGTACACACTCATCATACAAACACTCTCTGTAATTGGTTTATTTTTTATCTATTCTTCAAGTATAAAAGGGGAGGGAGAGTAGAGAAAAGGGGGCTGGAAAAACACAGAAAAGAGGAGAGAAAAAGAAGGAAAAGTAGAGAGAAAAGAAGGAGTCATTTCCATTCTTGAGCTTCAAGAGGTAAGTCTCATGATTTTCCTTGTGTTTTGATCTTGTCATTTTTTGCCTATGCTTCTAAGATGTTATATGTATGACATGGTGATGATTTTTGCTTTGTTTGGCTTCGGTTGATTTTCTTTGTGCATTTTCTTATCCATTCATCACCAAAATCCACACCCACACCTATACACAAACTTCACAATCCCAAAAGAGCATCTCCATCATCACCCAAACATTTCACCAACCATTTTCTGCACATTCCCATCCAAAAAACAGAGCCATCTTACCTCCCCATGAAATTTCATCCAAGGAAACCCATTATCAACCAGAGTCACCATAAAATTCCCTTATTTGCCTCGAAACACAACACCAATACCCACCCCTATACCCATCAAACCCTACCCCAAATCTGTAAAAAACCAAAAAACAGAGCCTGCGCCCATGGCCAAGCCGAACTCACACTTTATCGATCTACAAGTAGGCTGATCTGATTTCTTTAAACACTTCCCCATCATTAGACCGAGCCGAGCTCTTCAAACACTTCCCCCGTCACTTCACCTGAGCCGACCTTAAAACACTTTTCCTTAACCGACCTAACCGAGCCGAGATCACTCACCCCGAGTTGACCTTAAAACACTTTCCCTTAGCCGACCTTACAGAGCCGAGATCACTTCACCTGAACCGATCTTAAAACACCTTCTCTCAACTGACCTAACCAAGCCGAGATCACTTCACCCGAGCCAACCTTAAAACATTTTCCCTCATCCATTACCCTCACTTGAATCGACCTTAAAACACCTTCTCTTAGCCGACCTAACAGAGTCAAGATCAATTCACCCGAGCCGACCATAAAACACATTCTCTCAGCCAACCTAACCAAGCCGAGATCACTTCACCCGAGCCGACCTTAAAACATTTTCCCTTATCCATTACCCTAACCGAGCTGAGATACCTTCACCCGATCCGACCTTAAAACACTTTCACTTGGCCGACTTAACCGAGCCTAGATACCTTCACCCGATCCATCCTTAAAACACTTTCCCTTAGCCGACCTAACCGAGCCGAGGTACCTTCACCCAATCTGACCTTAAACATTTTGCCTCACCAATTAACCGACCGAGACGAGTTATCCATGTCCAATTCGACCTTAAATGCTTTTCCATCGTTTTTTTTATCAGGCCCGATCGACTAGTTGGTTTTCCCTTATTTAATTTCAGTGGTATGATCGGATCCTCTTCGAAGTGCCTCAATTTCCGACCGACCGATCGATCCTTTGCCTTTTTGCTCTGTTATGTTCTTTTTTGCATTTAAACTGTTTAGTTTAAATTTTATTAAATATCTATTGATAATTGCTCCTCTTTATGTTGTAAATAATGTGTTATAAGAGATAAAATGGTCTGAGGCTATGACGTTTACGTTTAGTTGTCTTCAGGGGTCAAGTACCCACTAGACAATCTCCTTGGAGTGGATCAGTGGGCTTAGTACCACATTCCTTTCCGTTTAGGTCACGTTAATAATATCGTTTAAAGTAAGTGGTCCAATGCCACAAATCGCTATAGTTGTCTTCAGGGGTCAAATACCCACTAGACATTTTCTTGCGATGGATTAATGAGTCTAATACCGCATTCTATCATGTTTAGGACGCGCTAATAAAATCTACTTTTTAATCAAATCAATTTCCTTTCTTTTAATTGATTAATTCTTCTTTTAATTAAAATCAATTAACCCACAATCATTTTCTAGAAAGAACTATGTGGTTTTGAATTCTCCATTGTACCAGGGGGTACGTAGAAATGCAAGTCAAGCCAAACTTTAAATTTTCGTAATTTAGTTTCTTTGTTATATGTGAATAATTATTCATACTTGTTTAATTTTTCTATCTTTTAAAAGGGGTAAAATAGATATTATCTAGGTTATAAAGTTTGCACAATTAGCTTAAGGTAACCGTCTTAGGACAGATGTGTCAGGGGTGTAATGGAGTTAAGTTTCCACCATTCCCTGTGCATAATTGACTCCCGAACTTTGCCTGATTTTCGCAGACCATCTTTTTGTGTTTTTACTTTAAATCCATTTTTAAAAGGTTTTTGTGGTCAATTTTCTTACCCGATAAACGATTGGTGACGACACCCATTTGTGTTTGTTTTAAGTTATTTTTCTCTCGCCGCTCCCCGTCTCGATTTTTTTTGTCGCGACAATATGCATTTGGCTTACTTCATTATTCTAATATTTATATATAAAAGTAACTAATATTCAATCTTAACATGTGTCAAATTTTTTTTTGCCATTTGTAACTTCTATTTTGACATTTGTACTTTTGTTTTGACAATTGTCTTAAAAAACTTGGTCATTTGTCATTCTCTTTTGACACGTGTTCAAAACAGTAACTTTACTGTTTAGTTCATCTGACCTTTAATTTCTTTCTTTTAAATCCATTTATAACTTCCCATACTATATTTGTTGTGTAACACATTGATTCACGACAAGTTTTTAAAAAGAAATGTTGGAATTGTAAATCTTCTTCATCTTCAAACCTCCTTAATCTTCCATTTTGAATTTCAAATTTCAATCACTTGCTAAATTTGCTCACAATCTTCTACAAATCCTCTTATTCTCTTCATCTTATAGACGCATTCTCTTCCTGCTAAATGCTTGAGTTGTTTCAAAACCATGAAAACACATCTTGCTACCCTCTTCAATAACAGTCTCACAACAAATTTGGCTTCTATTCAAAGAACGGTTCCAGTTCCTCTATATCACCGTCCCAACAGAGTAAGCATTCCTTTATTCTGCTTTACTTCTTCTTTTTTTTATTTCTTTCAGTGGCTTATAGTTCGTTTTGCCTGGATGGCTTTTCTTCTACTAGGACATTAATGCATCTGATGTTGAAACCCAAGGTGCCTTCCTCTGTTTTATTTACCTTTGCTGCATTTTCCCCCTTAGTTTTCTTTCTCTGTCATAGTTCATTCATTTTCTTTCCATTCATCCAGATTCGTTTGGTTCTACATAGTTATAGCTTTGAAACTTGAATTAAAAAATCCAATTCTGCAACGGATGAAGTCAACCAACCGGTGTCTCTTTCTTTGTAGGTGCTTTTATTTTCTCCTTTTCAGCTGTTATTCTGGGAGAAGTTGAGAACTTGAGGGGCTTCAGTATGGTGAAGGACAAGGTGGACGATTGTTTCCATGGCATGACTAGAGATGGGTGGGTGAAAAGGTAGGCTTGGATTGGTGATATAGACTAGAGGCAAAGAGAATCGAAGAAAGGCTAAGACGTGGAGAGCTAGGAAAGAGATTCAATGATTTTGGAAACTCAGAAGAACTGAAGAATTACCAAGAAAGCAATCACAATAGAAAGAAATGGAATTTGGTGAGACCCTTGAAGGTTACCGTGGTAGCACCACCCTAATCTTAACTAGGGTGTTCATGGGTCTGGTTGGGCTGGGTTGAACATGACCCCGGTCTTAGCCTGAAGATTTGATCGAGCCAATTTTCATGGTCCGGACTCGATTATATTAGGGTTCGGGTTGGGTCAGGATGGGTTTGGATAAGCCCGATTAAGATATACAAAATATTTTTTTATGTAATATTTTGATTATTTTTTCTCTATTTGTATAAATTTACTTCTTTTTGCTCATGCCAATATCTAATTTAATTGATAATTACATAATAAGTGAATGATATAATAACTAAAATTATAGAGTTACAATATTTTATCAAATTTTAACATTTAGAAAAATGTCACAATAATATATAAGAAAAAATATTAAAAAATAATAATAATTTAATATTGGACCAAGTTGGGGTAGCAAGAATGATGACCCAAACTCGGTCCAAAAAATATATTAAGTCTAAAAACAGGATTTTGACCCGATTTAAACACTTTGGATCAGGGTTGAATTTTTGGGTCAAATCAGGGCTGAATTTTTGGGTCAAAACAGGTCATGAGCACCCTAATTTTCATCCCCCTTCACCATTTCCATCATGCACACTCACTGCTTCACTGTTTCCACAACGCACAACACCCAAACCTGCTTTCTCAAATACGGATCCGAAAGATCCTACTAGGTTTGGATCCAAATTATACATAACCCGTTTCTTTGTATTGTAGTAGCAGTTTATAGTTCTCCAATTTCAATGATAGTGTCAGAAAAAAAGCAATGATTAAAGAGGGAGTAATGAACTTGGTGACAGAAGCTTTTGAACAAAATCGATTTCACTTTGTATTGGTCATCCTAAGATAAAGTAGTCATTATCACTTGGTTTTGGATCCTAAAAAGGTTTTTAAAATGAGATATGCTCAAGTCTCCAGCTTTTCAATGTTATCCATTTTGCCTTAATCAAATACAAGGGTGAAAGTAGACCGATCCAAAGTAATATTGCATTTTCACGTGATTTGTGCGGTCAACCTTATCAAAGTTTTACTATTTAACTATTCATAAAGAATTACTATAATCAAGGGTTGGTAGTATGCTCCATCTCATATATGAATATCGATTATTTTGATTGCAAATGAAATCTTGATTTATTTACTTATTATATTCATTTACTTTTTTAATTTAATGAAACTATTGAATTTACATTTTCATGGGTGTATATATTCTATACCAATATTGTAAGCAAAAACACATACCATATATGTCTATACTAGAATTTAGAACACCATAGGATGTAAACAATTTGTGGTCACATACTTCTTGTAGACATTTTGATAATTGACTATCTTTAAGAAGCTCTGACTGATGAACCAAGAATCCCTGAAAAGAAAACGCACATAGTTGTCTGTACTCTAGGTACAAGACTTTTCCTTCCTTAATCCCTCTTTGTCACCATCGTGTGACTTGATAGAAATCACGCTAAAAAAAGTTATGATGAATAAGAGAGGGGATCTTTGCCTTACATAAGAAAACAGTAGTCTTTGGTTCCACTCATCATTAACCCAAGCTACCAAGCCCTACACTTAATCTAGCATACTAAATATTGGGCCCAACCCATTATAGAGGTGATTCCCAACCCAAGAGATCACATACAAAATATGGATTTCAAGGAATATCAGGTTATTCATTCAACCAATTTCGACAAACAAAATAATCAATTTATAGAAGCGCATTAATAGGAAAAATTCTAACAAATATGTCAAAATACGGATTTCAATTCTTTAGAGTCTCAAATATCCAAATTTTATCTTAAAATATAAGAATTTATAATTAGTAAATAATTTTATAAAACTTGTGGCTTTTAAATAAAAAATAAATTGAAACACATGTTAATACGCATTAAGATTCTAAATCTAAATTAATATCGCAAAAGATAAATTTAGTTTGTATGTGATTACTGGATAGTCATTCAAAATTTTAGAATTAGTTCTTTTTTTAATTTTAAAAAATTAAAACTTTGCGCATCAAGACACTCATACTCTGTCTTTGTCGTTTACTTCAATATATATATTAAAAAATATTATTACGTTACTATCTTGTATCTCATTGTTGTTATTGTATTATTATTTTGTAAATGTGTTATAATTTTTATGATATTCTAATATAGACTTCTCCTATCTTTTTATATTATATTATTCAAAAAAGCTCATTTTATAATTGTTCAACCATGTATTGTACGAGTGATAAACTAGTTTTATTCTTAATGAAAACACACTGATTGGTTATATGTGGGAACTATATTGGGTTTGGTAAGTGCATTGATTATTTTGTTATTAGTAAGAGGAAGAAAAGAAATGTTGAATTATTCCTATATATATATATATATATGAATGCTATTTCTATTAAACGAAATATTTCTGTTGTATGACTTCTTACATGATTGTCAAAAGTTCTTTTTTGTTTAATTTTTTTTAATTTAAATGATCAAATAAAAATCATGAGACCTTAATTTGTCTATCTTAATTTGGTTCCTTCATATTTGTTAATGAAAATACTTTCTTTTTCGTTTTAATTAGGCAACTATACATTGTCACTTTGGGGAAGAGAGAAATGGGACAAAAGCTATCATCCGACCCAGCTCATCGAGAATACTCTTTAAATAATGTTAAGCATTATCAATTACTTAATAATATGCAATTTTAGCACATTGAAAAAATTATTTAGTCCTAATGAAAGAATCCAATTGGTATTTGTTTCACATTGCTATTGTTGGCACTTTTTTCCTGCTATTACCTTATATATACCGAATGCATCAGTGCTATTTAGTATGAAAGATTTTTTACAAATCTCACACGAATTCACGAGAAAAGTAATAAGATAAAAACAAAAGAGTGAAACAGTTAGAGAAAAAAGTGAAACAACACATAATGAAACCAAATTGCTTCTCACAGAAAACTTCATAACAAATCTACAAATTACTTTTTGTACCATTTAGCATTTTCCATACCGAAGGTTAAGTGTTATGCGGTGAATTCTCCCTCTCTCCGGTTCCATTTAGTTGACAAGATTATTAATCGTTAGATATGTTGAGCCTACATTAATTAATAATTATATTAATATTTAATCTAATAATAATAAATAGATAGGGTTATGGTCACATACCCATGGTGCGTTGGTGCCTAGAATTTCCAGCTTTGCACGCAAAATTTATTATTCTTCATTAAAATTAATTGGTAGAAGAGTTATACCTTTAAAAGGGAAAGAAATAAAGATATACCACTATAGGCATTTCATAAATAGGTGGCAAATAATATCAAGAATCAACTTTCTAAAAAACTTAAGCTATTAGGTGATGTTTCATGAATGATTTTAATCTTTAACACAACCCCTCATACAAAAGTCATTTAGGTTTGAAGTGTGGACGATGTTAAGGATCAATTATTCCAAAAGTTTAGGTCGTTAAGCGAAAGCTTATGAAAGACTTTATATTTTTAATTAGTTCTCTCACACGAGCTTTTTGAGCTTGAAGCATAAACAATACACATGCCTATTTTACTTTGTAGTGCAATCATCTTTATTTTTTTTAAAAAAATCAACCAAATTGCTATACGAAATTATTTAATACTCTATTGGTTAAAAACCCTAGTCGTTCTCTCAACCTCCCATTTACTTATCTTTTCCTTTTTTCTCATCCACCGGATGGGGTGGTTTGGGCCATTTTTTGGCCTAGAATCACCCATCTACATCATTTTTCTCTCATTTTATCTAAATAAGTGGTTTTTCCACATAGATATGATTTTTCTTTTATGTTTTTTCATGTTTCCGTCGTCTTAGTGCGACGGTGTTTTGTTCGTTGTCTTGATGCGGCGTCGTTTGGTTTCTCGTCTTGTCGCTGTGGTTTCCCGTCTTGTTGCGATGTTCGTTTGATTCAAATTGGTAGATCAGTTTCGATCAATTACAGATTCAATCAAGAGTTGGGTGTCCACGTTACAAATCAGGATGCATGGGTATTCCGACCACTTTGATTTTGTCACATTTGTAGGCATTTTGCCGTGTTATGTTATTAACCTGAGTGCTGTGAGTTTGTTCGCAGATTTATCCTTTTCTATTTTTAGCGATGTTGAATTTGTGTTGTTCTCGATGTATTTTACCAATTTGAATGAATGAATATCTTTTTTAGTAAAAAAGAAATACTCTATTGGTTGTTGTTTTGATTTTTGTGGGTCCACACTTAATTTGTTAAACAATAATTCTAAAAGGAAAAAAATGCCGTTAAATGCTCGATATGAGCGTTAGCAAAACCTTTATATTAACTTATCGATGTCTCCATCTTAGTTGTTTCATCACCGTTTTAAACTCCATATTAATTGTTTAACGCTGATTGGATATCATAAAGTAATGACATCTCATTTCTCAGAATGAGTAATTCTTAAGTAGACACGGTCTATTATAGACACTTTATTCAACAATTGACATGTGCAAAGTCACTTTTTAGAGATAAGTGTATTCATAACATGACCTACAAAACCTTACACATATTTTTTTCCGAGAGTTATTTATTAATGGTGTAGCTTTATATTAATTCTTGCATTGATGCCGTCAGATACATATATATAGTTTAAAACTTTATTTATTTATTGTAACAAAAAAAAACTTTATGTACTTACATTTTTTATTGACTTTTTATATAACCTAATTTTTAAACAATTTAATCATTGAAATATATATATATATATATATATCGTACCAAATTTAAAAGTTAAATAACTATAAGTATGTAATCAAATATGATACATATTTTTTTTATACTTGAAAATTATATTACATTAGAAATTATGATATATGAATAGAGTATTAAATAATTTTGTATAAACAAATTTTATGAGTATATACCTGGTAGGAACTTTTATATCCCTTTTCACTTTCCTTGAAGAACTTTAAAACGATATCTCACGGTTGAGATTCGAATCCTTTAAAAGGCACAATTTTTAATATTTTATTTTCTTATCTATCGTACGTAATCTTTAATTTTTATCTGTGAGTGTATGATACACAACGGAAAGGGTAACTCTCGTTTTTTCTTTAACACCATGCATCTGCTACTTGATGAAGGCATAATTCAATCTAAAATTCTTACGCCCATTACAAAAGACTTTATAAGTGAAACCAAATGATATGTTGTTTTGTCTATCACAATTTATATATCGCTTAATATCTAAAATACATGTTGGATTAAGGGCTTATTATTAGGCGAAAAATTATAGATGATGCAACTTTATTTTTTTATAATTTTTTAGAATTACATCTAGTATTAATGAGCTATATCGTCATAAGTCGAGATGTTAAGCACAAGAATTTTAAAAGAGAGAGACGCTGATGAAATAAAGCCAATAGTAGTCAATAGTATGTACATAAATTTTGGATGAGATAGCTAGATTTAATTCCTTGCAGTAAAATCTAATGGTAAGAGATATGTATGTCAGACAAGTTCCTTTGAAATTGTTTTCAATTTTATAGAATAAAGGATATGATTGATTCATAATGTTGGAAACATACATCTAGTTTTTATGGATCTTTATCTCTGCTCAGTAATTGATGCAGTACTAGTTTTTATGAACTCCAATTCTGGGTACGTAAACAATCACGCCAAACAGAAATTATGCAAAGACAGAAAAGGAAAATGAACAAACGCAAGAAAAATGACATAACATAGATGACAATGCACCCAGAAATTCAAGTTACACAGACTAAGCCACTAGAAGCCAAGGAAGTTCAGTTACAAAGAGAACAAAGCTAAAAGACGCTAACAGACATGCAAACCAAAAAGCAGACAAAGAAACCCTAACCCACTCCCCTCACCAAAAACGCACTTTCACACACACACACACACTGCACTCCCCCTCCTAGAGCCCTAAGGGAAACGCCAACACGCCAAGGCTGACGTGATGATCATCAACTTCTTCAGTTCACTGTTGTTGTGCTCTTCTGAACCGCCCTGCGACGGTTGTTGCTCAGCCACACCAGGAACATTCTGCGGCTGATTCCCATCTCCATGCAGAAGCCCTGGATTTCTTCCTTGTCTGCCCTCTGAGGTCTCCACCCCAGCCTCTCAGCAAATCTTATCATCCGGTTTCTCTGCTCCGGCGTGAACATTGTCCTCTTCTTCCTCCTCGGCGCCATCATCTCCACTTCGCGGTTGTTTCCGGCATTCATGAATTGCACACGTGACGCAGATGATGGGCCTGGAAATGAACTTGTATTCTGAATGTTCTCGGTTTGGGCTATGGGATTGTAAATGGTGTCTTTACGGTGAAAGCTCCTGTGACACCCGCATGCAGCACACAGCATGGAATCCTTGGTGCCGTTCTCGCCGCCTTTGAGAAATTCTCGGCACCCGTCATAGGAAACGCGCCCGAGGGAGGCTGCATGGTTGTGCTTGCACTCCTTGTACACCACCTCTTGCTCAAAAGCTGCTGGCAAATTGATGTTGATACCAGACATGGTTTTCTGAGATATGGGTATGAAAGGGCCAAGGTGTAGCTAGATGGATGTGCATTTACATTTAGTGAGAAGAGGGACTTAAATAAAAGGGTAGAGAGAGATGAGGGTGGCCACTTGGAATGGGTTCTGATGCATGCTATGACAGGTCTCAGTGTGCATCCAAGGACGTGTCTTCTGACATAAAATGAGAATTGTAATTAATTTGGATTCTTGAAATGGTAATGCATGCATCAAGGAGGATAATATCTAGGGTGGTGTAATTGCATTCCTTTTTCGAAATGAGATTGTGTCCAAATCTTGGAATCTTAATAAATGATGGGGCTTTAATTATGATATATAGTATGAATGTAATTTCTTTTTATTATATCATTTAATTATATATTATTATATTATTAAGTAAATTTTAATGTAACAATAATTATTTAAAAATGTAATTTTTTAAATAATATATCAATATATATATATATTTTATCAAGATATATAATTTAATGATAGTGTAAAATAAGTTTGCTTGACAAAAATTAAATCTTAATTGAAGAAAGGTTTTTGTCTAGATATTAAGGGTAGATTGATAATCAACACACTAAAAAACGAGTCTTCTCTATGCGTTACACAACGAAATGAGACAATTTTTTTTATATAGAAAAAAAATGATTGTAAGAATATGTTATTCCAGTATTAACAGTTACGGTGTCAGTGACATATCTAAGGATCTTGAAGGGCAGGCAGAGGTTCACCCAGATAATTGTCTCTGTAATACTCACTTAGAGGCTTTCTCTATATAGAAGCTACTCACCCATACCCGCTAGGCTCAATAAGAGATTTCCTTAGAAAAGGATGACACCAAAACAAAACTATTCTCCAAGAGATTCGAACCTGTAAACAAGGGCAGAACTAGGATATAAATCTTTTTTTTTTGGGTGGCAAAATACACATTTAAAAGGATTAAATTTATATTTTATAAAAAATAGTGAACATGCATGGTTTTGCCCATGTGTGTGCACTTGAAAAGCATAAAGCCATAATCGAAACTATTGAGCAATTAAGTTGAGCCAACAATTTTCTTTCAGTACACAACTCTTGGTGTCAATGGGGCAAGGTGGGGATGGTGAGTACTCCTCCACTCTCCGTCCCCACCCCCTATATTTCTCCCTATTCCCATCATCGATCTTTGTTGTGGGGAGCTTTCTTCTTCCGTCCCCACGGATCCCCGCAGATCCATACGGGAATTTTGAAAATTCATAAAAAAATTATAAAATTACAAACTAAAATCTAATAAAATTTTAAAAAAATTATATAAAATAAAATTATTAAATTTAAAGTTAAATCATAACAAGTTCAAACTTAAATAGTATAATCACAATATTCAAATTAAAAAAATATATATGAAAAAACCAAAATATTATTAGTATTTATGATATATAATATACATAATAAGAGATATATATGTAATCTGCTTGAGATAAGGATCCCACGGGACGGGGGGTATGATCCCCGTCCACATCCCCGCATCACCTTCAGGGGGATTTTGCCCCCCGTCCCCGCCCCCGTGGGGACAAAAAATTGAGCAGCTCATTTGTGCTACTACCCACTACATACATGGGAAGCACCACTTCTACCTATGCGTCTATGCCAATAGCAAATCAGAAATTAGTACATGATGGCTGCAGGCAATTACGGATTCTTTTGCATCTGCAAAGGCAAGTAGTGTAGTGATGGCTATAATTAAGAGTCATTGCAAAAGCCTTTGTCAGCAGCGGATGCAGCTGGTATTGAAGGATTTTTCCCCTTATCCTTCCAATTACCTGCAAACTCATCCTATGGTGCAGTATATGAAAAACAATGTTTTTGCTGCTAAATGAGATGCAGAGTTTCATATTTTATCACTTGACCAGGTACCTTCTGTTCTATCTTAAACTCATCGTTTGTTTAAGTCTTTATTCTTCAAGTCGTTTTCATCATCTAGTTACTGCATAAAATCTCCCTTTTATAGTTCTTTGTTATCCCCTGCTTTGTGTGTTCTTGCTGTGCATACTCTGCTTTTAAATTCAAGTCTTATTTCTTTAAACTTTCGGTATTATTCTCTTAACCCACTTGCTTGCAAGTGGTTTTGGGTGTTCCTTGTTAGCTGATTTTACTTAGGCATTTCGATTAAAAATTTGACTCAACTCATTCTCATGTCTATTTCTTCTATTCTATGTATAAACAAATCAAATATTAATCACTCAAAAATATACACAAAAATGAGCCATATAGTCTTTGAGACTCGAGTGGTGTAAGACTCGAGTACAAACTTCAAACCCTGTTTGCTGGTTATTATGAAAGAAATTTTTTTTAGGTATGTACTCCATTAAACATTAAATATTTACATTTATAATATGATTCACATAACATTATACATATTTAATATTAAATAAATTGTCTATGATAAATAATACTTACCCAAGATTATAAATAAAGTGTATGTATAGTGCAATTCATACATAATTCTCATGTGACAATCATGCATGAATTGTGGCAGCGTAGATTCTTTAAATAAATATTTTGTTGAAATATATGTTAATAGATGATTTTTGGTATAGTGGTTGACTGAGCATTGAGTTTTCCAAATGTTATGAGGTCGATTTCCAGCACAAGCTTGCTCCTCTAATGAGTTAGTAACTAGGTGTTGAAACATTTGACCAGTAAAAAATTAAGAATAGTTCACACCTATTCAACAAAACATTTACTTAAAGGTATGTCTATATAGATATATATAAGGTATTTAGTTGTGGTCATAAACTATTTATTAAAGGGGCGCTTATTATTATTCATTATCCAGTGAAGAAAATATTTATTATTTTCAACTCATAAGTTAATTTTTATACTTAAGACTACGAAATTGCTTTTTATATATATATATATAAATGTATGGAATATATATATATATATATATATATATATATAAATAAAAATGTATGGAAAGCTTCACCAATGAGTCAGGCTTGGATTTAACAATTTCATAGTCTATCAATCAGGGTTGATTTAATTGATAAGGATCCTAACACTTTACAAGTAATAATACTTTACAAGCAATAATAGTAAATGCCTTCAATAAGGATTTGAATTTTTTGAAGCGAGAAGTGTACTTTAAATAATAAATTATAAAATGATAAATATTGATAAATGAGCAAATTAAGGAAATAAATTTTCGTATATGCATAATTTATTGTATAAGTGTTTATATTTTATAAAATTTTAAATTATTAATTTTTTTATCAATAATTATCATTTCATATTTTATCTTCTACTACGCACCATCACTTTAGAGAATTTTCTTTTAATAAATAATTACTGATCACTATTAAATGCCTTTTATATATATATATATATATATATATATATATATATATTTGACTTGCCTTGAAATAAATGTTTTGTTGAATAGGTAGGTGTACCAACTAAATTTATTGGTTAAATGATCCAACGCCTAGCTACTTATTTATAGGAGGAGTTGTGTACCCTTATTTAGGTCTCCTGATAAAACTTCTTTAGAATTTTTTTAGGGCTTTCCTAGGACGATCGACTTGGCCTTTGGTAAATAGCAAGTGGTCACCTTAGATTGCTCCATAACCACTGACCTAAAACAAAAAATTTGGACTGATCCATCAATTTTTCACAAGCACGATCAAACAAACATTTGAACTAGGTAGACGATTCATTCTTTCAGCCGGAAAAGGGAAATAAAGAGGTACATGATTCATTCCATAAATGGTTTAAAAGAAGACAAAAAAAAAAAAAGAGTAAAATTTCAATAATATACTTTTTTTTTCCTTGTACGAGTATCACAACACCCTTTTAAATATGAAATTAATTTCATATGAAATACTGAGGCCATCCTTCACAATAATATTTTCTCATAGCCTTGAACTACTAACATTACATAGACTCGCTGAACTTAAGCATACTTAAGTCACTTTTTGTGAGTTATACTTTTTTTCTTATACTAAAAACAAGGTATGTAGAGTTTCGGTGAGTGAGATTTTATATTATTTTCCCCACACTTTCCTTGCTCGCAAGAATTCAAAGCAAAGGGTAACTAGAATGGTCATTATGTCATCCATAAAGAGACACGTAATGATTACAATTTGCAAGTGAAATTCTATGTAAAATAAATTTTGTTTATGCTCATTGGATCCCTCTCATGCAATTCGGTTCCACCTATTTGATTTTCGTCTTTCTATTGTTGTCTTTTGGATAACATGCTTTTGGTTGAATGATACAATTTTCTTATTTGGTATAGCCTAGTGAAAAAAATAATCCTTAAAAAGACAAAGTGAATACAAAAAACTATATGCCCTCCTGTGGAGAGGCTGAAACAGTTTTTTTTTCCTGTGCAGAAGAAAAGAATAAAAAGATTAGCTCCTGACAAAGGTGGGACTGGGCCACGAATATCCCTGTACCTTTTTAAACTAATACTGTTTGAGTTTGGGAACGTGATTGTTAGAAACTCTCACAACAATGACAAATCTTAAAATTAAATTTTTGACTCAACACTTAAAATTGAAATTACTTAAACTCTCACAACAATGACAAATCTTAAAATTAAACTTTTGACTCAACACTTAAAATTGAAATTACTTACTATTCCAACCAACTGCTTGTTGGTTATACCCAAAGGAGGATCAGTGCAAATCATCCAAGAATCGTCATGACGTGAACCCCATTTAGCTAAATATTCAGCACAAAAATTACCCTCCCTTAGAACATGAGAGAAGCGGAGAGGCTGAAACAGTTCACAATATTTTCGTTTACACTTGTTAAAAATTAAACCTTTGAGGACATTTATGACAACAGAGGAAACCAGATAAAAAGAAAGGGAAAATTTTTAAAAATAAAAATAAATGGATGAAAATGAAGACACGTTCAAAGATATATTTTAATTTTACTGATTTGTATTTATTCTTTATTATCTATTAAACCGAGATAGAACATACTGACTTGTTAGGACAACAATTGAACAAATTGTGAAATGCAACTTTTGAAACAATGGCAGCAGACGGCCATATTCTTCTCTTAAGCATAGGAGGTCTCTTCCACCTTAGAAACCATCAGAATCACAACATCATGATTCAAAATTCATAGCTTTTATCAAGCTTGCTGAGAACTCAGTCTGTTGAGCCACTATAGCTACCAGGCGCTGTACCAATAATTGTTTAATAGTACCTGCATGATCATGGTTTCACTAAAACACTAAGTCTAAAGCTAGAAAGCAAGATTATGTTTACACCTTTCACTAAAAGTGTATTTTTGTAGTGCAGCGACCAAAGTATTTCCCAAGTCATTCTTCCAACTCTACATGATTGAACAGCCTTTATGTAACTTTTGGAACGATATCTTCACCTACAAACCCAGAAAATAGCCAAAATGAGGAAGCAAAGACATGCCCATTTCTTGCAATTGGGAAAAAATAAGAATATGCAATGGCTTGCCCATCTTCCAGGACAAAGTATATCAATATCCACAAACAATACATATAGGTCAAGCACTAAAAAGATGTGCATTTCAATCAAATAAGTTCAGCAAACATTACGTTATGGACAAAAATTGCCTGTACCACTACCGCCTACCTGTGGTATTGAAAATTTAAGATATATTCCTTTGACTGTCAGTAATGAAAGAACTCAACAAAAATGCACCTCCTCCAACATTAACACATGATTCTTCAAGTAATATTTTTAATTTTATTTTGAATGCATGCAAAACAGCTAACTAAACCTATAAAATAAATATCGACTACTATCATTACTCTGTGAATGACAAATATGACAGATGCCCTTTTAATCGACTCATGCCTATATTGGATTGTGTATCTAAGTTTTTTGTGTTCACATCTCATTATTTTTAAAGCAACTATTATCCAGCCTGACTAATAATAATGTTTAATGTTAGCATGTGAATATGCAGCATTTCCCTTATGCAGTGTATTGCATCATATAATGTTGAGCCTCTTGACTTGTACACAGCCTCTTGACAGTGAGTGATGACGTTATATGCCTACACTAAGCTACTTGAAGGAAGCATACTACGCTTTTCCTATCCAAGAGACCTCTCCTCTCCTAAAAGGAAACTTTTCCTGTCATATATCACCAAACCAAATATACTGTCTAGGTAATTTTAAAGGACTCAACCACATGGCCCAGAAAAGATTAAGCTCTAACTTATACCTCATGTACCTCGAAGAACTCACTTGTCTGACCTATGTGAGACTTGGATGTAACATATTCCTTCCCACGTAGACTACACATAAATCTTTTTACTGAGTCTAATTTTACCACAACATGTGATATTAAAAGAGAAAAGCTGAGAATGAATAACATTTTCCACATAGGCTAAAAAAGGTGTGCAAGGTTATCAGTTTTAGTGGTTCCTATTAGAGATAAATTACGATTAAAGTGATTAACATTCTTGTGAGTCATCGACATTTACACAATCACAGTTCTCACAATTAGCATTTCTCTTTTCCTCATCCAGAGACTAAGATCTTTGAAGTTCATCGCATTTCATCAAAGCCAATACTGACAATCTGATAAGTAGTTAATGAAATCAAGCATACTACAAGCTCTTCCTATCCGTGAGACTTCTCCTTTGGAAAGAAAAAGAAAATGATTTTTTCCTCTATATTAGATCACCAAACCAATAAAGTTTCCTCAAGCTTTATGCCATTACCCAAGTAGTCACTGTCTGCTTTATGAAAATTATGAAGACCTCAATTACCCCATCCATGAGAGGTTTGCTTGAACAGATTCTCCTCAGATATAGGGTACACAAAAATACTCGGAGCAGAGTATATAAGATATTCAAAGGAAAAATACAATCAGAATAGGCTACACAATCTGCAACGTTATCATTTTTGAGGATGGCCTATTGAAGATAAAAAACATTATCTATGTACTTGACATTCTTAAAGTGAATTGTGAATATTCACATGACCACCAATTCTCACAATTAGCATCCCTCCCTTTTCCTCCAAATTTGAGATAAAGCTCTGTGAAGTTCATTGGATTTAATTGAAACATATATTGGCAGTTTAGTAAGTCGTTGACTCAACCAAGCATCAATCCTTAGATTAGACTAGTAGACTTGATTACCAACAAAGAAACAGATTCAGTAATACAGGTGCTATGACACAAATGCTTAGGCAACACTTTACCTTATAAATTTGTCAAAAACAGCAATCAACTCTCTCTTATGCTCCTGCTTGGCACTTGCTGTCACAAAGGCACAAAAGAAATCAATGAGGTTGAAATCATCGCAGAATTTACTTATTAGATCTACACACAATCATGCAGATACAATGTAGCAAAAAAAAAAAAAAATCCAGCTAGAGATAGTCAGTAACTTCAGCAAAGTTGGCTAGTTGAATAAGCAATTGATAACTTTTTTGTTTATCACCAAATGTAAACCATTTTTGCTTCTTATGCAGGATCAGAAAAAATGGTAAATGTTGAGCTAAGAGCCTAAGACATATTCTAGAAAGCAAATATAAGGAAAAGAATGATGTCAACAGGGTTGAATCTTGAATGAGACTCTTTTACCAATATACAAAAATGTTCAAGAAATTTATGTCAATAAAGAAAACACACCTTTAAGAATTCCAACTTGAAAGCTTTGGCAGGAGATCCATTCAACAAGAAGGTTAAGACCTCAACAGGTATAGTGATGGAGCAGGGTTCATGTGGCACTTTCACTTTTAAAATTTTCGTTCCAGTAAAAGGAGAAGGATGATGCAATGCATCAGGAAACAGGGAAAGATTCTACGCAAGAAGACAAAGAACAAGAAGAAATCCATTTGAGATTGACAAGCAACAAATCTGTTCCAATAAATATAGAAGAACATAAGCAAAGTAGATTATACAATTTATACTTACACTTATAGTTTCAAAAGATAAAATTACAGTCTTTGCACCGCCAAGTGCCCGAAACATATCAATCAAATGAGAAATGAACTTTCTTTGTGCTTCTTGGTTGTTCGTACCAAAGAGATAATAAGCAACGGCAACATCAAGGTCTACTCTTTCAATGGAGGGAAGGCAAGGAGCGGAGAATCTCAGAATATGGGAGTCAATAAAATTGAAAGAAGTGATTTTTGTGGAAGAAAGCACAATCTTACAAAATGGGCTTAAGTTTCGCATGTGTTCCATACTTGATATTGTCAAGTGGGTAAGTTGAGGAGCAGATATCTGAAAGATTATAACTCTAGATGGAATTCGACAATCACTTATCAGCAAATTGTTCAAATTGATAAAGCCCTTAAAAGGGTCAAAGGAAATATCTCCATTTATTATGAAGGAGCACTTGACAAGATGTAAAGTGGTCAAGGTAGCAAAATCCAAGAACTTGGGTAGAATGATTAACTCATACAATTCAAGGGTTTTCAAGGATTGGCAAGAGAAAAGAAGGGGCAAATCATCGACAATGCGGGGAAAATGGAGACTAAGATATTGGACCCGATGAGCAATGACATGGTCAATGACCCTTTTGACAAGGGGCACAAAAAGATCACGGCTATCAATGCACATTTGAATAGAAGAGTAAATGGGGTTGGAGATATCGAACCAGAACCTGCAGAGGGTGAGAGGAACATCTCTGCGAAAATCAAGGAGATTGAGAAGGAAATTGGCAAAGGAAGCGTAGGAACGAAAGGAGTCACTATCGATGTTGAGGGTGGGAAGGTAAATCCAAAGGTATCTCCATCTTCTGCTAAGAATACTGGTTTGAACAGCAACCTTTGTCTCCAGAAAGGAAAGAATGTGTTGAAGGATTTCATCGGGTAGACTGCTAAGCTTGTCCTCCATTTCTTCTCTTTCTCTTTCTCTTTCTCTTCCTCTTTCATCAATCAGGGTCAGGGTGAGGGTCAGGGTGGGTTCTAACTAATTTCTATTATTTTTGTTTTTGGTTTTGCTGAATAGTTTTAATATTCTATTCGCTAATGATATAGGTAGGGATTTAAATGAGGAATGTGGTAATGAGGATATTTTCTTCATCAACTTCGTTCGCGTGATAATTTTATCAATTTTAACATTTTAAACTTTAAATTCTCAATAATATTTTTCATTTATTTAATCATAACACCATGAATAGAAATGACTCATTTGTAAGTTGTAACGTTATAGTTGACGTAACAACAAGACCATTTTATGTAAAATATATGTTTTTGGCTTTTTGCTGAAAAGTTGTAATATTTTATCAGCGAGTAAGGAATTTTTTCTGTCAATTTGAAACTCTCATTACCCTTATATAAATTAATTCTTTCTTTTATGTATTGCAATAAGGTTCAAACTAAGTAGGTAGGAGCAGACAATTTTAGCTACTCAAAGAATTAACATAGTAATTAAAGAGATGTGTTTCTTTTCTTAACAATTCAAGTTCGAAAGAAATTAATTATTAATTTATCTAGAAATACCAGATTAATGTCTTAAAATTTAAGAAGAATTTAATTTCAATGTAAAAGTTAGCTCATATATATATATATATATTGTTCAAGCATAATTTATTGAATAATTAGATTAACACCCTATAAAAAATTATATTATATCTAATAAAAATTAATATGTCATAAAATTATTATTTAAAGAAATTATGGTTACTTAAGTGTAAAATAATAATTTGTTTGATAAATATTAATTGAATCTAACAAAAGATAAAGAAAAATAGTCAAAGAAATAATTAGACATTGTGTTTTAAAGAATTAGTAATTTTTCACCAATATTTATTTATTTAAATTTTATTAATTAAGTTGTGTTAAAAAAATTGAGATAAGAAAAATTCAATCTTTGATGATTAATTAATTGATATTTATAATGACATTAAGTGATTCATGAAATTGATATTGATTAATTGATTGATTTACAATTATGACATTTAATTAATGAAGAAATAATGTCAAATAAAAATTAAAAAAAAAATAAAAATAATTTTTTTAAAAATTAGCATAAAAAGAAACAATTAATATAAATAAAATAAAATCTCATGTATCTCGTATAATCATTCAATTATGAATAGTATGAAAATTTATTAATAAATAACTAACTTTATATTTTTAAATTATGAGATCTATCATATTATTAAATGTTAATATTTACTAGAATTAGGATAATTATATATCTATTTAAAATAATAAGGTTGTCTAAAATTACAAATAATAAGTAATAAGGTTGTCTAAAAATACAAATATTCTATTTAAATATAAAATTTATTATAATAAAGATAATATATTAATAATGTAATTATACTTGATGATATAAATTTTAATTTTGAAATTGAAAAAAATACTATTAAATTATTCATAAAAATATATTAATAAATTAATAAAAAAAATAAGATGATGTAAATTTTAATTTTTAAAATAATACATTGGCGTAATCTTTAAAGTAACACCATTAATAATTTTGATTTTAAAAATTAAAAAATAAATACACTATTATCAAAAATAAAATAAAATAAAATCAATTATAATTTAAATTTAAATTGGATGTTAATTGAGGAATCATAACACATGGGATCAGTGCAAGTATCTCTCCGAATTCAGACTGCAGGCAATCTTGTTTATTATGGACAATCCATTCATAAGTCACACGTATTACAGAAATCCACTATTAATTTAGGTATAATAATAGTCTTTTGGTTCGGTAACTAATTAAAGGGCGTTCACAATTAAATACATGCTCACCAAAATAATACAATAAGTAGAGATATGACAATTTATTTTAAAAATCTAAAACATGAGTATATATTACAACCTATATTAAACTAAATTATTAAAAATTTATATATACATAAAAATTAATATAAAAATATTAAAAAAAAATCTAACAAGCTCCAATGTCTTAATCCATTTTACAAAATTTAAAACCAACTTTTATTATTTCAAAATATTTGTTTACGTTTGAAAACACATATTGAATGCATTTTATATGTTTTAAAAATAATTTTACCCATTTTATCTGCTTTCGGCCAAACAAATTTAAAACAGACGAGATACCTATATACAACAATATTCAATATGCAAATAGGGATACGATGGATAGAGATGTTAAAATAGGCCGAGTTGAATCGGCCACTCTAAATAAGTAAATAAAATAAAATATATGAGTTAGGCTAATAAAATACTAATTTGTTTAAAATTTGGCCCGATTCAATTTTAAGTTGGTTCGATGTGGGCTTGGTCAGCCTGCAAGCTCGATATAAAATGTTATTTAAGTTATTTTAAAATAAACGTCCATCTATTTAAGTTTATTTAGATGTTATTTTAAAACAAAATATCAATCCATGATTAGTAATAATTAAATTGAAAATTTTAAATACAAGTTAATTTAAGTTTTTTAATACAAGTTAATTAAATAAATTATTTGACATTATATTTTTTGGCATTAATTATAAAAAAAGAGTAAAGGACCTACTAGTTTGAATATTTTGCATAGGGCTAGGCTAATAATTTGCTAGCTTGAAATAAAATTAGCCCAATTTAGATCAAATTTGGCTTTGCTCATAACAGTTCGGTTCAAATTGACACCCCTAAATGATGAAAAATTTATAATATACTTGGATAAAACCTAATGCCAAACTTATATCTATTGAAGCATGTGCCAATAAGATAAGAGTAATTCTACACAAGCAGAAAAATTAATCAGAATTTGTGAAGATCCAATAATAGTTGTTGGATAAGTCAAAATTGTAGAAATCACTCATCAATCTAAGTGTCCATAACAATACTAACTCATTCTATAAAAAAATTCTAGCTAGTATACTATTTTCCTTAAGATAAACCACTATGAACTCCAACCATTTAGCATTCTTTCACAAATATCCAACTAATAATTATTCATTAATAATCCATAACCTCTGATATAATTGTAACCATTCCTCCTCAAGATCCTTTGACGAAAAGAACAAAAAAATTATTTTTTAGAAAAACGTGAAATGGTTTTTTTAATTGATAAGTTTTTATTTTCTATCGATCAATTATCCAATTTAATGATGTATTCTTCGTAAGTTTTACCAAGATCACGATTCTATTTCAATAGACATGAAAACACATTCAGGAACAATTACTAACTGTTGAAAAGTGATTGTAAAACTATGCCAAGATGCAATCCACAAGTTTCAATTCCATGTATATTTGTACTGCTCTTTCCAGTCCAAATCCAAAATTCTCACACGAATTTGATCATGAATAATTCAAGTTTTACTAAACATCCATAGCAGCTTAATTGGTTCAAATACACACACTTGCAACCTCCAACAATTTGAAAGATCAAGCAGAAATCTAACTAAACCCAATCATCCAAATTCAAAAAGAAAATACATGAATTTTCAGAAAAACAAAGTCAAATTAGAGCCCAAAACCTCAACCACCAAACAATTGTACTAATAGTGACAAGGTAAGTTATTAGGTGAAATCCCTTCTGCCAACAGGTTTGCAAGTACTACAGCAGGTTTCCAACACCAAAGTCATTCATAGAGATGCAAAATCATACTCGGTAAAAAAAAAAAAAGGAAGTTTGCAAGGATCAACACAAAATCACCAAACTCATTCATTAAGGTGCACAATCAATTCAAGCGCCATATGAATAAGTAGTATGCTGACAAATTTGCAACACCCAACAAAGTTGCTTTATGAAGAGAACATCGACTATCGATTCCATGCGGGAGAACAGGTAGAGAATGGCAATGGTCCGTCCTTCTTCGAAGAGAAGGTCAATCGATCTGTGTATACATATACGAAATGGTAAAGCACCAAATAAACAGAAAAAAATGTGTTCACTATGAATTCAACATTTTCAGCTGATAATATATTGCACACAAAAACAATATTCATTACCTCCCATGATTGGTGAAGTAAAGATATCTGACTTACAGATATTTGAGGATTTACATGGGTAACAAACCGAAAAACTAACAAAAATAGAAGTCCATTTACGTGCTCAGTGAAGAACAAATGCAAGCATACTATTATATTTTAGTTTAGCCAAAGCACGTACTGTTAGTATTAGCTTTCTCATTCAATAGATTTAATGAAGTTGATTTATAAATTATAATTATAAATAATCTGCTAGTAGTAGTGATTATATTCAATGCGCCTTATTACTCGCTTGGTTAATTAGCATATTGCACTTTCTTTCTAGAAGGTGTTGCATTTGATAACTACAACATTACATCAGCAAAGCATGTGTATCCTATAAAAAATCAGGTCAACATTTATCTCCATTGCTATGTATTGAGGTAAAGAGGAGCATTTACAGAAAAAGTTTTCTTTCAAACAACACCACATCAGATTAATTACTTAACATAAGATCCCGTCCACATAAAAGAAAATATGCATGCTATTGAATGGTTTTCCTTCCCACCAAAAGAGAAGTTTCCTATAGATTTTGAGCTTGCTAAAACAGAAATGAAAAGGCAAATAATAGCACTCAATGAAGTTAATCATAAATGCGTAGATTTGGCTGAGTGGTACCTAGAGGCAGATAATGTCAGCCGTCAGGACGCTTTAATTAAATCAATCGTCAATCCCAAGATCAATTCAACTTGTTTACCAGTACAAAGGATTAAATTAGTGAGTGTCACCAAATAAATGTAGCAGACAATTTACCTTGTAAGTTCATAAAAATCGATGATGATCGACGTTGAATCTCGCTAGCTCATGCTTGTCTGCTTACAGAAGCACCAAGTTATATCATGGAGATAGAGGTTGTTCCGAATTAAATCAAGTAGTTAACATGCAATGATGGGAAGTATAGTATAATATTTCAAATAGTACTCATGCACACAAACTCGTGGCCATTAATATTAACAATGCCATTACATACAACCGGCTAATATTATATCAAAAGAAAGCACTAATATTTGATAGAAGCAGCACTATCTAACTAATGAGTACCGACATCAAAATGGATTTGTATCTTTAAAGTGGGGTTTTAAACTACAATTGAATTATTATTATGAGAAAATTAAAAAGTTTATTATTGTAAATTTATAGATTTCTATCAGGTTCGTTATAATTATACTTTATAAAAATTTAAGCTATTAATATTTTCATCAACAATGATTTATTTTGCACTTTATTCTTTTAGCAAGAAAAATGGTAGTAAGTATATGTTATTCTTGCGAGAGTGACATGTCTGAGATTTAGAATGATAAAAAAGGGAATTGCTTCTAAGATACTCACCTAGAGACTTTCCTCATATGAAGGTTACTCACATGTAATCATTGGGCGCTAGGGGATCTCTGTAAGAATGGATATCCACCAAAGTATGACTAATATCTAAGGGGGGATTCGAACCCATGCACTTGAAGAGTGCAGAGAACCTTATCTGAAACCTTTAAGCCAACCTACTTTGGCTATTTTGCATGATATTTTATAAAGTGCATTATGCACTTTAAAATATCCTAATCCTGATCAGAACGTTTTTTAAATGAGATGACTTCTACTGTTTTCCTTATGTCCTTTTTAGGGCAACACCATGAAGATCATGTGCTTTGCTAGACAGAGAAAACAATTGATAGTATAGAGAGAATAAGCTAAATGATAGGGAGTCTGAATCTCTAACATTATGCTTAACAATGCAAAGTTAAATTCACGTCATAGCATGTATCTATGCATGTATTTATTAGTTAATAATTCCATTAAATGTTTTGGGGTTAAATTGATTATAATGGATATCAAAGAGTGTCTTGCGTATCTATCAATGGGCTTGTCATTCAAGTAAGCCAAACAAATTAATTAAATTAAAGTGAATTTCATTAGAGTGTTGAGTGTTCTTTTTCTATTATCTCAAACATTATGGTCACAAACGAATGAACAATATATTGCTTCGCTTACCCTTGATGATTGCCTAGGTCTATAGTGATTACTTTTGCAGATGGAGAGCCACCAACTAAGTAGTCGAATAAAGGCTGCGGTAAGATGAAAGACTTCTCTGGCACTTTTAGCTTTAAAATCTCTAATCTTTTGAATGGTGAAGGCAGACAGCTGAATGCATCCGATATCATGGACAGAACCTAGGCAATATACAAAAAAGTAAGAAAAACATGTTCAAACTTGGATTATCATGATTTTGCGAATAATTATTTTTTGGATATATTGAACAACTGATAATATGAAACGAGTCTCATTTAGATGAATTACCTCTTGGGAGCTGAAGGACAAGGTAACAAACTTGGCATTGCGAAGCCCTTTAAGCATATTATTCAACTTATTTAGATGAATGGCTTCCAAAGTATTAAAACAGGTCAAATCAATGTCCACTTTTTCTAAAAGGGGAAGGTCTTTCATAGAGAAATCGTGCAGCCAATACTTGAATTTAAGGTTGATAACTTGTAGCTCCGGTGTAGAAAGCACAAATTCTAATTTTGAGTTATTCAGGTAATTATACCCTATTTTCGAAATTGTCAAGCTTGTAAGTTGTGGGGCTGATATTTCAAACGAATTGTAGCTACGCCAACAACCGTTCAAGTAAAGCATGCAATGATGGAGCTGCAAATCCTTCAAGTTGGGACAGCCAGTAAAAGGACTAAGGTTGACATTTTTTATACTCATACCAGTAAACGAGCAAGAATCAATCTTTAAACTTGTCAAAGCAGCAAAGTTCAGATAGTCTGCTGGTAAGGTGTTCAGTGCCGTAGCTACCCTCTTAAGCTTGAGAGTTGTCAAAGATGGCGAAGCAGAAAGACATGGAAGCAACTCAAGTTCAAACCCATCCATTGTTAGGTGTTGGATGCCATGGGAAGCTACATACTTAACAACCCCATTCAAGATCCGGGGAGAGTAATAGTTGTAACCAAGTTCACAGTGGGGGACGTCGATAGACGAATCTCTACGAGACAGGACATGGTTCATAAATCCCTCGAAAGATCTGGGGCTACTGAAGTGTTTTGGGTCAAAATTAAGGAAGGGAAGGGAAACCCAGATGTACCTCCACTGTTTGGATAAAACACTAGTTTGGACTATGAACTTGGTGTCGAGGAAGGACAGGATGTGATGGATTATCACATCAGGGAGATTGCTTAGCCTGTCAACCTCCAAATCTCCATTGCTCTTGCTCATCGAAGCGGTCTTCTTCTCCTTCTCCTTCTTGTTTTTCGTCATCTTGCTTTTCTCCTAGCTGTACGTGGCGCAGTTTAAACTTAAACCCTTTGATTCCCTTTTGCTGCCTGAAATTGAAATTTTGATTTTATTATTAATATTATTATACTTTTTTATATTCCTAAATATTAGAATATAGGTAATCAACTAATAATCTATAAAATTTTAATTTCTTACCAATTTCATCCTATACCAAGTATTTGTTAATATTTAAACAATTATTTTATTCCCTATATCTATCTAAATTTATGTCTATACTATATATAAAATTATGTATATCAAAAAATTATTATTTTCCTAAATTGTCTCTAATTAATTATATATTTTTTTGTATTCATAATATATATAAAAACATTTATATGGTAACATAAATTTTTCTAAATTATCCTTAATTATTATTTATTGTTATATACTCTACTATACTATATTAAAATTAAGTGCGTACGTGACAAAATATTTTTCCTAAGTTATCCCTAATTAATATTACCATAAACTCAAAATTTACTCTATTTGCATTATGATCTTTTTTTATAAAAAAAACCTAATTTATCACCTAAACCTTTCTACATTAATCATTAATGAAATTAACAATTTTTTTAAAGTGAATTTAATCTTCCAAGTGACCATGGACAAGTGAATGAGTTAATTGCTGTACAATTCTAAGTTTTCAAGAGAGATAAAAATAGCAAAATAATAATAATTAGATGATAATTGATCTTTAAAAAATTGTGAATATAATATTTATAATTCAGTAAATAAATATTAAAACAAAATATTAAGTGTGCCTCTGAAATATTTTATATGAAATATAGAAATTAAAATTATTATAAATATATTTCTTTGTTAATAGAAAAATAATAGAACTCACCAGAAAAAAAAACTAGAGAAAGTATAAATTACATTTTTTTCATATTTTATCTAACTCATTTTTATTTACTTAAACCCAAAGTTCATTCCCTTCCATAATAAGCACTCACTATCATGAATTAGCACAAGAGGATGAAATAGGAAAGAGAAATTTGGAAAAAATATTCTGATGTTAGTATTGAATTAAAATTTGTTATGATATAATAAATTCAATTGAAATTACGCACGTATGTAATAAAATAAATTCAATTGACTTATAATTAAACAGAATATAAAGTTATTCCAGTAAATTTGCACTAGTTAGTAACTATACGAATAGTAATTTTAGCATTATGTCTTTAATATTTGTATTTATATCAGAGTTGGATTAACTTTTTTAAATAAAAACTTAATACAGGGGACTATTCATCAAATGAAAATTCAAATTAAGGGTGTGTTTATAGGTTTTGAAAATAAAGGGGGAAAAATGTAAGTTTAAGTTTTGAGAGAGGAGTGGGACGTATAGGGTGACTCAAGAGAATTTGTGGTCTAAAGCTAAATTTTAATGAGGCATTTAATTTATTTAATAAAAATAATATAATTTTTTTTTGCTTTTTGAGATGCAAAGTTACTAATTACATTTTATAATCAATTTCTTCTAACATTTCTTTTTCAATTGATAATATATTTAATTCATTTAATTTTTTTTGAGACATTATTTATCTTAAATAAGATTTTATTAGATTCAAAATCACTTAATGGGAGTACTTTAATGAAAATTTATTGCTTTAATGATTCTCAACAAAAAATGATTTTATTTCATTTTCTAGCTTAAATATGAATAAAATGCAAGATGAATTTAAGTGTTATTGAAAATGATATTGGAAAAAGTCAAAACCAACAATAAGTAAGGTAGAAGAAAATGACTTTTTGGTGAAAGAGTTTGGCAAGAGCAATAATAGTGTACTACGTGCAATTCATCAAAGAAAGCAATAATCTCTACAACATCAACTCTTTCAATTAAGTATTCTGGTTTGACAAATGAGAAGAATGTTATTATTTAGCCTATCGGTAAAGATCAATCAATATTGTTGGCAACAATCAAGAAAATAAGAGTGAAAGCGATATTTTTTTTTGGTTATATAAGGAAAAAATTGAACATTATTGTGTTGAAAAAAATGAAAAATAAAGATGAGTGACTCATTAATTACTCAATAGGTGATTTCATATAAATAAAATAGGGAGAAATTCGATGATTGTGAGAAAGTGAATATGTTATAGTTAATTAATTAATATGAATAAGATTTATTATACATCAAGTTAAAAAAGTTAAAAGCCTTAATTTATTATGAATAAATATAATTATATAAATTATAAATATAATATTATTAAATTATGCCTTTAGTGGCCTTTGGGCTCTAGGAGGTCCTGCGTGTATGTATAAGTATTTTACTCTAAAAGAATAATATATCAACTATTTATTCATACTTATAGTTTATATTAGAAGGTAAGGAATGATATAAGTGTGCAACTGAAAAAAGAAAAAAGAATAAAAAATTATGTTAATGTTTAGTGTCATAGATTAAAATATATAAATATAATTTTTTCAATATAATTTTTAAGAAGTGTAATATTAAGCCTCATTATTATGGAAACACAACTTCAATCCAGTTACGTACAGGTTCCTGTTCTTCCATGTGGAACTTAACCCTATCACGACAATCTTCAGACCAACCCCTGCCTATAGTCAGTTTATCAATCAATGAAGGTCATGATTATCATCTAAATAATTGACAACCTGAAGTGCTCAATTAAAGCAAATATTGAACTTTATACAAAAAAAAAGAAGCAAATATTGAACTCAAACTGCATGTTATAATTAGCGGAAACATCCACACCTCGATTCTGTAATGACCATAATTATATTCTCTCCTGATAGAATATGAGGCAGTCACCTTCCTTCGACTCTTTCTCGAACAATTTGCACCCAGCAGCCTCTGTCTACGACTGGCTTTCTGTAAGCTGTCCTCCGAGTGATGCAGTGAAGCACACGCCTTTTACGTTCAAACCCGCATATCTAACTCTCAGTTTCACATAACATGATTGACTCATTAATCTAGAAAGGCCCGGAGATGGTGCAGCTGTTTCTTATATGGGAAAGACATTATCTGTGGTTAACATCTGCTTTTCTCATAAGCTTTCTGAAGTTTCTGATGTGAATGAAGCCATGAGCCATGAGCTGAGTGATGATGAAGCAGAGATGGATCTGAAGACCTCGCCTCACATATTCATAGCTGAAAATAAGTGGCGCTGTCCCCATCATTTATTGTCCACGTAGTGCTACTATTTTATTAACGGTTAGATTTAATTTAAATTTTATTATTTTATAATAGAGTTTAATTTTGATCTATTGCCGGTGTAAAATTTGTTTACATTGTCACTCAATCATGTATCGTCAACTCATTAAAAAAGTTTGACTATTATAACAACTACCTCAAAGTCTAAACTTTTAATGATATGTCATTACATGATTGGATGACAGTGTAAAAATTTTTTATACTGACAGTAAATTAAAATTAAATCATTTATACTATATGTTGAGAAAGATGACTTGAGAGGAGTGAAAATTAAAAAAAATGAAAGTAAAATTTATTAAATTAAAATTTATAATTATAAGAGTGACTTATATAATCTTAGAGTTGTAACTAAATATATAATTAATCACACTCAATTAACTAATCACTAACTATCAAACCATGTATGGTAATAATATATTTAATGATATATATTATTATGTTGTGTCATATATAATGTTTTTAGTGAAGTAATGTAATATTCTTCAAATACTTAGAATTTCTCCACTGTAAAGGTTTGCATGCTTTTGCCTTCAAATACCTAAAAAGAGCAAATTAAGTGTTTCGTTGGGTGATGAAGTGTAAGAGCTTTTTTTCATTTTAATTTTAGAAACATGAAGGGAGTTTCGTGTTATATTATCAAATCTTAAAGTAGATTTTATATAATTCATTTCTAAAAGAAAAATGTACCCACAGTTGACTTAAGTTAGCCTCTCGTTTTATTTTATTTTTTTATAATAAAATTTATATTTAAGTCTCTCGCTGTTTTCTTTTCTCAATTTCTCAAGTTATATATTAATTAAAATTTACATCAATTTAATCTTTTCATGTAGCTAATTTGAGGCAAATTTCTTTCTTTTCTGCTCTTAAGTAACTCTCAAACATACCCAAATGAATGTCTTCTGAAATTAAATATATTGAATAGTTAATTTCAAAAGAGGGATTGATCATCATAATTGATTGAACCGTGAATTAATAAATTTAGATCAAATGCATGGTAGCTATTTTTCTTTAAGAAACTTTTAATGGGTAGACGGGCCGAAGCCCAAAAGAAAGGAAGTTGAAGTTGAAGACACCACTGTGGTTGAGGCGAATCCCTAGATCCATCCCATCCTATGGCTGTGTCACTGTGGAGAGCTCGCGCAGCTTGGAATACCAAATTCAATATCAGCAACCTCAACTTGTTCTTCTTCAACATCGCCGCCAATGCTTCTCGCCGTTTCTCTTCCGGTACTATTTGCTTACTCTTAAATCTCGATTCAACCCACACTTTTACCGAAAGTTATATTGTGACCATTTGAATAAGGGAATTTGTCTGCCGGTGTCCATTCGTTCTTGGAAATGGAAGGTTTTGAAATGAATTTCATAAACTGCTTTAAATCTTTTATCTTGTAGCAGAGGGAGAAGGATGGGGACGATTTTTAAGGGAATGATAAATTCTGAATTTCATTAGTTATGAACAATGATAAATTTATTTTATTTTGAGAAATTGTTTATATAAATCTAACTCAGTAGGTTTTGATTGCTTTTCATTGTTCTTTTCTTTGAATGATGAAACCCTTGCTCATATGTTGATTTAGTACTTAATAGGCTTCTTCTGCTATCATACTTTACACTTATTTGTGAAAAGAGGATACAAGTAAGTGGAAGATTCAAAATTATGTTGATTTAGGATTTATGCTGTTGACGCACTGGAATTGAATTGAGAATACGGCTTGTGTGCTGCTCTTGTTTCTTCCTCTGTCTTTCTCCAATGTTTGGTCAATGTGTATGCTACATTACTACTATACTGACCATTACATTTCTTTGTTTTACTTTTCACAGATGCTGGAAGCACGTATTCTCATAATGCACGTGAAAGTATGATGAATCAAATGATGTATTCTGACATAAATTCACAAATTGGGAGTTGCATGCCACTTTCTGCAATGCGAATTGGAACAATCATTCACAACATTGAGTTGAACCCAGGGCAAGGTGGAAAGCTGGTCCGAGCAGCTGGAACTAGTGCAAAGATCTTGAAAGAGCCTACATCAAGATACTGTTTAATCCAACTCCCTTCGGGTGATAAAAAGTTGATTGATTCTCGTTGTAGGGCCACCGTTGGTACAGTGTCTAATCCAAGCCATGGAGATCGGAAGCTTAGGAAGGCCGGACATAGCCGATGGCTTGGTCGAAGACCAGTTGTTCGAGGAGTGGCCATGAATCCTGTAGATCATCCTCATGGTGGAGGAGAGGGTAAGAGCAAGAGTAGTGGGCGATGGGGCGCAGGATCTCGTTCTCCTTGGGGCAAGCCAACTAAGAGTGGGTACAAGACTGGACCCCTGAAACGCAGAAGGTAGTATACAACATTCACTATAGCTGTTTCTGGTGCTTCGCTGTGAGATGCTTGTAATAATTGAGTAAATTGTCACTCCTGTCAAGGAAATTCTACTTTTAGTCATGGAATTGATTAGGTTCAGCCAAATTGTGGATTATATGGGTGCAAGTCTTAATAGTTATGAAAGTAAATTGGTTTTGAAATGTTTGCATTTTCCACTGCAACCTGCATTTGCATTCAGCTCATACAACTCCATTGTTCACAATATGAGGTTTGCAAGACTGCCTATTATGCTTTTATGAATTAATTTAGAAGCATAATTTTTTTTTTGGATAAAAAAAACTTTTAAATTGCTTGTTTCATTATTATGCAGGTAGATAGAGAGTCTGTTTGTGTTTTCTTTTATCCTTCTGTGTGGTTATTGATGAGAAGAAAATATGCAGATTTTTCCTTCTTTGATAATGTTATTGAGATATGCACAGAGCTTAAAATAAGTATATTTTATCTGCATACTGTTTTTCTTTTATTCTTTTTTCATTTTCTCCCTTAAGTAAATACACAGAAAGAAAAAAAAAAGGGGGGCGGGGGGAACTCAAATTAGGAGTTTCATATTGTACTTACTGAACTATGAGACAAGCCAAAAGAATGAATTTCGAATTTCCATCCCTTTTCATTTTGGAAGAAAACCAGAACAGAGACAACCTTCCAAACAATCACGATGGTATCTTCAAGCTCCTGCGCTTTGGCATTAATATGATTAAACTGGCTCATGTTGCAAATAGGTTGAACCCAATTGAAACTATTGAATGTCAATCTCTGACAAATAGTCACGTAGTATGTGAACTTTTTATCTAATTCAACTGATTTTATGAGAGTTGATCAAAAGTGGAAACCGAATGAAAGCTAATATGAAGCTGAAAATACGGCAAAATTTTGGAAATTTGCTGAAAAGTTCGGCAAGTAGGTGGGAATGATTGTGGGTCGTAGAAATATGCATGATGGATAAATTGGAATAATTTTGGGCATGTCTTTAGGCCCAAATTTGTTCTCTTTCAATCTAGTGGGGATCAAGAATTTAGTAGAGTAGAGACGAAAATGAATTCGTCAAAATTCAGAAATGATATTCACGTGAAAGTAGTGTACGAGGTATTGGTTCCCAAGTTGCTCCGGTGAATATGTTTTATTAATTTTTTTACACGTATTCTTAGATATCATTAACGGAGTCCTTAATATGACTTGTTTATATTTCATCTTCATAATTCTTTTAAGACGGTTTTGGCAACGAAATTCACGCTATTAACATAGAGAATTAGGTATGGAATTTAAATGGGATACGGTTATTACCTGATTTTTAAAAATATTATATTACTAATTTTAAAAAGTTTTATGATTAGATATTTACTTGTGATCATTAACATAAATTTAATGAATGATGATTGTTAGATCTCATATGAGTAATTAAGATTAAAAAATCAAGTCAAGTAACTTTTTAAAATAGTCACGTGATTCTTTTAAATGATCATGTGATAGTCATGTGACATATAAGAGATTTTTTAATCTTAATCATTCAAATGAGATCTAACAGTCATAATTCATTTTTCTCATTTTTTACAATAAATTATTCCTCTCACTTGATACACGCACATATATATAAGGCATATATCAAGTGAGAACATTATCTTATTATGAGATGTGAGAGGAGCTAATCTTGACCATTCAATCTTACATGAATGATCAAGATTAGAAGTTACTTAAAGGTCACATGACCACTTAAAAAAGTCACGTGACTTTATGTTTTAATTTTGACCATATATGGATGATCCAATGATCAAAATTTGCTCATCTCACTTGCATAATAAATCACTCCTCTCACTAGATATGACCACATATATAAGGCATATCAAGTGAGAGTACTATCTTATTATAAGAAGTGAGATGAACTAATCTTGACTATTCAATCTTACATGAATGATCAAGATTAGAAGTTACTTAAATGTCACATGACCACTTAAAAAAGTCACATGACTTTAGTTTTAATTTTGACTATACAAGGATGATCCAATGATCAAGATTTGCTGCTCTCACTCTCATAATAAACTACTCCTCTTACTAGATATGACCCCTATATATATATATATATATATATATATATAGGGGGCATATCTAGTGAGAGATGTGGTTTATTGTGAGAGTGAGAGGAGCAAATCTTGACCATTGGATCATCCACGTATGGTCAAGATTAAAACATAAAGTCATGTGACTTTTTTAAGTGATCATGTGACTTTTAAGTAACATCTAATCTTGACCATACAAGGATGATCCAATGATCAAGATTTGCTCCTCTCACTCTCATAATAAACTACTCCTCTCACTTGATATGCTCCCTATATATATATATATATATATGATTTGAATCTTCTAAAGTGATGTGTGTACTTTAAATGATAAAGTGCAAATGGTAACCGTTAATGAAAAAATTAAGAGAATAAATTCTCGCATATCTGTAATCTATTATCCAGTTTGCGTGTATTTTCCTTCTTCTTTTTATTTAGTTTTAAAAAGTGAACTAATTTCTCCACAATAATGTATTTGGATTAGCTATAAAAAATATTATGTTAAAAATTGATTATGTGTATAATTGGTTTTTAAGAAAATTAATTATGAGAAAATTAATTTATTTAGATAGTTAGTTTATAATTAATTTTAAGACAAAGAATTTTGCTTTGATTGTATAAAAAGAATCACTTTTATGTATTAAATTACCAAAAGAGATATGAAATGATTAAAAAAGTTATTTGATTAAAGACAAAAGAGTATTTATCTATCAAAACATTTGAAATAATATGAAATCACATAATTAAAATGCTGAAATTTTAGCTTAAAAAAAAACTATTTTCAAGAGTATAAAAAATTATTACAAATTATAATCAATTAAGAAGTGAATACCCAAACATCTTACATTAACATTTGAGTGAAAATAGCTTTTATAACATAAAAGTTTCTTATCCAAAATAATTTATCATCCCCAACCACTTAGGAAAGATTACTAGCTATATATATAAATACATCACAATTTAATAATCTATTCATAATTATTATCATTCAACTTCTATTCTGGGTAGAAAACATATTAAAATTCAACTGCCAATTACTGTTCATCCAATATATATTAACTTTAATTTGACTATTGAAAAAAAAAGAAGGAGTTTAATTTTGATCTATTATCAGCGTAAATTTTTTTTACATTGTTATCCAATCATATATAAACAAATCATTAAAAAAATTTGATTATAACAATATTTACTTGAAAAGTTTAACTCTTTCAAACACATTATTAGGTGATAGTACAAAGTATAAGTCACATTAGATCAAAAATAAATTTTTAAAAAACATATATATAAATAACAATTTTAGCTATCATGCTTCCCATAAAAAACAAATGACATCTTAGGAATTACTCCAAATATGATATAAGCCCAATGTAGATTCCACCGAAAATGGACATTACAAGTTTACAACACCACACGGAATGCTGGATGCTTTACTGTATTTTGGTCATCATCTTCAACCATTCCACTGCAATCTAAAAATGTCTATGTATTAAATTAAATTGGAAGCTCATAATTTTTGTATATATTAAACCTCTTCCACCCCCCCTGGGGCCGCGGGAGCCCTTTTTATGTTTTGTAACAATTAAACGTACTAAAATACAATATTATATATATATATATATTGCTGGCGATGGAGGGCTCATTATAAGGAAAATGTATTGTCAATTTTGCCAATTTCGTGGGCTAATTATAACAGTTGAATACAAAGGAAGAGAAAAGATAATAAATGGAAAAAATAAAGAAAGAAAAATGCCTCAGTTACCCAAACGGCGACCATAATCCAAATGCGTGAATCAGAACGCGTGGAATTTGAATGCTACACTCAAGAATATTACGTACTCATGGCCACATCGTATGCACCCATACCCATTAAATGCAGCCATTAATTTCTTTTTTCTTTTGTTTTCTTTTATTTTTTTCGTCTCCGTGTGCGTTTAATCTTCAGGTAGAGAGAGAAAATGAGCATGCATTGCCATCGCTACAAATGGCGTTGTACCTTTCGTCATCTTTTGAGACTTTCTTCTCCTTAGCTGTACATCTGTATTTTAAGACTAACAACACTTAGCAGTGAAGAAGCACACAGCTATAGACACCATTTTCATTAGTTTCTCTAATCCAAATCCCAAGAGTCACACCCAAAATTAAGCCAAATCAATTTTACAACTTGAAACTTCCTTGATTTTGTTTGCTTGTGAAGGAGGATGAAATATCTCGTGCTTTCCAAATGAACCCATTTTTTGTCATCGATCAAAGATCAATGGGTAACATTTTGATTTTGATATTCTGCTCCATCATTGTCTCCATCTCACCCTCTTGTAAGCCCCTCAAAACTTCTCCTTAATTTTCCACGTAATTTATTTTTTACGATTATTAGTGATATTTTTTTTAATATAATAACAACAAAATTCTCCTTCCTCCTCCTTTTTCTTCTTCTTCTGTTGATTTATATGGGTTGAATTTGACTGAAAATGCAGATGGATACGATTCGTTGGATCCTTTTGGCAACATCACCGTCACATGGGATTTCTTGTCTGATAATCAGGATACAGTCGATGTAAGCATTTTTAATTTTAATTGTTTATTATTTTTATGAACATTTATAAATTTTTTAATAATTCCTGTTCTGAGCTTCCATTTTCTGGGGTCACCATCACCATCTGGGAAGGTATGAAAGCGACTGAATCAGCGCAGCCAAACCTGGGACTGGGAGGTTATTATTCCGATTCAACTTTTTTGTACTTTATTTGACAAAAAAATTATTAAAAAATTATGAAAATAAAAAGGTATTTTATTTCATTTCAATACCAGGATAAAATAAATAAAAATATGTTCAGAATGTCCGCGGATTTTCGATATAATTAAGGAAAAGAAGAAAGATGGGGTACCGTACTTGTTGTCTGCCTTTGTTTGTTACGGTTATGTTCAGCTGCTCCTGAGCTCAACACTGCACAGTACTAGTTGTCTCTCTCTCTCTGTATGTTGGTTTACTGTCCAATCACCTCAAGCCACGTCACCGAAAATATTGTGTTTTCTGACAAATAAGGAGGGCATTCTAGTACTTCACTCTGTAGGGATCTGGGTTGAGAGTTGTTTCTTGTTGCTGTAGGTCAGTGGTCACACGTTCATGAAGGACCAACACTAAACAGCTTGAGATTCATTTTGCAGGGCTGCCTTCTGTGCCGTCATGTGCCCTGTTCTTGATTTGCTGGTTCATCCTCCTACTGTTTGAAATTTTTTTATTAGAAATATTTCCCCCAAAAGTGAGCCCTTTGTTTAGTTTCTTCTTTCAGTTTTCCTTCATTTTCTGGAAAATAAAGGAGGGATTCATTCAACTTTTTAGCCCACAATTTAGTTTCCTTGTTCAAATGAGCATACATACATCTGAAAATGTTAAAATTAATTAGCTTGGTAGGGCTTCATTGGTGATGCATAGTTTATAATTATATAATTAATATAGTTACCAACTTACATTGGTCTAATAGAAAGATACCTAGTCACTTTAATCCTTGGGACGTTATGTATGAAAAAATTGTAGTTCGGAGAGATCATCGCTTCACGCATCTGACCATAACCTGTATGATTAGTCTATCCTCTTCCAAGAAAGGAATACAGTGGTTTACCCGAAAAAATATAATTAATATAATTGTTACCAATGTGAATAAGAAAAAGAAGAAAATCTTATCTAGCTATTTACTTTGTCGTGTGTGTGTTTTATTTTTTTTTATTATTTGTCTCTCCTTTTTCCTTATTATATAGGACAACTAACATAACATTTATCTTTTTTATTTTTATTAATTAGTTCTGTCCAAAATGAAAAGCTTTTTGATTTGGTATGATTTTGGGTTACCATTCTTTATGTATTGCTTTGAATTTAACCAAGTTTCATCCCAGCACTTGTGCTTCAATGCCAACTGCTCTTATGTGTTGATTTTGGGTTATCATTATTTATGTGTTGTTTCAATATGAACAAAATAACATAGTTTCATCCTTGCACTTGTGTTTAAATGCCAACTAAGTTTTCCTTTACTTTGTAGGTGAAGGTATCACTATACAACTTCCAACTATTTCGCCAAGTGGAGCAGCCTGGTTGGAGGTTGGGTTGGGCTTGGAAAGGTGATGAGGTGATTTGGGCAATGTTAGGAGCAGAGGCTACCCAGCAAGGGGATTGCAGAAGATTTAGGGGACAACAGAAACCCCATTGTTGTGAGAAGGAGCCAGTTATTATTGATCTTATGCCTGGAACCCCATATAACCTGCAGTCTGCCAATTGCTGTAAAGGAGGGATCCTAACATCCATGATGCAAGATGTTACCAAGCATGGTGCCACCTTCCAGATGAATTATAATAAAGCATTAACCCCCCTTCCAAATCCAGTCACCAATTTTAGCATGCCGGAAAATTTCACTCTTGGAATTCCTGGTTACAGCTGTGGAACACCATTTAAAGTCCCACCAACCAAGTTTACCAAAGATGGACTCCGCTGGACACAAGTTTTAGGTGAGTCGTGCCCTTGCTTTGGCTTATTTATGAGTAATGCTCATGTGAATGCTCAGAAGGTGTGACGTTTTGGGGCATATATCGTGTGCATGTCATGTGTGAGCACACGTGCTTTATGGGTGATTCAGAGCAGGACTTTCCCTCTTTTTCTTGTCTGTTAAATATATACAAGTAAAATATCTATGCTGGTTGCCACAAGATGTATTACAACTGGGTTGGAGTTTTAAGAATGCGCAACATAATATATGTATCCTAAATTATGTTTGTTCTTAGCAGAGTTCCATGCCTAACCGAGTGATCGAAGAAGGCTCATGAATACCTTTGCCTATGTCTCTGAGAACATGATTAAAATTACTCCTCGGTATAAGACTGTTAACATGACATTGACAAATAAATAGAACTATTATGCTTATTATTATACTCATGCACCTCAAAACGTGTGGAAAATTTTCTATGATCATGTGATGCATATTTTCTTCTGATTACCATGAAGAAGTGGGCCTAGTTCAACTAACAAGGTTTCCTCGGGAGTTTTTATGTTGTTGACATTATTATGTGCTTTATTTTCTCTTTGACTTGTGCCATGTCAGAATTTAGATATACAATTGTAGTAATAGAAAGGAAATGAATGCTCTATGTTTTCTTGTATATTTCAGTAGCCTGGTGTTTTATTGTCACATTTCTTTTGTGGATTAATCGCAGAGACGTGGAATGTGACCTGTATTTACTCCCAGTTCCTAGCATCACCTGCCCCAAAATGCTGTGTCTCGTTGTCTTCATTCTATAATAATACCGTTGTTCGTTGTCCCATATGCAGCTGTAATTGCCAAGGGTTACCAGGAGCAAATTGTGTGAAGTATAATTTCTTCCCACCTTGATTTAATTTTTTGTTCTGTGCTTGGAAGCTGCTTCTCTATTTTTATAGCTTCATATTTAGCTAGCATAGATGAAATTCTTTTCTTCAGCAATTAATTCCGAAAAAGAGGAGTCAATTCCATTTGAAAGATGTGAATTTTTTTTGGCATAAATTTTCATGTTCTATTAGGAAAACCTTTGATATTTATTTTCACGTTTTATTTTCTTCTTAATCTTGTATACATTTGGTCGTTTGCTTCTGCGCGCGCGCGTTTGTAGCAATACGTAGGTCTTTCTTGACCGAAAAATGTTTCTTGCACACTATTTTTTTGTACCACTTTTACACTTGGTTAACGATGAGAAAATTATTAGTTAATGAAGTATATCGTTTGATTAATGAGTTTGGTAACCAATCACTTACAAGCTGATAATCTATTAACCAAACGATATACTTTATTAACCAATAATTTATACATCATTAACCAAGTCCGTGAGTAATCGATTACCAAAAGCCATTAACCAAATGATATACTATATTAACAAAAAATTTACTTATTGTTAACCAAGTGTAAAAATGGTGTAAAAAAATAGTATGCACATATTATTACTCTTCTTGACCCCACACTGCCACACATGATAGAACAACCAAGAGTGTCTGCTGTCTGGAGTATATGCAGAATTATGCATGTAACACTTGCTTTATGGAGAATGCAATCATTTATTTATATGACTCCTTTATGATTATTATGAGCAAATTAGGTTTCAAACTCTGTTTTACTTGCTATATGAAGTCCTTTAACTTGGAGCTGCTTCTAATGGACGTGGAGTCTTCGTTCTAGTTTTCTTGATAAATTGAACTGTTCTTGAAAATTTTCAGTTCTGATAAGACTTCACTGTTGCAACTGCCACAAGCACATGACGCAGAACCACCACCACTGGTCAGGTGTTCACATCACATGTGCCCCATTCGTGTTCACTGGCATGTGAAACAAAATTATAAAGAGTATTGGCGTGTCAAGATTACAATCACAAATCTGAACTTCGTCAGAAACTATTCCCAGTGGAATTTGGTGGTGTTACACCCCAACTTGCAAAGTATATACCAAGTTTTCAGTTTCAACTACCAGGCCCTGCCAATTTATGGAAATCTCAGTAAGTTACTGCATCATATTCCATCTTTCATTGAACATAATATGATGGACCTAGTATTAGTTGAGTTAAAATTGAGATTATTCCATTTCAATTCCTTTGAAAGAATGTTTCTGACTTTGGTTCCTAATTATGTTTTACAACAGAATAGCTGAAATTTGTGGCAACTAAATAATCACATTTTATCATAAAATAATAACTTTAAGGAACCAAAGTGAAAAACATTTTATTTGAAGGAAAATTTTTAAGAAAGAAAAAAGTGTGGCAAAATTTAGGCTGATGACCTATTTTTCTTGTATGCTTTCTGTATAATTTCAGATGATACAGGGATGTTTTGGGGGCTACAGTATTACAATGACATGTTGCTGGCATATGGGAAAAATGGCAATGTACAAACAGAGATGTTACTGCACAAAGATCCAGGAAACTTCACCTTCAAAGAAGGATGGGCTTTTCCGAGAAAAATTTCATTTAATGGCGATGAATGCGTTATGCCCTCTCCTGACGAGTTCCCTAGGCTTCCCAACACAGCTCATATTGCCACAACAAGCCCTTGCATGGTTTTCTTATCAGTGTTACTGCTCTCAATAATATTCTAAAAATTTAGAAGGAAGGACGGTAGTTCAGCATTTCACATTTTGGCATCACATAATTAGTTATTCATAGGGCTGTCTTGGCGAATAATTGTGGCTTTTGTTTGACATCACTGGAATTAGAGACTCTATCCCCGATTAGAACATGTGACCACCAAGTATTATAGAAAAGTGTTGTACATGACCTCAACTTTACTGTAATAACCAATTAAAGAAATCAACTTTAAAATTTATTAATTAAGGACATCAATTTTACTGTAATAATCAATTAAAGACATCAATTTTAATAAATTTTTTTTTGATAATATTTATTAATTAAATAGAATTTTAGGTCATGCTATGTCTTTTTGGTTCATGTTATATATTAATTTCATATATTGGATATTTCTGTCTTTTCAATATATATTTTTAATAAAAATATTTTTCACTAAAATTGAAGTCCTAATAAAATTTCAGCTTATGATGCTTAAATAATACTTCTCTTCAAAGTAACAATATTACCTTTGTGTCAAGTTTCACCCTCGATCGTAAGCAAATAAAAAAAATCCAAATTGATGACACCCACGAATATTCAGTTTCTGTTCTATTTCCTCCTATATTTCTTTCTCTTTTTTTTGGCAAGAATTTCCTCCTATATTTCAATTATTGGTTTAGAAGGCCTACAGCTGACAACACTAGTTTTGTTTTACTAATACTCTCACTCTTAAACTCACATTTATCGAGCTCTTTTTCTGAAAGCCAACAGGTATTAATTCGATCCCACCGAAATGCCCAAAGCCGCCAAACTTCTTAAATAGCTGACATTATTTACAATAATCACACTGAGGGGAGAATTACTTTCCGTGTAACTATTAAATTATTATGCATCTTTTCTCATCCACAAGAACAAACAAAATGAGAGACCTATCGCCTTCACTAGGATGGTTCCCACCAAATTCCCCAGCCTTTAATCACTACTAAAGTAATTTATTATAAATATTTATCAAGGAATTAAAAATTCATTAATACACAATAGATTACTTCAATTCATGCCTGCAACTCCACCACTAAAATCATATTAAAAAAAATCTTTGTATTAATGCAAGATCAAATAAGCTATTAATATGATTACATTGAGAGATGCTCCAATGACACCTGCTTACAAAGCGTGTCCCAAGTCCCACGTTGTGAATCCAAACCCGATGTTGACAGATTACCCTTCTCCCATGAATCGTGCCAAACACGTAGATATATAAATGAATAAAACTACATTGATGTCTTTTTTATGCGATTTAATACAAACACATTAGCCCATCAAATGGAAAGTTGATATAGCACTGCCGGATCCTAGCCCCAAACATAAATGTAAAAAATAACCTGCCAAAACTTTCACTTCGTCTATAAATGAAAGCTGACCTCCGAGAAAAAGTAATAAACTATGTCCCAAGTCAATATCAAACAAAGTGTTACGAAAACATGAACTTCATTAAAATAATATAACAAACATTAGCTTAACATAATCCATACAAATAATGCACATTAAAACAGCCCGAAAGATATTTTGCTGTTTGCACTAGGCTGAATTCCACAACCGTGGAAATTCACAAGAGATGGGGCTTACAGAGACATAATAATCACTGAAGCATACAGTGGGGGTGAAAGCTTTGAAGCTGTTGAGTTACCACCTCCGGTAGGTCAACTGACCAAAATAGAATAGGATTTCGGCAATGACCACCAGGTGCACATTAAATGATATTAATTTAAACAAACAGAAAAGGAAAAGACTAAGAAAAGGCCGAAATGAGCAAAGCGGGCAGAGAGAGGGCATATGCTGGAAATCTCTGCACAATCCCGCACATGGGAAGGAAACAATTCTGTTGCAGGTGTGGCAACAACAGTTGAATGAAAGGCAGAACACAGCTACAGCTACTGCAAACCTAAATTCGAAGTGCACCAGTCACCGGGTCACGCCCTGAATTGGTGTCCTTGTGTTTTAAAGAAAGGTTTGCAAACTGGGATTCAAGGTCTCTGCTATTTGTGCGTCGATGGCTAGCAGATGGTTGCTGTTGCAGCTGATGTGGTGGCTGCTGCTGCTGCTGATACAACGCACGTAATCTTCCGATCTCTCTTTCCAGTACTTCCTGCTCCACTGGATTTCACATTGCATAAACATACATTAAACTTAGATAAACATAATGCAGTTCTTTTCTATTAATAAATTAATACATAAAATAAAATGCAACATAACTTCACAAGGATTTCCCTAGAAGGGGTATGCAACTCCCTTGAAATGCACAATATCCAGATTGACATTTGCAAGCAACAAAAGACTTCCAAATTACTTGAAAACCTAATTGCTAATTCTCAATGATAGAAACTTACAATATTTGATAAGCTGCTCTTGTGCTAAACTTTCTAAGCGTTGCTTGAGAGCTTTATTCTCCATACTCAGGATAAGATTCTGCTGGTTAAGAAATTCAAGCTCAGCTGATACTTCAGACCCTTCTGCCTATGTATTGACGTATAAAGAATCAGAATCAGAATATTCCCATATGGCATAAACATGCATTTTAAATAAACATAACTCTTCAATCATGCAGAATATTGCCTTATGCTGAAACTCACCTGTAAACCTTGTACATTTCTTTCCAGCTCAGCTATGTATTGAAGTTTACGGACCCGTGAACGTTGAGCAAATTGCCTGCAATATATAATTGTTTCAGATTTTTTTTCCTTCCCAATTTTGATATATAAATTCATTGATAGCATAAAAGTCAATATAACCCAATCTCATTATAAGAAGACAAGCATGGTGTAACTGTTATTCCCCCCTTATTCCCCAAAATTTTTCCTTACACCTGAGAAATAGTATCCACAGAGCATTAGTAACACAGACTTCACTCTATGTCACAACTAATTGTTATACCTTTTCTCCTTCTAAGTATATGATTAAAAAGTTATGCACCACATGCATAACCCTGCATTTAATACTATAATTATTTGTCAAGCACTCTATCTGGACAAACTTTTTAAAAGTCAATAACAGAGCATGACATGACTTCATGTGTATGCTATACGAAAGGAAAGCAAATGGAGAGAGAAAAGCAGCAGTGGATCAAACCATTCACTAAAACAAGCAGCCTCCAAGTAATATATCAGTGCTAAAATAAAGGAAATTAATGTAATAACCATAAATTCAGAAAACAGAGAAAAAACCACATACTGTTTAGCACGTTTTGTATCTGTTTCAGAAGCAGATGACTTTGCATGTGATCCATCCTTTCTTTCAGAAGATGATTTTGCATCCTGTGCACCAGATTCTACTGAATCATGCTTTTCATTTGCAGTTAATGGAATCCCATCTGCTTCATGTGGTGGACAAGACAATCCTGAACTCTGAAAAGCAACATTGTCTTTGCCAGAGGGAACACCACCTGGATGCGTCACATCATTTAAACAAGAGTCCCATGCCCTATTTTTCTGTTTTGTTGTGTTCATTTCTGCATACATAGGTATATGACGAGCATCTTTGCTGAGATCAAAGTCTTGAGATGACCAAGACGGAATAGGTACCAAATTCCTAAATTTATATTCATCCTGATCTGCATAATTGATGTTAGAAACATTAGCTGTGTCTAAGTATGCAACAGAATCACTTGATGAACGCCGATGACCACCCCTTCGGACAGGTGTCTCTGGCTCATTAAGGAGATCATCAAGCCATGAAGGCTGCTCCTCTATAACAAGGCTCTCAGATGAAGTACGTTGGTGGTGTGTGTTTCCTTCTCTAGGTTTCTGAGCAATCTTTGAACCAATTGCAGGATTTGGTACAAAATCAGCATATGCTTGGGAAACAGTAGGAAATGGGATTTTAGGAGGAAGCAGAGCATGCTTTCCAGAATACATCAAATTTCTGATGCCCGATGAGCCCTTTGAATTTGCCATAGAAACAGAACCAATACCTGTCAAATAACATGCTATGAATTATCAAAGAATGTGGCCAAGTAAATACATTAAAAGATAAAGATAAAGAAGGGAATAAAGCACCATAGACAATTATGGAAGGATCTTCCAATGACAATTTAAACAAGACGATGTGATCTTATGTGCTTAAGTTCCCAGTTAAAAAATATAACCAAACATCAATGTTACTTGGGATTTTCCTTCTCCATGGCACTCTAATACAAAGATACTATAAGGATACAAGCATGTATTTAAATGTTCCAAATAACTGAAATTTGATGTATATGTGTATGCACTCACACTCACAGAAGGAAAAGTGGAAGGTGTCTTACAAATACCAAAAGAGTTAGTGCAAAAGGCACTTTCCTGATTCACCATATTTTTTAATTACTAGGATAAGAAGGCACCCACATGTAACCAAGGCAGCTTCACAATAAATAAATAAATAAATAAAATCTCAGTAATCTCAACAACCATAAATGAATAAAAATAGATACTTCGTTCAGATAAATGCCTAAAAGCTAAATAGCCCAGGACTCCATAAAAGAATAAACTTCATTGAGACAAAAGTCCACATCACGCTGGCAGCTTTATGGATCACCCTTTTCTTTGTTGGCCCAAAGTAGTTCTAAAATTTGTCCAGCCATCTCATGAACAACCTAAATTTTCCATTTTACATAGATATTATTCCAGATAGTTGACTAATGTTGTCTTCCCTTTCGTTGCAGTACAAGAGCATCATATTTTGATTGGTGTATTCATTTTCATTATAAGCAATGCAAACCTCGTATGAATAGTAACAAGCACATTAGCACACACAATTACATGTTATTCGATCATGAATAATGATCACCAAAGTTTTAAAAACTCACTGCTAGCATGCTGTACAAAATTGACATATTGATTTTATTTATTGGTTGCTCATTTTACATAAATAAATCTCAAATCAGAACAATTTTTTCTACCAAACCTTGGAAGGAAACATTTCACTACCAATGTAACAGAAAACTCAAGAACAAAAAAAAATCAAAACAAAAAAAAAGGCTTCCAGGGAAAAAGAAAAATCCAAACTCTAGAAAGCCACAAGCCACTGATTGACAAGAAACTTCCAATTCACAGTTCAGCTACCGGGAAAGAAAATTTTATAAGAAGAGAGAAAGAAAAAAAAACGTTGTTCTCGCTCAATTAGCTAAAGTTTCCCTTTTATTTCCCAAGGTCCCAGATGAGGAAAAATCAAAGATCGAAACTTTATTTTGCTGCTTTCCTATAGAATCTACCCAAACATGAATTTACAGAATAAACAACAACATGCATTCAGAAAAGAAGAAAATCCTACGAAAAGAAAAACAGTGTTTCTAAAAAACGAAATGCTGAAATGTACGATACAAGACTGGGGCATCAATCAACCAGTAATTTTAAGCTGATCGAACGAATTGAGCATGGAAATGGAGATGGATTCGTCTCCTAAGCAAAAATCTAAACGCAATTTCGTTTTAGAAAACCCAAAAAAAAAAAAAAAAACTCACCTTTGCAGATTGAAGATTCGAGATCCCGAAATGCAATGCGAAAAAGGGCTTGAAATCAAAGCAAAGTTTCTCTCTCCTCTCCTAGGGTTCTCCTTTGTATGGCAACCAAACCACCTCTCTCTCTCTCTCTCTATCGTTCTCTTTCTCACGCACACTTTCTCTCTCTTCTCGTTGAAGCTGAGGCTGAATAAGGGGCTTGATTGTAAACGAGAAGTAATAGTGTTCCTGAAACTTTTTCTATTTCACAGTTTCACCCCCATAAATCTCACCTATTCCCACAAAGTCCTTTCTGTTTTTCTTTTTCCAAAAATAATCTTAGTTAAATACTCTTAGTTATAGAATGTGATTATTTAGTTGCAACGAAAAGATAACTATTTATACTATAATATATATTTGGTTTTTAAATACATGAAAAATATTTTTATTAATTCACATAAAGAAAACATTTTTAATTAATTTATGCCTAATAAGGACTCTTTCTTATAATATTTTTCAATAATGTCACATTATGCTCTTTCCCTTTCTTTTCTATATTTACATATAAATATTTTATAAAAAAATATTAGTGAGTATTAATTCAAAAATGAAACCGAAACAACTTTTTTTATAATAATAGTTATACATATATTTTACAGCACACTCTTTAAATTTAAAACATATCTCAATTATGTATAACTATTATTTTTCTTTAAAAAAAAAACATTTTCACATTTGTACTGTAAAATCAATTCAAGGAACAAAAATTTGTACTTACCTATCCGTCATTAAAAAGCATAAATTTTGTACTTATCCAGCTATGCCCAGCTATGCACATAATTTCAATGTCTCATTTTACCCTTTACCCTTTGAAGGTTTGATGGTGGTCTAATTACAATGGCCATAAAAAGCCATGTTATTCTTCTATTAAAAACTAGTAGGTAGATTGAATCCCTACAAGTTGTGCTACCAAAAGTTTAGCTCACAAATCCTACTATTATTATTATAGATCCCATGCGAGAAGAAAACCTTCAATGAGCTAATTTTATTTGTTTTATATTCACAATTGGGAAATCTGAGTTATTTTTGCGCGTAAAGTTGCAGAGTGGAGTGAGTTGTTGACAATAATTGGCATAATTAAGTGGAGAGAGAGAGAGAGAGAGAATGTAACCACGAACCAGACAACCAAATCCACACACAAAGTGCACAACAGGACAAGTGGTTCCCATACGTTCCTAAGCCAGAGCATGTCCTAAAGATAGAAATCCCCCTTTTGCATATGGTAGCCGTTAAAGCCTTAAAGGGCTTTGGATTTCAATGTGATCTTTAATTGATATTAACCTATCAAATGTAACAGACAAAAAGAACATCACATCAAAAGCTTTTAAAATTGACTTACAATTAAAACCCAAAGAAAAAAATTTACTTAAAGATTTTTTTGTTCTATATATTAAGTTATAAAATATAAGAAATTTTATTCTTTAACTTATAAACTCAATCAATATTCAATAGAATAGAATTAGAAACAAAAAAGAGACACGGCAAAAATGAAGGATATGCAAGTAGTAGGCTAAAACAAATAAGGCTAGAATCACAATTATTTAACTTTCGCATTAGAGTTTAATTAAAAATAAAGTAATGTGACTTGTTGTAAACTCTAAATATTGTAAAAAAAGCATTGATGGACAAAAGGGCATTGAATAGGTCTTCTTATAGAATAAGGGCCACCCACATCTGGTGTTTTCTTTTGGAAATGATTCATTTCTTAGCTGGTTAAAAGTTTTTCTACTACTGCATTCCAACTCAAAATGGGTCATTTCTTAGCTGGTGCAGGACCACTAACACAGCAGATATATTGCCCTCATCAATTTACGTCTTCAAGGTCAAACGAGGAACTAAAGAACGAATCAATGATCGTTTGGTGAAGTTTAAACAACATTCAAGCTGGATTTATGTTTATCTAAAAACATCTAAACAATTGATATTGAGAGATCACTTCCCCAAAACTTGCCTCCCTGCAACTCTGGTGGATCTTTGCCTAAATATCTTAATCATTATTATGAACTGTGTCTAATATAATTGTGGCCATGGAATTTTTCAGAAATAATCCTACAGATAAATAAATAAAAAAAATCTGCGTTTCTAAACAGATAAGGAAACTTTATTAATAATTTTACGAAAGCCTTTAGGAATTATTCAAAAATAAATCTACGAATGAGTCAGATTTCAAGGGCTTTGCTAATTTTGAGAGAGGACGTGAAAGAGAGGGATTGCTTTCCACTAAATTTTGAAGTCAAGTCTATCATATATATATATATATATATATATATATATATATGATGTAAGACCCCCAACCCTTACCCCAATACAAAAGAGAGAGAGAAATCAGTTTCATCAAGCAAGTTGGCAAGTTGGCTAGTAACTCCACCAAAGATTAAAATATATACTACGGTATCTTCCAATCGTATCTCCTTTCCAAAACCTTAAAATAAAAAAAAAATAAAAATAGACAACTTTTGTCATATACTCTTAATAGAATCCACCAAACTACATCCTTCAGGAGAAAAGATCCCAACCCAACAAAACCACCCGAGATATTATTTACTGCATCTGATTTCTTCATCAAAGATTCAGAATTTGCATGCCACTTTTATGGGGATTACTTTATAACAAATTTTTACACCTTCCGTATTTAATATTGTATCAATAAATCTTACTTACATCAATCCTTTGTTTTTGTATTGCTTCTGAGGTCGTAAATTCACTCAAAGAAGTTTTCTTAGCTCTAGCTAAATTGTTTTTAGAAACTCAAATAATATATTAGAGGCAAATCAGTAGTGACATATATCAAGAAAAAAGATTCATCTCCATGAAGGTGCATTAACGACCCTCAGGCCTCAATTTCAAGACCCACCCAGCAATTTTGACTCAGAGATAGCTGTAGTGGCAAAATTACATGTAGTACTTCAACTAATAAATCCTAAATAGTTGCTTACTGGTACACAGAAGTGGAGTTAGACTACTTGAGGCACTAGTCCGAGCCTCGACCCAAATTGCCTCTATAATTTCATAGAGCTTCTTTTGGGTTCTTTTAGCTGCACTTTTCTTGATTCTGAAACTGATACAGATGCCAATCCATTGTGCACCAACACCTATTGTGCACCAGCACTTTGCTTGAAGAATGCATTTGGTTCAGCCTTTTTTTTTTTTTGTTAATCTTCATTCAACCTTAATTTTTGGTTTTGATTTTAGCTTCGGCCTCTTTTATGGTGGTTAAGCTTGCTAATCTTGGTTCAGCCTTGATTGACTTTAATTTTAGCTTCCGCCTCTTTTATGGTGGTTAAGCTTGTTAATCTTGGTTCAACTAGCCTTAATTTGACTTTGATTTTAGCTTTTGCATCTTTCACATTAGTTAAGCTTTAATTCAATTTCACTATTTTTATTCGGTTTGTGATAATTGTTCCCATATTTGAGATTGTTTAGCATTATATATTGTGGTGTTATTTGGAGACTTGAAGAGCCCTGATTTACTTGGGACAATTGGTGTGGAGACGCTGGAAGAAGATTGAGAAGACCTAAAGAAAGGATAAAGATTTCTAAGAGTTATGTACTTCAACCGTTGTCAATTCTCATTCATCATTCATTTTTAGACTTTTCTTCTTGTTGGCATGCGATTATGACATGACTTGTATTTTGTATTTTTTGTTTTGAGATAGATTGTATTGTTCATCTTAAACTGAACTTTTCAGCTTGCGGGAGCTATTATTTCACATGATTAGATGACTAATAATTAGTTAATTGATTGTTATTAGTTACATAATTAGTTATATCTCTACTATTATATAAGTCACTTCCTAACTCTCTTGTAATTAAATTTTTAATAATTTTCTCATTTCGTAAATTTTACTTTCTTCTCTCATCAGTCTTCTCCCAATTTTCTTTACTTGCGCCATGTTTCTGTATGATATGTTAAATCAAATATGCTTATATGAATTTTATCATTCTAAAAGTATGATAGCATAATATAAATAAGATAGGACGCCAAAGAATCAAAATAGAGAATGGCAGTTTCAATCATCAATGTTGGACAAAGACAGACATGATTTGACCAGAATCTGATCCTAAGAAAACAGCTGTGGCACACGATCACGGTATGATCAATAAACAACACTTACAAACAATATCTTGTTACGAGTTCCATCCAACTGCATAAAAGCAACATCTCCAGAGGATTAACAAAGGGACAATAACTGTGGCAAAAAAAAAAAAGCAAAAAGAAATAAATGGATAGTAACAAGAGGAACCAGAGGAAGAAGAATATGATACTTATAGTCTTATGCAGCATACCTTTTGCACGAACGCCAGCAAACGTAGTAAGATAGTTCTTCAAACTTCGCTCATGTTCCAGATTCTTTGTGCTAACATTCCTAGCTAGCCAATTCAACCAATACAGGGTAAGCACCTCTCTCAAGGCATGCCACACTTGAGTCCAGATTATGTACAGGCAACTTCTAAAGCAAACTCCAGAACTTGAAACTCAAATGGAAGCCATTGTCTTCCAGTTGAAACCTGCATTTCACTTTCCTGTTCATCCGAAAGGCCATGAAGTTTAGGTTGACTTTTATATGGAAATCGTTGCTTGAGTTGTTCAATAAATGGAAGAACTTCCAGGCGAAGAGGATCAAGCAATAGCAGTTGATTAGCTGAGAGACTGTGACTGTAGCCTTCAATAAACTCCAAAATAACTACCATGGCTTTTTCCCGGGCTGCATAGAAAAAAGTATATGTAATTCCATTCTTCACCATAATCATGATAGCTTAGCTGCCAAACGAGTGAAAAAAGGAGAAGAGAAAAAGTAAACAGAACAGAACCACGGTATCTGTAAGTGTGTGAATTTAGATTTAGATGGAGGAGGCACTGATACAATTATATAACTTTACATAATAATTATATAAGTAATATTACTTAATTATTATTAGAAAATATAGTAGAGTAATATGATCAATACAATTGAATGGAGACAAAAAAAAAATCTATGCAATTGTGTGATTAATTTATGAGTTAGTTTGTTAGATTAGGAGCCTAAGAATCACGTCACTCACGATATTGGTATACTCCTTCGATATTTTTGGATATTTCTAACTAATATTTTTTATTTTATTTTGAATTTTTGTATCATATCTAATGAAATACCACAATAATTAAATAAATGATAATAATATAATGTGTCTACTGATGACTTTTGAAACATTATTGTGTTTATTTTAAATTAAGATTTATGCTTTTATATTAAACTTATGTTAATTTTATATGATGTATCTTAACTTTGTCGTATCCCTATAATTTTTAAAACTTATCATATCATCGTGTCAGTATTATGGTATCTATATCTATATCTTGCATCATATTTGTGATTCGTAATCATTAACACAACTCGTTATAAAAGTCTACAATTAAATAGATTTATGTAGAAATTGAAGTAGTGTAAAATTTAAATATTACTTTTATGATATGCAAACAATATTATTTTATATTAAATTTAAATGTAAAAAAGTAATGTAAATAAAAAATAATTCTCTAACTCAACATTTTGTTTTAAAATGGTACATAAATTTTTTTTTTGTAGAGAAACATCACGTACTAACGAAGTAAATTGGATTTTAATGAAGAATAATGTTATAAAAATTAAAGAACAAAACTTAAACCATTCTTTTTTTTATATTTTTATATTTATACCAAAACACTAATATTTTTATTTTCATTCATTCACATATAATTTAATAAAATTATATATTAATTGTAAGCAGTGCTGTTAAAACTAGATCATACAAGACAATCCTATAACTAAATTCATGGTTATACTACTTTGAACCGATTAAAACCAGTCAAAATTTAAGAATTGACCAACCATTAATTTTTTTTAAAAAATCAATATTTTTCATATTTCATAAATATTATCATATATTTTATATTGTTATATATAGATTATTGTTATGAGGTCATCTGATTCAATCAATCGATTTAAATAGTTAAACCGATTGAACTTGTACTGAAAATTTAATGTGTTCACTATCCGGTCTAATTTTAACAATATTGAATATTAAGTGTTTACGAGAAAAAAAATAATTATTCTTTTCATGATCATTGATTTGTTATGAATTTTCTGGGTTTGTTTCATTTCTAGGTAAAAAATTGACCTTTTGTGTTTGAATATTTGAAATCCTTTTGGGATTTAGCCAGAGCGATGCTTTGGTTTGCTCGGTTGGGGTTCTTGTGTTGCCTAATTTGCCTGATGATGTCATTGAATTGGTAATATTGTAGTCTTTTTTAAGCTTTGTTTCTTTTATCCATTTATTGTTGAGAGAAAGACCCTCTAGTGTGACACACTGTATCAAATTGTATACTGCATCACTTGATGCAGCCGTAATATTGCAGTTGCTATAGTATTCGCAATCACATCACCTTACAATTGTGAGGTGATTCTAATTCACAAAAAATACCTCAACGAAATCGCAATAAAGCCATATGGCAACCGCAACGTTGCAGTTTTTGTTTTAAAAAATCATGGTTGCAAGCGTGAAAAAATTTCACAGTAGCATTGCAGTAGCCGCAAGGAATGCAATCACAGTAACTGCAATGCAGTCTCAACCGCGATTGTAATTTAAAACCCTGGTGTGACGTGTAAAAAAGTATTCTATTTTGGTTCATGTATTGAATTAACTAAGTATTAAACTAATTTAACCAATAATTTATATTAAGTACCAAACTGAAGATAAATTATTGGTTAATTATATATAAATTGTTAATTAAATTAGTTTAATAAATGGTTAATTCAATCTACGAATCAAAATAGAATATTTTTCTCTCAAGTCATACGAAATTGTCTTTCTCCCTTTATTGTTCTCCCATCTTCTAAGGTTTGTTGTCTGATATTTGTTGGTGCCGGTCTTAGCATTAGAGCTACAAAAGAGTCAAGCTGAGGCTCTACTTAATAAATAATTAGACTTATTTTCTTGGTTCAAGCTTAGCTCATTTTAAGCTCACAAGCTACTTGACTTCAATGACCCAATATTAAGAAGAGGGTCAACGAGTTAGGCTAGAATTTGTAATTCAATTAAGTTTATATTTTTTACATATATTTAGTTAAAAATAATTTAGTCAAACAAAAAATAAATTCAAATGCTAATATATATTAAATTAAAACATTATTATTATTTTTTGTAAAAAAATAACTGTATCGCTATATGGAGGTGACTCACAAGCTAATAAACCGAACATATGAAAACTCTAGCTTAACTTATTTAACAAATGAATCAAAGTTTTCAGGTTATTGAGTCGAACTAAGCTGCGAGCAGGCTCATAACGAGTTGGCTCGACTCATTTCTAACCCTATTTAACATCTATGAAATGCACAAATCTAATTTAATTACCATTTGCAACAAAAACAAAAATCTATTAAATTCCAAAAATCTATTAAATTCTCTGAATTAATTTTGTTGTTGTTTTTTGCCTATGTTTTTTAGGATTTTCATTTTCATACTGGAAAGTGTACTCCTGCATGGTTATAATATGAATTATTTGCTAATTGAAAGATACTTTTTTAAAGCAGTTTAGATTAACTATAGAGGAACTCGTTATGTTCTTTTTCTTGAATTTTTGTTTTCATTGGATGGTGTGATTTTTTTTCCCCCAAAAGAACTGAGTATGTTAAAGCAGTGTCTTAATTCTTTTTCCTATTCATGTGGAGCTGTAGTGTTATGAACTTTTGGGCTACCAACATTAGTGGATATGCTGCTATCGGACACAGTACTCTCCCTGCAAACACTGGACTTTGTCTTTCTGATATCTAGTTCAATTGTCTTTCAATGTTTGTATTATATGCTTTAGCCCTAAGGTGCAAGAACTATCATCTTACCCATTCTCATTTTAGTCTGCTGACTTTATGGTTTAGCTGTAATGGTCTGCTGATTGTATAGTTTTGGGAGGACATTTGGATGGGAAAATGTCTTTTTCAGAGGCCTCTCGCCGTTTTCATCTCTATTTTTTGCATGACTCACCTAAGCTACTTCTATTCTATTCAGTGTCATTCTTTAAATCGGGACATTCATTTTTGTAGAGATTTGAATGACAGATGAACTAGTGAACTAAAATGTCGGATTTGATTCTATTTTTCTCTCAGCCAATTTTGATAGTATAGTTTGGATTTTTGGATTCCTCTAGAGAGTTCTCTTGCAAAACTTTCTTTGAATTTCTAACTCACGCTCCTATCCTTCAAAGGTTCCTTCTTGACAAACCCATTTGGAAGTCCAAAACTTCCTCCAAGGTCATGTCTTTGTTTGAACAACGGTACTTGAGCAAGATAAATACAATACAAATGACTTGTTGCCGAGTCTAGGCCTCACTTCTCTCTTTCTCCTAATATGTATGCTGTGTGGATTATGGAGATCTAGCTCTGAGATTGTATGTCACTTTTTTTTTGCATTGTAAGGTGACTACTTTCCCGTGGAACATTCGTTTTGGGGTCTACAAGAAGCACTAGGTGTGTCCATCTACCCTAGAACAGTTTTTGATGGTTTGTTATAAAGGCTTTGGTAAAAGCAAAGAGACTAAAATTTTATGGCAATGTGCAGTTTTTTTGCTATCCTTTGGTGTGTGTGGTTGGAGCTGGTAATGCTCGTATTTTTAAGTGTGCTTCTCTTTGGTCTTCTGCTAATGGCTACTTTAAGGAAGTTACTATCTTGAATATACAGAGAGATTCGGTAGTGTTGTTACATTCTTAGCTTTTTCTTTGATTTCCTTGTTTATAGACTTTCTTGTCTAAAGCCCTCTTTGCTCTCTGATAAAATTTTGTTTTGTATTTAAAAAAAAATTATGGTTTAGCTGTATGATTTTATTATGTTCATGGTGGCATGAAATGCTCTGATTGAAATTTTCTTGCAAGTGCAGGTTCGAATTGTTAAAGTTAAATTTGAGTTATTGAATTAAAGTGTAGCTGTTCCTGGATATCAAACATTAATATACTTCATATTTTGTGGCGTTGAGGTGCAGAGGAGAGGCGAATCCCTAGCTAGCTAGACCCAATGCTTCTCACCGCTTCTCTTCCAGTATTATACGATTCATTCTCTTCTTTCTTTTCCTCATCCATTCCCATTCCAACTGTTTGTTTACTCTTGAATCTAGATTCAATTGACACTTTTACCCAAACTTTTTATTATTATCCTTTGAATAAGGGAATTTATCTACCAATGGAAGATTTGAGCTGCTTTTAGGGGAAATTTTGAAATGAATTTCATAAACTGTTCTAAATCTTTTATCTTACTATCATGTAGTTAGTTTAGTGAGGACTGAGGAGAATTTGAGATATGGATGTTTCCTGGGTATTGACGATTTTTAAGGGAATGATAAACTCTGAATTTCATTAGTTATTTATGAACAATGATAAATTTTTAGTTTATTTTGACAGATTGTTTATATAAATCTAACTCAGTAGGTTTTGATTGCTTTTCTTTCTTTGAACGATGAAAAAAGCCTTGCTCAAATGAAACCATATTGATTTCCATTCCATTCCTTTCCTTTCCTTTCAATTCTGTTTAATGGTGGTTTACTACATTCGTTTATTCGTCTTATATAAAGATGCAGTAGTAATAGGCTTCTTCTGCTATCATACTTTACACTTATTAAGGCTACTTCGCTGTTCTTGTTTCTTCCTCTCTCTCTTTCTCCAGTGTATGGTCAATGTGTATACTACATTACATTACTACTATACTGTCTCTTACATTTCTTGTTTTGCTTTTCACAGATGTTGCAAACACGTATTCTCATAATGCACGTGAGAAGTATGATGAATCAAATGATGTATTCTGACATAAATTCACGAATTGGGAGTTGCATGCCACTTTCTGCAATGCGTATTGGAACAATCATTCACAACATTGAGTTGAACCCAGGGCAAGGTGGAAAGCTGGTCCGAGTAGCTGGAACTAGTGCAAAGATCTTGAAAGAGCCCACATCAAGATACTGTTTAATCCAACTCCCTTCAGGTGACAAAAAGTTGATTGGTTCTCGTTGTAGGGCCACCGTTGGTACAGTGTCTAATCCAAGCCATGGAGATGGGAAGCTTAGGAAGGCCGGACATAGCCGATGGCTTATATATATACATACATATATATATATATACACACACACACACACGATGTTTGACCCCAACCCTCACCCCAATACAAAATAGGGAGAGAGGAATCAGTTTCATCAAGCAAGTTGGCAAGTAACACCACCAAAGATCACAATATATTACGGTATCTTCCAATCGTATCTCTTTCCAAAACCTTAAAAAAGAAAAAAAGAAAAGAAAAGAATAGACAACTTTGTCATAAACTCTTAAGAGAGAAAAGATCCCAACCCAACAAAACCACCCGAGTTATTTACTGCATCTGATTTCTTCATCAAAGATTCAGAATTTGCACGCCACTTTTATAACAGATTTTACACCTTCCATATTTAATATTTTATCAATAAATCTTACTTACATCATTCCTTTGTTTATATGCTGTTTCTGAAGTCGTAAATTCACTCAATGAAGTTTTTCTTAGCTCTAGCTAAATTGTTTTTAGAAACTCAAATCATAGAGGCAAATCAGTAGTGAGATATATCAAGAAAAAAGATAAATCTTCATGAAGGTGCATAAACAACCCTCAGGCCTCAACTTCAAGACCCACCCAGCAATTTTGACTCAGAGATAGCTGTAGTGGCAAGATTACATGTAGTCCTTCAATTAATAAAATCTAAACAGTTGCTTACTGGTACAAAGGAGTGGAGTTAGACTATATGCTGCACTAGTTTGAGCCTCGAGCCAAATTGCCTCTATAATTTCAGAGAGCTTCTTTTGTGTTCTTTTAGCTGCACTTTGCTTGAGTCTGAAACTGATACAGATGCCAATCCATTGCGCACTAACACCTATTTCAGCTACTCCTGTCTGTCCAAGGCTCTCTCGCCTTGCTTGATTCGGCTCTTGAAGACTACCTAGACAGCATGAGTGAATTGGGTTGAATTAAAAAGCATTTGGAAACTATCCAAGATTTCCCAAATATCTAGCTTCTTCTTAATTTCTCATATATTTTTACACTTCTAACTTTTTTAAAATTATTTGTTTATGAATGAATGTTTTTCACTATTAAAGCATTAAAAAAGTTAAAACAGTCGACGGTGTATAGTTAATCAGTTGATTACAAGACACAATAAGATGTAATAGAAAATTAAGTAATCTTAAAATTAAGTCCACCACAATGTTTCTCATGCAATCAACATGCATATGTAAACAGATCAAGCCAAGAAACATTTTTATTTGACACCACACAGTTGCTAAATGAAAAATACCTGTGTGAATAGTGTGACCAATAATCCATAAAACTCATAACGCAATATTGGAGCATGCTGCACATCAGCTAATTAAATTGTCACATAAATTGAGATACACCCTTCATAAGCCACGTATTCTAGGCCTCATTCCTGTCTATTCTTCAGGGTCTGTTTGGTATGCATTTTAGAATGGAAAGGAAAGGAAAGAGGGGAAAGGTTGGCTCAATCCCTTGTTTGGTATCACTTTAATAGTGGAAAGGAAAGAGGGGTAAGGATTGACTCAATCCCTTGTTTGGTATCACTTTAATAGTGGAAAGGAAAGGAGTTGGATGGTTGCATTTTCTGTGAGCCCCATGTTTTTTTGTCCGTCCCCTCGTCAATGGATTGGGAAGGAGCTTTGATTGGTATCATGGAAGGAAAAGAAAAGAAGAGAATACAATAGACAAGAAAAGAAAAGAAAAAAATAGAGAATTGGAGGAGTTATCACTCACCTTGTTTGTTATCATTCAATGGAAAAGAAGAGATGTTTCCTTTTTTATTTGGTTTCATCAAGGAAATGAATGAAAATGTATGTAAATAAATATCAAATTACTTTATTACCCTTCATAAAATAAAGTGGGTAAAGTTAGTAAAATGGATAAAGTAGAAAATTAATATCTTTTCCCTCCCAATCCGTCCAAAAAAAAGAGGGAAGAAATAATATAGGGTCCATGGAAAGGAAAGGAAGAAGAATTCCTTCCTTTCCACCCTTTAAGTTGATACCAAATAAAGGAAGAGGTATCCCTTCCTTTTCTTTCCACCCATTTTATACGTACCAAACATAGCAGAAAAGAACATTTCCCAACCTTTTCATTTTATGTGGGCCCCACATAATGTCAACTTTTCTAATTTTAAGTTGTCTTTTTCGTTATTTGTTACTTGAGTTTGTGTATAATGATGGGATTATTATATTGTAGAAAGGTAATAAAGTAATTTGATACCAAACAAGGAAATGTCCATTCTCTTCCATTCTTTTCTTTAATGAAACAAAACAAAAGAAAGAAAATGTCCATTCTTTTCCATTTGATGATACCAAACAAGGTTAGTGATAATTTCATTTCTCCATTCCTTTCTTTTCTTTTTTATTGTATTCCCTTCTTTTTCTTTCCCTCCATGATACCAAACAAATACAGAGCAGCTAAGATTCGTATATCCAATTGTTATAACACAACTACAGCTGATAACGGGGTATACTTATGATCCAAGCAACTTTTTTCCATTTTTCAAATGCGAAATCAAGCAGGAAAAGCAATATGCCAGCTGCACATGAGCTCCCAACAAAGATTCAAAATATTTCATCTCTATTATATAATTGACAAGGAATGTTATAATGTTCATACCAATTGCACCAGCAATCGAAGTTTCAACAGCAATTGCAATGCAATGGTCAATGTCAATTGCAGCTGAATAACTTTCTATGGTTGTCAAGTTGGATGTTGACATGATCTTCTGTGTCATCAATATGTTCTCTAACCTGCAAACTAATAGCCAAGTCTTCAGAGTCAAACTCTCACAGTATTTGGTATTACAAAAACACATTTGTGCTAGCTTCTTAGAATCAGATTTAGATGACATTAATTCAAGAACTTAATATGCTTCCACAAATTTGTCATCTTGGTCAATGAAACATGGACTACCTGCGTTTAATCCCCTGGGGGATCAAGATAACCCAAGTCTTTCCACTAGTTTAGTTATAAACAACAAAAAAGAAAACAACAGTTGGTCAAAGCCACTTATTTTCCAACCAGCCAGACAATACTATATTTCCTAAATCCTGAATCAAAACAAACTTAGACAAAACTACCAGTATCCCATAAGAATTAACTTTAAAATTATGGTGACAAAAATTGCTGGTCCTATTGGGGGCTGGATTAAATTCTGGTAAGCACGTGAATCCTTAGGGCAAGCTCCCATTTGTGTCAAATTGAAACTTGCAACAACCCCCCTTCCCCCCACCCACAAAACAAGAGAAAAATAGAAGGACAGCATATTACTTATTGTCTAGATTGAGTCATGTATGTAAATCAAATATGCTTTCATGAATTTTATCATTCTAAAAGTATGATAGCATATTATAAATAAGATAGGATGCCAGAGAATCAAAATAGAGAATGGCAGTTTCAATCACCAAAGTTGGACAAAGACAGACATGATTTGACCAAAATCTGTTCCTACGAAAACAGCTGTGGCACACGATCACACTATGATCAATAAACAACACTTACAAACAATATCTTGTTACGAGTTCCATCCAACTGCATAAAAGCAACATCTCCAGAGGATTAACAAAGGGACAATAACTACGGTAAAAAAAAACGAAGCAAAAAGAAACAAATGGATAGTAACAACTAACAAGAGCCAAGAGGCACCAGAGGAAGAAGAATATGATACTTATGCAGCATACCTTTTGCAGGAACGCCAGCAAACGTGTAAGACTGCTCTTCAAACTTAGCACATGTTCCAGATTCTTGGTGCTAATATCCCTACCAATTTATCCAATACAGGGTAAGCACTAAGCACCTCTCTCAAGGTCTGCCACACTTGAGTACAGGCAACTTCTAAGGGAATCTCGAGAACTTGACACTCAAATGGAAGCTCACACTGCAAACCTTCAGCAGACTCTGGCACAGGTAACCATTGTCTTCCAGTTGAAACCTGCATTTCACTTTCCTGATCATCCGAAAGACCATGAAGTTTAGGTTGACTTTTATATGGAAATCGTTGCTTGAGTTGTTCAATAAATGGAAGAACCTCCTGGCGAAGAGGATCAAGCAATAGCAGTTGATCAGCTGTGAGACTGTGACTGTAGCCTTTTATAAACTCCAAAATAACTACCATGGCTTTTTTAATCATGAATCATGATAGCTGAGCTGCCAAATGAGTAGGGGGGGCGTGGGGGAATGAAAAGAGAAAAAGTAAACAGAACAGAACCACTGTATCTCTAAGTGCATGAATTTAGATTTAGATGGAGCCACTGATAAATTTATATAACTGTAAATAATAATTATATAAGTAATATTACTTAATTGTTATCAGAAAAAATAGTTGAGAATTTCTTCCTGCTGCGTTTCTTGATTCTGTTTTCAGTAGCTGCAAAATTCTCATTTTACTTCTCTTTCTTTCTTTTGACCTTTTCCTCTTTTTTTCTTTGATTTCAAACTGTGAGTCCCACCAGCTTTATGGCTGGACACCGCGCTAGTTTGTTAGATCAGTAGCACAACTCTTTATATTTCTTTTTATAGTAATATTATTCTGAATTTAAAACATTATATTACATATTACTTTTTTAATATAAATTGGATTCTAATGAAAAATATAAAATTAAATAGATTTATGTAGAAATCGAAGTAGTGTAAAATTTGATATTATTTTTATGATATGCAAATAATAGTATTTTTATATTAAATTTAAATGCAAAAATGTAATGCAAATAAAAAATAGAGAATCACAATTTAATGTGACTTGTAAAAAAAAATTTTATTTTGATTTGTGAATTAAATTAATTAAATATAAAATTAATTTAATCAATAATTTACTTACAATTAATCATATATTAATTAATTTTATGTAAATTATTAATTATATTAAATGTATGTAAATTATTAATTAAATTAATTTAATATTAGTTAATTTAATGACCTAACTAAAATGAAACACATTTTATTCAAATTGAACTAATAGGTCATTCTCCTAGTAAAAAATAACTCTCTTACTCAAAACATTTTTGCTTTAAAATGGTACAAAATTTTGTTCAGAGAGAAACATCACATTATGATATTAAGTAAATAGTAACCAAGTAAATTGGATTTCAATGAAGAATAATGTTATACTAATAAAAATTAAAGAATAAAAACCTAAACATTCTTTTTAATTATTTTATATATTTATAACAAAACATGTTAATATATTTTTTTCATTTATTCACATGCAATTTAACAAAATTACTACATATCAATTGTAAGCTTTTACAAAAAAAAAAAAAAAAATTCTTTTTTTCTTTTTAATTTTTTCTTCTCTAGGAAGAGAGAGAGAGAGAGAGAGAGATGAACAAGTAAGATAGGGCAGTTGTTGGTGCCCCGTATAAAAGGCCCAAAAGCAAAGCTCGGTTGCTCTCTGCAGCCTGCACAACAACTCCAAGGTCGGCTAAGGCTTCTTCCTTTCTGCTTTCTCTGTAAGTTTTCATTTTTCCTCTTTTGTGCTTTGTATCTGATCATGGGTTTCGCTTCATTTTCTGCCTCACGCATCGCATGTCGTGATCATTGATCTGTTATGTTTTCTGTTTTATGGTGCAAGAGCTAGATTTTTCTGGGTTTCATTCATTTCTGTGTAAAGACTCGAACTTTCTGTTTCAATATTTGAAACCCTTTTCGGGATTTAGCCAGAGCCACGCTTTGGTTTGCCTGGTGATGTGATTGAATTGGTAATATTGAAGTAATTTTTAAGCTTTGTTTCTTTTATTCATTTATTGTTCGATATTTGTTGGTGCCAGTGTTGGCATCTATGAAATGTACAAATCTAATTTAATTAGCATTTGCAATAAAACAAAAATCTACTAAATTCTCTGAATTAATTTTGTTGTTATTTTTTGCATGTGTTTTTTAGGGTTTGCATTTTCATACTTTGAGAAAGTGTACTCCTGTATGGTTATGATATGAATTATTCTTACTAATTGAATGATACTTTTTTTTACAGCTGTTTAGATTAACTATAGAGGGACTCGTAATGTTTTTTCTTAAATTTTTCTTTTCATTGAATGGTGTGAATTGTTTTTTTTTTATATAAATTTTTTGGCAAAATAACTGAGTATGTTAAAGCAGTGTCTTAATTCTTTTTCCTGGAGTTCTAAAATTGCATTCATGTTTTGAAGATTGCAGTAATATTTTCCTATTCATGTGGAGCCGTAGTGTCATTAACTTTCGGGCTAGCAACATTAGTCGATATGTTGCTATCAGACACAGTACTCTCCATGCAATCACTGGACTTTTTGTCTTTCTGATATCCGATTCAATTGCCTTTCAATGTGTGTATTACATGCTTTAGCCCTAAGGTGCAAGAACTATTATCTGTACCCATTCTCATTTTAGTCTTCTGATTTTATGGTTTAGCTGTTGTGGTCTGCTGGTTGTATAGGTTTGGGAGGACATTTGGATGGGAAAATGTGCATGACTCACCTAAGCTACTTCTATTCTATTCAGTTTCATTCTTTAAATCGGGACATTCATTTTTGTAGAGATTTGAATGACATAAACTAGTGAACTACAATGTCTGATTTGATTCTATTTGTCTCTCAGCCAATTCTGATAGGATAGTTTGGATTCCTCGAGAGGGTTCTCTTGCAGAACTTTCTTTGAATTTCCAACTCACGCTCCGATCCTTCAAAGGTTCCTTCTTGACAAACCCATTTGGAAGTCCAAAACTTCCTCGAAGGTCATGCCTTTGTTTGAACAACAGTACTTAAGCAAGATAAATATGACTTGTTGCCGAGTTGTCCAGGCCTCACTTATCTCTTTCTCCTAATATGTGTGCTAAGTGTGGAGATCTAGCTCAGAGACTGTATGCCACTTTTTTTTTGCATTGTAAGGTGACTACTTTCCCGTGGAATAATCGTTTTGGGGTCTATGGGGAGCACTGGGTGTGTCCATCTCCCCTAGAACAGTTTTTGATGATTTGTTATAAAGGCTTTGGTAAAAGCAAAGAGGCTAAATTTTTATGGCAGTGGGCAGTTTTTTGCTATCCTTTGGTGTTTGTGGTTGGAGCAGGTAATGCTCGTAATTTTAAGTGTGCTTCTCTTTGGTCTTCTGCTAACGGCTACTTTAAGGAAGTTACTATCTTGAATATGCAAAGATATTGGGCAGCCTTGTTGCATTCTTAGCTTTTTCTTTGACTTCCTTGTTTATAGACTTCCATGTTTGGAGGATCTCTTCTCCTTCTCCTAGTTGTACTTCCCCTCTTTGCTCTCTTATAACATTTCTTTTTATATTTAAAAAAATAATGGTTTAGCTGTATGATTTTATCATGTTCATGGTGGCATGAAATGCTCTGATTGAAATTTTCTTGCAAGTGCAGGTTCGAATTGTTAAAGTTAAATTTGAGGGGAGCTATTGAATTAAAGTGGAGCTGTTCCTGGATATCAAACATTAACATACTTCATATTTCCTGGTTCTGTCGGCCACCATTATGGCTGTACATACAAAATTCCGTCTTATTGCTTACTCACAAGAGATTGTAGATGGGCAGCCTATTTTTGTTTCTTCAAACTGTCTTCCTATCAAGGCTTTGAAACTTGAACCTGCAGGCCATGCCTTCCATTCTGCTGCACTTAAACTTCTTGGTGTTGAGGAAGATAACAGAGATGATGATAATAAAAAACCAGTTAATGATAAGGAACCAATGTATTTCTCATCATCTGATTCTTATAGCAGCAAGAGCAAAAAGAAATCTGGTGCTGGAGACAAGCAGCAAGATCACTATGCATTGCTGGGCCTGAGCCATCTAAGATATCTTGCTACAGAGGATCAAATACGTAAAAGCTATCGTGAAACTGCCTTGAGGTTTCATCCTGACAAACAGGCTGCTTTGCTTCTTGCTGAGGAAACTGAAGCTAAGAAGCAGGCAAAGAAGGATGAAATAGAAAGTCATTTTAGGGCAATCCAGGAAGCATATGAGGTGCTGATTGATCCTGTGAAGAGAAGAATTTATGATTCCACAGATGAGTTTGATGATGAGATTCCTACTGACTGTGCCCCACAAGACTTTTTCAAGGTGTTTGGCCCTGCTTTTATGAGGAATGGACGGTGGTCAGTTAATCAACCAATTCCATCACTAGGTGATGATAATAGTCCGTTGAAAGAAGTTGATAATTTCTACAATTTTTGGTACTCCTTTAAAAGCTGGAGGGAGTTTCCTCATGCTGATGAGTTTGATCTTGAGCAAGCTGAATCTCGAGACCATAGGAGGTGGATGGAAAGGCAGAATGCAAAACTGTCAGAGAAAGCTAGGAAGGAAGATTATGCACGGATACGTTCTCTTGTTGATAATGCTTATAAGAGAGACCCAAGAATATTGAGGAGAAAGGAAGATCAAAGAGCTGAGAAGCAAAGGAAAAAGGAGGCTAAGATTCTGGCGAAGAGGTTGGAGGAAGAAGCAGCAGCCAGAATTGCAGAAGAGGAGAGGCGACGAAAAGAGGAGGAAGAGAGACGAGCTGCAGAAGCTGCGTTACAACAGAAGAAGGTGAAGGAGAAAGAGAAAAAGCTCTTGCGGAAGGAGCGTACTCGTCTTCGAACTCTTTCAGGACCTATTTTGTCACAGCATTTACTTGACATTTCTGATGATGATGATGTAGAAAGGCTTTGCATGTCACTTGATATTGAGCAGCTGAGGAGTTTGTGTGAAAAAATGGAAGGCAAACAGGTGTTAGAGCAAGCAAAAGTTCTAAGAGATGCACTAGGTTGTAAGAAAGATGTGGATAATAAGAAAGATGAGAAAACTGATCAACAAAATGGTTCCATCAAGGCTAATGGTAGTGCTTCACTAAGCAACATTGAGAAGAAGGAGAAACCTTGGAATAAAGAAGAGATTGAGCTATTGAAGAAAGGAATGCAAAAGTATCCCAAAGGAACTTCACGGAGATGGGAGGTTATTTCAGAGTACATTGGTACTGGAAGATCTGTGGAAGAAATTATGAAGGCAACTAAAACGGTTCTCCTCCAGAAGCCTGATTCTTCCAAATCTTTTGATGCATTTCTTGAGAAAAGGAAACCTGCTGCACAATCAATTGCATCTCCACTGACAACCAGAGAAGAATTAGAAGGGGTATCAACTCCTGGGAAGCCTGAAAATAGTGCTGGCTCATCAACGAATAAATTAGAAGACTCTCATAGCAAAAGTACGGACAACCAGAACACCACTGGTTCCGTTACTGCAAATGGAGTTTCCTCTAGTTTAGAACAAGACGTGTGGTCTGCAGTACAGGAAAGAGCACTGGTTCAAGCTTTAAAAGCCTTTCCAAAGGAAACTAGCCAGAGATGGGAAAGAGTTGCTGCGGCTGTCCCTGGGAAGACTGTGAATCAGTGCAAGAAAAAATTTGCGATGATGAAGGAGAGTTTCAGGAACAAGAAAAGTGCAGTTTAATCTGTTGGATTTGTCTGCAATGAAATGATTGAAGAATTGATCAACACATTGGAAAGTACTTTATGGTCTCAGTCATAGGCCATAGCCCATGGGACATGAGGCAATATCTTGGTTCCTATCTGGAGTTTTTTCCTGCTGCTTTTTAGATTTTACAGCTATAAATTTTTAAGAGCTCGAACCCCCCCTCAATATAGGTTAGTTTCAAAATCCTTCATATCCATAAGAGTTGCTTCAATCTGATGCATAGTTAATTTCTAGTTTTCTTTCATTATGCCCTGATACCGTAGGTGGAACTTGGAATACATTTACTTGTATTGATTATGAGAGAGCAAACATCATTGTAGAACAAACAGCATATGGCTGTCGCTCATAGGTATTTTAACCATTTTTTTAATCAAAATTCTGTCGTACAACCGGATATTATGTACCATTATTTAGTTTGAAAGAGATTTGAACCTAAAGGCATATATCCTGACTTCACATCTTTACAATGGAAATTGGAACTGAAGTGACAGTATATGGACTCTTGAAATCAGGGTTCTGAATATTTGTCTTAATTCGTAATTGTCGAAGCAGAAAGATACATAAGCAGTTTTGCACTTTCTGTTGAATATCTGTTTAGGCATATTCTCAGAAATGTTGATATCGAGATGCCTACTTAGGTTTGATGTGTAAATATTTTGACTTGCAATCATTTAGGTGCAAGTTAGCAAAAGTATTTTTAGTTTGGCTCAAGAGTCAAGACTATTTTATAGTAGAAAAATTATAAGTTTGTTGCAATTAAATAATTATTAACATTCTATATAGAATAACAAAGTAGATATTTAAATGAATTAAAGTGGACATGTTATACTAGTGCATCAGGAGAACCGTATTATGTGTGGATTATGGGAGACCAGTGTATATAATTCAGTCAAAACAAACCATTCAACATTTTCTAAAAATGTTTTTTTTTAATTATCACTTTTCACAAAAGAATAACCGCAATTTAAGTGTAGTTATTTTGTTAAAAAAATCAAAGGTAATGGGAATATAAACTGGATAACAATTCGTCATAATAGAATAACCATACAATTTGTTGTGTTTAAGTTTTGAATAGTGATTATTCCAAGAACAAGGTTTATTTTATAAAAAAAATGTCATATCAGACACAAAGGTCACGTTGGGTGTGCATGATAGTATAAGATAATAAGATAAGGTCTAGTAATAGAGTTGATAAGTGTTTGGTCATCATAGTATAAACAAACGGATTGTATATATAAATATTTATTATTACAAAACTATCTTTTTATATAATATTTTAAAAAAATTAAAAAAAAATATTTTTTTTCCATGGAAGAAGCCGAAGTCTTCCTTCAAGAAAACAAATAGCCGCTAAAAATTAAAGCAAAATCAATAAACAAAAAGAAAAAAATTATTGTCCTGCATATATTAATTTCATTTTTTCTACATCTTTCTTCACCCAAAGTTTTCTTCATCTCTTGGTCACTTGCTCAGTTGCCGTCACCTTTCAGCAGACTATCTGTGATGAGGACAATAAGTCATCGGCAACGATAGTAGCAATCAAAGAGCAGTGGCTAGCAAAAAAAAGTTGTAGTTGGAGAACAATGGCTGACAATGATGGTGGCGGTTAGTAACGATGGTGGCTGTTAAAGAGTGGTGGTCAATAACGATGATGGCGATCGAAGAGCAGCAGCCGTTAACGATGGTAGCGGTCGAAGAATGATGGCCAACAGTGGCCGACAACGAATGTGGCGATCGGAAAAGCGGTCGCCAACAACGATGGTAATGGTGGGAGAGTGATGGTCATACCACTAGGATGTAAAATGACAGAGATGAAATAAAGGGTGGAAGTGGAATGAATATCCTATTAGGTCATATCAATAGGTGAGAGGGAGGATAGTGTTATACGATTATAAGGAGATAAAAAGGTTTGACTGTATTTGACTATACTATCAGGTGGGTATACCAAACACCTGTTAGGGCTTGATAGTATATGCTTATACTATCAGTCCTTCTTATACGATGCATCAAACACAACCTAAGTGAAATATGATGATCTAGCATCAATCAATAATTTCTTAAGTTTTATTTACAAAGCCCATAGCGAAGACATGCTTTGGTAGATACACACCACGAGGGAGAAAATAACAGACAAAGAAGGTAAACAATAGTGTTCATGGGTTAAGTTGAGTTTGAAGTATTTTTAACCTCGGGGCTTGAGTTGGAGGATTTTTCCTTCAACCCGACCTAACCTAACTTGTACATGTATGAGTTGGGTTGAGTGGAACTTGTGATTTGAATATTAAAAAAAGATTGACCTACTAAAATATAAGACGAAATCTATTAAGTATAATATAACATTATAGAGTCCAAACACCTGCCTTGCCAATAACAATATAAAGCATTCATTACATAAATTAAAGTTTCAATATAAACACATCCCTAGACAATAAGGCAATAACCATAACATAAGTCAATAAATCATAATCCACTAATCATTTAATATATGATTCTTGAATTTTTGGTGGATTGCATACTAGTTATTAGAGTTAGAACACTTTCAATTTGAGACTCATCAATATTATCAGTCAAATATCTCTTTTTATAAATAAAAGACCCTTGTTTACAAGTGTGTCTATTGCCACTCCTATTATTTTATTGTCACTCCTCTCTATCTAATTTTTATTTAATTTTCTCAAAACACCCTTAATTAAATTATAGTTACTTATTTTCCATTCAAAGTCATTTATTGTCACTTCTATATTTATCTAAACTCATCATTTTTAATGATAAAAATTTGTCCATTTTAATTTTTTTTAAAAATTTCTGAACTCCTAATTATTCAACCTTATGCGATATCTTTCATCTCTTATCTTTGGTTTTGCTTTCTTTTTTCAATAAAAGCATATTAAGCTCAGTTTCTCAATGACAAAATAATATAAAAAAATCATAGAGAAAAAATATAGATATGATTGAAATTCATTCTAAAAATTAGCTAAATTGAATCTCTACATAATTTATTCAAGTATAAAAATATATATTTTAAATATTTTTAGACTCTTAATTTCCCCCCAAATACTATTGCCTATGCAAAATCTCTTATCTCTTTCTCTCTCTTTTTGATAATTATCGGGGTCAAGGCTCATCTTTTCTCTCCTTTTTCATATTTCTTTTCTTTTTCTTTTCTTTTCTTTTCAATGCATTGCGCTCATATTCTAAATAAACAAAATAAAAATAAAAATTAAACAGAAGGAGAAAATATAATGCGGTTTAAATTCATTCTTGAAAGCTGAATTGCATTTGCATCTTCAAATGATTTCTTCAAGTATAATATTCTCATAGACTTTCATTTTTCAGTGATTGGTTAATAGAAAAATTGAAATTGCATAATTTTAACATTATTGCATATAAAAATTTAGACTCTTGGAAATGTGATTCTATGATAGTTTATGAGAAAAAAAAACTATAATTAAATCTTGAATTTACTAATTTTAGTTAAATCAAGCTTTGTATAATGACTTTAATAAGATGAGCCCACAATTATAATACTAATAAAAAAAATGGGGAAAATATCTTAATATTTAAGTAATTAAATTTTGTTGGTTTAGATAAAAAAAATATTAATCACACATTAAAAGAGTTATATAATAAAAGCTAACTAATTATTACAAGGATTTAGTGTTAATTCACTCTCAGTGTAAAGTTTTTTTACACTGTCATTTAATTATGTACTGACACATTATTAAAAGAGTTAGACTTCCTAGATAGTTGTTATTATAGTCAAACTCTTTTAATGATTTAGTAATACATGATTAAATGACAGTGTAAACTTTTTTTTATACTAACAATAGATAAAATTTAAACTCTTATTATAATTAATGATGAGAATTTTGGATATAGATATTGGAGTGGTAATAGATAATTAAACAAATATGAATAAGGAATAATTATTGGATTTAATTTCTATTCATTGTCAGTGTAAAAAATTTTTACACTGTCATTTAATTATGTGTTGACACATCATTAAAATAGTTAGACTTTCTAGGTAGTGGTTGTGATAGGTAAACTCTTTTAATGAATTTGGCAACACATGATTGGATGACAGTGTAAAGAAACTTTACACTGACAGTGGATAGAAATTAAACTCATAATTATTTTATAAAGGGAAATTTAGGAAAATCAAATAAAAGATAATTAAAGAAGAGTGACAATAAATAAATAAATAAGAGTGACAATAGACTCTCTCCTTGTTTATATATAAACTTAAGTTATATGACATTGTCTAATCTTAAAATGACATCATTTTATTAATTAAAAAAATAGTATGTAGGTAGGGCCATCAAAACGGGTCAAACTCGTTGAGCTAGCCCATTTACTCACATAAATTATGCGAATCGGGTTTCAAAATTAGTAACCCGTAAAAATGCGAGTAATTTTGAATCGACTTGTTTAACCTACGAGTTAAACGGGTAATTGCAGGGCCCGAGGGCCACCCACATAACTTTTTTTAAAAAAGTTTCAATTTGTTTGTACAAAAAAATTCAATTTAAAAATTTAAAAATTAATTAAACACTATTTTCTTAAGTAAAAGTACAAAATGTATGTACTATACAAACTAGCAGTGGCACAACCCACACATAAACACATTCATCAAACTTTTGAATTCTCCCTTAACCCATTAAATGAGATTAAAATATTCAATATTATGTCTATGTAATGTAATATTTGATTTGAAATTATTAAATTTAAAATTTTTATTAAATTTAAATTTATTTTAAAGTTTACAAGTAAAAGGAAAAAAAAAGTTTCGCGGACTGGTCCGTTTAAGCCTGCAAGTTGATGCAAAACGAGTTGGGCTAACTAATTTGTAACTCGTTTAAATGCAAGCAATTTTGGCCTAGCTCGTTTAACCCGTGGCCATTGCAGGAGGGCATAAACGGGCTAGGCCGTTTTACAACCCTATATGTAGGTATGTAGGTTAAGTTATGTCTAAAATGTCATAACTCACAACCCTACCCAAGCTTGATGGGTTTAATAATTTCATACCCAATCTAACCTCACTATTTGTGGGTTGAGTTTGGCTAATTCATGTAGGTTAATGGATCAACCAAAACCGCTGAAAAGGCCTAATAAACACGCAAGAAACTCAATATGCTTAAAATATGCACAAGAAGTTCCACTTAGAAGCAATGCACTTTCATGTTCCTTGCCTAAGAATATGTTTGGATTGGTAATAAAGAATAGAATAGGACAAAATGGAATGAAGTGGTAAATAGTACTATTGTTTGAATGATTAAAAAATATCTGGAATGAAATAAAATTGGGAGGACTCCATCCCACTCTAAATTGGGAGATAAGAAATAAAATGAGTTATGAAATTACATTTTTTTCTTTTCTCCATATATTTTTGTGTTTGAAATCAGGATAATATGAGAAGAATAAACTCAAAATTCATTTCATTTCATTTACTTCCATTAGAACTTACAAACAATAGCATGCAAATTTTCTTCCATTCTACCATTAAACATCTAAACAATGATATGACAACTTTATTCTATATCATCCCTTTCTATTCCATTATATATCATTACATTCCACTCACCATAAAACTCTCAAACATAGCCTAAATAGCAAAGGCAGTATGTTGCCCGTGAATATCCCGAAAATCAAAACTGAAAATAAACTAGGATTAAATGATTAAATATTAGGGGGAAAAAAGATCAGCGAATGTTGTGTCAAAGTTCAAGTTAAGGGGGAAGTAACATGCTATGATAATTGTCTCAAGTTAGTGGAGCATGGGAGCTAGTGTTCCTTGTCAGTTTTAATGTCACAAGCACAGGCATTTGACCTTCCTAAGACAACATAAGGAGAGTAAAGAACTATGGGGCAAAAAGAAGAATCGGCTTCACAGAACTTTGAATACGCCGGAATGATGTTCTTACTCTCAACTTTCTTTATCGAGCTCTGCAACATTCCCATCAATGTTAATTACCAACTTCCTATTTTCTCCTACCTTCATATCTCCAAAGAGTGAAATGAGGGGACCATGTATAACCTTCTCTGCCTTCTTCTCATTCTATTCCTCAATTTATGTGGCATCTGATTCAGCCATTATTTTTGGGATATCGCGGTTGATATTTAAAATCAGAGCAACAATTGAGTTTGATACCATGTCACTAATGGGATCTGATGTCCAATGCAAGGAGATATGCTTCTCAGACTCATGTTTCACTGTCACTCGCTCATGGACTTGCAAGGTTGGAACTCCAGATTCTTCATCCACTCAAGACTCTACACTCTCATATATATGTTTGAGTTTATGTTGTATGACACTAAAGGAACTTGAATAAACGATGGTAATTCTCTGAGTAATGTTTGTTGTTGATAGCTATGAGAAGACATAAGAGATCATCAGGTGCCATTATCTGATATGTAAAGCCTTTTTTTACTAGCAAACCACTGATAGTTTCACCAACTGCTGGGGTTTTTTCAGCCAGATTCCCAATGGTTTTTGCCATTTTCTGTGAATTGAAATACATTTAAACAGATTAACAGTTTTTTGGAGTGAGGATTTTAGTGTTACGATCAGCAAATTGACTCATGAGCTTCTGTTTGAGCCTTCCCAATCTCATTAGCTTCCCCATGAACAAGAATTATATTAGGAGGATTGAGCTCTTCTAAGAATGCACTTGTTTGAGCAGAGTCAGCATGAGCAGAAAAGGAAATGTAGTGCACCTGCATATTGAGAGGTGCGGTGAGTCCATTCATGAGAGTAACCTCCTTGGGTTCATTGATGATGGTTTTTGCCAGTGTCCCCTCGACCACATACCCTGGTATAATGCAAGCATTTTTTTTTATCAAAGCACCACTTATCAAATAATTTCCGTGACAACCCACTCTGAAGTCCACTAGGGCTTGCCATCACCACAGATGATGCTACATCTTTGAAAACTTCAATGCTACTTAAAGCTGATATGTACTTGAAGGAAAAGGGATTTGACTTAGCATTCTGGATCCTGTCATTCATGGAAAGGGTGTATGTCTTATACACAATCAAACATGTTTTTGCAAGAGGAGAAGCATAATAGAGGGGTATATTCTGGAGTTCTGGATGATTTGCCCAATATTCATCAAGGATCAGGAGGAGCTCTTGTGCGCGACCAAGGGCAAATGCCATAATCAGCACACGACCCCCTTGAGAAATGGTTGAGTGGATAAGATCAGTGAAGTGTTTTTCTCTGGTGTGCCGAGGCTGATGGTGCTGGACACCATAGGTGGATTCTATAATGCATACATCAGGAGAGAACTGTGGGGTCTCAGCAGCATGGAGATGTCAGTCTTCCTCATGAGAATAATCTCCAGTGTATAGAACTCGAACACCGGCAATGTCAACCATAAACATAGCAGCACCAATGACATAGCCAGCAGTATAACACCAGAATCGAATACCATTCTCTTCTACTATTTGATGGAAATCAATAACCTGCAGTTACTAACTGCTGTTAGCATATATATTGAAATTTCGAGGGTCAAAACATAGTAATGTAGACATGCAATATATGTCTCATGAGAAAAACAGGAGGAGGTGCAAAGATGGATAAAGATTGGAAGTCTGTCAATATATAAAGAGATTAATAGATAACTAAATAGAAGGTGTAAAAGTTACAATAGACCAGCATCTAATTCATGTAGTAAATTAAAACAAAGGAGGTTTGTATGGTACCCCTGCTCAGTTGGCACCATTATTGAACATTGGATTCTGCATCTAGATTCATCCAACATACCATGATACTGCCAACTGGGAAAGGGTAACGAATTCATCAAATGTGCAATATTGTTATTTAATATTTCTATGCACTTCCATCAGTATATGTCTGATCTTGTAGTTGATTTGACATGCCAAATTTCAAGTCTGTGGCACTATGGAAGATGCAGTTCTCCACCTAGAAGAGGTCCAAAGTCTAAACCATGAAAGCATTGCTTCAAAGGACCTTGTACAAGGGCTCTACAAAGTAAGTTCATGGCAGTAGAAACTAACTAGTACTTACAGAAAAAATCTTAACCCCTGATCAATCAATTTGAGACACTTATGTTAGCTTTGTATTAGGCTTTATTAGATGTTTATTGTGCCCAATATTAGTATTTTAGATGAGTTTAATGTTGTTGGGCTTCATTGGGCTTTAATGCAAATATTGAATAATTTTCGGATTTTGATGCATTTTGACATTTCTTCCTTGGTTAGGTCATAACTTGAGACTCGGTGATCCATTTGAGGTGATCTTGGTGTCTTTGGAAAGCTAAGACAATGCTCTACAAGTTTTATGAAGAACTCAAGAGCTGGATCGGACTTCTAAAGGTCCAAAATATCCCTGTAATGCAGAGTGGGTTTGCTGTCACAGAAATCTGGGCAGTGTGCACATATTGGACTACATAGTGAGCTATAGGCCTCCTCTTGGGCTGAAACTTGGCAATTGGAAAGATAAGACCCATATTTCCAACTTCACTGAAGACCATTTAATCAATAGATGTCGTTTTAGGCATCATTATGAAGCTACAAGTTGGTTTGAATTTGGAAACACGTTCTGCCAACCTAACTTGAGGTAGGTTCAGTGTTTTTGGCATATCTGGAGTTCTAAAAGTCCAAATGGCATGATTCCAATTGCAAAATTTCAAGGAAACAACTGCCTACAACTTTCATGAGAGACCTCCAAGCCAAAATGCACCGTCCAGGTCATGAAAATCAAGCCAGAAGTCGGATAAGAGTTGTTGACTAAAAGCCACCAACCATACATCAACCCACATACCATGCACCAACCCACCAACCATGCATCAAACTTCCATATTTGACAATTTTCATGTTTTTATAGATTGTATTCAGATTATGTACATGTATAAATTGGCTTATAAGATTAGTATAAATAGAGCCAATCTCTTTGTAATATGATAATTCAATTTTAAGTAAGTTTGAAGAAAGTTTGAGTATTTGTGAGAGTTTTCTTTCTCTTCTTCTCCATTCTCTTTACAATTTCATTTTTGTTCTTTTATTTCTGAGTTCTTCTTTCCCATCCATGGAAGGCTAGGCTCTTATAATCAATCCAAGGGATTAGCCATCTTGATGTTTAATTTGGAGATCTTGTTTCGCTTGTTCATATTGCTTATTTGTTATTCAAGTTTCTCTTCTTCCTTTTTTGATTTTTATCTAGATTGAATTGCTTAATTTGATTTAAATGTTGATGTGGTAATAGCTTTATTATCATGTATTCAAAGAGGATCACATAGAATAAACAATTTATTAAAGCTTTTTGATGGATTGTTTAGCTTGGTTAAATTCTGGATCTTAAGTTAATCTATGTTTGGATGGTGCTTACTTTATCTAACCTTGGTTAATTAAATCCTAGATGCTTATCTAGTAGAGGATTCTTGGATCATGTTGAGGCGTCTTGATGTGATCTAAGGCCAAGAACACGGTTAGCAATTAAGTGAATTCCTTGTGATCAATGATGAGTTAAACTCAAGATCGGTAAATTTCCTTAGATTGGTTGTTTCTTTAAATTTGTTAATTACTTTCCTTTAATTCAACTAGTGTATTATCTTTATAAATCATCAAAAACCCCTTTTTATTTATCTTGATCTGATTAAATCTTTGTTTTATTGGATCCTTAAGAGACGATTCGATTCATGCTCTATACTACAAATTATTTTGTGAACCGATAATTTTATTTATTTGATGGGTCTTGTCAACCCCTTTTGCGAAAATCAAAACCTCTCAATTATCAATTAGTGCCACTCAATCCCATTGAATACACATTTCATAATATGCCAACTTGTTTTCCTTAAATTTGTACTTCAAAATATATCTCATTTTAAATAATATCTTCCGGCAAAAAACAATCAGATTTACTATCAGAATTCAATTGTTTGTTTGTCCAACCATAAACATCAACTCAAAAACAGGAAAATAGAGGAAGGGAGCACGGAAAAAAGGACAAAAGGACTATCCATTTGATACTTGGCATCAAATCCTTTTTAAATTTTATGCTCATGCTGATATAATCTATGCCACAAATCGATGAAGTTGCAAGGGCAACAAGTACTATAATCCACAAGCAAAACCATATTTGACAATTCTCGAGGATATTCTAATAAGCTTTCTTCAACATCAACCCTCTTGTGCTATTAAAGCATAAAGCTAACCAATCTAAAAGCCTAAATCCACATTCCTTTATCGATCCATTCCTAAAATCCCTACTCTATCCCTGGTCAACCATATAAACTATCATCGTTTGACTTACTAACTTGTTGTGAAATCTCACCTAACCTAACCGCATGAAAAACTACAAGAAAGTAAAATAAAAGAGAAGAGAACACACCATAACTTAACATAAAATATGTCAAAGCAGTAGTAACTTTGTAAGTGGGAAAGGAAAGGAAAGGAAAATCCGACAATATAAAAGGTGTGCACCTACAAAAGAAAAAAAATATGAAATGAAACTAGAAAAAGCATGAAGAAGAAAACAGATCTCACCTCAATTTTATCCATGGAGCGGTTGATGTCCTGTTCATCATACAACATATCTTCAACAGAAACCTTACTCACTTTGACAAGAGCAGCTTGTATATAGCCTTTGTTGCATAGGTCATAAATACCCGGCCTCTGAATGTGGTCTGGGAATATCATTGGAGGTAAGGTTATCACTTACACTTACTAGAAAAAGATAACCTAAAATGGTAAAAATATCACAGAAGAAGCTTCATACGGTACCTTCTCCAGAAAATAAGGCAATGATGCAGCATGATCCAAGTGAAAGCTGCAGTAAAAAAAGCATAAATTTGGAACATTAAAGAAACAATGAAAGAAAGGGAAAGGGGATGAGAAGTATAGATACTGAGTGATGAGAAGGACATCGACGGATGAAGGGTCAATCTCGTCGAAGTATGGAAGAGCAGCCATACCAGAATAAGGAGGGTGTATTCCACAATCAAACAGAATAGTTTTGGCCTTATACGACATGTAAACACAAGAACGACCCACTTCATTTCCAGCTCCTAATGCGGTCACTGTCAGTTGATCTTCCTCTCTATTGCTTCTTATTATTACATCACGTTTCTTCATCCAACTCATTATTCTTCCTTAATGCTTAACCTTCAATTCTCAGTCACCACATTCACTTCGCTTGTCCTCACCCTTGAGTGTGTTTTCCTTTCCCAGATTGCAGATGGACAAGAACAACGCTTGGGAACCTAAAAATACGACGTCGTTTTATGAGATGACGAAAAATTTATGTAAAACTCGACCACAGTGGGAGTCGAACCCACGACCTTCTGATCCGAAGTCAGACGCGCTAATCCACTGCGCTATGCGGTCTTCGATGGTATAAGTTCACAAAGAATTAGGTTACCAATGTCATTTGATTGAACACTTAATTTGCTTGACATGCCATGATTAAGGACTTTATCTATTTATTATGAAATTTTAATTTTAATAATTTAATTTTAATTCACTTTCGGTATAAAGAAATTTGACATGTCATCTAATAATGTATTTACAAATCATTAAATGAGTTTGACTATCACAACAACTACTTAAGAAGTCTAACTCTTTTAATGATGTGTCAACATATCATTGGATGACAATGTAAAGTTTCTTTACACTAACAGTAAATCAAAATTAAACTCCTTTCTTAAACAAAATTCTTCGAACGACTGAAAAAAGATCATTCATTACGTCTTTAATATGCTTTCTAGTTTTAACACAAAAAATAAAAATAAAAAAATTGTGTTTCACTTTTCAGGAAATGTTTTGTTTAATACTAATACACAGGAGACACGTCAACCCTCCCCCTCTCATTATGCTCTATCTATAATACAACACTCCATGATAATGTGTCACAATAAACTATGCATACTGATGTTATTAAGATAATTATATATAACAATCATGTCATTTTATTTATTTATCATTTTGGTTTATGTTGCTTCCTTATTTTTTTTCTGATGAACAATACTCGGAAAATTTCATTTATGAAGGCTGTACTAGTACAAGAAAGGGCAAGGAAAAGAGATAAAGAAAAATGCATGCAAACGCCCACTGCTTCCATAATCAGTTTCAGTAGGGAATAGAGAGGAGGACCCCGGGGAAGAGACAGTTATATGATGATAATTTGTGTATTCTATTTGTCAGTCTTAACTACATAAAATAGAGATCTCTTCACACAATTTTATCAAATAGAGAAATTTTCATACAAAAGGTAATCATTAGCTGTATCAGGACCATTCCATGATGTTACACACTATTTCTAAAGATAATTTCAAGAATATAAACTGGCTTTACCATCATTTTCCCATTTTTTCAGCTGCAATTCTTGGCTGCTATCTGTTGGTAAATTTCCAAATGTAGACTTTTTTAGGATAATCATGTGGTTAGGGCATCCGGAAGAGAATTGGGTGATCCAAGAATTTTACCACCAACATCAGGAAAGGAATCACAGTCTGGCAGTGCACTGACTTTTCCATCCCTGCTGACCTGAACTGGATACTGCATCAAGTGTCCCCTAATATCGTTCCCTTCCTCAGACACGTATGCGCCCCAGTTTTTTCTGGCAATATTGTTGACATATCTAACACATTCCAGGCTCTGCGGTTCAGCAAAAATATCATCAAGACTACCAAGGTGCTCAGCCCAGAGTGACATTCGGTAACCATACACCTACATCAATACAAATTTGTGGGAAATTGCCAACTAGTAAGAAAAAGAAAAGATGAAATTGCATAGCCTGTACCTATTTGCTATATTAATATTCACAGAATCTGGTTTTATGCTGCGAGTCCACTGTGACAGGATGTAATAAGAATATGCTTGTAATGATTTATTTTTGTAAAATGGTATAGAACAGGTTTTAGATCCAAAAGTATAAACGATCAAGTGATGGGTTGTCTCAATATCTGTGTCCATCAGATACTCTCTTTCTGGGACTGTCATATGTGGGCCAGATACATAAATCCATGTTATTTCAACTCTAGTCTCATATACAGATGATAGAAAGTCTGGTCTGCCTTCGGAACCTCAAGAGTAAACTTTCAGTTAAAAGATTCTCTTATCGGTGACCATTCTTTGAAAGTGTTTTCTTGCCAAGGATTCTCACGAGCTGGTTATACCTTTAAAAAAATCAGAAGACATCTGATCTCTGTTTCACTTAACTTCCAATCACATTAACTATAGTTTTACTTGGAACTATAATTAAACTTCTCATTATCATTATTAGCATATGTGCTTAGCATCAGAGATTTTTAGAGTATTAGAACTTCCAAAAAATTGAAAGACAAGTCCATTTTGGATGTATATATAAATTGACTTTTTCAATTTAAATATTGAAAATGCCTTCTATTTCAGCAAAGATTTCTTCTTCTCATTTTCCCTTTAAAAAATAAGGGGAAACAATAATGACAACAATTCCACAAATTTCCATATTCACTCTGCTGTCTAATATATAAGATGACGTATTTTATCGTTGCTTTTAGAACAATATAATTTATGCTCCCAACTTCAGACGCAGGTGGAAGTGGTACAGTGTTCTCAAGTGTCAATCTTTTACTGTGAATGCACTTTCTTCAAGCAGCATCAGATCATTGCATACAGGACCATTCAAAACAAATTATTTCCCCTTTTATTTAAGACCGATGAAGATTATGACATCGTTCTTTTAGTAACAAAGCATTCATCCAAATTGAAGGTAAGGACAAGAATAGTGGAAGAGTACATAGCCACTACCCAGTAAGGCATAAAGATGTGAATCAAAACTAGAAATGAAAATATAACTTTGTGATATATCTTAATGTAGTAGATTACTCATATTAGTAAATTCTTCTTTTTTTGATAAAAATGTTTAGTAAATTATTTCCCATTGTATCTGATTATTTTCATAGCCAAGAAGGAATGGGGAATATATATTCACTTTCATAGTTAGATTAATATGTCCATTTGCCAATAATGCTGTTCTAGCCCGTTAACCAACCCAGCTGGAGCTTCTAACCTGGCCATGTGGATGAGAAGTCTTTTCTGTCCATGTATATTTTGGCTGATAAGCACCGATAGCTATTTCTGTGTCCCTTGAACCATCCAAGGATCTCTGGTTAATGTTTGCAGATCCCATGACTACGTATTCATCATCAACTACCATTCCTTTGGCATGAACATAAATCATAAAACGTCTGAATTTTTTAACTGATACCTGATTAAAGAAAGGGGTGGAAATAATAATAAGAATCATAAATTTGGTGCAGTGGAAATATGAGCCTCATATTCTAATGAAACACAATCTAAATAAGCCTCCAAATAGAATTACACAAACTAACCAATTACTTCTCAAATGTTCATTGCCATTACATAAATGCTGAGATATTTTTCCCTTCTCTTTTCATTTTAATCATTTGTTTTTCTTTTTCATTTCTCTAAATTTGGTAATAGTCCTATCAGATTGTACATGTGGCAGATAATCCAGATCATCCAACACCATCATAGGCATAATGACAGCCTGAATGACAAAATGCTAATAACTTATTACAGTTCACGTGTGAAAGTGTTGAAAACAGTAAAATCAGAAGGAAAGAGAACAATGACCTGGAAAAAAAAGTTAAGAGAACACTAGTATATCATTACATTTTCTGTTTCTTCCTTCCTACTTTTTTTCCTTTAATTATTAAAACTTAAAAGTTAAGGAATTTAATCAAGAAAGATCATTAAATAAAGTTTTGTAAATTTAACTTACTCTAACCTGAAATCTTGGTTATCTCCATTTTGTATGAAGTATATTCTTCTAATTAACTTTAACCAGTAAGTCACACGTAGACACAGATATGGAGTTCAAGAATCAAGACCTTGATCTGTCCACCACTATTCTTTCCTACAAGATGGGAAGGAGCAATTGCCCATTACCCATCATATATGAATGTAACTAGCTTTGGCTAACATCAAATCAAATCATTTTCTCTCAGAACCTCATTATATGCTAATTTTCTTCACAATTATGTTTAGATGCATTTACCACACAAATATACACTGCCACAAAATAATGATGACGATGATGAAAATAATAGATTCTTCATCATAAAAGGGGAACTTACGGTTGACAGAAACTTCATCCATTAGAGCAAAGCCTTACTAGTAAAGACTCCATTAAAAAAACAGACAGATAACAGTAATGGCTAAGGTTTTCGGGACTTGCTGAGAATATTGTAACATCAAGATTTTGGTGCTTGGCACATATTCAAGAAATTCAAACTTTGGCAGTTCTACCTCCTATGGCTCTTCAGTTTTTATCCAAATGCTGATGGGCGAAACATCCCATTTATTCCAACAGAATAATGATATCTTGATATTTACATCTAACCAGACATCTTGACCACAACAAGTAAACATTTAAACTTATTAGACAAGAATATATTTCATAATTGTATCTTTTTTGTCAATTTAGTAGGTTGTGCTTTAAAGTATAATTTCCAAAACGAGGTTGTTAGATATAAAACCATTCATGAGCATCCACCTAATAGCTTAAGCTTTAGGAGAGTTGGTTCTTGACATGGTATTAGAGCTTCTATAACCAAGTGGTCAAGAGTTCGATCCTTACATCCCCAATTCTTCTAAATAAAGTTGAATTTCAGAACAAGGTATAGTGAGCCTGTGCATTGTCCATGCTTCAAGCTCAAAGGGATCTTACTTGAGGGGCATGTTAGATATAAAACCATTCATGGGCCTTCACTAAACAACTTAAGCTTTTAGGAGAGTTGGTTCTTGACAGAGGTCATACATGTTTTGCAAAATTGAAGGCAAAATAAAGATTAAACCAAACTCAGTTAAAAAAATAAACTGCTTTAAATTTTGTCATAAATCATATTTTGAGAGATTTCTTTTGCTTTCCAAGCCCAAACCACATTATGCGGTGGTACACAAAGTAAAACCAGCACAAAATGACAACGCAAGCTGCTTTATTTTAAAAGGTCAGATTGCTAGTCTTGCAACTGCCAGACAAAGTTCAAGTGAAGTTGTAGAATGCAAATGCAGCAGCAACTAGTGCTTCATAGTTCATACTAAATCCATCAAGAAATTCAAGGTGTTCATAACTGCATGCATTGCAAACATTTTGCTAATAATACAAAAGGGTAGTTTAGCATACCAAAGCACGGTTTTCAGCTGGCTGAATTGGTGTTGATGGACATTCTGAGGATTGAGGTTCACGCTTTCCAAGACAGTAAAAATTGAGATAATCTTGTGGATGATACTGATCCGAGAGACCTGCTTTTTTAAGGGCATCTGCAACAAGCCTGTACATCATAGACATTGTCTGTCCCTGTAATCTTTCAAATTTCAGATAATAATACGTACCATATATCGCATCCATTATTCTTCATCACTCATGGACATGTATTAACTGTTGTTGGAAAGGTTACATCCTAAATCCACCCTTCGACTAATGATTTGTGAGTTCATTTCTCCAACCACTCGAAGATGAAAGAAAAAGCACTGTATGTTTAGGGGAGGGATTCCTAAGTCACCAAAAAACAAGATGAAAAAATTGCATATATCTTCTACATTTTTTTGTACGTTGATTAAGTTCCTGATTAATGCTAGGCTGAAAATTACATTGTCCTGTCTAGAAAGTGGAACATGTAAATCCACCACCAAATTCACGAACAAAGATCATACACAGTCACACCCATCACTGTTAAAAAGATACATTGACAGGTGATAATAAGGTTATTAAGAAACATGCTCAACTTATCATAACTATCTAACCTAGATACACATTTAAAGTACTGGAATTGCTAACCTGCAAAATTTAGCAAGAAGGGAACACAAACTAGAAATTGGCCTGACCTGCCAGAACAAAATTTCTTGAACAGGGGCACTAGTTGGAACCCCCTCTGGCCACATTGGTATAACTATATACACAGAAAAACGTTCATTTGCATTGATCTTGCTGGCAATTTTCAAAGCCAATTCCATGGGAACCAAGTGATTTGCACCTGTTGAAGATAAGAAATCATAAAAAAAAAATATAAAGTAAAAAATAAAAAACCTTGCCCATGCATATATTCTAGTAAAAACTACAGCACTGTGAACATTAAAAATTAATTAAATACTCAAATGCCATGGAAACTTAGGATCAAAAGAGAAAGCGAAGCAATGACAATTTAGACCTGTTAAAGATACATTTCTATCTTCCTTTCATCTCACACATGAAACCGTACAAGCTTTATTAACTATACCCAGTATAACTGTACAAGCTTTATCTAACTTCCTCTCCTAACCATCAAATATTCCTTCTTGACAAACCCATTTGGAACTTGAAAGTTCCCTTTAAGGTCAAGTACAAATGAATTGTTACAGATTCTTAGGCTTCACACTGCTCTTTCTCCTGCTATATGTATTATGTTCAGAAACAGTACACCATTTTATTTTATTTTTTGCATTGCAAAGTGGCTTCTTTCCTTCGTAACAACCTTTTTGGGGTTCTTGGTGAGCACTAGGTGTGTCCTACTTTAGAGCAGTGTTTGATAATGCAGTGTAAAGGTTTTGGCAAAAATAAGGAAGTTAAAATTTTGTGGCAATGTGCTGTTTATGCGGTCCTTTGGTGCATTTGATTGAAATGGAATGCTAATATCTTTTAGGGTGTCTCTTTGCCCCTAAACTTGTTATGCTATAGGATTATATTTATGGCATCTCTTTGGTGTTCAGCTCATGACTATTTCAAGGAAGTGGCCCTTTCTGATATGCAAAGAGATTGGGCAGTTTTGCTACACTCAAGTTTGTACATGTTTCTCCTTGTATCTAGAATTTTTTTTTTGTAGGATATCTTATCCTCCACCAAGTTGTATTTTTCATTTTTTCTATCTAATAAAATTTCATTTTCTATTAGAAAAAAACAATACTTGTTGTATACGGATTTTATGAACATAAATATTTTTCATGACAATATAATTTTTTTTTAATTGATTTCAATTATTAACTTTTATAAATACCCAAAATGAAAGTTGAAAATCACGATTCAAGCATTTTATGTTTACAAATTTATACTAACTAAGATTGTATAAACTTTATAACGGAACAAGAACAACAATAAAGCAGGAAAAGATTTTTCTATCAAACTATTATAAAAGACCTTGTGAATTAGTGAGTTTTTAGAAGTAAATGAAGAGGTGAAGAAAAAATTGAGTGAGATTTCAAACAAAGGAACATAAAAAGGAAAGAAAAGTATAGATGGTACAGGCAAACAAAAATTTTGAGTTACAAAAAGTAAACATCTACTTCTTTAGAAGGTGAGCTTTGGCAGAAAGGTTGCTTTTTAATGACCTAGTGGTCACGAGTTCTAATCGTGAAAAGTGAAAACAGCCTCTCCACTCACAGAGATAAGGCTAATGCCCTTACTTATTTAACTTAACCAATGAACTATCTACATAATTTATAAGAAATTACACCTACTTATTCAAAATACAACAACAAAATCCTTTTCCCATTAGGTGGGGTCGGTTACATGGATCAACCCTACTTATTCTAAATACTATTTAAAAATTATTTAGCCAAAAAGGTATTATGATTTTTAGCAAATTTGGATGAGATGTTTCTCAATGTGGCACGGATTTCAATGCTCATTTACTAAGTGTTTGTTGGAAGTTAAATGAAACTTCCTTGCTCCCAACACCAGAAGAAGCTGAAACAAGCACAGCTTTTATATATGAATTAAATTTTAAAATAAAATGAATACATATGTTTGTGAACCTTCGTGTATGGAATGCTTACACTCTGACATCTCATATGGTATTCTTGCTTTCAATATGCAAACAAAAAAGTTTGAACTTCATTATCTAAACTTTTTGAATATTTCTAAACTCACTTAAGATTGGAAAATTTTCATATATTGCCTGATGTTTCATATTTATGTTAAACCATATTAATATATAAATAAAAAAAATTAAAACATATATGTAAATGTCTTGCTATGTTTTCTTTTTCTTTTTTCTTCATGTCATTTCACGTCTAATCAAATTGTTTGTCCACGATTTGATAAGATGTGAAACGACATGAAAAAAAACAGCAAGGCCTTTATATATCAAGGAAAGATAGAAAAGTTATTTTCACAAGTTATTAAATGATGGACATACAACAATTAGAGACTCCGAGATTTTAAACACTAGAGAGGAAGACCAAAATTATACCTTCATCATAGAATTCGGGAATTTTAGGTAAAAGAAGCACTAAAGAGAATGGACAATGGAAGAGCTGTTGGACCAGATGATATCCCCATTACAGTTTGGAAGTGATTAGGGGAGAAAGGCATAACCTGGCTTACTAAGTTGTTTAATGAGATAATAAGGTCTAAGAGAATGCCAGATGCGTGGAAAAGAAGCACTTTGATACCTATTTATAAGAACAAAGGAGATTAAGAGGGATAAAACAATTGAGCCACACTATGAAACTGTGAGAAAAAATAATCGAACGGAAATTAAGACAAGAGACTCACATTTTAGAGAAGCAGTTTGGTTTTATGCCAAGGAGGTCAACCATGGAGGGAATATACCTTATGCGAGGTTTAATGGAGAGGTATCAAAAGATACAAAAATACCTTCACATGGTTTTCATTGATCTGGAAAAGGCTTATGATAGGGTGCCAAGAGAAGTCCTTTGGAAAGCTCTGGAGAATAAAGGAGTTCGTGTTGCTTATATTCAAGCTATCAAGAATATGTATGATGGGGTTAAAACTTGTGTGCGAATGGATGGTCAGGTCACAGAAGATTTTCCTATAACCGTAAGATTACACCAAGGGTCAACTTTGAGTCCTTATCTTTTCACTTTGGCTTTGGACATATTTAGTGGGCACATCCAAGATCCAGTGCCTCAATGTATGATTTTTGCAGATGACATAGTCCTAGTGGAAGAGTCGAGAAAAGGAATAAATGATAAGCTAGAGTTATAGAGATAAGCTTTAGAATCACATGGCTTTCGCCTAAATAGAAGTAAAACATAGCATATGAAATGTAAGTTCATCAAGACGCAAGCTAGCACTAACTTGGAGGTGAAAATTAGGGATCATACCATTTCACAAGTTGCACGGTTTAGGTATCTTGGATCTATCAAGAGAGATTGCATGAGATGTAACTCATAGGATTCAAGCTAGGTAGACAAAATGAAGAAATGTTTCGAGCGTTATTTGTGATCACAAGGTACCTCTCAAGCTCAAAGGAAAGTTCTACCGAACAGCTATAAGACCTGCAATGCTTTATGGTACCAAATGTTGGGCGGTAAAATGCCAATAAGAGAATAAGTTAAGGGTTACAGAGATGAGAATGTTGCGTTGGATGAGTGGACATACCAGAAAAGATAAAATCAAGAATGAATGTATTCGAGAGAAAGTTGGAGTAGCACCTATGAATGAAAAGATGACAAAATCTCGCCTAAGATGGTTTGGCCATGTGAGTAAAAGACCAATAGAAACCCCAGTGAAAACAGTTGATCATATGAAGGATAGTCCTATAAACAAAGGTAGATGAAGGCCAACGAAAACTCTAAGCGTAACCATTAAAAAAGACCTTGAATTAAATGGTCTTTGACGAAACACAATGGCGTAGTTTGATCCATGTAGTCGACCCCACCTAGTTGGAAAAGGCTTTTGTTATTGTTGTCGTTTCACGTCTTATATCCTTTGTTATGTTTATGGTTCAAAGACACAATTATATCTACTAGGTCGTATCACGCATGCATTGGACATTTCATCTAATCAATATACAAATACATTATAACCTTGCAGGACAGAAATATCACAATAAGTACATCTGACAAGTTATTATTCAACAAGAATAATTTCTATGAATTTTTACGAGTTCAAAAAAGAAACACAACTAAAGACAGAACAACATCAATAAACCCATTTGATATGATGAAAAATGCAAAAGCTCGCAAATCCCTTATAAAGATGATGATATTGGAAACTGTATTTTATATACCTGCATTTTTGTATGAAGGCCAATGATATGAGGATCCCAGAAAATACTGATTCTCAATATATATGAAGTGTTGAGCTGATCTTATTGCTTTTACATAAGCAGCATGTATGCTTTTATCTACTTTCAAATTTTTTCCACAGAAAAGATTCTGCAGAAAATCAAGATTATAGTTTAGAAGGTGACTAATTTATTTCAATATCACATGAAAACACACTGAAAATCAATAGGTTCAGGAAACTTCAAAAATACTTAAGTCCTCAAGCACAAGTGGACATCATGTACAACCTTGTTCTCACCTGAGACTTAGCTTCCTCAACATCCTTTGGAAAACCCTTCACAGATCCTGAATCTATGGATCGAAATACCTGTATTTAATGCTTGTTCATAATTTTTATTGAATTTTATCAAGAAGGATGATATATGTCGTCGATTTATATCAACATATTTCCTCCATACCTGCACATGCCAACTCTCAGGATCATCTTCATCAGTTACATAAACAGCTTTATCATCATCAGGAACAGAAGATGGAGTGAGAATCCATGAAATACGGTCTAGCCTTAGTAAAGCATCATCATGCCAATTTGTCACCTTTTTTAGCCTGAAGTCACGCCATTTTTTGGCCTTCTTCCATCTTTGCTCAAAATTGGTCAATATATCATATGCAGCTGGACCCTCAACTTTGCAATGTAAGTCATGCCATGGCTCCCTTGGTCCATGTGAATTTGACTGTATCATATAGAATTCAATTTCAACAGATTACCTTCGCAAATTGCCATACAACGCCCTTTCTTTCTTCTCGTTTTCTTAGAGCTAATCCATGCTTTTACTTTCCTTCTATCCTTTACCCAATCAAGTGGAAAATTATCACAGCATAGCAGATACAAGATGTATGGAAGATGAACATTGTCATCAATCATCATTGGTTAAAGTAACATATGAATGCATTTATAACACAAAACCACCTTATAAATTATAATGCAACATGAAGATCAAATGACATAAAGGAATCACCTAATTGCAGATTTTCAAGCTACTTTGAACAGTCAAGTCAATATTTATTTGCAGAATTAGATGGCTTTTACATCCAATAATCTCAAGCTATGCATGAACAAACCAACACCCCCTTGGGGAGACTAGACAATAAACTCAGGCAAGTTGGATACTCTAATTAAAATCAAGTGACAAAAATCGGCACACTACATGCCATAAGTTGGTATTATCTTTATTCCACAGTTTTTTCATTCATTCACATGAAAAGAAAAAAAAAAAGTATGTTTATAAAGACATATTTTATCAAATTCCCTTGTATAATAAATGAGAAGGTATAATTTATTATTGTGAGTGCATTAGAGTGTTTTGACATTGTATGAGAACTTAACAAGAGAAGAATCTATCAGCAAGGATATCCCCATATTTTTTTCTTATTTTCATGAATTTGAACTCCACTCCTTTGCCACATGGCTCCAACTTTGTTGGTATTACAACTGAATTTGCCTTTGGCTTATTCTTCCCTAAATTTATTATCTCTATCCTAGATCTAACCACATAGGTATAGACCACTCGATATGTTTCCAAAATCCAAAAGATAAATAGTCTTAAGAGGCACAATGTCCTCTCCTCGTTAAGTCCTTTTAACTCATCAGACTTGATTAATTTAATTAGATTTTCATTTTATTTCATGAAGCATCCTAGAACTACGATTCTTGGAATAAAAGATTAAGAAATCGTGCTATAGCTATTTGGGGTTAGGCAATAAAAAAGGGATTAATACGAACTTTAATGAGTACTTAATTAGTTGAGGGTTTTCCTATCAGAGTTATCAATCGCGCGCGATAATGACGCGATAAGCTGGCGTCAGCGGCCCGTCAATCCGCGACCTACTGCTCCCGTAGAATGGTTTGATGTCGTGGTATCGTCACGGCTATTTGCGCCGTAGCGGCCGTCGCGGCGCTCGCGTGAAACGCGGCCCTCCAAGGTCGTTTTGCGCGTTACGCTTTTAATTTTTAAGGCTTTGAACACACTCGCGACAAACAGACATGGGCAGCCTCATCCAGTGAAGACGAACCCGGCCCCTGCCTCCTCCACCATTTCATGCACACCCATTTCCAAGCTACACCCATTTCCTGAGGCCCGTCCATTTCGAGGAGGCCCCTTTCCGCCACTTTCTCTGTTTTGGCGGCCTTGCACCTCTTCTCTGCTTTAATCCAGAGGTGTCAGGTTTTTCTTTCTTCCTTTCACGACTCTCTGTTTCTCCCTTCACAACCATGGCATCATCTTCTCATCCTCAATCAACTAGTCAAAGTGTCTCAAAGATCATCCTCCTATCGGATTGGTAAAACCAATAGGAGAAAATATTGATATGGCATGGCAGAGGAATAGCTTGAGAGATATCAATAATAAGAAGAGTGTGACCTGTGATTTTTGTGGCAAAGTTACAACCTCTCGCATTACTAGAGCTAAAAGACACCAAATGGGAGTTAGAGGAGATGTAAATTCTTGTAAAGAGAATTCCACTGAAATTAAGAAGTTGATCAAGGAAGCTTTTGAGAAGAAAAGAATTTGAAAAAGATTCATACATGACCTAGTTGAATGAAAATGATGATGAGAGGAAGAAGAGGTGCAAGAAATTCTAAACATTCGAAGTGGAAAGAAACTAGCAACATCAAGTGATACAACATCTATCGCCAAGAGAGCTAAAAATGTTAAAGGTCCTATGGATTTGCTTTTTCTAGAAATCCAGGAAACTATTAAATTAGGAAAGGCCAAGAGGCAAACAAGCATAAATGATGCTTGGATAAAGAGGCAAGAGCTAGAACCGTCAAAGACATAGCTCGTTGTTTTTATAGGAATTCCATTCCTTTAATGTTGTGCATTTTAAAGCTTGAGTTGATGATTCAAGCTATTTGGAAACTATGGTCCACACCTAAAGGTTCCAAACTATCATGAAATGAGAGTTCCACTCCTTAAAAAGGAATTGGAGCTAACAAAAGAAATGTTGAAGGGTCAAGAGGAAGAACGGGTGAATTTTGGATGTTTGATTATGTCAGATGTATGGACGGATAAGAAGAATAGGACCTTGATCAATTTCATGGTGAATTCTCCATCTGGGACTATGTTTGTGAAGAGTGTTGATACCTCCTGCATATATGAAGGACTGGGAGAAGATATTTGAGTTATTAGATGCCTTTGTGGAGGAGATTGGAGAAAAGAACGTTATTCAAGTGGTGTCCGATAATGGAAGCAATGTCTATGGCTTAGTAAATTACTACAAGCGAAGAGGAAGAATCTTTTTTGGACTCCATGTGCTACACATTGTGTGGACTTGATGTTGGAAGACATTGGAAAGCTACATCGGGTTAAAAGGACAATACAAAGAGGCATTGCTCTTGTAGGCTTCATCTAGAACCATTCATTGGCCTTAAATACAATGAGGAAGTACACAAACAAGATGGAATTGGTTAGGCATGGAGTCACAAGGTTTGCAACCACATTCCTTACATTGCAAAGGTTGCACAAACAAAAAAACAACCTTAGAAAGATGTTCACTTCAGATGAGTGGTTGACCTCTAAGATAGCAAAAGAAGCTAAGGGGAAGCAGGCAACCCATTGTATTGATGCCTACTTTTTGGAACGAAGTCGTTTATTCTCTTAAAGTTTTGGAGCCTCTTGTGCACGTTCTTAGGCTTGTTGACAATGAAAAAAAGCCTGCAATGGGTTACATATATGAAGCAATGGATAGGGCTAAGGAAACTATTCAAAGATCCTTCAATGAAAATGTTGATAAGTACAATGATATTTTTGATATCATTAATAGTAGGTGGGAATCACAACTTCATCATCCATTGCATGCAGCTGGCCACTTTCTGAACCCCGAGTTCTTCTATAGCAATCCAAGAATTGAATTTGATGAAGAAGTGATAGCTGGACTTTATAAGGCCATTGAGAGACTAAGTGCAATCAAGAAGAGGTAGATAAGATTTCAAATCGAAAGTTAGCACTATATAAGAGAGGCGAGGTATATTTGGAATGAAGCGTGCAAAGATAAAACAAAAGGACCCACAATGGCTCCTGGTAAGAAAAACGCACTTCTTGATAAATTTAGTTACAACTTACATGACACTTGATGCTAATTAAATAATTTATAATTATATTACAAGTGGTGGAGGATGTATAGGTCATCCTCTCGAGTTTGCAAACATTTGCCATTAAAGTGTTGAGCTTGACTTGTAGTTCATCGGGATGTGAGCGTAATTGGAGTATTTTTGAGCATGTAAGTAGACGTATAATGATTTTCTTTTACATAGTTTCATTTAGTGATTGTGAAACTAACATTTTTGTTTATAAATTATGTAATAGATTCATTCTAAGAAGAGAAGCAAGCTTGAGCATCAAAAGTTGCAAGACTTGGTTTTTGTTAAATATAACCAAGCTCTTAAAGAACGTTTGATAAAGCGAGATGTGATTGATCTCATTCTCCTAAATAACATTGATGATAGTAATGAATGGTTAGTAGGAGAATTGGGTGGAGATGGAGAAGGAGCTGAAGATGAGTTGGTTTTTGATGATGATACTTTAACTTGGGGGGCCGTAGCTGATATAATTGGGGCTGGTGAGCCTACAAAACATACTAGGCAGCAAACAAGATTGAAGAAGAAAGTTACTTCAAGGCCTTCTAGCTCAAGGGAAAAGGAGCCTATACATGATGAAGAGGAAGATGAAGCTAATGATGTAGAAACGGAAGAGGAGGAAGAGATCTACAAGTCTAGTAGTGGTGAAAGTGACAATGAGGAGGAAGAGAACTTAGAAGATCTTGAATATGATGATTCTGATTAAAGAAAAACTTGTACTTATGTTTTGAATTTGAATGTTTAGTTACTTTAAGCCTTAGAGGCATAACTTAATTAGTATTTGGAGCTGTGTTTTCATTTTCTTCTTTTAAATCTTATGCTCCTTGATGACTTTTGTGGTTATTGACTTGTTAATTATGCCTTATGTTCATGGTGATTGTGTGTTTAGAGTCTAGAATTATGACTTTTGATTATTAATGATGAATATGTGTTTAATTTTGACTAATTCTATATTTAGAAACATTTATAGATGTATATTATAATTGCATATGTTTTTTCATTTTTTTTCGGTGTAGTGGCCATCCCGCTATCCGCTATCCCGTTATAGCGTTTTTGGGGTCGATCGCTACGCGCCGCTATCCGGGATTGACTACTATGTTTCCTATATCACTCCTCTCTATCTGTTCATCTCCTAGTTCCTGTTTTCCAAACTTTCTCATTCTAGTTCTTCATTTCTAATAAAGTGTTCCTAGTTTACTTCCTTCAGTTGTTACTTAGACAAAGATCCTTTACTGCATTTTTCATATTGTTTGGGAAGGCGGAGAGGAAGGACATTGATGTGTGCACCAATCAAGTTATGTTCTTCATATATTACAATTGAAGTAGGGAGAATTAACTCTCATCCCCCCTTAATTAATTTAAAATAAACCATTTCCCCCCTCCCCCCAATTTGAGGGGGAAGAATTTTAGAGCTTTGAGGGAAGAAGGGGGAACACTTTCCCCACTTTTCCCTCCTTACATCTCATTAAAAAACTTCTAAATAAGGGTATGGGTCACTTTTCCCTTTCCTTCCCCTTCCTTTCCCCTCCTTACCACTCATCAAAACATAGCTTAAGTCTCTTCCTGGGAGATTTTAAGGGCACACCCCCACACCAGCCTAGTGCATTTAGGGGAATTAATTCTCCTATGTGCTGACCCAAAGTTCAAACCCAAATAGTCAATGGATGAAGAACATCTTAATCACTAGGCCAACCACCTTGGGTTATTCCTACTTTTAATGTTGCTTTCACAGCAGCCCAGCACAAATAAAAAAAATTGTCTTATCACACACTGATATTAACCATGTAAAAGCTATGGAAATTGCACAATTATTACTTACTGGAAATGTAGGATTATGAAAATCATTTTTAAAGATAGTATCTAGATCATCAAAAAGCCGATGCTCAGGAGTATCATATCTGCCATCACATAGATCCAAGCCACCAATAAAAGCAGTTATTTTCCGATTATTCCCTGAAGCTTGAGTGTCTACAAGCACACACTTCTGATGATGCGTAAAAAGGGTTCCCACAACCTGGACCAAAGATCCAATCAAATTGGAACGGTTTTCATCGAAAAAGAAAAGTACGCTACTAGATCTTTTATCTATGACTATTAATTGATGTGAAGTCTTTCAGTAAAGAAATAATGATGTTTGGGTGATGCAGCAGTGAAACCCAAATATTTCTATCCTACATAATTTTAAATTCAATCGCAGGAATTCCATGCCTGTTGCTTGAAAATACTGAGTTTATTGCTTGCATAACGTGGAGCAAGCACACAATGAACAGTGGAGTGTTTAAAATACTTTTTAGTTTCTTCATCATGAGTCTGCATGACACCATCCTGCAATCAAGTAAATCAATTATCATAATGCACACCAATTATAAATCTCAGTGACGCAGAAGTACAAAATTGTCATGCACCTATATCTACAGTAATCAAAAAAGGTTACATCCATTAAAACTAACATCTTATGAACCTTAAAAGCCGGCATCTCATTACTGATGGTTACTGTCATAACCCAGAAGACAGTCCATGCAAATCCACCCATAAAGGAAATATATGAAAACTACTTTTACTCCACAAGCCCTCCCAATTTTCTCCTCAATCAGACTTTTTCACTTTCAATAATTTCATGGTATGAAAGGAATATAATCAAGGTACTTCAATACTTCAATTTAATGACTTATGGGATTTTATTTAAAAGCAAACCACTGATTCAGTATAAAGAAAAACAAAAAAATAAAAAACTTTGCCAGAATTTGATGAGAAAATCAATATAAAACCTCTGAATAGAAATCATGTTTAATTTTCTCATCAGGGTAATAAGAATTACTGTTTTCAAAAGAAATTTGTCATGCGAAGTTTTGTCATCCCAAATCAGCATAACTACGCGGACCCCTTCTTGTGACTTGTATTTCAACAACTCTCCAAGTGAAAGCTCTCCACCAGAAGGTAAGGGTTTTGTTGGCTCTCTGATAAGCTTTACTGGGTGGTAAACTGACCACCCTATAATATATATTAGGTGGTGAGCTTCCAAAATCGCATGGCATATCTCCTCCCAACATTTTCCGTGCTGAAATACTTTTCCACCCTCAAGTGGAATTTCAGGTAGCTTAGCATCTGGTACATGTGCATCTTGATATAGAGTCACACTCCCTCCTTTTCGGAGAGGGAAATATGTACTAGGAACTCCTATATAACCCGTTCCCGCCTCATGACTGATATTGTCTAAAGGGTACACTCCAACTGGCTTAAACTGAATAGATATATGCAACTCAGGATAAGGTTTTAAGCAGCTTCCATAATGGCCAATGATTGGAAACCAATCATTAATAGTATTTCCTGAAAGAATCTTGTGAACAGATATCTCCACTACTCCAATGAGTTCAGCTCCAAGAACATCATTATCTTTCACAAGAAACTCCACTTTCTGAACAGGGTGAGCAACTGGGACAGTAAAATGCTCATCCCACAAAGGGTTCTCACAATTGGGAATTACTCTAGTTTGAGCTATGGTAGCCCCTGCTAGGCAGACAGAGACATAAGGATCACTAGTTATCATTTTATGTTTCCCAGAGTGTGTCTTAAGTCCTTTTACAAACGGAGGCGAGCATCGGTTGCCCATAGTGAAACATTTTCTCACTGCTTCAGTAGATAAATCCAAATTCGGAAGAGATTTTGCTTCTAATATCCACAGATCCAAGTCACCATGTAAGAAAACTGGTTCCATAGTGCCTTCAAACCCTATACTTGGAGGCTTCGGGGGAATGGCGCCATGACTATCCATTTCAACCTGAGAACTGAAAAAGATGCACAATTTCTACATTACATATTTTTCTTTTCAGTTAGCAAAAACCAAATTCTAGATGCATCTCATTATGGGTAATAATCTGCCATGATTTCAGCCACATAATATCATGACCTTCGCAAAATCCTTATAGTAAACTCATATCATCTTCTAGTTGTCAGGCAAGACAAGTACATGAAGCCCAACTATTTCTCAGGTCCCAGTCCATAAACTGATCCAAATTCCAAAGTAACATCCTCCACTGAAACCTGATTAGATATATGGAGAGAGAGAGAAAATTAATAATACAAAAGAATCAGATATAGGCATAGAATTGAAGGTGGAGCTACTTTTTGGCTTAAATAGAGAAGTCAGAGGTGAGATCCAAATATAAACTAGTATTTTCTGAAGCATCAAACAAACTACACAAATCAATCAGCTATCGAGTAGAAAAATAGCTTTCCAACAAAGAAAAGCAGAGGTGGTGATTGCAGCTTCTGTATTGACATTGACGATGGGTTTGTTTATCCATTCTATCTACATTGTCATTTTCCAGCTTCCAATTTTCACTCCAAACAAGTGAAGTCACATTGCCTGTGATTGAAAAGGATCTTGCATATACCAAGTATTTTAATCCAACATCAATTAAAATGATGATTACCTGGAGACGAGACGCGATTCGCGAAGGATCAGAAATGGGGACACAACACAACAGAGGTATGTGATTGTGAAGAAAAGAAATATGCATTCAGAATGAGATAAAAACAAGGAAGGAGCAACAAAGAGCTTTCCTGGGCCGAAAATGGCGGGAAATCTCGGGGAATGGGAACTCGTCGCTTTCTCTCTCTCTTCCTCACAAGACGGGTCATTGCTTTACACAAAACGATCAGTTTGGTGGTAGTGTTTTTTGCCCGTTGATACATTTTGCATAGAAAGGAACCCAAGGGCCTTTCTAACTATGTGCCGCCAATGGCAAAAATGAATTTAGTTATACAATTTGGCACATCTTCCTCGCATGTCTACACGTCACCGCGCTAATGACATGTTTCAGATTTCGAAAGGCAAGAAGAGGTTCATTAGGAGGTTTATTAGGGTAATCATTCAAAGGTTTTCTTTCACAGGAACGTTACATACCCATAGTTCTTGGCAATAGATGGATAACTACTAAAACTCTTAAATCAGTTATGACAACACGCATAAGCAAACATATTTTTTTTAGAGCTTAATGTTGATGTAAAACTTTTTAATATTATCATCTTATAATGAATTATTAAATTATTAAAAGAATATAACTATTAAAAGATATGTTTATTACAAAGAAATGATCTTATGTCACATCACTCATCGCATGCCTATGATAATAATCACATGTGAGATTAATTTATTTCAACGATATAGCAACATCACTCATTGCATATCTATGATAATAATCACATGTGAGATTAATTTATTTTAATGATATAGAAACATACAATTAAATAATAATGTTTACGCAAATCAAAATTACTCATTTTTTTATAATATTTTGATCATATACATGAGTAATGCAACATAGTCAAAAAAAAAATTTGACATAACCATAATTTTGTTAATATTTAAGAGTAATTGTTGAATAAGTTGCATAAGTCAAAGTGATGATAACTACCAATCCGTCTAAAAATCAATAATAATGTTAACTTATTCTGTCAAAAAATCTAACTATTTAACATTTTTTCTTTCTACATTGTTATATATACAAAAATTTGTGTTATCAACATAAAAATCATATGTGAAATTTAATAATGATCACCTTTATAAATTATAATGTATGCTTCATTTAAACATCCTGTTGGTTCTAATATTAATTTATGAAACTAGACTTTAATAAATTGTTTTAATAAAATAAAAGTATGAATGCATCTTGTTTATGTATATTTTATGCTAGATGTAGGTTTTACAAATTATTTTATTGAAATTCTTCACATTACCTTTATAAAATATGATGCATGCTTCATTTAAACATCATGTTGGTTCTAATTTTAATTTATGAAACTAGGCTTTAATAAATTGTTTTAATAAACTAAAAGTATGAATGCATCTTGTTTATGTATATTTTATGGTAGATGTAGGTTTTACAAATTATTTTATTGAAATTCTTTACATAAAGCATATGTCAAATATTAACTCTTATGACAAATGAAAATCACGGAGTGTTAAGAGCATGTTAATCACTAAAGAGGGGGGGGGGACATAATCACATATATTAACTACATAAGGATTCATATTTTAAGTACATATTTACGATTGGTATTTGAACTATTAACTATATATTGATTTAATTAACTAATATTTATTCCTTCGTTCCGTTGGCAATTTTTCTTTTTAGAAGTTTCTTATATGGTGAGAATGATTAAATCAAAGACACAGAAGGAAAGCGGACCGCGAGGTCACAACTCTCAAATCTATTTATTTTCATCGCAAATAAACAAAAAAGATTAAAAATAAAACAAATTCAATTTTTCAACTTGTTTAGGTGAATCACTATAGTGCAACTCTGTTTTCCCTCAAAATATAAAGCAAGAGGGCACGATAGCAGCAAATATGCTTCGAGGGCACTCCACCGCATGCAATTCGAGGAAAGATTTTTCAGATGATGTTCATTGGACATTTGTTGTATATTCTTCTGTTCATCAATAGGACTTGTACGATTACATATGAACAAACTTAGTACCAAAAAGTTGAAAATCAACGATAACATTCATAAGATGTATCGATTGATAAGTTACCAATAGTAGCTTAATTCATAGATAATTTCTAGTTAACTTGCTTCTATTCTTACGCCCTTCCTCTAACTTCTCATATTACATTATTACATATGCTTCCCGCCTATTATGCTTGCTTTTCAACCTTGTGAACTTCAATCCTCAATCCTCAAAACGGAAAGATGGGGCGATCCCTCAAAACACTAGCATTTTATGTGAAATAAAGATTTAAGGAATGATTAAAAAAACATATAGTGGGCATTGGTCTTTTTTCGTCCTTGTCACAGGAAAGCAATCAAAAAAAGGAAAGACATGGCTATGACGCTAGGCTTATGGCCTATAGCAACCGATTCCATTGCCACATGATTGAACGCAAATTCACAATCATCCATTACTCTTGTCCGTCACAAAGAGAAAGAGAACAGGAGAGGAAAAGAGTGAGAGAGGGAAAAGAGCCACATGAAATTTCACAGTTCAAAAATGTCTAATAAAACCAGGCGGCAGCCATACAAGCTTTACATACCATATCCAACTTTGTCATTGAAACAGAGCATGGACTTCAAGATTGAATATACAAAGACAACTTGAACGCTTCAATTTTCCACCACATTGGCAAGAAGGACATGCAGTCGGCTGAGAATGTGCTTGGTACTTCAATACAAGCCGCCTACATATCTCAGATTAATATCACTGTCTTCCCTGCGAAAAGCAACAAAAACAAGTCATCTTTGGCATTGCTTGAGCCAAATAGTTGACAGTTTTTTCCAATAGCACAGATTACAAAGATACAGGCTCGCCAATTACAGTTTCACAGAAGTCTAAAATATTGAATTAAATATTATATAACAAGAATAGCTCTTAGTTTTTCTAAAATCAATTCTCTATTCTGGCTTGTCTGATCCAGAAACTTACACATTTCTCCTTTTTTTGGGTCTATCATACCTCTCCAGTAAAATTGCCCTGGCCAGGAGGCGGATATCTTTGTTGGGACCCCATCTGTTCTTCAACCCGTTCAAACTCCTTCATATATGACGGTTTAAAATCCTTTACATATGATGGGGTAAAAGTATCTTCCCAAGCCTCGGAAGCAACAGTTCCTCCATGCGTAGGCACAGGATCTCTTCTTTCTCCTTGTCCTGGTAGTCCAACGTTCTGCTGCGGCACATTTTGTGGCGAACGGGCCTGTTCAAATTCCTTCATATATGATGGGACAAAAGCATTTCTCTGCACCTGGGAAGCACCACTTCCCCCACTCGTAGGCACAGAATTTGTTCTTTCTCCTAGTCCTGGTGGCCCAAAGCTCTGCTGCTGTCCATATTGTGGTGAAGCATAATTCTGTGATGCTTGGCCATAGTTCTGTTGCAGTGGATAATTCCGGGATGCTTGACCATAGTTCTGTTGTGGTGGATAATTCCGTGATGCTTGACCATAGTTCTGTTGTGGTGGATAATTCCGTGATGCTTGACCATAGTTCTGTTGAGGTGGATAATTCTGCGACGCTTGACCATAGTTCTGTTGGGGTGGATAATTCTGCGACGCTTGACCATAGTTCTGTTGGGGTGGATAATTCTGCGATGCTTGACCATAGTTCTGTTGGGGTGGATTATTTTGTGAAGCCCCATAGTTCCTCCCATCCCCTTGCATGGACCCCCGATTATTGTATGAAGGATTCCCTTGAGGGTTAGACATCGGATTTTCTTGCCGATTATATGGGCCAGGATTTCTATTCCGGTCTCCTCGTCTTCCTTGATATCTTCCATACTGTATTGGAGGAGGTCGAGGGATAATTGTACCATTCATGTACTTATCTCCTATTGATCACACATCCAAAGTTGCGTTCAGAAATATTCTTGAAAACAAAAAGAGTAGCTTAATATTTAAGAAGTCATAAAATAGAACTACTAATGAAATTGGTCCATCAGCTTATTATAGCATGAGCAAATACAAAAATAAAAAATATATATTGTTACCTCCATACTCCTTGTTCACTGGATCAATATAGGAATCTGGTAGCACAAAGATGACTCCAGGAAGACCTGTTATAAAACAGCATTTCAAATATCATTTTCTGGATCATTGAATTTGAGAGTAAGAATGTCGTGTGACAACACAACACAACACAACACAACATATATATATATATATATATATATATATATATTCTATATACCTTCAAATTTCTTTGACTCTTCTTCTGTCATGACAGCCTGAAAGCCTGTGTAAGTTGTTGTGCTACAAGCATATATTTTCTGCTTTGCCTCTTCCACACTAAACCACACATTAAAAATTAAATAAATTTCACATCGTAAGCATCTAAAAAACAGTAATAATTTATTTTGCAGGAATTAAAATAAGAATGGGAAGAGGAACCTGATGTTGAGACCCTTGGCACATGTCTGCTCGTAGACCTCAATCATCTGTTCGGGGGATGGCTTGTTGTCCTTGGGGAAGTCCATGACGAACAACCAGTGATTGTAGTCGCAGCCCTCGAAGAGTATGGTATCAGGACCAATCTCATCGGATGAGGATCGACCAGAAAGAAGCGAGGTCGACGATGATCTGAATGACCGGGATTGAAGGAGAAGATTCGAGGACTGCCAAGGTGGTCGTGCTGTTGATGAAACGGTACCGTTAATGGGAACGGATAAAGGAGGAGGAGGAGCAGATGTCGCGGAGAAGGAGCGGTGGACACCGGAGAGGGCTCTGAGTGTACGGCGGAGGCGAATTGACGACGACGCCATGACGGCGGTGATGGGAGGAGCGGAGCGTTTGATTAGGGTTTTAGCAAATGAGGGTTTAGGAAGAGAATGGTTGGGAATGGCTACCAAACCAATATAAAGAATTGGCTGCTTGGGATTGTACCTCTAGGTACTACTACTACGATTGCTTTTTCTTTTTTCTTTTTTCTTTTTTCCTCTTTCCCGTTTAAGAGGACTATTTATTTAAGTGGAAAATTTTGACATGTATCAAACTATCAATTAGAGTTCTTCAAGTAGCTGGTCAGATGTGATTCAGTATACAAATTAATAAATATCATAACAGGTAATTTTACTATATAATTAGTTATAGCACCGACAAAATAAGAGTTGTTGTCATTGTATAAGAGTGATGTCATATCAAGGTGAACTTAATTAGCCTATTATCAAGCTCTTTATGCTTCATGTAAATTGGGTCATATTGCGAGCTTAAACTTGTATGATACAATTTTAATGCAAAAAATCTCATAAATTGGTTATATATTTTGAATACCATAAATTGGTTATATTAAAAAGTGAAACTTTTGCTTTTAATAATTAAATTTTCAACCAAATTTATGTAAGAGTGGCTTGGCTATGGTGTTAGAGGTCAAGAATGTAGTTTCTATGTAACGGAATTAAATTTTTGTCTCGTCGTGTATTTTGTTTTGGTACCTAATTTCACTAGGAGCGGTGAAGATTAAGGAAAGGATTTTATTTTTTTTTCGGTTGCCTATTCGGTTTACTGGAGCTTAGCTCCGATTACATTCGGATTCGACCCGGGTCGTGCACCTGACCATGGCGGGTGAGTCTCCCAGCAAGAGTTTGCTGCATACACAAGTCTCGAACTCGAGACTTGCTTAAGCGGAACCGAGCCGCTTATCACTCGGACCAACCCTTATTGGTGGAAACGATTTTATTTTAATTTATTATACAGTCATTTAATAATATTTTAACACATTATTAAAATGTTAAATTTTTTAAGTAATTATTATGATAATAAAATTCTTTTAATAATGTGACAATATATAATTAAATGATAATATAATTTTTTTACATTAATAATAAATTAAAATTAAACTTTTAAATAAAATAATAAGAAAGAGATAAGAGGGTACTGTATTAAGAGAATGCTCTTGTTTTGAACAAGATGTCCTACCACCTAAGCTAAGGCTCACGGGCGCACCATATATTCTTTATCAATAGTAGAGGTGTGGGTTTTGAGAGAGTCTATGCCATCGGCAGCTAAGGCGAATTTTAATAAGGATTTATTTTTAATTTATTATTGGTGTAAAAAAAATTTATACTGTCATCCAATTATATATTGACATATCATTAAAAGTATTAAATTTTTGAGATAATTGTTATAATAGTTAAACTCTTTTAATGAGTTAACAATATATAATTAAGTGACAGTGTAAAATTTTTTTACACTAAACAGTTGATCAAAATTAAACTTTTTTAATAATGTTATCTAGTGATTATTAAATTGTGTGGCATGCTCTATTTATATGAGCCTGGGCTTTCTATCATGACATAGTATCATTGAAATATTTGTTTTCATTTGTCTTTCTTTTGTATTCGTTGGGAGAGTAATATACGACTAGTTTGGATAATTTTTTTATAAAATATTTTTATAGAACTTTTTTCAGAAGAGCATTGTTTTATAAAAAGTTATTTTTTATTTAGATATAATGTTTGATAAATACTTTTAAATAACAAAAAAAAAATTAAGTTTGTTTAAATAAAAAAATAAAAAAATATTTTTATAACAAAATTATTAAAGATGACAACTTAACTATTTATTTTTGCAGAGAATCGACAAGAAATTATAATTAATAAAATTATCAATAATGACATTAATTGATTTATAATGAAGGACAACTTTGATTTTTTAGATTAGAAAAAACGAAGGAAAAATTAAAAATAAAGAAAGTCAGGAACAAACTAGCCAATAAGTTACTATTTTAAAAAATCGATAAAAAATGTTAAATTAGATATATAATGCTACAGAGGGATAAAAAAATGTTTTAAAGGTTGATAGATACGTTCATGAATAGGATTTGTAAGTAAAAAAGAGAACATAAAATGTAATTTTTAATAAAGATGAATAATGTTGTTGTCAAAAAATTATACTAAAAACTATTTTTCCTTATTTTTTTAGAAATTGTAAATCATTAGATTTTAAAAACATTAGTAATTAGATTTTTGAGTAAATGATCACTTTAGTCTCTGAAAGTTTCGAGTAAATACATTTTGGTCCCCTAATGATTTCACGCTCATATTTTGGTCCCTGTAACTATAAACATACATACAGGTTGATCATTCGGTTAAGCTCCAACGTTCATTTTTAATAGAGTTGCTGACTTGTGATGTTATATGCCACGATTGGATCCTTTGTGGCAAAACTTGTTGATGCATTTGCACGTAAAACGCATTGTTTAATTTATATTGAAATCATGTAAGAACCCTAAACCCCACACCTACAATGCATCCCCAAATCCAAAGTGAAGGAAGGCTCTGGATTTTGGTGCATAAGATGCTCAACAACACAAACATCACTAACTCTTTTTCTCATCAAAGGGTAGAGGTTAAGAAATCTGTCAAAGATGTGTATGAGAAGAAAACAAGAAAGGTCTCATAGTGGTGGTGCTATTGGAGTTGAGTTTAGAGCACTGGTGGCAGAACTCATGGTGTTACTTGGGAAGCCAAATATTTTGGATCTTTACCCCACACTAGCCAAGTTCGATTTACAAGGAATTGAGAGGAAAACAAGAAAGGTCTCATAGTGGTGGGTGGAACCCAGACCACATCCACGACATTGGAATGGGTGGTGGCGAGGCTGATGCAGCATCCAGAGGTAATGAAGAGAGTCCATGAAGAGTTGGATGCGGTAGTAGGATTTGACAACTGTGTTGAATTAGAATCCTAGTCACCCAAATTAGAGTACTTAGAAGCTGTCATAAAGGAAACATTTCGTTTGCACCCCCTCTCCCCTTTTTAATACCCCGTTCTCCAAGTCAAACTAGCACTATTGGCAGATATACCATACCCAAAGGTTTACAAGTACTCTTGAATGTGTGGACGATACACATGGATTTTGATATTTGGGAAGATGCATTAGAATTTCAACCATAGAGGTTTCTAAGTGATGCTGGAAAGTTAGATTACTGGGGCAACAACTTTGAGTATCTTCCTTTTGGATCTGGGAGAAGAATTTGTGTCGGGCTACCTCTAGCAGAACAGATGGTAACGTTTATGCTAGCTTTCTTCTTGCAGTCCTTTGAGTAGGGATTGCCTAATGGCACGGAGCTCAAGTTTTCTGGCCATAAAGGAATTGCCAACAAGTTTTACCACAAAGGATCTACAGTAGCATATAATGTCACAAGTCAGCAACTCCGTTAAAAATTAACGTCGGAGCTTAACAGAAGGACCAACTTGTATGGATGTTTATAGTTACAGGGATCAAAGTGTGAGAGCAAAATCATTAAGGGACCAAAGTATATTTACTCGAATCTTTCAGGGACTAAAGTGATCATTTACTCTAGATTTTTTTATAACTTCTACTTTTTTAAAAAAATTACATTCAAACATACTTAAAAATTTATAAATAAAAAAAACTTTTTTAAAAAAGTCAATACTTATAGTTCCTCATCAACTTATGCGTTAGTTTACGAGACCTCACTATGTCGAGGTTGGTTAGTACTTGTTTGGATTGGAGTTTAGAACTTTCAAACTATAATTTGAATAAAAATAATAAAAGATAAGCTTTTACACAAATTATAATTTGAGAGATTTTAAATTTCAATATAAACATGTTATTAGAATATTAGTTATCTCTCATATGTTAATCAGTATTTATATCAATTTATGCATATTTTGATTAATTCATTTTTTAAATCTAATCAAAGACACATCCTAATCACCTGATCGAAGAAATTTATAATTCTAGCATTCTACCTTGTTTCAAATCATGCATAAACTCAAGATGCAACTACACCAATATTTTATGTACATTCACAATATAAGTACTATGTCCATCATTGGCTAGAAGGAATATTTTTATTACAATTTCTTTCCGTTTCCCTTTTGTTGTTCTTTTTGGCAGAACTTACATTTGTTTCGTTGGCTATAAAAAGTTCTATAAAGGACCTGGACAGGGACCCTTACAACTTACCACTTAAAAAACGTAACAACCTGGGAGCGTGGGAGACCCTAACAACCTGGGAGCGTGGGAGACCCTCCCATGTGCGGTTTGGATTTGGAGAGAGACAGTGTCACACAGCACAACTTTCAATGCAGTCATAGCTAGACTTGAGTTGAGAGGGACTGTGTGTGTGTGTGTGTGTGTGAGGCAATAAAAATAAAAATAAACAATGAGTTTATGTTGAAAGCTAAGTATGATCTATATATACACTGCCCACATGCACCTTCACCGAATAAAAAACTGCCTGAGCTGAGATGTTTCTCTTTTGCAGTATCCCACTTCCCCATTTCCTGGATCCTTCCTTCACTTGCATCCACATTCATCCATCTGGGTCGCATTTCTTTGGGAAAATAATCAATATTTTTTCCATGAAAGGCTTCAACTTTCTGCATCAGAGCTAACGGGTTGTGTTGTGTTTGATGTGAAAAATGGTGGAGGTGCTGCAGCGAGGTCGGTCTCTGGCTGAGACGCCAACATATTCAGTTGCCTCAGTTGTTACTGTCATGGTATTCGTCAGCTTCTTGGTTGAGCGGTCAATCTACCGGTTTGGAAAGGTTAGAGGGAAAATGATTGTGAAAATGCTCTGCTTAGTTGCTGAGAAATGGGCTTTTATGTTCATGGACCCACCTCACTTGTTGGCCTTTTTAGTGCAGGATTAACAAGTCAGTCTTTTCACAGTTCCCTGCTTGGTTGCTATGATAGTTTGAAAAATGATTTTTTATTATTATTTATTAGTATCTTAGGAACAAAAATATGTAAGTGATGCAGTTACTGTCATGGGAGTTGGAGTTAGAGACATACAGCTCAAGTAGCAATAATAACAACATGAACTGCTGAAAGTACAAATTTTAGTCACCTGAGGCACACAAATTTTAGCTAATCAGTAATATGTTTATATGCTCTCTCTCTCTAACTGCTGGCAAATTTATTATATGCTGTTCGGATCTTAGGTTAGTGTTCGGTACTACTTAGGTGCCACGATTTCTAGCCAAATTTCTCATCACATAACATGTCACCACTGCTAATTATCTGATGTGGTTAAATAGCATGCAGGGTAACTCACATTTTTTTTTTATGCTTTTAGTTTATATCTATGTTGGCCGGTCATTTCCAGAAGCTCTCCATATAAGCTGTAACTAGCTTGAACTGTATGAGTGGAATTTAACAAGAGAATAAAAGTGGATTGATAAACAGAATAAGTTCTGATATCTCATGAAGATATGAAACTTACTTTTCTTGGCTGTGCAGTGGTTGAAGAAGACAAGAAGGAAGGCACTTTTTGCTTCACTGGAGAAAATTAAGGAAGGTAAAACGTTTTATTCCTAGCTCTAAAACACAGGAGTAAGGACATTGAGTATAATTCCACTATGCCTTCTGTACTTGAGTTGCTAATATGTTTCCCTGAATTTGAAGAGCTATGGAGTTGGAATTGAGATACTTTGGCAGCTTTACTATTTGTGATCTTGTATTTAACTTGGATTGATCCTTCCTGCTAGAGCTGATGCTGCTTGGGCTTATCTCGTTGTTGTTGGCACAAAGCGCAAGGTGGATCTCTGAAATTTGTGTAAATTCATCTCTTTTCAGCAGTCAATTTTATAGTTGTTCTGAAAAAGACCTTGGCATGAATGAGAATATCGTGCTTGAAAGTTCATTCTCGTTTCCTGAAGAAACTGCTATTCCAAAAGGACTAAATAGTGGCGCATTCCATCAATGTGGAGAGGTAACATGCTTCAATTACAATTTACTCTTTGAATTCTTCATTGTATTATTGTGTATATTTCATGTTTTTGGAAAATGATCTCCAAATGAAGGCAAAATAGACAATAAAAAAAGGGTGTTTGATGACTTTGATGCACTCAGCCACTAACAATTTGGATGGTTATCTGGTTATTAACAAGATAACTAACAAGTAAGGCAGTGAATGACAACGACAAGTAGTTATATGATGGTAGCCAGGAATTAGTTTCCATAGACTGGCTTCTGCTGTTACTGAGTGACAGAGGATGGCAGTGGTGACTGGTGGTGAATGTGGTTAACTGGTTATGGTAGGGAAATGGGTTTTAAAGAGTTTGTTAAAAAGTGACTTCTGCCTTTAAAAGGAGCATTTTTTTTCCTATTAAAAGCTTACCTTCCATTTACCATCATACTTAAGATTGAAACATACAGAACAACAAAATGCAGGACATTATCTTCCGTTGAACAAACTGAGATTAAATCACTGGTTGTTTGCAAGCCGTACAAATCATCCTTCCAAATACTAATAAATGAATGCAGGGGCATGAACCATTTGTTTCATACGAGGGTCTTGAGCAGCTGCACCGGTTCTTATTTGTTCTTGGGATCACTCATGTTCTATACAGTTGTCTGGCAGTTGGTTTAGCGATGAGCAAGGTCAGTCATAAAATTTCCAAGCTTATTATAGGATTATGTATAATATTTCTCCTTGGCTCTTAAAAATTATTAACCCTTGAGGTGTTGTGGCAACAACAAAAATATTCACAAATATAATACTTAAAATGTGTCAATATTCTTTTAATCAGTAATGACAATAAGGATAAATAGTGTCTTTGCTTGAGTCTTAATAGTGTACTAGGAACAACGAAAATGATTTGCCTTGTAAAGGAGCCTTGTTCCAATTACTTGGAGTTGTCTTAGTTGCTTTTGTTCTCTATGTTTGGTTGTCTGGTCCATATCTTTCTGTATATGGTCATTCAAATGTGCAGTGGTTTATTTTCTCTTTGTTGCATGTGTTTGTAGATCTATAGTTGGCGCAGATTGGAAAATCAGGCTTCCAGGGCAGCTGATGGAAATCTGCAAGGTACATAGCATAGTACGGCTTCATTGACCAACCATTATAGGAACTTTGTCAATGTAAAAACAAATGACTCAAGGGAAAATTCTACAAACTTGGTTTTCCACTGTTTCTTTCTGATGTAATAATCTTCTGTATCATATATCACAAGTTAATAATATCGCCTTTACTTTTACTAATTTTGTTCTACAGGAAAGAAAAACAAGGTGATGAGGCGGCAGACAACCTTTGTTTTTCATCACACTTCTCATCCATGGAGCAGGAGTCCAATACTGATCTGGATGGTGATATATCATTAATATTAATTATACATCCTTAATTTTTAGTTAACTTATTTTTTACTGAGCTGACATTTGGATGGATTGTTTAGTTAGCAAATGTACTTAATATTATTGAAGTTACATCTTTCAGTTTGAAAAGTTACAATTTCCAAAAGTATGACAAGATAGTGAAATATTATTCCTATACTGGAAAAAAAATTTGCAACCTTTCTTTTCTTGCCTTTAATATTGCTTAATATCTGCCTTGTGCATTTTTTGGATGTCTATAATGGATGTCAATTTCTGGTCTGACCTTGCAGCTTTGTTTTCTACGTCAGTTTAGGAGTTCTATACAAAAATCAGATTACCTTGCACTCCGTCTGGGTTTCATCACTGTAAGTATTTAATTTGTTGAGGGTTTTTCTTTATTTGTTTCTTCTGTTTTATTGATGGATTTATGAAAAAATAATGCATACCTGGAGATTTCTTTTGTCCATTATAAAATGATTGTTCCTTGATCTTTCAATTCCACTCTATTGAAGGAACCTTCTATTCAAAAATGTTATACAAAGTGGACTACTGCACTCTTGCATTCACAAATCACAAAAATCCAATACTTTTCACATAATTGATCATCATATGAGAATTTGAGGATAAAAGTCAGTTATCTTTCTAGAATAAAATCATTAACTTGCTCTTCATCTTCCTCACTAGCTGATTCTACACCACTGGTCTAATGTTCTCCCTGCTTTATAAATTTACAGGAACACAAATTGCCACTTTCATATAATTTTCATAAATATATGGTTCGAAGTATGGAAGATGAATTTCATGGCATTCTAGGAATAAGGTATGATGAACCCTTATGAAATGGATTTCTCCTTTTAACTGATTACTGTGATGCAAAGCCAATTTAAGTTATTGACAGTAAGCTGCTTAGTTAACATGGAATGATCATGATTAACATAGGGAATGGGGTGAAGAGAAATGAAGTTTCCTGGAGAGAAACTACTCAGTTATTTTAGCAAATACTTATGTCTTTTTGAAGCAATTTGCTATTTTCATTTTAAGTCTTTGATTAGTTCCTCCTTGTGATGCCAATATTTTCAATACACCACTATTTAAATGTACCTACCAGTTTATATACTTATGGTAGGTCATACAAAATATGAACAATATATGTGACGTTTCAAGTATACCGAGCCTGTGGGCTGATGTGTGAAAAAAAGGTAAAAAAATATAGATGACAGCATCTTTTCTTCATGACTTTCAAATCAACATTAATTAAATTAGTACAACCTTCATATCCAGAGTTTCCTAGAATTTTTATGCTTTTTCTATTTATTAAGCACATCTAAGTATATCTCTTCTGGTCAGAGAAGCATGCTGAGTGGCTCTAGGGATTACATGTAGGATATTTGTCACATAAAGATCGTACGTGAGGGACATGTGAGATAATCTCTTCTACACACGCACACGCGCACACCCACCCACCCACACACACACAGAATCAGCTCTCAACTTGATATATTAAATTAACCCACAATCCAATGTGTTGCAATTCTTAAAGATTGAATGGGTAAAATAGTACTGAGAAATTTAAAATAACTCCATCAATTTCATGTAAATAATGCTCTTTCAGCTAAATGGTGACCATCATATACTGAAGCAATAAAGCTTCTCTTCGGAAGTATGTTCTCTTCCTTGTCTTATTAGTAAACAAGAGTATAAGGCTTTCGAATGCTTGTCAAATTGACTAAAGAATCATCATCATACTTACTTCTACTAATGGTTTATTAAGATTTTGTAATTATGTATTAAAGAAAACATGGAGAAAATAACTTGGGGCTCAATTACCTTTTTGGATTTGCAGCTGGCCGCTTTGGATTTATGCCATAGTGTGCATCTTTGTGAACATTCATGGTAAATTTTCTTCTTCAGATTTGAATATGTGTAGAGTGTCTTTGATTAATTTCCTCAGATATTTAAATTTCTAAATTTGCAGGTCTGAATATATATTTCTGGCTCTCATTTATCCCTGCAATTGTATGTATTTTCTGGTTTTGCATTTCAATAAATCAAAAGGAAACTGTCCATTGAAGGTTATTTTCGTCCATGTCTGATTTATCTACATGTAAAAGCTTGTCTTGTTAATAGGGACAAAACTTCAACATGTTGTCTCCACTTTAGCACTTGAAATTATGGAGCAAACAGGTCCATCTGCTAGGACACAAGTAAAGCCACGTGATGATCTTTTTTGGTTTAAAAAACCAGATATACTGTTATGGCTGATACAATTTGTGATATTTCAGGTAAAAATCTGTTAACACCTTATTTGTAGTCTGGTCATTCTGCATAGTTGCTTTTTGTTCTTATTTTCTCTACTGTTCATGCAGAATGCCTTTGAAATGGCAACGTTTATTTGGTCATTGGTAAGATTTTAATTCTTCAAGGGTGTGTTTGTGGCTGTGCCTGCATGTGTATGTGTATATCTGTTCCATTACTACAATTAATCTGCTTAAGAGATTATTTGATCAGATGAATTTTCTTCATTTTCTGTATGTCTAGTGGGGACTCAAAGAACAATCATGCTTCATGAGAAACCATTACATGATCATCATTCGGTTGGCATCTGGGTGGGTCTCATCTCTCTTTCAAGAATGGTACTGATATTGCAATTTGATTATTAGTTGTTCCATAGCTCTTACTAGCGATGTAAGTGAACGAGGTAACACCGTAACAACTGTTATTGAGTGATTAAATGCTAGGATTCTTCTTTGACATCAATAGAAAGATTTATAAATTTTGGAACAGCTGTTAATAGCAATATTTACTCAAGATTCTTTCTTCTCCTCGTTACTGCTACGAATCAGCCATGCAAAGCCATACATAGAAATGACAAGATAATGCAGATTTACTTTCTCTGATCGATTTAAATACATTTGAAGATTAGGGAACTGGATTGACAGTAAGTAGAGTAATTGCCACTTTAAATGCAATATCCACATTCCCAACGTTAATTTTAAGAGATACATTCTAAAATATCAAGCTATAATAGAAGAAAATTTCCTTTTCTGCAACCTTTACATGTTGCTGTGGCTGGGTTCAATCTTATAAGAATTGTGAACAAACTATCGGTGATGAAATAAAAATACCTTCTATTTTCAAAAATGCATTTCTGGACCCTTTCTTAAAATCTAATCTTGTCTACAGAGATTAAAACGTGGATAAAGAACATAACCAGCACTACCTGGTGGTGAAATCACTACTTTGTACAGAAATTTAGTTATAATATTGAGGCAGCAAGGATCAAAATCTAGACTAGTTGGTCATGCAATCTCTAATACTAAATCTAAGAAACACTTGATCTTCAAGCTCATATGTTCCAAAAGGACTCATTTTTTGTTCCAGTTTCTTATTGCCAACTTCCCAATACAGCAACAACAACCAAGCTTTATAGTGATTCCACTAGCTTCCCAATAGCAATGCTTTTTTTAAGACTACTAGATTTAGTAGTCTGTTAGGTACAATTTGTCTTGTTCACCCCTTGACATTGAGCTGGAATGGATTTGGATATCTTGAAATTTTAGATGAAATAACTCTTCTGTTGATAAGTTAGCAAAAACTTTCTTCACTAATTTTCCAGATTCTACAATACTTCAATTGCAGGAAGTCTCACATTTTCTTATTTTAAAACTTGCAGTGTTCTTGTTCAGTTCTGGTGTAGCTACATGACAGTGCCCCTGAATGTAATAGTTTCGCAGGTTGGCTTAACCTTCTCTCTGTTAAGTTCTTATTTCTAAATAATTGAACAGCATTCTGTTTCTTTTCTCTAACTGAAAGGATAGACAGGTAGTCTATTATATAGGTTGAAATGTGCATTGGGGAAGGCAACATGCAGTTGATTACAAAAGCCAAATTTCTGATTCTGATACGCACACTGTCTGCTAGAACTGAGGCAGAATAGTCAAACTGAGATAATATGGTATCACAATAGTGACACTAAAAGTACAAGAAACAAGTGATGCTAGCTTCACTACCACTGAACTTAATATTAATCGTGTTATCACCTATATAAATGCGAAATAACATCAAGTTAGAAATAGAAAAATGTGTAGCTAGTTGAGCATCTTATGTGGAAAGACTTAAGTAGTTCGAAATTTGTTATTAAATTAAAATTTTCTGGCTCCATCTGGACCAGCAGAGACCAAAAAGACAAAAACAAAATTAATCATGGATTATTTAGGCTATCAGTTTGAGGGTACACTTGTTCCTGTTCACATTAGATATTTACAATGTCTAGTACATATTTTCTTCTATCTCTTATTTTGAAATGAAGTTCTAACAGAAATGTGACAGCAGTAGATTTATTTTATTCTGATATTCATTCACCCTTGACCACTCCAGATGGGATCTCGATGTAAGAAGGCCTTAGTGACAGAGAGTGTTAGAGAGTCGCTGCATAGTTGGTGTAAAAGAGTAAAACAGAAGACTAAGCATGACTCTGTGCACTCACATGCTGCTAGATCAGTATGTTCCCTTGAATCAACATTTGACGAGAGGGACGAGATAACAGTAGTGTCCGGTACTCTGACTCGAAGCTCCTCCTTAGAGTCTTTGAATCAGATAACAGTAACTTCAGTAGACCAGCTGAATTTTGAGACTTCCAACAACCTCCAAGATAAAATCAAGGTGGCTGAGTATTTGTCTGAATCTATACATATGAACTCACCACAACCGCCCTACAATGGTGAAGACCATGTTGGCAATGGAGAGGAAGCAAAAGTAGAGACTCTTTTTGATTTGTTTCAGAAGACATGATCAATTTATGTGTCATATTTAAGTTTCACTTCATAACCAGTTGAAACTTCAGAGGTATAGATGTACAAAATCATTCTTAAACGCTCTGAAGCATAGTTATATAACTAGTCGACGATGAAGAAGCTTGTACTGCAGATACAACTACATATCATATCTCTCTTTAAAGCGATATGAAGTTATAAACCTCAAAGTAGGGTTAAACATTTTGGTCATATAATTCAATCTCCTTCTAGCAGTTTGGAAATCTAATCCTCCCCATTTGCATAGAGGGTGGAAGAGATAGTGAAGAAAATCCATGTTTAAGCATTAACATTTTGCTTGCAAATTACTGCCAAAATCATAATTCTTATTCAACCCCAGAAAAGAGGAAAGGAGAAAAAAGATTTCCCAGAAATTGTCCCAGACAAGTGCAGAAACATTTAAGTGAAACATCATTAAAGCTACAACTTCACTTGTTACTACAAATTAAGGAATATTAATGCAGTAAGCTACTCGTTCTTCTGAAAACATAAACAACCATATCCCGAAAAAAAGGCTAGTCCAAACAGCCAATTAACAAACAAATTTAAACACAGCAGCCTTGAGGGGAACAAGAAGATATTTAAAAGCAAGAACAAGAAGGTATTTTGTGGTCACATTTTAAGCAGTGAGCTCCTCCTCCTTGTGGGTCTCAATAACAACATCTGACTGAGGGTAAGCAACACAGGTAAGAACAAATCCGTCTTCTACTTGTTCATCATCAAGGAAGCTACCGTCTGACTGGTCCACTGTCCCACCCACAACTTTGCCTGCACAGGAAGAGCAAGAACCAGCTCTGCATGAGTAGGGAAGATCAACGCCTATCTCTTCTGCCTGGTCAAGAATGTAAACGTCATCTGGGCAATCAAATTCTTGTGGCCCCTCTGGGGTGATGAGCTTGACCTTGTAAACAGCCATGGCAGTGATACGACCTCCACGTCCAGCTTTTACACCAAACAGAGCCTGACCCATGTTGGGAAATGCCTTTAGGCTGGTGGTCACTGGCTGCCTCCGGAGGAAGGAGGTGCTCACCATAGTGCCAGAGAAAGCTGGTGTGGCGGCCATTTTTTGGTGTTGCAAAGTGTGGAGGATGGAGCAAAAGTGGATAGCAACTAAGGCAGGGACTCGTTTGTGTTGTTGATAATAATGGTGAGCTTGTGGAAGTAGTGTGCTTACAACAAGCGTCGACGTGAAGTGGCATGCAACCCTATCTGCCACGTGGCAGCATTTTATGCCTCATTCTATCTCTCTGTTATCACCACAGATTACTGGTGATCAGGTTGGCACAATCCTCCCACGAGTTTCACTTTCCAGAGGCAACATTCTGGCCTATGAAAAATTCATTGAACCTTTTTTTATGTCTCTGATAAATTTATGATAGCCATACGATACAAGAGATCTGTCCACTAAAAAGGTTTTCAAAATTCCAATTTAGTTACTGGCAGGGAGTAACGAGCATATTAGAGCCACAAAATTCAGTGTGCAATTAATAGTTGCAGTGCGCAATTATGAGTAAAGCTAGTTACTCAGTTACCTCATAAAAATACTTCCCACATCTTTAATAATAATATAATTATTTATCTGATGTTTTTATTTTATTTTTCCTTATCAAGCACATATGAAAACGCATCAGCAATTGTCAAAAAATTGTATAGTTTCATTTTAACTCTGGCAAAATTCAAATGTAAATACATCAGCATCTGAAAGAAGATCGTGCTTACAACAAGCGTGTTACACTTGGGATTTCGAAGAAAGCGCAAGAGAAGGAGCAAAATACTTTTGCTTCTGCAACCATTGAATGTTTATCCTCGCCGTGCTGCATTTTACACCCCATGCTCTACGGAGATTTCCAAAAATGAGGAACAGAAAATGACAAAAAAATAGTGCACGGTCAAGAAGCCAAGCAGGCAGTAGCACAAGCTGTTTATCTACTTATTTTATTCTTTGGCTAAAACGGTTTCTCAAGTTACACCCACACTGACTTTGCATCTTCCATGAAATTTGAAAATATTTACAGCCAGAAAAAAATTAGAAGGTAAAAAGAAAAAAAAAATGCACGTCAGTGATTTAAAATTTAAACATGAAGGGGTGTCGAGGAAGCAGATAGGAAGGATATTAAGATCTTGATACAAAATTCAGAAGCACAAAATTCATTTCCGAGACTTCATCCCCTCCTACGTACATTGAATAGCTAAACCATGTAGGGGAATCAGACATCAGTCCTTCAATCGGGCACCTATTTATATAAGGATGAAAAAGTAACCACAAGAGTCTGATATTTTGCTAGCTATCTAAATTATAAAGATCAATCCCTGCATTCTAAATCAAGGCTTTCAATTACAGCCAGGGGAAAAAATCTCAGGGCTTCCCTAATATAGAGAAAGAATACATTCTCATCCTCAAAACCCTGTGATTCTACCTGTAAACATTGTTTGGTTCCCCACACATGACCAAGAGGCTTCCTCTAAGAATTTATTGTCTCCAGCAACAAACCTATGGAAGTGCTCTGGTCTCAACTTGCAGAAAAGCCTTAGTCGCACTTGATGTTTCTGTAGATCCTCCTCACAAACAAATTCGAACCAAGATAACCCACAGCTCCTACACATTTGAAGAAAATTTTTAATCCAATTCAGGTGATAAGAACACTAGCATTTATTAAAAAAAAAACAGCAGAGGTATTCAGCACATGATTAAGGTATCCCATTTCACATCTGCAGGGTGAACACATGATCCTAACGGAGATTAAAATTAAACTGAAGACTTACCACAGAGAATTCCTAGTCCAAGACAAAACATCAAAGTGTATCCAAAATAGAAGCTGGTTTGGAAGAAGCCTGACATCTTTGTCTTCACATAGTAGTAGTATATTGAGTACAAATACACATAAACAGCTGTTGAGGCAGCTGAAAAGAAAGAAGTCCATCGCCAGTGGTAGTTCTCAGCATTTAACAAAAAGTATGTCCCCACAATTGTCACGCAAACGGTAACAATGATAAGAATCAGAAAAACCAGCAGCATGAAGCCATAGACATAGTACACCTGTTTGTCACAAAGGGGAAGGGAAAAAACATATAAGACAACAGTGCATGTGTTTACTCAGCTTCCACAGGAATATAAAAATGATTACTTAAAAAGACCGTCATCTAGAAATGTTTTCCTCAAGAAATAATTATTGGCTCTGCTCTGATAAAGAACAAGTAAAACTTTTAACCAAACCAATAAAAAAAACTTTACTACCCAAACAAGGCATTGCATTGTAATTCACCTTGTAATTCCAGAAGGAAGTAAATACAAAGTACATCTCAATGAATATGCTGCCAAATGGAAGCAATCCTCCCATAAGAGAAACTACAGATGGTGTGAGGTACCACTTCTTCTCAGGAATGGGACGAGGAATGGTCTTTACGCGACACGGATTATTTGGAGCACCACTCCAGTTTCTTCCAACAACTGTGCCAAGAAGTGCTAGAGGGAAAGATATGAAAGCCCAAATAACAAAGACAACCACCATTGTGCCAAAGGGGATTGCTGCTAGAGACCCATAGAATATAGCAATTGTGTTTAGGATAAATCCAATTCCAAAGCACATGAATGGGAACAGAGATGCTGTAAGGATCATGGATTTAATCCAATTTTTACCTAAAAATGATAAACATGGTTATAATCATTCAGAGAGAGAGAGAGAGAGAAAGCTGAGATAAAGCCACCCAAACAAACTTGAAGAGAACATGCAGCAACGTTCAATGCAAATTCTTACCCCCATTACGTGAGTACATCCCCCCACTCACATAACCAGAAATGAATGACGTGAGAGCATAACATACAATGAAGGTCGTGACAATTGCTCCTCGCCTGCGCATTATGGGAAATTTACATGATAATGAAGGGAAGAGAAACGGACAAACAACATACAGTCAATCAGAAAACTAGAGCAATGGATCATTTAATCATAGTTGAGATACGTAAGCAGAAAATGCCATGCATATATTGCATTAAGTCCATTTTGTACACAATCACACCACCAAATAAAATCATTATTCAGAATAATGTTACAGTCAGTTTAAGGTTAAGTACTTACCCAACATACAACATCCCAACAATAGCCAACAAGATGACAAGAAGAACCAGCAATGCTAGCTGAGCACCTGTACCAACAACAGCTGAAAGAATAACCAAATTACGAGGAGGCCGAAAAACATCACCATGCACAAGTTTCCAGCCAGATTCTTCGCTAACATCTCTCTCCTGGAAGTATTTAAGTGTTGACCAAAATTTCACAATTAGGATCACAATGATTTTTCTAGCAACAAAGAATCTATATTCCATAAATAAATAAATAAATAACAGACAAAAGTCAAGAAAGCCTCACCAGAGTTTCCAAATCATCATCTTCCCGAGCATACTTTGCATAGTCATTTCTCAGAGTCCGCATTAATATCATTGACACCAATCCAGTAAGGAAGATGACCATCATGAAAGAGTTAAAAATCGAGAACCAATGGATCTACAAAAAGCCAAAGGTGCATAATTCTCTCAGTGACATGGCTAAGATAGGATCCACGTGAATGAACACACAGCAAGTAACCAGCCATAAATACCACTTCAATCTAAAATACAAAGCTGGCAGCATTTATCTTAACCTGATGCTCAAAGAAAGGATAGTCCAGGTATACATCAAAGCGGCGTCCGAAAGTGACATTAGTAGGAATCCATTTGACAGAATATGTCAAGTCCAAAGGTCTTCCTGCTTCCAAAGGCTTTGGGTTGTCATGAGTGAGATTCACATGAATGATCTGCAAGAAAATGAACCCAAGTATGGCACTTCATGGATCCCAAAACAGCTCATAAGATGAAGAAGATATTTAAATAACGTCTGACCTGATCTTTATTGTATTTAACAATAATGTTCTTGTGTGCGTAAAGGACATGCTTGCCATTATCACTGTTCTTATCAGGATGCAGCTCACCAATATACCCTTAAAAATGAATAAAAGAACCTTCGATAATGATCAACTAATGAAATGCAAAATCATATAAAATAAAGGGAAAGAGGTAGAGGCAGTTGTAGGCATACCCCACAATGGTAGGTCATCTGAACTTGCGTTTAGCGCATCGAAGACCAACAAATATAACAACCAAGAAAAGAAACAATGCCAAAAGTAAGTTATTCAGCAAATGAAGAAAAGGAAAGCCAATAATTATTAAAGTAAAAACAAACAATGAGGAGCAACCCGTAGAACAAACCCCACTCATATCATTACGGCTATCAAGACAACATAATATCAATTATCTAACACTCATTAAGGTATTGAAAAAAGCTTAAAAAATGATTTCCCACGAATAATTCTTCATACTTTTTTCCGTTCTAGTGATTATAAATATCAGTAAACTAACACTCACTAAGGTATTCAAGAATGCTTAAGCAACGACTTCACATAAAGAATTCTTAACTTCATACTTCTTTCAGTTCTGCTGACTATAAATATCACAAAACACCCAGCCTGATAGATCCTCTGATCGTATTAATTAAAGGATCAACATGGGGCAAGGCACAGCTCTTCCAGGCTGAAGTGTTACTAATTCAGTTGGTGTTTCACACTGTACAATGTCTAAGCCAAATATAAGTGTTATCGTGTATAGATCAATAATTACACTCTTCACATAATGAAACAATGTAACTACTCATGAATATATTCCCAATTGATGTAAATAACAAAATATGTAGTATAAATTTCTATTTTTCTCAAAACCCTATCAGTCTTGGTTGCAACATAGCATAGGGAAAGAATGCCCATAATTTTATTTAAGCCACGACAATCACTAAGAAAGCCACAAGTCAAGTTTGTTTCTTCAATTTTAAAGACTTATAAATTATTTTCACCTGAGACTATTGCACAAAAAGCAGTTAATGCATGCATTCAATAACTTAATCGAAAGCCCTAGCTGCCAGCTTCTCCTCCCTTAGTAGCATTAAACTAGGCTTCCCAGACTCTCCAAAGCAATTGCATGAGTACAAGTGCAAGTATCTTCTAGGTTGAATTGGAAGATTTAACATATCAATCAAGACTGAAAAAATGGTATCTCCCTGAAGTTGATTCAAAGGTTGTAAATTACTGCAGCTGATTGGACAGAAAAGACAAAGCAAAGGGCTGTGTCCTGTGGATTTAATATTATTTACCCCAGCCCTTTCAGTTTGTAAACTTTGTATTCTTCAATCTTCATTCAAATGGGTGTTCTGTCCCCCAGGAGAGTAGTGACGCATGCTGGTGGTTTCTTAGTTTGTAGGTTTTTCTGGTCGTTTCAGTCATAGGTTTTTGGTTAATGCTATGTTATTCTTCCTGTTTATGCAATGGCCAAAGACAAAAAAATGCCGCAAGCTTCTAACATTTCTTGACTATCCAAAAGTACAATCAATCTATCAGTTCTCTGAGTAATAAGTGAAAGAAAGAAACAATGCACAACATACCCATGAAGAATTCAAACCAGTAACTATTCTCTATTGCATCCTTGAAATGTTTAACCTTTGCATCATCGAGAGCCAGCTGGCAAAAGGTGGTCTTATCCACATTTCCTGAAAAAAGAATATCAGTTAAAGCCAGTTTTTCTACTGATAGGTCTTCTATGAAATAAATAGAACAAGAGAAGCCTGCATACTTAGGAACTTTATCTCAATTTGGCTATCAATGAGTTCATTGCCACCCAGGACCTCACCAAGACCACCCCATTTGTGTGCAGCATTACCAGGTGGACGGCAAAATGGGAGGCTGTAATAGTTGTATGTTTCCTGTGGATTGTTATAAGGACCAACTTTGTTCACCCAAAGGGTAACTGGGTCATCTTTTTGATACTGCAATGAAATTAAATGCATGCTTTAAAACAGAAAGCCATTGGTGACTGGAAGCTACAAATGAAAGATACATATTTAATCTTTACCACTAGCTCAGGGGAAAAGATTCGGGGTTAACAGATATAGGGGTTACAAGTTACAACTTACAACTTCTTAAGGACAATCAGAAGTACACAAGCACATGCATAAAGGGAGCAAGGATGTCTGTATTGAATCATTAAGCTGCCTATTGGGCAAAGAAAAAGAGAAGAGAAAGAGATACTGAGATATCAATGTGTTTTATGATATGAGCTCAGTTCACTGCAGGATAATCAATTATTTGATTTAAGCTTGATTTCTAAAACAAATATTAATTTAAGACACCATGGGTTGGCAGAGTACAACATGAAGCTCAATATTTTAAAACTTCCAGCAAATGTATAATAAAAGGAAGCTATAGGTGTCCACATCAATTCAATCTCAAATTTCCATTAAAAAAACAAAATTCAAAAGGCTAGGTGTATTGGAAGCCAACTCTGGATATTCAGAGAATCAATAATAATGTGGTTACATGAAGCAATGAATATACATAACCCATAATATGACGCCCTGATTTGAAACAGTACTTAAGGTCTTTGAAAGCATAACTAAGGCAATCCCAATGCATACATGACACAAAACACAAGCACTGCCCAGCCGAAGTCTAACCCAACCTTGACAAGTTTCTAAAAAGGGAAGAGTCTGATATCCCATCTCCTGATGTCCAGAGACTCCTATGCACTCAATTATTTTCAAACTGAACTTGCCCATTAAATAGGGATGTGCATTATTTCAACCTTTGCAATACTAAAAAGATTGCTCTAATAGATAGCACAGAGGACTAAGAACTGTCAAACTCACGGCTCTAGCCATTTTTAACCTAAAAATAGGGTTACGATGGTCCATTTCAACCCTTGAAATACCCAAATGATTGCCAACAGACAGTACAGAGGACTAAAAATTATCAAGCTTCTATGTTGACATCATGTGCGAAAGCTAAGACTGAAGCAATCGAACAACAATGAATTTCCTTTTATGGGTTCAATCACTATAGAGACTTCAGCATTACCAAAAAAGAAAAAGAAAAAGAATAAGAAAACAGAGGTAAATCATAAATGAATGTCAGCCCACTGGTTTGGAAGTGCTGTGCCATAATTTATGGGCAGATCACAGTGTTTCATATCCAGTTACCCACAGCTTTCCATTTTTACTTAATGCCCAATTCCATCAAAAGATCAGAATACTTTCAAATCAAACTCAATAAAAATAGCAAATATCATCAATTAATAATAGAACAGGAAAAAAGTGAAATTGAATTCCATAGACAAAGATAATGATAAGCATTGAACCATCTACATTGTAGAGACGCCTGTAATTGATTACAAGTGCATAATCGAGACGAGTGAGCAAACACAAAACCCACATGAGATCTAACACCTAAACACCCAACCCAACCATCCCATTCTGAAAACACAAACGAAAACAAACACCGAGCAAATTCCGAGTGTTCAATCAAAATTGATTGACACCGAGATCTTCTTCACCGGTGACAAAGAACCAAAAACGCAAACGAAGGCAAATAGCTGGAAAAACCACACATTCACAGATCTAAATCCCAATTGAGCAATGAATAGGAAAGCAAAACTAGATCCAGCGTTAGAATCCGAACATGAGAGAGGGGGGGCTTACCTTGTGATCTGACTCGGAAGCGAAGGCCGGAGAAAGAAAGAGAGAGAGGACGAAGAAGAGAGAGAATGGAAGGGATCGCGATTTCAAGGACATGGCGGTCGCCGGCGAGGGTCCGATCTCGAACCTCTCAGATTGAAGAGAGAGAAAGAGCGTGTATTGTATGTGTGTGTGTATGTTTCAGAGAGAGAGAGAGAGCGCAGAGCAGACTCGCCCTTGAAGATTTGAGACTGTGTGTGCGTGCGAGCGATGCTTTACTAATATTTTTACGTTCAAGTGTTCAACGATAGAATTAGAATTAGAAAGGTTGCATTTTTACTCTTTCCAATTCCAATCCAATCCAACGGGTGTTACAGATTTCAATGAAGCTATCTCTGTTCTGTTCTAGTCTGTGCCCCCAAAACTGGGCTTTTCGGTGTAGAATTGCTATCCATTCAGTCAACAACTTTTGGGCCATCGCTGGTTTGGGCTCTAGTATTTTATAACCACGAGTTTGTATCCAGCCCATTTCTGATCGTTCTTTGTAATAGGAGGACTTGAATTGAAAGTTGATAGTGATACTACTCATATAAGTATAACTATTAATATCAAATAGGCACCAAAAGCATTGGTCCAACGGGCCATGGCAGCATACGATTCATCAAGTTTGGGGATTTATACTTTTAGCTCCATTTTTGGACAAAAGCCTATGAGAACCCCTTCAAATATAAAGAGAGAGAAAATCTAAGAAGCATAAATACGAGACAGCGACAAGATAATACAACAAACTTTTTATTAAATTTTATATTCTTTGACACGGATGCAATTAATTGTACTACTTGTTTTTTCTGTGTTATGAATTACTTATGCAATTTTTACATTCATAATTATGTGTAATTATATAGATGACTATATGAATTTAATTGGAAAAAAATGTTACATGAAAAATTTAAAATAAGATTACCTAATGGACGAACTCAAATAGAACCATAACTATAAAAGTAAAATCAACTTGTGTTTATTTGTATAAAATAAGTTTGATTATCTTAAATATTTTATTTCAGTTTGATTATTAAGATAATATTTATAAAAAAAATATAATTAAAAGAATCATTTAATTTTTTACATTCTAAACGAAGAGGTATCTTTGCTTTTTTTAAAAAAAAACTATAAATGTAAGAATTGCGGAAGTTGGTGAAATTACTTCATTTTATGACTTTGTATGTATTGAAGTGAAAATGAGAAAAACAAAAGGGTTGTTGGCCCTAGTAAATTAAGTGACTTTAATTAACAAGTAGCCAAAAGATGAAAGGTGAGATAATGAGACACGCACGGAAATGTCACTCTCTAATCATATATTATTTAGACAATTGGAGTGGTGGACAAGGGAATTCCAGAACCTGAAAAAACGCAATTGCATGATAGGACTCCTTTTTCGGATTACTTCCACCTCCACGCAGGCTCATCTTGTCAAACATCGTGACTCATGGCACATTGTTTTTGCGGCACATGCAAATCCATTCCCTTCAGTTGCCGAGTTCTTTTAATTATTATTATTTTCCGTTGTTCTTTCAATTCATGAACCTAACATATATCTCATGTACGTTTTTGGAATTTAATTTGATTTATTTTTAATAAAATATTTTTATATTATCATTTAATATTGCATTATCACATTATTAAAAAAATTAATTTAAACTATTTTAATAATAAATTAATAATACATAATTAAATAATAATATAAAATAAATTTAATTTAAACTCTAAATTATTACTCAGTCAACGTACAAATAAGATATTGTGTTAACAATTGTAACCTTGTACTTTTTTATTGTGTAATTAATTTATTTCATATATTAAATAATTAATAAAATTAGTATATGAGTTTCAATTATTTTTTAATTTTGGCATTCTCTCCACTCTTATAATTTAAAATTTCTTAAATATCTTTAAAAAAAATTATAGTTCAAAATTAATTAAATATTTTTATACAAAAATTTAACAAACATATAAAATTGACTTATATTAAAATTTTAACATAGTATGTAGTATTGAGATTAAATAACATGATTGAAAATTAGAAACCAGTCGCTATAATTGATTACACATGTGTTTCACCTGAATTTCAATAACGATGCTCATCAAATTTATTAGGATTATATCTTTGAAAAATCTAAATTAAAAATAAAAAAGAAAATTCATGACATTGATAAGATTCCTCTCACTAGAAAAAGCACTAAAGTCATGAGTCATCAACTATCATCATCACGAGGGCTTCTCTCTCTCTCTCTCTCTCTCTCTAGTCTCAGTCTGTACACACACTGTGTATCTTTGTCTCATTCTCTCTCTCTTCCCCAGACACCATAATAAGGCTTTGTTTGGTATCATGGAGGGAAAGGAAAAGAAAGGGATATGATAGAAAAGAAAAGAAAAGAAGGGAAAGGAGAAGTAAAGAGTTATCACTTACCTTGTTTGGTATCATCGAATGGAAAAGAAAGGAAGTTTCTCTTCCTTTGTTTGGTTTTATTAAAGAAAAGAAAGAAAGAAAGAAATAAAATTAATAAAAAAAATAATAAAATAACATAACAATTCCTTTCCCTCCCAATCCATGGGTAATGGGAAGGATGGAATATTGGTGGGACCCATAGATTTTTTATCCATCCAAATCATTTCCCTTCCTCTCTAAACTAAATACCAAACAAAGGATGATAACAATCTTTACCTTCCTTTCCTTTCCTTTCTCTTCTAATTTGCATACCAAACATAGCCTAAGCGTTAAAGTTGCAAGCTTTCTGTTCACCCTCGGTTTCATTTCAATAAATAAACTAATCTACAAAACAAACACGATTCCTTGCTTTCCTTCGAAACTCTCCCAAACCCTACTATCACACTCTCATAAATACACCACCTTTTTATTTTAGCTTTATTATTTCGCGTATTGCACCTCCATCTCACCCCATTTCGGGTTTTTTTTTTCTCTCTCTCTCTCTCTCTCTTTCGCGTTTTCGGATCCTTGGGTATCGGGGTTTGATTGATCTGAGCTATTTGAAGGTGTTCATTTCATTGTGTAGCAAGAAAGAAAGAAAGAAGAAGGGTATGGACAAGTATGAGCTGGTGAAGGATATAGGATCTGGGAATTTCGGTGTGGCAAGGCTTATGCGCCACAAACACACCAAGGAGCTCGTTGCCATGAAATACATTGAACGCGGCCACAAGGTTCAGTATAACATTTGAATTATAGAGTTACTAGAAAATTTAATATATGTGTCTGTATGTGTTTGTTCTTTTATTTTCATGTCTGTGCTAGTGGACATATTTATATTTTGATTTTTTTTTAAAATTGGTGTTTTCCAGATTGATGAGAATGTTGCAAGGGAAATCATAAACCATAGAAGTCTTCGCCATCCGAATATTATTCGGTTCAAGGAGGTCTATACCCATGTGTCTATATATCATTTTATTTTGGTTGAGACTCTTGAGAGTATTAGATGGGCTTGTATCATGTTCTGGTTGTTTAATATGAGATTTCAGTTTTGCAGGTGGTTTTGACTCCCACACATCTTGGAATAGTTATGGAGTATGCAGCAGGTGGAGAGCTCTTTGAGCGGATTTGCAGTGCTGGAAGATTCAGTGAAGATGAGGTTTGCTCTCTCTCTCTCTCTCTCTCTTCCCCATTTTTTATTTATTTTAAATTTTAAATTTTCAAATGAAGCTAATTTAGAGCTCCAAATTCCAATGTTCATAACCCATATCTTTTGCCATTGTTTGGCAAACTTAAAAACCCACAAACCATTGCATACTAGGTTAGGTTATAAGGTCAGAGTTGTTTGCTGCACTCATCAGACCTTAGTATTCATTTTCCTTTTTTAAATTGATTTTGAATCCAAAACTGTCATAGAAGTTCCAGTTTGCCAAACACCTAGCAAAGTTTTCTTCTTAATGGAATCAATCTTAACTCATCAACACAGTTAAATTTATTAATAGAGCATCTGACTCAATAGTTTGGAATATTATTCAAGAGGGTGGCTAGTAATTAAGAAATACATGTTAAAGTAACTGAAGTAACAAATTTGAGCTATTAAATTTTGAGGCATAATTTCCATTCCTTTATATTTTGTTCTTGGTTTCCTACTTCTTAAAGGCACAAAGCTACTTATCTTTTTTTTCGCCTCTTCCTGCTTAGCAACCAAATGCTGTAAGAATATAATTTGTTTCAAATTCTTGTTGCATTCTCTAAATTTCCAGGCTCGATATTTCTTCCAGCAGCTCATCTCAGGAGTTAGCTACTGTCATTCCATGGTAAATGAAATATTATTCTGAGAATGGGTTGTTTGTTTCAGTGTGTTGAGTAATTTGTTTTTTGGCCTCTTCTTTGGGGTCATTTTTCTATGTAATATTCTTTGTTTTGCAGCAAATCTGCCATCGAGACTTGAAGCTGGAGAACACCTTATTGGATGGAAGCCCTGCCCCACGTCTCAAAATTTGTGATTTTGGTTATTCTAAGGTTCAATTATGGACTGATGTCAATCCCAAATGCTTTAAATAAAAAATTAAAGGCATATTTGGAAATTTTTGCTTCTGATAAGATTTATTTTTCTAGTCATCTCTGCTTCATTCAAGGCCTAAATCAACAGTGGGAACTCCAGCCTACATTGCACCGGAGGTTCTTTCACGTAGAGAATATGATGGAAAGGTAATCTGGTTTCTATCATGGAATAAGATTCAGATTGTGATGGAATGATTCTACACACCCAGTTACTTTTCTATGTTAGAGGAAAATACACCCAGTTACTTTTCTATGTTAGAGGAAAATAGGAAATAAAATGGTTGATAATAATTTCTAATGGTACAAGGCCATCAAGCAACATAGTTGTGCACAATGAGTGACATGTAATTAACTAATTATAGATGTGCATGATGTTTGATGACTTGATGTATCCACATTTCACTGGCAGAATAATAAGGACAAAATAGTATGTATGAATTTGGTAGTTTGGAATGCAAATTGTAAATATGTTATTTTCTGCAATCCAGGTGCCTAATGGTGCATTCTTATAATTTTCAAATGTGAATTTGGTAGTTTGGAATGCAAATTGCAAATATGTTATTTTCTGCAATCCAGGTGCCTAATGGTGCATTCTTATAACTTTCAAATGTTCTTCAAGAATTTAGCCATCTGAAGGAAAGGGCATTTATTTTGGTTATTTGTGTTTGTTCTGATTTCCTTGTAATCTCTGATTCTATCACATGACTTCCACATTTTACATTACCATCACATATCCGTATTTGACATGGCAAAAGCTGGAATTTTGTTTTATATTAAATATCTGGGAAGAGCCATATTACTTGTTTAGTTATCGATCGGTCGATCGGTCTTATAACTTCCCTTATCAAACAGATGCTTCAATGACTCTGAAGCTTTTTTACAAAATGTCAGAGAGGAAGCATTTGAACGTATTCGGCCCTGGAAGGATGAAATCTTGCTTGATGAGTTCTCTGTATATTATATGTGAATGATGTTCATTTTCTTAGTTCTTCTATTCTGTTTTGTGTCTGTTCAGTTGGCAGATGTATGGTCCTGTGGAGTGACTCTTTATGTAATGCTGGTGGGAGCATACCCATTTGAGGATCAAGAGGATCCCAAAAACTTCAGGAAAACCATAAATGTAATTTTTTATCACCACCCTGTTTGATAGATTTATAAAATGTCTACTTTTCTGACTCTATGTTCTTATCCAGCGAATTATGGCTGTTCAATACAAGATCCCAGACTATGTTCACATATCTCAAGACTGTAGACATCTGCTATCTCGAATTTTTGTGGCAAATCCAGCTAGGGTATGCACATGCTATCCTGATGAAACAATATTTCAGAGTTCTTATTTATTTAATTATTTTTTTGGGAATAATGTCGGAATTTAAGCTATGGCATGAAAGATACATGATATCACTTGAAGTTTGTTCATAACTGTTCAACAATTTCATAATTGTAGTTAGGGTTTTTTTGGTCATTTGCTAAGTTTCAAACATGGATTGTTAAACCCCTAGACCCCAGCAAAATTATGGAGTGTAATGCTGCTGAGCTAACTCCCTCCCCTCCCATAAAAAGGGGGAATTTTGTCGTGCATTTCTATGGTAAAATAAACTGCTACAGATAGTATGTTATCACTCTATATTGTGATTTACTGCAGAGAATCACTATTAAGGAAATCAAGTCCCACCCGTGGTTTTTAAAGAACTTACCTAGGGAATTGACAGAAGTGGCTCAAGCTGTCTACTACAGAAAAGAAAACCCAACCTTTTCTCTTCAGAGTATAGAAGACATCATGACTATTGTTGATGAGGCCAAAACTCCACCTGCAGCTTCCAGGTCAATTGGAGGGTTTGGCTGGGCAGGAGAAGAAGAAGAAGAAGAAGAAGAAGAAACAAAAGAAGAAGCAGATGCTGAGGTAGAAGAAGATGAGTATGAAAAGAGAGTCAAGGAGGCACAGGCTAGTGGAGAATTTCATGTCAGTTAAAATACTTTCATTCTTAGATATTTCAATAGATTTTTGGTTTCCTTGGTTCTTGGTTAACTTCAATTAAGGGGAGAGTGTTTTGCTCGTGTGTATAAAATTCAGTTTTCTGCATAGGACATATAGTTGAATAAGTGGCTGTGCATTTTATTAATATTGTACAAGGTTGTTAATTATGACCATATTATAAGTATTAAGTTGTCTTTTTCTCCCTCTAAACATTTGGTTGCCAATTGTAATTGGGTTGTGAGCTTTTTACTCTCCCGCGGCAGGGATTCAGGGACTTAGTTTTCCATATTTGCTTTTGTTTGGTCATTTTTTGGGGAGAATATTATAATTTGTCGTCAAAGTGCTAGGTGTAGAAGGAAGTTTCCTTGTGTCCATTCTCTTTTCTTTCCCCTTGGTTTAGTTTTTAGGCTTAAATCAAGCGTTTTCTGTTGCCGAGTCTGGTTTTATGTCAATGGTAGCAGTGTCGGTGGATGGCTTTTTGGCTCATCATATCTGCATGCTCAAGTGTGAATGTGATGCCAACAAAGTCTCTAGGCCTGTAGCTAAAATGTCAACTTCTGGAACAAGTGTGGTAGAAGCTGAACTCATGTTTGATATGGGTAAATATGATGCACTAGGCGGTGCGCTAAACCCTCTAGACTGCAAGTCAGCAAGTTAAAACTCTTGGGAGAGCAAAATCTATGCTGGTTCAATGTAGTCTTCTAGCATAACAACACTGTTTTACATTATGGTATTCACTAGTTTCCAACAGTATCTGAGCGTAAGTGACAAGGAGTGGAATATTTTGTTGGTTTAATCTGAAGTGGTGTGATGGATTTCCTAGCAGCATAGAGGCCAGGGAATTATAGGCGAGGGAAATAAACGAATAACAAACGGAGCAGAGAAGACAATAGATACGATGAGGTCAAACAGGTTACTATTCTTCCAGAAGCATGCTCTCACATCCCACGATCTCACATTAGCTCAGCATTTAACCTCACGCTTCTTTTGAATGAATCTATCACGTTTGAACAACTCATGCTTAAGAGTTCTAGCATATGAAAGTTGAATTGTCGACTGGTTATTTTCATATAAGGCTTTTCAACCAATTGTGCAGCACAATTCAAGAACAAAATACAAAATGCAATCGTTTTCACGAACAATCATTCTTCTATTATTCAAGCTGTAAATCAGCATGTACAAACATCCAACAAAGACAAATGAATGAACCTCCAAATTTTGTTTTGTTCTGTCCCATTATTGAGCATTGCATAAATGATTTACTTTATAGGAATTTTGCATTTGAAAATTTAGCATGGCGCAGACATAAAGAATCTGCAGTTGTATATTTCCGTTGAAGGTGAAAGCAACTATAACTCTGTTACAGAGGGGAAGTCAACGAATTAAGAGGATCAGGAAATACTATGATTTCTAGAACCTCAAGTGCGATTAACTAGGAAAGAGCAGTTAGTGAAGCTCACTCCGGTGATCAAAGGCATATTAAAGAAGGCTTGAACACAGAATCAAAGAAGAAGTTGAACAATTTTCATATATGGTCTGTTCTATTCTCACTTCCCTTTTCATAAGGTCCCAATACAAAACTGAATAACAAAATATTCTAAAATAGAAAAATACAGCAAAAATATCCCATAACAGAATTCTCAATTCTCAACAAGTTGTTATCCAACTCAGCTATGCTAACATCAGAGATGAAATAAAAAAGGCCCTAGGCTGATCCAAGACCTTAAATCCTTCCCCACGAAAGATCCCTTGTCCTCAAGTGTCTAAATTAGGAACTTGGCCAATGAAGCAAGGTGGTAAATTGTTCGTTGAAGTGCCTTCACATAAAGAGAATCATGGAAGATAAATCCACTTAGGACATAACCAGCTATAAAATCTGACAAATGAAAAGCAACAACAAGCAACAAGATAGGAACTCCAAAGGGGAATTTAACATACTCAATGTTAATAGCAAGTGGGGCTCCAACACACACAGCTGTCACCAATGCTGACAGTGGAGTAGAGGGGTAAAACAGAATACCACCATCAAGATCACCACCCGGATCAAAAACTACAATGAGACCCTCCTTGTTGTTCATCCCATATGAAAGTGCAGTAACAGTGGGCTCATTGATAATTCTCTGCATATCAAGTCTTGCAATTCTCCCACCATCTTTTGTTGCCTGCCTCTGAGCATCATTGAAGTAAGCTGGTACAGTAATTACAGCCTTTGAAACTGACTTTCCAATATATGATTCTGTAGTTTCCTTCATCTTGGTGAGAACAAAGGCACAAATTTGGTTAGGGGAATATTGCTGCCAATTAGCTTCAACCCTTTTATCTCCCTTTGGAGCCTTAACAATCTTGAACGACACCATTTTTCATCTCCTGAGTTTGATGGACATCAAAGCGCATACCAATCAAACGCTTGGTACCAAAAACAGTGTTTGTTTGGTTAGTTACTGCCTGACACTTGGTTGGTGTACCTACAAGCAGCTTGCCATTCTGGTTGAAAGCAACCACCGATGGTGTTGTTCGAGCTCCTTCAGAATTCACAATAACTTTGGGATTCTTTCCTTCCATAACAGCAACGCATGAATTGGTAATACCCAAATCAATACCAATGACATCATCTCCAGCAGGCCTTAAAGTGAATGGTCAAGACAAACTTGTCCACTTGTGACCTACATGTGCTGGCTTAGTGCTGCCCGTCAACGTATACTCATGCTTCGTCTCCTCAAGATACTCCTCTCCAATTCTTTGCTCTGACTTCTCATCCATGGAATCCATGATTTCAGAACAAGAAAAACACCGAGACTCCATTTTTTGGCTTTCTGGGATCATATCATATGGACTAGCATTGTTGAAGGATTCTGATAGAACTGGATCAATTAGGTAAGGAATACACTGAATATCACTAGATTTATTGATGAATTTCTCTGGGGAAATACCCCCAAAACAGAGAAAAGAGTTAAGAGGTAGAAGAAGAAGAAAGAATACAAGAAATGACCCGATCCAAGATTCGAGAGCTTGACTCCTCTCCCCAACCCTTCGGTACTAACCGAATACCAACTACTTTCTATCTCGACTATTTATGTAACTAAGCGGAGTAACTTGGCTAACATAGCCTAGCAGTTGATTCCCATCTAATTATGGGCTTTATTGGGCCCTACGGTTGATCTAGAAGTCGGCCACATTATCTTAGGCTGTTTCCTTACTCTTCTTTCATATGTTCTACTTATGGGGGGTCTAACAATACTCCCCCAAAAGTTGCACCTTGTCCTCAAGGTGGAATGAAGGAAGCTTGCATGGTGATGGCTTCAGCGGATTCCCAGGTGGCTTCAAAATCAGAGCCAAGTCACGCCATTGGATCAAAACCTGCTTTGTACGAAGTAGTGTTGCGGTTTGCCAAGGCAATTTCTTGGTTCAACCAATAATTCCAAGTCATCTGAGAGCATTTTAGGGAGTGGTTGGGGAACAAGCTGCGGGTGATAAAGCCTTCTTCAACGAGAGATATGAAAAAGCGGATGGATCTTGCTTTTACGGAGGAAGATCCAATTGGTATGCAGCTTAGCCAATTTGTTTTCTTGATCGATAGGGGCCATAGAACACAGGGCCGAGCTTTTCATTCGGTTTCTTGGCCAAGGATTTTAATCTATAGGTGGGCTTCAAATAGACCCAGTCTCCCACGGTATAAGTGGCAGTGCAGTTTTATCGACATAGGTCTTCATCGATTTTGAGCTTTAATCGAGTTGGTTTGAGATCATGTAGAAGTAGATCACGCTCGATGGTTAAGCGATTTACCTCCTCAATCTTTGATGGGATAGTAGTGCCCTTGAGTAGATGTGGTGGATCTGCTGTAGTATAGGGCCTTAAAGGGGGTGAGTTTAGTGGAGCTGTTGTAATTGGTGTTGAACCAAAAATTCAGCCCAACTAAGCCACTTGGGCCCTTTGCTTTGGTTTAGCACCCGATCAAGCATCTCAAATAGGTTTCCTAAGCAGATTGACAACCTCGGTGCCCTTGTCGATTGAGGATGATAAGCGGTGAACTTGAGATTAGTACCCGGCAGCCTTGAATAACTCGGTCCGAAATGGGTAAGGAAAACTTTATCCCTATCGACACCAATAGAAGTGGGGAACCCATGCAATTTGACCACATTAGAACAAAAACATCAAGACATCCTTGGCGTTAAAGGATGACTTAGGAAATAAAGTGGGCATATTTCGTGAGCATCCACAATTACCAAGATAACATTCTTACCACGGCTTTTAGGAAGACCTTCTATAAAATCCATTGATATGTCAGGACCATGCACGAGTAGGAATGGGTAGAGGTTGGAGCAACCCAGTGGGGAGAGAAGTGCGGTATTTGTTTTCAGGACAAACTCCACAGTGGCCACATATTGGAGAATGTCCTTTCTCATCCCATCCCGATAAACTAAAGCGGCCAATACGTTTGTAAGATCTGAAAAAACCCGAGTGGCCTCCAATGGCTGAGCTATGGAATTCCTTTAGTAGGGTAGGAATTCTTGGGGAGGTCTTAGGTAATACTAACCTCCTTTGTAGTATAATTTTCTGTTACGAAAAGTATAACCGAGGATGAGATTGAGGGTCTTGTAAGCGGATCTTGAATAATGCCTTTCGGCTTCGATCATTGTGAACCTCTCGTCCCAGATCCTCCCAAATGCGGAAATTGAGCCATTGATATTCTTTGTGTAGGTCATTTTTCTAGAAAGGGCATCGACCACTCGATTTTACAGTCCAGGCCTATATTGAATCTCAAAATCCAGCCCGTAGTTTAGAGGTCCATTTAGGCCCATTCTTTGACAACTCTACGTCAGTGAGGAACTTGAGACTTTACGATCGGTTAGTATGATAAAATGCTGCTTAGAGGGTAATGTTTTCCATTTACATCTTTGCCATAGCAATGGCCATTAGTTCCGGATTCATATCTGATCTTTTACTGCTCTTTCGATAGAGGTTGACTAAGGAATGCCACGGGCACTGCCTCTTGCATCAATACGGCTCCCCTAATCCTTTATTTGAAGCATCGGTTTCAATGGTGAAAGTTTTGGTGAAATCAGGAATTTGTGAGGATTGGTAGAGAACCCGTGGTTTGTTTGTGTCAAAGGCACATTGTGCATCTATGCTCCATGAAATTGTCTTTCTTGAGTATGGCGAGTTAGAGGTCGAGCTATCTTTCCATAGCCTTGTACAAACCTTATATAGTAACCTGTAAGCCCAAGGAACCCTCTCAACGCTTTCACATCCTTTGGGATAGGCCAATTCATCATAACTTCTAATTTCTTTGGATCAGCTGCCACACCCTCTGCTGAAATCACATGGCCTAAATACTCAATCTGTTTCTGTCCAAATGTACATTTTTTTTTGTTGGCAAATAGTTTATGTTCCAACAGCAAGGATAGTACTGCTTGCAGGTGTCTCCAGTGGTCTTCTTCGGTTTTACTATAGACCAGTATGTCGTCAAAGAATACAAGGACAAACTTCCTTAGGAAGGGTTTCAGCATCTCATTCATGAGGGACTGAAATGTAGAAGGGGCATTAGTAAGCCCAAATGGCATTACGACAAACTCATAATGCCCCTCATGAGTTCTGAAAGCTGTCTTGTGAATATCTTCTTCCTCATTCGTTACGATTTGATGATACCCTGATCTCAAATCTAATTTAGAAAAAATCTGACACCTCCCGATTCATCTAAAAGTTCATCTATGATGGGAATAGGAATTTATCGGGTATTGTCGACTTATTAAGAGCCACATAGTCCACAGAACCTCATCCTCCATCTTTCTTTTTACCAATATGATAGGGCTAGAGTAAGGGCTCACACTAGGTCTAATAATTCAGAATTGACATGTCATCTACTAATTTCTCAATCTCGAGTCTTTTGATAATGAGGATACTGTAGGAGTCGAAGATTGGGGATATTGGCTCCTTCCTTGAGAACAATGGCGTGGTCCGCTCTACGGAAGGTGGTAACCCTCGGGTTCATAAAACCTCGGCCATAAGCTTCCAACACCTCGTTTAGCCACTCTGGTGATGATGGTCCTTCTTCCTCACGGTGCCTGCTTTAGATTCTGAAATTCTAACCAAAACCACTTGCCCATCGGCTTGGATAGCTTTCAAGATAGATCTGAAGATCATGACTCTAGCTAGAGTTTGGTTCTCCCTTTAAGATTTTGGTGCCCTCGGGTGTTGGTATTTTCAACGTGAGTTCTTTGAAATTGGCTTTTATTTCTCCCGAGGCTAGCCAACCACTCCATCCCTAACACCACATCAACTCCTCCTAATTCGAATATGAAGAAGTCTTGTTGGATAGTTAGTCCTTGAACTGTAGCAACTTGATTGTTGACACTTGCCACAGGATTTAATTTTTCTTCCATCACCTACTTCAATTGTGTAAGGTGGAGTCTCCATTCTTAATCATCCCTCCTTCATTCACCATAACGGATGAGATGAAATTATGTGAAGCCCGCACAGTCCACTAACCTTATTACTTCCACTCACTGCTAGATTTCCCAGACTTGATGGATTTTTTTGAAGTTAAACCTGTTATACTGTACATTGAAAGTTGTAACAGGTCTAGTTTCTCCCCTGATTCCTCCTGATCATCCACCCCCCCTTCATTTCCTTCCTCTTGTGAAAATTAGTACATGAAGTTGTTTGTTACGCCTTGAGACATGACACGGGCCAAATTTTCATCACAACGAGTCCTTTCTTGGATCTCTCTTGTATCTACGAATCAGTTAGCCTTTTGAAACCCCTTCCTCGAAAAAGAACTAGTAGTTCGCGGTACATTAGGCTCACTCGTACTATTACTCGCACTCCACTTCCTCCACACGGTGGGTGGGTGGTGGGCCTTGTTGGGAGGTTCCCACGTCACCGTGCGTGTGTTAGCATAACTTCGAGTTAGTCCTCCCCCTTTGTTGATCCAGTTACTCCCCTTGTTCACTAATGCGTTCTTTTCATCGATTCTTTGGGCATAATCCATCGATTCGGTAGATTATTGGCCAGGGTGCGATTCGATTCAGCCACTAACCCTCGTGGCAGATTAAGGAAGATCCCTTTTAGATACTCGAGTTACGCCTTAGGAGTGGTCTGCGTGCCTCTCAGCTGCTCGCGGTATTCTTTCATTTGTTCTGCACTGAGGCTCATCAACAACTCATATGGACTCAAGGTCATTGATGGTTGGAATCGTCTCACCACTTCTTGCCTCTCGAGAAACTCCTCCCAGTAGGATTTATGGCGCACGATTCCCACCAGCTGGTACCACGTTAAGCGCCTTGCCCTCCATTGCCACCATTACGCCGGGAGTTTTTCCTCATCGGTCCGTATTCTTTAGGCTGAAGTATCGCTCTACACGATTGGCCCACCCGTCTGCATCGTCTCCCGCAAAATGGGAATTTCCAACTTCGCCACCGTTCCCCTTGGTTTTGCGATTCATAAGCTGTTACGCGAATTACGACTTGCCTCGGTTTCTTGTTCGTGCTCATTATTTCGATTCGCGAGTCGACCCTCTTTGCATCGAGGAGGTCCTCGATCTGTTTCTTGATTTCTTCTCGACTCTGCTGATTCTGGATTTTCTCCAAGCCCGAGCGTTTCGCATTTCTTGAAGCTCTGTTCTCATCATTGTATGTTATTCTCATGCGATCGTTCCAAGAACTCAATCCAGTGCTTCCATTCTGAGTTGAAACCATGGAATTCTCCCGAAGATCTTGAGAGCTTTGATACCCGAGTTGATAGAATGGATCAATTAGGTAAGGAATACTGCTTGAATATCACTAGATTTATTGATGAATTTCTGCGGGAAATACCCCCAAAAGCAGAGAAAAGAGTTAAGAGGTAGAAGAAGAAGAAAGAATACAAGAAATGACCCAGTCAAGATTCGAGAGCTTGACTCCTCTCCCTGACCCTTCGAGTACTTAGCAGAATACCAACTACTTTCTATCTCTGACTATTTATGTAACTAACTGGAGTAACTTGGCTAACATAGCCTAACAGTTGATTCCCATCTAATTATGGGCTTTATTGGGCATACGGTTGATCTAGAGTCAGCCCTGTTATCTTGGGCTGTTTCCTTACTCTTCTTTCATATGTTCTACTTATGGGGGGTCTAACAGATTCACCATTGATGCAGGCTTGATTTTGAAGCATTTGCTTAAGCTCATAGAGATAAGCAGCTACCTTATCCATTTTAGCAATCATGAAAGCAATTCATTCATTGATTCTGTGGGTTAGAGACTTCTCCATCTCTTCGATGGATGTTTGCATTCGTGTCGCTTCAGCCATGAGTACTCGGTTGCAGAATCAAAGCTTTGATACCAATTGTTACAGAGGGAAAGTTAACAAAGAGGATCAGGAAATACTATGATTTCAAGAACCTAAGTGCAATTAACCAGGGAAGAGCAGTTAGTGAAGCTCGCTCCAGTGATCAAAGGCATATTAAAGTAGGCATGAACACAAAATCAGAGAAGAAGTTGAACAATTTTCATATATGGTCTATTATGTTCTCACTTCCCTTCTCATAAGGTCCCAATACAAAACTGAATAACAAAATATTCTAAAATAGAAAAATACAACAAAAATATCTCATAACAGATTTCTCAATCCTCAACAGTGTTGTTATCCAACTCAGCTATGCTGACATCAGTGCTGCAAACGTGCTGAAATAAGAAAGGCCCAAGGCTGATCCAAGGCCTTGTATTATTTCCTATAACAAATTCTTCTAACCACTCCTTTAACCAAAAACTCAGCAAAATTGCTCCCACGTTGTGGTACCTTAATGTTCATTTCTTATTACCGTATGCAAGTTTCTTGTCTCGGTTAAAACGCATTCTCTATCAAATAGAGCTGAAACGACAGCAACCCCTTTCAGATTTGGTACGCCAATTTCCATGACAGAACGTGCATTTGACAGACCAATACCACCAATTGCAACCACAGGCAGTTTAGAGGCCAGGCATACCGCCCTCAACCCATCTAAGCCTATAGTACGATTGTTTGCCTTTGTATTAGTGGGATACACACCGCCACAACCAATGTAATCAGCACCATCAATCCATGCTTGTTGGGCTTGCTCTGGCGTCTTGCACGATACACCAATTATCTTTTCAGGACCAAGGAGAGTTCGAGCAAGACTTGCAGGCATGTCAGACTGACCAACATGAACACCATCAGCATCACAAGCAAGGGCCACATCTATACGATCGTTTATAAGTAGAGGTACTCCATAGGAACGGCATATTTTAAGGCATACTTTGGCGGCATCAAAAAAGTCCCGTGTCTCAGCATCCTTTTCCCTGAAAAAGTAGAGAAGTAAATCAGGCTAAAATGATTCACGCCCATGCTTAAGTCCTTAGAAGCATACAAGTACAAACCACAAACATGAATTAGGATCAAGCAATCATTGAACTGAAAATTCACTTTATAAATTGGTAATCACAGCACAATGGGAATTAATATTGTTTGTTAAAGTTCAACTAATCAGGACTGAAATTAAACATTTGACTCTGTACTGGGTGATTAATATATATATTTTCTTTTGGGTGGGGGAGGGGATGAAAGAGAAGGAAATAAATCACAAATCCAAGAAAAAGATTTACAAAAGATTTTCCTCATGATTAAAAACAATATTAATTTCCAGATCCTTTGAATAGTTGGCCGGGCATTTTAAACCAAAGACAATGAGATCTGCTATCAATCACAGATGGTGAGAAACACAGATATTCTGTATCACAATTATCATAATACAAAATGAGCAAAGCACATTTAAAGAAACAAACCTTAATTGAACAATGGTAGCACCTCCTTCTACGGCAGCTTTAACAGCTTCAACAATGGAACGGCCCCACTTCCTATTCATGGCTGAATCAGTTACAGCATATAGAAATAAGTCATTTGGATTGAACCTATCCTGCCTACAAGAACTCCGATTGATATTCTTAAGCGCCAAAAAATGGTCAAAAGGGCCTTGGGCTCCATTTCCAATGACCAAGTCTCTGCTGTAGTCCAAGGCAGTCTCAATAAAACGTTTAGCTACCTGCAAGAATCCTTATGTGTAAAAATTCATATTCCATCTTTCATTCTCTTTATTTTCATTTGTTCCTTCTCTATTTTCTTTATAGAAGGCAAAGAATCGGAGAAGGGGGAAGATCACAGGTATAGCCAAATGAATTACTTCAATATAAATGTGAATTGAGACAGCTGAACAAACCTTAACTGCTGAAAGCATTGATGAACCTTTTGCCAGCTCTGCTGCTATGCATGACGCCAAAGTACAACCAGTACCATGAGTATTGCGAGTATTTACACGCGATGAACACAGCTCATAGAATTCCTCACCTGCAAAACTCAAAACCTAGAAATGGAGTTCATTTTTAACATAGATTTGGACATACAATAGGAAAAAGTAAAGGAAACAAGTTGTTGTGTCTCGTAGAGTTTTTTTGGGCCATTGTGTTTCATAGATTCAAAAACTAGAATCTTACCATCAAAGAATACATCAATGGCATCTAATGAATCAGGAAGGTCACCACCTTTGACAAGTACATTCCTGCAATGAAAATTAATTATCTGTAAAAGCACACTACTCTTAAGTTGGAGTATTTTTAGATTTATTTTTGTCACCTCTGTCCATAAAGCCAAACACACTTACATATACAACATCAGAAATTTCTGCTAGAATAAAGCATGCAATGCAATTATTGGGCTTCATTACGTTAGGGAAACAATTCAACAATCTACATTGTGCAGGTTGATATAAACAGGACCATGATACATATGGAATGTATTTTCATCTCCAAAAGTACTCTTCAGGACTTCAGGGCCACAGTAGATATTCAATTATACAATCACTTTATTTCCCACAGATTATCAAACTTCATCATTATTAGAAGTGCTTTATATGTGATATGTATAAAATGCAGTGCGTTCTTTTAGAAAGATTTTACTAAAAAGCCTCCATCCCCATGTTCTGGATATTGTATGAGCCATTTAGATATAGAAGGTATCAACTGTATAGTTTCTTAGAAGTTTCTTGGGAAACTTTGAAGAAAAACAAGAAAAGAAACGAAGGCAATGCAATGCTACTATACTATAGGCAAATACATTTTTACAATTAAATATGTCATGTGATGTGAGATTTTTTAAGCTTCAGCTGAAAGTGTATACATACAATTTCACCCATGTTGTTCTGATTTTAGAAGTTTGTTTCACTATATAGTTCTAAGCACCTACATAAAAGTGATTTACTAGAAGTTACCCATTTGGAAGTATGCCTTGAGTAAGGTCACTCCCTTGAGAAATTTCAGTAAGCAGACTAATATACCAATTTATCATTATTTTCTAATAGTTAGAATTTTGTCCAAACATGAAATAAAATTTTAAAAGGCCCATGTGTGATATATTGTAAAGCTCAAGCTGTAGCAAACAAAATGTTTAACGTTGAAAGTCTACTACTCATGCAGCAAAGTTCTGCTAAGAAAGACAACATATATGATATTTCCATAAGTTTCTCAAAGCATAGACAAATAACTATTAATAACAGAGAGAGGCGAAAACCATAATAGTTTTACAACATGATTTAGTCAGATTGGAACCAAAAAATCGAATATTTTAAACAGCAACGAACCTAGGACCCAAATCATGTATCAATTTTGCAGCAGCTCGCATATCAGAAACTGATTTCAGTGGCACGTTACCAAGTAAAACTGATGCCTCTTTTATATTAGGGGTTACAATGTCGGCCATGGGAAGCAGCTCCTCCCTGCATTCAGAAACCAATAAATAAGTGGAATCAATTTCCTACAGTATTATTAATAAACTTGAAATAATATTAGAAACACTAATTCTGTCCATTTATCTGGTGTTGTAAAAAGAAAGATGAAAAGAAAAATTGATTTTAAATATCTCTCAGTTTTTCCACCAAAAACTATAAAAACCAATCGACAGAAACCCATAAAAAAAAGAAAATTAAGAACTAGACTACATAATCAAAGGATATCAAATAGTGAAGAGTGTTTGAAATCCTGTTGTGAAGACTGAAGACTTTGAAAAATACTTTCATGTCATACGGATGCTGCATAGTTCATGTTCAAAAACACATACCGAAATCCAGCAAGAACAGAAGGACCGGCAAGTACATCTCCGCTGGTAGATATCATGACAGGATCAACCACCAGAGCTGCCTTCAGCAAAAACAAAGTCAATTCAGAAGCCACTCCAATTGCAATCAAATAAACACATTAGAAATTTTTGTACCAGTGAATACCTTTGACTGGAAAATTCCTAAGGCTCTGACAAAGGACCTTCACTACACTAAGAGTGGGCAGCATGCCTGTTTTGACCTAGGGACATTGCATAATTAGTTCAAGGGGAAATATATTAGCAACCACAGTTAACAAAGATTTCAGGGTCTATCAAGGAGAACAGAAAGTAAGCAACCCTGGAACTGACTACTAAGCGTCATGCTTAGAGAATTAAGTAGATCAAATTTCACAATAGCTCAATGCAGGGCTAAAAAAATTCTTCCAAAAGGAGCATCATAATACAATAATCACCTACCCTGACAAAAAAAATGTTATTTTTGCAAAAATACTTGAAAGTAATAGCTGTAGCACTCACTATTTTGACTTACCACATCAACATGCATATCAGAAAGCACAGACTTTAACTGCTCTGCCACAAAATCCTCAGGCACGATGTCCACTCCCTGGCAATTGCCACAGATTTGAGAATAGGACAATCAAAAAGCAATATAAAACTAACAGTTGACCACCGTTCATTATATGAAAAGTCATAAACTAAGACAACTTAATGCTTTACTTAGACAATAAAAAAAAAGCAAACTAAACACTTGTTGCTTCTTTTGTTATACGTTGTGGGCAATATACAAGAGTCATGGAATTAATATCAAACTGCAACCTGAACTCCAACAGTGTTCTGTGCAGTAACAGCAGTTATGACAGTGGAACAGTAGACCCGGCGAGCAGCACAAGCCTTTAGATCTGCTTGGATTCCAGCACCAGCCCCAGAGTCAGAGCCAGCAACAGTCAATACATGTGGAATCTTGTTCTCAGAACAAAGCATGGTTGTTGAAGCTCTATGTGCTTGCAATTGCATGTTGACAAAAGCCTGCCCTTGATTCTTTTTATTAGTATCTGAATTCCAAAATAGGATTCTTGAATTCCTGACTTGTTTAAAAACTAGAGGGGCAACCTGGAGTGGATTTGATTGCCAAGAGTTCTAGAGAAAACAAAAAATGGTCAAAAAAGTCAGACCCAGTACACGGGGGAAATGGGAGAGAGAAAGGAAACAGGAAAAAAAATATGAATAAAATAACGTGTTAAAACTTAACATCTTTATAGTGAGAAGTGAGAAGTGAGAGTACCTGGTAATGGAAGTGGCAAGAGAAGAGCTGAGCGTAGGCCATGGACTTGTTCAGAAAAACGGCTGAGGTAAAGGTCACGCCAATAGTTATTCGGGGTAGTTTAATTGATGGGTAATTAATTAAATCACATAAAATTAAATAAATATATTCGTGTATATATATATATATATATATATTACATATAATAATATTTATTATTATAAATAATTTAAGTATTATTTTTTTAGAAAATTAATTATCTTAAAAATAAAAATAAGATTTTAACATTTAATTTATAAAAAAATGTCTTATTTTTATAAAAATACTCATAATTTATAAAATAAGAAATTTTTTAAAAAAATTAAATGACCAAATTCTCTTTAATTTTATTAAAATAATATAAATTTTAAAAAATTATATAAAATAAATATATAATTTGTCTAAATAAATCAAAAATAATATTTGTTTTAAAATTTTAATTTTTTTTTTAATTTCGTGACTCAGTTAATTTAACTTGAAAATCATTAATTTTTTTTTAAAAAATGGACCAAGTCAAATAATTTTTGTCAGTTCAAATATAAAATTAATTTGATAATTAATTCGAATCGGTCAAATAATTGGTTCACTAATCGAACCTCCAAACGGATTTTAATAACTATAGTCACGTCTCTTTCTGTATTTAAATAACTATCTCCATTACTGTCAAAATAATAATAATAATAATAGCTATCTCCATTTTTCAGTTCAAATTCAATGGTCAACGACCCGACCCAATTTGTTTTCTTATTTAAATTGCTTTGCTAATTTAATTATTCAACGTGTTGAAAAAGATAAATAAAAAAAAAATTATAATTCCTTCTGTCAAAATCGTATATATATCTATTTTATCTTGGATACTCATAAAACTTGTTTCCCGGAGGTCAAGGATAAGCTATTTAAGAGTGATACTTTAAAAACGTATACAAATACGAGTGACTTTCATGAATGTAATAAATAAAACGAGTCACGCCTAACAGTCTTACTTTAAGTGGCATTAAGTCTTAAATTCTTTTTTCATATTACTTATGTATAGTTTTGATTAATTATTTAAAATAATTATTTTTTTATTAAAAATTATTTTATCCAAAAATTATTATTTTTATTTAAATTGTGTAAGTCCGATTATAAAAAATTATATGAAAAATTGATTACGTGTATAATCGATTTTTATGAGAAAAATAAGTTATGTTTGTATATGTTAATTCATAATCAATTTTATGATAAGGAATTTTGATTAAATTGTATTAAAAAATCACTTTTATGTATTAAATTACCAAAAGATGTATGAAATAATTTAAAAAGTTATTTAATTAAGGACAAATAGGTATTTATCTCTTAAAATAATCTGAAATTAAATAATTAAAAATTTAAAATAACAGCTGTTTTTAGTTATAGAAAAATAATATTAACTTATAATCAATTTTACACACTTTAAACAAACAAGATAGATTTTAAATAAAATAATTTTTTATTATAAAAAAGCTTACATGCTCTAAAAATAACTTTTTTAGAAATTTTTTTTATTTTGAGCTTTTAATTATTTGATTTGAGATTATTTCAAAAACTTTGAGAGATAAATACTTATTTGCTCTGAACCAAATAAAATTTTCAATTATTTCATATATCTTTGATAATTTAAGACATAAAAGTAATTTTTTTGTATAATTCAAACAAAGCTTTTCATCTTAAAATTGACTATAATTTAATATATCTAAATATAAATTAATTTTCTCATAATAAATTTGCTTGAAAATCGATTATACACATAATCAAAATTTAATATAATTTTTTTAACAGTTAATCCAAACACATATTTAATCATAGGAGAAGCCAAAAAATTTATCTTGTTGGGCGAAAGATTTGTTTTATTTTTTTTATTTATAAGGATTAAAGATAAGGATTTAATTTTGATTCACTTTCAGTATAAAGTTTTTTTACACTTTCATCTAATTATATACTGACACATCATTAAAAGTGTTAGACTTTTGATATAGTTATTATAATAGTCAAACACTTTTAATGAGTTGACAATATATAATTAGATGATAATATAAGAAAATTTTATACTGACAGTGGATCAAAATTACACTCCAAAGATAATATTATGTATATAAAAATTAAAAAATTATCAAATTAAAGAGAGCCTTGAGGGTTGGGGGTGTTATGGCCTCTGCCAAACCCCGTCCCTATTGTACTTGATCCCCACATTGAATCTTATGAACGTTACCTTCACTTTAATATATCTTTTACCCCATTTTCATATTAGGTCTTAAATTTTCTTTGTAAACCAAAAAAAAAAGAAAAAGTCTTGTTGTGTAATCTTAAGTTGTAGCCGACAAGTAAAAATATGGATGAATCACTCATTGTAGAGCCTATACCTTTACTTGTTGAGCTGTCTAGTACAACTTGGGCTATACAATTTAGGTTATACAATTGAGAAAATGATTATAAAGATTAACTCTTCAAAATAAATGATTAATTAATTTGTTTTAAAAATTAATTAAATATTTAATTACATTAAATAAAAATTTAGATACGATTAATTATAATTAATTACATATTAAGTATCAAAATAAATATAAATTATTAATTAATTATATATAAATTATTAATTAATATAATTAAATATTTAATTAATTTTTAAAACAAATTAACTAATCATTTATTTTAAAGAACTGACATTTACGGTTATTCTCGCTATACAAGATTGATCAAAACCCATGGACTAACCCAAACCTTTGCATGCGATGTGAGCTTGTGACATCTCATTTTAAGTGCAGGCATTTTAGCCTAACCCATTGGACCATGGTTTGAAAGGAGATAAAGTCGAACTTACCCGCATTTCTTCAGCACACGAATATGATAATGACGTGATACTGAGTAATGGCTTGGTTAAAAGAAAATAGTTACTGACAAGTAAATGTTGATTCTATTATAATTTTATTGTATTAAAGCAAAAAACTGTTATTTGTTATGCTTTTCCTGTATAAATACCATGAAGAATGCAGTTTTGTAAAATTTATAGATAAAATATATTTTTTTAAAAATAAAAACACAAAATTTGATATTTAGTGGGCTAGTAATAGGTTAAGAAGGCTAAAATATTTGTAAGATTTTTGAGAAAGCAAATCAGTGTTTGCACAAATTTCTCAATATTTTGTTAAAGGAAATTTTTTATCCTTTTCTCCAACGTCAGTTTGGGCTGTCTTGAAATCTTAAAATAAAAATAAGCTATTAAATAACTTAACAAGTGAGTTTTTTGTCCCTAACTCATGAAACCCTAACCCTAGCAGACAGCCCATCCCACTTTAAGACCTTTGAAACTTAGGTTATGTTGCTATATTCTAATTCTAATAAAATTAACAATTAAAATTTAACAAACTATTATAATTATATCGAAGTTTAAAAAAAGGTTATGATTTTGCATTAAATAAATTTCAGTCATGTACAAAACATTAATTATTAAGACAAAAATAAGTAATCAAACCTGCAAACTGAAACAATCATGATGTGTAATGTAGACAGACTTTATTTATAAGATTAAGTTCAAATTTTACTAAAAATACTTTATCATCATAATAAAATTGACAATCAAGTGAGAATTAATTATATATTCAAAAAATTTGACACTCGTTATTTTTTTTGAATAATTAAAACTCTATTTTGATCCCTCACATTTGATTTAATTATTAATTTTGTCATTGACATTTTAATTTTTTTAATTTAGTTCCTGAAAAATATAAACTCACTTTAATTTGATCCCTTCATCTGTATATTTATTATTTACTGAATGAAAATGATAATTGTATCACCGTTAAAAGTAATGTAACATTTTTATTTTGTCAGCATGACATTTAGTTAGTAACTAATTAAATTATTTCACCAAAAAAATAACGTCATTTTTATCTATGAAAAGCTAAATGCTAACTAATAAAGTAGTTTTGTTTGTGAAAGAATTCAGTCAACTATTAATTCAATCTTATGCTGACAAAATAAGGATGTCATATTACCTTTAACGACAACACATCATTATTTTCATTCAGTGAATAACAAACACATAAACGGATGAACCAAATTGAAGTGAGTTTATAAATGTCAATGACTAAATTAAAAAAATTAAAATATAAAGAATGAAATTAATAATTAAATTAAATGAGAAGGCCAAAATAGGATTTTAATTTTTTTTTTTCATTTAAAAAAAGCCACTAACTGAACCATAAGTTTCCACGGAACTTGGTTTAACTTTTAGACAGGAAAAAATCCCGCCAATGGCACGGCGCGGCACATTTTGAAGAGCTTCCTCTCTCTTCAGGTTCAGGAGCACTTCAGCTACCCTCGCAGTTCCTCTCTGCAAACCCACATGCTTCACATTCACAGGTCCCTTTCTATCTCGATGAATCGCTGCTTTTTGTTCCCAATCATTTCTCATTTCTAGGGTTTTCATTCATGTCCCTGTCACAAACCTACATTTCTATGCAAATTTTGGTGCTCAACACTTCAATATCCCTCAATAACGATCGCATTGTCATTTGCCGAATCCGCAGAACGCGGAAATTTAGAAAAAGTAGGTCATGTGTTTTGGTTGACATGTATAATATAATCTATGGTTTCACTTGGCACCAACTGCGAGTGTTTATTGCGGGGAATTCTATTGCTCCCGCTACTAAATGAAAAGTTGAATTTGCTTTGTTGTTGTTTGGTTTTTGTGTGTTGAGGAGAGCAAGGGCAAGGTGTATTATTAGTTTATTGCTGAAAATATGTCGTAAGTTTAATTTCAAACCAGGATTTTGTATTCTAATGTGGCTACTGGGCAGGTCAACAGAGGTTAAAGCAAGCGAATGTGTTGTATAAATACTACTAAAATGAGGCAAGGGTAATGCTTATTTACTATGTATTTGTTATTTTTTTTTTTTAAATATCTACTTCCTTTTTTCTGTCTCTCTGGTTCATCATTTTACAATTGGTTACTAATAAGGTTTGAATGTTCACAGTAAAACCAATTCAACTGAGGGTCTTAACTGCGATGATAAAATTCCCAAGGTCAATTGGTTGCAACATGCCAATGCACACAAGAACTTCTCATGCCAAGGCAAGTTTTTGAGCTCCAATTTTCTGTTCTCCTTGCCAACACAGAAGCCTTGCTCCGAAGAAGCAATGGGTGGGAGGTATGGCTTTATTACAAGAATCTCTTCATATTTATTATTTTATTTTGGTAGAACAAGATCTTATTCTTAGTCTTTGTTGTACGGCTAGTTAGTTGAGAGTTTGTTGTTAAAAGTTCTTGGACAATGGAATTTAGGCTTGCATAGAATAATTAGGCATGGGAGATTGATTATTTTGTAAATATGCAGTTATGGTTGAGGGAAAGCAATGATCAATGCTCTTTGCAAGATAAGCATTTGTGTTTGTCTAATGTTTCATTTACTTCTTTAGACAATTCTTACTTCTCTATCACTGTGATGTAAAATGGTAGATGATGCCTTTAACCTACAGTTCAAAGTTTCCATCTTGGATTAGGGTGTTTTTAAGCCACATTTGGTAGTCAGTGCAGAAATAATTTCTTGAAGAATTTCCTGTCTGGACTTCACCTCAATTTGAACTTGTTCTTTAACACATTAATTCTTTCAGGTTTGTAGTCCGACAAAGTCAAAATATTCAAAGTTCACAAAGAGCACAAGTTGAGAAGGTATAAATGCTATGTGAACATGAGTAATTTTATTATGTGTTATCACTTTGTTCTCTTGGGTTAACATTTTTGCAGTTCATTGAAGTTTCACCCTGCCATGTTATCGGTAAACATGTTTTATTTGAAATGCATCTATGGTAGTCAATTTTTTTTCTCTGATAATTTATACATGAATGACATGCCTTCTCTTTATCAAGGTTTTGTACCTTATAATCAGATTACTCAGGCTGAACTTGACATTCATTGGACTATCTTTTGGTTCTGAGTCACTTAAATCAATGTTAAATGTTCTTAATTGAAACTTTTATAATTTGGCAATGACTTCTGGCAAAACAATTCCCAACAGGCTTGGCTTGCTCTTTCAAGTCTACAGAATTGTCACAGGAACTATGCCCAACCTGGAAAGACTGTAAAAGTTACTCCTATGCTTCATGAAGACAGGAGGATAACTTCCTTCCAAGGAAGCTCTGAGATTGACAAGCATAGGCGTCCTGATGTCACCAGAACTCCAACTGTCAATAATCATTACTCTCGGGTTTTGGATAGTTCAGTGAACAATCATATTAAGTACACTGGCCAAACCAATGAGTCTACAAAATGCATGGCTGATGACATTGATGACGATGACATACTTGAGGTAATTTAGTACACTTTGGTTGATCTGAATGAGCCAAACTCAATTGGATCTTTTTGTTACAAGGCATGCAAGTTCAAAGTCCAATATTATGATGTGGCATTGTGTTTTAACATGCTTGATTTTAATGTGGTTGAATCAATTATAACATTGAAGGGCTTACTTGTTATTAGTTGCATTGGTGAGGAATTCTATTTAAGTTAGTTTAACTTTTACTACTTTGCTGATGAATTTACAATATTACATGAACACAACTTTGAGCTATCCAACTAGAAGGTGACATGGCTTGCCCAACTTTTTTTGTAAAGTGTAAAGTGGTGAGGAGCTCTGACACTTTTATTCATTCTGTAATTCTATCATTTTATTCCTTCTTGTTGGTGTGGCTGTTTTGTTGTTGTTTTTCTTTTCTTTCGTTTTTTTTCTTCAAAATCCATTACTTGAATTTTACGTCCATATACCACTTGATTTCTCTCCCTTCATTATGTCTTGCTTTGACTGTCTTTTAGAACATTGATGTTGACCAAATAGTGGAGAACTACCAGTCAACTTGCACTCCCCAACCATCAATATCCAAGCTTCCTCCTATTACACCAACTGCAGATAAAGATAATTTTGCTAGACAGGGGGATAATTTTTTGCCGCCAGAGCTGTGCTTAGATTGCATCCATGGTTACAAGGTATTGATCAGAAATATTTTGTTCTTTTACGAGTTGCTCATGTTCATTTGTCAGATTGATATGCCTAATCCTGAAACTGGATGCAGTTAGGGCTTTGCCCTGAAGCAGCAAGTCATTTGCAGGAGTTGAAGGATAATCTAATTGCTATCTCTAATGAACTCCTTGACAATATTGACAACCTCAGTTCTGCGCAGATAGCAAAGCTTCGCCAAGATAGGTGTGCCTTTCTCTTGGAATCTTTTCCCATTTGTGACATTTTCATTTTCAATTATACTAACATACAATACAAGGAGAGAGCTCAAAGGTTTCGTCATTGGAACTTTTTTTTTCTTTTATATAATTATGCTGCACCATTATACTTGGAAAAATAAATGCTGCAGCATATTCCTTGTAAACTGAATAGTATTTGAGTAGAAAATAAAATCTTTGTTGCTAATGCTAGGTCACAGCTGAATAAGCAAATTCAGCAGCTTGAAAAATATATTCATTCCAGTAATCTTGATGAGGAAAGGCAAAAGTCACATTTTTCTGCATCCACGGCACCTCCTACGTCTTTCCTGTATGAAACACCTCAGCAAACTGTCCTCAGTAGTGGACCAAAGAGATATGATGCCCAGATTTATATGGGTAATGAGACATGTGGATCATCGTTCCAGTCACTTTCATTCTCTTCTGTAGATAAGTATGGCATGTCATCAGGTCCAGTGGAGAGGGAATCATTCATCCCAAAGATTATTGAAGTTAATTACATTGAAGGTTCTGGAGACAAACGCTGGAGCAGCCAGGATTTTCCTTGGACAAAAAAGTTGGAGGTATTTAACTGAATTATTGTCAATTTCCAGTGCATGTAATTGTAACTCATCATCATTTTAATTTTTTCTTGTCTTTTAGGTTAATAATAAAAAAGTTTTTGGAAATCACTCATTCCGCCCCAATCAAAGAGAGGTCATTAATGCCACAATGAGTGGATGTGATGTTTTTGTTTTGATGCCCACTGGTGGAGGAAAGAGTCTCACCTATCAGGTAATATGATTTTTGAAGAGACCTTTTGAGTTATGGGCTTTTCCTTTTCTCATTTACAAGTGGACTGTAGACACCATTTAACTGGTTCTAATGATGGATTTGTCTCCATTTTAATCTTTAATATTGATAAACAGTTGTTTAGGAATGCTTGGTATTATGAATTATGATTTAGTTTCTTTATTAAAATGTTTGTATTGTGTTGCAATATCCTCTGCCCCAAATGGCTCACCCAATTTACATTTGCAATATCAATTTCCTTTACATTACTAGAAAAATTGCTTTTAGATTTTATTGTTGTCTTACAACTTTGGACTGTCTTGTTTTGCAGCTTCCGGCTCTTATTTGTCCTGGTATAACTTTAGTAATTTCTCCCCTTGTGTCCCTTATTCAAGATCAAATAATGCATCTATTGCAGGTATTGCTGATTTTTTTCAATTGATATGCTTTCATTTTTCATCCTGTTTTTTTAATAGATATATGTTTACATGCTCCTTTTGGTTTACCATATAGGCAAATATACCTGCTGCTTACTTAAGTGCCAACTTGGAATGGACTGAACAGCAAGAGATCCTTAGAGAACTTAATTCTGATTATTGTAAATACAAGTTGTTATATGTGACACCAGAAAAGGTTGCCAGGTGAGTGTCAGTTTTTATCTGTTCCTCACTTTGGAACATTTTTTTCCATATTTTTCACTTAAGAAGCATATTTTCCATTTCCATAAACCTATTTTTTATTTTGACTGCAGAAGTGATAATCTTCTCCGACACTTGGAGAGTTTACATGTCCGTGAGTTGCTTACAAGGATTGTAATTGATGAGGCTCATTGTGTGAGCCAATGGGGGCATGATTTTAGACCAGATTATCAGGTTGCAGCTTTTATACCTTTCAAATTGATGCAATATCACATGATATATTGTTGAAATTTTAATCAATTCTGTTAATTTGCCCAGGGGCTTGGCATATTGAAACAGAAGTTCCCAAAAACTCCTGTTTTAGCTTTAACAGCTACGGCAACAGCTAGTGTAAAAGAAGATGTTGTGCAAGCACTTGGTCTCGTTAACTGCATTGTTTTTCGTCAAAGTTTTAATCGGCCAAACTTATGGTGTGTTAAACAAAGACAAACTTCTTACTAAATTTTGAATGGATGAATCATGATTCATTTTGAACATTACAGGTATTCTGTTATTCCCAAGACTAAAAAGTGTTTGGAGGAAATTGACAAATTCATTAGGGAAAATCATTTTGATGAATGTGGCATTATCTATTGTCTTTCCCGAATGGACTGTGAAAAGGTCGCTGAAAAATTACAGGTTGGTCTTCTTGTTGCTCTATAGTATAGTTGAGTTGAAGATTTGATGTGATGGATTGGCCGTGTTTTCTCGTTTGTTCTTCTTGCTTTTCTTTTTTTCTCCTTTTTTTTTTCTCTTTTGTTATCAACATGATGGCAGGTCAATGCATAATTTGGTTAAGTTTTATTCAATTGTCATGAAATGTATTATATTGCTGTGTGTTAAGACAAACAAACATTTTGGCTGCTGCTGATTTGTGAAAGTGGTTAACCAAAGCATCATCCGCCATCTAGCTCTCCAATGTTGGTATGTTGTGTGGTATCAAATCCTCAAATTCTTTAAAATGTTTTCAGCAGTAGCTTGACATTTTCTCAAATCTTAAATGAATACAGCCCAAATTAGAGTTGGGATTTTTTGCAGACTAATCTCATTGATCCTTGATTTGGTTTAACTAATTATATAATAGTTAAGGTTCAATCATCAAGGTTCAATCATCAATACTTTGTCATTGCTAGTTAAAGTATTTCTATACTGTAATTTCTAGATGCATTAGACTGACATGATTGGTTACTGCATTTTTCTGTTATTCTTGTGAAAATTTTCAAATTATTTCAAAATATTGAGATAACTATATTGATTCCATATGATTCTTATATATTATTGAGTCGACTATATCATCATGCTTGTTTGTGTTTCACTGTTTCTGCATGATGATATATTGATATGGGTGTCTGGTAAACCATAGGTGCACTCTTGGGACTTTCCTGCACATGAAGCCCAGTTTTAATGAGCTGATTGAAATGTTTATAAATGAAAAATAATCAAGGGGTTAACATCTAATTGTGTGGCTTGCGAATACATTATATAGTTATGTTCATTGTTCAGGAATGTGGACATAAATCTGCATTTTATCATGGTAACATGGATCCTGCTCAACGTTCCTTTGTTCAAAAGCAGTGGAGCAAAGATGAGATCAATATAATTTGTGCTACTGTGGCATTTGGAATGGGTAAATTTACTTCTCTGCTCTGCTTATTGCATTGATTAATTGAATGGAATCATATTTTAAAGTTGATATTTCAGGTATTAACAAACCTGATGTCCGCTTTGTAATCCATCATTCCCTCCCAAAATCTATTGAAGGCTATCATCAGGTACTGGCTGAACATCAAAATATGTGTTTTGTATAGTTTTTGGTTCTGTTGGCTAACATGTATGCTTATCCTTTTCCTTTCAGGAGTGTGGACGAGCTGGTAGAGATGGTCAGCGTTCATCCTGTGTATTGTATTATAGCTATAGTGACTATGTTAGTATCAATTATAACACTACTACTTCTTGATTATTAATTCGTATGTACTTGCAAACGAATTTAGCATTTATACTGGCAAATCATATGAAACAAGTGAAGATTGAGATCCTATTCTCTCCTTCCTTTTCGTCCCTCCTTTTATTGCTTATTTTTAGTTGTATCTCATATATTTATAGATACGAGTTAAGCATATGATAAGTCAAGGAGCAATAGAGCAAAGTCCCATGACATCCGGATACAATCGTTTAAATATGACAAATTCAGGAAGGATACTGGAAACTAATACTGAAAACCTTTTGCGAATGGTACTTCTTTTTTGCTTTTACCTCTTTGGAGTTGCTGTATTGTCTGTTACTATATTATTACTATTTTTTTTGTTGACATTACTAATCTTTGACTTGAACTGTCTCAGGTCAGCTATTGTGAAAATGATGTTGATTGTCGGCGCCTTCTGCAGCTTGCTCATTTTGGGGAGAAGTTTGATTCTTCGACCTGTCAGAAAACATGTGATAATTGTTTGAAGATCACAAGTTTTATAGAGAAGGATGTCACAGAGATTGCAAAGCAATTGGTTTGGAAGCAATTTCTGTCCATATTTTTTTGTGATTCCTCCACTTTATGGAATTCTATTACTTCGTAATATTTGAGTCCTCTTATTCTCAGTTTAATTAATTTTGGTTTGTCATCTGTTTAGGTTGAACTAGTTAAGCTAATGGGGCAGAAGGTATCATCATCTCATATATTAGAAGTGTACCGTGGTTCCTTAAGCCAGTTGGTATGTCAATAAGCATGTTGTCTTTCTTTCTTTTCTTTATTTGCAATATTTTTTTTGCTCTTAATAGCCTTTGATTATCTTCTTTAATCATGTACTTTTAACATCAAAATTAGGTCAAGAAACACCGGCATGAGACTGTGAGCCTTCATGGTGCTGGAAAGCAGCTAGCTAAGGGTGAGGCTTCCCGTGTATTGCATCATCTTGTTGTTGAGGATTTTCTTGTGGAGGAGGTAAAGAAAAGTGATATTTATGGGTCAGTCTCATCAGTATTGAAGGTATCAAAATCTACTTTAATATGTTTGTATGCTGCAATTTTATTTTAAAAAATCTTATATTTGATCGTTGTGCTTCAAATGAGTGATATAGCTTCTTGCTGTTACTTTCCATGATTAGATTCTTATAACCATAAGTTGTCCAATGCATTAATTGTTCTTCAGGTAAATGAGCCCAAGGTCCGTAATCTGTTGTTTGGTGGGCAGAGAATTATATTGAGGTTTGCCCATCTCATTAAGCTATTTCTTGCTTAAACTTGTGAATTAGGATGGTAATTCTTTCACTGATTGAGCAACTTTGCATGCAAGTTTCTTCTTCTTTTGTGTGTGTGGGGCTTATGTAGATATGGTATCTATTGTGCCAAAAGCTAGGGGATTCATGCTGTTAGCCTCAGAAATCTTTAGCCTGACATCAGTTTCACTTGAATTCCTGTCTCACCTTCTCTAGCATCAAGTTCACAATACATGTATATTTTTGTCGGTTTATATTCTACCCAGTGGCATGCATAACTTTTGTAGATTCCCATCTTCTGTAAAAGCATCAAAGCTAGGGAAATCTGATGTAACTCCGGCTAAAGGCTCTCTGACATCTGGGAAGCTGAATCTTCCACAAATTGACATTCCTGCCCAGCCTCAAACTGAAGTGGACTTGGTATAAAATGGAAGTCTTTTACAGTTATGTTTGTTGAAACTTTTAACTGTCTTGAATTATTTCTAATAGAAATCTACTTCAGAATCTTTCAGCTAAGTTATACACTGCTCTGCGGATGTTGCGGACAGCTATTGTTAGAGAAGCTGGAGAGGGTGTCATGGCTTACCACATATTTGGGTAAGTTCTTAGACATTTCCATTTTCTTCCTATTATACAAGTAACAATTTCTCTATTCACGGTTCATGTACTTTTTGTGGTTATGGATTATGAAGAATGCAATTGAAAATTAAAATTTGCACGGTAAATCCATTTCTGCTTTAGTACATGACCTGATATATATAAGCGTCTGATAAGCTGATGTTTCTATGATTTAGTAATGCTACGTTGCAGCAGATAAGCAAGAGAGTACCTAGAACCAAGGAAGAACTCCTCGATATCAATGGCATTGGCAAGTAAGTTCATTCTAGGAATAGTCAGGTGTCCTGGTTACTGGACCCACTTTAATTAACATTTTGGTTTAACTCAGGGCTAAGGTAATCAAGTATGGGGATCGGTTACTGGAAACCATTGAAAATACCATAAAGGAATATTACAAGTTGGATAAAAACAGCAGTGGCAGCAAAGGCAGTGCTGATTCTACCAAAAGGAGACGAGAGGCAAACGAAGACCCAGATGCCAATGCTGAGGATGATGACTTCACTAAAAGTACTGGTCGTTCCAAGAAAAGGACGGTAAAGAGACGGAATAAAAAAGCTGAGATACATGATTCTGCAGAGGAAGATTATTACTACGGATGCCTTGATGATGACCTGGATTTTGACAATATAGAAGATGATGCATTAGATAAAATAAGCTGTAGGAATGCTGCAGGAAGAGTCCTACCTGAATGGACAGCATCTTGAAATGGTATATGTTGATGATCATATGCTTATTATTGCATATTCCCCTTCAGAATATGTGTATGTTCTTAGCAAGGGCTTTTGGTGGATCACCATGCACTAATTTATGGCTGTTGCAACAGAGTTTTGTTCCATTAGAAGTCAGAACAGTGGAAGATGATAACTTGTAAATGCAGATCAAAAAGATAAAAATTGTGAATAGCTGTCATCTTTCCGCTATCAAAGTTTTCTGTAATCTAACCGAGGTATCTGGATGGCAATGAAATAGCATAATTAAAGTTTTTTTTTTGGTTTGATTCACAAGTATTTTCATACTTTTTAAGTATGAGACTAATATTGTTTGGTTTGGGAGTGTGATGGTTGTAAGTCTTACTTCATGAAATTATTAAATATGTTTCTAATTGTGTATTTTTTATGTTAGCTGCAACAACTATGTATTATAAAATTATAAATTATGCTAAATCTTCTTATTATCATTATTATCATATGATTAAGATTACTTTCTTTTCATCACAGTTAATTTGTATTAAAAAAATACAATTAAGTACAAGTTTATAAGTTAACCAGTTAGCCATGTGTTCAATTTTTATTTTTGAAATTACAATATTTTATTCTGTTAAAATAACTTTTTGGGATTAGGGATTATCTACTGATTACCCAACCTAACCCAAGTCTCATTATTATTATTCTATTTTAAAAAAGTGTCACTTGGATTATGCTGTTGTCTTAAAAAAAAATGATACTTGCATATTTTTTTATATTATTTTTATACTTAATTAATAATAAATAAATTTTTACAGTAATTTATCTATTTTTAATTAAGTGTAAAAAAATTGTAAAAAAATGTGCAAAATAATAGTGTTGATATATGTGCCCTTGCCAGTTGACTCGCTCAGCATCCTGTAGCAGCTTCAAAATGATTTGTACACTTCTTTAGGGGTGTTCGCGGTTTGGATTGGTTCGGTTTTGGGGGAAAAAGTCATCCGAACCAAACCAATCGGTTTTTCTATATTAAGAACCAATCGGTTTTTTTAAAATTGGAGAACCGAACCGAACCGAACCGAACCAATTACAATTGGTTTGGTTCGGTTCGGTCCAATCGGTTTTTCACTAAACATTTTTTTCTTAAAAAAATTCATACACATCATCATTTTGTTCTTGTTATGGACCAATTAAAAAAAAGTTGGTATAAAATCCTAATAAAAATATCATTACATAATTATAAACAATAAATAAGCCTAAAATATTTATAGAAACAACCAAAAATTTAAATATAATCATTTATAAATATGTAAATTATAAAAAATATATAAATAATTATATGAATTCGGTTTGGTTTGGTTTGGTTCGGTTTCATAAATGAAAACCGAAAACCGAACCAAACCAATCGGTTTTCATAAAACAAAACCAAACAAAACCAAAATTAATCGGTTTTGTTCGGTTTTCGATTTTTCGGTTCGGTTTTTTCGGTTTTGATCGGTTTGGTTCGGTTATGAACACCCCTACACTTCTTCATACTAGCCATTATGTGTAAATATTGGGATTGCCGTGTGGGTCCAGTTAGCACTGTTTTTCATGATGATGTTGGTTAAAAAGAGAACGATGCCTGTCTTCAGTCTTGTAGTGCGGTTATAATTGCAAAATTTAGATATGATTAGGGTGTTCATAATCGAACCAAACTTTTCAAAATTAAAAAAATCGAATCAAAAAATTGAAAATCGAACAAAACCAATTAATTTTGGTTTTGTTTTATTAAAATCGATTGGTTTGATTCGATTTTCGATTTTTATTTATGAAACCGAACAAACCAAACCAAACCGAATTCATATAATTATTTATATATTTTGTATAATTTACATACTTATAAATGATTATATTTAAATTTTTGATTGTTTCTATAAATATTTTAGGCTTATTTATTATTTATAATTATGTAATGATGTTTTTATTAAGATTTTATACCAATTTTTTTTAATTGATCTATAAAAAAAATAAAGTGATGATGTGTATGAATTTTTTTAAGAAAAAAATATTTAGTGAAAAATCGATTGAATCGAACCGAACCAAACCGATTGTAATTGGTTTGATTTGATTCGGTTCTCCAATTTTAAAAAAACCTATTGATTTAGTTCGGATGATTTTTCTTTTCAAAATTGAACCAATCCAAATCGCGAACACCCTATAAGCTATTGTGGTTTTGGATTACGTTGACAAAGAGACGATTTGAAACTTATGCTTGGTTATTGGTTGCTTATAATTTGATTTTGAAAGCTCCATTTGGAGAGAATATATTGAACTACTGATAATATGATTCAAGAAGAGGAGGGAAGCTTCTAAAACCAAACATTTCATTAATTTAAATCTTTAGATAAACTATATACATTCTTGTTCGTTACATCAAAAGAATTCTACTAAAATCAATATCATTATCTCTAAGGAAACCTAAGATACACAGCTGACAACTTTACACACTGCTATGTACAAATGTGTATATTTTATTATTTCTGTACTTACCAAATTACATCATATGTTCAGTCAAATATTTATACCATGGCCCATGAACACTAACTGATATAGTGGCTGCCACAATCAAAACATCAGCAGCTTCCACTATCCTTTCAGTCAGAACACCAGCCCCAACTTTCAGGAGAGCCATTTCTGCTAATCTTCTCCCACGGGCCCCACTTCCCCCAAGCACAACTCCGCGCAAAGCTGAATAGACAGCATTAAACACCCTCTCAAACACAGCGTCCCCAGCCTGTAAGCTCTTTCCCAGCATCCTGGCAGCAACAGCCTTCCTTGATTGAAGTCTTCCTGTATCTATGACTTCATCGCCAACTGCAGGCAAATTGCAAATCACTTCTACAATATCTTTAATATCGGCATCTTCAACACGGTTTAAAAGATCCAAGAGTTGTTCAGCACACTTGGATACTATGTTTTCCATATCTGCAGGGCTAGCTACTGCTTTTTCACTCAGGAGAATCTGGCGGCATATAAGAATGCTGCAATTCCCAAAATAAGATAACATAGTAAAACATACATTGATACATACACAATAAATAACGTTCAACACAGTACCATCTCCAGCATAAATATTCAGATAACACAGTCTGACAACCTCTTGAAACAAATATCATGCTACTCTTACCTCGTAGAAATCACAATAATCTTCTGAATTTGAGCCTGAACAGACCTCAGCCTGGAGAAGTTAAGAAATAATGTTTCTGGTAGATCATCTTGTGTCAGACCAGATATACCACTTACTAATTTTAGCAAACCAAGCCTCACAACTAAATCAACTTGTTCTCCTCTGCATTCTGGCTGCTGCTGATTACCTGAGCAAATAAAATACAAGCAGGTATCAAAATAAGTATCTGCCTCAATACTTGTGACATCAAACTTCTTTTTAAAAAGTTGAAGAATCAGGAATTAAAGCGTCATCAACTTTGTACCTATATCATTTGCACCATCAGTAGAGAAGGCCATTTCACTGCCGGTTGTTTTGAGCAGAATATTTCCCCCAGTTCTGAGAGTCGTTGGAGAAAGCCACTCTTGGGATGAATTATCAGCCAAAGCTGAGAAGGAACTTATGTGTTCTTCCCACTCCTGATCTTTGCAATTCCAAACAGATGAAAGCCATCTCAGTGTTGAAGGAAGAGAGGTATTGGCATCAGATGGAGATCCATATTGGTTAGCAAAGGCATTCCTAAGGTAATCCAGACCAGCAGGCCCCTTAACCAAAGGCTCCATTAATCTTATACGTGCTATGCTTATCTCTTTCTTAAGAATCTGTCACAAGAATTTACCGAGTCATATAATATAAAACCAAGTAAACAAATATTTACAGGCCAAAACTTCCTATGTAACCAATTAGGCACAAATAGAAGCTAGAAAATGTTCATGCCGGAGCAGTTTTCTCAAAATAAGGTCTACAACAAGATACAGAACATGGCATGTTTGATGGGAAGTTAGGTTTTATGCTCTACAACAAAGTACAAACAAAGGGATTATTGATGAAAAGTTTGAGCCTATTTCTATGGCTAGCCAATCATAACACATCTCAAGCCATTCAATGTACATGAAAGCAGTGGTATTCAAGTACTTTCAGAGAATTTGTTACCGCAAAAGCACCCGTCATAAAGTCAGTAAGCGAAAGGAAAAAAACCAATAAACATTAAGATCAAGTAAAATTTAAATCAAGATCAAATTAAGTAAAGAGAACCAATAAAGGAAAGGTATGCAAACACACCTGAATCTGTTCTAGGACAAATTGCAAACCCTTGACCAAGGCAATAACACATGAATTGTTTGAATCATCTCTCGATTGACATATTTCACTCAACTCCGAAAATAGTTTCTGGTGTGTGGCCTTCATTATCTCCTCATTGGCTGGAGCTGAGAGCTTCTGCAAAGTGACTAGTGAAAACTCAAGAATTTTTCCAAGGTAATCAATATCCAGGTTACCCGATATCAGCACCTTCAGATACACAGAAGAAAGATATATCAGAAAAGGAAAAGTTATAGTTGATATGCCAATGTTGCATCTAATAGCCATCACAGGCTGCAAGAAGAGAATATATCCTGCTACTACCTGAGAAAGAATTTCTAAATCAATGGCTGCAAAAATATCCTCCTTCCAGCTTTGTGGAGCCATCTCACAGATTTCATCCCTAACCTCTCCCATGAGCTGAACAATCTGATCATAGTTGGGCTGGTCCTGCTTAACTGATTCCATTATGCCATCCCAAAAGGCCTTCTCCATTGTCTCTTTTATTTTCCCCTGCAAAATAAAAAGGAGTGAATCAGAACTAAAAATATTATATATTGTCATCAGCCGTCAGCAGGCTAAAAAAAAAATTATATACTGCTATAGGGAAACTAATTTTGGCAATAGCTCCAAATGGACAGGTTCTAGATTAGACAGCCATTTCATAGTTGGGGGGATAACATTAGCAGGCAACATCAGAGGCCAGAGGTCAGATGCTCTAAAGCTTCATTCGTAAGCAGCCATCAATTTAACAGTAAATTTTTTAAAAAGATGTACTAACCTCAATGCTGCTTTGGATGTGATCAGAGACACCAAAGACATCAGAGAAACTACGGTGATGCTCATGGAGAAATTCATTTACAAGAACTTCATTCTCTGTTGCCAACTTTTCAGAGGAAGAACCTGGCTGACTATCTGAACTAGTTCTCGGTGCAGAAAAGCTGGACCCTCCAGGTAAAGTATTGGTCTCCTTAAAAAGGGAGCGAACTGCACGGCTTGTCTTATGATTACTCTCATCTGAAATATTTCTTTCATTTGAGCTAATAGTAGAAAGAGGAGATAAGTTAGTTGGGCCTGGAGAAAAAGACTGAGTCATTGGAGACCTCAATGGGCTTCCATTTTCCTTCACTCTGAAGTATCTAGATCGTGTTTCAGATAGTGCACATTCCATACGCGCAATCCCAGCATCTCCACTCAGGTGCTGCACCTTTTCTCTCAAAAGTCTTTGATCTTCAGTGACCTGCATTTAAAAAAATGCAAAAAGAAGATAAGGCCAAACCATACTTTATTGCAACAATAAGAAAGCAGTTAGAGGAAAAAATATCAATATTGAAAGGGGAAAAATTTACTCAATAAAAGAAGCAAATTCTGTACACATTTGACAATCCCCAATACGTTTGCAAAGTCATTAATGTTCCATGACATTACCAAGAAAGTTCATCAATAACTGCTAACATTCAAAAAGAAAACTCACAGATATTGACATGGAGAATTACCTGATGCTGAATTGCTTTCATATCATGACTGAGCTGACCACTAGCTCTTTCTGGAGTTAACTTGCAAGTCTGAATCATAGAAGCCTCAAGCTGGCAAGCTGCTCTAACCAAATCCTCTTCCAGTGATTGAGCATCCTTAACCTTCCAGACCACAAAACAATTCAAGTACGAGCACCATGCTTTATCAAAAGCAGCAAGCTGAGATCGGAAGGTACGACGCTTTATAACTGCTGAGTCAGACTCTTCATCAGAACTCTGTATTGGCCCATCTAGTATAATCTTTATCAACAACTCAAACATTTGGACAAATTCTTGGGCAGACTTGGCCAGAGCAATCTCACGTTCTCCCCTTCCACTGAAAACTGCATCTGGATGACCCAATATCATATAAGCACAAAGAACAACTCTCACTGTATACCTTGATAACCTAGCTAAGCTCTTGTTTGACTCCCTGACTGAACCTACTTTCTTTGCCTCCCTGCTTCTCACAGAACTCCTGGGAGTAGCCCTTTTCTTGGGGGAAGCAACCCTTTTAAGAAGGTGGTCAATGTTATCCAAAGTATACAAATGATTGGCAGAAGCAACCGCTGTAGACACTTTCAGGCGGCTCTCAATCCGGTCAAGTAAAGCTTTCACAGTCTGAAGAGTAGAAGCTGATTCAATCAGAAGAGCAAGCTGCTCAAACGGCATTGACTTGACAGAATTCTCATTGATCCCCAGTGCGTTATATGCCTTTGCCAAGGCAACGGTTGTTCTCTTCAGCCTTAGGAACCGCCTCCAGCACCTAAATGAAGCAATGAGGTTAGGAGAAGACCTATAGTAATATCTAGAAAAAGGCAATTCAATATATCCATTTAAAGGGTACAAGTTCTGCCCACCAGATAAACAAAACTTCTTCAAATACTAAATTTATCCTATATAAATATATAGCTTAGTTCAGACCACTTCCAAAATGACTACAACTGAGTAAAGCAGTGAAAGTTAGCAAAGCTTTCTAAATGTTGCAGCAGAAATATCCTAATTTTCAAATGCAAATAACCTTGCTAGTTTTCTGGAAAGATATTCTCCTTGCTTTGGCATTCTATTCCAATTCTCTTGAGCATAACCATGCAACCTTCCCCTCTGCCTGAGATATTCAGCTCTTTGTCTTCTTGCCTAATCAATATAAATTCTTAGACTTAGTTATAAACAAGCACCACTAAGGCCACCAAGGAACATTAGAAAATTTTTAAGATGGTGAAAATGCCAACAAAACAACTCAAGCAAACACCATACCCTTTGTAATCTGTCTTCTAACTCATCCTTCATTTTCCTTCTCTCAATCTCACGCTGGTGAGATACAGACTTCGCGACATGTCTCACCTGCAAGACTCGAGCATGGGCCCTCTTCTTCTCAGCTTCCAGCAACTCAAGTCGTTTTGTTTCAGCAGCAGCTCGTTTTTGGTGAATTGCAGCACGTACACACTCCTTATATTTGCTCTCTCGAGCCATCCTTCGCATCAATGACTGAGATGACCTTTCTCTAATGGAGGCCCTTCTTTGTCTGTGAGCCTTGAGGATAAGCATCCTATTAGCCTCTGCCTGCTGAACACGTGATTCCACCTTTGTCCCAAGCTTCACACGTTCATTCTCATAACGCATTTCAACTCCAGTTTTCGCTGCTTGCCGCAATTCATCCAACCTTGCTAAGCGCATCTGGGCCTTTGTCAAAATGCTCAACCTGTCAGGCAGGCAGTAAACTATCTCAATCATACAAATAAAGCACAAGTCAAATGATATAAAAAAGAAACTTTTTTTTTCATTAAAATCATGTTAACTATTTATCTAGTTATGGGTGGAAGCATAATTTTTTAGAATTTAGAACTAAATTTTCAAAAATCAATGGAACATATGAAGTATAAGCATAAGAATCAGATATAAAACGAGATCATGTTAAATATTTAACTGTTTCTGAGTACACCGGTATTCTTTTAGAAATGCCATTATATTTCAATAACTTCGATCATAAAATTCCAGAACGAAGTTTGTAATGACAAAGTGTGCCCCAAACTCCAACTTAAAATGCTCTACATAATTGAATTCTTTTGGAGTAATATTAGAGAGATGATAGATACAGTCAAAGTATCCAGAGATAGTCAAGTTTATACATTATATACACTTCAAGGTTATAACGCTACTAATACAGGCTGATGATAAACAATTGGAGTAAATGAGTAATTAGTTTTCCCAAATTAACATAATCGGGAAAAGACAACGAAGAATAAAGGACTGCAATCCAATTCCAAGTTGTCACCAAAATAACCTTTCTAAAGCAAGCAACAGATAATGTCATAATGATCTCACAGTTCAAACTTACAAGAGCAATATTTTGGCCTCACTACAAAACTTTACCAACAAAAAAGCCTAAAAACCCGGCAAAGGTCTCCAGCATCCAAAATGTTGCTTTTAATAGCAGATAAAGTCCGATCAAGAGAGTTAAAATTTTCAAGCCAAGAAATTTATAGGCTGAAGCAATAAAAACACACTCGTACACGTGCATATAAAAAATACAGGATTACAAGACAAAGCAGAAAACCCAAGTAAAGTATTCAACTTTAGGAAACCCACCTCTTCTGTTCAGCAGCTTGCAGCTTTGCTTCTAGTCGCTGGCCAAGATCTTCCTCTTGAGATGAACACCGTGAGGGGCTTCTTGGCTTTGCCCGTGCCTTGCTTGAGAGTTTCTCATAGTATTTCTGCAGTCAAGAAAAGTTCAAAAAATTCAATATTCGATGAAAGATGAAAGATGAAAGATGAATTTTTTTATCAGAGTAAAGATTGAAAATAAGAATAATTAGACATAAAAGTGAAGAAACGGTAACTATGCGCATGGGTTCTGCAAGTGAGAAAGAAAAGGAAGGCCAGAAAAGTATTATTGTTTAATGAAGAAACCATAATATGCCATATACTAAAGCATCATTTGAACTCCAACCAATACGGAGAACGAAAAGTTAAAAGCTTGCAATTCATAGATGATAGATAGAACTAACCCAAAACGAAAGTTATCATCAGAAAGAGAGAATCATGAGAAAAGTACCACCCAGGAGTGCGAATAAAAATTCGAACAGAAAAAAAGCACCCTCTCCTATCCTACCTAACATAGAAACAACCTTGGAGATAAAGCAAGAAATACCAAGAAACGAATTCATGAGTAAAAAGGTCAAAAAAATAAATAAATCAATCAATTATTAATCGAAAACTCCCAACTAAGAACTAACTCACGAATCACCAGAAACTCTTTCTGGAAGCCGATCAATAAATTTAAAAAAAAATGAAATTTTTATATAACCCCAAACTAAAAAATTTGCCAAAAGAGAATAATTTCTAATTACCCCCATTTTTCTTCCTTAAAAAAATTAAATTACACATGGTTAAGGGAGAACAGAAAATGAAAAACAACCAAACAGAAAATTACTTCAGTTTGAAGTCCCTAAACTTTCTCACCAACCAAACAAACACACTGTTTTAGAATAGAATCGCGTAAGGACACCTGTCTGCGAAGATCAGCGTCGCGAAGCTTGGCCTCAATTTCCTCCACCGAACTGGGGGACTTGCACTCGGCGTCAAGAAGCCGTCGCCGGAGCCTCTTCGGCAACCTCGGCGGCGACGACAACGACTCCTCACCGCCGGCCGGAAATTCCATCGCAACCCCGCCGACGCCGCCTCTCCCCGCCGGCAACTCCACTCCCGCAGCCATCCCTCAACAATACGACGACGCAGCAACCAATCCTTTCGTAGCAGCGCGACGGCGATGAATGCAACGACGTCGTACGAACCACCGCACAAAAGAACTGCGACGCCGAATCGAATTGAGAACACGACCAAGAAGAATCGATGATATATAAATAAAGAGAAAGAAAGAAAAAAAACACAGTGGCGAATTCAAAACGATTCAAAAGGGAAACGTTGCGACGAGTGGACTCAGCTTCAGGAGCTTCGTTTTGGTTTGAGTTTTAGAGAGAGAAAGTAGAGAGAGAATTTTAGAAATGGAAATGGGAAGGGCGTGTTTGTTTGGGTTTATATATTAGTGAATGGAATGGAATGAGTTAATACGATGGCGTGTTTGTGTTTAACACTTAATCGGGAGGATTAAGGAGGGTATTAGCCACGTCAGCGGGCCCTCCCAACGGCACTCTCTTTTTTGTTTTTTGTTTTTTTGGACTTGAATGCCCCTGACCCTACCTTTTTTGACTACATTGCCCCCTATCCCTTTCCATTACCTTCTCGATTTGACATTTTTTTTAGAGGACATTTACTTTCACTCAAAGTTCTTTTCTTTTTTTAATTAAAAAATAAAAGTTCTTTCTTTCTAAGAAACTAAGAATCCATTTTTTTTAAATTTTTTTATTTGTTGTTCTGTTTGTATTCATTCGTTGATTTGTCATGTTTTTTTTGTAGTTTAATATTGATGAATCGATTATTCATATTTTTTCTTGCTTTTCTTTTTCTATTATGAAAATGTGTGGTAGATGATGTCGAGGAAATTTATTATTGGCAGGTATATTTCCTTTTCCAAGGCCGAAACAAAAATCGTTTGGCTTCGGAGGTTGGTTTGCCAAAATCCCAACATTCGATGAAGCAGAATATATGCCTAAAGTGGCTCATATATAATTTAATACTCAACTTATTTATTGTTTAGAGTATGGTTAAGAAAAATTAATTTTTTTGTAAAATTTTTTTTTAAAAAAATATAATTTTATAAAAAATTTATTTTATTTGTTTAAAGTGTATAAAATTGATTATAAGTTAAGATTATTTTTTTATAACTAAAAAAAGTTTTTTTAAAAAAATTATTATTTTAAATTTTTAATTATTTAATTTCAGATTATTTTAAAATTTTTAAGAGAGAAATACTTATTTACTCTTAATTAAATAACTTTTTAAATCATTTTATACATTTTTTGGTAATTTAATATATAAAAGTAATTTTTTATATAATTTAAACAAAACTTTTTATCATAAAATCGATTATAAATTAACATATCCAAACATAAATTAATTTTCTCATAATTAATTTTTTGAAAAATCGATTATACACATAATCAATTTTTCACATAATTTTTTTTCACAGCTAATTTAAACACGAATTTAACACTCAAAATTTCTATCACTTTTTTTTGGTAATAATTTCTTTCACATTTTAACCAGTGAATATCAAATAAAAATTACATTTATTTCACATTATGTACGACTTAAGGTTTGCCTTTTCTGTAAAATAGATATATCTTGAATTGGCATGAAATTATAGATAAAATATGATTTTAAGTTTATACTTGATAAAAAATATATTTCTTGTTGGTATTAATTTTGTTTACATAAAATTTAAGAATTATAATCATGTTAATAGGGGTTTAACACTTTGTATATGCATCGTGGAAAACAATCAAACGTCTAAACAGCCTGTAAAAAAAAAAAACAACGAAATAGTTGGCTCTATGACAATAAGATTAGACACGGTTTTAATAAAGTTGACATTAAAATTAAAGGCTGAAACTCAGATAAATTATTGAATCACGCTTTCATTTTTCCCCTAGCTTTGCGCTAACTAGTAAACAATAGACCAAATCAAGATCCATTCTCAAAAGTAAAGGTCTCGTCACTACGAACCCATGTGACTATGTCACATAATGGAAACAAAGTTACAAATATAAGGTTGCTCATGGCTAATCATGATCCATGCCTTTTGGGTAAGTAAGGACCAAGGATTAATGTTTAACTTTAAAAAAATCATTATTGAGAATCTTGTACGGTATCATTGGTTGTATACAAGTTATCTTTTTTTTTATAAATATATTTATATGTAATTTGGTTTTTTAATAGCTATAAAATATAGATTATTATTATAAAAAATAAGTTAATATATAATATTAAATTAAATCCAAATCTCCATTTAATTTATTTCTTATTTTAATAATTGCATAAAGAAAGGTGGAGTGTGTGTGTGCTTTTTTAATTCCTTATGAAATGTTCACATATTCCTTAGTGTGTAACTAATTCATGATCGAATATTTAATAGCGTGACTCTAATTATAAAATATTTTCAATGAAGTCTGTCACATCTCATAGTTATAGTGTGCATATGATAATATAAAAAAGACACACCTTTTAAAATGAGAAATTGGGTGTCAAATGAAAGGAACAAGTTGTGAACATCTTGATTTGTAATCATAATTTTAGATGATCACGTTTTTGCAGTTTTATTGATTTCAATTATTTGTGTATTAAAAGGTCACGATTATTTTATATGCTTTATTGAAACCTTATATATATGTTGCTAATTGGTTAATTAGTTCTGAAGTTGCATATTTTTTGCTTAGGTTCAAAGATAATTCCGCTTAATTATAAACTCGCGTCGGAAGATACATCATATATCAGATTTTTTCCCCCGGGGGGGGTTGAACAAATATATATTGAATACAGCACTGATAAATTATTCTTTTATGTCTCCTGTTTCCTCTTTCTTTCTCATGGCCAATAGATAGCCAGCACAAGGCTTAATATATACCAAGAGGCAGCATTCAAATGTGGTGGGCTTAAGTTTAATAATACAGGGTTTAGGTTTTCATTTTGGTAGACATATATATAACAGGCGTTTAATTTGTGAAGTTAAATAAAAAATATAAAAAATGAAAGCAAATCATATCTTCAATATAAATATAAAGATAAAGAAAATTCCCAAAAAGAATCCTCATTATATATCTAAATATCAAACCTTACTAAGCCATTCAATTTGATTTAATTCCTAAAAAAAAGTTTAAACATTGAACTAAGTAGTTCATGAACATTCCTAATATTAAGCAATTAAAATAATACAATTTCACAATTGGAAGTTTCGTAACTGAGAGAGTGCAAACTAAATGGGACTATGCAAATCTGAACTCAATAGTTCCCAATCCATGGAATAGTTCATTTGACAGTCAATAATGAACCAAAGTTACCAAACGAATACCAAATGCTGTAAGTCCCATGTCCCTTCTTAATCAACTTGAAAATGAAAACAACACATCCCTCACCCTTTTTCCTAACTTTATAGCCTTAGAATTTAGAATTCATATATTGTTTGGTTAGGTTTGTTGATTTTTGTGCTGCTGCATTTGACTTTCCCATTGAAAATGAATATCCATGGCATGGGCCATCAAAACAGCAGGGGTAAATTTGGCAATAGAAAAGAAAAGAATCACAGGGGTACCACCGTAATTCTACTGGCTCGTTGCTTCAAAGGAGTTCCTCCACAATGGAGGAAACCGAGAAAAGCCGTGACGCTTCGCCCTGAGTCTGCCACGTCATCGAACAGTCTTTTCCACAAAATAATTGCTACTTAATAATGTTACTCGCGCGAGTACAGAAATCAAAAGTACTTTCTCTCTGCCGCAATTACGAGTTGCCTTATCCGATCTACGTCATAATCGCGAACGTTCGCGAGGTTGGATTACGTGTCAGTCAACAACGGTGGGATGCATGAGTTACTGTGGTGAAGAAAGTAGCAGAAGTTTGCTCATTCGAATAGAAAAAAAAATGGAAAAAACAAAAGGAATGCTTAAGGCGTGCGAGAGACACGAAAAGCACATGTACAGCTGGAGACGCGGGAATGGATTTCAACCATAAAAACCGCTGAATGGTGGCCCCCACAATTTTAGCGGCATACATGGAGACCACGGAAATAGTTTAGTAACACGTAGATAGACAAGTACATGTCCACATACATCACATAAAGTAATGATTCATGAAAATAAATTTAATTTTGATGTTGCTTGGTTGATGACTTGGTGCACCTCGATTTTTGTATGCATGATCCGAAACTTTTTATTTGAAAAAAATTATAAAGAACAACGACAGTCACTAACGTGGGATGTTCTAGAGTTGGCTGCAGGAGAATGTTGGAATTACACCTTGCATTTCAACCGAACAATCTTATAGTAATTTAGCATAAAACAAAAAGAAACATTTTTTCCCCGTCAAAATAAATTCAATATACTAAGTTAGATCGGTATTTAAAATTAATATTTATTTCAACTTAGATTAGTATGAGTAGGTTTTAAAAAATTAATGTTATAAATTTAATTAACTAGTTTAATGCAACATATTAATTAGTCTTTACAAAGTAAATGTCTATTGCGTTTTGACACGTAATCGTATAAATAGCATATATATAATTCAATTTTTTATACTTATCAAATGAAATAAAATCTAAAGGTAATTATTTTCTTTATAACTATAATAATGGTTAATATTGAATTAGTTCAATTGGTTAAAATACTCGAATTTAGGCACTTATAACAAAATTAGTTTTTAAGTAAAAATTAACAAATCTAAACTCACTAAATAATCATTCCTCATTAAGAGAGATTCTCCTGCTAATCTCTACACCGCATCGCTAAATATGTATGCCATGTGATTGATAATTATGGGTAGAAGGGTCTCATAAAGATTTTAAACATGTTATTGATGTTTTGATAAAAATAAACTAGAGTGTCCGTGGGCTTTTTAACTTGGAGAGTGTTGTTCTCATAATTTATTATCAAAATACTATTAGTTTGAAACTAACAATTTAATTATTAAATTATTATTGTTTTTGTTATAATTTTCTTTTCATGTGCCATGTAAGATACACAAAACTCATTGGTGTATTTATGTAGGATATATTAAATAGGTTGACGCATTCCATGTAAGATACGTCATATGGGTTAACGTATGTCATATTAGATATGCCAAACATGTTGACGCATATATGAAGAATATGTCAAATGCGCTGGCGTATTCACATAAGAAAATAATAATTTTTTTACATAAATACGTCAATGCATTTTACATATCTCACATAGATGTGTGCAACGCGTTTAATATATTTACGTGAAAAAATATATTTTCTTACGTGATAAAATTAATAATAAATAAATAATATATTTTAAAATAATAATATTTCGATAATAAATTTTAAAAATAACAATAACTAGATAAAAAAGCCGTGTCCATGAGCATTAACTCACATAGTTGAGACAGATAATATTTGAGTATATCCTGCTGCGTTTGTTTCATACGATAACACACTCAATTTCCCTGCTTTCATCCCATAGGTCTTTCTCTTTTGAGGTTCTTTAAACCCATCCTAATGATGAGATTTTTATTGAATTAAGTGAGGTTAGGCACAAAAAAATAAAACAAAGTAAACTGAAGTAGCATATTTATTTTTACAATTTAAGTACAAGAAAATAATAATTATGGAATTGTTAAATTTCATAGTCCATTTCTGTTTGTTATGGAATTGTTAAATCTCATAGTTCATTTCTGTTTGTTTTTTTGGGAAACAATGAAGAATAGTTTATAGAAAAAAGTTGAGTGGCACTAACGTGACTGAAAAAAGACATGAATTGCTGCATAACTCCAGGTTTAAAGTCAACTGATTGAAAAACTTCGACAATGAATATCAGTATGTTTGGTTTGAAGTTTTCCAAGCGCAAACTACACTTTTACACGCACTACGAGGCAAATTTGGGAGAAGAAAAAAATTTCTCCTTCTCCTTACCGTGCGTTTGGCCAACATAACCCTGTAGGCTTTAACCTAAGATTGTGCCAATCCACTACCACAACGACTGTAGAGAAATTCTCATTTGATACATCATGCTTGTGGGTGATTTATTAGTTAAAGTTAATTCGATCAATATGATAAATTAACTTAAATTAATTAAAAAAATTTGGTTTGGATTGAGTCATCAAATTCAATTTGATCAAAATCGAACAAAATTGATTCGATTTACGAGTCTTATATTTTATAATTCGAAGACTAAGTGAAATAATTCAAAAAATAATAGAATTTTAGACGTTTATCTTTTTATTATTTGATTTTTTATTCATTTAAAAAAATTATAATGATATATTTTTATTTTTTATTTTTAAGCCACAATCATTCAATTGTTTTTATTTTGTTTTAGTTACATATTAGGATAACAATCTTTCAATTATTAGCTTACTCATATATGTCACACAATTCTACAACTTAAAGCTTTCTTTGTCAAGTAATAATATATATATAACATTATCTATGAAGTAAGATATATATATTTAATGTCATACATTCATATTATAAATGAAGCTTATAATGATTTTGAGTCATAAAAATGTTTCTTCCTAAACTTGATTTTACTTTTATCTTAATACTTATATTGTATTGAAAGGTTTAAATACTTAAAATTCACATGTAATTGTCTAATTGGTTTTGAAGTATTTAATAATAGTAAATTTATTATTTTACTATATAAAAAAAATGAATTCAACAATTTGATGACCCTAATTAAACCAAACTCACCTGACTAAAATTGATCAATTTAAACAATTTTTTTTCTCAAAATCCATACTAAGTCAACTCAGAAACACCTTACAACACACTCGAATCTTCCGCAGAGTTATAAGGTCCCTTAATTAAAAAAGACAACCAACAAAGATATACTAAACGGAGAGCAAATATGAGATAAAACGAAATCAACATCTTCAAATTTACCCCGTATGACATATTTGGAAAATTGATAGAGATTATTAATATAAACAAATAAAAACTAGCCAAGAAATAAAAATTGGGAGGGTAACCTCAAGCAAGAAAGCATTATAAACGAATAGAGAAACGGGCGAGCGACGTTCAAAGTAAATGTCATCCATCGTTCCTTAAAACGTGAAGAAAGTAGGTTTTTAAGCTTTTAAATTTTAACAGTTTAATCTAAATAAGAGAGATGTTACAAATCATGAAAAGTGTTCCTTTTATAACAATATTTATATTTATAGACAATAATATAAGTTACTTTTTGTAAGAGTTTAATTAGGATATGTTTGTTTTATAATGACCGTTTTTTAATAACAACGAGAATATAATAATGAAATAATAATTTTCATTAGCATATATGGTAATAGCAATGTATTAGAATTAGAATGGCTATACTCATGACAATTTTGCCCTTGAGAGAGGTAAGACTTAAGAGTGGTGGCAATAAATCGGTGGCAGTGGTTGAAAAATATATAATGTTGGTTCTTAATTATTATATTTAAATAACTGCTTCAAAAAATTATTGGGAGTTATCGAATAATCAAACGAAACTAAGATGTAGGCCCAACAATTTATTTTTGGGTGAAGAGGCCCAATAATTTATTTAATGGCAAACGGTTAATCAAGTTGTATCCTTACAAATTACGTGATTTAAGTCATCAATTGTTATTCACAAGTTTCTTTCCTAATCAAATATATTGGTTTACTTTATTTTCTAAAAATTCTCCCAAAATCATTTTCTTTTAACACCTTGTATTATACTACTTTGAGGCCCATTCACAAAATTATATTCCTTTGATGACTAGTTGAAGAACTTGGCTTTAATATCAATAATTTAACTATCGTTTGTCAATTTTATTCATATTTGAAATTAAAGTGATGACCATCTGAAGAACTTGGCTTGGTCAGAAATTGAAAATATATAACAAAAGCAATGGAAGAAGCTTAAAGAAGTGCCGTCCAATGCCCATTCAATTCCTGAAAAAGAGACAAGCTAATGACATGCTCTTACAGTTGAATCTAAAAATAAGAGAGACAAGCTGTTGACAAAATTATTGATGCAGTTTGTTAAGATATAATAATTGGTGTCTTCTTCCTGTATGGATATGAAGGAACTTGGAAGACTTATGCATATGGAGAGCTTTGGCATCTATTTGCTATCGCAATAAAACATTGATTTAACTGTGACCATAAGTGGCAATGCGTCGACCTTATTATAACCAGAGGCCGAGCAACTCACTCTAGATTTGCAATTCCAATTTTGATTACAGAGTAATTAACTTGCAACATAAGACAAGGAAGCAATCAAGTTATGTTAATCATGAGAGCTAAACTAAGTATATAGGACGAGGCACCTATGCTTAATAAGTTATGTTTTGTCTTTGAAACAGTGGACAAGACACAGACATCCTTTAGTTTGGAGGGAAGCCAATTGTTTTTTTGTGGTGATTTTCGGCAAAATCTACCTGTTGTTGCTAGAGGGGGAACATAAGATATTATAGTCTTTTGCATCTATCAACTCCTCTTTATCCGTGGAACTACTGTTGTGCTTTGATGATAAAAAAATTTAATTTTAATCAACTTGCAGTATAAAATTTATTTACATTGTCATTTAACCATGCACTGACACATCATTAAAAGTATTAAATTTTTGAAATAGTTATTATAATAGTCAAATTATTTTAATGAGTTGACAATATATGATTAAGTTACACAATATATTAAAATTAAACTAAAAAAACAGGTTACAAAAGTGCAAGCTACAATTATGATGATAATGAGTTAAGAGAATTTTCTGAGTGATTTTGAATGTTGGAGATGGTGTATTAGGGGGGCTCGGGCCCAATAAATATCGATATTGAGATTCTAGAAGAATTGTTAGTCAAGGAGTTCTCATACCCAATTTCGACAATTGTTGATAGTCCATATCCCCCATTCTTTTGAAAATATCATGACCCTCGCTACTTGAGTTTAACACAGAAGTTTAAATTTTATCTGGCACAATTATTGTCATAAAGGTCATTATTCCACTATTTAACATGAGTCCATCAGAATAAAGATGGCTTTTAAACTACAGACAAGTATCCTTTGATTGTTTGTCAAGCCATGATTATAAACAAGAGTTAAGTACAATCCCTTAATAATGTAGGCTTATATCTTCGAAGGCCTGTTTTCTGCCAAGGAAACTCAATGTTGCTATTTTTTGAGTGACAAATAAGAAAGGGCTGAAGATTCTTGTGCGTAATAAAGAAAATCAAGTTTTGAATATGACAACTATATGAAGTTTATAAAAAGATATTTGAGAATGAAAAATACTATACAGCCCGACTGCAACACAGTAGGGCTGTACATAGAACCACTCTTAGAGAATTAAGTTAGATAAGACTACTGTTTTTTAAAATAGATATATTAGATTATCTAGATTGGTATTTTATATCTTGAAATGTTTGTTTTATATTTACAAATTTTTTTCTAAAATTTTCTCATTTTGCAAAAGAAAATGTTATAGAATTTCATCTAACACCTCATTGATTAATTGCTTTTACAGAATTTCATTTAGGATTCGATAATGCCGTTAAAACATTATTTGCCTATCCGAAATAACTAAAAAAAGGGAGACATGGAGGATTGCTGCTAGAGTAATAAGATTATGGAAAATATCCAACTTTAACTATCCAAATGTTGTCAACTTATGACACTCCTTATATATATATATATATATATATATATATATATATAAAATATTCATTGGACTAAATGTATATATTGTTTACTTCAGGAATTCATATTGTTTTTTTTATATGCATATATAATTGGTCAATAGCCACAATTATAATGTATTTGATATGAGTTATTCAGCTTAATCAAATAGTAAGAATCGGTTCACAAATAAAATTATAGTATAAGCTTATAAGGCAATGAACTAAGTTGTCTCCCAAAAATCATGGATGTAATTCAATCAAGTCAAGACTCTAAACAATGGGGGTTTTGTGTTTTCAAATTATAAAATCATGAATTAAAGAAACAATTAAGAAAACAATCAATCTAAGATACATAAGAAATCCAATTTAGTTTATTATTGACCACTAATCATGAACTTGAATTCAATTGAACTGATTAATTCAAACCTAACCAAAATCTTTACTTTAGATTTGAGATTCCCTAGTAGATGATCATTTAGAATTCAACTAACAAACGAAACACAAATCTGTATTATCAATGTCAATTTAGAAACAAGAATTCAATTAACCTAGCTAACAACTCTATTTTGCTAATCTTTTCAATTCAGAGGCTGTAATCAATCAACCAAAATTACACCCTAATTCATAATTTTAAACACACAAATAGATATCTCTATCCATGCAATTCAGAATTTTGAATAAGAAAAGAGAAGAGAAAGCTCAATTGCATTCAATTTCAGAATTCAAAGTACAAGGTCTCAAACCAAACCGAATTTCCTTCAAGCACCTTGGATTGATTTTATATTTATCCTTTCATGGCTGCAGTCTAAGGAAGCTTGAGGAAGAAGAGAGAAAGAACTAGAGAGAAGGAAGAGAAAACTAAAAGATTCTAAATCTGCTGAAATAAAAAGTCTCTTTCGTATGCTTTTGTTTCTTCCCAAATAACTGTCTTTCAAAATGAAAATATAAGTTTTACCTTGATAATTTGTAAAATGAAAATATAAGTTTTACCTTAGATTATTTGTAATCCTCAGCCTCTTAACTTTCCAAGGCCACCTAATTTGCTTAATTTAGACTTAAGGTGATAAAGTTATGCTTAAATTAGTCTTATAGAGTAACTGAAATGACCTCCAACTTTACGTGAGAAGAACACCCTCAAAACGTTGCATTTTGGAAACATGGTCTTCATGAGAGTTGTAGCCACGCATTTTAGATTTCATATGGAACCAGTTTGAATTCCATTAGACATCTCAAACCTAAGTTATGATCCATTTACTGGACACGGGTCGGGGTCCAGCAACAACTTCTATGTTCTAACTTTTAGGCCCAATTCAGTCCATTAGACATCCAATTCAGCTTCCGAGCTCTTCACGAAATTTGTACGTATTCCTTTTATCTTTCTTACAAAGTAAGGTTCACAATTTTTAAATATTTAAAACTCAAGATATGACTAAAATACAAAGACAATGTCAAAAACCAAGAAATACTGACAATTTATAATCAAGTTCATTAAAACCCAAACTTATAAAACAAAGTCATGTCCAATCAATTAAGCACAAAAGAGGTATAAAGTACTAAATATGAGTGATTAATAAAGTGTGTGAATAGTATTTATTGGACTAAAAAAAATATGTGTTTTGTAATTGCAAGGTGATAAGATACATGCATCTATGAAAAAAGGTTTGCTTTAGAAATTTGAAGAACTAATTATAAAGAGCAATGCTTAATTGCTTATTAGGCCGGAGTCTTTGAAGCTCTTGGTAATGGAGGAAATTCAGAGTAACCCACTACAAATACCAAGCCAATTTCAACAAGAGCACTAATGTCTAAGTTAAGCATTGATTCTAGTAAGTCACATTTGTGCTTGCCTCCTTCGATGGTACTCTAGTGACAACTGGCAGGCTAATGAGACTTTCTTAGTTGGTGAGAAACAATCCCTCAATTCATATTTTAATGTATCTATCGGAAGTTTAAATTATGTATTCAATAAAATAGACTCACGTCTTTAAAATTCCATTGTAAATATTATTGGGGAGCTAAAAACATAGAAACTAGCTTATAAATATTATGTCTTATATTTAATTACCAAAAAATATATATTATGTCCTATAAATAAAATGATATCTTATATAGATCTATATCAATAGCAAGCAATTACTTGACCAATCTTAATTTGTATATAACTGCATAATTATATAGAGTTTATGTTATTTATATAAAAAATTCATATGTAATTTTTTGGATAATAGTGTGTCTTTTAAGATAAGATTTAACTTTAGTAATTTAAAAAAACGTAAGTCTTACAAATACTAATATTTAAATAAGTAGTAAAAAAATCTATAAATTAGTAATATTAATTAGTGGAAGCTGATTTTTATATAATAATTTATTCTATATAAAAAAAATCTATATATAATAACAAGATACAAGCTAGTTTAACAATATCCGGTGCATTGAGCATGCGCATATATTTTTAGTTAGTATTTTCAAAATTAACTTTAGTGTGACATTCTTAACTAACAGAATTTGTTTTTTTAAAAAATTACATATTAATTTTTTAATATTGTAATTGTGTATGTTAAATTGAAAGTATGATTTTTTTAATTATAATTATGTTGTATAAGAGATTATGTCCAATTTTATGCACGATAATTTGTATAAATATATATCTATTAATAGGCAAAGAAACTTTTTGTATATAAATTTTGTGTTGTTTAAATTGGAACATGGAAGTATAAGCTTTTTTTATTATGATTATATAACACAAGAGACTATATATGTCCAAATTCATGTAGATAAATTGGTTGATTTTTGCATATTAACTTGTTATTATGATTGTATAGTTTAAATTGGAACATAGAAGTATAAGCTTTTTCATTGTGATTATACAACATAAGAGACTATATATGTCTAAATTCATGTCCAGGAATTTATTCTTTTTTACATATTAATTTATTATTATGATTCTGTAGTTTAAATTGGAACATAAGAGAACATATATGTCCAAGTTCATATCCTTAAATATATGTATCTATTAATGGTCATAAACTCAAAATTAAACTTTTTATCTAAATTCATGTATATATTAATAAACAAAAATGTTAAAAGTGAATTACATTAAAAAAACTACTCAAAGTGATAACTTAAAACTTTAATATACAGTATATAAATAAATAGATTGTAATTCTCAATAAAAAAGATTATTGTAAATAAAATCTTTACTATTTAAAAAAAGATTATTGTAATTTCCTAAAAAGAAAAAAAGACAATATGGGGAGCCAGTCATGAGAAAACAACTAAGCAGCAGCGTCCAGGTACATCCCCCGAGTATGGACTCGTCCCCGTCAAAGCCAACCCTCAACCCTCAGATTCATTCCTCTCCATCCATCCATTCATTAGGGTTAGGGTTTTGGTTTTCTTCTTCCCTCTTCATCTTCTTCTGCAAATTTCAATGACCCATTCTTCTTCTTCCTACATTCAAACCATATTCAAGCACTGCTACTGCTCCTTCTACAAACCCTCTTGTTGCTACACCTGTTGTTGTTGTTGTTGTTCCTAGTTCTTATCGCACAATCATCGTATTCACCGATTGGAGGCTTTAAGGATTCGATTTTCTCGAGCTTCTTTCATGGACCTGTCTCAGCCTCAATCGAATTTGTCTCTCGGATTTTCTTCTCACGCTTCGCCGCCTCGCCGTCCCCATATACCCGATGAATCCATCTCGCTGCAGCTAGATTCCAGCCTCCGTGATCCTACGCACACGGTTCCTCCGGTTCCTCTCCAATTGCTGGAGCCACAGACGGAGAATCACAGAACCGAAAATGGGAACTTGGAGGTGGAATCCGATGATGACGATGATAAGGAAGTCGAGGAGTTTCGTATTCTCGGCCATTCCATGTGCTTGAAGAGGCGTAGAGATATCGAATCGTCATCGTCTTCTGCAATTTCTTCCAAGAGGGTTTCGGTCGAACCGGATCTTGAGGCGCGGAGAGCTGCGGTTCGATCGTGGGGTGACCAACCGCTGCGGGTTGCGGACCCTGATATTCACGAGATAATGGAGAAGGAGAAGAAAAGGCAATTCAAAGGGATTGAATTGATAGCTTCTGAGAATTTTGTGTGTCGTGCTGTGATGGAAGCACTTGGAAGCCATTTGACAAATAAATACTCAGAGGGAATGCCTGGCGCGCGGTACTATGGAGGGAATCAATATATTGATGAAATTGAAATACTCTGCTGTGAACGTGCTTTAGCTGCATTCAATCTCGACCCCAAAAGTTGGGGTGTGAATGTGCAACCTTATTCATGTACCTCTGCTAATTTTGCTGTATACACGGGATTGTTGTTGCCTGGTGATCGTATCATGGGGCTGGATACACCTTCTGGAGGGAATACTAGTCATGGGTATTATACTCCTAATGGGAAGAAAGTTTCTGGGGCGTCAATATTCTTTGAGAGCTTACCTTACAAGGTGAACCCTCAAACGGGTTATATTGATTATGATAAGCTTGAGGAAAGGGCACTTGATTTTCGTCCCAAGATACTTATTTGTGGCGGGAGCTCTTATCCTCGAGAATGGGATTACGCTAGGTTTAGGCATATTGCAGATAAATGTGGAGCTGTGTTACTTTGTGACATGGCCCAGATTAGTGGAATAATCGCAGCTAAGGTGTGAAATATCTTCCTCCTGGTATTTGAACTAATTTTTTTTCCTACCTTGTTCATAGTTGCTTCTTAAAATCTAGTCGCACTCGCAGCTTGCAATGATGGCCCTTCTTGGTAGTTATTGGTTAAACTTGTGACAGTTGCGATTATTTTCCCTATTTATTTTGCACTATTCTTTGCTATTGCATCTCTGCCCCTTCTTAAAAATAAAAAGCAAAAGTAAGCAACAGAAGTTCATTGTAGTACACTAGTGGTTATTGATCTTGTGAAAGTAATAACAATTGCTACTTTTATGCTTTTGATGTAATAGCTCTATGAGTTTGTTATACTTTCGCGGGAAGGGATTGGGTACTTGTAACTTATAGTTTATACATTTGGATCATGGACTATGATAATTCTACTATGTGTTGGAGAAGTGATATCATTATCTGGATCCCCCGTTTACTATTTTTAATGAAATTTACTAATTTACTACTTATCTGAATTAAACTTTATGCTTATTGATTTTTATGTCCTTTTGCCCTTTTATCTGTAAGGTCATATTCTGAAATTTATGGACAGGGCTAGTTTAAGTCCATCATTATCTCTTGTACCAAATGCTAATAATTGATGCACTTCCAATTTTGAAGAAATACTCATTTTTGGATTTATTGTTATGGTTTTGTTGTCTTTGCAGGAATGTGTGAACCCTTTTGACTATTGTGATATTGTTACTTCGACAACTCACAAGAGTCTTCGAGGTCCAAGGGGAGGCATAATTTTTTATCGGAAGGGTACAAAACCAAGGAAGAGAGGGATACTTCTAAGTCAGGGATATGAAAGTGACCAATATGACTTTGAGGAAAAGATAAATTTTGCTGTTTTTCCATCGATGCAAGGGGGACCGCACAATAACCATATTGCTGCACTTGCTATAGCTTTAAAACAAGTGGCTACTCCTGAGTATAAGGCCTACATGCAGCAGGTGAAGAAGAATGCTCAAGCTTTAGCATCTGCTTTATTGAGAAGAAAATGCCGCCTCGTAACTGGGGGTACAGACAACCATTTATTACTTTGGGATTTAAGGCCTCTGGGATTGACAGGTATTATATGACTGTCACATCTTTTTATGATATTTTCTAGTTGCTTCTTTGTTTTAGTGCCTACATGTCATCTAGACTCAACTAGCTTGCATGTTCTCTGCCCTTTGCATTGGTTTTCTTTTAATTGAATTCTGGAGTTAGATTCTTTGACGTTATATATCTTCATATGTTACATTTCTGGCATATTATTTAATACTACAATATGATGTTTATCTTTTAAATGTTATGGTAAGAAGCACTGCTTTTCACAGATGAAGTTAGTATACTTTAGTTTTGCAATGACTTGATGTTAAAGAGCAAGTGCCATTCTAATCTTGAACATGGTATATAAGTGGTAATGTGGTCTACATGCATTGCAAATACATAGATACATGTACTTAAGCATGCATGCAGAACATGCACATTCTCTTGTCCTTTTGGGGTGGTTGTATATTATATTATATTATAGCTACTCATCATGATGTTTTTACTTTGTATTAGGTATATAATATATTATGTGTGTTTATCTATGACTGAAACTTTTATGACATTCTTAACGTTGTGACATGTATGTGTCGGCATGTGTAATTGCATGAATAGGCTTTAGGGATGGGTACAACGCATTATGGTTAGAAGGATAAGGAAATTCTTGAATAATCAAGATTTTCATGCTGTAGTTCAATTGAATTTAAGTAATCCTAAAACATCATTTGCCATGTACAAAAAGTTATTTGAAGAACATCTGCACGAACATACTGGTGCATATATGTATGTACACACATTGAAAAAGCACACAAGACTGGTTTTCCCCCAATGATTTGTCCTCCAGCTCAAATAATTAAAAGTGGTTTGCAGTCATCATCTTCCTCGGTTTATCTTGATCTACCTGTTATATATCTGTTTGCCACAGTTGTTATCGTCAAGCTGGATCTTGATCTCTTTTGAACCTTACTTGGCATTTTAAATTTTTGTCTCTCGTTAACTTGGTTATGTTCCATATATAAATGGGTAAGCCATTTTGACGTACTATATTGAAAAGATCCTGGATTGGTACTGTATGTTTCAAATTGGAAAAAAAAGTCTTTGGAGCTGTAGGAGTGTTGGCTGGGTATATGATATGTTGTTTCTAGATGGGTATATGCATTGCTATAAAAGTGTTGGGCTGCATGAGGTGCTGGCCTCCAAAAGACTGAGGTGATGTGGCTGGTTGGGGGTGCTTCATTGAAATGAGGTGGCCAATTTGAAACTTAGCATGAAATATGAAATATGAGTGAAATATAAAATTAACAACAACAACCAAGCCTCATCTTTGCTACACTTATTTTTGCTCTTGTTGGCACTTCACTACCCAACTCTCACTACCATAGAGCATTGCTGGTCTTATAGTTGTCCATAGAGTTTTGCTTCGAGTTTGATAGGCTCTTTGTCTTTGTGATCACAAATGCTTGAGGAGTTTTCACATGTCATCCACCCAGCTTGATTCCTATGGTTCTAGTTGGACAATTATTTTTTAGAAAAAGAAGAAAAAAGAGAAAATGGGTATAATTTAATTTGGGTTGTTTCATGTTTGTATATGGTAACATGCCCTAAGCTTCATTTGTTTGTGTTTGTAGGTAAATATTATGAGACAGTCTGTGAGACATGTCATATCACTTTGAATAAAATTGCTATTTTTGATGACAATGGAACTATAACTCCCGGAGGTGTAAGGATAGGTAAGGGATAGTTTATTATGCTCAAATCTTTTAAGTTTTGTATGCTTGGCATATTTGATGGACTGTACGTACTTATGAGAGAGATTTTTATGCTTTATTACTCAGGTACCCCTGCCATGACATCAAGAGGGTGTCTGGAGGCTGATTTTGAGACAATGGCTGAATTTCTCTATAGAGCTGCTCAAATTGCAAACATTGTGCAGAGGGAGCATGGGAAATTGCAGAAGACTGTTTTGAAGGGATTTGAGAGCAATAGGGACATTGTTGAGCTCCGGGCACGTGTTGAAGCTTTTGCATCTCAATTTGCAATGCCGGGTTTTGACATATGAACATGATGTAGCTGGTGGATGGTCATTATTGGTTGTTTATATATGCTACACTGGTGATCGCCGTGCCTGCTTTTTACAAAAGTGAGTCATCTTGGTGTGCATATATTTTGTGGAGCTCCTTTCCTCTCTGAATCGTACGCTGTTGTCAGGTTTTTGCATGTTGCAGTGCGTCACAATTTGGTACAAGACAGTACATAAGTGTGTACTGCTGTTGAGATTTCTTTTGGTAATCAAGCATCCTGTTCCTGCCCCGATGGAGGATGCATCGTTCCTGCTGGTTGTGGCATGTTGGCCATTATAGAGGTTGGAACAGGGGTTCTTGATCAACCAACCTGAGTACAGAATTCTTCTGGTGAATCTGCAGAAAATAATTAGTTTGATAAAGGTTAGACGCCTTGAATTCTTTTGCCTGCTGTTTGATGCTTATAGCATTGTTATCCTATCGTTCCTGCTAAATATTACTCTTTTTTTGGGATCATTTTTGTACTCATTTTCATGAGCAATACTGTGCCGTGTTAATTGTTAATTATATAGGTTAATGTGGTAAATATGCGATTGCCTTGTACCCGTTTTTTTTGTATAATTTATATTTCTCAAAAAGAAAGCTTGATGATTCTTTGCTAGTTGGGAATGAAAAATGTTTCAGAAGCGCTTGAGTTCATTTGTTAGTGCGGCATGTTTGAATGACAAAGTACAAGGGAATTAAAGTATTTTGTAAATTTGATTTTGTACAAAAGTGAGTTTACATGAACATGATTAATGTTTGGGAACCTTTATTTAAAAAAGAAATTTTGGTTAAATTAATGATGTCAATATTTCCCTTATATTTTGTTTCATTATTTTTTAACTATACTTTTAACAAATGACATAAATATTGTTGTAACAAATATTTAATTTTTTATTTTTGATGTATTATGATATTTAAAATAGAAAGTATACATAATTTTTTAATTTTTAAAAAGATTTATTTATAATTTTTATGTATTGGACAACAAATTACATAAAATTAATACTAATGATTAGTTATACTTTCAAAGAAGCTCTATCAATATTAAGTCCAATCTTTAGAATCCAGTTAAAATAAGCATGTATATAAAATTAGCATATGAAAAAGAAAATTGATTGACTTGTTGGTGTAAATTTTTGTATATTGTTATTTAATCATATATCATGACATTAATAAAAAGGTGACTTTTGATATAGTTATTGTGAGCGTTAAATTTTATGAGTAACATAGTTATGGTTAAATGATAGTTAACAAATTTTATACTGAAAATAAATAAAAATTTAAATCCTCTAAAAGAAATATATGAAATAGTAAAAGTTCATAGCAGAAAACTCTGAAAGTCTCCTTTTTAAATTTGACCCGTGGTTTATGGGAGTTGCTATGTACCTTATGGGTTTGGTACGCGTGAGTTGTCAAAAGAAAAAAGAGATGTTTGATGTTAGTGTGCAGTTTGATTGTTATGGAGTATATATATATATATTATTTTATTTTTTATTTTTTCATCTCTTCTCCCTTAAGACCTTTTTTAGGAGTTGTCTTGAAGTTTTATCTTAGAGGTGGGAACTTTACTTACCCAGCAGGCTCAAATACCAAAAACAAAAAAAGAAAAAACAAAAGGTGCAATAGTGATTATTTTCATGATTATAGTAGAACCCCACCTAATCAACACACACACTCGATTCAAGACCAGAGCCACAGAAGTCTTGGCTTGCCAATGAGAAGGGAAAAATAGATGCAATGAACCGGCAAACGAATCTCCAGCAAGCTGAAGAAAATTGATCTAGGAGTTGAGAGCGGTGCTCGGAATTGAGGTGGTCTGTTGAAATTTCTGTAAATTGGGAATGGGAAAGCTTATGTGATTGAATTTTTTTAAAAAAATGAGAAAGAAAGAGGCGATCCCTTTCAGAAATGAGACAGATTCCCTCACATCAAAGCCTGGAGTGCCATTGTCGGCCGCTTTGCGATGAGCAACCTCTTATTCTCAGCCACCTTGCACCCCTTGGTCGCAGATTATTTTGGTTTTTAAGACAGCTAAGAAAATGGTTCAAGACAAAGGGTAGAGTAGAGTTAGGTGAAAGAAGGGGATACAATGGGTATGAAAAAATTTAGTTATTATTAAATCACCGTTGCTGAACCAAAAGCCAGTTTGGAAACGTTTAAGACAATGCTTGAACGCCTGTCCAAACAAAATGTTTGGCTGGGCAAAAGCCACGTTTGCCTTTTGCCCACCCAAACACACACTAAATACTTATATATTTGCTCAAATGGGAGTATAAAGGGAAATGTGAGATGCTTGTGGTAATTTTGTATCCGCGTAAAAAGCATGAGCAATTTAATATGACGTGGGAATCTTACTAGAAATCAAATGGGAGTATAAAGGGAAATGTGAGATGCTTGTGGTAATTTTGTATCCGCGTAAAAAGCATGAGCAATTTAATATGACGTGGGAATCTTACTAGAAATTAATCATATAGCAAATTCTGTAGAAGGCATTCAATGGAATTGACAAATTATCGTTCCTAATACGCATGCTTCACAGCTTTCACAAATTAATTAAACATTAACACATCGACTTAAAAGAGTTGGTGACTTAAAAGTAAAATTTTAATAAGAGTTTTTTAATGAAATTTTGTTGCTTTAACGTTTCTTAATAAAAAATGATTTTGCTTTTTGACTCAAATAGAAAAAAAATATATTTTGAGCTTAAGTATTATTGAAAATAAGATTGGAAAAAAGTAAAAACAAATGACATGTGAAGTAGAAGATGACTATAATACTTGGGCAGTTCGTATGATAGAGCAAAAATCTTTATAATTTTAACTCTTTCAAGTATTTTGATTTGAAAAATAAGAAAAATGTTATTATTCAAATAAATACCAGTCTTTGTTGTTTGTAACTATTACGAAAATCAGTGATTTTTTTTAAATACTTGGTTTTATGATTAAAAAAAATTGAGCATTATTTTGTTGGGAATATGAGAAATAAAGAGAGGTGGTTATTGACCTTCTCAAAAGGGTTGCTTAAAATAGGGAGAATTAATTTTAAGGATTGTTAATAAAATATATTTAGTCTTAAGAGACATAAAAATTTTAAATTATTAAGAATGATCATTCAAATTTTATTTAGGAATTTAGAAGAGAAGTCACATAGCGTTATCCATCTTCTTGCTTCGTCGTCTTCCTTTATTGTATTAGAGTTTTACAGAGTTGTACCTTTCCTTCAATTTCTTCATTGCAAGCGACAACAATAAGCAAGCATTAGGTCCTTAGGTAGACACTATAGATCCATGTTCTTCTCTCTTGTTTTGGGTTTTCTTTTTCTGCAGTTCCTCTTAATGAGACATTTTTATCAATAAGCATTCTTTCAATCGTCAAGGAAATTTTGTATTGAAAAATATTATTGTTCTGACATGAGCAAGATATAGAGACATTCAATTGGATGTGATTGCCATCAACGCTCATGATGATTGTCTTGATGGTGTCTTAGGATTTACAGGAGAGGGAAGAGTTGTCGAGGGCCAGGATTGCGATAGTTTGACCATTGTTGATTTGGTCTACCAGCTTGGTTACAGTGATGTATTGGTTGAACAAGTCAAATTTTAAGAACATTTGACCACTAAATAAAAAGAAATAGTTATTCGCATATTGACTTCCAAATTTCTTATAATTTTAGAACTTTATTTATTATTATTAGCCACTCTGTGAGAATACTTCACCGCTCAATAAAAAAAAATAACTATTTGCATATTGTCTTCCAACCTTATTGTAAATTTAGAACTTTATTTACTATTGTTAATCACTCCGTGGAAACACTTGGTCACTGATCAATCAATTTGAGACAGTTATGTTAGCTTTGTACTAGGCTTTATTAGATGTTTATTGTGCCCAATATTAGTATTTTAGATGAGTTTAATGTTGTTGGGCCTCATTGGGCTTTAATGCAAATTATGAATAATTCTTAGATTTTGATGCATTTTGACATTTCCTCCTTGGTTAGGCCATAACTTGGGACTCAGTGATCCATTTGAGGTGATCTTGGTGTCTTTGGAAAGTTAAGACAAGGCTCTCCAAGTTTCATGAGAATTCAAGAGATGGATCAGACTTCTAAGGGTCCAAAATATCCCTACAATGCAGAGTGGGTTTGTTGTCACGGAAATCTGGGCAGTGTGCACATATTGGACTATATAGTGGGCTATAGGCCTCCTCTTGAGCTAAAACTTGGCCATTGGAAAGATAGGACCCATATCTCCAACTTCACTGAAGACCATTTAATCAATAGATGTCGTTTTAGGCATGATTATGAAGCTACAAGTTGGTTTGAATTTGGAAACACGTTCTGCTAACCTAATTTGAGGTAGGTGTAATGTTTTTGGCATATCTGGAGTTCTAAAAGTCTAAATGACATGATTCTAACGCCAAAATTTTAAGGAGACAACTGGCTACAACTTTCATGAAGACCTCCAAGCCAAAATGCACCATCTAGGTCAAGAAAATCAAGCTGGAAGTCGGATAAGAGTTGCTGACTAAAAGCCACTAACCATATACCAACCCACCTACTACGCACTAACCTACCAACCATGCATCAAGCTTCCATATTTGACAATTTTCATGTTTTTACAGCTTGCATTCAGATTATTTTCAATTACAAATTGGCTTTTAGGATTAGTATAAATAGAGTCAATATCTTTGTATTATACATCATTCAATTTGAAGTAAGTTTGAAGAAAGTTTGAGTATTTGTGAGAGTTTTCTTTCTCTTCTTCTTCATTCTATTTAGAATTTCGTTTTTGTTCTTTTATTTCTGAGTTCTTCCTTCCCATCCATGGAAGGCTAGACTCTTATAATCAATCCAAGGGATTAGCCATTTTGATGTTTAATTTGGAGATCTTGTTTCACTTGTTCATATTGCTTAATTGTTATTCAAGTTTCTCTTCTTCCTCTTTTGATTTTTATCTAGATTGAATTGCTTAATTTGATTCAGATTTTGATGTGATAATAGCTTTATTATCATGTATTGAAAGAGGATCACATAGAATAAACAATTTATTAAAGCTTTTTGATGGATTGTTTAGCTTGGTTAAATTCTGGATCTTAAGTTAATCTATGTTTGGATGGTGCTTACTTTATCTAACATTGGTTAATTAAATCCTAGATGCTTATCTAGTAGAGGATTCTTGGATCATGTTGAGGCGTCTTGATATAATCTAAGGCCAAAAACATGGTTAGCAATTAAGTGAATTCCTTGTGATCAATGATGGATTGAACTCAAGATTGGTAAAATTTCTTTGGATTGGTTAATTTCTTAATTACATTTCTTTAATTCAATCGGTATATTTTCTTTTCAAATCATCAAAATCCCCTTTTAATTATCTTGATCTGATTAAATCTTTGTTCTTTTTGCATCATTGAGAGACGATTCGGTTCATTCTCTATACTACAAATTAGTTTGTGAACCAATAATTTTTATTATTTGACAGGTCTCAACAACCTCTTGTCAATCACTCAATAAAAAATAGTCATTCTTTTAAAGTGTGTTTGAAATGTTAAAAAATGAGATTTGATTTGATTTGTAAATCAAATTATGTTTGGAATGTTAAAAATCCCATGAATTTTAATTGTTTAGATTTACAAATCTTATCAAATATGGTGGGATTTGGTAAGTTTTGATTTTAAATTTAATTATTTAGATTGACTATTTTACCCTTATTAACTTTTTGATTTTACAATGATAAGTATGGCTGTCAAACGGTCTGACCCGCCTCGTTTAGACCCACCTGCAACAGGCTGGACCAAAATTACTTGCATTTGAACGAGTTACAAATTAGCTAACCCGACTCGTCTCGCATCAACTCGCGGGTCTAAACGAGTCGATCCACGAAACTTTTTTTTTTTACTTATAAACTTTGAAATAAATTTAAATTTAATAAAAAAAATTAAATTTAATAATTTCAAATCAAATATTACATTACATAGACATAGTATTGAATACTTTAATCTCATTTAAAGGGTTAAGGGAGAATTCAAACAAATAAATAACATAAACTTATGGAGTTTAACGAATGTGTTTGTATGTGGATTGTGTCATTGCTAGCATATACAGTACATACATTTTGTACTTTTACTTGAGAAAAAAATATTTAATTAACTTTTAATTTTTTAAATTGTTTTTTTTTTGTACAAATAAAATGAAAACTTAAAAAGAAAGTTATGCGGGCGACCTGCGGGCTCCGTGGGTTAGCTCGTTTAACTCACAGATTAAACGAGTTGATTCAAAATTAAAAGCGTTTTTACGGATCACTAATTTTGAAGTTTGACTCGCATAATTTATGCGGGTAAACGGGTTGGCCCGGCAAGTTTGACCCGTTTTGACTGCCAAAAATAAAAGGGTAAAAAATTAAAATAATAAAATAAAATCAATTCCTTTTATTAATGAGTTACAAACATAAGAATTGATTTCCAAATCAATCTAAATCTAATTTTTTATAATGAGTTCCAAACATAAAATTTGATTTTAAAATCAAATCAAATCAATTCCATTTTTAATTGATTCCAAACACAACCTTATTGTCTTCCAAACTTGTAAATTAAAAATTTTATTTACTAGTGGTAGTTACTCCGTAGGAACATTTGACCACTAATAAAAAAAAATAGTCATTTGCATATTGTCTTCCAAACTTATTGTAAATTTAGAACTTTATTTACTATTGTTAGCCACTTCGTGAGAATACTTGATTACTTATAAAAAAAAATAGTCGTTCGCATATTGTCATTCAACTTCTTGTAAATTTAGGCCCAGTTTGGATAGATTTACATGCAGTTTATTTGGACTTATTTATTACAATAAGTACTTATGAAATATTTTATCCCATTTGGATGAGCTTATTAAAACAGCTTATGAAATTCTTATAAGCTGTTTTAGGCTTATTTTAATAAATTAAAAATTCAAGCTTATGAAAATAAGCCTTTGCGAAAGTTAAAAATAACTTAGGTGCTAATTCTTTTTTTAATAATTTTTTATAAAATTAACCTTAAGGAATTAACACAATTTATAAATATCCCTCAAATGCATAATACTTATTCCAAAGTGTTTATGAAAAACACTTCTCAAAGTGTTTATCCAAATGCTATTTAACATATTTTAGACCGCGTTTATGATAGTAGAGCTTAACCAAATAAGTTTTACTTGAATAAGTATTTATATAAGTTATTTATCCAAACGGGGCCTAAGAACTTTATTTACTATTGTTAGGCACTCTGTGGGAACACTTGACCACTCAATAAAATGAAATAATTATTCACTTATTATCTTTCAAACTTATTGTAAATTGAGAAATTTATTTACTATTGTTAGTCTCTCCTTGAGAACACTTGATCACTTAATAAAAAGATACAATCATTTGCATATTGTTTTCCAAACTTTTTGTAAATTTACAACTTCATTTACTATTGTTAGTCACTCCGTAAAATTATTTAACCATTCAATAACAAAAAATAGTGATTCGCATATTGTCTTTCAATTTTTTTTTCATTACAGGAATTTTTATTTATTAAGTGAAATATAATGGTTCACCTCCCTCAATAAAATTAGAATGATTTTTATTAATAATTTAAAATTTTTATGTCTCTTAAAACTAAATATACGTTATTAGCAATTCTTAAGATATATGAATTGTGAAAAAGTGTTTAAAATAGTAGACTAATTAATGTGAATGAGAGAAAAATTTATTAAACATTAACTTAAAATATTTAGTGACCATAGTTTATTATAAATAAAAATAATTCACTTAATAAGGAATATTTGATGTTAGTGTCAGGTGCGAGATTTGATTTCTAGCGAGTGCATACTCCTTTTCCTTTCTCTTCTCCCCTCCCCTTTCCCTTGAAACCCCCTTTAGGGGTTGCCCTTAGGTTCCACTCTAGTGGTGGGGCCTCCACCAGCTCCAACAAGATCAAGTATCAAAAATAAAATAAAATAATTATATAAATTATAAATACAATATTATTAAATTTTGAATCCTAAAATTTTTGCGCCTCAAATAAAGACTTTACTTGCCGCCTTAAGCCGAAATTGATGAAACCCAGGCAAAGTAAATAACTAAAGAAACAAATTATCAGAAACTTGTTAGATAGATATTCCAACTTCATAAAAGGAAACGAATTGAGAAATTAAAAGAGAAATATTTCAACACGATAGTAGATGATATTAGCAAGAGATATGCGTCCATGTCAATGGTGGATATTATTCAAGAGATTCATACATGGAAAATGCTAATTAGTACGAAACGAAATAGTTACGAATAAAGTTAGTGTGTTAAAATGGTTTTTTTTCTTTAACTATTGTTTGTTATATTTTGAATTGAAACTACATGAGTGAGTGGTTGTCTTTTTACCACAGTCATTCGTAAAACATTTCACGAATTCTCATTCGTGACATATAGCAGTGCTCTTCATACATAGTTGTCAGTTTACCACGAATGTGAGTGCTCTATAACCTCTGATATTTGAAGTGAACTTTGATCTAATCATTACGCTTAACTTTGATATAATCATTCCTCTTGCCATAAGGATAGTATCAGATTCAGATTTCAGACCAAACAGGAACGTGAAAATTTTATTAAAAGCGACTTTTATTTAGATGCATGTCTAGGTAAGTATATTTAAATGGGAATGAAATGTTATTGTGGGGACCTGCTCTGCTCTGCTCTAGTATAATACTATCCAATGCAATCCAAATGCCTACGCAATGTCCACATTTTGAAATGGACAAAATAACTAATCTTTTCTATTTATGAACAACCCAAATTATAGGATGATATAGTAAACACACACACACACACACACACACACAAAGAATAAAGAAAAACAAATTCCTTGCATACCATAGATCGACGTCTTTCTCTCGTCACCCTTTCTGTGTTGCGTTCCGACTGAGACCTTTGAAGCTGGGTACTCTGTTGGTAGATATTTGACAAATAAAATGATTGTAGGCATGATACATTTCTATTTTTTGTTTTAATTAAATTAGTAAATATTTTAGAGCATGTTTGGGAAAGATTAATTCTTTCCTAAAACAGATTTTTTTTGAAAAAAAAGCTGTTTTATATAAAATTTATCTTGTTTGTTTAAAGTGTGTAAAATTGATTATAAATTAAGATTATTTTTCTATAACTAAAAACAACTTTTTTAAAAAAGCTGTTATTTTAAGCTTTTAATTATTTGATTTCAGATTATTTCAAAAGTTTTAAAAGAGAAATACCTATTTGCCCTCAATCAAATAACTTTTTCAATCATTTCATACATCTTTTGGTAATTTCATACATAAAAGTGATTTTTTTATACAATCCAAACAAAACTCTTTATCATAAAATTGATTATGAATTAACATATCCAAACATAAATTAATTTTCTCATAATCGATTTTCTTGAAAATCGATTATACACATAATCAATTTTTCACATAATCTTTTTTTCACAACTAATCCAAACACACACTTAGTCCTTTTAATCTTTTTATTTTTTTAATGCTTGGTTTTGTTGGAGCCAGTGAAAGCATCACTTTTAGGGTGAAACCTAGAAGTAACCCTCGAAGAAGGTCCAAAGAGAAATGAGAGGGGAGAAAGGAGAGAGAAAGAAGTATATACTCGCTAAGGGTATTTAACCCTGCATATGATATTAACATCAAATGTCTTTTACTAAGTGAGATAGACTCACAGAACGTGCTTTTAAATTTTAAATGGGGTAAAGTGCATGTAGAAGAATGTAACAGTTTTTAGACAAATTTTTAAAGATAAGAGTGTTGAAAATTAAACTTGATTTTGGCCCATTTGGTATTTGGGCCTTAATTGTCTAAATAAGAGTCCATATTCTAGAAAGAAGTTCTAAATAATTCTACTTTAGAAATCCTAGTAGTTTATTGAAAAATCTAGAATCTAGTAGTAACTTGATATTTGTATGAAGATCTCTAGAAAATAATTTGAAACCATTAGATTAAAATGTGTTGGCACAATCTTAGCCATTGTTTAAGGAGGTGCCACTAGTATAAATAGGGGTCGTGGTTATGAGTTGTATCAAGCCAAAAAATACAAAGCATTCTCTCATCTTCCCTTCCCCTCAAAATTTCCTAAAATCCCTTCTCATTTCCAACAAAGTGGTATCAAAGTATAGGTTCTTATACGAAATCCGTCAATAGTCATGGCAAGCAATAGCGCGACATCCTTCCAAGTCCCACTTCTAAAGGAGAGCACCTACGATAATTGGAGTATCAAAATGAAGGCTCTTCTTGGAGCACATGATGTTTGAGAGATCGTTGAAAAAGGCTATAAAGAGTCACAAGATGAGGCTTCACTATCTCAAGTACAAAAAGAAATTTTGAAGAATTCAAGAAAGAGAGACAAAAAAGCTCTATTCCTCATCTACCAAGCATTGGATGAAGATGAGTTCGAGAAGATTTCCAATACAACATCCGCTAAGGAGGCATGGGAGAAGCTTCAAACCTGTTGCAAAGGAGAAGACAAAGTAAAGAAGGTGCGTCTCAAAACTCTAAGAGGTGAGTTTGAATCCTTACATATGAAAGAGTCCAAGTCCATTTTCGATTATTTTTCAAGAATTCTCGCTGTTTCAAATCAACTAAAAAGAAATGGTGAGAAGTTAGAAGATGTAAGGATTATGGAGAAAATACTACATTCATTGGATCCAAAATTTGAACATTTTGTTGTGACAATTGAAGAAACTAAAGATTTGGAGGCTATGACGATCGAACAACTTCAAGGATCATTGCAAGCTTATGAAGAGAAGCACAAAAAGAAGCAAGAAATAATCGAGAAACTCTTCAAAATTCAACTAAAAGAAAAGGAAGAAAGTCATGGAAATGAGTGAGGCCAACGAGGTCGAGGTAGAGGCCGAGGTCGAGGATAGTTCGGACGTCACAATAGTGGACGGGGTTCAAGATTCATCAACAATAGTTACGAGAAAGGAGAAAGTTCAACAAAAGGACGTGGAAGAGGATATTCAAACACAAGGTATGATAAATCTCAAACTCGATGCTATAACTGTCAGAAGTTTGGCCACTACGCTTCAGAATGTAGATTTTTCAAGAATAGAATCGAGGAGGAAACCAATTATGTGGAGGAGAAGGATGAGAAGTTTGAAACAGTGCTGCTAGCACGTAGAGGCAATGAAGGAAGCCAAGAAAACACATGGTACCTTGACACCGGCGCAAGCAACCATATGTGCGGAAAAAGAAGCATGTTCGTGGATCTTGATGAATCAGTAAGTGGCAATGTCTCGTTTGGTGACGAGTCCAAGATTCCAGTGAAAGGCAAAGGTAAGATCTTAATACGCATGAAAGATGGAAAACATGAATTTATCTCAAATGTCTACTATGTCCTAAATATGAAGAACAATATTTTGAGTTTGGGACAACTTTTAGAAAAATGGCTATGATATTCATATGAAAGATTCCAGTCTCTCCATTAGAGATGGGAAAAACAATCTCATAACCAAGGTACCGATGTCAAGAAATAGGATGTTCCTATTGAATATCCAAAATGATGTAGCAAGATGTCTCAAAGCTTGCTACAATGATGAATCTTGGCTTTGGCATCTTCGATTTGGGCACTTAAACTTTGGAGGCTTAAGTTTGCTATCGAAGCAAAAGATGGTGAGAGGCCTACCCTCTATCAGCCACCTCGATCAACTTTGAGAAGGATGTTTACTTGGAAAACAATTCAGAATGAGTTTTCCAAAGGAGTCAAACTCAAGAGCTAAGAAGCCGCTCGAGCTCATACATGCTGACGTTTGTGGGCCAATTAAGCCAAGCTCACTTGGTAAAAATAATTACTTTCTCCTTTTCATTGATGACTTTTCAAGAAAAACATGGGTCTATTTCTTGAAACAGAAATCAGAAGTTTTCACTGCCTTCAAGAAGTTCAAAGCTGAAGTAGAGAAAGAAAGTGGTCGGAAGATCAAAGCCATGAGGACTGATCGAGGTGGAGAATTCACTTCTAAAGAGTTCCGAGAGTTCTGTGAAGAGAATGGAATCATACGACCCTTGACGGTTCCAAGATCCCCCCAACAAAACGGTGTGGCAGAAAGAAAAAATAGAACAATCCTTGATATGACTCGAAGCATGCTCAAAAGCAAGAACCTTCCAAAAGAATTTTGGGCAGAAGCTGTGGCGTGTGCAGTCTATCTATCCAATCGATCTCCAACAAGAAGTGTGTTAGGAAAGACACCACAAGAAGCATGGAGTGGAAGAAAGCCTGGTATCTCACACTTGAGAGTCTTCAGAAGCGTAGCCCATGTCTATATCCCAGACGAGAAAAGAGCTAAACTTGATGACAAGAGTGAGAGATTCGTCTTCATCGGTTATGATTCAAGCTCAAAAGGCTACAAGTTGTATAACCCAAACAACAACAAGACTAAAGTTAGCAGAGATGTCATCTTTGATGAAGAAGGACAATAGGACTTTGGAGCTCGTGAAAAGGAATACAATTTCTTTCCTCAGTTTGAAGAAGAACAAACATCTAGAGAAACTCAACAAGAGAGCTCCTCACCAACATTAACCACTTCGGAAGACATTGGGAGTGAAAGGATTGTGACGCATTATAGAAGTCTTCAAGATCTCTTTGATAAAACTGAGGCCTTACCACCACGAAACCTTCAAGACTTTTATGAGGAAATTGAGAGAATGGACAACATCACCATATTCTGTCTCTTTGCAAATTGTGAACCCGTGAACTTTGAAGAAGTTGCGCAAGATAAAAGATGGAGAGATGCTATGGATGAAGAAATTAAAGCTATCGAGAAGAACGACACGTGGAAACTCGTCTCCCTTCCAAAAGGGCATAAGGCTATTGGTGTCAAGTGGGTGTACAAGACAAAGAAGAATGCCAAGGGAGAAATTGAAAGATATAAGACAAGACTAGTCGCAAAAGGCTATAGTCAAAAGGCTGGGATCGATTATGATGAGGTGTTTGTTCCGGTTGCCCGTCTAGAGACCATAAGACTTATAATATCTTTAGCAGCTCAACACAAGTAGAGAATTCACCAGATGGATGTGAAGTCAGCCTTTTGAATGGAGTCCTCGAGGAAGAAGTGTACATCGAGCAACCTTTGGGATACAAGGTGAAAGGACAACAAGACAAAGTTCTCAAGTTGAAGAAGACACTTTGTGGGTTGAAGCAAGCGCCAAGAGCATGGAACAGTCGGATTGATAAGTACTTCCAAGAAAACGGGTTCACCAAATGCCCACATGAGCACGCTCTTTATGTCAAAATTAAAGAAGGAGACATTTTGATAGTGTGCTTATATGTGGATGATCTGATCTTCACTGGCAACAACCCAAGACTATTTGAAGAGTTCAAGAAGATAATAACCAATGAATTTGATATGACAGATATCAGACAAATGACATACTACTACCTTGGCATCAAAGTTAAGCAAAATGAGATGGAATTTTCATCTCACAAGAATCATACCCAAAAGATATCCTCAAGAAGTTCAACATGAACAATTGCAAGCCAATAAGTACACCAATGGATTGTAGAGTCAAGTTGTCAAAGCAAGAAGATGGAGAAAGAGTAGATCCAACATTCTTCAAGAGCTTGGTTGGAAGCTTACGGTACTTGACATGCACAAGGCCTGACATTCTCTATGCAGTTGGAGTCGTGAGTCGATACATGGAGAATCCAACATCCTCTAACTTGAAGGTTGTAAAGAGAATTCTACGCTACTTTAAAGGTACTGTTAACTTTGGCTTATACTATTCTTTTTCTAATGATTACAAGCTCGTCGGATATAACGACAGCGATTGGGGAGGAGATATAGATGATCGAAAGAGCACCACTGGGTTTGTGTTCTACTTGGGAGACACTGCTTTTACTTGGATGTCAAAGAAGCAACCAATTGTCACTCTTTCTACGTGTGAAGTTGAGTATGTAGCTGCTACATTGTGTGTTTGCCATGCAATTTGGCTTCGAACTTTATTAAAGGAACTAGACATGCCACAAGGGGAGCCAACAAGGATAGGCGTGGATAACAAGTCAGCAATAGCTTTGGCCAAAAACCCAGTCTACCATGATCGAAGTAAACATATTGATACACGTTATCATTATATTAGAGAATGCATCATGAGAAAGGATGTACAAGTGGAGTACGTAAGAACTCAAGATCAAGTTGCCGATATCTTCACCAAGCCACTAAAGCAAGAAGACTTTATCAAGTTGAGAAATTTGATCGGAATGACAAAATCAAGTTTAAGGGGGGCTGTTGAAAATTAAACTTGATTTTGACCCATTTGGTATTTGGGCCTTAATTGTCTAAATAAGAGTCCATATTCTAGAAAGAAGTTCTAAATAATTCTACTTTAGAAATCCTAGTAGTTTATTGAAAAATCTAGAATCTAGTATTAACTTGATATTTGTATGGAGATCTCTATAAGATAATTTGAAACCATTAGATTAAAATGTGTTGGCACAATCTTAGCCATTGGTTAAGGAGGTGCCACTAGTATAAATAGAGTCATGGTTATGAGTTTGTATCAAGCCAAAAAATACAAAGCATTCTCTCCTTAAGAAAGAATAGCCTTCTCTAAAGTATTCTCTCCTCTTCCCTTCCCCTCAAAATTTCCTAAAATCCCTTCTCATTTCCAACAAAGAGTATAATTTATCCAAATAAATTACAAGAAAAAGGAAAACTAAATCCTTGATCTCGATGGCTGTGTAGCTCGGACAAAGGAAAAATCGACAAACAATTGATGGAGATAGCCTTTACATAAATACATTTCGCAATTCTTGAATTTACACCTGGACACTAGTTCCTACGGTTTTAGTGACAAAAATCATGGAAAGAAATTTTAGAGACAGAGACAACCATAAACTCACCATATTGAGTGTAATATAGATTGCAGCAGAAACTGATAGTGATTGGGAATATTCTTGCCTTTGCTTTCTCCTGGGACTGGGAGAACCAGAGAAGTGTTTTTTCTTTTTTCTTTTTTTAATTTCTCCAGGAATATTAACACAATCTCATATCGTGGGTCTCACAGAAAACAGTAAAATTCACAAAATCATGATTATGATTGATGCCATGTAATTTAAGACAACTTCTTACTCTGAGAAGAAATAAGAACATATCTAGTGATTGAAATAAGAGATTCTAACTTGACTTGTAGCAGTTTAGGCTGTAAAGTTGTTTATGACTTAACAGTGTCTATTGAACCATTGTCAATTTGTCATCACAATGGATCATCACGGCAACAAGGTTTGTTTGTAAGATTTGGGAAAGCAAGAGCTACTGTAACTGGGATCCACTAGCTCTCTAAGCTGTCATTATATCAATTCTGGCCTCTGCAAAGAGGCCATGATTGAGTCTACGTTGTCAAAATTTAGCAATTGATTTTGATTCTTTACACTTGATGATGCATGTAGGGTAGGAACCATATCTATGCTATATGCATTCTTTCTAAGAAAACTTTGATTAGCCACGTCTCTGCTATCAATTATTTTTCGTAAATTTCTTCAAAATTTGACCACTTGGGGTCTCTTTATTCTCCTTGCCTCTCCTTTCTAATTCTCTACTGTTTTTTAAGTTTTGTGGTAAAAATATTTTCGTTTGGGTAGGGATTTCTGCTTGGCTTAAATGCTTTTGGTGTCATCGTGACTCGTGAGCATGCACATTGGAAATGAAATATACGGATACCATGATCCCGGTTATGTATTATATGTGGAAAAGACAGATCCATTATTGCATTAGTGAATAACAGAGAAGAATGCTGCACAATGGGAAAAGAGACACAGGAATTTCATCATCAGATTCAGACCTAATGCCATCTGTTAAGAGTATCAAACACACAGATAATATCAGACAAAAGGCACCTTCTTGTAGTGGGATGCAAAAAAATGAAGTGCTTTTTGAAATTTAATCATCTTATAGATTCTCTTTCTCCACTTTGTCTTATCAGCATATTTTCTCCATCATTGTTTCACAACTAGGATAACTGGTCATTTGATTCATTTCCCATCGCCAGGAAAGGAATCTCATTAAGGTACATGTAAAAGGATATATGAAGGACATTTTGCCATTTCGAGGTACAACAGTTTTCTGGCTGAATATCACAGTCGGGAGATATAGAAGCCAAGTGTTGGATTATTGGTTCAGTTTCCTTTCCCTCGCTCCTGGATTTTAACTGTTTGGCTCATGCTCACAAGGACAGCCAATTCAGAATGCATAATTGTGATTCCATAATGTCAACAGCTTCGGCAAAATAGGAAGAGCATTATGTACCAAAAAAGAAAAAAGAATAAAAAAAGCAAGAGTGTTGGAAGTGCAACCATGTCAAAATCAATACAAGTATACTAAAATCAACATATCAAAATTTTAAGAGCAACCATCTGAATTTAGATGGGGTCACTTGTATAATTCGTGGATACTAAGTAAGTAACATGTAGGAAAGGCCATTGTAAAGCTACTTGAGATTGAACCTATAATAAACTAAAAAGTATTGTGCCTATGTCCATCATTCCTAGCAGCATTAAATATATTTGCTTTTTATTGAAGTTTTAATTACTGTAATTGCAAGATCAAAATTAATCAATCTTATTTGATGACATTCTCTCATGAAAAGTGATCTCGACCAATCCTGCTTATAACCAGGCGAATTAAACACTTTTTACAATTTTTAATGGAGTCACGAACGTGGCGCTGATTGTGACCTTTATTGATACAGACATGCAGTTTACTATTTACAAATGAATCTTGGAGTCGACATTGAGGGGATTATGCTCAGATCTCTTTGTGATGAGAGAATTTGTCGCATCTATTCTTCCACTCTCAAGATTTGTTGTCTTTAATCAAGGTACTTTTTCGTCGTTTATGTAATTGTTGTTTAATAATTACACTTCAGGAAAGCAGGTTTCTAAATTTGAATTTCTGAACTAACAATCCGCTGTTGACAACAAAAGAGTTCTTTTTTCTTCATACAATTAATTTAAAAAAGATGAACAAAAACACCATAACAAAATCTTTGCTTTCCTGATGATATAAAACATCATTGTTCATTGTTGATATAAAACAAAGTAATTTACTTGCTGTGTGGATCCTATCATGTTACATTATTAGTTCTGATGGAGAGAGAAAGAGACTGAATAAAACATTTAAAAGTTTGATATAAAAAAAATATTTGTCTTTCTTTCTTCAACCGTTCAGGTTACGTAACATAAGACAATGCAAAATCCATCTTCGACATGATAAATGCATATGAAAACTAGAGTTTTTTTAACTTAAAAAAAAGAAGATTAATTTATTCAGGGCATTAAAATTAAGTAAGCACCAGGTCACCCTACTTAAAAGTAAATTAGATGTGAAATAGACAATTAGACAACGAAAAAGGAGGTGAAGAGAGATGACACGAACAAGGTGAAAAAGGAAATTTGCTATTTCATTAAAACATTAATTTGTTTCCTGAGTTTCTCACTTTGTCCAGTAGGCAGGCAACATAATCCTCTTTTCTATGTTATAATCATGACCATTTCTACTTTCTTATTTTCCCATGTGGAAGCACTTTTGACTTTAACAGAGGAAGATCTGCTGTTGCTGGTGAGATATCAACTACCCTAACCCTAGGGACCAGAGAGCTTTAATTGAAAGGTAGTTTTCACGTAGCATTTCTTTAGGCTTTATGGGGTGTAATTCTTGGAGAAAGTTTTTCTCTTCCCATGTCTTAACCATGTCGGATACTGTTAACCTTTGCGGAAAGGCTAGATCACATTTGTTTGCCGTACAATTTTTGTTTCTCTTGTTTGCAAGCTACAAAGTCTCTTTTTAAAGTGAATGCAATCAATATAGCAACATAATCATTTGAGTCATGTATTTCAAAATTGCAATCTAACCAACATAATTTTTGTTTAACTTGCAAAAGAGCATGTAAATTTGTGTAACTTTGGTTTTACAAGTATTGCGGGAGTGCTTGGTTTAAGCCAGTTTAAATATGCCAAAAACTAGACCTGGCTTACCTTAAAGTGGAGGACATGACCATGCCAGCATAGTTTCGTGGTTCCAAATTGTGTAATCATAATTACATTAGAATATTTTTATTGATAAGCCATAATATGGTGTATCTAATATAATATGCAGATTTTGCTCTTCGTCTCATTATTTTCTATACCAAACTACATTAAATAAATGACAATAGAAGATCTCAAAGTTTTATTCAAGATAACTTTGCACACTCATTAGAATATCAAATTGTCATATTGAGTGGAAATTCTCTCACAGAACAGAATATAATAGTATTGATATCTAGTTTTCCAGTTGCTTCACAAAAGATTCTCATTGACTCCAGAGATATATTTTAAATAAACAACTGATATATACCATCTGCTTTCTGATCCAGCAGGATAAAGAAAAAGCATCATTTTACCAAAAAAGAAAAAAAAGGAAAAGCATCACTTATCAAATACTATCTTGTTTCGAATGTTTTCTTTTTCCCTTTCCCCTCTGCCCAAAACAGGTAGAGAATACTGCCCTTTGGATAGTAAGACGTTTCTTTCTCTTGAAGTCACCTTCTTCTTAATATTCTGGTTTCTTATCTTTGAATAGTAATGTTGCTTTTCTTCAAAGCAAGAATCACATTCTTTTCTCCTGCAAATTTTCCTTTCCTGGGTTTCATCTGAAAGGCTTCTTCAAGGCCTCAACACCATAGCCTAGCTTGCAAATCAATTGACTATCGACCAGGAAAATTGAAAATTAAGAAGAAAAAAGACCATAAATTAATGCATAAAAAAAGGATTAGTCGGATGACATTGCTTCCATTTTTCAACATATTTTTCATTATTTTAAAAAATTCTTTCATTTTCTCTCAAGTACTTTTTCTCTTGCTATGGCTGTGCATATCCAAATTGTATATAGTATCTACCTATGACTGCACATGTCCAAAAGCTTCTTCCTTCCTTCTACTATTTCATCAAAGAAATCATCAAGTTGCCCTGTTATGGTCTCGACCCCACATCTCAACAACCCAAAGCAACTCTTCAAGTTGTCAACTTTTTCTTGTATCTCGTCTTGTGCTTCATAACCTACTATTCTCTCCAACTCCACTTTTAATTCCTCCATGGCATTCTTTGCTTGTTGGAATTCAAACAGCAAAATCCCTGGCTGCCCACCAATTTGGTCTATCTCCTCTGTCACTTTCTGCTGTAATATTGTCATTGAAACCATGAAGCCAGATCCAAAAAACATGTGCCCTTCGTACCCTTCTTGGTGAAAGCAAGAGGAAGACCAACAATAAGCAAGCCCGCAAAGCAAGATCAACAGAAGCAATGAGCTAACACTTCTCATTGCATAAAGAACACCTCGGAAGCCACTGAACCCATTTAATTTTGATTCCATGGAGATGTTCTGGTTCAGACATTGAGACAATGGCTGAATCCTTGTTTCCATTAAGCTTTTGTTTTCCTCTTCCAATCCTAGAATCTCCCTTTGACAAACATTTATTGCTCGAATAACCTGTATGTAAGTGTATTAGACCCATTAAATAACTTCATTGAGTTTTCTAAAACAATAAGCTTTTGACATAAGAATGGAACAGAATATGATTGCCCATTTCTCAAAATCAAGTATTTGATTAAGACGTGTGTATGTATATACCAACCTGACGTGAAAGCTCTGGAGTCAAGTGATGGTAGCCATCCACTGAGGAAGCTATATTAGAGCCAGCTGAGTAATAGTTCTCCATTCCAGAAATAGCAGATTTGAGTACATGACAGGCATCCCAAAGCCTTGAGCTTTCGTCCATGTATTCATCCAGCCATTTCCCTCCAACTGGCAAGCGAAGCTTTCGGACCAAAGTGGTTAATTGGGAATGGAAGGATTGGAGAGATGAGATCACCTCTGAAAGGAATTGGATTGACATGAAGTTGTGGGAGAGGAAGGATTGGTGAAGCTCATTGAGTCCTTGGGTAAGGAAGTTGTAGAAGCCATTGACAGAAGAGTTAGTGCATGAAGAACCCATCATGGAAGGTAGGAAAAAGAGGGTGTGTGGTTGAGGGAAAGTTGATGGAGATTGATGGGTTTATATAATTGGAAGATTAAGGAAAAAGAGCTGCAGCTATCAAAGAAGTGGGTAGCTTAGGAGCTCAGGTTTCTATGGTGAAGGGTCCTGTTGGGTGCAATTATGGGTGTTTCCTATAGAGTGGAGGGGATGATTGGGAATCTGCTGTTTTTATTGTGAAACGGGCTGCTAATATAGAGAGAGGAAAGACAGAACAAAAAAAAAAGTAAAAGTCTTAAAAAAGATATATATAGAGATCATAGAGCACAAAAATATGCAACATGAAAACTACATGGAGTTTTTCTTTCCAATTTCTCTGACAACTTTTTTTTTCTTTGTTATTCCTTCAAGGACTCAGTATAAGTGGTAGAAAGGAATATTAACAATCTTGAAGCTCTTTATATACGATATGTTGGATTATGTTTCCTGGGTGTAAAAGTAAGACTACTTTGACTAAGATTCTACTTCTCATTCTTCCATTTTGATTTGGTTCCCTTTTGGATTGAGTGCTTCCCTTTGGCTTCTTTTTATCTTCTCTTTCTTCCCCATGTTTTAACTTCTCCCGCACTGCACCTTTTTGGTTTTGTATTCTTAAAAGAAATTTGTACGTAGTCCATTTTGGTTCTTTTGAAAAGAGAAGTGAATGATAGGGTTCTGTGTACTGAGTATTTTACACGTTACAATGCAGATTCTTCTTTCTCCTTTAGGGCCCAACATTCTATTCTGGGCATTAAATTAAAGCACCCTCGTTTGCAAGAAATGTTATATATATATACCGCCCAGACATGTTCAACGATTCTAGATAGCACACATGGACATACATATATAGTGAGAGAAATAATTTATTGTGAGAGTAAGAAGAGTAAATTTTGATTATTGAATTATTCATGTATGATTAAGATTAAAATATAAAGTCATGTGACATTTTTAAATGATCATGTGACCTTTAACGAACTTTTAATCTTAACTATTTATGTAAGATTTAAGGGTCAAAATTAACTCATTTTATATCTCATAATAAAAAAGTGCTCTCACTTAATAGACTATATATATATATATATTATTTATTTATGATGAGTCCTTTTGATATGTACCCTCCTCTGCACACACTAAAGGCTTCAGTGAGACAATTATGTTTGTTACTGAGCTAATTGCAAAATCTGCCAGCTGGAAGCTGATAATCTTCACTTTATTTGGGGCGAGCAAATCAATTATATTCACCAAACTGAAGGTAAAACTTTTACCTTACTATACTGACTAATGTGCTTGCTTAATGAAAAATCCATGGTTATATTAATGCTAAGGTTCATCATCTAAAAAAAAAATGGTAACCAAATCAACTTTCTTACCCTTTCTTACAATTGAGTTCGCAGTGTTCTTGCTATTGACGTTCATACCGTCATTAACACAGTTGAATCTTCTCTGATAGTTTTTTGTGGGTTTATTTTCACCAAATCATTGTAGAAATTAAGAACAACTTGAATATAAAAGAAAGGACAATGCACCAAAGCAAAATTAAACTAAGCTATCTTGAAAGGACAACACTTAAATCGCTCTTTTCCACTGTTAGCTGATTTTAAGGGCAAATGCAACCTTTCCAGGAAACCATATCAAATATTCATAGATATTGGTCCTGCATTATAAAAACTTCCCTCCCTTTTAATAATATAGTCTTTATTAAGAGTATCCAAATTAAATATATTATTAGTCCTGATATCAACTCATATCATTATTCGAAGTATGGTTCGGTGGCGGAACTTCACTATAAATTTTAGAAGAGGTGAATGATAAGATCTAAATAAATAAATAAATAAATAAAAATTTGTTCGAATGAGAAGTCAAAGCCAATTTAACACATTCAACAGTAATACATAATTATAAAAGTCATGAAAGTATATTTTTTCATTCTTGTTTTAATAACCTTTTAAAGTTTTGTATGTACCTAACCATATATTCCAAACATAGAAAGTCTTTCTTTATCTTTTGAAAACAATAAATAAATTGTTAATTTCGTATTAATTATAGTCACCATAAAAGAAACTATTAGTATGAAAGTACTTAGGACATCATTTTTTAAGGTTCTAACTTTGATTTTTTTTTTTAAGCTGGTTTGGGTTCAAGACTAAAAAAATAAGTGTATAAAATTAGACAAAAGGTTTTGATAGAATAACTAACTCAAAGGGAAAGTAATATTATTAACTTCAAAATAAAGGAGCAGCATAAATTTGGAGCAGTAATGATATAATTTAGCACAAGTTTCATATATGTTAAAAAAAGTGTAAACACTCATTTTAGTCCTTCAAATATATATGCGACATCACATTAGTCTTCCAGTTATCAATGACATCTAATTGGTCATTTAATAATAATTAATAACATTATTTTCGTTGTTCAATGACTAATTTGATTTTATTTTAAAAATCAATTTGATGGCAAAATTATGACATTTAATGACTAATTTAATGTAACATATATCTTTCGAGGAACAAATTAGTATATTTATAAATGAATCACCAATGTGATATTGTCTATATCTTTAAAAAATCAAAATAAATGTTTATTAAAAAAAATTATTAGGGGGCAGCTCTCAATAGTTCCTCCCCTTGTATAGTGGTATGTTTAGATCTCCCTAATTGATTGATTTGACATAAAAAGACCATTTTATTTTATTTAGGATTTCTCTAACAACATTCATCTCTGGATTTGTTAATGTCTTGACATGTCTCATGGCTTCGAATCAGAAAATGATTTGCATATATCAATATCATCATATATGAGATAATTCTACAATAATCAAATAAAGTACATCTAAAGAATAATGTGTCAAATTCAAGAAGTCATGGTTATTATTGTTAGGAAATGAGGATTAGCTATTGGACAGAAAATTCTTGTTTTTCTTTTTCTTAACAGCATGACAAGAAATTATCTCTTTTTAATTAGTAATAAAACTTAGACCTCATATTACCAAAAAAAAACCTTAGAACTCTATTATTAGGTTCTTATTTTGTAACTTACTTTTCGTACATAGAATAGTCCCAATTTTGTGAAACTTGTGAATACTCTATACAATAGGAAATGATTCCTTTTTGGAATCAAAAGTCAAAACCATGAATCATAAACGATAAAGGCAATTTAAAATTCTTTACAACCAGGCCACTTTTTTATTTGGTAATACAACCAAACCCCTTCTTTATGTCTACAGGAAGAAGGCAAAAAGAAGACCAACACAGAAAAAAGAAACACAATTCTATTGTGCAAGACTATTTACAGTTGACATTTTGCATTATATTTGATCATTTGGCTATTCAGCAACAAAAATTTTATCATTATCTCTGATCACATCAATAGAGTCTATTTCTGCTCCTTCTTCATCTGTCACCATTGAATCTTTTGCATCAAACCCAAATTTTTCACCTGTTGTAGAGGATAACATATACAAGTAAAATCATATTAAAGTAATAAGACCTAAAAATTTCTTTCCCAAACAATGTACACAATAATATAGACAACCATTTAACAACAAATGGGTTTGACTACTGGAAATTCAGAATTTCAGTACTGACTTGTGAGAAATTTGAAAATTTACCTGCAATAGTTTTAAGCTCCTGTAGTGAATCAGGCAACCTTATTAGCTTCCCAGCTTCCATGAATCCTTTTTCCTTTCTCACTAGAGGGTGACCTCTATATATGCTTACTCTTGGACAGTTTGGTCCATTAGATCTTCCCCAAATGTGCTCCTGCTCTTGATGTCCTCCCCTTAATACACCCTCACTGGGCATGGCCTCATGTACTGTAATTCGATACCCAATTTCACGCTTCTGCAGCATTTCATTTAAGGTGGTTGCAGAAAAATCATGAGTATGTGCACCATCAACATCTGCTCCATTAATGACAAGCAACTGAACCATGTCCACATGATTTTCTGCCATGGCAATTTGGATTGCTGTTATGCCATGGCGATCTGTGGAGTCTATGTTTATTCCTTGCTTTAAAAGCTCATTCATCACTGTTAAGTCATTTCCTTTTGCTGCTGTACATAGGAGATCGCCTGCTGTGTGTGGATCAGAGAGGGCAGCAAGCTGGTAGAGGATCCGGAATATGGAGTAATGTTTTGCTGCTATAGCATCCCATAATGCAGTGTTACCATTTATGTCTGCCAATAATGGGAATATAAATCACTACATAAATGTGAAATATAATAAAGCAAAAGTCAAGGGAAATATATGTGTAAGAAAGGGTATAGGTATACTATACCTCTTATATGTACGTTGCACGCATGCTTGAGTAAGACTTTTACACACTCTTCATGACCATTAGATGCTGCTAAGTGCTGCATCACAACAAATTGTTAGTTTTGACAAATAATTACTGTTAATCCCTTACTAATTTTAAAGTTTTTATGATCAAAACTATAGTAAAGGAAGGAATTAATCAATCTAAAAGGTTAAGCTATTAAATAAAGGTCCATGATTGATCTTTTTTTTTAATATCCCTGACATCTATACCAGAGATGCAAGATCAATTTTAAAATGTGTGAAAATTTAATTTAATTTTTATAAATATAAAAAAGAATAAATGAGGGCATGAATATTAGACACGAACATACCAATGGGGTTTTCCCTTTGGAGTCTCCAATGTCAGGATCCAAACCTGCTTTTAGAAGCTCTTCAAGAAAAGCAGCATTGCCTGTGCAGGCCACAGTTAGCAAGTTCACTGCCATGTTGGGGTCCTCTTCTTCCGCACCCTCCACCATTAAATCTCTGATACTCAGATCCTTAAGCTGCTTGAAATGCTGCATTTGCATCACATGTACTGAGTTTTAGAATTAAAACCATAAGCATGATGACCAGTAACCCACAAGCCAAGGTACCCCACCTGAAGGAAATTTTTGAGTATTTGTATGTTATCTTCTTTTTTAATCTGCATTGCTTCTATAAGAATATTGGTTTTCAGCCTCAGGAGCTGTGTGAGAGTCTTGGTTCTATAGGTAAAGCTCTGAGGTCTACAACAAAGTGCACCAACTTCTCCAAACATGTCCGCTGTTTGTAGAGTCCCTAAAATTTTCTCTTTCTCCATTACACAATCGATGATCTCCACTTCTCCAGACACTATAATGTAAACATCATCTGGTGCTTCATTTTGCATGATAACATCCTCTCTAGGAGGTATGTATTCTGCCTTCATTTTTGCAACCTGTAAATGAACAGTTTGTCCCATCAGTTTACTCATACAATCATTGACTTATGTCGAGCATTTTTAGAATCAAAGTGTAGTTTCATACCAAGGACAAAAGAATTTCTTTTGAGACGCCTTTGAAAAGATAGACTTTCTCTGCAGTTGCAAAAAACAAATGCTGGCAGATGCTTTTGCAAATCGACTTTGGTAGCTGTTCAATAAGCTGATGCTGATTCAAGCTCTCAGCCTTAAATCTTAAACACATATAAGCCAAGATCTGCTCTCTTAACCTTGGAGGCAACCGATTTCGGCACACAAAATTTGATGCTGCTTCAATGCTATTTCTCTGCACCAATCATGCATAGAAAATGGCATCAAGTTCTTTATATGAGACATTAGTCACAGTTACATATATTTCTTGCGGAAGTCCAAGACCCCTACATAGATGCCCTTCCAAATTAAGAAAAGAATTAGGATAACAAAATCTCCAATTCTAGCTAAACAAGACCTATATAAATTACTAATAGAGTAATAGTATATGAGCTTAAGTTTATGTCTCCTAGGAGAACCCAAGAAAAGAAGCAGCAAAAAAGTAACACAAACATGAAGCAATACTTACAAATTCCATGGTACGGCGAGTTCCTTCAACAACAAGATTTGTCATGTTACCAATCAAGTAAGCAGTTAGGCCAAGGTTGAATAGCATGTAGAAAATAATGAAGATCATTTCCATGGTGTTCACAGCATGGAGGTCGCCATAACCTACAGTCGTCATGGTGGTAATGGACCAGTACATGGCTGAAATGTATCTGATCCGAAGGCTTGTCTCTCGGAACTTTGGGTTCACTGCTCCAATCCATGTCTTTCCTTGGTGGGGGTAGCGATCAGCTAGCATGTAATAGAGGCACCCAGCACAATGAACTGAAAAAAGTGTTACCTACACCAAAATTTTACAGAATTGTTTTCATATACTCTCTTTCAAAAATTAAAAGCTGTGAATTATTTAGTCAAAACTACGGATACATTTACTTTCTTCTCCTGTCTGAATGTTTAAATCTATTTTTTTATAATATTTACAGAAAAAAATTAAGACATGATATTTAATGTGTTGTACTTTTGCAATGATTTTCTGTCTCAAAATTTAGCTTTACACATTCACAGTTTAAGTAAGATTACTTTTTATTTACAATTAAGGAATGAATGGTAAGATTATTTTGTTGTAGAAAGTGTAACTATTCTATTACGAAAAGTGGTTATAATTTTGAATAACATTTTTTTATAATAAAAATAGCCAAATAGGACTGAAGTGAAATATCACATACAGAGAGAAGCCTAGCACATCGGACCCAGAAATAGCTGAACCTGATGTCTTTCTCAAGCCTGACAAATAAGTGTAGCTCTATCAATTTTAACATGGTAATTAGACAGCGCAATTATGAAGTGGATTATTATAAAGAGAAAGATGGAAAACCTTGTGAAGTATTGCTTGACCCGTCTAAGTCGCCAAAATCTGAGCATGCCCAACAGAAAGTAAGGGAGACCCACTTTGTGTTTGCCAGTGAACAAATACCCCATTGCTTCATATGGTATAGTTGATGCCACATCCATCAGGAACCACGTTGACAAGTACCTACCACAACATTACTGGTAGTATCATTAGCATCTCATTGGTTTTGTTATTGTTTGTATTATCCTTTCAATTTGTAAATTTTTTTTAATAGTATCATTCAATCATATATTATTATATAATTAAAAAATAACTATTTGAGAAGTTAATTTTTTCAAATTGTAATAATATATGATTAAATAATAATATAAATGATAAAAATTAAACACTCTCCGTTTGAGTCTATCACAATTTTTTTTTGTCACGGGTATATAATCTAAGATAAGGATCTGATTGCTTTCAACTACTGGGCCCACTATTTAAATTGAGCTGCCCAATTTTTACTGTCTAGTACCTACTGATTTATTTTCAAACATTTGGACCCTGGCCCATATTTTGACGAGATGCCCATTATCCTATTTAATGCTACAACAGTAATCATTATTATGCCGAAGACCACTTTTTTGGGTTGAATATTTTTTCTTTTGATCCAGGAGAAGAAAGGAACCGATAAAACTAAGGACAAAGGAATGGGGTCCGCAAAGCATCATAGAGAAAGCATAACTGAATAGCCTGTGGTGAATAATCCAGAATGCATAGTGCAGGGTTTGAATGAGAGCTAGCTTTTTTTTGGGTTGAATATGATTATTCAAAACTGATTATATTGAAAAGTTGGTCTAACACAAATCAAACTTGAGTGGAAATTTACCCGCTCCCAAAGTAGGAATTGGAATTCGGAAGGATATTTTTGTTACGGCAAAAGGAAAGTAGAATCAATCCCTCGTGCTTGGGGGAAAGTATGCATAAGACATTATACCAAAGTCAAGTTCTGGTAAGATAATATCGGATATTATATTGTAAATGAAACTTTTGTTTTTTTTATTATAAAATAATACTTATACATATTTACATCCAAATATTTAAAAATCATAAAATAATAAATTAAACTCTCATAACTTTTTCTAAATGACTTATGCTACACATACACCTAAAAAAAGTTATCCATTATTTTAGGCTTTTGCATGGTAGAATTTTCTAGTTAGCTGAACCTTCTCTAAAATAATTCCCCCCCCCCACCCCCCCCGGGATCTAAAGGGGGAGAACTATATAAATATGACCCAAGAGGTAAACAGAAAAAGAAATTAGCAGGTAGAAGTTGGTTTCTACAGTAGTTAACAAACACTCATAAAAGAAACACACAGAATAATGGACATAGCTCACCAACAAAAAAAAAAGGGAATAATAGACATCAAGCTTTTAAAAATCGAATTGGTCAATAAACTGATTTAAAGTTTAATAATTTAATAATTGTAATTGAATTGTAATTAAATTAGAATATAATTAAATAATTTAAATATATATAAATATATGATATACTAATTAAACAAATAAAAAATTATAAAAAACAACACAAATAATAAAAAATAGTTTACAATTTATTTTTTAAGAGTTCAAAGTAACAGTATTATAATCTATTTTTGTTTAAAAAAATTTCAATTTCAGTTCAAAGAGATATACAATCAATTATACATTCAGTTTCCAAGTTTATATATAATATAAGTTTAAGTATTTCATATAATTTTTTTTAAAAATTGACTTGCATTCAGTTTTTAGATCAAAATGACATCATTTAAATTAGCAAGAATTAAAAAAAAAGCCAGTTGAACCTAATTTAACTGATCCGGATTAACCGATTTTCATGCTAAATGAGTTTTTAAGGTAGACCAAACCAATAGAATAATTGGTTCCTGTTGAATCGGCCGGTCCCGTCCGATTTTCTTATCATTGATGGACATACACAAGTTTTATGAAAAAGTGATTTACCAACCTCACTACAATCTTTTTCGTGTCTCGAACCAGTAGGTGAGTTGTTCGATCAATGTAAGCCACGAAGAATGTCAAAACAATATCGACAGCAAAGAAAAGATCAACAACATTGTCCACATTGTAGATTTTCCCATTTGGAGAAGAGTGCAGGAAAGCAACTTCAAAGGGATACACCCATGCAGAATAAGCTACCAGAAGCACCATAAAACTCTCCCAACACCTGCACATATATGCACCACAAAGCAAATTTTAAAACCCATATATTTGTGAACGCCAATCACACTATTATCGTCATGTTTCTAATTAGTTGAAATCAAATATTTACCTCAAAGGAAGTGCTAAAAAAGAATCAAATCAATTTAAAAGCTTTAATTGTAAAGAGAAAGGACTTAGAATAGCTTTATCTCTAACAATCTTATATCATTAATAAATTGGCTATTGGCCAACACAAACATTGATCAGGCAATTAGGTACCTAGCAGTATTAGGAAGTTCACCAAGAACATATCAACTATACAATAACAAAAACTAATTGCTAAAGCTGGAACTTATGGTTCCAAAATCATGATGTTACTGGTTAGGCAATTGTACCTGTATCTCGAATCAACTGGGGATATGATCCACCCTTTCGAGTCTACTGGATTCTGGTTTGAAACACCCAGCGGTGGAAGAATGAGCTTTGAAACATTTCGGAGATTGAAAGATGGAGACATATAATCTTCTTTAAGATGATGCTGCCCTGAGTGATCATGCTGGTGCTTCCGGTAACTCTTATTCAATCTAGAGACTAAGTGAAGATCATATGAATTGAAATTACTCCCCATTCCACTTCTACAAGACAAACTCTTGGTTGATTTTCAGGAAGAATATGTATGTAGCCCTGAAGAAGGGATGGAGAGAGACTAGAAAGTGAGGGAGAGAAAGAGGTTTTAGAACAGATTCTATGAAAAATATTGGTTAAAGGACAAAAGGCAGGCAGGGCAAGCAAGCCCAATACAAGGAGCAAGAGTTTTTATGGTGATGAATGATGATAATAATGTGGGTATTGGAGAGTAGGTGGTCCTTTCATGTAGCACTAATAGTAGACGTACGTGACCCAGGAAAATGAGGTGTTGATACTTGATAGCAAATAGTTCTAATGCAGCACCTACAGTTGATTAATGTTATGTGAGATAAGATCAATTTGAAGTAGCAATGGTGGGGTATATTCAAGACGGGACTTCGTGTGTGGTGCAGATTCGTGTCCTTTAATTATGCCCATTCCTCCCACTTTTTTTCTTTCTTTTCTTTCTCTCTCATATAATTGCAAATAATTTACTGATGTTACATATTTGGTCGACTGGTTACAATATTGTAAACTTAAATGAAAAAACAACACGCACCAAGTGTATGACCCGCGTCAAATTGTTGTGGTTAGAAAGGTAAAGAATCATGGCCTGCATGTGCATTTAAGAATTTATGGTTTTTCCTTGGCATGATACGTACAAGTAAATAGTGGAAACTTCTTTGTTTTTATTATAGTTTTTTGGGATTGTGAATACAGAAGTTGTGTAGGTAGTATTATTCCGGAAAAAAAAAACGAAGGCTTTTGGTTTGACTTGATTTTTTAATTTTAACGTAGGCATGTAGGAGCTTGGCTTTTTTATATCAATATACTTAAAAAAAATTATTTATCATTTTAACACACTTCTAAAATTATATATCAAAATAATCTCTTTTTTTGTCATGTTAGAAAGTCGGTTTAGCTCAAATCGACTTCCTAACATGTTTTTTTTTTTTTAAATTTAAAATTTGTTAAAACATTGGTTTGGAGAAAATTGACTTCTCAATAAGATTTTAAAAAAAAAATTGAATTTTAACGTTGAGAAGTCGGTTTCTCCCAAACCGACTTCTCAACAGGTTTTTAATTTAAAAAAAAATACGTTAAGATCAACATAGAAAAAAGAATGAGTATTTTGATACATAATTTTAAAAGTGTGGTAAAATGATATATAATTTTTTTTAGGTATATTTATATAAAAAACCCTAGAAGCTTTTGTGTTGGTATGTTGCTGTAAATGGGTTGCTGTCTCTGCATTTAATTATATAATTTCCAACACCTTTTTCGTTTGGTAGTTTGAAATGCCAAGGGCTGGTGCACTAGTGAATGGGATGATAAGATCCAAAAAATGGTAGTGACACATTTCTTAGCGATATAAGATATTAACACACGTTGCATAAGGTTCATTGAATTTGTGCAGGTTATCACATTAACACTTATATGTCATCTAATCTAATGGCTAAGAAAATAGGTATTTTCTTTTATTCCTTTAGCTGCAGATGATTTAGTCACCTCATCCCGCAACTGCGATGAGATTGAAATTGTAATCTTCAAATTAGAAACCCACTTAATCAGCAGTGCCAAATTATGTGTTAACAAGAAGTAGTATCATTTCAGCACATGTAAGACAATAACCATATAATAAACTAAATGATAATTTGTTCAATGCTTGTTCTTCAATAACATAAAAAGAGATAGCCATAATAAACTCACCATGAATGGTAAAATAAAAAACAAGTATCTTCTTATGCAGGACTCGTGTTAGGAAACGTAGGTTTCCTATTCTAATTTTGGGCATCATATTTAATGCATTAGCTATTTAATTAAAGGGCTCAATTTTAAGTTGTCAAATTTTGGTAAGTTCAAAGACTACCAAACTGATATGGGCTTAATAAGCGGATACCGGTATTGACCCATTAGAGGATTATGGGAACTGTAATGGAACAATACGTTAGTTACTGACGATAATGGTTCTCAATATATCAAATCAGAAAATAGTTTCCTTCTTCCCGTTTGGAAGAGAGACGAAAGTCCTATTAAGGAGCTAAGACGATTTGATTAAGGAAGATCACAACCACATCTGTTTGTGTTTGATTGTCAAAGTGATTCTGCAAAAAACGACGATCAATTGTTATAGATCTAGATATTTCTACTATATTTACAAACCCTTGATAATTTGACATGATGTAGATCCTATGTCTTTCAATGTTTTGTTCTAGGATGATTGAATATATAATTATGGCTTTCTATTCAGCATGATTTTTCTAACATCTTGATGTTGCGTTGCATCTACTGCATCATTCTACCCATATAAGCCTGATTGTCCAAAGCATTAAACAAATTAAACCTACCAATAACAAGTAGATTAAGCACTACACAATAGGAATATGATATAGAACGCATTCAAACATATGTAGAGGAAGAAGTAAACCTCTTAAGTATATTGAAGAACAGAAGGAAACATCAGAGTATGTAGGTAAACCAACCTCATGGTTGCCCTCCACAGCTGCACTTCACCATTGTTACATAAAGCCATGGTAAGTTGGTAACATTAGTGGAATACGAAATACGGAGACTTCTGGTACACGTGGTTCACATGATGAGAAACCGAATTTAACATTGTTTTTTTTACATTACTCTAATCTTATATAGAGATTGTCAAACTCTTACACAAATGACTTATAAATGTATAGTCTGTGAGAGGATTTTTAAAATGGAAGTCTCACATTGCTCAAATGATGAAAGTGTGTCTTAATTGAAACATGACTTTTCATGAAAGAATATCTCAATTAGGACATTACTTTTCATGAAAGAGTATCTCAGTTAAGACATGACCTTTTATGAAAGTGTGTTCATAGAGACATGACTTTTCATAAGAGTATGTCTTCAAAAAGATATGACTTTTTATCAAAGTATGTCTTTATAAAGATTTGACTTTTCATCAAAGTGTGCCTTAAATAAGACATGAATTTTGGTGAAAGTATGCTTCTTTGATGAAACTTTGTGTGCTTTTCACAAGGGTTGCATCTCATAGCTTTTTACAAGGGTTGTATTTCATGACTTTTTGCAAGGGTTGCATATTTTCATCATATGCCTCTTGGAGTTCTATAAAAGGAGTTCAATATCAAATCATCCATTGTTTACTTTTATATGCAAAAAAGAAATTAGAGAATTATTCTATAAAATATCATTATTGTTATTTGTTTAGTTTTGGTTGTGCAAGATGAATCAAGTATTCTTTATTCTATCATAGAGAAAATTCATCAGTATATATTTGCATCCAATAATACAAACGGGTGGTGGTGAATTCAACCTTAGGAATATGTTAATACATGCCTTGAAATTTTTGTGCATTTATGGTTTTACAGTAATTTCTCCAACATAGTCCATGCACGAAAAATACTTCCTATGTAACATTTTAATGTAAAAAATATTTTTAATTTTTTTAGTATCGTGGAAGTGGAGTATAAATGAAAAAATAATTAACTAATTATCAATATTCAATAGGAGAAAGACAGAAGAAGCCTGTTCTTCTTAAATGGTCTATGATATGATGTTGAGCATGCAGTTGACAAACACAACCAATCGCGTGGTTCTTTATTTCTGTTTTCTTCCTTTTTTTTTTTTTTTAAAAAAAAAGGATTGCATGAAGAAAAGTTACTCAAAGTATTATTCCTGTAATTTTGATAAGATGACGACCGAATCTAGCAACAATGACAATTGACAAATTTAAAATTCTCCACTTTCTTTGGGACCTTCCTCCAACTTCAAAAAGCATTTAAATGACACATACGCAGCATATTTTATCTGCTCAGATTTTGCCATGCCTATTTGTACCTCACTTCCTAAACTGAAAATAAAGGGGAAAAAATCCTTTAAATCCAGCAGATATTTTACAGTGCATGATATTATATTAATATATTAAAAAAAGTACATTTAATTAAAGTTTGATGAAATTCGTTACATAGTTTTATGAAATTCAAATGGTTAAATTTATAAAGGGGCAAGAGGTTGGGAGATTTGCGTTGTGTGGCAAATAAAGGTGGCAAGCATCCAAATCACATTGCCTTCCGACCAAAACTATACCCTGTGCCTTATATCGCATTCACATCCACATATGAGTTATTATTTTGATAGAAAAAATTAATTGACATAACTTATAATTTCAATAACTGAAAACTATAGGTGAGAGATGGTGTAAAAGATAAGAGCTAGAAAAAATTGATAGAATTAAGCTAGAATTTTGTCTTAATTTTAAAGGTGATTGTTGGATAAGTCAAAATAATAAGACTACTTATTCTTCAAAGAATAAAAAAAAAATTGGAATCGATTTTAATATTCTGACTATTTAATATTTTTTAAAAGATTAATAGCGTGGGTTTTACTCTTGGTCCTACTCTTCGTCAACAAGGATTGGAGTCGGTGAAATGATAAAGACCCGTTATTGAAGATTCTCATATGATAAAAAATAATAATTAATCTTATGAAACTATTTGATTGTATATAAATTTATGTAGAAACTTTTTGATAAGTTACACAACAGGAGGCAACTTTTTCTTTTCTCCATTTTCTAAAACCCTTCGTTCTTTGGTAAAGGCCAGATTCAGATTAAATATAAAAAAATTAAACAAGAATAATTTTGTGATCAAGTGATTAATATTATTTAAAAAGTATATTAGATGTTAATTTTAAAATATTTTGATAGAATACAAATGATATTAAATTAATGTAAATTTTATGAGCACAATGTGCATACAATTCAATAGTATATTTTGTAAGAAATTTATCTTACAAAAAGTTAAAGTTATTTATTGATGTAAATTGATTTTGATTTATATCATGGAGAGTTAGGATGTCAGCGATCGATTAGAGAGGGCGTGCCGACAGCCATCATTACGAAAGTGATTAATTTTTGGTCCATCTCTCTATGGGGGCGAGGGTGTAATTGTAAAGACTAATAGTGTTTAGCTTTTCAATGAAAATAAACTACGTATTTGATTTATGATGATTTCTTTTGTTGGGGACACCCCGTTTCATTGCAAATTGGAAACTTATTTGTCCACAGAAAACCACGCTTTTGGGTGCTGACTAAGGAGCATAATGACCACTATGGTTGTCACTAACTTGATTTGAACAATGGTGTCTTTGTTCCACTCGCGAAATTCAACCTCAAATACAGAATCTCTTTACCACACAAGGTTGTTCACATGATAGTAGTATCAAAAAGATCTCTTGGTATGCCAGTGAGCCAGCAGAAGAAAGAACCAATGCACTTGATTCATTCTCCAAATTGCCCACCAGCTCATAAACTACTCGTATTTTAAAATAAGTATGTTTTCACTAAGACAAAAATCTGAAACAAATATATAATGGCAAATTCTGCCTTCCGTCTGAGCAACCCACTCAAAATCTTGACACTAATCTCATCAACAAGGCACAAGAAAGAGCGGTCCTATCCATCACTCTTTCCACTTATGATGTCAAAAGAATACTCATTAGTATTACACACAACTATACTCTGCCCTGATATCCACTACTAACTTCTTTGAGTGCTCCATTATTTTATACTGCAAGATCGAGGCTTTGCTGAGTAAAGATAGCAGCAGGTTAAAGTAAAGAAAAAATAAGGGCGGAGCCAGTTGCATAGAGTTTCTGTCCTGTTTTCGTGGAAAGCAGAACTGGAAGCTGAAATTATGTTCATGCTGTAACACCTAACTTCTGTGTTAATATGTTCAGAAATGGCCTTTGTAATTCAATGTTAAGTCATCTACATTTCATTACTTCATCTAATTTTATTCATTTGGGATGTCACACTGCTCGGATTTCATCTCCTTTTTCTGGAGCTTTTTTCACCTGCGTGTGCCAGGTTGCCACAAAGGGTTTCAACTGTCAATACCCAATGGTCATTATCATTGTCACAGATTCAGCAAAATCTGAAAAGGTCTGATAAATGTCATACCAAAAAAGAAAAAAAAATTGTAGAGCTAGTGCTAAGTGTGTATTCCTTCAACATACACATCTCACCAACCACTGACACGTTTGCTGCAGCCTTAAACAGAGACCAATGCTGAACTAGTACACATCAAAGGTAAGCTATCAATAATATTATCATCAGATAAACACATAATTTACAATAATCCACACTCATGAAATATGCAACAGCAAACGAAATTCCACCTCTGTAATATTGTCAGATGTTCCTATTCACTAGGTTTCTAGTGCGTTCATACAATATTGAATCAAGGCATTGTCTAAGGATAATCCAGATTATCATTTCGTCTGTGGATAGTCTGGCATCATTAGACTCAAATGAATAACAACAATCTATTTTGTGCCTTATGGAAATAGCATATAACCTGAATTAAACGCTACGATTCAAACTTGCACAATCCAGTAACAAACATGGCAATCTCTACGCGGGAAGAAAAAAAGGACAAAGTCAAAATACAACACCAATTCATCTCTACCTAAAGTTTTACCAAAATGGAAAACAGCTTTTGAAATTTGAATAAAATAATTTCACCAGCGTTGTTCTTAATACTTTATCTAAATGATTCAAACGAAATTTAGTCCTCAAAACTTGTTATAAAGGCAATATGCTTATCATAATTTATAGAAGGGTGAAATAAGGGGGGTGGAAAGAGGAACAAATCAAACTGGAATTCACCCCCCGCCCCCCTAATATCAATTATCTGAATGTGGGAGCATGCACCCATTGCAAGAGAGAGGAATTACCAGCAAATAATGATGCTAAAAGAAAAATACTTGTAATGAGAAATTAAGTTACACTATCACTGTCGTATATTTGGCAAAAATAACAGAATCCTTCCTATTGTATTTAAATGATGTACTCTTGAAAAGAAAAAGGGGGGAGGGGTTGGTTACCAGTATAGGTTTAATGAGATTAGATCTCATGGATAGCTAACTTCGTCCGCAATGATAGCATTGAAGCCAAGATTAAAATTCACTAACATTTCTTTCTAAATAAAATCCTCTTTGTGACCCTGGAATTGGCCAACAGAGAAGGCAAATCTTCATTGCATTTCACTGTTATTATTGTGTTTGGAAAACTGGCATGCCAATATATCAGCCAGGCACTGCTTGATTAGAAAGTTGTCATGATGCTATGTGGTGCCAAACTGCATCAAGGATCACAGATTTTTTAAAGAACTTCAACTTGCACAAAACATTTCTGTCTATCATGTTCACAACTCGTCCTTGGATTCCAAGACCTCATTCAGTAAATCTTCACTAGTCAAATCCTTTGATTGATTAGGGGATTGCATAGGTTCTTGATCATCACCTAAGAGTCGTGCAGTGAATCTTCTCGCCTCCAAATCAAGGTCTGGCCACTCAGATACTATTCGTCTAGCACCCTAAAGGTCAAAGTAGAGACAAGGAGTATACGTAGAAGATAAATAAGCAGTACATGTGTGAGTTTCCCCGAACAAAAAATTTCAAACAGCAAATACTCACCTGAAGTTTGGGTTCTTTCGTCATAGGATTGTTGCACAGATCAATTGTTTTTGCCTTGGATTTTGTAGCATTACCACACCAGGACTCACACCATAGCCATTCTTGTGGCAACGAAAAAATGGGCACAGTATGCTGAGCATAATTAGGAAGATCCTGAACCATTGAGGGCAAATTTCAGTAAAAAAAGGACCCTAATAAAAAAAGCACACTTAAAAGAGAGAGGGATAATGGAAGCTACATAGGAAGTAAATGAAAAGGTGTTCATCTTAATAAGATAATGGGAAATTAAGTAAAAAACCTATAACTCTATTGTACAGTCAGAAAGGACCTGCAAATTTATTCACATAAAAACATCGTTTCATGAAACTCCAGCCTATATAAATAAAAATTTTAGCCCCTTGTATTATACATTTAAGTAATAGGCTTCTTTCAACGATTCTCTGAAATAATTTTCAGATTTCACTCAGTAAAAAGTAAGGGCCTGGTTCCAACTTGCTCAAAAACAAATAAGAATTCCAACAGACCAATTTCTTCAACCCTAAAACTTTCTAACCAGGACATGCTGTACGCCAGTAGTCTTTACTGTTCCCCCCCCCCCCCCCCCCCAAAAAAAAAGAAAAAGTAATGATCACATGATCTTTCTACAAATACGACTTTGGGCAAGAGATATAAACGCACTTACTGGAAGTCTGGAATAATCAAATTCAAAAGGTCTTCAAATAAATTAAACAAACAGTTATAAATATAATCACTCATCAGTCATTACCAAAGATAAAAACTCAGAGAACACAATGTAAAAATGCCCCCATTTTTCCTTTCATGTCTTTTTGTTTGGTTGGTGATTGGGGAAGGGGCTCCATATTCTTTAAGAAAATCATTCCAGGTTATTAAATATATGAACTAGAAGAATTCACTTTGATAACTAATGACAAGGCATCTATATCAGAAGTTATAACTGCTATTCTTGGGCCATTGTTTAACAGCTTACGCTTTTAGGATTGGTGTTTTCTTTAACATGGTATTAGAGCTATGTTGACTAAGTGGTTTAGAGATTGATCCTTACTACCCTCTATCTTATAAAGTTTCACTTTTAAAGTAAATATTTTGTTTCAATCATAGTAGTCAATCCTCGATACTGGCGCGTAGCGGCCGACTCCAAAAACGCTATAACGGGATGGCCGCTACACCGAAAAAAAAATGAAAAAACATATGCAATTATACTATACATCTATAAATGTTTCAAAATATAAAATTAGTCAAAATTAAACACATATTCATCATTAATAATCAAAAGTCATAATTCTATACTCTAGACACACAATCACCATGAACATAAGGCATAATCAACATGTCAATAACCACAAAAGTCATCAAGGAGCATAAGATTTAAAAGAAGAAAATGAAAACACAGCTCCAAATACTAATTAAGTTATGCCTCTAAGGCTTAAAATAACTAAACATTCAAATTCAAAACATAAGTACAAGTTTTTCTTCAATCGGAATCATCATATTCAAGATCTTCTAAGTTCTCTTCCTCCTCATTGTCACTTTCACCACTACTAGACTTGTAGATCTCTTCCTCCTCTTCCATTTCTACATCATTAGCTTCATCTTCCTCTTCATCATGTATAGGCTCCTTTCCCCTAGAGCTAGAAGGCCTTGAAGTAACTTTCTTCTTCAATCTTGTTTGCTGCCTAGTATGTTTTGTAGGCTCACCAGCCCCAATTATATCAGCTACGGCTGCCCAAGTTAAAGTATCATCATCAAAAACCAACTCATCTTCAGCACCTTCTCCATCTCCACCCATTTCTCCTACTAACCATTCATTACTATCGTCAATGTTATTTAAGAGAATGGGATCAATCACATCTCGACTATCAAAACGTTCTTTAAGAGCTTGGTTATATTTAACAAAAACCAAGTCTTGCAACTTTTGATGCTCAAGCTTGCTTCTCTTCTTAGAATGAATCTATTACATAATTTATAAACAAAAATGTTAGTTTCACAATCACTAAATGAAACTATGTAAAGGAAAATCATTAGACTTCTACTTACATGCTCAAAAATACTCCAATTACGCTCACATCCCGACGAACTACAAGTCAAGCTCAACACTTTAATGGCAAATGTTTGCAAACTTGGAGAGGATGAGCCATACATCCTCCACCACTCAGCTGTAATATAATTATAAATTATTTAATTAGCATTAAGTGTCATGTAAGTTGTAACTAAATTTATCATGAAGTGTGTTTTTTCTTACCAGGAGCCATTGTGGTCCTTTGTCTTACTGCTGCCTTCATTCCAAATATACCTCCAGCTCTCTTATATAGTGCTAACTCAGTTGAAATCTTATCTACCTCTTCTTCAGTTGCACTTAGTCTCTCAATGGCCTTATAAAGTCCAGATATCACTTCTTCATCAAATTCAATTCTTGGATTGCTATAAAAGAACTCGGGGTTCAGAAAGTGGCCAGCTGCATGCAATGGATGATGAAGTTGTGATTCCCACCTTCTATCAATGATATAAAAAATATCCTTATACTTATCAACATTTTCATTGAAGGATCTTTGAATAGCTTCCTTAGCCCTACCCATTGCTTCATATATGTAACCCATTGTAGGCTTTTTTTCATTGTCAACAAGCCTAAGAACGTGCATAAGAGGCCCCATAGCTTTAAGAGAATAAACGACTTCGTTCCAAAAAGTAGGCATCAATACAATGTCAGTTGCCCTCTTCCCCTTAGCTTCTTTTGCTATCTTAGAGGTCAACCACTCATCTAAAGTGAACATCTTTCTAAGGTTGTTTTTTTGTTTGTGCAACCTTTGCAATGTAAGGAATGTGGTTGCAAACCTTGTGACTCCATGCCTAACCAATTCCATCTTGTTTGTGTACTTGCTCATTGTATTTAAGGCTAATGAATGGTTATAGATGAAGCCTACAAGAGCAATGCCTCTTTGTATTGTCCTTTTAACCCGAAGTAGCTTTCCAATGTCTTCCAACATCAAGTCCACACAATGTGCAGCACATGGAGTCCAAAAAAGATTCTTCCTCTTCGCTTGTAGTAATTTACCAGCCAAGACATAATTGCTTCCATTATCGGACACCACTTGAACAACGTTCTTTTCTCCAATCTCCACCACAAAGGCATCTAATAACTCAAATATCTCCTCCCCAATCTTCATATATGTAGAGGCATCAACACTCTTCATAAACATAGTCCCAAATGGAGAATTCACCATGAAATTGATCAAGGTCCTATTCTTCTTATCCGTCCATGCATCTGATATAATCGAATATCCAAAATTCACCCGTTCTTCCTCTTGACCCTTCAACATTTCTTTTGTTAGCTCCAATTCCTTTTTAAGGAGTGGAACTCTCATTTCATGATAGCTTGGAACCTTTAGGTGTGGACCATAGTTTCCAATAGCTTCAATCATCAACTTGAAGCTTTTAGTACGCACAACATTAAAAGGAATGAAATTCCTATAAAAACAACGAGCTATGTACTGAACGGTTCTAGCTCTTGCCTCTTTATCACAAGCATCATTTATGCTTTTTTGCCTCTTGGCCTTTCCCAGTTTAATAGTTGCTTCTAGATTTCTAAGAAGAAGCAAATCCTTGGGGCCTTTAACATTTTTAGCTCTCTTGGCAGTAGATGTCGTATCACTTGATGTTGCTAGTTTCTTTCCACTTCGAATATTTAGAATTTCTTGCACCTCTTCTTCCTCATCGTCATTTTCATTCAACCCAGTCATGTATGAATCTTTTTCAGCCTTTTTCTTCTCAGAAGCTTCCTTGATCAACTTCTTAATTTCAGGTGGAATTCTCTTACAAGAATTTACATCTCCTCTCACTCCCATTTGGTGTCTTTTAGCTCTAGTAATCCCACCGGTTGTAACTTTGCCACAAAAATCACAGGTCACACTCTTCCTATTATTGATATCTCTCAAGCTATTCCACTGCCATGCCATATCAATATTTTCTCCGGTTGGTTTTACCAATCCACAATAGGAGGATGATGCTGAGACACTTTGACTAGTTGATTGAGGATAAGTAGATGATGCCATGGCTGTGAAGGGTAATCAAGGATTCAAATTACAGGACTGAAAAAGGAGAAACAGAGAGCTGTGAAGGGAAGAAAGAAAAAAACGCAAGAGAAACAAAGGCACCCAGCACCTCAGTTAAAACAGAGAAAAGGTGCAAAGCTGCCAAAACAGAGAAAGTTGCCGGAAAGGGGTGGGCCTCGCCGAAAATGGGTGCTGCTCGCCGGAAATGGTGGAGGGAGGCAGGGATTGGGCTTCGTCTTCACTGAGGGAAGCTACTGTTTCTCTATTTGTGTGAGGGCTATGTTTCAGGACCCTAAATACTTCAAATAGAACACACAAAACGACGTAGGAGGGCTGCGTTTCAAAGTAGCGGCCACGACGGCCGCGAAAATCATCTGCATCAGCTGCGACGCCAAACCGCTCCGCTACGGGAGCAGCGTCACGGATTTGAGCCGCGACACCACGCTTCGCCGCTATCGCGCGCGAATGATAACTATGGTTTCAATATAAAGCAGTCATTTACCATGCACTGAACTTTCATGTGATGAGGCATATTGGGGATATAAAAACCATTCAACCTAGCTTAACATCTTAATCTTTTAAGTTTAAGTGATTCTTTCACAACTAAATAAATAAACAAGTAAAGAAAAATTATTAACAACCTCTTACCTGATCCAAGTTGGCTAGACTATTTGGATCCTTGCTTAGGGTTTCATAGAAAACTCTAAGATTATCTCCGGCAGCAGTCTCTCGGAACTTCTTCAGATCAACAACATATAAAGCACTGCAAACAGAAATGGAAACAACAATCAGAGGAATGATCTTTCATATACTCCAACTCTTTTTGGCAAGACAATCAAGAAAGTAGTTACTAACCTAATATGGTATGGTCTTCCCCGCAAATGATCCTTCCAGAAACCCTATGACACAAGAATAAGGTGATCAAAGATTTAGCATCCAATTCTGCATCTACATAATTGTGTGGGTGTGATGAAAACCAAGAGTTCATGTACATTGAAATAGAGCAATAAATAATAAATAATATATAAATAAATAAAATTTCAACATTGGCATTTACTTGTCTCCAAAACCGATATCCATCCATCTCCTTATTATTATCACAAAAAGGAGTATATGCCATAGGTTTTCCTTTTAAATCCATGTCATAGAGTTCTCCCATGTCAGCCCTGACAACCTGATCAGCATCCACAAAAATGACCTGCAAATATTGGTAGACTTTAAACACACATTTTTACACTTGGGATTTTTCTTTTTACTTTCACCATCCATGTCACAGTGTGGTGCAGTGTGAAGTGAAACTATGAAATTGATAGTGCAGAGGACAACAAAACAGAAGCATGGAGTTTGATGCAGAAGAAGAAAATCATGATACCTTCTCCAAGGAAAGGGGGAAGATGACATCTAGGAATAAGATTTTATATGCCCAAATTATTCGCTGCTTTTCTTTCTGCTTATGCAACCATGTAGGCCATTTGTATGTGATTAGTTCATATTCAAAACCATACTCCTGGGCCATGCGGGGAATCAGATCCTGTGTGTTAAGACAACAACCAAAATAGTTCAAGAATGTCAAGCAAACTCATTATATTCTACTTTAAAGTTCCAATATATAAATGAATAAAAACAAAAGCATATAACTCAGGTGGATATATAACCTTAAAAGGAGGAGAGAGGTAGTTCTTTATGAACCAGAATTTAACTGGACGATGGGTATTCTTTAAAACACTTAGAATCATAATCTTCAGAAAGCGTTCATATCTGGCAAAGATACATCAACAAAAACAAAGTGAATATTGCATTCATGATGACAGAAATTAAATAACTATAACAACATACAAAAACATAGTCTAGAATTCAAGTATAGAGTTTAATATGCGTCTGGAAGTGTATTTTTGTCTGCAAAATTGCTCTTAGGTAAATCCGTGAAACCACTTACTTGTGTTCAGTAAAAATAGGATAAGTTTGGCCTATGATAATCACTATTCACACACAATAATAATCCCTCATATTTAGTGTCTTTATGCCTCTTATGTGCTTAATTGATTGGAATTGGCTTAGTTTTATAAGTTTGGGTTTCATTGGGCTTAATTGCAAATTGTCAGCATTTCTTGGTTTTTGACACTGACTCTGTATTTTGGTCATATATTGATCTATAGGCATCTAAAAATTGTGAACTTTATATTGTAGGAAAGATAAGATGAAGCTCTACAACCTTCATGAAGAGCTCATAAGCTGATTCGGATGTCTAGTGGGCTGAATTGGGCTTGGAAGTCAAAGATAGGAAGCTGTTGCTGGAACCTGACCCGCGTGAATTGATTGGGTCATTAATTAACATTGGGAGGTCTAATGGTGCTAAAATCGGTGCCAAATGAAAGCTAACACCCAGGGCTTTAACTCTCATGAAGACCTTTTTGCCAAACTACGGCGTTTTAATGGTGTGCTGATCACGTGAAATCAGAGGTCGGTTCAGTTACCCTAATGAGCTTAATTTGGGCATAACTTTCTCATCTTAAGCCCAAATTAAGCAAATTAGGTGGCCTTGGAAAGCTAAGAGGCAGAGGATTAAGATTAACCTAGGGGCAGTCTTGTATTTTCGTTTTTAGAGTCTGTTATTTGGAGGGAAACAGAAGTATACGAGATACACTTTCTGTTTTACCATATTTTGAATTCCCTTTATTTTCTCCTCCTTCTCTCTAGGGTTCTATCTCTCTAGTTCTTTCTCTTCTTCTTCCTCTACAAGCCTCCTTGGACTGCAGCCATGGAAGGCTAAAAATCTGATATCAATTCAAGATACTTCAAGGAATTTCGGTTTGGCTTGAGACTTCGTTCTTCAATTTTCGTTTTGAATGCAATTAGATTTTCTCTTCTCTTCTCTCTTGTTAATTCTGATTTCGTAATGCATGAATGGAGATCTTCATTTGTGTGTTTCGAATTGTGGATTAGGAATGTGATTTTGATTGATTAATCAATGTTTCATCCCTTGTGAAACAGAGACAAAGGGAAGGAGAAGAAATTCCACGAAGGAGCAGAAAACAACAAGGTTATGTCACATGCGATAGATGCCATGATATTTTTTGGTCACACAAGGCATTTTTTTTTCCACCCTTCGTACCTATGACAATTCCATCAATATCTCTAATGATTTTGGATCAAGGAAAACATTGCTTAACTTTTGAAATTCGAAGGACTAAAATGAAACAAAAAAATGTCAAAGGAAAACACTGAAAGCAAAATATAAGGGACAAAAAGTGCCTTTTCACCATAATTAAAAGAAAATTATAAGATCAAGTTAAAACAAGAGAACCACTTACAGGTGGCCAGAAGCAATTGAAAAGATATTAATAGTTTTTCCATGCCGTCCACCCTTTCCTTTCTCCTATTAGGAAAAAACATTCAGTCTGTTACAACTTGGGAAATGATGGAGTAGGTAGATAAGAATAAGATGAAAGAGAAAAAGGCAAGGGGAGGGGAACCAGCGGAAAAGAGCACAAGAAGGTAAAATACTTCAAAATTACCATGTATTTTGCTAACACATATAATTTGTTGGATGAATCAGCAAGACTATATAACAAAGGTCTTTTCATTCAACAACTAAAACCACAGCTATCTCATGCAAATAATTACATAATTTAAAGCATAAAGAATTGAGATAAATGCAACATCAATCAGATCAAAGCTTTTTATAACACAGCACCAAGTTTGATTATAATTTGTAACTTACAAGTCCTTAAACTTAACAAGGTTTTCAAGGAAATCTAATAAGATTCAAATGAATTCATGCAAAAGGGACAGGAGGAAGAAACAGAAAAAACTAAAATAAAACTCACTGGTGAACTGCTTTCGGCTTTTTTAGATAGGTCATTGCTACTAATGAAACCAGAAGCCCATTTTAGTAAGTTGGAATTCCAGCTACTTCCCTACAAAAAAGTCAAAGAAATCTGTGAGGGGTTGCACTAGCTTTTGCTTTTAAGTAATAATGTTTTCTCTTTTTTTTTTTACTTCAAAACAAAAATTTTGAAGAACAATTTTTAAATAAACAAGCACTCACTTTCTTCTTATCTTGTGGATCTTCTTCATCATCAGGAATCAGTAATTTCTCATTCTCCTTGCCCTTTTTCTTTACTACTTCCATATGAACCACTTTACCCCGTAAATCGTTAATAGTAATAAGTTTGGATGATTGTTTATCCTGACTCCCATCATCTTCCTTTAAAATATAGAGCTCAGAACTTCTACCAGGTGCAAGCTGCAAGAACCAAACCCCAGGAGAGACTTTCATTTGCCAATAGCCAAGATTGGCCATCACAAGGGTATCAACTAAATGGGGTATACTTTTGGTTCCAAGAATCAGCTGAAGACCTCGAGGAGGATCGTGATCTTTCTCAGAACAATGACCTGATTAGATGAACAAGTGATAAGAATGACAATAGATTCGAAGACAGTATTACTTAATGATTAATGCTATTATTAAGAGACAATAGTATCATGAAGAATCACCGGCCTATATTTTTCCTAAACAAAATGCAAGTTTACCTGTGAGGACAAGAGCTTCAAGCTCAAAAACTGCTTGCAATGTCCTTGTGTCACCAAGGTTCTCAAGCAGAATGTTATCCAGGTCATGACTGCAGCATGAGAAATCATACTAAAGACTATCAAAATTCACAAAAAGCAGTCATCACACACACACACACAACAAATGTTAAAAAAAATTACAATACCTCCCTCAGGGTATTGCAAAATTACGTATACTTCCCTTCATTTTCAGAAATAACAAAGGGAATACCTTCTATTATCAGAAAAATACACAGCATTCAGTTTATAGTTGGACTAACCAATTTAACTTGATTCATTGTTTTATGTTTCAAAGTCTGTACCTGCCACTAATTATGAATCCAACTCAAGTTTAGATGCACAGCCCTTCCTTTATACCTCTTCACAATTCACACTATTAAAGTTTTGAAAGTGTTGATTCAAATTAATCACATGCTTCTTTATTATCAAGGATAAGGGCATTTGGGATAAAATATAATAACATCAAACAAGAGATTAACATGGTTTAACATGTCTAACAGTGACTTAACGGAAGAGGTTATAGTTATGCAAAAATTTAAAATGAGGGAGGTCAATGTGATTTATTCTGAATAATATACACCTGTCCTTAAACCTTCTCTATGTTCACAAAAGTAGACAGAACATAAAGGTGAACAAGGAATCAGTAAATTAACAGACAATGTTAAGGATAACACATACACAGCAATAACGGGCTCAACAAGCCAAGGCTCGGGAACATCAAGATTCATGGTGAGAGTCTTAGACAGTGGCATGTTAGCGAAAAATGCTTTTGGGCCATTTATTGAAGAGTCAGTGTTGCTAAAATCATCCTGTAAAAGTAAAAAAGAAAAAACCTAAGAAACCAAACATCAAATCTTATTGGGAATTATCTAAGAGCTTAAGTATAAGACATACCATTGTTGGTACTACATATCTGTAGTAGTTCTTCAGAGGAAGATCAGCAAGAGAACTCTGGCATGAAATGAAAAATAGCATTCAATATTGGTTTTATGAAATTTAAAGATTTTGTTGGAGCATTACGTTGGCAGTAAGTTAAAAGAAAATAAAGCTTGTAGAAAATCCCATGTTTCCTTGATATACATTGGCAATACATCTCAAAGTGTCAGGGATCTATAAAAGCCAAATGTAGACTAGTGACAGGAAGTTTGTGTTGCTTATAATTTTTTTTTAAATACAATTACTTATATGTAAACAGCCTAATTTATACATGAGACAAACAATATGAATAATCATTCAAATGAAGCTCCTCCCACATAGTACCTTTACAACAACTGCTTTGATATTCTAAAGGGAGGCCCAGTGCACAAGGCTCCCACCACTGGAGTCGTGGGAGGGTAAGATATATGCAGCCTTGTCCCCATGATTGGAGTCAATACAAAATATTATACTCTTATTTTATATTATATTCTCCAAATTTCATATAATAAACTAGGGGGTTGGAGTTACAAGCCAATAATTACCACAGTAGAATGAATGAGCTACTTCTACAAGCTTATATATGACAATGTGAACGTGTTAAGTAAAATGATAGTATCAGTTCAGATAGAATTTGCAATGCAAAGGCTAACTAAAAAAGGCACAGACATACAACTTAAGCCAAATTAAAGGGGAGTTCATAGTTCAGCCACAAGGACAACACGTTGGCTTTTGTCTTCTCAAATAACAGATGAGAGATACAATTCTCTTTTCATCTTTATTATTATTTTGATTCCAAAGGCCTAAGAAGACTATTAAAGAAGGAACATGTTATGTAACAGAAAACTATAGATATCAACCAACCAATGGATTCAGTACAATCCTCATGCTGGGCTGAATGTATTTCCACAAAACTCGAAGAATTCCAGACAACCTCTGGCTAGTTGGGCTTAAAGGATCAAGAACCGCATCAATATGAATACTAGAATTTTCACTATGTAGAATAATGGCACTGCAGAGAACAAACAATGATATAAAAATATTAATACCATATAACAATACAGTTAAATAAGCAACCTAAACATGAACAAATCTTAAAAAATATGATAAAATAAAGCAAAATTCATGCCCTTGCTTTTCTACCTACCATTCTTTATATCTAGATTGAGTACATAGTAACTAATGAAAATTACCTATATTGATCATTCAGAATCTCAAAACGAGCACTTTCAGAACTCCGCTCCCGCATAGCCATTGAAGATGATAAGGCCATGACAATATCACTAATGAATTTGCTGCATACATGATAATAGGAGTTCATTAGCTGCTTCACCTAATTCTTTTATTGGCATTCTTCAATGATTGAAGCTTCGGAAACAAGTATGGTTGTTGGGGGAGTATAATATCTTTTGATAGGAAAGAAATTCATTAGAGAAGAGAAAGTAGTGTACAGGGGCAGAGGATAAGATATCCTCCTAAAGAAAACACCAAAACACAAAAACAACAAAAGAAAAAGAAATAACACATAAAGCGAACACAGCTCACCAATCTCGTATACCGACACAGAAACATCTCTAAAATAGCCACTACCAAGCACCATAATGAAGCTAAGAACACTTTTTTATCCATTAGAAGTGGTACGGAAAGAAATTATCCTTGAAATTTCTAGCATCTCTCCAACAAAGGCACCAAATCACTGCATACATTGAGCACTGCCAAAGAACCTTGCCTTTGTTACTCCTAGTCCTCTCAAAACCTCTAAAGGGGAAGGGGGGATATGATATTAAACTACAGCTTGAAAATGGAAGGTTTTAGCATTTCAACTTTAATTGTTGAAAATTGGGCATGTCACCCCAAAATGAATCCAGAGGGGTAATTACAGCACATCTGGACATCGAGAAAAAAATTGCAAAAGATAAAAATACATTTTTACACTTTGGTTTGTGGAGGAACCCAACCCAGGTTTGTTATGACCTGGTTCTGCTAATCTGGTTCTGAAATCACCAGAAATGCAAGAACCATGTGATTGCTGATGAATCGGCTTGATTCAGCTAATTCCTAGCATGATTCCTGCTAAATCACAACTCACCCAGCAATATGAATTGTTTAGGGATTGAATTGAATCAAATTTGAATCACATAATTCCGACAACAACACTCTAGTCAATTAAGCTTTACTCTGAAGGCAGTAATGCTTTTATTTAATCCTAGTCAATTTGGCTACAAGAACAACGATTAAATTAAAACGATATATAGAAGGGAAAGTGAAATGATAGAAGCTAAAAGTTCAATTGGTCTCTCTTTGGTGTTCAGCAGATGGATTCTTTCAGGAAGTCCCAATGGTAGATCTGCAGAGGCCTTGTTTCTGACTGGTGGATGGCTTCCTTATTCGTTTTGTCTTAGAATTCCTTATCCTCTCTCATTTTGCATCCCTTCTTTTCTTTCAATAAAAATTTCTCCCGTCCTAAAAAAAAGAAATGATAAATGCTAAGTGCATTTTAATAAGGCTTTCTCAAACCAAATTAAACAAACTCTTAGCCTGGAAAAGCTTTAACTTCAAGCAAAACATCTACACTAGGGACTGCCAGAGTAGTCAATAGCGCCTGTAGCGGTCACTATAGTGGTGAAGTGGTGCAGAACAGAGGCTGGCCGCCACCCAATGCCGGTTGCAGTGTGTTTTACTGTCGTGGGGGATCACGCCGCTTGAGCAGCTGTATCGTGGACAAATAGCAGACATAGCGTCCGCGACAGTGAACAGAGATTGAAATCTTTGTTTTACCCCCACTATGCCCTCCTACTTCCATCGATTGAGGCTGTTCTGGTCTTTCAACCCCCTTTCGCACACTGATACCGAATTTTAGGGTTGCCCACCCCTCTTTCACACAGCTTCGAACCCCACTTGCCCACCCATCTTTCGCACAGACTTCGCACACCACTTGTCCACCCCTATTGCCCACCGATTGAGGTTGCTCTGCTGTTCAAACGAAGCCTGCAGTTTGAACGAAGCTTGCAGGTCGCACGCTGCTCCCTCTGTTTCTGGTCTCCACTGTTTCGGACGCTGCTCGCCCACTCCTTTGTATTTGAGTATGCTTGTTAAACTTATTGTTATTAGTACTTTTAAGCTTTTTTCTTTCTAGTTGACAATGACTAAGATGAATGATGAATGTGTCCTTGAGTTGAGTACTTCTGAGTTTTAAGTATCAATTATGTATGGATTACAAATTTATGAGGTTTTTATATTACATCTGCTATCTTCGGTGTAGCGGCCACTTCGCTATCCTCTATACTGCTATAGCGTTTTTGAAGGTGGCTGCTCCACGCCACGTTCTACCATTGACTACTTTGGGGATTGCAAAGAACACAAATAGACTACATTATGGGAAAGGTATTCCATTTGCTGACATCAACAAATTTCCCTTGATAGGTAAGAGCAGAAGTTGTTGCCTAGTTCAAAACCCTGATCTTAAGACATGAACTTATCCTAGAGACAAACTCTGATGAAGCCTTTAGAAACAGCCCATCAAATTATCCTTAAACTTGCACTCCTTCTAAAATATCATTTCCCTCCTAATGCCAGGATTCACATTATGTTTATGTCTAACTCATCATGTAGTATTTTGCAGACGGAAAAATAACTCATGTGGCCCCAAGAAAGCTGATGTTGATAACCTTCATGTGGTTCAAGCTGGTGGTATGATTGCTTGCATAGCTAAGAAAACAACTGGTGTAATCCATATATACTTGGAAATTTGCACCCTTTTTCAAACCAAGCAAAAACTAAAAAAGGGTGTGCTGGAAGATGATAGATGTATGGAGACATTAAGCAATAACCAAAGGTTCCAAACAGAAAGAGCAAAGATCAAGAAACCTTGTTAGTGTGTCAGGGTCAACACCCTGCCATTTCACTTCTTCAATAATTTCCACGATGTGCTTTGTCCTCTGCTTAAACTCTATCGATTCAAGAAGATGCAAATCAGCACTCAAAAATGTGCCTTCATCAATAGGATAAGTTACCTATAAAACATAAATGTTAAGGTAAGAACACAGGAAGACTGACTCAGAGATTTTATCATTGATGAAAAACTCATCAAATTTAAGGGCAAAAAATGAGATATAAGACAGAATATACTACGAAATATCCAAAGACACTGAGACAATCTTACCCTTCCATTAGTGAAGACAGCATTGACACCAGATTCAAGCCCAAGTACCCTATACAAATTTTTTTCCACCTGATAACAAGAAGCCTAATTTAACACAAACTTTCATGATTACCAAACAAAAAGCATAAAATGAAAAATGTCAGTGAAAGGCTCTGAGATTGAGTCCAGTACTGTGCAAACTTCCATGAAATAAATAAATAAAAGGGAGAAGCTGAGAGGGAAAGTAAGATCAACGGAGAAGAATTTCTATCAGGTACTAGCATCAAATGAAAAAAGGTAAAAGAGGGGCAGGGGAGCATTGCTGGGTCTGACGTGCACCAAAATCAATGTAATTGTTCAAATGGCAAGGCAATCAGAAGTACCTTACTCAAATGCTTTCTCACTTCTTCAACAGATAATTCTGGGAGGGCAGACCTATAGCCCTTAGATGGTAAACCATTAGCCTCGGCAAGCTCGCAGACCTTATCAATAAATGCTTGAGTGCTCTCAACTTCCACGGCTGATGTGAGGATGTATTTCTGCTGATAGTGTGAGCACAGCTGATCCAAGAAGTTTAATACATTCTTCTTATGGCTGCATAAAACCATGCATTCAAACATTTGATATAAAACTGTACTTCCACTTCAAAAAGGAATTTGCAAAACTACAGAATCAAATACTAATCAATCTATTAAAATTCAACCACTCCCATAATTAATAAAACAAACCTATATGAGGATGCAGTGATTTCAAAAACCTTCACAAAAAGGAGGCTAAACAAATCAGTACTCTGATTGGCATTAAACAGAAGACCGACTCGAGCATCTTTGGACCCTTCTATCTGCAGCATAATGTGCAAATAACAAAAACATCAAATATGTTTAAAAGCCTTGAATAAATTGGTCCAACTCATAATAGGCATTAAGAAAAAATAAAATAAAAAGAAAGAACAAGAATATTCAACAGAAATTCATATCAGTATTAACCAGGTAATTTAAGCCTTGGCGAAGTAATTTCATCCCACTCCTTGAAGTGATATCGACAGCAAGAAGATGTGTCACAGACTTCAAATCATCCATTGCTGGGTTGGGTCAAAACAATCCACATGTGAAGACAAAAGAACCCGACTGTAAGAATGACACTATTGATAATAACAAGTCAACAACTTACTTCCAGGAGAATGCAAGTAGCCAATGTCATTCAGTATAGATCCCTCTCCGAAAATAAACATAGAGAGAGATATGAACCTCGGTTTGCTATCAGAAATAATCTACACCAATCAGAAATTGGTTAGTCACATATCATTATTCAAGTTTCCCAGAACTCACAAATTTGTAAAATTCTATACCCGAGGATTATAGCGTTGAATACCAGCTTCTGATAGGAACTTGCCTAATACATCAGTGTGAGATTTTATTTGTCCAAAATACACTTGCTCCTGTATTCTTTGAGTCTCATCACTCAAGGCATTTAAAAGAGCCTCCTGGTAAAATCAATTGCAATAATATAAGTGGCAGAAAGCTTATTATATCGACACTATCATGAAGACACGTCGATTATAGTTAATAAAGAAAATTGGGCAGAACATACTTGAAACTAAAGTAGACCCAGAGTTAAACAACGCAGCATACTACTAAAAAATGGATTTGGATCCTCTAAAGTGCAGAGTGCATTTTAAAGAGTAAAGTGCAAGTGGTTATCCATTGGTGATTAAATCAAGGGAGTTCAAATCCATAGATTGCCATCAGGTTGTTTGTATTTCATAGAATCTAACCCGTTAAATTTTTCATCAATGGTGGTCCACTCAGCACTTTTTCTCTGTAAAATGCACTCTGCACTATAGCAGATCTAACATATACTACTACTACACATGTATGGAGATTTTTTTTGTGGTGGGGTGGGGAAGAGAGAAAGAGGAAAAGGGGGGGTTGACAAATAAGGAGTACCTTTCAAGAAACACATTCATTTACAAGGAAGCCAACAATTCTTATTCCAGCTACCTTAGAAAGTATAAAATATTGTGAATTGAGGTATCCCTTCAATATTGAAGGGGAAAAAGGGGGGGGGGGGAAGAGCAGAGTTGAAGAAAGATTCAAAAATTATCGAAGTTGTGAAAATAAGATGATGAAGCAGAGGAAAACATTCAAAAGGTCATTACCTCAGTCGGATCAATAACAAGCCCATTCATCAACAGAGAACATTGAAGCTTAGACAAACCAAGCTTAAATACAAGCATGGAGCTTTCTTGTGACACTTCCTTCAACTTTTGCTCCTTCTGCAGCTTTAGTAATATCTCTTGAGGTGGGGATTTTACCTTTGGTCTACAAGCAAAAAATGAGAGTATTTAATCCATGTCTATAAATAACTAGAAACACAGAATGTTACTGAAAAAGGATAGAAGCACGATATTAGAGAAATGTCAGCAGCACACTGGTCAACAAAAAAGTCCTGCAAAACTCACAATATTGTGTCCACAAATGCCCCTTCAACATGGTGCAGTTCAAGAGCATCATCTCCATGACCATCTGATTCCATGCGTAACTTGTTAACCTATAAAATACATGTACAATAATGTTCTTTCAATTGAATTGCAAACAAGACTAGTTTTAGATGTCTCAGAACAATGTCAACATGTGTTGACAAAATGCTTACCTATGATACAGTCATGTGTGCTAAATTAGACATCAAAATCATTTTTATCCATCTAACAGAAAACTTGTTACACTGGAACCTTAGAGGCAAAATACAGCGTGCATTAAGAAATTAGACACTTTCTTTCTTGCTATGTTAATGGGGAGGGGGTGGAACCGCTTAGGAGGCTGTGAAATACTTGGACACTAGTTTCATGACTTCTTTTGTAATTAACCCTTGAATTCGTAAGATACTGATTATCTAGAAAAGTTGCATAGTTATAGGCAAGGGGGGAAAAAAAGCAACGTGAATCATAAGGGTGGCCATTTGTAGTTTTGGAACTTCTGTGACATCAAATAGACAGGTAATTTCAAGATAGATGGAATAAAACAAATGTGCAACATATAACTGCATCTGTCAGTTTTCTTCCTAATATGTATTCTTCTGGATTTCAGTCATGTAATTCTTGTATACAAATCTTTTTCTATCTGAATAAAAGCAGTGGTACAACAAGGTCATGGAAACACAGTGAACAGAACATAGCTAATGCTGAATACAAATTCATACATTGCTCAAAAACTCGAAAGCCATTTGAATATCATAGTTCTCCTTGATATAGCTGAAGAGACGTATAATCTGAAAAGACAAACACAATTGTATCATAAACTTTCCGGTAAAGCCAAACTATATAAACAAGAAAGCTTTATATGTATGTATGTATATATGCATGCATGCATGTATATACATATGTATGTTCCTGAACAACTAAAGGTGAAAATTACCATAGTAGATATATCCTCCTCAAATTTATCGTCATTCTCTTTGGTAGAACGATTCTCTAACTGTGTGATGTACTTTGAAGAATACAGTACAATCCCAAATCTCACAGGAAAACTATTCTCATACAACGATATGATCATATCAATGGACTGCAAGGTTCCAATAAGCCGAGTAATGAGGGATTTCACTTGGGAATATATACAAAGAAAATTTTGAAAATGTTAAGCTTGAGGAAATAAACTTGCCTCAAGACCACAACTGGTTGCTGGGTCAAGAACAAAAACAGCATGAAAAAGATTTTTACGGATTTGACGTTGCTGCCCAGGGAAAACTGGCATCAAGATCTAGACAAAATAAAATATAGATTATGTTCAGATAAAAATTTACAACATGGATAATTTGAAAATAATAATATCGTCCACTTTTATATAAAAAGAAAACAAAGGATTAGTTAACCTCATTTAGATTGCTCCTCCACCATTTATACTTAGCATCTTCTTCCAAGTTGTTGAGATAATGTACATGAGTAGAACGAAAATCAACACGAAACATACTGGACTCTGAAGGAGGTAAAGTGGAGAGCAGTTTCCGCACAGTGCTATGAGGAATCTGCAATTGCAAAGAACATCAATATTACAGTCTAGAAGCAAAGCATTAATCAAGTGCAAAATATCTATGTCAGTTACTCACAACGGATATGCACAACTGAGTTTTAAAGAGAAAAGGAAAGATACCATTATATAAAAATATTAAAACTTTAGTTGTGCCAACATCCAGCTTTTTCCACCAAAGCAATACCATTAACTAGTTCACTTCGTCCTCATCTTCTGTCTTTTTGTTCCCAACTTTTTCATAGGCAACTATCCCTCATTACTTCTAAAAACATCATTTTCTTCCAGTTTTTGTAGTATGTGTAATTATATAGATTCTCACATGTTAGAATGCATTAGGTCAGTGAACAAGTTAACTAGAAATTAGTCCAGTACTATAAATATGCCAAAATGAAGATGGATGGCATTCACCTTCAATTTTGAGAACTGATCAGCCAACAACAGATCCTGATGAACCAAGTCAATCAACCTAATAAAGGATAACAAGAATATAATATCAGAAGTATGAAAATTTTCATTTAACTTAAAGTTTAAGACATCTATGTGAGGTTTAAAAAAACTACAGAAAACCACAATTATACAATCAACAATTACAAATCATCAAGAAAGTTATGCATGTATAATATCAAGCTTAACATGATTAACTATAAACTCTATATGCCAAGAAGGAATTTTGGTGGAATTGGAAATGTTTTGACTTTTCTATAGTCACTGCCCATGCTTGCAGTGAAATTATTATAACAATAATGTCAGGCAAAATGATTAAGCTTCTGTGAACGATGGAACAATGAATGTAATGTAACAGAAGCATTTTAAACATTTCAAATCAGGAAAATTAAAAGAGCATTTTATTAATCAAGTTGGATAGTTTTTCAAGAAGGGTTTCATAGTCTCAAAATACTTGTAATTAGCTGCCACACCACGAGTCAGCAAAGGCAGAGAAAAACAAAGCAGCATATAGGATCTAACTTAACCAACTACTATGAAGCTTGGGTTGGCCAAAAATGATCATGTGGAGAGGCTTTGTCCTCGAGCACTGGACTAATTTACTTGAACTTAGTCAACATCCTTGGTCTGGCACGAAGGATTGGGAACCATATAAAGCATCAGTGGTGTTATTATTAAGGACAGTGGCAGCACCGTGATAGGCTTGTATCTGGAAAACCACTATTGGGTGAAGGATTTATAAGATGTAATATAACAAAATACTATGTATTTTGGGTTAAATATTTTGGCCTTCGTGGGCTAGATATTCATATGCCCACTGGGTGACATATTTTGTCACTGGAACTGGAAGATATTTGTAAGAATTCCCTGCTACGGAGTAATCTAGAAGCCCAAGCAACGTAAAATAAGCAGAAACCAATAGCCTCAGCTTCTACTTCAGGTTTCGAAAATTTGTGTGTCTATTAAACAACAGCACTCACAAAACCACAACCAAATAGCTGCCAAATATTTACATGCTTAGAACCCAAAAATAATTCTTGCAAATAATAATAATAATTAGTTGGTAAAAGAACAACTAAGCTACCTTTACTAAGCTACCTTAATAATATATCAGAAATTCCTTTAAACCAACATAAATGAAGAATTCCATCTAATAACTAAGCTACCTTAAATAAGCTCAACCAAAATGAACACAACCTGAAGTATATAAATAGACCTTGATCTAAATCCGTCAATCTTTTGTGTTCATAACAAAAGAACCATCAAGAAGAAGTAGCAATTATTTCATGTGCTAAAGAGGATAGAGTAACAGTAACCTCATGCTACAATACAGGTGCAAACATGAAATAAAAAGAACAAATAATATTTCAGCATAATAACGTAAAAGTAATCAGCAAGAGAAAAAAAAATATTACAGATAAAGGTCAACATCGTCGACATTGACTAAAGCACCATTGAGAGCCATTAAAGACTTTCCAGGTGGGATCATCCGCTGGTTTCCCATTATCTCATCTCGAACAGAATCATCAAGCTGTCATACATCACAGTTCCATAAGAATAATAGACAAAATTATTTTGGAGAAAAATGACTTAAAATATCTGAGCATCCAAAATAAGTAACAAGATTATGTACCTTCATGCGAGACAAGGAAGAAACTATGCTAGGGAAATTTTGATTGATTTCTTGCATTGACTGCAGAGGATCAGAGGCATGGACTATTCTCTGTACAGTTTGATGTCCTAGATCTGTTATCATAAAAAAAATATCAGAGCACACTTCATTAAAGCCATCTACAATGGAAGTCAATTATCAATAAATTCCAATTATCAGGAAAAAAAAGAAAAGAAAAGAAAAAACAATTTCAATACCCTTTAGTTCCCAAACATCAAGTGTATCTGATACAGTTGATGATAATAGATAATCCCGGAAAGCCATGATCTCAGATGTTAACTCAGGTTTACGCTCCTGCAAGTAAACAAAAACAGGTAAACTCATCTGTACCTCTATAGTGACTGGATGGATTTTTTGGGGGGGCTGGCAGGGGTGAATATATTTCAATAAAAATATGAATATATTATATTGATAATAATTTGACCATTACAGATAATAGTAAATGATTATGCCACCTCATCCCATTCCCTGATTCCTTTATGAAACCATCATAGGCATGCATTCTTCTATGTTTATCTCATGCTAGATGCTACACCATCATGTATCACCTAGTCTTAAATTTAATCCATCGAACTGTTTCCCATGTGTTATATTACATAGTCTTTCTAAGAAATGAACGTTTACAGAAAAGTATTCATCCTCTCCAAGATCAAAAAATCCATTCGTATTGGTGAACTTCTTGCAAATGACATTGACAGAAACACGTTTTTCTTAAATCATCCATGTTCTTTAGGAGGAGTGCACATGGGGGTGAGTTAGGCATAACACATACCCTGTGGTGACTTATTACCATAACTCCCCTCTTCCAAGCCAGGCAGTGATGCCAAGGATATTACCTGAGCACAACAAGCACGATAGGAATTCTAACCATGCTTTCCCTTTCTAAAAGAATAAATGTCATAAAAGAGGACAAGTTGTCGTCAAGAAACAAAAAGAGAGCAGCACACTAAGACAGCAAAAAAAGCATGTCACTATAATGAAGGCCCTCCAATCCCACTGCATAACTAGCAAGGATTCCATGAAAATACCCATGAGCTTGACATCAAATCATGTAAGCAACCCTGTCCCAAACCCTTGGTAAAGAAAGAGACTTCTCCTTAAGATTTGGTCATTACACTCCAGTCAAATGCACCAAACAAATGCAAAAATGTGATATCTCTGCAAGACCTTGCCCTCCTTACTCCTACCAAAACCTCTTTTTTTTTAGGAGAAAAGAATAATTTACAAAGAGAAAGAAGAGATGTACAAAGGAGGATAAGGATTCCTAACGAAACAAACAAGACAAAGGAAACAAAAGTAAAGCTCAAAGAGCTCTCCAGTCCCTGTGTAGATCCAAAAAAGGCACCAAACCATGAGCTGACACCCACATAGAAGTCAAAAAAACAAACTATCCCACAAAAGATGCAAGGGAAGAAACTTCTGAATCAAAACTACGCATCTGCTTCCATCCATAAACAACACAGCCAGCCAAAGATGACACTACCAAAGTATCTTACACTCCGTCGTCTTGCCAAAACCTTTAATTTTAATGAACAAAAATCCTTCCAGCTGAGACAGACCTAGATTTCTTCAAAGACTCCAAACAGACTACTATGAATATATTGAAATGCAAGGCACTGTAAAGACAAATGGGAACAACTTTAGAGCTTGCACAGCACATAATCTAACCATACTTAGCACTGTTCTATATAGATTTATTTTTCCCCTACAACATCTCAATAATACTTCATTAGCACTGCAACATATGCAGTCCCAAATATTATCTGCATGATTTACATAAACTACCAACTGTTTATTCCACTCATTTGCCATCTTAATCAAAATTTTGCCAAACATGCTGACCAACAGTGTTACCTCACCCATATGCTCACATATTCTCAGGATTTCAGCAGGTCCTGAAGCGTTTACCACATTCACCCAATGGAAACAAACCTCAACAACTCATACATATGGAAAGAGTATACCTAGTCTCTATTTTCAAGAAGATGATTTAGGATAGGCCTCTGACATAACTCACAATGTTTTTGGAAAGACCATTTAGGGTATTGTATTAAGAAATATACATCTTCAAAATTGAACATTATTACCTATAGGCTCTAGTCACAAATATGTAAACAATCTCTGCATCCTTAATCTTGAATGCTTTTGTTTTACAATATAGTTTCATAGGCATAAATCCAACTAATACAAACAACAAAATTTAAGATCCGAATCTCAATTCATGGATATCAAATAGACAAATAGGTTAAAAATGCTATCACATCAAATATATAGAATCAAGGCAGCATTATGCACACTTAATAAGAAAACATGTATAATAAAGTCCGACAATTGAGAGGAAGCTGCAATCATGATATCTTGAAGTTAAAAAACAGCATCCTTGGCATGAATGGTAAGTGCCTATTAGCATGTAAACTATCAATTCTAGACTGACAATCTCAACTTTTAGGTGAATTGTGAGCATGATAGTCAAACTATACTAGCACAAGGCCCTTTTCCAATTTATTCTCCAATCTCTAGTGTGATGCAATTGTCTTGCTTTCCTGTTCATTCTGGTTCTGTTTTCTACTTTTCTCTTTTCTTTGTTTCTTTATCATGTTTTTTGGGGCTCTTCAAAAGCTATACTGTATACATCTAATGGACAAGTGGTTTGATTCTCTGAAGGTTTTAACAAAAAAATGTTATTCCTAGAAAAACAAAAGCATATAAAAGTTAAAAGCCACTTTTCCTAATTAGCATTTGTCAAACTAAAGCATATATTGCTTTAAAAAAAAGGCATATATTACATAACAGAAATCTGGTACCTGCAGCCACCCAATTCTAACTTAATTTGATACAGATAACAAATAACTAATTGATGGTGCCTACAAATATTAAAGTTTTCTTTTTCATGTGTATGACAAAAAACAAATATAGGTGTGATTGTACAAACCAGAATTTTAGAGAATATGAATCCTCTGACTTCTTGGCTAAGATCTTCAGTCCGGGGATCCTCCAAAGTCACACCTGCAACCCGCAACTGTATCAATGAGGGAATTATTCACAAATACATGTAACCTATTCTTGTTATTGGAAAAAAAAAAATCCCAGACCATTTTATTTGGATGAACGATGTATTAAAAGACCAATAAATTTGAGAATCCTGAATGAATAAACATTGGAAACATTTTTATCCAATTATCTATTTCCAAAATCAAAATTCACTAGACTTTCAAACTTGAAAGCCAATGCCAGAACAACAGGAGTAGACAGTAAGAATTAATAAATATTATGCTATGAAATGAACCTAAATTACATGAAAAAGAAAAGTAAAGGCAAGTGAAAGAGAATTTTCATCAAGGGGATTAACAAAATTATCAAATTCTAGAAATAGCAATGCAAATATTGTCATAATGTAGTCAAACAAAAATTAAAAGAAAGAATACTGTATAGTTTCTCTAATGTATGACACTTTGAAAATTACAACCAAAGTTACAAATTGAAAAGGAGAATAAACCAATTACAATTCACAAGTACCAACTTTCTACAACAAAAGTGCTTCTACATTCAAAATACAAAACCTTATGGTGTATCCTGCACTCTACAGCATGTGTCAATCATTCTAACCTTTTTTTATTGTACTGTCATCCATGGCCTTGTATTCCATATTCTTTAAAGCAAGCTCCACACCATAACCACCCAAGTTTACTGATTCACTTGCACCACAATGGCCGAAATTTGCTTCGCATCCAGCAGGCAACACTGGTCTTACTACGTAGTTAACTTTTCCCTAAAAATCATTTGGACAACATATAAATAGTTGTTGCAAGGGAAACATATATAATCATTACAAGATTTTTTTGGGAAAATTCCAAAACATGAACTTTTAATAAATATTTACCATGAAGGACTAATAACCACTCGGAGTGGTTATTGAAGCCAATTTAAGCCAATATATAATACATAATAGGAGTGGTTAACTTTCATTATTGTTAAATATTAGTTCCTTTTGGAATTCTCTCATTTCTTTTTCAATCTTCATAAATGGGCTAATGTTATACAGCCTCTTTGTACAATTTGATGACTCTCATACCTATTATTACCAAATCCTCAAAATAAGTTGAAAACATTCAATAATACTATAAAACAACTCATTTACCTAAACTTGACTTGAACAGATATATGATATCAGGAAAATAAAATCTACAATTGTTAGAAGATAAATTTCTCGTAATTCAGGTGCAATTTATATCATTTACATTACTTTTATCAGTTTCTTTCACCGTCTCTTCTTTCCCTTGCAGTATCATTAGGTTTTATCAAATAAATGATAATATTTATATGGTTTTAACCCAAGGAATATCCTGGTGAAAGAAAATCCATTTTGGAGGCTAGTACAGTATGATGCTTAACCACTGCCATTATAATTGTCTTAAGCTACAAGGCAATACAGCATATAATATTCCTTAATACCAAAACTAGAAACAGAAAGTAAAGGAATGGACCTCTTTAGCAGCTCCAACTAGAGCAACATGAAACTCCTTAAAGCAATTGGTTCCAAGAGCACCATAAAGGATAGCAACTGGACTTCCATTGAGTGAATCAAAATGGACATGATCAAAATCAAATACTTCAGGTCTCTGAAATGAATCACCTACCCTGATGACAAACATTAAACGTTTGAGGGATTTTATGCAGCTTACTATTAAGAATAATTTTGAAACAAAATGAAAAAGAAAATCAAAGGACAAGGACATTAATGGAAAGATAGCAGTACTCACAGTTCAGCAAGGCTTTGAAGCCACAACAGTAGTTCAGAAATATCAAAAAACAACTGCTCACCAGTATCCACCCAACAACATTTTCCTCCAGGGCCTTTCAGGTTTACACCAACATGCAGGGGATCTAATTTTCTAATTTCAATCTTCTTTTTTGTTTCCATATTTTCCCCATTGTCATTGTTTGAGTAACTTTCATCACCTAGAGGAAAAGATGAAAGAGACTCCTCCGCTAATTGCCGGTAAAGCACCAGTCTAGGGGATGCTGACCTCAGAATAAGAGAGAACTCAAACAATGACGCTAATGGTTCTCTTAAAAGAGGGCGCCCATATTCTAAAATTTTCTTCAGACAATCTTTAGCAGCATGAGAACTAACAGCATCCTTCTCAGTATTAAGCCAAATCTCAATGAAGTCCCAGAAAAGGTCTTGCTGTTCTTTAGATAGTAATTCACTGTTTACGATCAAGAAAATGGAAGTTATGGCAAGCTTAAATGTAGATAAGCCAAACTATTTCATTTACACAACAGGTAAAGAGAATCATCATTTCCACTAACATGTTCCTTAGAAATTTTACAATTGGCAAAAAATAGCAGAAAATTTAAATTATATATATAAAAAAAATTGGATAATAACATAGAAGACAATATAAGCTGCAGTTGGATGTGTGCATGAAGTACACAAGGATCCAACTCAGAGTTGGAAATTGTCATGCATGTTTGGCATTCTTATGTCCTCGTTTCCAACACAAAAATGCACATGTGACAAACAGGAAGGAGCGAATGAAACTATAAGTTGTGCACTCATCTTTAGAAGTGGAATAACTAGCCATGTTATTAAAGATAAATAAAATTCCACCATTTTAAGTTCGGCTGAATATTCAAAGATACTACTCAGGAAACTAATTTACAAACTAAGAACTTCAAATCAAGATTTTTCCGTAAGCCATAAGAAAAGTCTCTTCAATGAATTATAAAATATGAACTACCAAAACTTAACACTCTGATCAGGAGCATGCCTTGATAAACTAAACATGTAAGATACATGAATCTTAGTTATTTTCTAAAGTCTAAACAATCTCTTCCACCCACAGAAGATATTAGAAAGTAAAATAGTCAATCAAAAGAAGGAGCATCTAATGCTTCACATTCCAACAGATCATTCCACAGCACATTCAATTTTGAATTCAGTTGGAAACTCCTGCTTAAGTCACTGAAGTCCATAATACATAACCTAAGAATGACACAACATGAAACAAACTCATTTCAAGCATGGCATATTAATATTCCAGTCAATGAATTCCTTTACTGCCTTTTTTCAAAAGGAAAAATAAAAAGTGAATTAAAATCTATGACTATAAAATTTTCAAAAGAATCTAGCTTAGAACGCCAATCATTCCATATTATAGGTACATAAGATGCCACGTTCCCATTCCCATTTCTACTTCACATGCCTTAACCTGTAGTTTGTGTTTGGCATACGATTCACTTTAACACAGACAAGAAAAAATTCAAGAAACATTGGAAACTTGATTAATACCAAGAACAGAAAACAACCCATATTATAATACGGATCAAACTTTGTAACAAAAAAGTTTGAAATTACAATAACGACGTACCCAGCTTCTAAAAGCAATGGAGTACCGGACCACTTAGCCCGAAGGGAAGTCTGCACATTCTTGGGTCTTCGTGTGTCAGCAAAAGTTGAACGAATCCCCAATAGTCCCAAACAAGCGAGAACAATCAGAACCCAACATCCAGATCTACAAAGGGTCCCCATTTGCTCGAACCACAAATTCAGAGGCAGCTAGTGCATGCAGAAACGAAGTGGGTTCAAAACGGATCCACCATTAGCAAATGCCAGAGCTAAGGAACAGATCAGAAAGGTTTAAAAGTTTGGGTTTTTAGGTATCTGCGTGGTTGGAGGAGTGAGGTTTTAGGGCGAAGACCCAAGGCGACGACTCCGTTAGTGGTGCGATCACTGGTAAAGCACCGAGTCCCACGTTGTTATATAACTTGCATATTTATAACCACACCCACACTGCACTATATTATTATTATTACTATGGTTAGCTTAAACCTTAATATTAATGATATCTGCAAATCATTTTTTCATACTATTTGATTAATAATAAGTAAAATTTTTATTAATATAATATATTATTTATTTAATAAGTTTTAATAATAAATTACTTATAATAATAAATAAATTATTAATTAATAAAATATATAGTTTAATTAATAAATTATTATTTTATAATTATAAAAAGTGATATAAAAAAATAATATACAATAAATATTTTTCAAAACTTAAGGTGGTCTTTTGGTAAATTGAGAATACTATGTCCACGTCATATTGTGACATGCCGCTGTATGGTTATTGGTTAGATTGGTGGAGAGATGGGCCATGGTGCAAATTTTAATCCCATAAAAGTAATGTAAAAGAAAGAAAAGGCTAATGCTTTTTTGATTTAATTTCAATTTACTGTTAGTGTAAAAAAAATTTATACTGTCATTCAATCATGTGCTGACATATCATTAAAAGAGTTAGATTTTCTAGGTGATTGTTGTGATAGTCAAACTCTTTCTATGATTTGGCAACATATGATTGGATGACAGTGTAAAGAAATTTTACACTGACAATGGATCAAAATTAAACTCATGCTTTTTTCCCCGCGTTTAAATTTTTCTCCATTCCAACGTCTTCTTTTTATCTTACAAATGTCATCATATATTTATTTATTTTTTGGCATTCAATCTGCAATGGCAAGAGATCATCCAGGGGCTGTCTTCATATGCTTGAGGATGTTTGCTGGAAGTTTTCAATGGGGTGAAATTGAACACTGATGGGGCTCCTAAAGGAAACTCGGGCGATGTCGATTGTGATGGCCTCCTTAGGTGCTGATGGTGTTTGGATCAAGGGGTTTTGTCTCTCATATTAGTGTTACTGCTCTTCCTACGTAGCAAAACTTTGTGATATCCTTCATGGCCTTGAGATGACGTGGAGGGCTGGCTATAGATAGACAGGTTATAGTTAAGAGTGATTCGGCTTCCATCATATCCCTTTTGAGCAATCATTTTCCCAACAAATCCATCAATAATAATCTGATTAATAGGATATTAGCATGGACGAAACTAAACTGGAATATCCAGTTCAAATATATTTGGAGAGAAGGGAACCGATGTGCAGATTGACTTGTCAACTAGAGTCTGACTAATTAAGAGTTTGGGTTTGAACTTTGAAGACATAGCTCATTCCCCAACTGAGCTATCCTTGCTTATTCATGCCGATTCAGTAGGAGCTTCCATTCCGCGCCTTGTTTCGTTAAGAGTAGTTTTTCCTTTTCTTTGGGCCTTGTGACCCTTTGCTTCACAAAAAAGAAAAAAAAAATCTTAAATTTACTAGCTTGCATGTTTAATTTTAGATTTTAGTTATACTTTTTTTGGCCTTGTTAATTTTAGCTATACACGTCACCAAATCTTCCAATAAATGGGAATTATTTATTGCAGGTTTGACGTTCAAATGATCTTATACTGTATGGCATTATAAATTATAATCACATAATTGCTTTTGCATTGATCCTTGAGGCAAATAGAAACGAGATGTAGACAACCAAACAACAGATATAAAACTAACTAGTATTGATTTCTTGTCCCTTGTAGAGTGAAGAAAACCTCAAATCTAATGCGGTTAAGAGCATATAAAATCAAAACAATATACAGGCTTTATACAGAATTTTTACACACTTGCAAAGCTATCTAAACTACTAACTATATGCCAAAACTATTTTAACGGGGAAAGAGAAAATGAACATACAAATTGAAAGAAAAAAAAATGCTCTTGCTTTCCATTTAATGGCCGGCATATCAAAAAGAATAGGAAGGTAGATCCTGGACTCACGTATCCCTTTGGAGGGCTCAGCTCTCACCAAGGAACCTGTTTTAAGCATAGCCAAATTGTAACTATTTATGGAAATCCAATATAGCATAAGAAATTAAGATCAAACAATATAAAACAGGAAAGACTTTTGAGGGGAAAGGAATAGGAAAAACAACCCACATCACTTCAACAGTCAACTAGTAAAAATACCACTAGCACCAAAATTACAGTCAAATTAACATTTTCCTTCCTACACAGGAGCCTTTAGTTGTACCTTACTTTACAAGAAAATTAAGAAGAAAATATATGAAAGTGAAAAATGTAACCTTTTTACAAGATAATTTTCAATTTCCTAACTTCTATTATACCTATTCCCAACTATTTAAGTGAATCTTAGACTCTTAGTTTCCAGGGCAGCTGATCTAAAGAGATACCATTTCTACTCATGCCCTGCTAACTGCAAAGTTTCTTCACAATGCTACCAGTTCCCCAAGCCTCCCCATTGTTGGTTGGCATTATAACACTGAGCATAGAAGTTCTTGAGGCACAAGCAGACATATCGTCATTGCTAGCTTCAGTCTTGAGATTCTTGAGATCTTGAGAGCAGTTGGTAGGATGAAATTCCATTATACCATGATACTCATCAGGTCATTAACCTCAAATGAAATCATGTTACCAACAAGATTAGACTAGACTCGGGGCAGGCCTTAGAATGAAAACAGCTTATACCTTTCTACATCATAAGCAATGTAAGGAATTAAGGTATCTTCTTCATTACCTGAGCATGTCTCCACTGTGCAATTTTGGGCCGCTTAATGCTGGAGATATGATAAAAGTATTACCATCATTGTAAAATGAAGGATGCCCAAGAGGCATAGGCCGATCTGGGATTTGTGGAACCTCAATGTCACCTTCCAACATCTTCAAAGCATCAGAAATTGATGGCCTCAAAGCAACCATTACATGAGAACATAGAATTCCTACCAGCAAAAACCTTTCCATTATGCTCTTGGGATTTGAACTAGGAAAATCTTCATCTTTTAGCAGGGAAGCATCCAACGCCTCTTCTATATTCCCAGATTTCACCAATGACCAAGCCCAATCTGTGATCAAGAATGCCCGTGCTGATCCTGATGAAGACAAATCAAGAGCTTTCCTCCCACACATTATCTCCAAAACAACCACACCAAAGCTATAGACATCACTCTTCTCAGTCAGCTGACCATAGAGTGCATATTCCGGGGCTAGATATCCATGAGTTCCAGCTACTCTAGTAGTGAGATGAGACTGACCTTCCCTGCTTTGTTTAGCAAGCCCAAAATCTGCAACTCTTGCTCTCATATCTGCATCAAGTAGTATATTGGTGGCTTTGATATCCCTGTGATAAATTGCAGGTTTAATTCCATAGTGCAAATAAGCCAACCCCTTTGCCACATCCAATATTATGTTTTTTCTTTGAGGCCAAGTCAATGATTTATTTTCCTTTTGAGTGTCCATCGATTTAAAGAGATGGTCTTCAAGGTTACCATTTGGCATGTAATCATAAACAAGATATCTTTGGCTTCCCCTATCATCATAATTCTCACCCTCATCAACCATACAACACCCTCTAAGCGGCACTAGATTGCGGTGCTTCAGGTTGCTAATAATCTCCACCTCATTACAGAACTCAGCATCCCCTTGAAAATCAGATTCTAAAATCCTTTTAACTGCAACCACTGTTCCATCAGACAAGGTTCCCTTGAAAACCAACCCAAACCCACCTCGCCCTATGAAGTTCTTTGATGAAAAACTATTAGTGGCCTTCTCAAGTTCCTCAATTTTGAACCAAATTGACCCTGTATTGGGTCTCATTCTTGGCCTAGACCCTTGTTCCTCTGGGTCAAAATCAAATTGAAAAGTCTCAAGTTCTTTCCTTCTATACTTCTTGTCATACCAGACATACATCCCCACCAAAGAAGACATGACCAGCAATGCAATTCCAGCTCCTGTCAACCCAAACACAAGAGCCTGGTGGCCCTTTCCCCCAGAACCAGCTTGTGAATAAACCGACATACCAAAAATGCAAGTCACAGCACCATTGCTTTCAGGTCCTAACTCATTCACAAGTCCAGCAGCATAAATAACTGTGAAGTAAAAACAATCTACGGAATGGGAAGCATTACCATCAATGGAAACAAGCTTCTGCTGTACCTGGATGCCCGCCGCCAGGCAGATATCACAGAGGGAAAGATCAGTGAGGTCTGGTCTGCATCCAGTGTTGAGTGGTGTGGTCTGACCAAGCTTGCTGATCCAATCTGGGATAGTTTGAATACGGGCACAGATGTTTGGGGAGATAACAAACTGAAGTGGATCAAAGCAGGAGGACACAAGGTTATTGGGGAGTGAGAGGGAAGTAAGCTTGGATTGGAAATCTTGAAGGCAGGAACTGGAGGTAGGAAGGTTGGGGAGTTGGAAACGAGAGGTTTCTTTCAGGTGCTGGGCAAGTCCTATGCCAAAGAGGGATAGCAGAGTTTGGCAACAAGAGCTTTTTTGTGTTACATTTTTGGATACCAAAGGGTGGAAGTTTTGGCAACCAGAGGAGTTCCATGGGATTCTCAGCACATAATTCAGGTCCATGGGGCATGTGGAAGCAGAGGGGGAAGGGGAGGGGGCTGCTGAACTCAGAGATAGAAACAGTGCAAAAATCAGAGGAAGCACCAAAACAATCTTCATCCTTTGTGAACTGTGATTGTGATTGTGATTGTGTTATGCCACCCTCCTGTGTTATAAGCCTGATGTTTTTGTTTCTACTTTGTATTTATGGACCTGGGCTTTGGGTTTGAGATGGGTCAAAGAGAGGGAGAGGGAGAGAGGGAGAGAGAGAGAAAAAAGAATGAAAGAATAGAAAGATGCTGATTTGTAAACCATGCCCATGATCAAAGCTTGCCTTTGAGGGAGATGGATGGGAATCAGCTTGGTCAAAAGCTCACCCTTCCTCTGATTTTCTGGCTGCTAGTTGGGTTAGGTACGTGGCCTGTTTAACTGAGCTTTCAAGACAGGAGAGTGTACACAACGCGCGATTAATAATTGAGGGAAGAAAGAGTGTCGTGGCAAGTAATCTAGGCACGCGCTTTTGTCATGGTGTGGCGCTTGGGCTGGCTGGGCGGCTGCAAACGTTGCTACTTGCTAAAGCAAGTAAAGTGCTCTGACTTTGCCACTTTGTACGGTGCATGGATGTGGATTACTAATAGTAACAAAGAAGGAATTACAAGACAGCCATGAGATATTTATTGTCACGTGCTCTTGTTGTCAATGTCAGATAAACCGTATTGCATAAGTGCTTATGTAATAGTATTTGAATTTAACACAAAAATAAGAGAAAATAGTCTGTATAAGTTAAATCTCAACTAAATAGTTAACTGATATACTTAAGACATCTGAAATATTAGTAGTTTAGTAAATAGCAACAAATCAGATACTTATTAAAATATGGATTAAGCTATATAGGGGAGGTTCTACTTTGTGCTTGAATTGAAACATAATGACACTTATGACGATCCCTAGTACTGTTTGGAAGCTGAGTGGTCCTTGTGAAGGGCATTTGACAGAAGGTCAAGCCAAAAGGATAATCTCAGGGTGACTATGGCTAGTCAATGAGTAGGACTAATAGACCATTCAATTCTACCATATTAATGATTTGGCATCTAGATTTTCAATCTTGGAAAACCCCTGCGTTTGCCGACACCAACCATTTGGCTGAGCAATTGTCCATTTCAATGCAGCTGGTGTGTTTTTCTTTCGCTGAAAGACATAGTCCGTTTGACTTTTCCTATTTGTTGTCGTCATGTTTTGCTCAGCTGCCTGTGATTTTTTTGTTGTACACTTGTATTACTAGCTAGTTTTGCTTTCTTTCGGAAGAACTAAACACACAGTTCATAAAGTAACTTTTATGATAAGGTCTTGCACCGGTTAAAAGACATTTATCCTATATTTAAATGGAGAGAAAAGAAAAATTTAAATTTCTTGTTTCGATGAAGAAGAAAAAAAGAAAACTCAAGAAGTAAAAAATTCAAAATTTTATTCTCAATTTTTTTTATTTCAAAATTTTAAAAAATTTCTCTTCTTTTTTTTTTCTTTCATTCAAACACACGGTTAAGGTGATTAAAACTCATTAATTATATTAAAATTAATTTATTTACAATAAAATTTACTTATTTTTGTGATTAGTGATGTTTTATGACAAAAATACTTTTTTTTTTACAAAATGACAAAAATACTTATTGCACTGCTTATTAATTTTTATAACATTTCATGTAATACACATTTTTAGATAAATTTCTTTTGGATAAATACAAGTAAAACTAAGGACTAAAATATAAGCAATATAACATTTAAAATAACAAGTAAAAGTAGGGATTAAAATAACAAATTTATAGAAGTAAGGGCTAAATGAATATAGAGTAAAATATTAATATTAATATAAAAAAACTTAATTAATTCGTAAAAGTATTTATTAATGAGTGCCTTAACAACATTAGTTAAGGATTTAAAATAAAAAAATTAAATGTAAAAAAAATTAATATCTTAAAAATTTAAAAAAACATTTAAAAAAATTTAAGCAATTATTTATTAAATATTATTATTAATAGAAAATATTAAATACTTCATAAATAATGTCTTAAAAATACTTATTAGCATAACATAATCATAAAAATAATAAAAGTATTCCAATCTTTATAGTGACCATACTCCTTAAATTTCAAATCTAACTAAATTTGGCTGGCATTGTGTTACAACTTAAATTTATGAAAATAACAACTCATATCAAAAGACTAACATATTAAGTGAAAAAATCTGATAACTTAAATATTTTATTGAGTTATATTTTTTAGGCAATATGAAACATAATACATTGCAACTTTTAAGAAAATCTATTTAATGTATAATATTGATAGAATTGTTGCACCAAAAAATATATGGATAGAATTGAATTTGCATACACTTATCATTCCACACAAACACTCTAATTAAAAATATTTAAAAAGAAAATTTGAATTCAGAAGGATTTATTGAGTTGACTTTGTTGCTGCCATATTCCGTGGTCTTTAATTATTAGTAATAAATAAAAGGTGTAATGTCGGATTTGGTAATAAATTTGGTGGATATTCTTACCATAAAAAGAGATAGGATGCTGCTAATTACAAGTGCACTTAGCGTACCAAAAAAATATTTAAAATATTCTTTATTAATAATATTATTTAATAAAAAATTACCTAAAAGATAAAATTATTAAATATTTTATTCAATTCTTAAAATATTAAATAATTTTATTTTTTATTTAATATTTTTATTTTAATTCCTTAATCAAAATGTCAGGATGGCACTCATTATTAAATATTATATAAATTTAATTTTAATACATTATTAGTATAAAAAAAATTTATATTGTCTTCTAATTATGTACTGATACATCATTAAAGGATTAGACTTTTAAGATAGTTATTGTGATAATCAAATTTTTTAATGATTTAGCAATACATAATTAAAAGACAATATAAAAAAAATTACACTAAAAGTATATCAAAATTAAACTCATCCCATATTACAAAGTTTCACACATTAAATTCAAAATTGGATGTTAAAATGCATTGAATGACATTTGCTTATGTACAACCAAAAAAAAAGGCATTTGCTATGGCGGGAATCACGAAATGAAGAGAATGGGTATAAATTTCTGTCTATAACAATTATCAAACCAAAATTTTTTTAAAGAAAAAAAAAATAGGAACTTACATTTAATATAAATAATTAATTAATCAATTATTTTTTGTTCGGTTGCACTCAAATTTCCGATATATTGCTAAAGTTAATTAGTTAAAAGGAGATTAAAATTTGCCTGTTTTTCTCATTTATAAAAAGAATAAAAATATTCACTAATGTTTAAGAATCTTAGTTTAAGTTACGCTTAAGTCTCTTTAAAAACTGTTTCATTTTGAGATCATATCCTAATTAAGTGGTTTTGTCTCTTTCCTTGCACCAAATCTAATACCTTATATATATATATATATATATATATATATATATAAAGACATTTTTAACAAAGATTCTCATGGCATTGATTAAAGAATAAAAAATTAAAATTATTATATATAAAAATAAATTATTTAATATATTTAAAAAATCTGAATTTTTAATATTTTTATTTAATAATTAAAAATATTTATTAAAAAATATTAGATAATTCTTAAAATAATAAAACTCAAAAAGAAAAATGTTGACCAATACATGCAATGCAATATGGTCTCAAAGCTCACGTGAGTCAGTTGTGCTACCATGTATGTTAAGGGATAGCATTTTTTCCCGTATAAATAAATTTAAATAAAGGGAAGGTTGATGAGGTCAGAGTAAAATATTAATTTTATTAAGAATTTATAGTGATATTAGAAATTATCTATTAATAAATATATTCTGAATTTAAACTCAAATTATAATTAATATAAATAAAAAATTCAATCAAGTGAATCAATACTGGTACAAACAAAACATCTCTAGTAATTTATAAATAATGGTCGAAGTTTAAGTAAAAAGTGCCAAATAAATTTATGAAGTTTCCATATTAGAGAAAAGTAATGAATCATAGCTACATTGTAATACAATCCCTTTGTTTCTTTAAAGAAAATTATTGTAGGCCATTGGATTGATCTTATAGGTTGGTAAGGAAATGGATTGGCACTGCTTACAAATCACCAAAGAGACTGTTTGACAAGACTTAAAATGTACCAAATTCATATTTATTTATTTTTAATATTTAAACAATCTATAAAAGAATCCCCGTTTCCCCTAATTTTCTTTTATAAATACCTTCCCTTTGATTGATTTGTGATGTATCAAGGAGAGTAGATGTCGTGATTTAGTGTCAACTAGCATGTGAGTACGTGAATTTCACGGATATTTTTTAGTTTTTTTTTTCATTTATACTTGGTTTTTTATTATTTTGTATATTTTTGTCAACATAATTTTACCTTGATATTTTATGCATATTTATATAAATTTTGTCTTAGATAATTTTTTTTAGCACATAGTCATTCTTTAAAGTAATAATAAAAATAAAAAGCTAAATTACTCATGTCTATAAATATTTCTTTTAATATTCGTTAAACATAATACATAAAAATTCAAACAAAATATTAACTATTAAAACATCAATATAAATTGCTCCTCAAATTATGAAACTAACATAAATTATAAACAAAATCTTTTAAACGCAAAAAAAACACTAAAAATTCTAACATACATTGTTATTATTAATTAAAAATTTATTCCAGTGTTATAAACGTTATTATTAATTAAAAATTTATTCCAGTGTTATAAACGTAATTAGAAAATATAAAGAATTTAATTTTTATTCACTGTCAGTATAAATTTTATACTGTCATTTAATCATGTGCTAACATATAATTAAAAGAGTTAGACTTTTTAGGTAGTTGTTGTAATAGTCAAACTCTTTTAATGATTTGAAAACACATGATTGAATGACAGTGTAAAGAAATTTTACACTGATGGTGGACCAAAATTAATCTTAAATATAAAACCCATTTAATTATCAATTCATTTGTCATCATTTATTTGCTAGGATGAAATTTCATTCTTTATATAAAAGGAAAAAAACTCATTAAATTTAAAATTACCAACAATCAGAAATATAAAATCAATTGAAAAATAAAACGTCAAACCGATCTTTGAAGGAAAAAAAATTTATCCTCACAATTTTTTTATAATTTTGTATTGCAAAAAAGATGTGATTTGTCTTTTAATTTTTAGTAATAACAAAGTATTTATTTCTAAAATTAATTTATTTTTTAGTTAGCATAACCAAGTTACTTCACCTTTCAAAAGTGTTTTCTTTAAAATAGAGGTAAAAAGACTGGGCATTGTCCATGGTCTTCAGTCTTCACTCACATCAACGATACAAAATGGAAGTGTCAAGGAAAAAAATTTAAATGAATAATTAAAATAAATAGTAAATTCTCACCAAAGAAAAAAATAATCAATAATTGTTAATTAAGACAAAGGACTTCTTTCAAAAAAAATTAAGACAAAGGACTCACATGAACACATTCATTTACAATTGCTTTATTTGGAGAGGAGACAATCACGAATTCATAACCGGTTGCTGTACTCACAATAACACGTGGCGTGAGATTAAAAAGAGAAACATTGCGAAACAGAAAGAAGATCTAAGAGGGAGAAAAAAGAGTTAACGGGGATAATTTTACCTGAAATGAAATTAGGAATTGTCATGGTAGTCTATTGTCTATTTATTAATAGATAATAGATTTCCCTTCCTCTTTAAAATTTTATTTTATGAATCGATGGCGAGGATGATAATTGCCGGTTAATATTTTTTATTTTATTAGTTTTTAAGAGCTTTTTTTTTCACATAAATTGGCAGATTCATTCCATTTATTTATTTTATTATCATGTATGTAAATTATTTTTAATATTTATTATTTATCCATTTCTCATGTTAATTGATCACAATAATTAATATCTATCTAAATTTCGTATATATTTGCTCAATCGCGTTAATATGTATTTAACTTGCACACACATATATACATATCCATTGAGTAATTAAGCTAAACTTACTATTATTGCTCTCCATCTTGAAGAGTTTTTGTTTGACAAATCTTGACTGAATCTTTCACAGTAAAATCACATCTCTTCCTCTCTGAATAGTTTATTTTGACCGAGTTATTTTTAAAAATTTCAACAAAAATAAAAAATCTCTATTTTATTTATTTAACTAAGATAAAGAAAATCAAAAAATTTAGAAAAAGAAATAAAATAAAAAGGGTTTAAACTAGGGATGGCAATGAGGTGGATTTTTCACTATCCGTCCATGCCCCGTTTACATACAATTTTCCTCATTCCCCGCCCCGTTCCCCTTTGGGGATTAAAAAAACTCCCCATATCCGAACCCGTGGGTATTTCTCTGCCTCATCCCCGCCCCGCCCCGTTTATGACAATTTTAATTTAGCACAAAGACTCAAGACTATTACATCATAGTTATTTTGAATACATCATAATATTCATCAAGAAACAAAGCCCCAAAATAACAAATAAAATTATGCAAAAGCATAAAGAAACAAATTCTCATAAGAAATCAAATACAATAGAAATCCCATAAAAAAGAAAAATCAACAGTCAAAATCCATCCCTAATTTGGTTGAACCAATAATGAAGCACGAATGTCACCATGAATAGCATCTGCATTTATTGATAAAGGAAATAAATTATTTAACTCTCAAAATAATCAAGTTTAAGAGGAAAAAAATCAAATGTTTAAATTATACCTGAAGATCTATCTTCTGTATCTAAGTCATCATATATAGTAGCATAGTCACTTTTGCTCAATGCGTCTTCATCTACAAATAAATTAATATATAATAAACAAGCAAACAAACTAATGTAGGTTAAAAAATTAAAAAAAAAGTAGATCTATGTTACCTTTTCTTTCCATAGCCAACAACCAATTCTGAGCACACATTAAAGCTTCTATAGTTTTTGGGTGTAGCCTATTACGATGAGGGCCACCAACCTACCACTTGTACTAAAAGCAGATTCACAAGCAATGGTAGACACTGGAATGGCTAACAAGTCTCTTGCAATTGCTTGGAGAGTTGATATTTAACTCCGTTTAATTTCCACCAAAGCAAAATATCAAAATCAGAATTTCGTGGCAAAACCTCTTCATCTAAGTAATGATCCAACTTTGCTTTAAGAGAGGAAGTTCTAGACTTTTTCTTCTTCCTCACAAACAAATCAAAACCATTTAATCTATCTTCTGCAGGCTGTGCAATGTCTAATTGTCTCAACGAATAATCATCATCTCCTCCAGCTGAACTTAGCTTAAATTAGTACTCACTAACCAAATCATAACAGAGTTGATGAATTTTATCAACTTCATTTAAGGAATCATTCCCATAAAGTTGTGGGAAGTAATACTCAAGCAGTGTCATCTTATATCTAGGATCCAAAACAGCCGCAACACCCATTATGCCATGAACCACATTCCAATATTTTTCAAATTTCTCTAACATAGATGATGCCATATTCCTTATCACATCAATAGGAGATCCCAACCATTCATTCAATGATAGTTTAACCTCACAAATTTGAGGAAAATACAAATTGGTCAGGATATATAGTTCCTGAAAATAACTCAGTGACATTGAAAAAACTTTCAATCGGTTGCATACTTCTCTTGCAAATTCCCACTCACTTTCAGTAGGCAAGGTCTTATACTTGGAGTCACGTTGTTTCAAACGAATAAAAACATCTTTATACATTATGGCAACTTCAAGCATTAAGTATGTTGAATTCCATCTTGTTGGACAATCAAAAACAAGTTTTTTGGTAAAAGGAATACGCAATTGTTTGGCTGTCTCTTCAAACTTTTCTTCTCTTTTAGGTGTTGCACTCCAATACACCACACTATCACGAATTTTTTCAATCCCTCCCTTAATCACATCCAACCCATCTTTCACAATTAAATTTAAAATATGTGCACAACAACGTATATGAAACAAACGACCCGAACATATTAGTTTCTCAAGTTGCAACTTGCCTAACAATAAGTCAACCAAAGCATCATTAGTAGAGCAATTATCTAAAGTGATTGCAGACAATTTTGTATCGACATTCCAATCCAACAAACAATCTACTAATGCTTCACATAACACATCACTTGTGTGGGGGCAAGGAACATAAACAAACCTGCATGATAATAAAAACAACTAATCATTAATGTACTGTAACTCCATGCACACTAACAACGTAGATTAAGTGAAATTTATAAAATATTAGTATATAAAATGAAGAAATGTACCTCAAAATTCGACTTTGTAATGTCCAAGAGCTATCAATAAAATGAGATGTGATGGCCATGAATCCCCTCTTTTGGTTAGAAGTCCACATGTCAGTTGTTATTGCAACTTTACCTTCATTTTTCTCCAACAATTTCGTTGTCTTCACTTTTTCAAAATCATAAATCTTCAAGATGTCACTTTTGGTGGTGTTGCGAGATGGCACCTTGAATAAAGGTTGGAGAGAATTTGCAAACATTCGAAATCCTAGGTGTTCAACCATACTAAGAGGATATTCATGCATGATGATCATTTTGGCAAGTTCTGTCCTTGAGTTTTCTTGGTCAAATATGCCAACTTTTAACTCTTTTCCATTCCCTTTGGATAAGTTGTTGGTAAGAATTGTTTGTCGCAAATCTGTCACTCATTTTCTTTTACATCTTTGCAAGTGACAATGCAAATGCTTAGTTCCATTTCTTGTATTTCCTCCTAGCAATTTAAAGCAATATTGACATTTTGTTTTCCATTCTCCATTAACTTGAAGCCTATTGAAATGCTGTCATACAGAACTTCTTAGTTTTGAGCTTTCTTCTTCCACATATTCTTCTTCTTCTTGTGTTTCTCCTCTTGATTCACTCACTTGTGCTCTGGTGTAAAGTGTCGCAATCGTCCCTTGCAATTGTGCTCGCAATACTTAGGTCATTGCTACCACCTCCATTGATGAGGATTTTTGAGAACTACCTTCCGCAGCCATTTAACAGTGGTAGAAATTTGTCAACTTCAAATTTGTGAAGCACCAACCTGCACATCAAACAGAAAATAAACACAGATGAAAAGCTGAAGCATTTGTTTTAATTTTCTTAACCTTTTATTTTTCAACATTGTGTCAGTGTGTTATAAATGCCCAAACCATTCTAGGTAAACTATCCCCAATTTTATCTTCAATTAAAGCAACTCACTACCTATATACGAATATCGTCATTTGCTTGTCTTTCCCAATATTTGTCATGTGCCCACCTCTATTTCAATTATCATCTTTACTAAATTACTACATTCTTTGACACTTGATCTTTTTTAAGTTCCTAATAATCGAGCATACTACTTTATTTAGCACTAAATGGCATGTGGAAAACATTTAATGGTTGCATATAGTGAAATCAGGAAAAAAGTTTTTCACTTTTGTTTCTTAACTTCCATCTAATGCCAATGATATAAATTGGTTAATGGTCTTGATATTCTTGTTAAATGGACTGACTATCTTTGTGTTTGTGTGACAAATTCTTCCTAAAACCAACATTTGATTGAGTTTTTTCCATTGTTTTTAAGTTTAGTTTTGTGTGTTTTCATTTACATCATTGTTTAGTATTTTGTTTCGTTTTCTTGCTTAGAAGTCTAATTTTTACTTTGTATCTTTTTAATTACTAAGTTTGGAATAAAAGAAGTTAGCATTGGGAAGAAAATGAAATAACAAGACTGATAATTCCTCTCTGGACCTCCACCGCTTAAGCGGTAGAAACTAGCGCTTGAGCGCTCAAGACATTTCATCACTGTCATCCCACCGCCTAGGCGGTGGAATGTAGCGCTTAGGCGCGCTCTTTCTCGCACAATTTGGTTTTCTCTGGAAAGCCACCGCCTAGGCGCCCAAATCCACCGCCTAGGCGGTGGCATCACATAAAAATGATATCTTCCTCTGCCATCTCACCGCTTAAGCGGTGAGATTCCTCCGCTTAGGCGGTGAAGTTAAAATCTGACGCCCAAATCCAAATTTGCCTTGCTCGGTGTTTTTGGCAATATGTTGAAATCATACAGATTGTAATGTAAGATTACATTTTTCATTATGTAAATTTAAAGTCTTTTCACGTTTCCTATGTAATCATCAAGAAACTTTCATTTCAAGTAAATGAAAAAGAAAAAGAAAGCTATAATACAAGCAGTCAAGCAAAAATTTCTGAGAAACTAACAAGTGATATCATTTCTTTCCATCTGATATAGTAAATGATAAAAACTATGATTATGCAAAAGTAAAGAAAAACAAGCATAAAACAAATCAGCAACATAGACTTTCATGCAAAACTTCTTCCCATCTGATAACAATTCAAGAAAAGAAAAAAGGAACTGAAAAATTATAATCTTGCCTTGACAGAAATTGAATGCTTTCAAGCCACCCAAATGTAACACTGACAACCCAATGTTCACCCCAACCTGTCTTCCCCGTGAAACAACAAACACAAAGGCAGCAGCAAGTTTATGGTCCTGCTTCAATAGCAAAGGCACTGGATTCTTCGTGTACCCACCAGATTCTTCCACTGCCATCGCTCGTTGGGTTAAGCAATGGCGCCTCGTCTATAGTCCTGCTTCGGCAGCAAAGGCAGCAGCCACGGCGACGCCGTCAAGAGGATCGTGACGGTGAAGGAGCAGAAGCTTAGTGGCCCTGTGCTAGAGGAGATATTCTTGTCACAGAGGTGGTGGTTTGTGCGGCCGGTTGCTGCAAAGGGAAAAGTTTGAGTTGTGAGAAAGGGGAAAAATTAGGGTTAGATTAAGAGATATATAATATTATTTATATATTTAATATATTATATTATATTCAAGTAGTAACGGATCGGGACAACCAATACCCGACCCCGCCCCATACCCGAAAAAATACATTCGGGTAAAACCCGAATCTGGCCCGATACCCGGTCAACCGTTGACTTACCCGACCCGAATGGGTCGGGGCAGATCGGAATGGGTCGGGTCAGGGCAAATTGCCATCCCTAGTTTAAACCCACAACCCAAGTCATTCATTTTATCTGATCCAAGCCTAACTACCTCAGCCCACATCCTTTTTCCTAAATCCAATCTTTACCCATCAAAGCCCATGACCCATACTTGCTCATCCATCATGTAGGCACCCATTAGCACACCTAAGCCTCCCCAAAATTGGTGGATTTAGTGAAATGCAATGAATATAGCAAGTGAGAATGAGTATAGCGAGAGTGGGATGATGGTCAACAAGTAAGAGGATGGGTTGACATGAAAGGACCTTAATCACTCCTTGACCATCATCATCACACACAGACTAAAAAAAAAGGGGAGTGTCTCATATAGGGGGAAGAAAAGAGAAAAATGAAAAGAAAAAAAGGCATGAGAAGCAAGACCGAAAGAAAAATAAAGAAGGTTGAGATTTTCTGAGAGCTTACCAAAAGCTTGGAATTGCGGTAAGAAACCCAACCATTTTTCTTCATGATACGTTGAACTTGGGTTAATTGATTATTTTGATAATACTTGTTTGTAACATGCTTGGTTTGTTTTAGAGAGTTTTGTTTTCTTTGAATCTGTGATGTTGTTGTGAAACCATAATGAGTCAGCCTACACATTCGCATCCCTACACCATCTCCCCTATAACAACGAAGCCACTATCACACCAGCACTTCCATCCCTTAAACCTAGCACCACCAAGAATTCCAAACCACCCGAACTGAACACCAAACAACCACACAACGCCGAACGTCCATACCTCTAACTCTGCCACCCCAACTCCCTGAAACCCATAACTGAGCTCAATTTCCCCACCAAAACAGAACTAGTCATCACCAAAGTTCACCATCACACACCCGCAACCAAGCCACTATCTACAAACACACAACACATTCATCGCACCATGAACACATCATCTCTATCGAGAACATAAGCACTCAAGAACCTATAATTCACCAACAACACGTACTAGCCACCATTAGCCAACTTTTTTGGTAAAAACACTCCACCCTCAAGCTCATCCTCTCCAAAACGGAACAACCATTATCCTCTATGATCACCAGAAAACAGAAACCTGAACCTATGCTTATCATACCAGCCACTAAGATCCTTATTTCACTCCAAAAACTGTTTCACTCCAAAATCACCTAAGATCATCAAATAGAAATGTCTCATCCCAACAACCCACCAACATCATCCACATCTAAAGTAATCTCATGCATAAAACCAGCCCCCTAACCACCAAGTTGAAAATAGAGCACCTCCATGCTCACCGAAAAATACTACCCGAAGCCACCCACAAAAAAACTAAAACACCATAGTACCCCAACTGTCTTGCCTCCAAACTTAGTACCCACACAACTTCTACAACCATCAAACAACACCTCAAGTCAGTAAATATGAATCCAAACCTCTCCAACATCTGTGTCCAATCGATCACCTTCACCCCGGATCATATCCGACCGATCATCTTTACCCAAAATCATGTCCAACCGATCACCCTTCCCCCAAGATCTTCTACTGATCAACCAACTACTTTTACTCTTATAATCATAGCTGACCGGTCATCTTTTTCCTATGATTATCTTTGATTGACGACCTATACCCAAGATCATATCCAACCGATCATTCTTCGTCATGTTCACCTCTTAACTGATCGACCGACTATGTCCCTTTTATTATTAACTGACCGATCATCCTTTCCCCTTCCTTACCTTCCATCAACTGATCCCTTTTCCCATTTCTCGGATGACTTGACCTACCGATCACCCTTCTTCCATGCTCATCTCTTACTCACAAATCGGGATCACCTTTACCCATCATCATATTTGACAAATCATCTTTACCCATCATCATCTTGACCAACCTATCGCCTCTAACCAATCAACCTTTTTTTCCATGGTCTCTAACAACTAACTGATCGCCCCCCGGCTCAAACCCTTTCCCATTGATCTCCAACAACTAACTAATCATACCCTGACCAATCAAACATTTTTCCCTGATCTCCAACAATTAATCAATCAATCAATTAATCGACTGTCCTCTAACTGATCAGTCTCTTTCCCATGATCTCTTATAACCCATTGATCGCGACTGACTAACTCGATCCTTTCCCATTTTTATCACAAACCGACCGATCGATTAGGTCATTCCTCATTCTCATTTCCAACTGATCGATCGGATCCCTCTCAATGAGCTCAGGTGATTTACCTACTGATCAGTCTCTTCCTATTTTTTATGGTTTTATGAAATTCTTCTTACTCAACTTGTTAACTTCAATTTTAAATAAATATCCAAGCAACAACCAATGAGATTGATTGTACAACTTTGTGCCATCTTCAGTGTCATTTGGATTCGTAAGAGTTTATTGTGTGTCCCAATGTCTTCTTGAATTCTGTGCAATAGTGGATATAATTCAAAAATAATTTTTTTAATTAACCCTTTTTAAATGAAACTTATTTTAAATAATTTTAATGAGCTTTCAACCCTTTTAATGAAGCTTACTAATTTTATTTATCCTTGCAATGACCAATAAGACTGATTGTACGACCTTGTACTGTCTTCAGTGTCGTCTTGAATCCTATGCAAAAGTGGATTTAATTTAGAAAATAAAGAAAATAATTTATTTTTAAAGACTCAAGGTCCACTGTCATTTATCTTTCGGATGTAAGAGCCCACTGTCATTTCTCTTTAATTTTTTTTAATTAAAATTAACTAACCAACAATCATTTTTTATAAAAAACTATGTGGTTTTGAATTTCCCATTTTACCAGGGGATACATAGGAGTGTAAGTTAAGTCAAACTTATACATTTTGTAATTTACTTTATTTCCTAATTTGTAAACATTTGTTTGCTCTTGTTTAATTTCACTTTTGCTTAAGGGGTAAGATAGAAATCGTTTAAGTTATCAAATTTACATAATTAATTTAAGATAATCGTCTTAGAACAAATGTATTAAGGGTGTAATGGAATTAATTTTCCACCATTCCTCATACATAACCGACTACCAAACATTGTTTAGTTTAGCTCATCTCACATATCATAATAAGATAATGTTCTTTCTTGATATATCCATTATATATGTACATATATAAATATATATGTATATACATATACTTATTATACGTATATATATCATATGAGACACACACACGCATTACTAAATGTGCGTGCATGAGTGCTTGCACTTAAAGAAACATTAATTATTAAAATATTTTTCTTTTCATGTTATTTTATTCTTACGGTAATTATTCTTTGACCAACTGATACTTGAGAATGATCAGATCTCTGCTCTGCTATAACTACATATTACGAAACAGTCGACCAAATACTTAATTCAAACATCAATGACATTGATTTGAACAATGAGAATAATGAGCACTTGAATTTGAGGTTGTCTTCTTAAAAATTAGTTTTACCAACTCATTCACATGAACACTTCACAGGCTTCTCAAATAAGTATTAAGCAAGTATTTATTTTATCACTTTTTGTATTAGTGACATGATCTTCTTGGTTGTGAATGCTATATATATATACCAGTGCCTTATTTATGTTAGCTTAATTAATATATAATTAGAAAATGGTAAAGTTGAGATAAAAAGTGGTAAAGACAAAAAAATGATAAAAAAGTAGTGGTCAATTTTTTTAAGCATGAGAGATCCTTTAAAAAACAGAGTACATTTTATGAAATAGTATAGAGTTAATAATTATTAATAAAACGTTAATAATTTTTTTTATAAAATACAAATACTTGTATAACAAATATCATTTATAATTTACTTCATTAATTTTTTTCCCATTTGTGGTAAGCTTATTAAGATATGTTGATTTATTTTATTATTATTTTTGTAATCTTCTTATTTTTATTGGTTTACTTACAAAAATATTTTAATTAGTTAAAGAAAACTTTGAAACTTTTGCTAGAAAAATAAAAAAGATATTAAGATTTCATGTTGATCAGGAGCTGGCAGTGGGAGACAAGGTGGCCAGAGGAGGAATCAACACTGGCACAAGAGTGAAGCCTACTGCTGTGACCAGTGGTAAGTCAGCAACAACTACTTTTGCCATCATGGCGAACGGGACCTCTTGGCTCAAAGGTGAATAAGCACTAGTAGAAACCACAACTTATATTTTTCTTTTGTTACTTAAGAACAAGCATTTGAATAAGACAAGGAATATGTAATATCATTATTATACCTCAGTTTCTAAATTCTAAAATTAGGGTTGGTACTGCTAGTTGAATTGGCAAAACTTATATTTTAGATACCTTACGTTGGTGCAAAAATACCTAATAACAATAATCTAACAAAAAAAAAAGCCCAACAATAGAATTGAATTATTTTAATATTTTATTTATATGTCTGCCGCTTGATCATCTTAATGAGCTTCATTTCAATGATGCACCACTAAATTTAAGTTAACTTCGTCTGAATAATTATTTTTTGTTTTTCTTGTTCATATTTTATTTTCTAGACTCTATAATGCTTGCGAGATCAAATACCAAAAGCATGTGGTGAGTGAAGGTAACCTTGCCAGTACATTTTTGGACCGATGCCGTTGAAGGAGGAGGCGTTATGCTTCTTAAGAGCCAAAGCCTGATGATGATCTTGGCTTCTTTCTGATTATCTCTCATTTAGAAATAATTGATATTGTGCAACCATGCATATGCATCATTTTCAGTAATTCCTCTGTTATAGTATTGAATTTGGGATGGAATGCTTTATGACAATATATGTATGTTGGTTATTGGATATGGTTCGTTTAAAGATACTTATGTGGCTGTGGTATTTTATTGCATCCAAATTTTATCAGTGCTTAACACATCCAGAAAATACTTCAAGTGATTCGTATGATGTGTAAGCTCAGGGAGCCTAAAACGTCAGGAAAATCTTTATTTATGGGATGAATCAACCTTTTCTCCTAAAGGAGAAATCTTTATATGTATGGGCTTATTATGAAGAAGTAAGAAGAAATATTCAATCAAGTCAAGGAGGCTCATAGGAAATGAGGAAATAATTAATGAGGTTCTGGTGGGAGTAGTGTTTTAAGTTATTTTAATAGATGATGAAACCTAATGTATATGTAATAATCACTTTGTTACTAAGGTGGTTTTTTTCTTTTTGGAAAAAAAAGTTTAGTCAAGAGAAAGTTGGAAAATTGAATCTTAGACATTTTGTTAGATTCTGCTAATTGTGATGTAACCACTCTCAATTATATGCGTCACATTTATTTGCGACAAAGTGAGTCTTTGTATTTTCTATATCATTACATTAAATAAAAAATAAACTTTAAAAAATTGAAATTCACAAATCAAATTTTGAAGGGTAAAATAACCTATCTTAATACTTATCCGTCCTTATTAAGCCCGTATTAATTAAAAGTTTGGAATTCACTTATTAAATTCAAAATAAATTATTAACTTAATTCTAAACTATTTTTTTCCTATAAAAGAAGTTAGCACTTGGTATAGGGAGGAAATGATAGAATAAAGTGGAGGAGGTGAAGTGGCTTAAATGAAATTGAATCCCGAAATCAAATAGTCTCAAAAAGCTTTTAGGCAATGAATTTAAATTTTGAGTTAAAATTCTTTAATTTGAGCGGCATTTTTGCTTTGATAGAAAATCGAAATCAAGACATGGAAGGAAAAAATGGCCTAAAACGTATTATCAACCCTAACTGCCTTTAAAAAGGGGAAAAGTGGAATAAACATATAATTAAATAAAAAATACTTAATCTATGAAGCAAATGTATAGTTTGAAGCGTTAAAAAAAAATTATATTGAAACTAAAAAGTATGGTCAAATTATTTTAAAAAGTATGAGAAATATATAAATATAAATATGTATAACATAATGTTACTATATAAATAAATAAATCAATTTTTCCGGTACATATAATTAAATCAGTTTTAATAGTTGCACTAAATATCTTAAATTAAATATATGTAATTGTGTCGGAGTTGTTCCCTAAATTGTTAGTTCGAAAAACAATTCCCATTTTTCTATGCCGTTGTCTTGAAATATTTTGTGTTTTTCTTTTTTCTTAATTGATTAAATTATTTTTTGTATATTGGAAGGTGCTTGAGTAAGAGAGAGGATAAGTAGCTCAATAAAAGATCAAATCTCTCACATTATAATTACACGCCAATCTTAAAAATTAAAATCGATTCCAATTAAACTACAATTTGGTTGATCTTAATTAAACTAGAACGAATAATAAAATGGTTGACCAATAAAAGTGCACCAAGCTCTCAAAGCTCATCTGAAAATGTGAGGCAGTTATACCTACCATGCATGTTTAAGTGTTTAACTTTAGCATTTAAATTTTCAGTCACAAAATCTATAGATTTTCTAATGAAAGCTCAAAATTTAATTAGAAGGGAAAAAATTTATGGAGTTTCCAAACCAGATAAACCCATCAATACTACATACACTGTATAATGCAATGCCCTTCTTTGATTTAAAAGGAAATTATTGTAAGCCTGCATGTTTGGCACTCCTAACATGATAAAATAATTCAAAATAACTCAACGGTTACAGTTTGACTGAGTTTCTCTTCCCCAATCAAATAAAGCCAACTAAAAGAAATTACACATATATCTTAATTGGTAGTATCTTTTAGTTGATAATATTATATATATATATATATATATATATATATAAAAGAATTAAGGATAGCGAGAGGGGAAAGAAGATTTGAGTCTTTCACTATAATGAGCATTGATTTCTTTTTTCTTCTTTTATATCCAAACTTCCCATATATGGTTTAATTAGCTTTCCCAATTCTGTTTATAATAAAATCTCCCAATCTCATCCATACCCTGCCAAGAAAGATATTTGATTTCATAAGCTAGTGTAAGTTTCTCTTCAATCTCAATTGTTGCATTAGTCATGGGTGACCAGTGCTTATGTGCGATGACGATATATAGTGATCATAATCGTCTGATTGGTGATCTTGATCTTGACAATATTTACAAGATTCAGACAATTTTTCATATATATATATATCGGCCAATAACTCCATATCATTGTCCATTGGTAATTTCTTTTTTTGATTTCTCAATGTTTGCATTAGTCGGCGTGATCAGTGTTCTAGTGTTTTTGTGTGACGGCCATAGTGATCGTAATTGTCTGATTGATGATTTTGATTTTGACCGTCTTTACATGATGTAGCTAGACATTTCCCCTCCCTTTATATATGGGCCAATAATTCTGTATTTTTGTTCATTTATGATTTTTTAAAGAGTTTAATTTTGTTTCATTATCACTCAATTATGCATTATAACATTATTAAAAAAATATGACTTTGAGTTATTTCTTATTAGAATTAATGACATGATAGAATAATAAATTTTTTTTGCAAAATTACTTTTTTAAATGAATTTTTTTCATTATCTATCAATTAGTCATGTTAGCTTATCATGATATATCTTTGTTTAATTTTAGGTGAGGACATGCAAGCGTGTTAATATATGTTGCCACACATGCACAAATGCATATAGTTTTATTTTTTTTGGTATATATATAATTAAGCTATCGATTATATATAAATTATTATTATTATTTTACGTTAAATATATTTGTAGATCAACTTTCATGTCATCACTTATTATTATTGCTTTATTTTAATAATGTTTCTTCTCTAAATCTTGGCAGAAATTTTCTTATAGCTAATGAAACCATATTGGTCTCTAGCTTTTTATCTTTTTCCCCCTGCTATAAGCCATATCTCTCTAGATTGGTGACTACATCATGATTTCATAACCATATATATATATATGATCTTGACCTCTTTAATCCGTCAAACTCTTATATCATTATATATGCTTTACCATTAATTGCCTTAGTTTTGAACTTTCATTTCTGATATTTTAAAGTTGTCTATTTGTGTATTCGAGATAAATATATCTATGCTAAATGAGTCTGGATGCACTTATGGATTTGTTATTTATTAAAACTCTAATTTTTTTTTCTGTTATTCTTTTCTTATGAAAATTCTTGTTTGGTCAAGCTGATATTTCGAAAATTTCCTTTTTCTTCATCCCTCGTAGAAACCAGATCCATCTGTACCTATTTTATCCCCTCTTGGGAATCAAATCCTTGCTTTGCAACGAGTATGGATTTTGGAAAGTTCAACCAAGTACTCAATCCCAACTCAAACAGGCAGGACATCGACTTAAACATTCCAAGTACGGAGGGCTTGAATTTGAACACTGAAAACGAGTTTTCACCACACATTCACATGAACACTTCAAAGGATTCTCAGAATTACACTGAAGTAAGTCCTTGTTCTATAATTACACACACACATATATGAATGTATTATACTACTATGATGTTAAAGTTTCCGAGTAATATATATGTGCGTGTGTGGGCGTACGAAGAGGAGTGATTTACCATTAGATTTTATATAAATAATCAAAATTAAAATATGAACTTATGACTTTTAAAAAAATTATGTGATAGTCATGTGACATATAAGTAATATATTTTTTTAGTACCTAGCCTCGTTGGGGTCGGTGGAGGCCCCACCATTAGAGTGAGACCTAGGAACAACTCCTGAAGGGGGTTCCAAGGGTGGGGAAAGGGAAAGGGGAATGAGAAAGGAATGTGCACTCGCTAGGAATTGAAGGTCGTACCTGACACTAACATCAAATGTTCCTTACCAAGTGAGCTAATAGTCATTATTCATTCATCTCATATCTCACAATAAACTACTCTTATCATTTGGTATATATATATATATATCAAGTGAGATGAGTGATTTATTGTGAGAGTGAGAGTAAGAGGAGCAAATCTTGACCATTGGATTATCCATATATGACTAAGATTAAAACATAAAATCATGTGACTTTTTTAAATGGTCATGTGAGTTTTAAGTAAATTCTAATCTTGACCATCTATGTAAGATTTAATGATCAAGATTGACTTCTCTCACCTCTCATAATTAATAAGATAATGCTCTCACTTGATATGCTCCCTATATTATATATATATATATATATATATGAATGCCTAATTTACTAATCTATTCAAACAAGATTTATTTTATTTATTATGTGATTATTTTATCTTAAAAATATGACTATTTAATTATGAAAAATGATAAATTTACGAAATTTTTGTACGAAATTTTCTACCAATTAAGTTGTGCATTGGTCAAAAACTACCTTTTCTCTTATGATTGTTTCTCTATCTCACTTAAATTTAGAAGTATTTTTTCTTTTAAAATAATTCATGTGAAATAGTATTGCCTTTTAATTATAAATGAGTCGTGTTATTATGGATGTAAGTGCATGATAGACTGACATATTTATTTATTTTAAATAATTTTAAATTATAAATATGTATATATTATAAATTTAAATCTGCATACATATATATTGTCACGAATAGAGTTCATTATAAATCTAAATCCCTTGTAACCAAACTCATTATGAAAAGTATGACTATCTTTTATAAAACTGTGTCACTATAAAGTAAAAACTAAAGTGGACTTCTTGTGTGAGTCGAATCCGTTTTCATTTTCCATATCCTTGACACTGTCACATATATAACATACCAAACAATAGATAGTTAGTGTTACATAGCTAAACTATTGCAGTGCTTATGAAAGTTGGTTGTGAACAGAACATGAACATGCTGGCTGGAGATAACGGGGACAATGAAGTCCACCAATCTTCTGCAGTGGACACAACTACTGCTGGTTCGGCTCTTCTCACAAATTCTGCTGCTGGAGCTGCCTCTGATGATATGAGACACCTTCACCCTAGGTATGTTGCCTCTGCCTCCTTCGCAACTGCTGTCATTGGAAGAAGAACACTAGGTGGCCGCCGCCGCCGCCGCCGTCGTAGTGGTGGTGGAGAAGTTCCGTGCAGTGACCCACGTAGATTCTGCACGAATTACTATTGTCGGACAAGAAAAACTCCCTTGTGGCGCAAGGGGCCTCTGGGTCCAAAGGTGAACAACTTATAAGACATGCACGTAGCATTGATGAAACACATTTTGATATTTTTGATTTGATACATGCATGTCTTGGATTGTATATAATTATAGCTCCCTCAATATTGGAGTCTGATGAGTATGCCTTCTCTGTTTGTTTCAATCTTTTCTCTTCAGACTTTGTGCAATGCCTGTGGGATTCATTACATTAAGCAGGTGACAAGTAGAGGCAGTGGCCTCCCTGCAGTCCCAGCCGATGATGATGCTTCTCCCAGTGCAGTCACAACCGATGATGATGCTTCTCCCAGTGCAGTCCCAACTGAAACCGTGGACGGGATTTAAAGGCTCTTCAAATTAATTTTTAATTGAGGACCAAAATGCTGATCAAGCCTTGGTGCTTTGTTGCTTCATGATCATTTCCATATTTTGAAACAGTTAATCAATTTCTGTCTTACTTTTGCATTTGGGATGATATTCCATGACATTATATATGTGGTCTTTCATGCTAATTTGTTTTGATTTTACTGAACAATATTATAATTATGGTTCTTTGGTGACTAAATAATATATATATATATATATATATTATATATCAAGTGAGAGCAATATCTTATTATGAGAAGAGAGAAGAGTTAATCTTAACCAAACATGCATGTAGTGGTTTTTCATGTTAATTTGTTTTGATTTTGATGAACAATATTATAATTATGGTTCTTTGGAGACTAAATAATATATATATATATATATGTATGTATATATATATATATATGTATGTATGTATATGTTGCATATATATATATATGTATGTATATATATATATATATATATATATATATGTATATGTTGCATATTAAGTGAGATCAATATCTTATTATAAGAGAAGAGAAGAGTTAATCTTGATCAAACATGCATGATTTAATGATTAAAATTTGCTCATTGATCTTATTTTCACAATAAATCACTTTTCTCACTTAATATGCTCCATATATATATATTCTTCAAGTAAATCTTTATCTTAGACTATGTAAAAGCTAGCCATAATATAAAAAAGGACTATGATAAAAAAATTTAATAATCGCCCAAATGATTAAGAATATATTGAAAAGCTCGTATGCAAATTTTGTAAAAAAAAAAATATATATGTTATGTAAGTGTGTATATATATGTCAAAATATTGCTCGCCAATGTCGAACATAAATGTTGGCTATTTTATGATAATTGTTATTAATATTATAAGGAAAATTAAGGGGCTTAAATGGTAGGGAGTTTGCTCTTTAACTTGCTCCTTCGAGTTTGAATTTTCTGAGAGGTTTTAAGAAGTAAAGTTTCTATAAATTTGTTAAGCCCAAAGTACAAAGACATGTTTGGACTGATCCGAACAGTAGACTATTTGCCAAAAAAATTTAATTTTTATTCACTTATTGTGTAAAGTTTTTTACATTGTTATTTAATCGTGTGTGCTGACACATCATTAAAATAGTTAGATTTTTTAGGTAATTGTTGTGATAGTCAAACTCTTTTAATAATTTAACAACACATGATTGGATGACAGTATAAAGAAACTTTACACTGACGTACAGTAGACCAAAATTAAACTCTTTGCGAAATTGAGGAGTCCCCTCACTGTAACACCAAAACAAATAAAATATTATAGGAATATTATACTTTAGCAAAATTTTCTTAATTTTAATGTTTGTTATTTATATTTTTTTTATCTTTATTCATTTTAATATTGTTCTGATATTTTTATTTTATAGTTTCACTCTTTCAACTTTTATGTCAACATATATTTCAAAATTATTAAGATTTTATAATTAATAATTTATAAAAGATATAAATCTCTTACTTTGACAATATTTAAATAGTAGATGCTTAAATGTATCTTATATATTAAAAATTTAAATTATCATATGAGTCACAAGATAGCCTTTTATTTTAATATTTTAACAAACAATATTCTATTTGCCTATATATATATAAATATAAATATAATGATGTTACAATAAGAATGAATTTATATAATGTTATATATAAAATTATTAAAATTATATTTCAATTTTAATTTTAATTTTAATTTTAATTTTTTTATTTACATATTATATTATACGCCAGCTAAAATTTCTAAATCCGCCAAATGAAGATAAGACTAAAATGATGGTTTTGTTGATGACAAACGTAAAAGAATTCTAATTACTAGTTCGTTTAGCAAAAGTAGTAAAAAGATTGTTACGTCTCACCACACCAAATATAGGGTAAACCCCACGTAACATGAAAAAACACAATCAAACGTGCCTGTTCAAACGCTTCTTCACCTTTGGTTTCCACCTATGCTCTTCTCTTTCTCTGGATATTGTCACCTTCCTCTGTCTTGTCTTTTTTCCATCTCTTTCCCATTGCCATTATCTTCCCTTTCCTTCTCACTCCCAAGAATCCCTTCTTCCTCCATCTCCAATCCAATGGGAGACCCCCCACGTTCACCAACATTGGATTTGTACAACATCTTTAAGATTCCAAAAACTAAATCTTTGAAAGACGTGGGCAAGGTATACAAATCGCTTGTAACCAAGCGGCACCACGACAAGAGTTTCCATAAGGACAAAACCGCCGAGGTAAGCTTAAATTTGTGCATGGTCCTCAACTTTAATTTCTTATATGTTTATCTCATCAAACATTTGGAAGAACACATCTTTAATCATTGATGTCAACTTTGGAGTTTAAGAAACTCTCCACCAGCCAAAGAAAAATAAAAGCATATATTCATGTACAATAATACGCTAACAATTTTTAATAGAAGATTAATTCCCATCTGAACTGTGACTTGAAGGTTTCTACATTTTCTAGTTTATGAATCATTGGCATGATGCTGAGATATTCTCACGATCTTTGATGCAGGAGCCAATAACACCCCCAAGTTTTAAGCATAATGATCATAAAAGAGTGGATGAAGACATTTGGAGTCCTAAATTTTTGTCAAGGACTGCAAGTAGAAGATCTAAAACGCCAACACCAAGAACAAGGCCCCTGTCAAGACATGCAAGCAGGCGATGCACAACACCAACCTCTCTGTCAAGAAGTTCTAGTCGAAGGACTGCCACAGAAATTGCTGCAACTTCTCTCAAAAGGATAATGAGCAGAAGGGGTACCTCACAAAGCAGATGGGATATCTCTGAACCTGAGATGACCAACCCTGCAGCCTCGCCATCAAAAGATGTGGGCATAAGGAGCTCCGGGGAAACTGAAAATATCCCTGCAGTCTCTCTGTCAAGCAATCTGAGCCGTAGGTCCACAACACCTATCATATTTTCACAGACAACAGCAAGAAGGAAACCCCCGGAAGTTGAGAAAGAGCTCAAATGCACACTTGAGGACTTATGCTTTGGATGCATAAAAAAGATTAAAGTTACAAGAGATGTTATCAAACATCCCGGGTATGTTTCTGTTGTGTGATCTTACAGATAAATTTCTTATGTGCTAAAATTGCTGCAATTAGGCATTTACATCTAAATGCTATGGAGTATAGATAGGGTGTAGAAAGCTTCAAATTTGCAATTAAAAGCAATGACAGTTTGGTAAAAACTTCAATGTTCTGCTAAAAAAGAAAGATTTTTTTTTGAAGTGACAGCGGCTTAAAAGGACATTACTAACTTAATTTTGAAACAGGGTAATTCTCCAAGAAGAGGAGATTCTAAAGATTGAAGTGAAGCCAGGATGGAGAAACGGAACAAAGATTACATTTGAGGGAAAGGGTGATGAGAAACCTGGATACCTCCCTGCTGATATAGTCTTCTTAATTGATGAAAAGAAACACCCTTGGTTTAGTAGAGATGGCAACAATTTGGAAATATGTATTGAGATTCCTCTAGTGGATGCACTCACAGGCTGCTCCATACCAATTCCTCTAATAGGAGGGGAGAATATGACTTTGACATTTGAGAATATCGTCATATACCCTGGATATGAGAAGGTTATTCAAGGCCAAGGCATGCCGAACCCGAAAAATGACGGGACAAGAGGTGACCTCCACGTCAAATTCCTCATCGACTTCCCCACAGAATTAAGTGATAAACAACGGGAAGAAGCTGTTAGTATTCTAAAGGATTGTTGCTAATGACCATAGTTGTATGCAGATGCACTAATCTACCACAAACATGATAAGAGGACAAAAAGAATACTTTATTATCAGTTTCAAAAATTTACTGGTATCAAGTATGCATAGTTTGATAACTTCTTGCACTCCTAGTCCTACCCAACAACATAAATAATGGATCACCAACTCACTGAAGCACATTTATAATGTCTACATTTCATGCCCAAAGAACCAAGACGTTGAGCTTCCAGATGGTGGGCACTGCTGAAAAAGAAAAGGAACTTCTACCACTGTTCCACTGATGTTGTCTCCAACAATTACAGTGTCTCCTTCCGAAACAGCTTGCCTCTTAATGTAGCCTAATCCAAAATGTAGAGATTGCGTCCTTCTGGATGCGTAACTTGTCAACCTGTACAGTTTGCAACAACCATGAATTTTCTTCCAACCCATTCAAGGGGGAAATCAGGATTACAGAATGCAACTCAACATCATCAGCACTAGGTTACTGATTCACAGGACATAACTATAGCTTATCCATACATTTGAGGAGATAGGTTTCTCCAAATATAAGTTATCAAAAACAAAGATCAACAAATGAGTTTTCACCAGGTAAACTGTTACTTTAGTTTCAGCTCGGAACTACTATGAGTAAATGTCCATTTTCCTCTTTTCAACCAAACAAGACACGAGATGGTTTGAAAAAATAAAGTGAAAATTAGAGCAACCTTTTTCCCGTCAACTGTAACAATGCTTCCAGGTTCAGCGGCTGCAGAAAGATTGAAGCCCCATAATCTCTGCTTGAGTCCATCATATGTTATAAGCCTAGATATAGCCTCCAGTCCCTTGTAACAGCCTGAGAAAAGCATAATCAGACTAAATATCCTGTAAGTGTAAACATTTTATGCAGATGGATAGTGGCAAAAGAGCAGATACCCTTGTTTAGAGAAATTGAGTTCCATAGACAGGCCTCCAGGATACTGAATTCTTTAGTAAGCTCCATTCCATCAGGAGCAGGCCTTCCTGAGAAGTCAAGTTACGAACTTACGATCACAAGTGGACACAAAAATCCTAGTTAATGAAACTAGCTAGAAGTATATGTATAGCCAAGAAGAGTAAAAGGTGCTTCCATTTCAAGTTATTTTATTTCCAAAATCGTTTTCCCAGTCTCATTAACCAATAGAAATATGCCATTATACCTCAATACAAATATAATATGCTTACTAATTTTCTAGTGATTATGAAAATGGGCTATTCTAATATATTTTGTCACCTATAGCCTCTACAGATGGTCTTGCATGGAAAATCTTTTGGCTGGATTGCTGGAACACTATCAGCAGAAGGCACAGAATATGGTTAATTAAATTTCAAAGTTAAAGGAAGGGCGGAAACGAATAAAAGAGCACTCTAACAGTCTCCTTTTTTCTTGGGGGGAGGTAAGAGGAGTTTTTGCCTTGATTAGTATAACTATTAACTAGAAAAAGATGCCAGTATACCCATGTCTCTTGGTAGGTGTTCAAGCTAAAATAAAAGCAAGAGTACACCATCAGTATTTTTGCTTTCATACAATTATAATTTTATTAGAAAATGCAATAAGGAAAGTCATATAAAAAGGTCTCTCTTACTGAAACTAAGGTTCTACAAAGTTTCCAAGCAGAGTATCATGGATAAGAAAAAAGCATCTGAATTAAATATACACCGGAGACTGAGCAAAAAAGAAAAGGTGCTTGACCAAACAATTAGTAAATAGAAAACCAGAGAGATGCTCCAACAGCCAACCAGTCACTTCCTTGCAGAAAGATGATTGTGATTTGATTTGTACCTACAAATTATGGTTAGCTGAAGTCAGGGCAACCAAAATCACCAACAGTAATCAAAGCCAACTGGGTTGGTTGTCAGTGCACTCCAGAATTTATATTCTAACAAGCTGTGTGCAACATCTGGTAAATGCAAATAAGTTTTTCTTTCCTGTTCTAGATACCTGCTTGAGCTGGAAGCTGAAGTCAGGGCAACAGCCGGTAAATGCAAATAAAGTTTTTCTTTCCTGCACTAAAAACCTGCATGAGCTTCATGCATTTTTCACACATAACAGTGTAACAATTATTTTGAACAATAACTCTGTTGTGAGAATTCAATGCATGAAGCGTCCTAATTCCTAACAGTATGTACCTTCGCAATTTCTACTTTCACCAGTGGCAATCTACTGTAGGGAAAAAAGAAATAGATACACAATTATTTCAGGGTTCCATGAAATTGATTGTCATAGTAAAACAGTATATATATCCTTAAGAAATGAAAAAAAAATAACCACAAGATATTTTTACACACACCAAACCTAGAGCTCGTGCTTAATTAGAACCAGTACTACAATTACTGTTTTAGCAATATCTTACTACAAATCCTTTGTACCATTTCCAAGCATTTTTTTAGGGCAAATCACAATACTGTCGTTTTGAATCAAAATTATTTTGTTCTTATATAATTTTTATTTATTTATTAATAAAAAACATGATTTGTAAAAAAAAAAAAAACATATATAGTTTAAATTTTTTACAAAAAACATGAAACATTTAATTATAAAAAAAAAACCAAATCTTAGAATAAACAAATTATCAATAATTTATCCGTATTACAAAACAATAATACTTTATTTTTGTTATAAAATATATGAGTAATATTCACAAGCACATTTGAAATTTTACTAACAAAATTCTAAATTTTTAACATGCTTTCTCTTAAAAAATGAATTAAAAAAAAATAATAATAATAGAACAAATCACAAAGAGTAAAATATTACTTTTAAAACCACATAGAACAGATTAATTTTGAGTAAAACCACTAGAAATAAAGTGTAATACAGAAAGCCCTTGTACCATTTCCAAGCATTTTTTTTTTAAATGTTTTCTTAATCATATCCGTTGAATGTAATTTCTTTTTTAAATCGATCCATTCCATTCAGCTCATAACTTTCAGAGGGACAAAAATGGCATAAACCTTCAGCATGATAGAGCAAAAGCTATAAAGAATAAATTATATACACTCATTTTTATTATTTTTTTGTTTTCCTTTGGACCAACGAGAAAGTAGTCCAGTCATCTATATGATATCACGTACATTATTCCTATACTAACAAGTACTCCCACTCAAAACTAAACGGTTCACCGCTATCTGTCATTATTCTGACTCTCACGGTTTTCCTGCCCAGGAGGTTCAGCAAAAACTTGTCCTTGGTCTCTCACATCTCTGAACATGGAAAAAAAGGAGTTGAGGCCCTCAGATGAAGCACCTCCTAAGATCCATAATAACAAAGAACTGAATGAATTCATGGATCCAGGGTTGGGACCGCTTTCAGCTTGTCGAATGTCAGCTTGCCCAGGATTCTGTATAGGGTTGGCTACCCTGTCTGGATTATTTTCTGACCGCCCTTCAGAGTCAGTAACTCCCGGTCCATTCTGAGGCATTGTTGGATCAAACCCAGGTCTAAATCCTGCCCCGGAAGTCAAATCTGTGTTAGTTAATCCCCGGTTCCTTGTGTTCAATCTGGTGATGTGTAATGTGGACGCAAGAATAGTAGATGAGGTAATATGGAAGTCTGGGTGTTGTTGAAGTTGTGACCGTCGATTTTGCATAAACCTTTGCAATGCTGGTACCTAATAAACACAGCAAAAGTTAAACATCAATGATAAGCTAACATACTTATAATGAACAGAAAGAAAGCTTCTAAAAAAAAATAATTACTATTTTATTGACATTTAAATATAAACAAGAATTAAAATCTGAAAATTATATTTCTTTTCCTAATTCTAGAATGAATTCCTTTATTTTCATGTTCTTTCTCAAGAAATATGAGCCTCAAAATAGGCATGCCTTAGCCAATAGCCTTGTAGCTTAGTGAGTGACATGTAATTTCTGTAGGAAGCACCTGATGTTGGGTTTGATCCCAAGTTACTCTCAAAACTCACACTTAGCCCACGTTTCCCTATCCCCTCATCAGGTCTTAGGACCTCCCTTGATACAAAAAGCATAAAGGCATGCCTAACGTTTTCCTTTTAAGAAACATGCAAGATATAATAATGATAAAAAAACCTAAAGAGCCATCCAATGCCTCTTTAAATACTCTTATAGCCAATAATCTCTCTCTCTCTCTCTCTCTCTCTCCTCATCAGAAAGCGCATTGCTAGACAGCACAACACATTCCTATTGCAACAAATGAATTCTGCTATTGCTGGGTCTATAATATATTAAAATAGCATTTATTGGATGCTCTTAGGCCCATATCACTTGTTTATTCTAGAAGGAAGCAGCAAGGGACTCGGATAGTAGATAATGGGGCAAAAGAGTAGTTAGTTATGGTCCACAGGGGGAATCAAGAGCTGAATGATGAGAATGCTGAGTCTGGAAGACAGAGAAAGGGGGGACCCTAACAGAATGGATGGGGAGTGATAAAAGAGGTAAATGGAAATGAGGAGGGGCAGGAAAAAAGTATGAAATAGGTGGTCCGGAGTGGGGTAGGCCTCTCCTAAGGCTGGGGACTCAATCTCTGGATTGGGTCATTTCTTTTATGTTGTTTTCTCTATCTGTCTTTTTGTATTCCAAGAAATACCCATAATCACTATTCTGGAGATAGTAATACAAAATATACACACCAGATTCTCTGGTTTTCTGTCTGATTCTACCATTTTCTATTAGTCTATTTTCTAGTTCCTAACAATTTGGTATCAAAGCTCTTGATCCTGGGAGCCTGAATAGTATCAACACGCATGGAAGGAAGAGTTGAGGCGATGGAGAAGAGGTTGGAGGAGAACAACGAACGGGGATTGAAGGCATGTTGGCTGAGTTGTTGAGGCTGGGTCAGCAGAGAGGGAATGGAGAAAACCAAGCTGAAACTGAGGGCAGCAACAGCGACAGTGCACAAGGTTGGGAAAGAAGTAGAGGAGATGATCGTTTGAGGAGGCTGGAGGTTCCATATTTTACTGGTGAGGACCCACATGGATGGATTTACTGTGCAGAGAGATACTTCCACATCAATCGGGTCCCTAAAGCTGAGAGGGTGACTAATGCTGTAGTTTGCTTGGAAGGAAAGGCCTCGATGTGTGAGTAAAATACACACATCTAGTGCTTGATTTGATATGGATTTGGACTGGTTTGATTTCCTTTCCCTCTTTGCTATATTTTACATAATTTTATACTTTGACTCCTTTGCTCTCATTCTTGATGTTTTTAGGTGCTTAATGTATATTTTGGACCCATTCCTTGGACAACCCACAGTCTTGATCAAAGATTGTTGCTGAATCTCGTAGTTCTCTAACCTCTTGGCATTAAAAAGGTCATATCTTGAGCTAGAGAAGTGATATTGAGGTGATTTTTATTGCGTTGGAAAGCTAAGAGACAAAGCTACAACTTTGTTGTTGGAGACATTTTCAAATTCGTACTCCAGAACATCACACGGCCATGTGAAAAGACACGGCCTAGACCGTGCTGTGTGAGTTATGCAGAAATTGGACCTCTTGGGCTTGGGCTGCGTGAAATAGAAAGAGAGAGTCCTCCACCCTGAGGAAACCAAAAAGGGATGCAAGACATATAAAACCAAAGGAGAGAAACCCTAAAAAGGGAGGAATATCAAGGATTGAAGATCGAAAAGTGAAAGATTGAAGAGAAGAAGATCGTTCTTGAAGAAATTGGGGAACCCTCTCATCCTTACCTCTATTTCTTCAATTATCATAAGCTTTCTTGTAAACATGAGTGGCTAAGTCTCTTATCTAGGATAGGGATGTAACTCTTCTATGATTATATGACAAAGTTTTGAACCTCTTTTAATTAATGAATATTATTGTTTTGATTCAATTCTAGTGTTCTTAATACTTGCCTTATGTTGGTACCCATAAACGCATAATCTAAGACAATTAAACGAAGAATCAAGAGATGAAGTTTGTTATCTGAAAATCTAAAATTTGAACTTAGGTTTTATGACCACGAAAGTATGATTAATCCTTCAAGGATCAACTAAACTTCATAGAACTTAATGGGTTTCAATTAACTTCGTACCATGAGAATAGGTATTATTTTAATTCTAACATTTTTCTTGTAACTCGAGAGAGAGCATCACATAAAATAAGAAGATTCACCTTCAAAGCATGATCGAACCATTAACTAGAATGTTCTAAGTTTGTCATAGAAAGTAGTTGTAGTGAATCCCGAATTCTAGAGTTTCAATCCCTTGATATTTCATTGTAGTTATTTGCTTAGTTTGATTTGTTTGCAATTTAGTTTTAGTCTCATCACTCTAATTATTTGTCTAGATAATTATAATCGTTATAATGCGGTATTCACACGATCCTCATGGGAATGATATCTTTACTTTACTACTTCTATGATCTATGCACTTGCGGTGAGCAACAGGCCCTCAACTAGTTTCAATGGTGGAAGGCCAGAACAGAGAGGACTAGATGGGAGACATTCCGGACAGCCTTGCTGCAGAGATTTTAGACCGCTGCATCTGAGAATCCTTATGAGATTCTCAGGAGTCTTTGACAACAGGGGACTGTGGGTGAGTATCGTGAGAGTTTTGAGTTGCTGTCAGCACCGCTGCATCACACTGAAGAAGAGGTCTTGAAGGCAGCTTTCAAAGCTGAGGTGCGATTATACGGTTCAACTGAACTTGGAGAGGTGATGTCGTTGGCACAAAGGGTGGAGGATAGAGACCGTTTAATGGGCTAAGTTGTGGAGCAAACACTGGTTTGGGTAGGGCCAAAACCAACAAGCCCGCTTTGGTGAATAGAGGGGGCGGGCTTAGTAATCCAACGTAAAGGGCCGACAATGCTGCGTTTAGATTCCAGGGGATCTGTTATGACGTTAGCGCAACCATCACAACCTTCTACAATTCTAGAACAGAGACGATGGTTGGATTGAGCGGGGTAGGGTCGAGTGGCACTAGCCAGCGTGGAGCAGGATTCCGCCACCTGACCGATGAGGAGATGTAAGACAAACTGCAACATGGGCTTTGCTTCCGCTGTGATGAGCATTTTGGCCTTGGACATGTCTGCAGGAACCGTCAGCTTAACTTCCTAATTCTAGGGCCTGATGGAGAGGTAGGAGGACAGGAAGGGGATTTAGAAACAGGGGATGAAGAGTCAAAAAATTCAATTATGCAGCTGAGCATGGAGAGTATTGTTGGGGTAACTACAAAGAAATCTTTGAAGTTATGGGGAGTGATTAATGGGAAACGGGTCAATGTGCTAGTGGATTTGGGAGCCTCCCATAATTTTATTTCCTATGATCTAGTTAGGGAATTAAAGTTATAGCCGGAGGAGACAGAGGGATATTCAGTTGAAGTAGGGGATGGCCATCGAATAAGAAGTCAAGGTGTGTGTTGGGGAGTTCCATTGAGCATGTCGGAAGTGGTAGTGGTGCAGGATTTCTTTCTGTTTGAACTGGGAGGGGGCAGACGTTGTGCTTAAGTTTGAATGGCTTGAATGGTTAGGAGAAATTAAATCTAATTTCTAGGAGTTGGTCATCAAGGCAATGGTGGATGGGCGTGCAGTAGAAATTAGAGGAGGCCCTTCCTTATCAAGAACTATGGCATCCTTAAAGGCTATGATGAAGACGCTGAAAAATGAGGGGGAAGGCTATTATGTGGAGCTGAGAATGATGTCATTGGTGAAGGAGGAACAACAACCAATTGTGGGGGAAATTGGAGAGGTGCTGGGAGAGTTTGCAGACCTATTTACTGAACCTACTAAATTACCTCCTTCAAGACAACATGATCACACTATTAATCTGAAGGAAAGCTCTCAAATTCTGAATATTCAGCCATATCGATATCCCCATTACCAAAAAGGGGAGATCGAACGATTTGTGGAGGAGATGTTGGCAAACATGAATGATTCGGACGAGTCATAGCCCTGTTTCAAGCCCATTGATTTTGGTGAAGAAGAAGGACGAGAGTTGGAGGTTTTGCGTCGATTACAGGGCCCTAAACAACATTACCATTCCGGATAAGTTCCCAATTCCAGTGATTAAGGAGTTATTGGATGAGTTAGGAGGGGCTGTGATTTTTTCTAAGTTGGATCTTAAAATCTGGTTATCACCAAATCCGGATGAGGGAGGAAGATATCATGAAGACAGATTTTGGAACACACAAGGGTCACTATGAATACTTGGTAATGCCTTTTGGCTTGACCAACGCACCCTCTACTTTTCAAGCCCTTATGAATGCTATTTTTCAACCCTACCTTCGGAGGTTTATATTGGTGTTTTTTTTATGAAGTCTTGGTGTATAGCAAGGATAGGGCCTTCCACATTCAACATCTTAGGGTGGTGCTTGAGGTGCTGCGACAGAATCTCTGTTTGTGAATTACAAAAAATGCAGTTTCAGACAGTCCAAACTAGAGTATTTGGGGCATATAATTACTGCCCAAGGGGTGGCAGCCAATTCAGCCAAGGTAGAAGCTATGATGCGGTGGCCTACACCATATTAGGAGTTTGAGAGGCTTCCTGGGGTTGACTGGATATTGCTGGAGATTCGTAAAAGACAATGGGAAGATTGCTTACCCTTTGACGAGGCTACTCAAAGAGGACAGATTCAAATGGGATGAGGAAGCTAATCAAGCTTTCCAAAATCTCAAGGAAGCATTGACTAACCCTCCTACTTTAGCTATGCCTGATTTTGATCTTCATTTTGAGGTGGAAACAGACGCTTCTGGGTCTGGGTTGGGAGCTGTATTAATGCAAAAGGGGAGACAGTTGGCGTTTATAATTCAAGCATAATTGGACAGGTCTAAGTCCAAATCAGTCTATGTACGGGAGCTCATGGCGATTGTGTTAGCAGTCCAAAAATGGTGGCATTATTTAATGGGCAGGCGCTTCGTCATTAGGAGAGATCAAAAGAGCTTGAAGTTTCTCATGGAACAAAGGCTAATGGTCGAAGAGCAGCAGAAATGGGTAACTAAGCTCTTAGGCTATGATTTTGAAATTCAATACAAACCGGGTGTGTAAAACAGAGCCACTGATGCTTTGTCTAGAGTGCTGGACTATCAGTCTATTTCGGTCCTCATGAATTATGATTTGCAGATGTGGTCCAAAGAGGTTCTACAAGACACCCATTTGAAGGTGTTCCAGGGTTTAATACAAGATCCCAATTCTCATCCCGGCTTCACTACGGCCAAGGGATGCTTGTGGTACAAAGAGAGATTGGTGCTGCCCCAAGTCACCTAGAATTCCCATTTTACTGGGTGAGTTTCATTCTTCTCCTTGTGGAGGACATTCAGGTGTGGCTAGAACCTGCAAAAGGGTAGCTTCAGTTTTGTGTTGGAACGGCATGAAAAGAGATATTCAGGAGTATGTGGCTAGCTGCGCAGTGTGTCAACAGAATAAATTTCAGTCTGTGAGTCCTTTAGGGTTGTTGCAACCCCTCCCTATTCCCTCAGGTTTGGGACGATATTTCTATGGATTTCATTTGTGGGCTGCCTAGGTCGAAAGGGGCTGATACCTCATGGTTGTGGTGGACCATTTAACGAAATATGCACACTTTATTCCCTTAATTCATCCGTTTACAACAAGAGATGTAGCTTCTGTTTTTGTCAGGGAGTTAGTTCGAATACACGGCTTTCCCAAGTCCATTGTATCAGATAGTGATCGCATGTTCCTTAGTCAATTTTGGAAGGAGCTTTTTCGATTATCCGGGACCAAACTGAACCTTAGTTCAACATACCATCCCCAAACAGATGGACAAACAGAGGTCACCAACCGCACCATTGAAACATATATGCGTTGTTTTGTGACTGATCACCCTAAGCAGTGGACTAAGTGGATTCCTTAGGCTGAGTTTTGGTGTAATACTACCTACAATGCTTTCATTAAGATGACTCCCTTTATGGCCCTTTACGGACTTGATTGTACTTCCATTGTGAGGTATACCAGCCATGACACCATGATAGATGCGGTAGATCAGCAGCTGTTGACACGGGACAGCATTTTGGTTGAACTGAAGCAGAATTTACTCAGAGCTCAGCAGCGCATGAAGGATCAGGTTGACAAAGACAGAAGGGAAATTGAATTTTCCCTGGGAGAGCAGGTTTATTTTAAGTTGCAGCCTTATCAGCTCAAGTCTTTGGCTAACAAGGTGAATGAGAGGCTGAGTCCTAGGTTTTATGGGCCTTATGAAATTCTAGAGAGGGTTGGAAATGTGGCTTATGAACTGGCTTTGCCAACTTCAGCTAGAATACACTCCGTCTTTCATGTATCGCAACTTAAAAAAACTATTCCTTCAAGTACACCGACTCAACAACTTCCTCCTTTCTTAACAGGGGATTTGGAATTACAGGTGCAGCCTGCAGCAGTGTTAGCCACTCGGAAGTTACTGGATGGGTCAATGGAAGTCCTTCTTCAGTGGGCAAACCTCCCTGAATGTGAGAACTCCTGGGAGTCATTTGAGGCCATTCAACCGCAGTTTCCTACTTTCCACCTTGAGGACAAGGAGGCATTTGTTTTTTGTTTTTTTTGGGGGGAAGGGGGGGTATTGTTAGGCCTATATCACATGTTTATTCTAGAACGAAGCAGCAAGGGAATCGGATAGTAGATAATGGGCCAAAAGAGGATTTAGTTATGGTCCAGAGAGGGAATCGAGAGCTGAATGATGAGAATGCTAAGCTGGAAGAAAGAGAAAGTGGGGACCCTAACAGAATGGATGGCGAGTGATAAAAGAGGAACGGGGAAATGAGGAGGGGCAGGAAAAAAGTATGAAATAGGTGGTCCGGAGTGGGGTAGGCCTTTCCTAAGGCTGGGGACTCAATCTCTGGATTGGGTCATTTCTTTTCTGTTGTTTTCTCTATCTGTCTTTTGCATTCTAAGAAATACCCAGAATCACTATTCTGGAGATAGTAATACAAAATATACACCCCAGATTCTCTAGTTTTCTGTCTGTTTCTACCATTTTCTATTAGTCTATTTTCTGGTTCCTCACAGGTGCCTTATAAGGTAGTTATCCTGTTATCAAATTCTACTTTTGTGTCGTATAAAGATATAGGAGGGTGAACCATCATAATTTCAACCAAACCCAGAAGATAAGCATCTAGTTTAATACAAGCATCCGGTGGACAATTTAATAGGGGGTAACAATATTGGGCCTTTTGGTAGCCTCCAATCTCTCACCCCAACACAAAAAAAATAAAAATAAAAAAAATCCAGAAGGGAAAAAAATTGAGACATGTAACAAGCCAAAGGTCATTACTCATTACCTCAAACCGATTCCAAAAGTACAGGATAAGGTGTTGCATAAAAGCTGCAGTTGTAGAGAGAGCCAAATACGAAAAACCTGGAAATTTTTTAGAAATTAATTATTTCCAAATAACATTAACTAGATCGAACTAAAAACATAGAAAAAGCAGTATGAACATACCATACGCATAAGAGAAGAAATATATGTGAAAGACCAGAAAATACAGCAAAAAGAAGCGAGGAAAGAACTTCATTGATATTGGTGTTCGAACACTGCAAGTTATGACAAAAACAATCATATTAGATGACCATCAAACACTAGCACAACCACACAGATGTACATTAAAGTATAACTTGCCAGACTAATCATTATGTCAAAGATTACAAAGTTCAACGTCAGTTAAATAGAGCTGTCATAAGAATCAATTAATGAAGTGGCATATAAACACCAGTTAAAGGCATCTTTGCTTATGTCCAAAAAATAAAAAGGCAGCTTTGCTTGAGCTGTAGTCCCTTTTAACCAATCTCGAATTTGGTAGGTAGAGTACATTTGGACTTTGCCTCGGAAGGAGAGTGTAGTCCAATGGTCAAAAGCAAAAAAGAAACATTAAACGTCTGACCCAACCAATGGCTATAGCTAATAATAATTCTGGCAGCCAAAATTACCATACAGACTAATCATCTTGGATCCATTTACAGCTTAATGACCCACTAGCGTTGACTTCAGCACACAACCAAGTCCAACTGATTATAAAACTCAAAATAAATGGATTCTTGAGCAACAAACCCATCAGACATGCTGTCTCGGCATTGATTTCAAACTTAACACCATACTTTAGGAGTTATATAACATTGAGAGAGAGAGAGAGAGAGAGAGACCTGATGAGAGTAAATAGCTCACACAACCAGACAAGAATCAAGACCATGAAAGCAAGTAGTTGATCGTCATAAAACTCAAAGAGAAAAAACAGAATACCAATCATAATCTGCAGAAATCAATAAGCAATTTATCAGCAAATCTATCTACTACAAATAAGACAGCATAAATGAAAGAAACAATTCAAATAGATAATGTTGACTAAAGCAAATCTCTCTACTACAAATAAGACAGCATAAATGAAAGAAACAATTCAAATAGATAATGTTAATTAAAGCAAATCAATTAGCATCAGTTCTTACAGGTACAAAGACTAGTGATTCAATCACATGTACAAAGATCAGCTGAAATGTCGGAAGGCGATGCCGAGCATGGTGCTGAAGCTGCACTGCAAAGACTTGCAGAAGTAAAAAGCCAATCCCATACCAATGTGCAGAAAAGTATGGCAAAACCATGAACAACTACGATGGCATTAGATGAGGGCTAAATGACCCTATTATTATAGTTAACACACTTGATCCAGAAAATTTAGCGGATGAAGGACCTTTTGAATAAACCTTCCAATCACAAAGTGATAGCATTCCTGGACAACCCTGACCATCTAATCATTGCCTCCAAATTTATTTTAGGTGAAAATTTTCAATTGGAAAGCAAGCAATTAATCCATGGGGCAATGGGCTGAATGACAAGATAGATGCAAGCAGGAATCACTAAATCAGTTTTCACACAATGAAACATCTGTATACAGAACAAATAATGCCTACCTGTAAACTTCAGCATGCGAGTCTGTGTTTCTCTCAATGTAAATGACACAGACATTGTGGTAGTAAAAAACACAAATAAGGACATCATAAGCACGCCACACTTCATTACAAGATAGTCTGCATAGGCAAAATGATAAAAACCATAACTATTAGGACATAAGTTACATACCAAAAGCAAAACTTCTCCTGATATATATTAAGAGTCCCAAATCAATAATAAATTGTAAATGAAAATGCTAACAAACAAAATAGATTCAATTTCACCACAAAATACAATATAATGCATGCTGAAAGCAAACAAAATAGAAACACGGGATTTCTAAATATAAATTCTTTTAGGGGGAAAAATTCTAGGAATTGATGATGGTCTTTCGGAAGAGACTGCACATTTGAAGCTAGAAGAATTTTAGACTATAAGGTTTTTTCTAAAATCCAAATATAGATTTACCCTATAGATATGGTAGTAACTTAATGGTAATTTACAAACTTCAAATTAAACACACAGCTTCTCATACAATCTCTTGCATAACTGAGGTCCCAACAGACCACCACCCATCCACATTCACCACCAATGCCCATCATGTCTCACCGTTGCTGCTTGCAACACCTACAGCATTGTTGTTGTATATCAGTAAGCACACCTGACAAAGCCCTAGGTTTTTATAGAAAGTTTTGGCTTTTTCCAAGGGTTGGAGAAGAGAAAAAAAAAACTTTCTTAGATCAAGAAGTATTGAAGTGATAACAACGAGGCAAATAAATGAAGAGGGAAACATAAAAGAACGGCATTTAGAAAGATGAATAACAAAAGTTCCTCAGGTACAAACAGTTCCTTTATTCCTTGCCCTTTCTCCCTTCAATCCATCTTCATTTTTCTTGATCTGATTGTACAGCCTCCTACACCGGAATAGTTATTGGCCTCAAATAACAGCAGTGGCAGGCTTTCAATCACAAATTCTTGCAATCAGCAATGAACATCCTATGTCACACCTACTTGAGATGTGGTATATGTATTTTATCTTTTACATTATTGTTTAATGCCACATTTCACTAGATTTGCCACCCCATCTTTCTGTAAGACTTCCTTCCATGTCATTCTTGCTCTCCTTCTAACCCTTTTCATTTGATTACTTTAATTCCAAACCCAGCTTCATCCATGGGACATTCTTGTCTATACTGCATATACCCAAACCACCTTGTTTAATTATGTTTTTGTTCAACTCATGCAGCCATTGATCTAATATCTTCATTTCTTAGTGTATCATTCCTTGAATTCCCACATCCACTTCAGCATCCCCATCTAAGCTACACCGATATTTAGGTAAGTAACCTCTTAATAGCCCAACATCCTATATCGTAACTCGTAAGGCATAGAAGGTGTATGGCACTCCTACAAAACTTGCTGTCAGGCCTCACAAATTATCTAGCCCAGTCCAACTCAGTCATGGGCCGTGGGTTTGGAAGACATACAGCAGAAGAAATAAAAAAGAATAGAAGTAGGAGGGCAAAAAGGGGAATTGAGGAGTGAGAGTTAGTTATGCTTATGTGTAAGCCTTTTTAGGGAGAGAGAAGGGTGGAGGGTAATCAGTTTTGGGAATTCTGTTAGTAGTGGGTCAGGAGCTTTGCTCTGTGGGTATTGCAAATTTCATCTATGTAATACATTCATCTTCTTCAATAGTACATTGTTTTCTTCCTATATCTACTTTTTGTCTCTGACATTTGGTCCGACCTGCCGGATCCATTGCCGGAGCCGTCAAGGACGGAGTTTATGCCTAAACAACGTGGAGGAGCCCAAACAGCCATGGAAGGTCGTGTAAGTTCATTGGAGGTTGCAGTTAAGAATCTAGTTGAGACACATGAGAAATCCCAATCAGAATTGCAGAGTTTGATGAATAAGATGATGGAGGAGATGAAGCAAATGGAAGTTTGGTTGTCGCGAGGCTCGAGTGAGAATGATTCGCATCATGAGGATGAGTCGCACAATCAGCAAATTTCAGAGGCACAAATTTTATCCAAATTTCCTTCAACTATGAAGAAGGTGGAACTTCCGAGTTTCGACAGCACCGACCCCGGTGTGTGGGTAACGAGAGCTGAAACTTACTTTGAAATTCAGGAGACCCGATCTGAATTGAAGGTGCGTTTGGCTAAAATTTGTATGGAGGAACCCACTGTTCATTGGTTCAATCTCTGGTTAAAGAGTGAATCAGAACTATCTTGGGAGAATCTAAAAGCAGCATTGCTTCGAAGGCTCGAAGGAGCATTAGTCGAGAATCCATTTGAGAGTCTTGCGGAGATACAACAAGATGGGACTATGGCCTCTTATATTGAGGGGTTTAAGACCTAGCCTCTCAAGCTCCTAAGATGCCGGAGCAGCAATTCATGGCCTATTTCATGCATGGTCTTCATGCAGAAATTAGGAGGAAGGCCAGGATACATAAACTTGACAACAAGGCGAGGATGATGGAGCTTGCAAGGGCGATTGAAGCTGATTTACTTGAGGAAACTCAATTAAAACCCTTATACAAGAGGGGTTCTAGTGGAGCTGAAGGGAGTCAAAATCGTACTATGTTTTCGCGTGTGGGAACAGAGCATTCTGTGATGTTAAAATCTGGAGGAAACTCTAGTGGATAGCAAAAGAGGGAATTTCGTCGGGATGAACTGATGATGACTGTAAGACTTGGTGTGGGCAACACAAGTGCTGGAGAAAGGCAATTTGGAGGTGGAAGGGACCGTGGGGTGCGTCATTTATCTTATGGAGAGTTAATGGAAAGGAAACAAAAGGGGTTGTGTTTTAAATGTGGTCAAAATTTCCATCCAATGCAGCAATGTCCAGAGTGCCAATTGAAATTAATCATTGTGGATGAGGAGCAGTTGGAAGGAGGAGAACATGAAGTGATGGTTTTAGAGATGGAGGAGCAGCAATCAGATGAGCTCGCATGTTCGCTCCTTAGTAGTTGTAATGTGGACAAGAGGGCTGGTTTTCAGCAAGATAAAAAGGAAGGTTAAGGGTGTTCCTGTGATAATTTTAATTGATAGTGGAGCTTCGCATAATTTTATTTCAATGAGGGTGGTGGACTCCTTGGGGCTGGATTATGCGCAGACTACAACTACAGCAGTAACCTTCGGGGATGGTAACAGAAAAAATGTGCAGGGACGTTGTAAAGGGGTACTGGTGGAGTTGGATGAGTTGTAGATAATCATTGATTCTTATGCTTTTGATGCGGGGGAAGTGGATTTGATTTTAGGGGTGGAGTGATTTCGGATTTGCGCAGGGACCTTACATCTAGGCCTGGATTTTCTATACAGCATGGCATTCTTTTCTATTATGGTAGATTGGTCATCTCAGCTAACTCTTCTTGGATTCCAATCCTATTACAAGAGTTCCATAGCACACCTACAGGTGGCCATTTGGGTTACTACAGAACATATAGAAGATTGGCTGAAAATGTATATTGGTGCGGCATGAAGAGGAGAGTTCAAGTATTTGTCAAGGAGTGTAACATTTGCCAACGGCAAAAATATCAAGCTCAATCCCCATCCGGGTTACTGCAACCTTTGGATGTACCGGAGCAGATTTGGGAAGATGTGAGCATGGATTTTATTACTGCTCTTCCCAAGTCCAAGGGTCTTGATACTATACTGGTGGTGGTTGATCGGCTCTCTAAGTATGCTCATTTTCTTCCCCTTAGACATCCATTTACAGCTAAAACGGTGGCTGACTTATTTGTGAGGGAGGTGGTAAAATTACATGGTGTTCCTAAGTCCATAGTCAGTGACCGAGATCCCCTCTTTCTCACTCATTTTTGGACTCGGCTGTTCAAATCACAGGGCACCAAACTCAGGATGAGCTCTTCTTATCATCCTGAAACTGATGGCCAAACCAAAATTATTAATAAGTGATTGGAAACATATCTCAGGTGTTTTTGCTCTAAACAGCCTAAGACTTGGACTAGCTGGTTGCATTGGGCAGAGTGGTGGTATAACACCACTTTTCACGTCACTACAGGAGTTAGTCCTTTTCAAGCAGTATATGGCAGGAAACCTCCTACATTGGTGCAGTATGTTACTGGAGAAACAAGAGTACAATCTGTAGAGAGGGAGCTTGTTGACAGGGATGAGGCACTTAGGCAGTTACGGTATCATTTACAACGAGCTCAGGGGCATATTAAGAAGTATGCAGATAGGAAGAGGAGTTTTCAATCCTATGAGGTGGGAGATTGGGTCTTTCTCAAGCTAAGACCCCATAGACAACATAGTGTGGCACAAAGAATTAATCCCAAATTGGCTGCTCAATTCTATGGGCCCTACCAAGTTGAGAAGAAGATAGGGACAGTAGTATATCAGTTAAAGCTTCCTCTACAGTCCAAAATTCATCCTGTTTTTCATATTTCTCAACTCAAGAAAGCTGTGGGCAACTACCAAGAAACTACCGACTTACCTGCAGGGTTGGAAGTGGAAGTGTCTGACAATATCATCCCTGAGCAGATTTTAGCAATTCAGCAAAGGCAGAAAAATGGGGCTGTTGTTCCTTACTGGTTGATCAAGTGGTGTGGGAAACTTGTTGAAGAGGCGACTTGGGAAGACGCATTTACTGTTACAAATCAGTTCCCTGATGTAAGCCTTGAGGACAAGGCTATTGCTGAAGGAGAGGGCAATGTCACGCCTCACAAATTATCTAGCCCAGTCCAACTCAGTCATGGGCCGTGGGTTTAGAAGACATACAGAAGAAGAAATAAAAAAGAATAGGAGTAGGAGGGCAAAAGGGGGAATTGAGGAGTGAGAGTTAGTTATGCTTATGTGTAAGCCTTTTTAGGGAGAGAGACGGGTGGAGGGTAATCAGTTTTGGGAATTCCGTTAGTAGTGGGTCAGGAGCTTTGCTCTATGGGTATTGCAGATTTCATCTCTGTAATACATTCATCTTCTTCAATAATTCATTGTTTTCTTCCTATTTCTACTTTTGGTCTCTGACACTTGCCCTTGAGTATCAAAGGTATCCATCTGTCAAATTAAACTCCAGAAGCAATTCTCTATTGCATCAGACAAGTCTACATCTAGTAATTAAGTTATATTAAATACAAAATATACAATTCTCATATTTAATAAGTGTTAATATCTGTTTGTTCTTCAGCAGTAAGTCAACACTGCAATGGTGATAGTCAGAGAATTTTTTAGCAAATTGATTTGTTCCAACTAAACCTAAAGCTAGCAGTCGAGGTACGTTAAGGATTAAACAGAACAAATATTAGACCATTCTAATCTAAAATTTGGATTTAAACACGAATTTTATGCTGTCAGTCTCTATAAAGACCTATAGGAAATCACCAGTTAAACAGGGGAAACCCATAAATTGCAGTAGTGGCCATGAAATGCAATCTTCTAAATGAAAAGTGCTCCACGAAGCAGATGGAAGGATAAATCAACAAACCTCCAAATCTAGCTGGGCCTTCTGGAGGTTCTTGTGCATAACTAAGATTATAAAATTCCTTCGTTTGATAATTATAAAGATAACCTGCCATGAAGTCCCAAAACAATTTTAGCCATAATTAAATCCTGAATGTTCAAAATATGTGGATGACAAATGAGTAAAGTGGAGGCTAGAGAACAATTATATACACTAGTTTATCCAGAGAACAGGCAATTACCTTGACCAGGAGAACTTAATAAACTATTGATTAAAATCGTATCATATCCAACAAATCTGTTTATGAGTAGTTGCTGCCACCTGAAAATAAAAAAAGACATTCAATTAGAATACAAGGAAAAATCTTAGAAGCATTAAATATTACTATATAACATCAATGAAATGCTGGGACCAATTTTCCTATCAGCAATACAATTTACAACCCTCAGTAACAAACCTACATAAAACTAGTTGTCAATGGAGCTAGCCTGTCACTTTCTGGACCAAAAACAGATAATCATGCTAACATCCTTACCTGTTTCCAAAGCAGGAGTGCCAAGCTGATATGCTAATATTCACAGTTTGTATATTATGATGAGACTTAGCACTTTCAGGTAACAAGAAATACCCCTGCAGAATAATATTACATGATCAACAATAGAGAAGATCAGTCTTCAATAAATGATTATTAAAGAATGTACATTCAAAGTAGCTTCAAAAAACTGACAGAATCTACTTCAGAAATCAGAAGCATGTAACTATCTTGTAGAAAGTTCATAGTCTTAATCAACTTAAATATTGAATACCTAGAGAAGAAGAAGAATATACCTTTTCCATAGTGTATAAATATGTCGGTTCAAATGATTTGCTTTTCTTTTTAAGCCATTGCACTGAAATTGAAAACAAAACTGATTGAACAACAATACAAACATAATGGAACATGAGAATGAAAGAGAAAGGATGAAGGGAGAGAAACCCCATACATTCATTCATTTGGGACAACTCCATAACACATAGGCTCAAAAATTGATTATCTAAAATATCCTACACTTCATAAGTTTCTAATTAAAGGACAATAAAAATTCAAGAAACCTTTTATGTTTCCTAATTAATTTTCTGATGCAAACAGACACCAAAATTCCAAGAATTTAATTTGGAAGGAATCCATTTTTACAAAATACAACCAATAATCAGCATGTAAATTTTACTAAGAGAGGAACACTATAAGCGCAAAAGCTCATTTACATCTAGGTCTCTCAGATTTGAATTAGTCAAAGCCAACATAAGTTTGCAACAATTCTATAGTCTGACATTTTTTATTAAGATAAATATGTAAAATTCTAAACTTTTTAAAACCCACTTTCTCCATTTTTAAGGAATTATGACACCCCTCAAGGGATCTTAGGCCCTCAGCTCTCATTTTTTTAGATAAAATATGTAAATTTTTAATAACTTTTTAACCACTTTCTCCACTTTTTAAGGAATACTAACAGCTATTCAAAACCCATTTTTTATAAAAACATACAGTTATTGGTGAAGAAAAGAAACCTAAAGAAAAAGTTTGGATACAAATTTTAAAATATTTTAGTATTTACAAAAGCTACTTTGCACGCATTACATCTTAAACTGAAGTGAACAAAATTGTATTTACCTGCATCAGGGTTAAGCTTGTCCAAATGAAGGACATGCACCCATTTGGGAATATCAAGATTTAGGTGTATACCAGAAATAATCTGCACTCGAAAATTCAAAGATTAGCAAAAATTTGAGTAAATTTGATCATTAACTTAATTGACCCTGGCTAGAAAGAACTAGAATGCATCATATTATATATATGGTCTAATCTAGCTCGAAGAAATAATATATTCCATCTACTTACCCACAGCTTCTGGAAACTTCCAATTATCTGCATTGTGTGTCTCCAAATGAATGAGATACGCCTATACCACTTTTTACCGAAATGTATAATTGCTGCTTTTAATGTCTCTTTGGCTGATAAAGTAAAACTATTTCGTGACTCCTCTTTATCAATTTTGATGACAGCATCTTCAACCACTGGCTTAGAGTTTTGGTTACTAGTGGAGGTTTCAGCTTGGTGTTCAAGAAGCTCTTTGTCAGTCTTCCAAAACTTGAACACCAATTTCCCCCTCCTAGCACCTGAACCAATCCAATTCCACCAAAACTTTGAAGCCAAAAATGTCAATTCATCTCCGTTGACATCAGAAACCTCTATTTTATCCTTTACAGTTTCTGTGTCAGGAGGATCTATTCTGTTAGATTCAGAATCATTATGAGACCACAAGCCAGAACTAGTTATCTACAACAAAGATTTAAAATAGTGTCATATATGGAGCAACCCAGGCAACCAAAGAAACATAAAAAAAATGATCTCCCAAATACTAGCAAAAGCTTAAAGTAGACTACTGGAGCTATCAAAAGGAAAGATCACGGCAAGTAGCAATTTCAAACTTTCCTAGGAAAAAAGTAATAGATTTAATTTAGAAACAAAAAACAGCAAGAAATACTTCAATATTAAATTTATTGCAGTCTCATAACATAATAGACATTATCTATTCACATAGTTTGATTCATGAAGAAAAACAGTTAAAAGCACAAATTAGAATGTGCATGTAAAGAATGGAAGGCAATATATACCTTAATCTGAATAAGTTGGGCTTCTCTTGTCACAGTTCCAGATAGCTCACTTGAACACCCAGGCTTCACATAGAGAAGAATAAACTTATAAGAAACCAAGGGAAAAAATTAAATAAAAAACCAAAGTCTAAATGCTGAATCTAACTCAAGCAGAAAACAGAGAATAATTATGAAGTAGGCTGGAACCACCTTGATTCTTGGGTTACCAAATACTGAAATCCTAGACATAGGTTAGGAACAAACAACTCGTTTTCTGACCTCATGGTTGAGTATCAGTGACAATCATTAAATATAATTTGGACACGTAAAATGTAGGAAACAAATACAACCCCTAGACAGAATAGTGAGGAGTTGAAGTAAGATCATGAACGAGGATTAGAATGAGAAAAATACCATGGTTAGAAAAGCAAAAGAAAGGCAAAAGTAACATAAATCAGGCAAAGTTCTTTGTTGACCATAGACTTAATTTACTTCACCAAAAAGAAATTCCCCATAACCTATAGCGTTCAGAATCATAAGAATTTCATCTAGCAGAAAAGCAAAGTCCATGGAACTTTCGCTCATCTAGCTTTTCTATAAACACTGCAGTATCCAATCAACTGCAGTCCCCAAAATTCTCTATCACAAACTGAGCGTTATATAGCAAATGCAAAACCAACACAGTAATCTAGCTCCAATTTTCAAAACTGATACAATTACAATCTGATTTTTGGTTTCACTAATGTCCTTCACCTATGCCAATTCAAGTTCACGATACGTTTAATTTGAGGCAAATTCAAGCATTCAAAGCCCAACAGTAATTAATTCACTATATACGACAGTAGAAAATTTAATGACAGGCAAAGAATAAAATGGAAAAGCCCGAAAACTAAAAGAGAAGAAAAAAAGTTGAAATAGAGAGTGGGAGAAGCATAAAATAATAGGGGACCTGCTGAACGTAATTGGCGTGCATAACAACGAGAATACAGAACAAGGTGATGGCAATAACTAGGTGCAGATACTCCAAAGCAACTCTGACTTTTGGCGTCAACATCTGCGAAAACCTCTCTTGCACGCGTATGAAGGTCTGCTCTGGATCCATATTTTCCCGAGAAAGTGATGGAAAATCAAATCAAAGTTTTCGTGGTTCTCAAAGACAATGGTTTAGCTTTCCTTCATATACACGTTTCACAACGAGGATTAGGATTAGGAACAGGACCAATGATAAAAATAATAATTTGACCCCTTTTCTTTTTTAAATTAATTTTTTTTTCTTCGTCTTCTGACTCAATTCGCATGTTTGGGGAATGGATTGAGATTCTACCTGGCGCAATAAGATCCAGGGTAAGGTTATTCCGCGTAATGCGTATTGCAATTTATCTCTATTTTAAGAACATGGTATTAGAAAAGAAACTATCAATCAAATATTAAAATACACACAGTATTGTATATTCCATATTTGTTAAATATTTAAATACAGAAATTATACGATCTCATTTCTTATCTAATCTACCATAAATTTAATTTATAAATCTCGATGACTAAATACATGGCTAAATTTAATTTCTCCCTTTATGATTTATTCCACTTAATTTGTCAATTTTTTTATGGACACTTTTAGATATAAATAATATTAAATAACCAACAGAGAGAAATAAAGAAGAAATATATACAAAAATGCTGTTTTTATTGTTCTTAAGTACCAATGTTGTTAAAGCCGGACCGGATAGTGAACCGGAAAAGTTTTTGGTTCAGGTTTTGGTCGAATTGAATGATGTCATAATTACATATTAAATAAACAAATATATATATATACATGACTCATAACACACATTACCAATAATAAAATGCATAATAAAGTTTTGGGGTTTTAATTATCAAGTCTCATATCACTTTCAGTTGAGTAATTAAATGATTGAGAAATTAAAAAAAAATTAAAAAATTAAATTAAAAAAAAAGATGGTCGGTTCAACCCGATTTTGACCGATTTTGCCCGGTTTTAACCAATTTTGACCGGTTCAACCCGGTCCAACCATGAATCCGATTTTGACATTAAACTATAACCGGATAAGGGACCGGTTCACGGTCCGACCGGCCGATCCGGTTTGATTCAGACAACAGTATTAAGTACTCATTCATATATCTTTGCCACAGTGAAGCACAAGCTATTGTGTTTATGAATTAACAATTATCTATTAAATGTAAGTACTTTATTTATTTGAAACAAAATGGATGTGGACAAAGAATTTAATGTACTGTAAAAAAAATATTATGTTAAAAATTAATTAGTTTATAATTAATTTTAAAATAAAAAATTTTGTTTAAATTATATAAAAAAATAAATTTTATGTATTAAATTATTAAAAGAGATATTGAATGATTAAAAAAATTTTAATTAAGGATAAAAAAATATTTATTTATCAAAACTTTTGAAATAATTTATAATCATATAATTAAAAGCTCTAAGTGTATTTTTAAATTAGTTATGAAAAAAATATATATTAAAAATTAATTATATGTATAATTAATTTTAAAAAAAAATTAAAAAATTAATTTATATTAGAATATGTTAATTCATAATAAAATAATTCATAATTGATTGTATGATAAAAAATTTTGTCTAGATCGTATAAAAAAATTATTTTTATATATTAAATTATCAAAAAATATATAAAATAATTAAAAAAGTTATTTGATTAAAGATAAATAGATATTTCTCTTTTAAAACTTTTAAAATAATTTAAAATCAAATAATTAAAAACTTAAAATAACAATTTAAAAAAAAAACTTTTTAGTTATAAAAAATTAATCTTAATTTATAATCAATTTTATACACTTTAAACAAATAAGATAAATTTTAAATAAAACAACTTTTAATTAAAAAAAAAACAATTATTCCCCCTAAAAAGAAACAAAACCAAACATGCTTTAAATACAATCTTTTCTATAAAAAAAAAACTATTTTTAGTTTACACATTTTAAACAAACAATATAAATTTTAGATAAAACTATTTTTTATTGAAAAAAACTATTTTAGAAAAGAAAAAAAACTTCACCAAACATTCTCTTATTACTTTTCCATGGGGCTTACAACTTGAAGAATGCAAATATATTTTGCAGCTGCACAAGTATTAAACTCATGAGTGTTTAAAAAAGCGATAGTGCACGTTAGAAAAGCGAACCAGCACACCCCGTGATCAAAGAAAGTGATATTCTGTAAACGCCTAGTTACATCTGTGGATAGGAGTCAGCAAATATTTTGCGTCAACCATTCAAACACAGTGGAAGATGTTTAGAAACAGGAAAGAAAAGAGAAGCATACACAACTGGAGAATATATATCACTTATACTTTTGGAAAAGGTTTAGATTAATGGTACATAAACCACAAGGACACAACTCACACCCCACCAAACCAGTGAAATGAACACAAATTAGAAAAAAGGTTTAGATTAACATAAACCTCAAGGACACAACTCTCACCCCTCCAAGCCAATGAAATGAACACAACAGTCAAAATTTCATAATATGGAAGAAAGTAAATGAATATTACCTTAAACACTAAAGAATAACACAAGAAACAATAACAAAAAAAGACAAAAAAGAAGAAAAAAAGTGTCTCCAAAAGAAAATTTGAGAAGGCACTGGAAGGAGCAACAGCAACCTGCAGATGAGGAGTAATAACCACCAAAGGTAAGTAGTTGATTGAACACCGACTGTATTTGCTTAAAAGGGCAAAAAATACAACCAAAAGGCAATAATTTAGACAAGATTTTTAGGCACTCTCTTACAAAAGTACAGGCACAATTGCTCTTACAAGGAAAACTCTACCTAGCAAATTTGTTGCTACCAAAGTTGATTTACAGAAATCCAATAACGGAATTATGAACTTGCAACAACCATTTATGCTTTTAACAAGTCTTATTAAAGGGAGGGTTTCAGAAATTCCTGCAATATTCAGGATATTGCATATACGATTCTAGGGACAATGTTCTGTTAAAAGTGTTTTATAGACAACCGATATACCATTTTATGACAACCAATTGGAAACATTTCTCAAAAGCATCATACCTGGTGAAGGCAATGATCTTCTGCCAGGGCCGAAAAGCTCCCCACTTAAAAACTTAAGTATAACAAACCATTTCTTCAAAAACATACTTGCTAAGTAAAACAAGTCAAAAATTGAATAAAATTTTCAATTTGCTCATTTTATTTGCACTATCAACTCCTTGGGGCAAATGCAGATAATGCATTTGCATGTGCAGGTGGGAGATTGCTCAGAAGGGGTTGCATTTGTTGCCCGTATAATGAAATTAGATGAGAAAAAGCTCTGCCTACTAGAGCTTTAACTTCAGACGTCTCAACAGGTGATGCCACCACTTGAGCAAAAAGATTAACTAACTCGGGGACTAGGGAGAGGATCTGCATTACATTTAGAAATGGACAAACAGAATTAGGTAGGAGAATTTTACCATTGGGTAAAACAACAAAACAAGGAAAGAATCTTAACAGTTCTGAAAAGAAATAATTACCTGGGGATTGGATGAGAATACAAGAGTAGAGACACAACTATAGACAGCCATAGACTCCTCATGGTCTTCTTTTAAAGGAAGAACTCTCAAGAAAACAGGAAGAACCTGTAAAAAGCATCCAAGAGATATATAGACAACATCAAATAGAAAGTATTCCCAGCAAAATAAACTTGAAGAAATAAGAAGTGCAACGTACTAGAAGTTAAAATTTTCATGTAGAAAAAAAAGCTGATTTTTAATTGACTGAGCAGGAGCATATAAATAAAGCATGATATTACCTGATTTAATGGGATAGATTCAGGGTGTACCATTATCATCCTTGCCACAGCTCCAGCCGCGTTATCCCTCACCGCATCATCAGGCTCAGACTCACCAAACAAGGGATGAAGTCCACGTAATATATTGTCATAGTATCTAGTATTAGATTAAAGAAAATGCTAAATCAAGGTAGACTCAAGGTATACAGGGACAGAGATTCAACCCCAAAAACAGCACGTACTACTAATATTGATTGACATAAATAATCATATAAACTGGACTCCCAAAAGCTAACCCAGAGTACAACAGAAGGATCAGTCTATGGCTATCAAAAGGGTGGCATGAAAAAAGATACTTTAAAGCTGAATCACCACCATTTTTGCACAACTCTCCAACACAAAATGCAGCATTCCTTCTATTTGTTGCCTCAGATGATGCTAGTTCTTTAAGTGCCAAGGCCATCACCCGCTGTGACAAATAAGAGCACATTTTACAAATCAATTAGAATTCTCAAAATATTCACAAAAGGAAAAAAAGAAAGCAATAAAATTACATCCACATAGCCCGCAATAGGAGAACCCATGTTCTGAGCAACTTCAGCAAGGCAGGCAACTACCATGGTCCTATCTTGAGGGGGACGGGAAGCTTTCTGCATTTCAAAGCAAGGATATTAGTTTATGATTTATACATAACCATAAAACTTATTGGTTGCTAACTCACTGCAAATTTCATTAAAGGTTCAAATAGCTGTGCAAAGATAGGAGCAAATTGAGCACCCAAGGACTTTGCAAATGCAGGGAGAAGATCAGAAACTGCATCCATAAGCACTTCGTCATGCGTACTATCATCATCATCAATTTCACTGTCGGACGCTATCTGCTGACAAGCAGATTCCTCCCGAAGCAACAACGAAGTTGCATCAACAAGCTGGGGCAAGTCTGATATCAGAGTAAATCTCTCATTAGCATTAGCGAAAGGACTTTAAATGATAGGTGAGATAAATTTATGCTTACAAGGCTCAAGTGTTGCACAACCATAATCTCTAATGATGTCAGCTACACTAGTGCAAGCTTGAGCAACCACTTCCTTGTCATCATCTTCAACCATAGTCTTAATGTAAATATTCATCACCGTATCTGTAGAATCAAATATACACAATTGGTTATATAGGTAAAATGCACTGGCTAATCATGAGCATATACAAAATCAAAATATTTTATTATTCCAGTTGATGTTCTCACCAAGTATTTCTTTTGCTTTTGCAGCGCCTTCCTGAAAAGTAAGCACAGTCAACTAAGGTTGTAGTAAGAGAAAGGCTTCAAAGTACAGAATAAACTTTTAAAATCAGAGAGAAGAGAAGACACAATTTTTCGTATGTTATTATGTAGTAGCTCGTCTCCACACATTAATCATGATGCATGAAATAATGGTTGATTAATCAAAATGTTGACTCCAATTGTTAGTGTTACAATCCTACACTTAAATATAGGGAAGGAACAAAAGATAGGGCCAGGAAACAAAATGATTAAATAAACAAAAGTCCATCTTTAAAAATGGAAGAAGTGGAAAGATAAAAGATATGAGGTATTGATCAGACTTACATTTTGACTTTGAAAGATTGCATGAGCTGCGGTTAAAATATCTGTAGTTAAAATCAAACATACATCAGCATTCAATGGTGAGATAGTGTAGTCTATATGGTAAAACTGAGGCCTTTGAGAACATAAGTAACAGAAAGAAATGTTTACAAAGTTGCATGAGAAAAACATGTAAAAATATCATGCCCAAACTAGAAAGGGCAGTCTACTTCCACTGAATTATATTTTTCCTCATCGCCCCTATACACATATATGATTTGATTCATAGTTTTAATATATCATCATAGGATTCATGGGTATGTGATTCTGCATCATTTAGAATAATATTCTACAAGGTAAAATGCATTTTGAGCTGAACCAACTAGAACCAATTACATAAGAAAAGCACAAGATTCTTGCTATACATAAAAAACATGAGACATATTGCAGAAAACGAGAATAGGTAAAACAAACAAATATGATCTGACAACAGAACAACCTTCAGAAAATAGTTGCCACTTACGTTTTAAAGAAATGACTGCCTGAAGTCTAACATCTTCATGGAAATAACCAGAGTGTCTCACCAAGATTCTTAGCGTCTCCTCCAAATATCTTAAAATGATTTAAGAATTTATTCTTAGCTATTATTTTTTATTTTATTTATTTATTCATTTGTGAAAGTAGTAACTATAAGAAAAATTAAGTAATTCAGACAAAGGATACGGAGCATAAGAAATCTTTGTGTGCTGTGCAAACAGGCCAAGGGCTTGGGTTGCAGCTGCTTTTTCATCCAACACTCCAGTTCTTATACTTATATTTCGAACTCTTGGCTCATCATGAGCTTCATCATCTGATGAAACTCCTCCAAATCCATTAGCATTTTCATCATCACACTCATCAATGTCCACCGCAGAGCCATCATCAAGATTGCAGGAAGAAAATGCAAGAGGCACAACATGAGGAAGATACTGTTTACCAGATACAAAATTCCACTTGTAAGAGCAAGTGCAATAAAGGAAATACACACAAAACTAATCTACGCAGACCTGTGCAAAACTGTCATCCAAGATCTCAGCAATATTGCTGAAGAATCCATGGGTGTACTCACGAAGCTCACTAAACTCCAGGCCAAATCCCTGAAAATAACAGGAGGAAATCACATTATTCCAGGGACATGGAAAAAAGCGCAGACAGAGACAGAGTTAACTGCTAGATAATTACAGAAATTGCAGCTTCTATATATGGAGGTAATATTGGTTCCATTCTCATTCTCCCTACAGACATTGCAACAATTCCAACTAGTTCAGTAGCTCTTGCACGTGAACGGAGATCCTCATCATTAGTTAACACCATGAAGTTTTTCATCAACTCTAAAACCCTTTCAGCATAAGGAATGAAAGCTTGCTCTGCAGCAGATGCAATAGAACCGATGGCAGACTGCAAGGGAATCCAGTGGAGAATATAAATTTAAATAAAAAACAATAAACCAATAGCTGATTCATTATGATTATGACAGTCTTTACAGCATACTGAATCTTCGCCATACCATGCAAGTTTCCTGCAAATTTCGAGAACTATTTTGGAGAGCTGCCAACAGTCTTCCCATCAAAGGATCTAGAAAGGGAAGGATTTCCTCACCCATGTTCTCACAAAATGCAGCCAAAGCATAGTATGATTTTTCCTGCAGAATTTAAATGTAATGCTCAGACAACATGCGGACGATCTATTAATTTTTTGTTTTTGATAGTAGCAGATAATCTATTGATAAACCATTCTCTTCTTTGATGTGTACCTTTACTTCATCAGATGAATCCTCAAGAGCATTTAAAATGCAGGGAAGAACACTCTCATAGTGGGATACAATTTCAGGCTGTAAGTGCTCAGCAAATTGACCTAGAGCAAATGATGCCGCCCCTCTCACCATTTGTTCTGGATCCCTCAGAGCACCAAGGACAATATGGAGAACAGGTTCCAGCTTATTTTTCATAAGCTCCAAACAACCTTCTGAAATGACACCCAATGCAGTAACAGAAGCTTCCCGAAACTTTGGGTTTGCATTTTGACAGCTTACGGAAGCAAATTCAAAAACTGGTGGGAAAACATGCTTTGAGATGTTCAAAGCCATAGTGTCAATAACTTCTGCAGCAGCTCGATCTGGTGCAAGATCATCATCATCACTTTCATTTGTTGATTCAGCAAGCAAAGGGCATAAAACATGTAGGATAGGGATGACCAGCTTATGCTTTTTCAAAGTATTGGACTTGTACTTTCCCAGCCATGAAATAATCTGAATTGCCTGTTAGATGGAACAAGTAACAAGAAGTGGGTGACCAAAACAACCATAAACGCAACAGTATTAAAATTCATAGCAATATATTTTATGATCCTAACCAACCTGATGACGTGTGTTAGATTCCAAATTTTGACTTGAGCAAACCTCAAGGGAGAACTGCACTATGGATTTGACTGATTCTCCAAGAAGAGGTGCAGGAGATTCTATCAGCTCATCAAAAATTTCAAAAGCAATTATGGCAACATCTTCTTCCCCTGAGGCAAGGCACTGTCGTGATACATTCAAGATGCTTGGAATGAAGTCACGAAACTTAATCTGTACATATATGGAAAAATTTAAGTCAGAAAAAACTAGAAGTAAAATATATGCAGATGCAGCTGATTAGGCAACATATTTTAATAAGTGACCCAGGTAACCTCAAAATTGCATGCGAATCAACAACTACTGGCATCTGGCATCATTATAACTATAAGTAAGGACCAAAGGAATGCAATATGCATCAAAACATCAAAGTTGAACAACAACAGATGATTACTTCTCTGATAAACAACAACATGAAAAAAAATTGAGTGCTCACTACAAAATATACTTCGGCCAATTTATGTATTGCTCTTTCAGATACCGTTACAGTCCTCACTGGTGCAAAATACTGTGCACAACGACATCAGTCACTAACACTATGTATTATTAACACCAATAAAGTAACTTAAATCCAAAAATTGCAGATTATCCCAAAACCACTCATAACAGAGAAAAAGGCTATTATCATTTCTTGTGTCAACAAACTTCTTGGCAGTCGGCACCCTGTGATAGTGCCACAACCAGCACGAGCTCAATAAAAGCAAAGCTTAAAAAGGCATAAGAAACTGTAGAATAGTAGACTAGGTTCATTAGCACATTTAGCACATGCTAGAATGTTAGTCAACTATAGTTATGTCCATAGTTAATAGTTGTTAATTAGCTTTATAAGTTGTGCTTGATTAGCTCATGTAATTAATGCATTCATAGTATTAATAACACAGAATTGTGTGTAAGCAATACACAATTTCTCCCTAATATTCTGTTTCAACAGAAACCTTAAAAAATTGCATTTGATGCTTTAACAACTTGTTGTCTGGTACAGTTGCAGTTGCTATTACATAATTTGCATTGTTTATTCTTCTTACTTTCATTCCTTTCCCCCCTTTCTGAAGGTTCTAATTGACCAACGTCACCTTAGCTTATCAGGGAGTTGATTACAGAAAATTAATTTTCAGTTTTTCACCAATGTGTCACAAACTGAAATTTCCAAGTCACAAACTTATTGCAGCCAATATGAAAATCCTTTACTAAATTCTGATGAATCGCACATAGTTTGTTAACACTAAACAAATGACAAATAATAGCAATATTTTTCTTTTTCCTTTTATTTTAACAGACTCAAGTACAAAAACAGTACTCACTCACCACTTCATCCCCATCATGAGTGAATTCCAGAAAAGATCCCACCGCCCTGACAAAACAGGCACACCTCTTCATAAGCAACAAAGGGATACTATTATAATTGTTTAATACAACCACAATTACACCAAGAATGAATATTAACTTACTTCAGGGCAGCAACTCTAACACGGTTGCTAGTCTCATCCTGCAAGCACTTGAGTAAAAGAGCTTGTAGATCGGCAAAATGTGGCCGAAATGTGTTCCCAATTGTTTCAGTTAAAGAGCTGAAGAGAATTAATGCCACCTTACATCCCAAAGGCAAAAACACTTGGTTAGATGTTACTTAGTGTATCAAACAGGAATGTGAGTGATATAAGAAGATACGATGATCATAGAGGAATGCAAATATATGACATGAACTTACTTCTCGATGGTCTTCCTGTGCACTCTGACTACATTGGAACAGAAAGGGCAATAAATCTGGCCACTCACCAGATGGAACAGCATACTTTGCAACAATACTCACTACATTGGCACTGGCTTTCCTTACAGGGGGACTGCACGTGATAAAATGAAAGCATTATAAATATTACCCGATGATGATCACAAATTCACAAGCAAAAGCATCAGATAACATGAAACGCAAAAAACAATCGCTCTATTGATTGACCTGTGCTCCATGGTAATGCTCTCAATAAGGGACTGCTTAACGAGGTGTTTAAGCTGAGGAGAGAGCTTGGCCCAATGACCGGTGATTTTCTTGCGGAGGAGGACGGCGGCTAGTTGGCGGACGTTGGGGGTCTTGGCGGTGCGCATATGCTGAACCAAGGCAGGAACCACTTGTGGGTCCTTCGCAAGCCGCTTAATTTGGTCCTCCGCCTGACGCCGGGCATCGTTATCGGGCATCAGGAATTGTATCAGTAACAGCTCCAGCGACTGCGCCATCCCTCAAATCTGACTCACTGAGTGTCTCTCTGTGTAAGTTGAGACCTCAGGCCTGAGGGTTTTGCTTGCTTTGTATTTAAGGGAGTTGGGGAGGTTTTATATTTATATTATTTTTCTGAGAAGAACGGTACCTTTTTTTTATATAATTAAAACGGTGATGTCATATTTAATTAAAATATAATTATTTAATTTATATTTCAATATTTATATTTTAATTAAATAAAATACATGGTTAATTGTGGAGGGAAAACTTCACAGCCTCGAATTAGAAAAAATTATTAAGGACGGTCAAAGCTCTCTCAACCAAGTTTTAATGCAGCTGCATAACTTTCTTAACCGAGTTTTAACGCAACTGCATATCGAAGGCTCGAACTCGAGACCCTTTGTTAAGATAGAACAACCCTTTGGCTAGCTGATCTACGCGCTAAAGTACAAAAAAAAAATTACCTAGTTAAAATCAACGAGATTCAGCATAATTGATAGATAGTTATATCCCTTAACCATATTATCCTGAGTTTAAATTGGGTCGTGTGTATGAAAAGGACTTTACAGAGAGAGGTTATACTCACTTTGATGATCTTTCTTCCTCGAAAGAGATAGTCTATGCCTGTCAGCTAGAGGATACCATTGATTCACAAAAAAAAAAAACCCGATTAAATATTAGTTAATAATTACTAAAATTATTGATACCTTCATAAAAGTAAATTTATTAGAAAATCTCCTTATATTTATATATGGTGGGCATAGGAAGGTTTTACTTTCAGTGAATTACTATTGGAATAATATGTCTTATAAACTAACTTATGTTGGTCAGAGTGGAAGGGATTCAATCACGTTAAGTATTTTGTCCTTAATTCAATTCTTATAACAGTGTGTATAAAAAAACATAATTGAAAAGAGTTCATATTTTACGTATTTAATTGTATCCCGTAAAATTAATCAATCACCTTTTGAGTAAGGAGACATCCTAATTCATACAAATATATATATAAGTTAAAACTTAAAAGATATTCGCCCTAAACTAATTACAACATCACAAAATAAATAAATACCATGGGTCAACATGCGAATTGCAAAACATCTTATAGGGTATCACATGCTGCTAAGAAATGTAGACTTAAAATGGACGAAAATCTACCAATTTTGTCATATATTCAACTATAGTTTAGTCAATCCTTGTGCATGGTGTGTCTTTTGTTCCTTTCAATTTTATGCTACCTTTGTGTTTGTTTGGGACAGGAAGAGCAAAATTTTAGAAGATTGATTTGAAATTCAGTCATATTTAATTATATTTTTATATGTCATTGTAATAGTTTAAAATTGTATAAGATTTTGTTTTCTAAGAAAACACTAAAAGCTGACTCCAAAATAGAACATTACATTACAACAGCAATATATTTGTCTTCAAGGTAGAATTGTCACTAATATTTCTTGTCCCGTGAAAATTAATTAAATATCAAAATTGATTTATCAATGGTTGTTGGGCCCATAGAGTATAAGAAACGCAAAGGGGTCTCATGTAATAACGTTGGGCCTGTTCCACAGTTAACCGCCACGGCACACGGCTCTCCTTTCATCCTACCTGATACCGCCACTGTCTCTAAGCCTATGTTTAAGAGGATATTTAGGGAAATATAATAAAAAGATATAATAAATTTTATAAAATAAGTGTTTAAGAGTTATTAAAAAAAATAAAATAGAGTAATAATAGAGGGACCGTAAGTTCTCTTATTGTCATTAAAAATTTTAATTTTGTTGTCCCTTCAAATTAAAATGTTTAGAAGGGAATAACATGATTTACTAAGAAAATTAAAATGTAAAATATATAAGTATTTTTATTTTATCCACTTAAATTATAACTTTTAAATAATAGTGTAAGAAGTCTCTTCCATTCTTTTATTAAACTTTAAAACAAGAGTGTAAGAAGTCTCTTCCATTCATTTATTAAATTATCAAATAATAAAGTGACATTTATCTTTTCATTCTATTTCCTTCTTTTCCCTTCTCTTTCATTATGAGTTATCTCCTCCATCCTCTTTAAAACTCTTAAACATACCATAAGCTGGAACCAAAAAATAGGTGAAAAGAAAAAGAAAGAATTTCTCTTCCCATGTTTAGAAATTTTTTTAAATACTTCGAGAGTACTATACTATTTTATTAAAAATGTAACATATGGTATTATATAACCATACAAGTCATTAGATTAAAATTAAAATATTTATTTTAAAAAATAAAATAAAATCTAATGGTTAAAAATCTAAGAAAAGTAATACTCTTGGAATATATTAAAAAATTTCTCCATGTATGGTATCAACTTAAGAATGAGAAAAAAATTATCTTTTTTTTTAATAGGCTTCACATTATTTATTTCCTCTCTTTTTGAAAGAATTAAAAAGAAAAAAAATCAAATTTTTACTCTATCTATTTTATCAACTTTATCCATTTTATTAAATAATTAATAATAAAAAAATTAATATTTATTTACATACATTTTTAATAATATTTTCCTTAATGAAATCAAATATGAGAAAACATCCATTTTTTTATTAGATAATATCAAACAAGATAACTTTACTTTTTCATTTTTTACTTTATTGTATTCTCTTTTTTTTTCTTTCATAATACTAAACAAAAATGTTATTTTTTGAAGAGAAAAAGAAATAGAACAGGAAGAAATAAAGAAGGATTCCTTCCTCTCATTTGAATACTTAAATAAAAAAAATAAAAGAAACTTTTTTCCTCTTCTTATTTAAGAGTTAAAATAAAAATAAATAAATAAATTTAAAAATTAAAGTTTCAATATAACTCTTATATTATCGATCATTATAAACATAATATATATATACATATAAAATATATTTCCCCTTTCTTAACCTTCAATTTGAGTTTTAACTTTTAAGAACTTTTAAACTTATTAAAAATCATCCAAACAAATATTAAGATCATTTTTCGCTTCTCTTTCCATCCAAAGTTCCAAACAATACATAGTATGCCCCTTGTCTCTCTATCTAACGACCTCTATCCTCTGATCTACTCTGCGTGAAAGATGAGAAAACGCATCGTTTACGCATGGGTAGTAGCAGTTGTTTGCTTTGTAGTTCTGATGATCGTGACCCCAGCCATTCCTCAGTCTCAAGAATACCATGATTTCGCCGACCAACGCAAATTCTTTGGTAAGCCCTTCTCTTATGGTTCGAATTGAATTCAATTGTTGTTCAATTGTCTATTGGACTATTTGTAACCCTTTGAATTCGTTTCAAGTGGGTTACCTAAAAAATGTGAACTTGGGAGCAGTGGATGTGGTTTTAGAGGAATTGATGTGAACTGGGTGGAGGGTTTTTCAATTTTCACTCTGTTTATGGCAAAATTTTGAAATGAAGGATTTCTTTTTTCTCTTCTTAATTTGCAGGCATTCCTAATGCACTTAATGTGATATCAAATTTCCCATTTCTGGTTATTGGCCTCATTGGGCTTATACTTTGTCACCATGGAAATTATTTTAAGCTCAGGTATTGTATTTTGTGTGACAATCAATTTCTTACTGCTTGCAAAATGAAAATCCTCGTTTGTGTATGATTGTTGTTGTTATTGATGGAAATATGTGTGCCAAAAGCTTGCAAGGTGAACTATGGGGTTGGACTTGCTTCTATGTTGGTGTGGCTGCAGTTGCAGTTGGATCTTCATACTATCATCTCAAGCCAGATGATGCTCGCCTTGTGTGGGATAGATTACCCGTGAGTTCATGCTGCGAAAGTTGAATTTAGTCTTTATAGAAGTCCATTCCCAGTGCCCCCTCCCTTTTTCCCTCCATTTTAATTTGTCAATTTTGATTCCCAAACTGTTTATTATTACAGATGACTATCGCATTTACATCAATCATGGCGATATTTATCATTGAGCGGATTGATGAGAAGAAGGGAATGATTTCAATTATACCTCTAATTTTGGCGGGTATAATAAGCATTGTGTATTGGAGGCAAGCCTACTGATTTGTTCTTTTATTTACAATAATTAAAGACAGGATTTTTATTTTTATTTTCCCATCTTGTTTGTCAGAATTCCTTCTTCTATAAGTGAAGACAGTTGTTCTTTATAGGGATAAAAGTATAAAACTAATTGTCAATTCTGTAAATATATTTGCCATATAGCTGTGAGATTCTTTGAATGGTTCGGATAATGCCAAAAGTTAGACTAGTCCTCTTTTGATGTTATTATCCCTTTATGTGATTTCCTTTTGAGGTTAACTGTGAAGTACTTGAGCATGCAGTTTCCTGAACTTTAACTCTTGAAATAATTGCTCTTGTCCTCCCTTGGCCCCAGTTTCTTTGATGACCTCCGTCCATATGCTCTGGTCCAATTTGTGCCATGCATTGTTATTCCTCTCATGGCTATTTTGTTGCCTCCGATGTACACACATTCAACGTATTGGCTCTGGGCTGCAGGTTTGGATTTTTGTTATGGTATAATACCCCCTTTAAGTTCATTTTAAACACCAGCCATTCTTATATTTAATTAAAATCTTTTCAGGGTTTTATCTTCTAGCTAAGGTGCTGGAGGCTACTGATAAGGTGATATATGAATGGACTCATCATATAGTCAGTGGTCACACACTTAAGCATTTGTGTGCTGCAATGGTTCCTGTCTTCTTGACATTCATGCTTGCAAAGAGGAGTGTTGACGGAGAGAGGTATATATGCATGTCTGCAACATTAAACTGCTTATAATTAATGGATTTACTAATATGGGAATTTGAATTGTGGGCAAATGAGTTGGCATTAGGCTTAGGTCCTATGTGCTTTTAAAAAGTCTTGGATGTCCATTGGGATGTCTATAGAGCTTGGAAATAGAAAAGTAACAACGTTAGTGAACTTTAAGAAAGGGAACCTAGTTTCTGAAGATTTTTCCTGTTTCTCTGTCTGACTATATGGTATATCTTGATTACAAACACTCTCTTGGAGTCCTTTTATTCATAATTAAAGATTTTAGTCCTAATTTCTCTAAACAAAATGTTACACTTTCACTGGTAACCATGTACTTATTGCATTTGTTTCCTTCTTATTATTTTTTCCTTTACTAGGATATAGCTAAAGCATGTTCGATTTCATATATTTGAATTATTAGCCAAATAATTATGGGAACCTGAGTTTCAAGTCTGGCAACCTTACTGTTAAATATCCTATCTCGTCAACAAATGCAAGAGGATTAAACATGCATCTAGTTTAGGATTCCCCATTTATTAAAAAAAAAGTGAAGTGCTGCTATCTTCTTTCCTCTGGATATTCACCCATGATTGTAGTATTAGTGGAGAACTTGTAGTTCCTTTTCTGTTGTTTGTTTGGAAAACTAATTAAACTTGCAATATCATAGTTTGATTGCTATCTTGATGTCATCTGATTGCTTTGGTCTGCATGCAGGCAAAGTTTACTTAAAACGTGGAGGGTTTCCTGGACGAAGGTCAAAGAGGGAAACTCCAACGTTGAGAGCTACACTTGCTCTTACTCAAATGTGCAGGTTGTGGAGCCCCAGTAATGTCATGTCTACTTTCCCGCAGAAAAAAGAAGAAAGGCTTATACTTGATTACAGAATATTGTTGTTACACTTGATCGTTGACGAAAATAAAACAAACCATACCAGGTTAACTTCGATACAATAACATCAACTGTAATTAGCTTCTAGTTTGTATAGTTCCTGATCTTTATCATATAGGGAGAACCGTTATGGTCCTGAATGTGAATTGTTGTCTATTTCTTGTTGAGTAATGGTTTTGCACACCTCCTTCCCATCTCTAATTTAATTCCCATATACTGAATAAGTTAGATATTCAGATAGGTAGAATGTTTTTGGTTTACAGAAGTTTTATTTATTGCCTTTATTTTAACCTCATCTTGCCTTTACCTCTCCGATTTGTCACCTAGAAACTAATTTTAGCACTTGAAATAGCAAATTCATCTAAACAGAAATGACTTCTGGAACTTGCATGGTCCAGAAATTGCGTGCTCCAAACTCTTGCAGTGCTTGTCACGAGAGAAATCGTTCCAACAAAATCCATGATATGTTAGACTCTGGCTTTTAAAGAACTTACTAGCTCCAACCAAAGTTATAGATATTAGGATATTCCTGATCTCTTGCAGTGCATGTCACAAGAAAATGAAGACCTAAATCAATATTAGAAAGAACCAAAAATATATATAAAAGAAAAATGATAATGTATAATGAAAAGAAATTATCAATCCCCAAATGAGCGTTTCAATTTTCAACATCTTTATATTTGCCTTCTTAAAATAAAATCTTTACATTTGATGATAATCATGATATGTATATCGGTAAAAATAATCTGTTACAAAACGGCTAGTGTATAAAACGTTCGGGAAATTATATTATACCAACCAGGGTTTATTAGGAGAATGGTAAAGAAGAATGTCGATTTAGGAGAAACATTAACCATACTTTCTTAATTAGTTTTGAGTAATTTTACACAGTAAGAATTTGTCAAGATTTAAATGTGATTATTGGTTAAGTTAAAGTAGCAAGGATTATTCATCCATACAAGAGTCCATAATAATGTCAACTCATTCTAGAAAAAAATTTAGTAAATAAATTCTAACTATCTACTATTTTTTATTAGTTTTATAATAATTTTTCTTTTCTTTTCTTTTTTATAAACTTGGGTATACATAATGCAGAGATCTAATGGTGATACGTGATAATTAAACTACTAAGAAGACCAGGAGAAATAAAATAAAAAATATTATCTTCTTACAAGTCAAATGAGTTTAAATTTAATTTATTGTGAGTGTAGAATTTTAAGTATTATCAGTAAATAAGAAAATATTACATTATTTTACTAATTACATATTTTTTTAGAATAATATTTTTTAAAAATATTTTTAAACATATGATATGATATAATTTAATGATAGTACTATAATAGTGAATCAAAATTTGTTCCTTGGTTCCACATGCTTTGCAGTTTGCAATATAACTCTACGAATAATTAGACATTCTAACTAATTTGGGAAGAATCTATGGTCAAATAAATAAATAATCTAAGTAATAAATTTTTATTCAGATATAATCCGTAAATTTATAAATATAAAAGAAGTTATTTATTATTTTAAAAAATACTATAATTAAAATAATTTATTTAATTTTTAAAATTAACTTTACACTTTGGTAAATTCAAAATGCGACAAGAAGAAATTTGCAATTATCAGATTATCCATAATTATCCTCAATCCACTTTCCTCTTAGATATCCCCCAAAATTGCCAAAGAATCGAGACATAAAAAAGGGTGAAGCCTTTTAGTTAAACAGTAGTAACTTCGCCGACAGATTATTATGTTGGGAATTTAAGGAGGTGAACAGATATGGCAAATATTCATTCAAGAACCAAGAGCAAGTCTTTTTTCCAAATATGCCATTTTAGTTATATTACCCTCAACGCAGGAAGTCAGAACTCTTCGCCAACGTGGGTATACAAATAAAGGGTTTTGGATATATAAAACTATGCATTTTTCAAATTCACGTGTTTGAATTTTTTCTTAGGGAGTAGTGTTTGTTTTGATGGTCATTCCTTTATAGGAAAATCTCGTCACGTTTAGAAGTTACGGGTGAGTAGAGCAGATGTGTGAAAAAAAAACCTATGAATGAGAGCACCATTGAGATCATTTTTTGGGTAAAACTCTAGATACTTTTCGGAATCCCGAACATGTTTTTTGGAACCCTGATCGATAGCATTAGAGTATATAACTTATCTATCATTCTATTTTTGTAACGAAAAAAAAAGTATAAATCTCCTTATCTTTCCAATGGTTAATTCATATATAAAGTTTTTATTAATTAATGCTATGTTTTTACGTTTATTGACCCTTTAATGCAGATATTCTTCTATTCTCTTCAATTATATTCATCAAGGTTTTAGACCATGGAGAAAGTCAACATATGAAACTCTTGCCACCATATATATATATAACACTAAATTGTCTCTAGGAATAGTCGGGAAGAAGCAGAGAGAAATGAAACAAAACGAACAGAAATATTAAACACATGATGTCTTTTCAGCTGCAGTTGCAGCATGCTCTTGCAGAAAGCTTGCTTCTCATTCAGGGGGAGCGGTGTAGCGTGCATGCATATCAATGAAATCTGCAACACTTATGGTGTCTTCCTCCTCATCATCACTGTCACTGGCACCACCCATTTCCTCAACCAACTCCCATGGCCCATTGCCACCTTCTTCCGTCCCTCGAAAAACCAATACTGTGCTTTGCCGGGCAGCTGGGCGGGTGTCTGCCATGGGAATCACACCATACCTCCTTAAGGAGTCAATCTGAAGGACGTTCCAAGAAACAACAGAATTAGTATTTTCCTTGAATTTTAGGAAACATAGGGAACAATTAAATGTTTCTAAAAAAGCAGCGCATTACCAAATTAGAGGAAGTGTAGAGTGAATAACTGTTGATGAAAGCATCAACGGTTTCAACTTTTATAGATTTACAACAACAAATTCCCTTTAATTTCTCATCAATAAGTATCAAGCTGTGTTTTAGAGAATTCAGATTTGTTGTTTTTTACCTGCTCTCCCATCCATGCTACTTCATCTCTTAGTTTGGACTCGGCCAGCTATAATATATAATATATAGAAAACAAGGTAGTTAGCAGAGATACGAGTTTTTTGGGTTATAATGAATTCTTGCTAATTTGGAGGTTAGATATACACACCTGAAGACTGACCATGGCGGCTTTATAATGTGGATCTAGCTGCAAAACTACATCATTTGCAAAAATCAATCAGGAGTTAAATTAATTAGTAACAAGGGAAAAATGTATATATATATATATAGTCTCTGGAAGAGACCAACCTTTAATGAAGCCCTCACGGATAGCCTCAAGGTTCTTGCCTTGTTCATAATAGGCACAACCAAGACGATAATATGCCAGCACGTATCTTGGCTCTAGTTTTATTGCTTCATAACAATCAAGAATTGCTTGGTTAAATCTGCCAATCTTTGTAAAAGCTGCAGCTCTGCGAGACGTATAATAACAGTGATCATCAATAAAAAGTAAAAATATTTATGAACAACATGTATTTCTCCTTTGAAAATAAGAAGACAACGGAAGTTCCATAATCGCATACTGTTGGGCCTAGAACTTACCTGTTACAAATGTAGACAGCATTATCTTTCCACAGTGCAAGAGCACAACTATACATCTCAACAGCTTTTCCATAACATGTGTCATGGATTGCGTTGTTTCCTGGAGCGAGAAAGAGAAGAAGAAATAAACAAAACTTTTGTTACAAATTTTAGAACGCAGCAGCTTAATATCTGTTGTGATTATACCACTTAGCCAATACCAAGCAATCACAGCAAGCACACATATGCGGAAATAGAAAGGTTATATAGAAACCAATCCCAAGAAAGCAAAATAGCAAAATTAAGGAAGATTAAAGAGGAGTAAAGAGAAACAACACACAAGATTTACCCTGTTTCAGCCAATATAGCCTACATCCAGCATTAGAGATCATCCACTAAGATTAGAACAAGATTACAAGTGTTTTGGATCAAACTATCCAATAGGAACAACCTCCTATCTAGCTTTACAATCTCTCCACTCTCTTGAACTCTCTCCACCTTAGCAATCTCAACCTATCAATGATGTTTCCTCTCAAGACAACCCTATTCTGCAGCCTCTCACAAGTTTGTCTCGCCTCGCTCTCCCTTTTTGAAAGTTTAACCTACTGCTTTTGTTTTATTGCAGAAAAAGCGTAATTTATATAGTATGTCCGCGCTGCGCATGGCTTCTTCATGCCGTACCAACCTTCGGGACCACGGGACGAAAAACTTGGCCAAAGCTTCCGCGCCGCGGCGTGGACTGTTCCATGCCGGGGCGTGGATCCCATGCCGCGGCGTGCACTAAGCCATGCCGCGGCATGGCTCACATGCCGCGGCGTGCACTAATCCATGCCGCGGCGTGCACTAATCCATGCCGCGGCGTGGACCTGCTGCAGCTTCCAAACTGGTTTCCAAGACTTGTCCAACATCTCAAATCACCTATGAGACATCCTCACAAATCTCCACCTTGGCTCATAGTTGATAAAGCAATAGGGATACTAGAGAGTCACCATCCCACCTTCCCTTCATGTAGAAAGGTTAGTGACATTGATCAAATCCAAGAAATGCTTGAATTTGACATTTGTCACTGGTTTGGTCATCATGTTCCACGTTCTCATCCGTGTGAATCTTCTCCACCAACACTGTACTTTCTGAGATCACCTCTGATGAAATGAAATTTGATGTTTATATGCTTCGTCCTCTCATGGAACATTTGATTTCTCGTCAAATAAATTGAGCTTTGATTATCGCAGTAACACCTTCACCTTGTCATGCACACACCGAACTCACCGATGTACCCTTCAACCAAAGAGCCTCCTTCACTCCTTCCGTGGTCGCAATGTATTCGGCCCGTAGTGGACAATGCAACTCACGGTTGCAATTGAGCTTTCCAACTTACTTGCACCCAAACAAAGTAAAACATACCCCGATAAGGACCTCCTTGTCCAAATCTCCCGCATAATCCGCATCCACATAACCCACAAGTTTAGCAACATCAACTTTCATCCTGTACAAAGAATCCATTGTCGAGCGCCTTTGACATACCGTAGTACCCATTTTACAGCTTCCCAATGATCCTTCCTGGATTTGCCATGAACCTACTCACAAGACTTGCGTAATATGCTAAGTCCGCCTAGTGCACTATCGCATACATGAGACTACCCACTCGCACTAGCATAAGGAATTCGCTCCACCTTCTTCCTTTCCTCCTCGGTCTTGGGAGACATTTCTAGAGAGAGCTTGAAATGACTTGCTAACGGTGCAGACACCGCCTTGCTCTCCGACATACCAAACTTGGCCAACACCTTCTTGAGATAACCACATTGAGAAAGAAACAATGTACCTTGTCTTCTATCTCGAATGATCTCCATCCCCAGAATTTTCTTCGCCGGCCCCATGTCCTTCATTTCAAAGTCATTCCCTCCTTATCCTTTGATGCAATCAACATGTCATCTACATACAAAAGGAGAAATACCCCCAAGCCTTCCTTAACCCACTTGACATACACACAACTATCAAAGTTGCTCCTCACAAACTTGTTTTTCTCCATGAATTCATCAAACCTAAGGTACCATTGTCTTGGGGATTGTTTTAAGCCATAAAGAGACTTCTTGAGCAAACATACCTTTCCTTCATCACCTTCCTTGATAAAACCTTCTGGTTGAGCCATAAGGATTCTCTCCTCAAGGTTTCCATGTAGGAATGCCGTCTTCACATCCATTTGTTCTAGCTCTAAGTCATATTGGGTGACAAAGACTAGCAACACCCTAATAGATGTATGCTTCACTACCGGTGAGTAGATCTCATTATAGTCCACTCCTTCCCTTTGCGTAAAGCCTTTTGCTACAAGTCTTGCTTTGTACCTTGGCTTCTCCACCCCCTCAATGCCTTCTTTCCGCTTGAAAATTCACTTGCACCCAACAATCTTTTGATCTTTTGGCTTGCTCACAAGTTTCCATGTAAGGTTCTTGTCAAGTGATTCCATCTCATCTTCCATTGCTTGTGTCCATAGTTTCTTCTCTGAGCTGTCCATTGCTTTTTTGTAACTCTTCGGCTCGGACTCATCTAGTTCTTCTGAAGCTAACAATGCAAAAGAAACTAAATCTGCATATCCGTACCTTTCCGGTGCTCTATGGGTTCTCCTTGGCCGGTCTCTTGCTAATTGGTACCTCTCAAGGTTGTCACCTTGATCTTCTACCTCCAAGTGACTTTCCTCATTAGTCGTGTCTTCATCCCTTGTGATACTATCTTCCCCCAAAGGCTCCACCTCAATTTGAGCTCGGTCTTTGACATGACTTTGCTCCATGTCACCTTCCCCGACTTTCATTTGAGTTTCCTTAGGCCAATAGTACTCAGATTCTCTAAAGACCACGTCTCTACTAATGATGCACTTTGAAGATCCACCGTCTTCATACCAAAGCTTGTAACCCTTCACCCCATCCGGATATCCTACGAACATGCACTTCCTTGACCTCGCATCAAGTTTTCCTTGCTTTTGGTGCGCATAAGCTACACAACCAAATACCCGCAAGTTCTCAAAATTTGGCGGATGACCGGTCCACACTTCTTCAGGAGTCTTGAATCCCAATGCCGTTGAAGGACGCCTATTCACAAGATAGGCTGCCGTGTTAACAGCTTCTCCCCAAAATCTCTTTGGTGCTCCTCCTTCAATCATCATGCATCTCACAATCTCCAAAAGTGTTCTGTTCATCCTCTCCGCCACTCCATTTTGTTGTGGAGTATAGTGGAACTCTGCTCCCACCATCCCTTCATCCTTGCACTGGTCAAATTCTTGGTTTAGAAATTCCAACCCATTGTCGGTTCTCAATTTCTTCACCTTCCTCCCGGTTTGGACTTCGACCATTTTCTTCCATTCCTTGAACTTTCCGAGTGCATCGCTCTTGTTCTTCAGAATGTACACCCAAACCTTCCGAGAACAATCATCAACAATCGACAAGAAGTATTTGCCTCCACCTAGAGACTCATTTTGTGATGGCCCCCACAAATCGGAATGGACATAGTTAAGTGTCTCCCTTGTAACATGAGACGACTTACTAAACTTCACCCGTGTTGCCTTGCCATAGATGCAATGTTCACAAAATTCCAACTCTCCAAGCTTCTCACTTCCCATCAATCCTTGCTTGTCTAATTCTTGCAATCCTCTCTCACTTACGTGACCAAGCCGTTTATGCCATAGGCTTGCCAAAGAGCTCTCCCTAGGTTCCTACGACCACTCGCCGTACTCAACTACTGGCACTCCCTTGAAACATGTAAAGACTTTTCTCCTTTACTCCTTTCATTACCACTAGCGACCCCTTTGTAACCTTCAAGACGCCCTTCTCACCTTTCCAAGCAAAACCATGATCATCAAGCATTCCTAGAGAGATTAGATTTCTTTTTAGCTCTGAGCATGTCTCACTTCCAATAGGACTCACAATCCCATCATGAGTCTTCAATCTCACCGAACCAATACCGATCACCTTGCACGGCTTGCCGTCCCCAATAATACATGACCTCCATCAATCTCCGTAGTCTTCAAACCACTCATCATTTGGAGTCACATGGAACGAGCATCCCGAGTCCATGATCCATTGTTCGCCTAGAGTGCTAGGAAGAGGCTACTAGCACATCGACAACTTCATCACTACCATCCCTTTGCACAATGGCTACTCTGAACTTCACCTTGAGGTTTCTTGTCCTTTCCCCCTCTGGACAATCTTTCTGAAATGTCCTTTCTCATGGCATAAGAAACACTTCACATTTTTCTTGCCACCCCGGATTTGGACCTTGCCTTTCCTTTTGCTTTGCCTCATTCTTGTCCTCGATCTTCCTCGACAATCAAACCTTCCCCCCATGTGCTCGCCCAAGTCGTTCTTCCGTTTCTGTTCTTTGGCCTTGATGGCCCCAACAACATCATTCAAACTTATAGTTTCTCTCCCATGTTGTAGAATTTCCACAAAGGTGTCATAGGACCTTGGTAGTGAATGAAGCAACACCAAAGCCTTATCCTCATCATCGTACGTGATATCAATATTCTCCAAATCCATGATTAGCTTATTGAAATCATTGATGTGAGCTTGAATTTCTTTTCCCTCCACCATCTTCCATGTGAAGAACCTTGCCTTGAGATATAACCGGCTAGACAAACTCTTGGTCATGTATAAGGATTCGAGCTTCAACCACACCTCCGCTGCACTCTTGCACTTCACTATTTCTCTTAGCACATTATCACCAAGACAGAGAATCAAAGTATTGTACGCCTTATCAAGCGCTTCCTCCTTCTTCTCCACTTCTATGGTCTCCGGGAGTTTTCCCTCAAGTGCCTTCATGAGTCCAAGATTGCCTAGGTGAGCCCTCATCTTCATCTTCCACAAACCAAAATCATTTGTCCCATCAAACTTCTCAATATCCACCTTAGAACTTGAGCTTGCCATCTCACAAGAATTTCCTCAAACACTTGGTGAGCGTAATTTTCACCTTTGTTAACCACAAAAACAGCACAACTTGACCACTTTCAACCTAAGCTCTGATACCAATTTGTTGTGATTATACCACTTAGCCAATACCAAGCAATCACAGCAAGCACACATATGCGGAAATAGAAAGGTTATATAGAAACCAATCCCAAGAAAGCAAAATAGCAAAATTAAGGAAGATTAAAGAGGAGTAAAGAGAAACAACACACAAGATTTACCCCTGGTTCAAACAATATAGCCTACATCCAAAGATTAGAGATCATCCACTAAGATTAGAACAAGATTACAAGTGTTTTGGATCAAACTATCCAATAGGAACAACCTCCTATCTAGCTTTACAATCTCTCCACTCTCTTGAACTCTCTCCACCTTAGCAATCTCAACCTATCAATGATGTTTCCTCTCAAGACAACCTCAAGTGAAATTCTCTCACAAGTTTGTCTCGTCTCTGCCTCTCCCTTTTGAAAGTTTAACCTACTGCTTTATTGCATCGAAAAACGTAATTTATATAGCAGATGTCCGCGCCGCTGGCATGGCTTCTTCACAGCCGCGCGCCCAACCTTCGGGACCCGACAGTAAAATTTGGTCAAGCTTCCGCCGCGTGGATCAAGCTCCATGCCGGGGCGTGGATCCCATGCCGCGGCGTGCACTAAGCCATGCCGCGGCATGGCTCACATGCCGCGGCGTGCACTAATCCATGCCGCGGCGTGGACCTGCTGCAGCTTCCAAACTGGTTTCCAAGACTTGTCCAACATCTCAAATCACCTATGAGACATCCTCACAATATCAGAACAACTTCTTCAGACGACACTTCAGTCATAGTCAAGCTTGATTACTTGAAAAACACAGTTGTAAATACAAGAGGATACACTAAAAAGCATATGCTTAAATGGTAGTTTAGAGTATTTTTGTCTAACAAATTGGCAATAAGATTCATGTCTATCTATTCGATTCAAACACAGAACGTACGCTTGATCATTTAGACAATATATGGATAAAATATTATTTTAATCAGTGGGATTCAATAGCCTCTTGGTATGATTTAGATCACGAAAAGAATGCTTAATTTGAGGCAAAGAATAATAAAAGGATTTGTGGATAAATATATAAGAAGTAATTGCAAAGACATGAATAAGGAGAAGAGTTGGCTATTCCAGCTACACTGCTCTTTCCATGATATTACCTAGTATTTTCAGTGCGTCAGCAAGGTTCCTACTGTTGAATGACTGATATCCGGCTCTTGTCAATACCTGTCATGTGTAATGCATCATTCAACCAGCAAGGTACGCAGAGGTGAACTACTAATGAGGATCAATAACTGACAGTAATATTGGCTACCATAATCGAACTAATATGTTAAAAAATATGTCACATGTACTACGAGAAAACATCCTAATATCTGCAAAGCTAGCTAGCAAAATCTTGGAAGAAAATAATCATGCAGGCAGGCACTGCAACTAATTTCTCCATGAAGCACGTCGTTTTTAGGAGACCCGATCGAAAAGAAAAAAAGTCAAGTGAATTAAAACCTAATCTGTACAGTGCAAGTTATTTAAGAGCTTTTTAACAAGAAATATATATAATGATATGATTTTAATCTCATTCATTAAGATATTTGGATGATGTGGAATTATATTAATTAGAAACCCTTTCAAATTCGATAATGATCCTCAAAAGCTTTAGCTAGGTAGGGCAGCGGAATGTTTAGTTCTTGTTTGTCTGTTGCAGTCTTGTAGATTAGGGATAAGCTTGTGGTGTATAGCTGTATATAACATAGAACAAGTGAAACAATATAGATTTATTTTAAATAGCAGTAGTACAGTAGTAATATTATGAATATTTATCTATGCTAGTCAAAAGCAGAACTCCATAGATATGGAAAGAAAGGATATTTAAAGACATATTCATATACCCCTATGGCATCTTTAAAAATTTGCTTGGCACGGAACTTTCGTTCCCGGTAGTCTTCACCAACTGACGAGTCAAAGAATCCAACTGCTGCCACTGCTTTGTGAAATTCATGGAGCAGGTGTACCAATGACAGGCCTATTTGTGTTGCCGAGCCTGCCAATACAAAAAACTCATACTCCCAACATAAAACACAGGTTTCTAGTCTCTACCCAGTATAAATGCTATAGTTTTGAAGGATAAAAAATATTTAATCCTGTTGAAGTAGCAAATATCCTCTTCTGATATATGTACTATCCTTCCAGAAAAGAATACACTCACTTCGAATGGTTGGTGACATATATCTGCGCAATCTGCTTGTTGACACGAGCAAACATATACCTCACAAGTGTAGTTAAAAGCAATCAATAATTCTAGATTCCAACTTCTACCTTCCAACATATATATAATTCTTATTGGCTAGGCTTATCTTTTATCTAAACTGCATTTTTCTTAGATTTAGTGAATATCGTTCGAAAGAAAGAAAAGAAAATAGAAATGAGATATTTTCTATACCTATTGAAAATGAACGACGAGGCATAGGTACATCAGTATTAGAAGAGTCTGATGTGCTTCCGTCGTGTTCATCTCGTGATGAGTTGAATATGTTAAACAATGAAACTTTTTGACTTGCTTCAACCATAGATGCATTGATGTTGAAAATCTTCATTAAAGACTGCTTAAGATTTTCTAATTCTTCAGTATTCGTGCCAGGTACTGTACTTTGAACTGCCAAAATGGAGATGGGCAATGAAAAGAATTTGTCAACTTATATTAAAACAAAATCACGTTACACAACAAGGGTAGCTTATCTCCTTTTCATAAATCCAACTCGATATCCAACTCGATCCCGTCTGAATGAGATTTGAACTTGAATTAAAACCTTAATTTGAAATGAAGTACCTAGCTAGTGCTCAAACATATTGGGATGTCCTAATTCATCCGAGTTGTTGAAGAAAAAGCATAAGCTAATTCATTTGATAGAAAAGTCTAAGAGTTTTATTCCATAGATAGTATTTATATCACTAAACTATTTAAATTGGGTATTCCATCCTCAAGATTTTATATCGTATTTCATTGAAAATGGGTAAGGGGATTGATGGGAATAAGATAGGCTTATCCCCTTCCCTAAGATATTTAGCCTCCAATGGACGAAAAAAAGAAAAGAATGTGTGTGTGTGTATATATAATGTGTAAGATGCTTGGGTTGCTCAAATGTAAATGTACAAATTTGCATATATATCAATCTCTCTTTATAAAACAATATAGCTGAATATATGATAGTATAATAAAAGTATAGTGAGCATGAATCTTTGCACGAGAAGAGAATATATCCCCCTTTTGAAATTTTGGGCCGATAGGAAGCAAATAAAGTGAAATTAAGAGAATTTAATATCACTGCTAAACTTCTACATTCTAGACAATACATTTTTACAAAATACACGTTACTAAAAAGACAATCACAAATTAAGTTATATGTAAAAAGACTTAATTTATTTGCAGCGCAAGAGTTCGAATCTCACTAGAAGAATCTTGTGACCAGTGTCAAGTTGACGTTCGAGTGAAGTTTAGTTACACACAAAGGGTGTGAGAATACCTCGTGGTCTTACAAAAAAAATACAATCACAACTTAAAAAATAGACTCTCCGGTAGAACTTTATCAAATCTATTCAGGTGAATCTAAAATAGATCATAAACTTATAATAAAATTTTTATGAGTGGTCAGGGTCAAATCGACGTTCGAGCGAAAATTAATTACACACATAAAGGATGTGAGAATATCTCGTGGTCTTCCAAAAAAAATACAATCACAACTTGAAAAATAGACTCCTCGATAGAACTTCATCAAATCTATTCAGTTGAATCTAAAATAGATCATAAACTTATAATAAAATTTCTATGACAACTTTGTATTATGCAAAGGACCATGATTAGATCTAAGCATAGGATGCTTTAACTTCATTTTGCATAAAATTTTGTCTAACATTTTAGGTGGACTCTTTAAAAATTGGTAGAAATAAAATCTAAGCCTGGCCATAGGATGAAGTCTAACAAATGTTGTTAAATTTGGACCAAACGACAAATCGTCGAGACTTCCACAATTTAGGTTTAACCGGTTAAATCGGTTGGTCAAGCCAAACAACATTATAAAAATAATTCACATAACAACAACATAAAATCTATGAAAACAGTTATAAAATGTGAAAAATATTGATTTTTTTAATATAAAAAAAATAATAACTAGCCAATTCAATCAGTTCAATCGTTTTATTTGATTTTTTTATTATCCAAACTAGTCTGACTGTAAATTTGGTTATAGGGATGAACTATAATTAGTTAGGTGGCCGATTCACAATAAAACCACTGATCAAACCATCTGATTCGGTCTGGTCTAGTCCAAACAACATCGAGTCTAATCATAGTACTCAAATTCTTTGTCCCTTCTCCTTGTCTTCAATCTTGTTCTGCCCAATAAAATAGTACCAATTGAGAAAGAAAAAAAAACTACCGACCAAGAGCGAAGTGTGATTTACAAATTCTCGAACATTCACGCATGAAAAATTCTCTCACATCCAACACCTGATAGAAAACCATGGAAAATCAAACGGGGAGAGAGAGAGAGAGAGAGAGAGAGAGAGAGAGAGAGAGAGAGAGAGAGAGAGAGAGAGAGAGAGAGAGAGAGAGAGAGAGAGAGAGAGGCCTTAAAAGGATTTATAATTTGAAAAATGTGAAAATGAAATCATAAAAAAAAAGGAGCATGAACACAATCAAATCAAACATGATATCAAACAAGAAATGACACAAAGCAATAATATAACCAAATTAAATAGCTACCACCACATATAAATCAAGATAGTTATGCCTTAGCAAGGGAGTCAAGATTAAAACAAGTAAGAACACTGCACAAACCGCTGGAGAGAAACTCAAGGAAGGCAAGGACAATGCGAATTGAAATGGCTGAATGAACTATTGGGTTAGCCATCTTTAAATTATGTAGTGATCAGAGAGAATCGATAGATTGAGCAAGATAAAGCAAGAGTCTGTATGACAGATCCACTACTTGGTGCTTTATATATATAGTACAATGATGTCACTGTGAGACCCACGAGAAGCAGCTCCCATATGACACTGCTCCACTGTTTTATTGTAAAAGTGACAGTTACAAATCATATATGGAACATTCACTTTTTAGGGAAAAAAATGTAATATGAGAAATGGTGTGAAGTGAAGCAAAATTGTCCTACCCAATATTACCTGTACATTGCCAACTTGGGTTGGTAAAAAATAAAATTAGAGTAAAAGAAAAAAAGATCACTCATGAGTTATAGGGGTAGTTATGTGATTGAATAACTTCAGTAATTGGACTTGTTTGTTGGAACAAATATGAGTTAGGATTGTTTAAACATGTTTAGTGTATACGCTCCCTTTTTTCTCCCTTCAAATTTTATAGATTTAATTACTTATATATCAAATTATCAATCTTAAGTAGAGCACAAAAAATATTAATCTTCATTGGATTGCAAAATCTAAAAAAGAAATTTAGGAATCCAATTTTGATAATGTAATTTCATGTGTTAACATAAATAAGCAAAAAATTAACTACTATAACAAAAAATAAACTAACCTCACAATTTTTGTCGTTTCATAACCAACGTATAGATACATCTTGTTATTATTACGGTATTTGGAATTTTGTACATATTGTTATTTAGAATCTCCGTATATACATATAAATTTTTTAGCTTTAAGTATATAAACATATTGTTTAAAATTATCACATACATACAAAATCTTAGCTTTAAGTATATAAACTAGCGTATTACTAATAAGAGGAGATCTTTAAACTTCTTTTGTAAAATTAAAAAATTAAAAAAAAAAGAGTTTAACAAGATTTTTTTTAGGGTTTTTATTATTAATTTCTCTTATATGCACCATCTAATCTCTCAAATTGTAAATCTTTGTACTAATCTATAATAAGTGTTTAGGTTGTTCTTCACGTCATAATAATATAAAATGTACAATGTGTACTCCTACCTTACCCTCCACATCATTTTAATTTTTGTTTTGGTACAGTCGAATTTTTGAAAAAGCATCTTTTTTTTTGGTCGTATATGATGAATAAAATTAAAATTAAAGATAAAAAATGGTTCTTATATGTGTCCCTTTAAATTCGGAATGATCTTATATGGCTCTGGTAAAATGTTCATGTACTTAAAGACCTCATAATCATTGAGATCCTAAAATTATAACTTCTAGCAGATTGTGAAGTGGCAATAGCACATGCCAAAATGACATTGTGTCCATAGTATGCTTGCTCCTTCTCCCTGCGAGTTTTGTCACATGCAGTTTACTGAATTATCGCATGCTACATTATTTTTTCTTCTCCTCCTTCATTCTGCATGTAGTTCTACTAAAAGATATTGAGATCGAGCATGCAAAACATATATAGATTACTTGTAGAATTAAAATGCATTTAACAATACTTTGGATTTTGCTAAGAGGGTTTAAGGTTAAACTATATTTGACTACAAGATTAACGATTATTTGTGGAGGGAAAAGCAAAATAATTAGAACACGATCCTGTTTCAGTAGGAGGACGAAGATAAATATTGCAATTAAAGAGATGCAAATATTTGCCATTCAAGGCCATTTATGTTCTCACTTTTACCTAATGTATTGTTTAGACGGAGGTAAGGAGGGAAAGGGAAAGGAAAAATGACTCAAATCCTTGATTGAATGATTTTTAATGAAAGAGAAGGATGGAGAGCCTCAAAGTCCAAAAATTCTTTCCTATCAAATTAATTAAGGGATAAGGAGGGAGAAATAATTTATTTTTAATTAAATATTTAATAAATTACACATATATCCTATGTTTGTGTTATAAGATTTGCAACATAAGAGTTATATTAAAATTTTGATTTTAGAACTTATTCTTTCTCTTTATTTTAATTTTAACTCCTAAGAAAAAGATAATTCCTCTAAAAAAAAATTCTTCTTAAACATCAAAACAAGATGAATTATAATGGAAAAAATTATTTATAGAAAAAGTAAGATTTTTTTAATTTACTTTAAAATAAAGAGAGAGAAAAACATTTGTTTATTTGCTAAGATCCTTTCCACATGTCTAATCATTGCCAAGTGCAAATTTTCTTACAATTACACAATAGTTATCACTCTTTTGTTTCTTTAAAGGTTATTGGAAAAACGTTTTAAGGAAAAGGAAAAAGTACATTCAGATTCCTTAAAATCTAGTCTATATATAAATAGTCATCATAAATTATAAAAAAATTCAATTTAATTTATAAATTATATCAATTCTGACAATTGATCCTTCCATCCACTCTTTATGATGTTGCTAATGAAAAAAAAAATACATTTAGACTCCTTAACTTTTCATATTTGCAAACTGTTACCGTGAATTATAAAAACTTTCAATTTAATTCTTAAACTGCATCAATTATCGCAAATAAGTCATTTCATCAACTTTTTGTTAAGTTGCTAATAGAGAAATGATGTGATATGATCTTTACCCTCCATCTGTCCCTTTATGTTAATTTTTCATAAATGTAGAATAATAATAATAAATACTCAACAAATAGTGGATGAAATGACTTATTGCGATAATTGATATTGTTTAGGGATTAAATTGAAAGATTTTATAATTTATAGTGACTATTTGTAAATTGACAAAATTTAAGAAGTCTATATGCACTTCCCTTCCGTTAGTAACTTATCAGAGAGTGGACGAAATAACATATTACAATAATTGATATAGTTTATGAATTAATTTAAATTTTTTTTATAATTCATGGTGATTATTTACAAAATAGATAAAAGTTAAAGAAGTGTGAATGCATTTTTTCTTAAGAAAAATAAATTAGAACTTAGAACTTAATCGTAATTTTGAACAGGTAAATATTCTACGACTAAATTGATGATCGACCAACTTTGAAAATAAAAAAAGAAAAAGAAAATATACATTCTATATGGAAAATAGATATCTCGAGAAGAAAGAGCTATTTTTTTGGGTATATATTCAACATGAAAAATATTAATTATACACCTTCATTCTTACACCTATTTTTATTACACTCCTTTATCTTATTTGTAACTTTATTTTTACTTTAAATCATAATAAAAATATGGATAAATTATAGTTTTTGATATTGTGATTTAACCTAATTGTATTTTGTATCACCTTGTTTAAAAAGTCACATTTTACTTGTAATAAAATAAGAGAAGGAGAAGGATGCAAGAGTGTGCAAGAATAGGATTGGTAATAGGATGAATTTTTGCTTAGCCCAACCCCACCACTTTTTAAATTAGCACCATACTCGTCCTTATTTACTCTGCCAATCTTATAGACGAAAATACAAATCTTCTCCTATAAAATTATTTAAAACCCACACTTTACTCGTCCCATCCCATTCCTATGAAAATTTTAAACCTGAATTTATATCAATAGCATAATCAATGACAATTTTAAAATCCAATTATCATCTCATATATTTGAAAAATATGAAAGTACTCCCACTACCTCTATCCAGAATTAATCAAGTGAATAAATACATATAAAAGTTTAAAAACATAAGTAACAAGTGACAACATTAACTTTCACCCCTTATATATGAAGGCTTTTAACATCCTTCCACATAATGTTGGTGTTTCATACACCAATAATTGTAACCGGCTATCATGAGTGTCATTTTTTTTTTGGTACAGAAAAGGGAGGGATTTGGCTTCTCTCGTGTCTGTTGGAGCTCGCAATCATTATCACTACTCTTGGGTCCTCACTTACACACAAATTATAATTTACAGTTCTTGGGCTTGGTTTTATCATAGGTATGAGGATGAAAATATATTTTAATTTCAAAGTGTATGGTGTTGCTGTTGAAACCAAAATCTTATAAAAAGGTTTAAGCACTAAATTTTAAAAGCTGTAGTTTTCCCTGTTTAAGTTTTGAGGATAACAAAAATATTTATTTAGTTTGAACAAGTAAGTGTTTCGACAATAGTATTAACAAATCGCTACTTGTATGTGCGTCCATTCTGCTCTAAGCTTAAAGAAAACTCTTTGTGCGTCCAATATGCTATGACTCTTTGTGCGACCAATATGCTATTTCGCATTGTGCGTCCAATGAATGTCTAAATATGCCTTGTGCGTCCAATAACTGTCTTATATACTTTTACTATTTGTGCGTCCAATATTTGTATGCATATACTATTACTATTTTTATTGGTTCGTCCAATACTATCCTTTTGCCAAAGCTTAGACTCAATTCTCTATTACAAAGTTCAAGCTCAAGCCTTCGTCCAAGTTAAAATTAAAAAATGAAGAACTGTTCCTCATTAAATGCTAGAAAAGAACTCTGACAGCTCACGGCTACAGAAGAAGTCAACTAAGCCACTTTTGCTGACATTGTCTAACAACTACAAAGATCTGCAAATAAGAAACCTTCTGCAATCTTAGACAAATCAAGACTTTGTTTTCACTGATTGGAAATCTCAGAAAATAAAAGTCACCGTCAGAAGAAGTTCAGCACTTTTCCAGTAGATGCATTTAATGCTACTCAGAACGGTAATAAATGTTTCCGTTGGACGATATAGCTCATGAAGTCTGCTCAATTTGTTCTTACATATAAAGAGAAGAAGCAGCACTTGAAGAGAAGAGAGATCTTTACCGAAGCATCTTACAAAAAGTCTAAAAAGCTTTATTTTTTCTTAGATTTTCATATACGTGTAAAAAGAAAAAGCCTTGAGATTTTTATTGTCTATTCTCATTTGTTAGTGAGTTTCAAACTCAAGCATTCATCTTCTTATACTTATTCACCTTAGCGTTGTAAGCCTGAAGAGGCTGTGTGTAAAAGAATACTGGTGTAATTGAACTTGAAGAGGTTGAAAATACTTGTTACCTGAAGAGGTGTATAATACTTGTAATCTCGAAAAAGATTAGTTGGAAAATCCTTCTGGTTGAAGGGACTGGACGTAGCTCTTGGTTGATAAGAGTGAACCAGGATAAATCTCGTGTGTAAGCTTCTCTTCTCTTCTAGTGTGTTTTATTATATTTACTAACTTCTGGGGTTTACTATTGTGTTTATTAACAAAGACCTTTTAATTGGTTTTAGAACGTGTTAACTGTTTTCTTAAAAGTCTTTTCAAAATCTTTAGAGTCCAATAGGACTGAGCTGTGTTGGTTCTAAGTTCTTTACTTGTCAAACTTTATCCTTCGCTGTGTTCAATCTATTGTTAAAAAGGAAAATCTTTTATTAATCATAAAAAAAGGGTTAAGAAACACAATTCAATCCCCATTCTTGTGTTTCACTTGGTTATTTCAGTTGCCCTCTTTGATTGCATTAGTAAGTTAGTTTCTAACTAAAATATGCCTATCCATGAAGTAATATGAGTAATTAGCTTAATATTTACAAATTTAAATGACTTAAATAATTAACAAATCTATAAATTAATTATTCACTTAACCTATGTAAACTAATAATTAAGCATGACAATCTCATAACAATAAATAATTATTTTATTTTAAAAACAATAAAAATATTAATGTAATTTAATAAAATTCAAATTATTTCTTAATTAGTCAATATTAATTTTTTATATTTATTATTATATTATAATATTAAATTATTTAAAGCCAAATGTACACACTGTTCACAAAAATAAATTGCTCCACTTTCGAGCTTAATGCTCATCAGTTTAAGCCTAGAGCTTGTTAGATTGATAATTTGACGACGAGGTGCATGCACATTTTGTTTTAGTTCTCCTTGTGAGTTCTCCCTTATGATAATTATTCTACTCAAGCTATTTTGTTTTAGTTACATTCTTCTTAGTGAGTTCTCCCTTGAAAAATTAGAATAAAAGAAAATACAAAAACAATCAAAATAAAAGAATAAAAAAGTGAACATAAAAACTTAAAATATATAGATCTAAAAATAAAATGATTACAGTAAAAATTTAAAATAACAAATAAAAATAATGGATTTCATAAAAAATTCATTTTTTTAAATATTTGGTCTAATTTAAAAATTATAACAAGTTACTATTTTATAATTCTTAAATAAATTTTTTCATGTTTCTTAGGTAACTTTTTAATAATTCATTATATGAGAGATTATTTGACAAAAATTACACATTACTTTCAAATAAATTTAGAACATTTTTGTAAAGTTAAACTTTTATCTTTTAACCTGTAATACATGTATTGCTTAAAAATTTCTAATTATAAATTAATTTTTATGTAAAATCAATAGTCCATAAAAAATGGTAAATGAATCTACCACATTTTTCTTGGTGGATGAAAAACGTTGCCCTTATATATAAGGTGCGGCAAAACTTACTCCCAACTTGTCCCAAAAAAGATTAAAAATTTTAACCCGCCTCAAACTGCGCGAGGCTGAGTATGTTGAGCACTCGTGGTAGGGTTGAAATTTGTGAAACCTATGAGAGAATTAAGTTTTATATGTATTTTTTTAATGGAGTTTCACTCACCTACTAATATTGTAAATAACCACGGTTCAATAGCGAAGAAATAGCCCAAGCCCAATGAACAATGAATAAAGATAGTAGAAGAAAGTTAAGGTTGAAGTTGAATACAACTCGGCCCAGGTCAAACAAAAATGAAGATATGATAACTGAACTTAAAAAAGAAAAGCCGATCAAAGGACAAATGGGCTGAGAACAAATGGCTTGAAGCAAGGATCCATTTGGACGTGTGTGATGTCTCCACAAACCTACAACTCACACAATGGCTCAAGTCCCAAGACTCACGAGTAGGGAGGGGTTAGGTTAGGCCTTAAGGTTATGATGGGTTGGGCTGGGCCGGGCCGTCTCTCCAATTTCATCTCCTTCAAAATCGACGAGCGATTAAAGATTAAAGAACTGCGAGAAAAGAGTGAGAAATAAAAAATAAAAAAAATCTCTGAAACGCATCGTTTTGGTTAGGGTTTATCAGTTCAATAACACACACAAATTAGAGGTAGAGGGAGAAGAAGTGGGCAAAATCTAGGAATTGAAGATGGGAAGAAGAAACGGAGGAAGGTCACTACAAGAAATCCTTCGTCGTCGCCTCGAATCCTGCAAGTCTAGGTACTCTACCATTGATGAAATCGTCAACCATCTTCGTTCAAATTACCCTGATTACCAGCGAACAAAGCAGCAAACTTTGACTCGATTTGTTCACGAAGCTCTACAATCATCTAAACATGGGAGCAAGCAGTTGAACGAGAAGCCAAGAACTCCTATACTGAAGTTTGATGATGACGATGAAGAAGAAGAAGAAGAAGATGAGGGTCGAAGTGCATCTCGAAAGAGACGGAAGAAAGTTGATGAAAGTGAAGAGAGATTGCAAAAAATGGAAGCTTTACACCTTAGAAGGGTGCGGAGTGATCAGGGCCGTTCATCATCATCATCTGCTTCAAGTTCTAGTTCATCGCCAGAGGAGAGTGATGACGAAGATGGGGCAGTGTCTACATCGGAGGACGCGGTTTATGGGGAGAAATTGGAACCTGCTTTTGATTTGATGAAGACAATGTTGCGGGCTTCTTATAGGGGAACAAAGGATGTGAAAACCGTTGTGGAGGAAAAGAACCTTGAATTGGAGGTTGCTAATAGTAGTAAGGCTACTGCTGTGAATGGGGGTGGTGGTGAGGAAAAGTTGGGCTCAGAATCGAGGAAGCAATGGAGGGGTTCGGTTTTGAATGGCGGTGGTGGTGGTGGTGATGTTGAAGTAAAGGGGAAGGATGGGCCGAGGTTTAGAGATTTGGGTGGGATGAAGGAGGTGTTGGAGGAATTGAAGATGGAGGTGATTGTGCCATTGTACCATCCTCAGCTGCCAAGAAAGTTGGGAGTGAGGCCAATGGCTGGGATTTTGTTGCATGGACCACCCGGGTGTGGGAAAACTAAACTGGCTCATGCTATAGCTAATGAGACTGGTCTTCCATTCTATCAGATATCAGCTACTGAGGTGGTTTCTGGAGTCTCAGGTATTATTAGATAACGAGGTGGTTAAACTTGTGGTTTTGGATCATTGAGTTTCATTTTTGTCACTCTTAGTCCTAAAGTACACAACCCTTTTTTTTTATAATAAAAAATGGGGTTTTATATTAATTAGCTGGGAATTGAAAAATGCGTGTGCTTCCTTATGACAAATTAGTCTCATTGCTTCTACTACTATTAGGCCTAATTTCTTAAATATTTGTGTCTTTCTGAATCTATTGTATGCGAATCCTTTAGGTGCATCTGAAGAAAATATTAGAGAGCTTTTCTCTAAAGCATACAGGACTGCTCCATCAATTGTCTTTATTGATGAAATTGATGCAATTGCTTCAAAAAGAGAGAATTTACAGCGTGAGATGGAGAAACGAATTGTGACGCAGTTAATGACTTGCATGGATCAATCGCACAGGCTTATGCAACCATCTGATAATTCAGAAAGTTCTGATGACCATCCTGGCTATGTTCTTGTAATTGGAGCTACAAATAGGCCTGATGCTGTTGACTCTGCCCTGAGAAGGCCTGGGCGGTTTGATCGCGAGATTATTGTTGGCATTCCTGATGAATGTGCAAGGGAGGAGATCCTTTCTGTGCTTACTGGCAATCTTAAACTTGAGGGTTCATTTGATCTTCGAAAAATAGCCAGGTCTACGCCAGGATTTGTTGGTGCCGATTTGGCAGCTCTGGCTAACAAGGCTGGTAATCTGGCAATGAAGAGAATTATTGATGAAAGAAAACGCGAATTATCTCAAGATCTTATGAGTGAGAATAATGAAGAATGGTGGAGGGAACCTTGGTTGCCTGAAGAGATGGATAAGCTTGCCATCAAAATGTCTGACTTTGAGGTGCTCTAGATTTGTGTCCTTGTTTACCTTTTCTTATTTTTCTTTTTAATCCTCAGGTCCTTTTTCTAGATTCATATCACATATGATCACATCTATTTGTTAAGACCAATTTTTACTATCCTATGCTCTTCAGGATATCTTATCCTCCACCTTTGCTTCTCTCGAATAAACTTTCTTTCTCTATAAAAGAACAAAAAAAACAATTGTTACTGTCACGAGTCTTGTATTATAGTCATAGATTTTCCTTGAACATTTATATGCATAAAAGATGATAATCATTATATTTATTGGGGTATTTATGCAGGAAGCAGTCAAAATGGTGCAACCTTCATCAAGAAGAGAAGGGTTCTCTTCCATTCCTAATGTAAAATGGGAAGATGTTGGTGGGCTTGATCGTTTAAGACAGGAGTTTGAACGCTATATAGTTAGGCGTATAAAATATCCTGAGGATTATGAGGTAATTTTTATGTAGTGCACTTCTTCTATATTGCAATTTCTGTAAAGTTAAAGCAGATTCATGTCAAGCAGTTTAGAAACAAGAAAATCATTCAGTTGAGCTGAATTTTGTATCTTTGTGATCCTTTACATTGTATAGATTCATCCTTCCATACAACTACAACCATGAGATTTTGGGACAGATCGTTACCCTGCATGATACTAATATGCTTTTTAAGAGATCACTGGCTGCATTTTTGAGAAATTTTTTTTGATGAGTCAGTTGGTGGTGTATATGAGCTGTCTTTGGTCTTCTAATTTTTTAAATTTAGGTATGACTTTGTCCACTGTTTTGTCAGGGATATCTACCTGGCAGGTGCAAAGTGATTCAAAAAAGCAATAACTCCACTATCCGCAGCTATCCATATTCTTTGGTCATGGTTTACTTTAAAGGTTAAAGTTGATATGGTTTCCCGTCATGTAGAACTGTAATAAAAAGGTCGTGGATGATAGTTACCTTACATTGCTTGGGTTTTGAAAAGGGAAAACATCAGGGCAGTCTATTTCATTCGCTTGGATATAATTGTAGAGAACTGAGTTGGGGAAGGGATGATGTAGGATCCAGTATATTTTCTTTGTTTGTTTTGCTGCTGGTACAGCCAAGATTGCAAAACGCAGCATAGTTGATTTTAATTCTGCTTCTTCTTAACTCAACAGTCATTTTGGCCTTTTTCTTTCTTTAAATTCATAGGTCAAAGTAGTTGTTGTCAAAATTGGAGTGAAGATCCTCTCTATCTGTTTACATTATGAGCCTGGTTTTTGTCATGTCCCAGAATCTAATCTAGAGAAACCTTACAATTAGATGAGCTTCCTTATCTGTGTAATAGTATTCACAAAATCTCTGATCAATGATTTGGTAGCTGCATTCTCCTCATTATCTTACTAAATTTCATGTTATTAATCTAAAAATGGATCAATTGATTTTTGTCTTCACTCTTCCACGAAAAATTATGTTAAGTCGTATTTCACAGGCTGATCAGTGTCTTGGATTATCTATTTCAGGGATTTGGGGTGGATCTTGAGACGGGATTTTTGCTTTATGGACCTCCAGGTTGTGGTAAAACACTGATTGCCAAAGCTGTTGCCAATGAGGCAGGAGCTAATTTCATTCATATTAAGGTCTGTCTAAATACCCCATCCTTTTCTCATTAGTTTTGGTTTTGGTTTACAGGATGTTCCTCTGTTCTGAATAAACGATTTTTGGTAAGGTTTAAATTGCTTTTGTTGAATTGTTAGGGACCTGAAATTTTAAATAAATATGTTGGAGAAAGTGAGCTAGCAGTTCGGACATTGTTTAGTCGTGCAAGGACATGTTCACCTTGTATACTCTTTTTTGATGAGGTTTGTTGTTCTCTCTTCTTAAGAATGTTGATTAACTTAAATATTTTATCATGGCATAATCATTTGATTTTAAATTTGCTAACTTTTATATTGCTAAGATTATTGTCTGGATTTTTCTTTCTTTAAAGGAAATGCCCTGTACTACCCTTACAAGTCATTTTTGTTGTGTTCCTTTATTTATTGTTAAGTAAATCTCTCTCTCTCTCTCTCTCTTGCAGTGATCATTGTGTGCGTGCGTGTTTAGAAAAGTTATTTTTTGCTTATTCAGTGAACAAGTTATGTGCAAGGCCTGTGTGCTTATCCGTTGTTAATTTCCTTGGCCTATGAAGGGCTCATTTGAGTTCTCAGCGAGCTGAAATTTTTGTAGAAAGGTATACCTAGTTGTTTCAATATCCGTCAGATTTATTTTTTGCCATTTTCTATCATTTTCAGGTAGATGCTTTGACTACCAAACGTGGCAAAGAAGGTGGATGGGTTGTTGAACGACTATTGAACCAGGTCAAACAATTACTAGTTGTTGGAAAAAAATTGTCTTGCTGATTTCTTACTCTTGGAATTAACACAGATAAAATGAGACAATTATTTGCAATTGCAGTTACTTATTGAGTTAGATGGTGCAGAGCAGCGGCGAGGTGTTTTTGTTATTGGTGCTACAAATAGGTAAATTTTGTTCGCCATCTCTAATTAGTTATTTAACTTCCCATCACATTGTATTCAAGTCAGTTTCTCATTTTGCAGGCCTGAGGTGATGGACCGTGCTGTCCTACGGCCTGGTAGGTTTGGTAAACTTCTTTATGTTCCTCTGCCAAGCCCAGACGAGCGAGTTTTGATATTGAAAGCTCTTGCAAGGAAGAAGCCTGTTGATGCCAGTGTGGATTTGAGCACCATAGGAAGAATGGAAGCTTGTGAAAATCTAAGTGGCGCTGATCTTGCTGCATTGGTGTGTCTGCTTTATTTTTATGCTGCTTGTTTCATCCCATACTTCACCACTAGTGCATGTTATGTGTATGTGTGCATACATGTTTGATTATAGGTGGTTATGAGGATAGGATTATAAGAAAAATGGGGAGTAAATATGGGGATTTGTTGACTTTCTTGACTATACAGATGAACGAAGCGGCAATGGCTGCTCTTGAAGAGAAATTGATCTCAACTGAGGCAATTTGTGATACATTGACCATCAAGACAAGTCATTTTGAGGTAGCACTGAGTAAAGTCTCTCCCTCTGTGTCAGGCATGGTATGGCTCATTCTGTTATATTTCTTTCACACATGAAATCTGATACTTATGGTGGATAAATTAGTTTTAGAAGCTTACATTTGAATTTGTTTCTTTTTTTGGAGCAGCAAAAGCAGTACTATCAGCATTTGTCAGAGAGCTTTAAAGCAGCATGAGGAGCATGACAGTGACTTTGTTATAGTAGGTGATCACATTCCTTTCAGGATAGGGTGAAAGAAACCATTTCAGTGCTAAGAGTGAAGTACTGGGTGTATTTGCTTTTCTATGAGATTGTACATGTGTCCTGCAATCGGGATATAATTTTTGGCGATCGGTTGTAATTTATGGTTCACTTTATCCTTTCATATTGCTTGCAATTTGTTGTAAACACTGTTACTAGAATATCAATAAGAGTGATGGTGGAAGTTGGATGCTGAGTTGAATTTGCAATGCATGTTTCCTGGTGCTTATACCGTTCACAAATCAGAAATAACGAAACGAGCGTTTTGATGCTTATGCTTTCCTGTTTTATATCCATGTAACAGATCTTAAAATTCAACTCTTTTCATTTCAAATACCACTTCCAGTAACAACAAAAACCCTGAATGATGCCAATAGGAAAAAAAGGAAAGAAAAAAGAAACGGACAGAAAGAAAAGCCTGAATGATGCTAATACAATAATCATTATTTTCACTGACGGTTACATAGGCCATGTAAACCTGGAAAAGGCGCAGGAAAAGGGACAGGGATTGAAGACGATGTTTAGTCATGTGAGGACACGTTCACCTTGCCTAATTTTCGTTGATGAGGTTTGTGGCTCTCTACTTGAAATTGGCCAAGTTTTATTACGGAAAAGATGGTGGCCAAGTTTCTCATTTTTCTTCCTACAAAATAGGATTTAAATCCTCTAAAGTGCAACTCTAAAATACAGAATTAATAATCGTTAATGGAAAAATTACGGCTTTGAATTTTATAAATTACAAGCTTATTTATAATAGATAATGAATATGTGAGAATTTGCTCCCTTAATTTTTTCATTAGCGGTTACCAGTTGCACTTAAGTATTTAAAGTGCACCACTCTAGAGATGCAAATCCAACAAACTAGTTTGTACTGCCATTACAATCATTCTTGGCTGCCAGTGAAGATATAAAATGTGTGCTGTGTTCAGTGAAGATATTTTTGTTTACTCAGCATGAGCCATGTGGAATGTCATTATCCATCCGTCTTATGTTCATGGCGGCATGGCCTGCAAAGGATCCTAGAATAGTAAGTGAAATGAATTTCTACTAAAAATGCATGCATAAGTAGTTTATCTGCGGTCTGTAAGATTTTACGGATCCCTTTTTTCAATCATCTGCAGGCTGATGCATATCTGCAGCTATTGAACCAGGTCAAAGGTTCAAACTAGGATCGAAGCAGCCTGTTGATGCCAGTGCAGTCGTGCATGTCATTGGAAGAATGGAGGCTTGTGATTAATTGATTATCTTGGGTGCTCTTCTTGCTGCATCAATTTGTTTCTGCTCAATATTTATGCTTCCATTTCATACCAGAGCTGACTGATATGCATCCATATTCTTCAAACCGTCCTATCAAGATTTGTCTAATGGAATGCATGTTGAATGGTGCTTCTTATGTAATTCTCAAAACAAGAAAGAGAACCTAGAGTTGCAGTGTTTATGTTTTTCACTTGTATGCTTACATACAGTTTTAAATTTCTCGTTGCAAATATCATTTTGAGTAAAAACTAAACGTGCATGATGCTACTACAGCAGCAAATTGCTAATTAAAAGAGAAATGAACTAAAAGAGACTCTCAGTTCCCACTGAGCCTCTATAACAGAGACAAGACCTTGAGTGCCAAGCTTTTCATTCTCATTTGCTACAATACAAGAAAACATCTATAATATACTGTGAAACCATCCGGCTACAAGTCCCTCTGAATCATCCTCTTATCTATCTTTATTCTAATATGGATAATAGATGCTAGTTGTATGCAACTGCAGTTACTGATGCGGAGCAGTGGTGAGGTTCTTTTGTTATTGGTGAAACCGTGCAAAAAATAGGTGCGTTTCTTGTTCACTATAACTTATTTATGTTCCTCTGCCAACCACCCCTCCTCCCAACAAAATGTGCCATGGTTGATCTTAAAAGCTATTGCATGGATATTGATGCGCCAGAGATGATTTACATGCTACTGGCAGAATGGAGGATTCAGAAAATCTTAGGGACTGCGGTCCTGCTGCATTGGTTTGTCTAAGCGTTACATTCATTTAATGCCAGAGCTGATTGATATTGATAATGCATCCATATTTTGTAAAGCCTCATATCAAGATTTGTCCATAGAAATGCATCTCGCATATTGCTTCATATACTATCCGTGAAAAAAAAAATGAAAAGTCAAGTTGTAATGTTTATAATTTTCACTTGTACATTTACATATTGATGGAACGTGAGTTACACAACAGATGGTTCGAGGCCAAGAAAAATCATAAGCCACATATACCACAGACTTGAATTTCTCCATGTGCAAATCATACAGTTCAAACTAACCTCCCATTGCAAAAGCACTCAAAGTAGAACAAAACCTGAATAATAATCCATTACAGCAGTCCTAAAAGTAGGAGCAAAAGAAGAATTTCATTTCCCATTGGTCCTCTCTAACGGTTACACCCGGAGCAGAAAGGAGAATTTCATTTTCCATTGATCCTCTCTATAACAGTAACAAGACCCTGAGGGCCATGCATTCCATTCCCAATAGCTACCATGCTAGAAAACAGCTGCTTCTGCAATGAGGCCCCAGGCAAAACCACAACCTTATCATCCTCACCTTTATCCACAACATCCACCCCCATCCCCAAATCCTTCACCATATACCCAACAAAAGCACCACCCCAGTTCCTCTGAATCATCCTCTCCCCATACAACTCCAGAGTCATTGACCCTGCAGCCCCACCTCTGATTGCTTCCAAAAACTGCTTGACATCCAAACCAGCTCGCTCTGCAAACACCAAACCTTCACTTAAGCCAACCAAATTCGAACTTATGGTAATCTGATTCGCTATTTTGCAGCTCTGGCCACATCCAGCTAGACCCATATAGTTAACCTTCCCAAGAATCTCAAACAAGGGCTCTAACCATTTCACCACTGCAAGTTCCCCACCAGCAAAAATGGCCAACTTGCCATCTCTGGCACCAAGATCACCCCCAGAGACAGGTGCATCCACAGACCAACAACCTGTGGAACGCGCTGTTGTGAATATCTCCCTAGCAAGATCAGGGTGGCTGCTGGTCATGTCAACAGTGACACAGTTGGGACTTAGCCCAGAAAAAACGCCATTGGTGTCTAAGACCACTGATCGAACATCTGGTGGGTGACCCAACATGGTGAACACAACATCGCTGGATTGAGCAACTTGTGCTGGGGAATTGGCAAGATGGGCACCTTGGGATTGCAAAGGAAGAGACTTTGATGGGTTGCGAGCGTAGATTGTGAGGGAGTAGCCTGCGGAGAGGAGGCGAGAGGCCATGGCAGCACCCATGACGCCTATGCCAATCCACCCAACACGGGTTTGGCTTGGCGTGATGGGGTTCGGATATGGAGCTCCCATGGCCACAAGGTGATGATGGAGGTAAAGTCAATGAAGCAGAGCAAATGGAAAGGCCTTTATTCTTGATTATTGTGTAACTGATGACTCTCTCATTGGTTTGATTGAAAGAAAAAAAAGGTGTGGGCAAAGTGCAACTTATACTCTTCAAATTTAGTTGCAGATTCCATTTGAGTATATTTGTAAATTTAGTAATTGAAAATATTCATTACATGCATTTCAGAATTTATTTTTGTATATCACTTTATCTTTAAATTCATAAAATTTGTATTGAATTAGACATTTTTAGTTGATAAGGTTAAAAAAAAACTTATCCTTTGATCAAGAGTATCCTCCGCCGAAAATGGCACGCGAAGGCAAGCAACCCCTCCTAGCGTAAATTTGAATAGCTGGAATTCGAACTCCAGTTACTTGGTTAAGGGACACAAGCCCACCATTACAAGTTAAATAATAATCTTAGATGTGACACGTTAAGTGCTTATGTATGACCTTAAGTACCATATGACATGCTATTCAACCTTCTTATTGAGATACATTGTCATTTTAACTTGATTTTGAATGAATTTGATTTTACAAACTTGATTTTAGTTAGAAATAAATTTGAGTGAAATGATTTATGTTTAGAAACTTTTATCTGAAAATTGATTTTAGCATAAAGAATGTTGTTTGGATAATGTTGATAAAAATTAATTTTAAACGTATAATTACTAAAAAGGGTATGAGTTATATTAAAAATAAATTAATGTTAAAAAATTGATTGTAAATAAATTAATGGTAAAATATTTGTTTTAAAAAAATTAAGTTTGTAGAATATTATATAATATAGTCAATTTTGAAATATAATTATAATATTTTAAAAAAATTATTGAGATTTACTTAATATTTAAATAATGATATAATATCAAATTATAAATACATTTTTGTTAATATACAAATGAGTTTTTTCTCACTACAAAAGCAACAAAATGTTACTTCTAGTGTTCTAGTGGTGGGGTGTTAGAATGTCTAGACTCAAACATGATTTTGCCTAAAAAATTATCAAACAAGTTAGCACAACTTTCAAGACATGTTTCGGCTACAAATGACCTTTTGATAGCCTCTATCCAAGCACGTTCTAAATTGATATGAAATTTATGAATTTAAGGACTACTTCGTACATAATGATAAATTCAGGAAGAGATATTTGCAAGGTTAAAATATAATTTTGGTCCTTATAGTTTACACTCATTTTCAATTTAGTTCATATATTTTTCTTCTTTTGTAAATCAGTTATTGTAGTTACAATCATTAACAAAGTAGGCCCTATCATTAGTCTAGGTTATGACACCGCTAGTTCATGATCTGATGTGAAAAACGGATGCTGAGGTGACACCGCTTTTGTCCACATCATCGTCCCTGATATTAGTATATGGATCAAATTAAAAATAAGCTAAAATTATAGGGACTAAATTAAAAATATGATAAAATTATAAGGACTAAATTAAAAATAAGATAAAATTATATGGATAAAATGTATAATATGCTTTAAGAACACTTCAACTTAGTGATTTTTCTTTCTCATTTTGCATAATGTGTAATCTTATATTTAGTAAGAATTATATCCCTAAGCACAATCTTACCACTACAATTTTTTATATTGGCATACAATCTTTTAAAGAAAGAAACTTGTTCTATCATACCAACAAATAAATATCTACGCTTAAAAACTAGTAGCATTTTTGTTTTGTTATACGTAAGAATATCATCGAGCCAACTTTTGCGTCAACTGTAACTTAGTCCCTTCTTAGGCGATATTAAGGGCACATCCCCACATTGGTATGATGCATTTAAGAAAATTAATTGGTCTAAGATTTAAATTTGAGTAGCTAAGGTAAGAAGCACACATTGTTATACCTTAACCATTAGGTCAACCACATTGGGTTAAAATTAGTAGGAATTACATAAATATAAAATACTAAAAATATATTGAAAATTAAATTAAGCAATAAGAATATAAGAACATTGAATAAAAAGATAAAAATGAAAAAAATTGGCAAGTTTTGAGTTTTTCTTTTTGTTACCTATCCATTTTATAATCTTTAAGAGTACATAATAACTTTTATCATATTTAAAGTTAAATTACTTTCATGGTATATATAGACAGTAAACACCTACTATATATTTGGTCCCTATAGTTTTATCTTATTTTCAATTTGGTCTTTATAGTTTTCTCTTGTTTTTAATTTGGTCTATATAATTTTTTCTTGTTTTTAATTTGATCTTTATACTAATGTTAAGGACGATGTCACCTCACCTTCCGTTTTTCACGTTAGATCATAAACAGATGGCGTCATAACTGGATTTAAGAGCATGGACTATTTTCTTAGCAATTGTAAGTATAAATATTGATTTACAAAGAAAAAAAAAGTATATGGGCTAAATTGAAAAGTATAAACTATAAGAGCAAAAAAACATTTTAACCTATTTACATTGAGTAAATTGCTTGTTTACTCGATTCCATTTTAAGGTTTGAAAATATGTAAATCACATCTCAATCTCATACTTAGTGTGAAAAACATCTTTTTCTACATAATTGTCACGTGAAAATTCTATTAAGCTTGATTGATGATGCTTTTGATATAAAATGTGAAGTTTCATATGGGTTAAAATTAAAGATATAAACTGCAAGCTTGCAATATACCCAAAAATCTTACTTTCAAATATATAAACAAACTCAAAATTTTAAATATTTTTTTTAACATAAGCTATTTTATAATGTAACCCAAATAAGTTATCGATGTCTTACAGATACTTTGTTTATTGGTAAGAACTGATAGTTGTTCATATGTTTTTTTCACACAAACTTCGTGATCAGCACATTAGAGGGAAAAGCGGGGAACAACTAGGCAAGGCAGATGTTATGATTGTAATGCATATTTTATTTTTGGTTTAGCGAAATTTGGGTTACGCAAAGGGAATAGCACTTTGCATGGGAGAGAGAGGGAAAGATCAGTTTCTTACTTGTACGAAAATGAGCTGGCCTTCTACATTTGAACTAATAGATCAAATCAAAGTTCTAATGGTTCAGTTTAAGCTTATGACAATGGAAGCACTTCTATTCAAATATTTTTCTTTCTCTAACATATCTATCATGTCTGAAGGCTCGATCTCTATGATACAATCCTTAGCAGCCATAGCATTACTTCTCATATTATTTTGCTTTTGTTTCAGATCCAGTAGTGTCTACCTTCTTGACTATGTTTGTTACTTGCCTCCTGATAATTTGCGGGTCCCTTACTCCAATTTCATAGAACACTTTGAATTGTGCAACTTTGACAGAGAAACCATAGAATTTGAATTGAAAGTATTGGAAAGATCCGGTCTTGGAGTTGAGGCTTGCATGCCAGATTCAGTTCATGAGCTCCCACCTGATGCTTCTATGAAGCATGCACAAGCAGAAATTGAATTGGTTCTTTTCACAATTGTCAAAGATCTTCTTTCCAAACACAATGTGCATCCTAAAAGCATTGACATCCTTGTGTCAAATTGTAGCCTCTTCTGTCCTACACCATCCATTACGTCTATGATCATTAATAAGTTTGGATTCCGGAGCAACATAAAGAGTGTTAGCCTTAGTGGAATGGGTTGCAGTGCTGGATTGTTGTCAATAAGCTTGGCCAAAGATCTCCTGAGAGTTCACAAAAACTCCTTGGCTTTAGTTCTAAGCATGGAGGCTGTAGCTCCCAATGGCTATAGAGGTAATGCCAAGTCCAAGCTTATTGCCAATGTATTGTTTCGGATGGGGGGAGCAGCCATTTTACTATCTAACAGAAAACAAGATAAGCGAATGGCGAAGTACAAGCTTCAGCATCTTGTGAGAACCCACCTTGGATCAAATGACAAAGCATATCAGTCTGTTTACCAGGAACCTGATGAAGATGGGATTGTGGGTGTTTCCTTGTCACGAGCACTTCTTCATGTAGCTGCTTCAGCTTTGAGGACCAATATAACAGAGTTAGGCCCTATTGTCTTGCCATACTCTGAGCAGCTGCTCTATGGGTGGTCAGTGATTTGCAGGAAAATCTGGGCAACAGGGAACCAGAAGGAAGTCTATGTGCCAAATTTCAGGAAGGCTTTTGAGCATTTCTGCATACATGCAGGTGGCAAGGCAATAATAGATGCCATAGAGGAAAGTCTCAATCTGCAGAAGGAAGACGGAGAAGCCTCAAGGATGGCATTATACAGATTTGGAAATACTTCATCATCTTCTCTGTGGTATGAGCTATGCTATTTGGAGGCAAAAGGAAGAGTTAAGAAAGGAGACAGGGTTTGGCAAATTGCCTTTGGAAGTGGATTCAAGTGTAACAGTGCAGTCTGGAAATGCGTTTCTGATATTGATCCAAATGTAAGGAATGCATGGTCAGATAGAATCCATTTGTATCCAGTTGAGATACCTGTGTTTGACTGTTGAGAATTGTTGTAGGTTCAAGAAGCATTTGCAGGTCTACAGTTACAAGTCATTGCATATCACTCATTTCCTGTTTTTCCCAGTAAAATAATTTACTAATTCCATGTTTGTGGGAGATAAATTACAGAATAATTTCTACCTTATGTTCAATTTGTATATTTGATTTTAAGAATGCATTCATGTTCACATTGTTTTCTCCACAATTCTGTATCCAACTGATGATGAAGAAAATTAGGCACTTCATAATTTTATTCTAATTTCCCCCTTTATGTCTTGCTAACGTAGTCAACCTTTCCTTTGTAACAAAGTTACTTTCTGTTTCTAACATAACAGCAGACATTAAAGGAAACTATGGATTACCGTTTGTGATGGAAGTACCACCAGCCAACACAGATTAACTATTATATATATATTTTTTGTATAATTTTTTTTTCTACTTGTTAATGCGGTAAAAGATTAGGACAAGATGATTAAAAGTCATAATCATCTTAATGAGAAGTTTTCACTTTGCAAAACAGGACAGGTTATTTACCAGAACTCATAAAATTAAAGGATCACATTATAACTAGTCGAAATGATATATTTACATCTGTTCATATACACTCGTCAATCAACATCATTAAAATTCAGCTGTACATAGGTAATTAACCGTAACTCGACTGAAAGAAGTAACAAAACAATGAAGTGATGCAATGTATGATGTATGGACTGTCGAGATTGGAGGCCAAGGAGCATCAAATTATCAGCACAAATGTAAGAAAGGTCATTTAGCACTATCTCCTCAATTACAAAATTTTGCATGCTCTAGTGAGATTTTTGTGCTTTTGACTTCATTTGTTGCTTAGACAAAACCTCAGCAATAAGCTGGCGACCAAATAAGTGCGAATTCTTGAGGATTAGATTCCTTGTTGATGAATCAACTACGTAACCTGGACCTGGCATCCATTGTAGTAAATGGAGAAGCAAGTCCTTCTTTTCAGGCTCACCTAAATAGCGTGATATAGCCATCTGAAATAAATCCTGCATAGGAAAAAAAAAAAGAATATGATTAATTTTGGAGTACAAAACTGAAACAAAAAAGAAAACACGATCCCTAGCTCCCAATTTTCTGAAATATTTAAACTTGGACCCGTTTGCCACAAAAAAAAAAAAAAATCAATTGTTCCAAGTTAAAAAGATTGGTATTCAAATTGAATCCCTAGAAACAACTTGTATTCTCATATTGTTCTAAGTTTAATTTTGGGTTTTTGCATTGCAATGACAAGATTTTTGGCTTTAGAAGTTCTTTAGTGCGGGTGTAGTTCTGTACAAAAAATCAAGAACATTAAGCCATGAACTAATTGTCATTCTAATAAGACAGTATTTGAACTGATATACTACCGAGCTTATTACCTGATCAATCTTGTAGCCACAACCATGGAGGGTCTTCATAACATCATTTATCAAGTTGATGTTACCTGACTTCATAAATGCACTTGCAAATTTTTTGGTAGCAGGATGAGAAATAAACGTTGCATTATCCTGAACAGGATAAGATTCATCAGAAGAACTGCAATGCTATGAGAAAAATTGAGATTTATGTATTCCTAAAACTTGGAATACCTTGACTACGACATAAGCATCTTTCAAAAACTGTCCTGCTAGGAGAATGTGGAGAATCTTCTCATGAAGTTCCTTGCACATAGTTCTCTTGCTATATTTCAACATATTGTAAACAGAAAATGCCTCTGAATAAGCTTTTACTTTACCAAGATGAGATATTAAAGAGGAACAGAGTTCCTACAAAGAGGGGAAGGCATTAGAAACTTTTATCTAGTCACTGAACTGATAACAGGAGGAAAACAATTGCAGCAGCTTTACTAAATGAAGCATTCTCAGCTTCTTTTAACCAGGTAATTGCAACTTTACATTCAGAATCTTTTCCTTCTCCCTATCATTCTTTTGCGGTCTTTTGTGCTTTTTTTTTTTGTGGGGGAATGCAACCTTACATCCACTTATTTGGGTAAGACTGTAAGACTGTAAGAGGCTCACTTGTATAATAAGAAAACCGATAACAAGATCTTCGTAGAGAAGAAAAAAAGAAAAGAAAAAAAAATTACCAATGTCAAATAACATGCAACAGAATATATAGTTGGAGAAAGCAGAAACATACACAAGGATCTTCGTTTTTTTGTTTTTTTATTTTTTTGGTACAAACATACACATACACAAGGTTCTATGCCATGAAATAGTGAAAATCCCTGACAAGGCTGCAAATATTAAAGACGTGGGCTTATATTACAAATAATAAAATTAAAAGGACAGATTACAGTCACATACTGATGACAAGTTCAATCATACAAGAGACCTCGTACCAGCATCAGTACATTGATAAAACATCATACCTCTACTGGTTGATAACCTTTGCTATGCATGTCCTCCATGGTTCGATAAGCTAATAGATACATCTTTTCCCTACAGAAATATTTGATTAGAATATGGAAGGTATTGTAATCAGGACTGATTGCCAATTCATCCATCTTTCTTAGTGTTTGCATTACGCTTTCCATTTCACCTCCTCTGCAGAAAGCACAGAGCATTGTATTCAATATAACCAAGTCATATTTGTTAAACGTATCTTCAAAATCCTTGGCCAACTGCTTTGCCTCCCCAAAAAGCTTGGCTCGGCAAAAGGCCGATATCATGATACTGTGAGCATAGCCATCTGCATGTGGGAATTAAATTTGTAAATTACTAGCACATAAAATATCTCAGCTTGCAGAGTTACTAAAACTAAAGCTCAATAAGATAAACATAAACATAAAGCTCAGCTAAGTTTAATGAAAATCTATCTAGTATCAGTTCCATGAGCTGAGATTCCTGCAGAACTTCAAAAAATGGAATGATAGGATGAACAAATATAAAAACAAGAAGAATAACTTGTGGACATATTTCCAGAAGTCTTATTGATCTCCATTGCATAGGAAGCTATCAAGGACCAACTCTCCTAAAAGCTTAAGCTGATAGGAGGAGGCCTAAAAATTGTTTTATAGATTCAAATATAGAATGACCAAATAATTATATTTGATGCTTACTAAATTATTTCGTTCAAGCAAACTCCAAAAGAAAACTTACCAGATCTTACATGGTTTTTCATCATTTCATCAAAAATTAGTTTAGCTTCATGCATTTGTCCTGCCTTAGCAAGACCATCCATCAATAAACAGTATGGCATCTGCATATAGATTCACACTAGTCTAATAAGGAAGTCAAGAGAGAAGAGATGGAAAAGCAAAAAGGTTAAAAGAAGGATACATAATTTATGAAATAAATTTTAGGGCATCAACAAAATATAAATAATGCTAATATGTATAAAATGATTTAGTAACATGTCAGACACAGCCCAAAGGTTTTTGTTACCTCATCTTCAGCATAGCCCAAAGATTCCAGTTCAGCTAATAATTCTCTTGACTTATCGAACAAACCTCCTCTAACATATACCTTCAGTAAGGTTGTCAAAATGACCTGCAATTGTTTTTTATATTAGCTAGAGTCAAATTTAGTGAAGGCTTGCTATTTCTTCCTATGAGTGTTAATATGTCCTCTTCATGTAGATTCAATGAGAATCGTGACATAGAGAAAGATGAGTACACAAAAGTTTAAAAAATCAAAGAAACAAATTTTTTTAGTTTTTCATTTTGTTGTTGGAGCTGATTGTAATATTCCATAGGCTTAACTGGATCAGGATTTTAGGCTTAGTATATTTTGCTTCAGTTACCTGCTTTTAGCTCAGGGGAATGTTTAGTATTTTCTGAGAACATCCCTTGTTAAAAGCTTACATTGTTTTAGTTCCCAAATCAACTTTGGTGTATTGCATTTTAAACATGCCATCAGTTCATCTAATTTCCAGAAGCATCTCTTTGGCACAAGTCTAACCACAGATAATAAAAATCCTAACACCTTTACTGTCCAATATCAGTGTTTTTTTATAGAAATTATATTATAGAGAAAAGAAGTAAAGTACATCTAGGGGAGAATAAGATATTCTCCAAATGTCCCTATATCAATTTAACTCACAGTGAACAATCATCTCTCCTATGTCAAATTGTCAAAAACCATTCAAGTTTCCAAGTAAAGAGCAATTAGGGTATAAACATCCTAGAGCATGCTAACATGATTTAACAGCTCTTCCTTGACTTCCAAGAGTTTGTAAATTAAACAACCAACTCTACCATTCTGTGACGTAGACCTATGAATAGCCACAGCATTAGTATACTACTTGTCACAAACTGTCATCCTAAAATTAATAAATGACAAGGAAAACAAACCTTGTTTGGTACTAACCCTTCAGATTTCATATCTTGAACCAACATATCAGCCTTTTTGTAGTTTCCACATACTGAATAAGCATTGAGCAAAGAGCTATAGTGATAAACATTTGGAGAGTGACCTTCATCCTTCATCTGGTTAAAATAGTATTCTGCTTCTTCCAATTTACCATTGGAAGCACACACTGCCAGAATTGACCCATAAATTATGCCATCCATCCGCAGTTTATTGTGTTGCAATTCCTGAATCAGCTCTAGTGCCTTAGGATATCCATGTTTTACTTTATTGCAACCTGCAAGAAGCTAAGGATGAAAACAACAAAAATTAGACCGCAAGAAATAAATTAAATCTTAAAGTTATAGTTGTGTATACATGAGCATTAAACATAGTTAACTTCTCCAGAAAGCTGTTCCACACTTCACACAACAATGGCTACTGAGTATATTTAGTCATGCATACCAAAAGAATAAAAATCAGTATTTTAGGTGGAAAATCAAGCAGAGAATTATAATCCATCTACATCCAACAAATAGTACTTCTTTTGTACAGATCTCTTTTGGCAACAGCAGTATGCTGTTAGTAGTTCCACCTTAAAATATTAAGGATTAGGTGGCCGATATTGCCCTCTTTTTTAAAGTTATAGCTTCAAGCATGCTGAATTAATATCAGAAAGAATCACAGAACCATAACTCAAATTTACAAGACAGACTACATATTTACATGTTTTTGTATTTAGAAAGAGACAGAAACATAGACAGAAAGTGAAGGAAAGAATTGGAGAACACAAATGTAACCTATGATATAGGTCTGAATTTTGAAAATGCTTTTTGTTTGTTTTACACTATTCAAGAAGATAGAAGCTTTGTACATTATTCCATGTCTAGTGCCGAGACATACTATGTAAAACTCATGTTCACAGATGTTATGAAAGTCTCTCTTAAGATTTAGAATCGCATACCGTGCTATATGTAACAACATCTGGCACTAGACCATCTTCTTTCATCTGCTGAAAAAGTCTTATGCTGCTATCAAACTTGTGTTTCCTGATTAGACAACCGAGAACAGAATTACATACATAGACATTGTTCTTCGCTGATTCATCTTGAATGCTATTGTATACTTCTAGCATCTTAGCTGCATCAAGGTTATTTCCCATGAACCTTATATAATGGATATAAGATGAGACATCAAGCTTCTTGTTTTCTTGCATCCATAAAAATAGCTGCAATTATTGGAAAAGTATTGAAGTTATGAAAAACTACAAGGAAAGGAAAATTACAAACTTGATATCTGTGTTGTCTGTCAGTGTTTCTGCATGTTCTTCACTACCATCTTTTTTCTTGTTTCCCTTTCTGATTCTTTTTCTTTCTTTTTAGTTTTTTTTTCCAAAATGTATCAGAGAAAAACAATTTCCTTCATTGTATTCACCAGTTTTGAGATGTCACATAACTTAGTGATGACCAACTTTCTTAAGTATGTATGAAATATGATTTACAAGTAGAAGCACCTGGGAGATATCCTGATATCTGTTTAGCTTCCCAAATTGCTGCAAAATGGCATTTAGGTCTTGCACTTTCAACATTCCTCCTACCCTGATAATTATATAAAATGTGAGTTTTAGGAGCTAATTAAATCAGACATTTCATTATGAATAATCTTCACTTAAACCAGGAAATAAGCAGGAAGCATGATTTAAAATTTTTCAAGAGCAAGTATAAGTTGTGTCCCAACAGTATGATAAAATAAATTTAAAGATGCTATCATATTTGGCATGCATCATTATTATTATTCCCTGCAACTGAAGCAGTAGTTCATTATCGAAGAAGGCAAGCAACCGACATGTAAGCATACATTTGATCACTTTGAAAAGCTTAAATACTGAAAAGGACAAAATGCAATCTCAAAAGAATGACAAGAATTTCTTAAATTTAAAGTGAATACTTGGATGCCTCAAGTAACCTTGATGCCATTAAAAACTGAACTAAAGGACAGTTAAATTCTCTGACCAAGATAAAATAACTAAGACTCTCCCAACTAAGAGTTTCTGAAAGTTTGTAGAATTGCATAGAAGAAAGAACAACCATTCAATTCAACTGAACAAAGTCTTCTACTGCTACTAATTTAAACTGTAAAATAGACTGCATTATATATTTGAAACCCAGTTATGTGATTAGTGTAATTCAAACTATAAAAGAAAAAAAAAAAGACACCCTTTTTCAAAGCTCATATGAAATCACTCTATAATTCAAAGTCACTTGCCAAACTCAACTAAATTAAAAAAGAAAAAGAAAAAAAAAGACCACCTTTTAGAAATGAATAGTGTGAAAAAGTAACAGCACGGGAAGCTACAAAAAAAACCTTGCAAGAGCTGAGCCCACATCAGAAGCCTGCTGAACTTCAAGTGCGGCAGATTTCCTTGCGGAGAAGGATATGGAGGAACCCTTTTGAACTTTGATTGCGTTTCTAGTACTGGTTAATTGGGTGCTGTTGGTTTGAGGTGGCTCCGCGGTAAGCGTGGTGGCTGAGCTACGCTGCGTGCTAGTGCTAGTGCTAGTGCTTCTTGTTGACGAAGAAGAAATTGAGAGAGAAGGGATTGGAGAGTGGCGAAACGCCATGCCTTGCGACCCAAAAGCAAGTATCATCGATATCTCCATTTTTCAGCACTCAGCAAGAGTCACAGGCATTCGCCCGCCAAAGGTTCGGAGAAAACACCAAAAGGGCGTGGAGTGAGGTGGATAAGGAGTTAAGGATCTTGGGATTGGGCTTTCATGAACTCAGAACTAAGTGAACTACAATTATCGTAGCATCCATTTTCAATTAAGGCTTCAAAGTTGAAGCCCGTTATTTGTTTCAAGGCCTGGATTCGGTTCAACATTAACTTCTAGTATTTTTAACACTTTTAACTGGTCAGAAAGTGAAGGTTTTTTTTTTATTATTGTTTTTCAGACAAATCTAATCAGAACTCGATAAAGTAGATAAATATCGAAAAATTAGCCACTTTTTATTGAATCAGTTGATTTACTAAAAGAACAGAATTTGAAGGGGGAAAAATCCTGACAAAACAGTATAAAATAGTAGAAACGATATTAATGAAAGAAATGTTCAGGACTAGTGTAGCTCGTGTTTTCGATTGGAGTTGTTATAAGTTTTAGGGGATTACTTGGAAATTTTTTTTTAAAATTATTAGTAGTTGTGAAGTATTTATTAATTTTTATTTTTATTAAATAATTTTTTAAATATTATTATAAAATTAATAATTAATAAATAATAAATAATTTATTTTAAATGTTAAATTTATTAAAATAATATATCAATTCCTTAAGTTTTATTAGTATTTTTATTTTAACACATTTGAATATAGACAAGTGTCATATAGAATTTTAGAGATAAAATGATATCCAAGTATTAAATTAAGACTCCTTTGTTACAAATTATTTGATGAAGAAATTATTTTTTTAAAATAAAAAATTATTTTTAATAATTTTAATTGTGTTTGTTTAAATTTATTTAAAAAATTATTTTTATAGTTAAAATAAAAAAATTACTTTCATTAATTTTCAAAAAAAAATTTATGATAGAAGAAAAAGAAATTACTTTTATTTAAAGAATATAATTATAAATAAATATAAAATAATTTTTATATATTTTAAAATTTTTTAAAAAATTAATATTTAAATTATTGAAAGTAAAAATTATTATTTTTTTAATGTGTAACAAACACCAATGAAATCAAGCCAGAGTCTGTTCAACAAATATTGTGATGAATCTGAAAGTGATGGAAAATGTTTTCACCTTATTAGCGTTAAAAGATTTGATTGATGGGCAAGCGATGCGGCCATACGTGGTTACCTTTCTTTTTTCCCAAGTGAAGCATGTGCAATATTGCCAAGTTATTACTTGTAGATGACTACACTAACCACTATACCTCGTTCAGGGCTGTCAAACGTACAGGTTGGAATTAAATAGGATCGGTCAAAAATCAATCTAATAAAAAGTCAGTTCGACGAGGCCAGCATGCGGGCTTAACACAGGTTGTTCATATAATTTTTTTTTAATTTTAAATATATAATATAATATATAAATTAAATTTATAAATTATTTAAAGATAAAATTAATCTTTATCCAAACCAAATTATTAATACATAATCTAAATTATTAAATTTAAATAAATATCAACTAACAATTATAAATATCAAAATTTACATAAAAATAAAAATTACATAAATCCAAAACAAGAATTTAATCCAAATTTTAAAATCTAAATGTATTCATTCCAAAACATGTTTTTTTTAATAAATTTACAAGCTTATTTCATAATCATAACATCTATCATCCATACTATTTACTTACTGTATGTAAAAACTAAAGATTATTCAATATATATATATATATCAATAATTGAATAATATGTCTAATGTTTTATTCTTGAGCCGGAAGCATCTATATAGGAAATTAATTTTAAAAAAATTATAAAAATAAATAAAATACATAGCCTAACGGACTAATTTACAAATAAATAGATTTAACCTATTTAACTCGTTAACTAAGTTGATTTAAAAATAAATTAATTTAAACACGTAAATAATAATTTTAATAGATAATCGCCCAACTAGTTTCTCTCTGTGTGGACTTGACTTGGTAATCACCCAAGAGTGAAGTCAGTCAACCTCTCTCTCTCTCTGGCGCCGGCGAGGAGTCCAGCATGGAGCTGCTGAGCTCATTGAAGAAGCAGGAGATATTGGACGTTCTCTCAGATGTGCTCTGCGAGCACTGTGAGAATCTTGTGGAAGCTCGACTTAGAAGTCTTCATAAAAGTAAGATATATCTTGTATTTCTCTGTTTGTTCTATTTTCTTTGCGTGTAATAGTTAATATTTCAACACTGAGATCAAGGCAATTGTGTTTTGTTATGGTTTAAACCATTGCTTTTTTTCTTTTTCCTTCTTATTTTATTTGCTTCTGGAGTTTCAATTCAAGTTCAGTTTCTGTCTTTCTTCCACTTTTTGCTTGTTTTTTGTTCTGTAATTTTAATGACAGTATTCATTTTTGGATCTTAATATATGGTGGCTTCACTATACATTCGGTTTTAATTCTAATCTTTTTTTAATTATCAGATTATGAAGTTCCCTCTTTTATCATAAAAATGATTAGTTCAGATTTCCCTTTGTCTTTTTTGGCACAGTGCTTTCCCTTAGCTTTCATAACAGACATGAGTTTTTAGGAGCTTTCTCCGGTCCCCTTAATAATTAGGAGTTAATATTTTTGTATATGTCTTATTTATTTAAAATATAAATATAATAAATTATTTTTGTATTTATATTTCATTTTAGAACTAAATATTAGGCGGTAACCTCATGAAAATAAAAGTTACCCAAGTAATCTCCAAGTTTTTAAATTAATAATGACTATGTGAGAGCAAATGCATCCCAATATAGTAGTTCTTTGTGGCCATTAATTTAGTGCTTCTAAATGTAGGAAAGTTGAATGAAACGTCATATTCTGATGATGGCTTTGAAACTTCTAGAGATATAGTAGACATGCCCGTGCATGGAAATGCTTCAAATTCAGAATCTTTAACTAGAAGGCTTGGAAAACAATGGGATAGTCCAAGGAAATCTTTCCAAAGACATGATTCTATTTTCTCAACGAAGAGTAATAGACACACTTCTGATTCTTCACCCAGATATTTGGGGGGCAACAAGCAATCTTTCCTGCAATCTGATTTGGAGTTATTGTTAAATGATGGAATTGATGGAGGTTCTTCATTTGAAAATGGGTTATCAGAGGAACAAAATGAGCGTATCAGGTGTTGTCAAGTTCACAAAAAAAATGACTTTACTCTCATTGAAAGAGTACATGGGAGAGATATAAATGTGCTAGAGGGGCTTGAACTTCACACTCGGGTTTTCAATTTTATGGAGCAGCAAAAAATCGTTGAGTATATATACAGATTGCAGTGGAGGGGGAAACAGGGGCAACTTAAAGGTATATGTGGAGAGTCTTGGTCTTTCTATTCTTTTTTTTGTTTTTCAATTCAATGATTCAATCTTTTGATTTATTCATGAACTTTAGCATATACATTTTTCTTTTTTCTTATTTTAGATTTATAACACATGTCTGTCGCATTTTTTAAGTTCATGCTTGCTATGGTGCTAAATAAGAACTAATCTTGAAAAGAACGATTTGGAGGTTAAGAAATGTGGGATTATATGTGTACAACATTGTTCCTATACCATGTATGCTTGGTTACATGCAGCAAACTATGGGTCCATTTCAGAAAAACTTATAATTGACACAAACTAGGGATATATATGAGGGAGAAGGAGTAGGAAGGAGTAACACCTATCACATAATACTGATATCAATTCTTCCTTTCTTGCCATGAATGAATGATAGGCCACTTGTTATTTTTTCGTTGAACAAAGAAGATGACTTCATTTGTCTGAGTTTTATAATAAGTTTTATGATTTAACTAATTTTAATCAGTTAGGCATTACAAAAACCAATTGTTTTTTTTCCAGACTTCGTATTCAAATAAATAGCATTTTGACTTTGCCATATTTGCGAGTTGGCTGGTTCTTGAATCCATATGGTCTATAGCTTTTACACGATACAATCCCATTGAACATTTCTGCTCAAGATTATGGCGATGATATTGCCTATAAGAGAGTAGATACTACATTTGTCATATTTAAAAATTTACTCTAACCACTAGCACTGGTAGCAAAATAGCACTCTCAACCAGTGAAGAAATGTCTGGGACCTACACATTGCATGAGATGAATATGAAATGAAAACACAAACCATTTTGTCAGTGTAGCCGTGTACATCCTAGCTTGCATAATTAAATCGAGTTTAATCAAAATAATCTCTTAGAATTAATTGCTTTTTGTGGCAACACTAAATTTATGACATGGCAAAAAAATTAGTGACCATTATGTTTATCTCTTACTTGTTTTACTTTTTTTCATTTTGTCATTATTCTATCCAAACTTTTACATGCGTTTAGCATATTATATAACTGGGGAAAAAAATGATTCTTACACCTGCATTATTTGGCCTTTCCTATTTACAGAACGTACATATTCAGAACCTAGAAAGTGGATGCGTGGTAAAGGACGTGCAACAATACAATTTGGCTGCTGTTACAATTATGCAGTGGTATGGTGTAAATAACTTCTTTTTCTCTCATTCTTATTTGATATTTTAGTTTAACTTATTTATTTTTGTAGGACAAAAATGGCAACCCTCCTGGCATAATTAGAGATGAAGAGGTTGATCCATTACCACCTCTGTTCAAGCAAGTGATAAAGAGGATGGTTAGATGGAATATAATTCCTTCAACATGCATCCCTGATAGTTGCATTGTGAACATATATGATGAAGGGGACTGCATTCCTCCTCATATCGACCACCATGATTTTGTGAGGCCATTTTGTACGGTGTCATTATTGAGTGAGTGTGGTATATTATTTGGTTCAATTTTGCAAGTTGTTAGCCCTGGAGAGTTTTCGGGGCCCGCTTCCATTACTTTGCCCGTAGGGTAAGATTCTGTTCCCCTGATTTTTTCTTCCAATAAAATGATTCAAATTTTGATCACGACCTCTATTTTTTCTCTAGATTTGTGTTACCGGTCAAATAATGTGGTTGTTTGATCATGTTTATTGTCAATTTATTTGTTATTTAGACATCCTAAAGATTACTTTAATCGTGCAGGTCAGTGTTCGTTTTTAATGGCAATGGAGCTGACATTGCTAAACATTGTGTTCCAGCTGTCCCATCAAAAAGGTCTTTTGAATCTGAAAATTTTATATACACTTGAAATTCTTCATTGTTTTTACTGTATTGCTTCCTTAAATATTTGACTTTTATAGGATTTCCATCACCTTTAGAAAGATGGATGACTTCAAGTTACCATACAAGTTTTCGCCTGATCCTGAGCTGGTGGGAATCAAGCCACTTGTCTTTTCACCTCTAAACAAACCAGTTATTGGGCATGGCAAAGATAGGAACTCAGAAATCCAACAAAAGGCCCACAATTTTTAGTATGAATCTGATACAGTTTGGAAGACGAGAAAGGACTTGTTTCATGTGGAAGATGAATTTCCTCCTCTTAATGGTAGCTTCAGAAAATTGAAGGTCAACAAATTTAGACGTAGGCAATGAGTTCATTGGGCTTGCTTTTTTAAAAAAAATTAATAAATATCATTATTTATCAAAAACCGCAATTTTCATGCCACCAACAGAGGGATAAAGAGAATTGTATTTCACATTGCTTATGGTTTGCATTTGTATTAGAGCAATTTGTGTAAAATTTCCAGTGAAAAATTAATATGTAGCTACTCGTTATGAAATTGATTAGTGAATTAAATTAAAAATATTTTTCTTAACTTTGCATCCAATCAAAGTTGTTGATTGTTGAAGATTTAGATGCTATGTGTGGTTCTTGTATTGTACTTTGATAAAGAAAAGCGAGTATACTAGCTAACTTTCTGAATCAGAAAGCAATGAATTAATACAGATAATATCAGTTGTGAAAAGGTCATTACACACACGATTAAACACTTTATTTTTCTAATTAATCAATCAAATAATCTTGGTTCCAACACGTCTACTAGTTTGAGTTTGGACCATTAATTAAATCTATTTGAAAGTATCCTTTGTTCCAAATGTTTGACAGGCTTTGGTGGCAGCCTCACTTCCTATCTCTCCCTCTGGGCAAGAATCTCTCTTATGCACTCCATTCACCACGAGACTTGCATGCCCAATTTTATATTCTTATTTCTTATACTAATTAAATTTTCCTATCTTCAAACAAACTAAAACCCAGTCACAAGGTGGGAAGATATTTCAATTTTGCATGTGTTAACTCATAACAGGTCAAATGTTCATATTCAATTTTGACTAAATAAAATTTCTTAAGCAAAAACATTTGTATTCAAATAAGGATTTTCTTAGGTTAAAAAGTATTTATTATTTTTTTAGTAAAAGATGTTAATTACTTAAAGAATAAAGAGATAATTAATCTTAAGGACCGCTAATAAGATATATTTAATCTTAAGGAAAATAAAAAGTTTAAATTATTAAGAAGACTCATTCAAATTTTATTTAGAAAGATAAACTATTATATTTCACTTAACAGACAAAAATACCCTTGTAGATGGGGAGAGAAGTTGTAAAACATCGATCATCATCTTGTTTCGTTGTCTTCCTCTATTATATAAGGATTTTGTAAAGTTACAGTTTTCCTTCAATCTCTTCATCGCAAGTAGCAAGTGTTTCTCTCTTGTTTTGGATTTTTTTTTTGTAACTCCTCCAAATGGGGCAGCTTAGCATCCTTTCAATCGTTAATGAGATTTTCTATTGAAAAGTTTTATTGTTTTGACATGTACTGAGTGTGACTGCTATCAACGCTCATGAGTTTATTTTCATTAAAATAGTCAAGGATAACGTGGTGTTGATGATGATTGCCTTTATGGCATCTTGGGACCTATCGGAGAGGGAGAAGTTGTTGACGGCCAAGATTGTGATGGTTTGACAACTGTTGATTTGGTCTACTACCTTTGTTTAAGTGATTTATTGGTTAAACAAGTCAAAACTAATAACACATGACCACTTAATAAAAAAAAAATAGTCATTCGCAAATTGTCTTCTAAATTTCTTGTAAATTTAGAACTTTATTTGCTATTATTAGGCACTCTGTGTAAACACTTAACAATTCAATAAAAAGAAATAATTGTTCGTATATTATCTTCCAAAAGAGTTTTCATTTTGAATATTTTTGTCAATTAAGTGAAATCTAATAGTCTTTCTCCTTAAATAAAATTTGAATCGTCTTTCTTTATAATTTAAATTTTTTATGTCTCTTAAAATTAAATATACATTATTAACGTTCCTTAAAATTAATTATCCCAAAAATAAAGTATAAACTATTTTAAAATTTTTTAAGATATTAAGTACTTTTATTTTTTATTTAATAGTTTTTATTTTAATTTCTTAATCTGTAATATGCGTTAACAAAACCTTTAAAATAATGCCACACCTATAGTTATAGCTAACTGTAAGTCTTGAGTGTAGTAATATTATGGGGGAGTTGCTATTAAAGATCAGTAGATGAACTTATATATAAAAAAAGTTAAGAGGTTAATTTTGATGCACTTAGTGTAATGAAATTTTATATTGTCATCTAATAATTTACAAACACATTATTAAAGGAGTTAAATTTTCTAGGTGTTGTTGTGATAGTGAAACTTCTTTAATGACGTGTCAGCATATTCTTAGATGACAGTGTAAAATTTTTTTTACACTAACAATAGATTAAAATTAAATCTAATGGTCTTCTCTAACAAATATTGTTATCCTCTTATATATTATTTCATATTTGGTAATTTAAAAGAGTTTAATTTTAATTTATCGTTAGTGTAAAAAAAAATTATATTGTTATCCAATCATATACTGACATATCATTAAAAGAATTTGACTATCACAATAATTACCTAAAAAGTTTAACTATTTTATTGATGTGTCAGTACATAAATAAATAATAGTGTAACATTGAAATTAAATCTAATCTAAATCCTTTACCATGATCTTCAGGCAAAATACCATGATCTTCAGACAAAATGGGATGGTGGAAGTTGAGACACGTAGACTGTGGTGTGAAATGCCAATAATCCAGCACGTAACATGTTTGCTTTCCAGTGGGAAAGGAAAATCGAGAGATTTTTTTTAAGAAATCGAGAAATTTTTGGATGCACTGCCCGCATGAAGATATTTTTAAGTTGCATCGTTAAATATGTTTCAAACCAATTATATACACCACTATTATCCGTTGAAAACAATAATGTTGAGAAACGCTATTTCAGATGAGAGAAAATTAAGAGGAGAGGGAAAATAAAATTTATTGAATGAGAAAATTATTTATAAGTGATTTATAAAATTCTAAAGATATAATTAATTATGTAATCAACTATAATTTATTAATTAATTATCAATTAATTACTAACTAATTTATCAAGTAATCATGAATGGTAATAAATAATAAATACATAAATAATATAATGTAATGTAAGAGTATTGAGTGTGATAAGAATCAATAACGGAATCGAAGTATTTGTGTATTTTTCTTTAGTGGGATCCAAATGTGTTTTAACAACTCTAAAAGGCAGCTATGATAATGCACAATAAGATAAAGCAAGGCCGCACCCGCAGGTTGGGGTGACAGAATCAGGTTCTGGGGTCGCCTTTTGTCCCTTTCGTGACTGCGTATCAAGTACGACCGCACTCTACTTTGTCATCCATCGTAACATAGAGGCCCCTCATTAGCCTTTGCATTGCATGGCAACCAAACCAACACTAGTTACAGTCCATGTGTCTTCTCATTAGATTTTACGAATTTAATTTTGTAAATTTGATTTTTTTTTACGATTAAATTTGCAAAATGATTTATATTTGCAAAGCTAATAAAAATAAAAAATAAAAGCGAGCCTAGTTCATTTCACAACATGTGTGTGTTGTTAGAGAGAGGGAGAGGGGGGGGGGCTTGTTCATTTCACAACATGTGTGTTGTGTGTCTGGGGTGGGGGGGGGGGGGGTGGGGGGTGAGGTGTCTCCATTTGAGCATAGTGTCTGGAGGCATAATCTGCTGGAATTTTTTTTGATTAAATTTTTGGGGTGGCGGAGCAGTTGTCGGCTTGAGAATGGATAAAAGCAGTTAGACAAGGATCAGTGAGGTATAGTCGAAAACATTTTTATATCGGGTTTAATTTTTGTTTGGTTGAGGTTTTGATTCTCCTGGGTTTGAGTTGTACTTCAGATAGAGGATATTGATCTTCAATCCATCCATCCATCCATCCAAGGTCAGTTTAGTGATTCTTATAATCTTATCTCAATTTTTTTCATTGTTGAATTTTATGTGTTGTATCATTGTCAACCATTACATATATGGATTCATCACGTTAAAAAATGATCCTTTTATTGGATATTGAAAGCATTTCTGGTTGAATATTGGTTTACCCATTTTATGCAGACAGTAGAATGCAAATGGGGTTATTTAAATTCTATATTATCCCTTTCTATGAGAAAAAGCTTGATTTTTTATTTCTGATTTTGTACTTCTGGACTAGTGTTTTATCTTTGTCGACTGATTCTGATTATATTCAATTTATTCTTATTAATAAATAGGGTGGGGTTTAAATTCAATAAAAGCATGAGCAGAGCAGGCTCTGCCATTCCACCTCAGATGAAGTAAGCACGAAAAATTACTCCATAAATAATAAAGAAGGAAAACATCATACAGACAAAGGTATGAAAGAGTAAAAAAACCTAATTATGTAATATTTCTCTCTCTCTCTCTTTTTGATAAAAATATTTCCCTCTCTCTTTATAAATGGCTGTCTGTAAATGTTGTTGAAAAGAAAAGTTAGTTTTCTGTAGTTAGAATATGACACAGTACTTTTCTACCTATTGAAACAAATGCTGCTTCATAATCCTCATCTTTAATTTACCAGACAGAAATTTCAAGTCTGTACTGTACATGCACATTACTAGCCAACTTCACTACCTTCCTCTTCCTGTCAGCAATGAGGGAAGTCTCCCTTCTAACAAGTCCTTGATTTCCCCGATTCCATTTGACTATGGTATTAATAATTTGTCCTAGAGAGGAGGAATTTTTGTTGTTTTTTGTAGGAAGATTCCAGAAAGCATTCTTAAGTAAAAGGAAAAACTGCTAAAGGATTTACTGCAACTTTTTCTTCTCTTCCATTTTGAGACTCATTATGATGGTTGTATATGCTTCAGAGTTCACCACTGGGCGCAATAATCTTGCAAGGCTGGTGAAAGGGGAGATGAAATTCCTTATCACAGCAGCAGTGAGTGACATGTTTAACCTTTATAAGAAAATGGTATTTCTTGTAGTTATCCTAATACTCATCTAGATCAGAGAAAGCCTGCAAGTCATGGAGGACAGTGGAAGGTAATATTCACAGAAAAACTCCTTCTCTACTGCATTCGTCTTCTTGTGTTCTGTATTTAAGAATGTTTTGTGTGACTGTTCTGTATGCATGTACTATGATTTTACTGTTTCTTGTAAATTGTAGGTTTGATGAGAAGTCCTTTTCAAATGGGGATGTCTACATTGGTAAGATCAAGGGCATACTGCCCCATGACAAGGGAAAGTACAAATGGTCAGCTGGAACAGTATATGAGGGTGATTGGGAAGACGAGAAAATGACAGGAAAAGGACTGATTATATGGGCATCAGGAGCAAAGTATGAGGGTGAATTCTCTGGAGGTTATCTTCATGGTTATGGCACCCATACAACATCTACTGGCTGCGTTTATAGAGGGGGCTGGAGGATGAATGCTCAGCATGGGATTGGACGGAAGGAGTATTCCAATTCAGATATTTATGAAGGTTTATGGAAAGAAGGAGTTCCTGAAGGCAGTGGCAGGTATTCTTGGAATAATGGAAATACATATATCGGGAATTGGAAAAGTGGGAAAATAGATGGTAGAGGGGTTATGAAGTGGGATAATGGTGATACTTTTGATGGTTGTTGGTTAAATGGGCTTAGGCAGGGATCAGGAGTTTATAGATTTGCAGATGGGGGTGTTTATATTGGGACATGGAGTAAGGGCCTAAAGGATGGAAAAGGAACATTCTATCCTGCCGGTAGTAAACATCCATCCCTAAAGAAGTGCTGTAGCCCTCTTAACAGTGATGATAATGGTTTTTTATTGAATACAGAAAAACACGTGGCTCCAAAATCAAGAGTTAAGCGTAGCCTTTCTGAAAAGATATCAGTCAGTGGTAGATTAAAAAGTTCACATCAAATATCTCACAGAACTTTGTCATTGGATGCAAATTGGAGCCATTGTCATCCTGCTCGAGATTGCATAAGTCATGATTCCTCGCTCACATTATCCCATGCCTTTGATGAAGGTCAATCTGAGGCATCAGGTAAAAGTACATTGGTTTACGAAAGGGAATATATGCAAGGAGTTCTAATTATGGAGAGAATTAGGGAGTACTCAGAATTATCACATAAAAACAAACGGCAAAATAAGTTTAGTGTGAAACAAGTAAAGAAGAGTTCATGTGTGGACATTTTTGGAGGCAGCCGAAGCTATTATCTGAAGCTTAATTTGCAACTTGGCATCAGGTAAATTTGTTGATCTAGCGTTTATAGTGACCCCTTCTAAATTGTTTTGGAAATTTTGATATAGTTATGTTATCATTAACAGTTGTCAATATCACCAGTTGATAGGAACCTTGTTTATTGATAAGGGAAAATGGAGCCAAGCTCCTTACAGCAGAGACTAATTCTCTGGAAATTAACAAACAGAAACAGAAAACAAACAGATAGTGCAAGCTCTTCGAGAGACTTGCTCTCTCCCTCCCAATTCCTAACTCAATTCTTGCCTGCCTTCCCTCTTCCCCTCCTTTCCCTCTCTTTCTCTCTCTCTCTCTCTCTCTCTCTCTTGCCACATCAGCATTCTGTTATGCTCCCCCCATGAGCATGATTGTTCTCCCCAACGTGCCCTCATTGTTTCCATGGACTAATCCACTGCATTCCTTCCTAACCCTGCTCACGTACACCATATTCCCAGGGGTCTATCACCATTCTTTCTAGTACCTTATTGTTTTGAAATCATGACTACTGTAGTGTGTAGAAAAGTGACTTGACTCATGTATTAGATGGCTTGAAGTCACTACGTAATGGCTGAGAACAGTTCAATATTGATACCTACTTGCTGGTTGATTAACAAATTAAATATAAGGAATAATTGCTATGTATGCATAATTCCTCATCCTTTCACAATTTTACTTACTGAAATATTTAGGCATGGATAGAGAATGTAAGTGGATTAAAGTACAGGTATTACCAAAGAAAATACAGCTAATAGATTGCCTATCTAAAGGGTTTCATAGTTTTTTCAATCATCATTGAAAACCTTAAAGTGGAAATTTAGTTTGTGAGGGAATGTTTGCATCTTCTCTCTTTATAAGAACCTCTATTTGTCTTTTCTTTTTTCTAATAGAAATATTTCTCTAGTGTATTTGTTGAGATCTGTGATGAGGTTGGAAAATTTATTCCTTTTTAAAGAATAAATATAGTTTGTGATGCTTGGGAATGAGGCTGTTCAAGTTTTGATGGCTTAAATATTTGAGCAAACGTATTATACAACATGCATATATTCAAGTCCTATTGTGCATACTAATGTGGTTGGTAGGAGGAAGACTGACATAAGGTGCAAATTTCAAATTACACCGAACCTGCACACATTTGATGGAAATCCACATTGAAAAAGTTCTAAAACATTATGTATGAAGTTATCCGCAAACTATAGCATAAGCTTCAAGATTAGGTTATTATCTAGCAATTGTAGGGAAATGCATCTAGCCACTAGATGAATTTAGATGATAAATCTACCTAGGCTTCCATCTTCTATGCCGATTGGGTTTGCCTTATTTAGGTAAATAGTGCTAATGGGGAGAAACTTGTGGAACTTGTTTTCAGTTATTCTAATCATTCACTACAGAACTGAATTAAATACAAAGAAAATTACATAAGATGGTCATACATTCTCACTTACTTGAGGTGCTCTACTTTCTGTTCAAGTCCAATTGGAAGTTTGAGTCCATTGACTAGTAACACATGTTTAGTGCTCCCCTTTACAAACCCACCCCAAAACAGTTGGTAAACTCAATTAGATATTACATTTTATTGGCTTCCATAATTAAAAGCTAATAATTTTTACATACTGACCCTCGTCACTTTTGGACAGGCAGCTTTTTTTGAAGTCTGGTCTGGAGCAATAAAGGGATCAATTACCCTGACTGTGCCTTTTGGTTTTGAATCTCTAGACTTCACTTAGACGAGTCATAAATGATAGTAGCAGAATACTTGAGAAGGGGGGTTGAATCAAGTGTAACCAAAAACAGAATTTTCTGCAACAGGGAAAACTTGAAGCAACAACAGAGATAAGTTGGCCAGTTAGTAACGACGAGCTAGCTTATCAAAGTGCAGAATTCAAAACTTAAACGGAGCATGCACATTCAAGCTTAAACATTAACAAGCAAGAATTCACATGTAAACATAGTAAAGAGAAGAGTTAAGAGAGAGCTTACACAACGAAATTTATACTGGTTCGGCTCAATGTGGAACTTACATCCAGTCCCCAGCAAAACTGAGATTTTTAACTATCAACCAAGTGTTCTTTGATCCACCCTAGCCCATCTAAGATAAATACAAGTAGTTTTGATCCACCCTAGCCTCTCCAAGTTAGGACCAAGTAGTTTTGATCAACCTTAGCCTCTCCAAGCTATGAAAAATACACCCTCACTGGGCTTTACAAGAAAACAGAGTAAAAACTCTCTCACAAGGAGTTGGATATACAAAGATAAGCTTAACTTAGATTTACAAGATGATTCTCAAATAAAACCACAAATCACTCTTGATATTTCGTTTTCTTCTTTTCTTTGGAAAATGCCTTGCTTTTGCAGAAAAGTTTCTTGGCATTATTTGGATGTGTATGGTTGTTTCTTCACTTTTGCAAAATGACCTACTACTCTTCCAAGCATGTCTTGTATTATATTGACCAATGCAGGGGATATTCTAACGGTTATTAGCAATTTAAATTCATTCACAACCCATTTGGAAACTTGAATCTCAAAACAGAGCATTCTGGATTTTGGACACGAGTTAGCTCATTTAGGCAGGATAGCTGATTCATGTAGGCTTGAAACATTTGAAATACTTTCTCTATAACTTAAGAGTTCATGTTTTCTTTGATGAATTTGCAATACTCCATTTTAGCTTTGATCAAATGCAAGTATACAGTGTTACATATTAGAATAATGTTTGGGATCATCATCATTAGAAATTAACCATTTTAGAAACCTTGGGCTAACAATAAACACTTTTTCTACTTTTTTGGTATTGTTGTTGTTCTTTTAATCTCAGTCAGGGTTTTTTTTTTGACTAAATAGTTGACTAAAAATTCAATACAAGTCACATTCTAAAAACAAATTTGATCATGTCAATATTATAATGGAAATGGGAGGCCAGTGTGTGTGCATTGAATCATAGTTAATATTGTTTATTCCATTTGACATCTTGTGTTTTAGGAAGTTTTGAGTTGAATAAATTTGGCTGAATTCTCAGGTATACTGTTGGCAAAATTACACCAGTGCCTGCACGTGAAGTTCGGTCATCTGATTTTGGGGATCGAGCTAGGATAAGGGTGTACTTCTGCAGGCATGGTTCACAATTTACTCCTCCACATTGTTCTATAGACTTCTACTGGAAAGATTATTGCCCTATGGCCTTCAGGTATTTATTAACCTTATGCACACCATGCCTTCATAACTTAAGAGTTATATCATGAGCACCATGTATTGGAATCTTTTCCATATGGCTACAGTATGATTGATTTGTTTGAAAATTATAAGATGTGAAAGCATTATCTGCTCTTAAAGTCATTTTTGTTGGGTTTAGTTTATGCTAAGATTGGTGAATCTTAATTTACAGAAGTGCCACCAAAGTGCAAAATAGTGAAAACCCTATGAGGAATGTCCAATCTGATGAAGCTTCCATGTTGAAGTCTAGTACAATCCTTTTCCTTGAATAACAAGGAGGAAAAGAAATACTTCCAAGTCTAAATGTGACCAATATGATATTGAATATCAGAATAATATGCTCGATAATATGAATTTATGATTATAATGGCATATTAGAATGCTTATGATTATAATGGCATATTAGAATGCTTAGTCAGGGTTATGCTTAGATCAGAAGCACAGACTCTTTTCTGATGTATGCATTGGTAAAATCTACATAAACAATCCAAGATTTCCAAACTAACACTCTCTGCATTTAATGCTGTTGAAGGTCTCATGCATGCGACTAATTCATGCCCCCCCTTAGTAAAGGACATGTAGCTTTCCAGATATCTTCTTTGTCTTTTCTTCTTTCTTTGCATAATTACACAAGCATATATTTCCAGGAATTTGAGAGAGATGTTCAAGTTAGATGCTGCAGAGTACATGATGTCCATTTGTGGTGATAGTGGTCTAAGGGACATATCTTCTCCAGGCAAAAGTGGCAGCATCTTCTATCTTTCTAAAGATGATAGATTTGTGATAAAGACTTTGAAAAAATCTGAACTAAAGGTTTGTAGTCACTTTTTTATTTTTTGCTTGGTGGATCAAGAAATAATTTTATATTAATAATCATTTTGTATTGAATTCATAAACCAGTTTATGAGTTTGACTTTATAGAGTTCTGCGGTGGGATTAATAAGCTTATTAGATGAGGTGCGGACTGATAAAACACATTTCTACTGATACATTCCACCCCAATCCCATAGACGCCAATAATATTTGCTAGTGCTACTACTCTGACGATAATTTTAAAGGACAAAGTTTCGTGAAATCCATTGCCAAAATGGATAATTAAATAGATGAATGCTTATTTTTCCATCTCTCATATTCAATAGTGAATTGATTTATCCAGTTCACTGATAATTAATCCAATTATATTTTTCCATGATATAGTGGATAGGATAATTTGATTCTATCCCCTGTTTTTCCAATTATAACCTGCCCATATATATGAAGTAAGTTGCAACTTGCGAGCAGTCAAAGGTTTGGAAATTTCTGATTTTAAAAGAAAAACAAGTAAAGAAACAAAATTGATACATGGGAAACGGTTAAATTAGGGATAGAGAAGATTTATTGATCAATATACTAAATAAACAAGTAGAAGAAATTACGAGAAGTAAATAATTTTCCTCTTTAACACTTGTTTTACAAGGAGAGGTAATATTATGAAGCAGATCCTGATTGTGGATGCACCATGTTTTAAGCAGAATATTCAATGACATACTCATTTATCAACCGTATAATCTGGGTTTCTTTTTTCTTGGTATTACTTTTATATTCATGGTATTTTATTACATTGCTTTGCATGATTTTATTATATAATATGTTTACATTGTTAGTTCTTCCTCACCACAGGCGTGACGAGACAACTCTATGTCTTGTTGAGAGCATTATTATTTTTGGATGTATTTAATATAAAAAATAACTAAGTTATAAATACCAAATTATAATTGAAGGAACATGAAGAAATAGTGGAATATCTGAGAGAATGCATGGAACTATATATGAAAAACCAATGAAGATTCAAATGATCTCTTGGAGTATCCAATTCATAAGATTTGTCCATAGTAGAAATATGGTGAGAAAAGCAGGGATGTGATAGAACTGGACTAGAAAATTAACAAGAAAAAGAAGGAGTAGAATCTTTATTAATAACTCGCTTCTCTGTATTAGAAACAGAGGAAGGCAGAATGGAATGATTTACAAGATTGTTCTGAAATAGCTACTACTCCAAGGACATTCGAGAGGCCCTCACTCTCCTAAACCTTCCACAATTCTCTCTAATCAAATGCTCTTCTATTGTGTCCTTCTCTATTTATATCTATTCATAATTTTCTCCTACTAACTGACTAACCAACTAACAGCCTATTAGAAAAGAATAGTTGCTACAGTACAATATATCCTCCTAGTTAGTTGTGATCCCCTACGGCCTGTTTAGTTTTCCTAGTGTATACCCTCTTAATTAGAGGTTTGCTGACAGAATTCTATGGAAAATAAGTTCTAGAAGTGGCAATTCTTCAAAGGAGATCAGTTGAGGTTGTTGAATGTCTTGTGAAGTGACACCTGGGGAGTCCATTGGCCGTTAGAACATTGTAATGTAAGTTATCAATGGTTTTCAGAAAACACAACTACAGGTCATGCCTGAGAACTCCCTTTTGCTTGGCATAAATTACAGGAGGCTAAGCCTCAAGTCAAGTTGTTAAAATTATGGTGTCTAATCAGTCATGAAAAATACTTGATTGATACATTGAATTCCCTTATTTTCTAATTTTATTTGTACACTTTTATTGTTATGTTTATTAACATGGATTAGTGTCTGTGCGCTTTACACATTAAAAGTTTTCCCTCTCTTTCCTTTTAAGTGCATTGATCTTGTGAAAAGGTAAAGTTAGGATCAATCAGCCTCCCTTGATTATAGTTTTATACCTATTAAAAAATAATAATAAATGAATTTTAATAAGGAAGGACGTTACACATAATTATGTATATATGTTTCTCTTCTTGTAGGCTCTGCTCAATATGCTTCCGAAATATTACCGTCATGTAGAAAATCATGAGAATACTCTTATTACAAAATTCTTTGGGCTCCATCAAATAACACTCAGAGGCGGGAAAAAGGTATCACCTGATATCTGTCCCTAGCTTCTTTCCCCTTACTTGTCAATGGGAATAAGTATATTTCCTTATTTTTGTTTATCAGGTGCGCTTTGTGGTCATGGGGAATATGTTTTGCACAGAACTGCATATCCACCGTCGTTATGATCTGAAGGGGTCTTCTCAAGGAAGATATACAGACAACAATAAAATTGATGGCAATACAACATTGAAAGATCTTGATCTAAAATATGAATTTCATATGGATAAAAAATTGCGAGAATCCCTTCTCAAGTAAGATCCTCCCAAGAATCACTACTGCTGTGACAAATATGCAATTTCTGTATAATTGATGAATATGTTTTAGTAAATTTCAAGAATATAAAACTCTTACACTTCTAGAATACATTATATATTGCCTGATAGCATTGCATGGTTTATGTTATTTTGTTCTTTCCCATTGCAAATGCTTAATCTATTTCTTCTTTAAGCTGCCTCAATATACTTCTAGGTTTTCCCCTACACCAACAATAAATTTACTTAGTGAATTAGTAATATTGGTCACAATATTGAAAGTTTGAACTATTATGGTTCAGACTTTATCATGCTCCTTTATTGCTTATCAGCTAGATTCCACAGAGATCTCGAACAAGGTTGTAATATGATGTTTCATTGGTCCCCTGAAACCATATGCTTATGGGACTTCATTGCATGAAATTTTGATTGGCCACTCTTTCTACTCAACAAAAAACTTAAATAGTTGACCTTTTAAAGTATAAATGCAGAGATACATTGGATTATCTCTATTTTTTAATCAAGCTCCTTGTTAGATGCCACTACTGTAGCATCTAGGGATTACATATGTATGGTTGATTTCCAAGTACTTCAGAAGTCATAAAAACTTCTTTGTTTCTTCATGTTTTCAAATTGAAAAGATTTAACGGAAAAGGAAAGTTCATGTAGGATCGGCAAACCACTCTGACAATTTAAGAGGTCATGCATTAGATGTAACTAGTGCAGTGTGATCAAATTTGTCATAAAACAATTATCAAAAGGTTCCACTTCTTTCAGTGAATTTTCTTTTTTCTTTGTCACCAGAGAGGCTATAGCATGGTAAAATTTACAATTCATATTGAATAATGACTAAATGGAATTCACCCTACTATATGAATATCAATTACTGGTACATCTCTGGATGATGTTTGATTTACTTTCATGCTAGTACATGGATCTTGGCATGTGCTAGTACTGAGTTGTGACTAATAGCTTGGGTGTATATGCAGTAAAAAATGTATCATGACAATTGCATTCAAAAGCTCATTGACTGAATGGTATGTCACCTTCTAATTATGACCAGAATTTGGTTTTCTGGTGCAGGCAAATTTCTCTAGACTGCATGTTCTTGGAGTCTCAGCACATAATTGATTATAGCCTTCTGTTGGGATTACATTTTCGAGCTCCAGAGAATCTGAAGGCCTTAGTGGAACCTCCTGGATCAATGCAGTGTCAGGATAGTTTACCTCCTGGAGATGGTAAATACCTCCTCTGGTGCAAGTTATTTATGATATGATATGACAGTTTTCTATCCAAAATTTGTGGTTATAATTGGGTATAAATCTTGCTAATGATCATATTGACATCTTTTACATGTATTGTTTTATGTACTTTTCTATAGAAGGTAAATACGACATTGAGATCACTAGGAATATTTTGCAGTGTAGAAAATTGCTGCTATAATGTGAAGTCAATGTGAGAAATGATGTCTCTTAGTCACAAATGGATTTGAAGGTTATCAGCAACCAAGTTGAGCTGATTAGACATGAACCATTAACTCATGACTTATATTTTGGGTATTGTTTTTACCAAGAATTCAAGAAGACACCTAGCGTCCATCAGAATGGTTTACACAATAGGAGGTAACGTGCTTTATTCCCTTAACTCATCCCTCCTTGGTATAGGTAGAAATTTAGTTCTAAGTCCTTACAATCGCTGGAAAAGAATAGACCCGCTGAACTATCTAACACGTTCCTAATTGTGAGCTTTGTTGTCTATGGAACAAAGGTTGTTTCTTTGTGGTTGAATGCTTGAATGCCCTGTTTGGACATGAACCTAAAACCAACGTGTTTCTTAATTGTGCCTGCACTTTGTATTTGTGGATATCCTCATTCGTTGCCTCTTGCCTGGATACAGTGACCATCAATTGAGGATTTATTTAGAAGACTTCTAGGCCGAACTTTGGTTTCAAATGATGTATTGATTACTCCAGCCATGCTCAATCCAGTCATATTAGGTCTCCTTGCTTTGAACCTTTCATTTTTGCTTCAGCACAGGTGCATTTTATTAGATCTAGTGGGTTGAGCATGCTCGAATGTTATTTGTTTTCTCTTGACTTGGTAGTGAAAGAAAAAATTTAGGATACCAGCATCCAGCACTATACAATTGACCTCTGGGAATGGAATATTGCTGTTATTGCTAATTTTCTTAGTGGATATCTTAGCATCTTTTGTGTGTAATTTTGTCTTACCTTATCTGGATGTCTCTGCACGTGAGTACCCAGGTATATATGTATGCTTGCATTTTTTACTGTACAAGTTCCCTATAAATTGATGGCCTTTATTTTCTTTCTACATTTGTCAGTTTCTTTCATTCTTTGATAAATGTCTTACTATTGAGTACTTTTTGACTTGCTTTGCTTCCACTAGATGCACTCAAACAAGGGGAGCTCTTGATTCTTCCTAAAGGTTTGCTATTAGTTGCCCATGAACCCAGCTTTGTCGACACTGCACCTGGACCCCACATTAGAGGGAATACATTGAGGGCATACACCATAGGTGACAATGAAGTTGATCTTTTACTGCCTGGTACTGCAAGGTATAGCTTCTATCAAATTGGTTTCTCTTGTGCAATAGACTTTACAATGATTTTCTTCGGTCATAGTAGGTACTTCAGATCCTCAGATTTATATGCAATACGCCCAAGTACTAGAAGTAGAAAATTACTGATGTTAGATATTAGCACCAGTAACTAATGCTATGAAAGCCACCAGCTTCAGGACAAGTTGGACATGCCATAGGCTGTTTCTCAATTTGTATTAATGCCTGATCTTTTGCTTTGTTGTTTTGGATTGTAGTTATATATGTTACCGAGTGTATGCTCACTTTCTTACTCAGGTTGCGGGTGCAGTTAGGAGTAAACATGCCAGCGCAAGCTAATCGCAAGCTTCAGGAGGATAAGGTGGAGGCAACAGAAGTAGAGCTTTTTGAGGTGTATGATGTCGTCCTCTACATGGGCATAATTGATATATTGCAGGAATACAATCTGAAAAAGAAAATTGAGCATGCCTACAAATCGCTGAAATTTGACCCCATGACAATATCAGTAGTTGAACCCAAGATGTATGCTAAACGTTTCATCAATTTCTTAGAGAAAAAGGTTTTCCCAGAGACTCCCTGAATATATTTTGCTCTCTTGTCTTTTTGGTCTAATCCCTCCTTGTATAAATTAATAATTGTTTCAAAGGAAGAGTTATTTTCTCATCCCACTTTAGTTTCTTTCCGCATTATTCTTCCAGATCGTTTTACTAAGCCTTCCTACTGCTGAATGACTCCGCACATGTACAATCTTTACTTATTTCACAAATTAAATAATTTACAAGCTTTATGTTTCTCTTGCCAAGAAAGAAGTGTCTTCATGACTAGATGCTCATATATTGATCGGTTGGTGTTGCATGTCTACATTTGCTATCTTGGCATCGTATTTAAACATTGTTTTAGGCTATGCTTATTCGAGCATGTGGAAAATAAGGTGAAAATTTTCAAATAAAAATTAATTCGCACTTATTTGAGACAACAAAAATTTGGAAAGACTGAAAGTGGAGTGTATAACTTGTTCAGATTATATCCCATGAACTTAGTCATTCTTATAACAAAAATGAGTTGAGGATGATTTTCTAATCTATACCCATAACTATGAGTAAAAAAAATTTTAAAATTTTATTTATTTATTTATTTTCTCCTTCATATTAGTTTTTTATTTTTTTATAAAACCAAAGGGAGTTGATGTGAGATTAATTTTTGTTCTGTCATTGACATTACCTTAGCCATAAGATACTTACGTGGGATTTGAATTCTTATACTTCAAGTAAAGTCTTCTTACATGAAGCTTAGTTTGCCAATTAAGTTACACCTAATTTATTTTTTTATTTTTTATTTACTCAAATAATTAATACCAATTAAGTCCAAGGTGAGTGATGGAGGATAGCCATGGGGGAAAGCGTACCGTTGCTAGGTTCAAACATGGCCGGGTCTAAGAGGCAACTAGTCCTAGTGCCGATTGGCACATCATATTTAAACATAAAATTAAAGGAACGTGAGATGCCTTAAAATCTAATATCCCCTTAATTTTTTAGTTTAAATAAAATATTGATATGAATAGAGTTTGTAAGACTTTTATGAGTTAAAGGAAGGCATATTGTGCATTAGTCAAAATTTTAAGTAATTTAATTTTTAATTACCATACTAAATATGAAGGTCTCAATTTTTTTTTATATTTTATATTTATGCATCTTTTATCTAGTTACCTAAAATATGTATTTTGTTCTTAGTTGTGATTGGAGTTAATATCTTAACAATGCGGAATATTCAAATTCTCCATCATATTTAAGATGTGAATTGAGGCTTTACACTTCATGGATATGAAGCACATCATAAGGGATGTTGGGCAATCTCCAAAATTTGAATAATAAGGTGCAAGTTTAAAATAAATTTAACAAAATTTGATTTTAAATTAATCACAATTATAGGAATTCAATTTTTTTTTATTATTCTTCAACTCTTTCTCTTTCAATTTTATTTTAAAATTTAAAAGTATTCACTAAGATTTATCATATAGTATTTGATATTAAACTAGTTCAGAAGCAAAGGTTAGAGAACCATAAACGAATTCAAATTTTATATAAATTTATGAAAATAATTTTAATAAGTGGTACCCTTCTCTAGAACTGTTTTACAGTGTGTCATTACCCAGTTTTAAAAAACAACTCTTAACACGAGAACTATTTTACAGTGTATCATTATCCAGTTTTTCTGAAATTTAGACAGTAAATTTTTGGTGAAATTATTTGATATTACCAGTCTTGATTTCTCATGAGCAAGCACTTATTTTATACTGTTTTTCTTCAAAAGTTTGAGTTATCTATAATACTTCTCAACATCTTTTTTCTTTGGAAAAAAGAAAGAAAAAGAAAAGCCAAGGTCACAGTTACATATTCTTGGCTGCTTGTGCAAAAAGGGCACAAACACCTGAATTTCCAGATCAGAATGGCTTGAAAATGAACCAGATACAATACAAGAATAATAACTGACTAGTGACTACATAATTATCACGTGGTATGACCCAGCCTCTACTTGGAAGCACGTATAGCCCAGATCTACAGGTCGTCAAGCCAAAATAAAGCGAAATTGAGAATATTTTTTCAGTAGAAAAAGTGAAATATATATTTCATTTCTTTGATTCGAGTTCAAATTCAATCAATATTAAAAGCAAAATTTGGAAGGCCGCGCTAGTGTTGCAAAAACACATGCATTCACTTCCAACGAATATTAAAGCTTTCATCACCGCAAAAAGTAAAGCTTTCTTTTCTTTTCTTTTCCATCACTTTTTCGGTTTTTCCACCTAAAAGGTCCTGCCTTCTGAACCTACATTTCAAAGAGGAAAACTACAAAGTATTACTCTGCAAGGTACCATCCTTGTGATGTACGTGTACCACATGGCTCGTGGTCAAGGACCTGATCTGCAGGATCGGTTTATGATATCTTCCATATATTCTTGCTTAATGGGTTTTTTTTTTTTTTTGGTACATAAATTTAATTTTACTAATGCGTTCATTTTGGTATTTTGTTTTTTGGTTTTTGGAATGAGACTAATGCTTAAAATTGAAAGAGAATTGCAGGCAACAAAGGATTGCTCAATGAAATGGGTAAATTTTATACATTTTGGCTATTTTTCGGAATGAGATACATAGGCTTAATTGGTCAAAATATCTGAGTCAAGTCCCTAAATGCAGCCAACAAAGGAACAAAGAGACAAGAAGAAAGAAAAAAGAATTGCAACAAATTTAGAGATTAAGAATTACAACTTTTACACCCCCAAGTCATTAACAAGAAAAATGAGGGATAACCAACATCGGTAGGAAAATACACGCCCCACCCTTTTTGTTTTACATCCAGTCATCTTCGTGTATTTTCTCAGTACTTCTCTCACTTCATCTGCACTTCTGCAGTGCCAAAATGAAAACAAAACCAACTGAATCCAGACATTACCCATGAAAAATGTCACCGTCACTGCCTAAAATGAATAAAAAATATTATTAAAACAATTACGAATTGAAGTATGAAAAGAAGTGTAGAGAGAGAGACAGAGAGAGAGTCATATGTTACCTGAAATAATGAAGCCAAATACTAACAAAGACTGAAACTCGAAAGCAAGAAAAGCAGGCCAGGAACTCAAACCCTAAAGATGCTACAGAGAAAACCTATACTGACAAAATACAGAATTTCAAAGTCCCTTGGGTTTCTCAGCACACATTATTTATATATACAACTATCCCACTTAGAAAAAGCTAATAACAATCACTCACTAATCATAATCCAAGAAAAATAATTATTAATTTAAAGCTAGCCTCCTTTTAGATATAATAGCATAAATCTCAACAGTTAATTTTAGTCATGAGAGAGATCGAGAAAGAGATGAAGATATGCGGCCACAAGAAAGATGACAAACAAAGGCAGTGGTCATTACAAAATGGTGCACCAACTACAAGGTCAAAGGCATCTTTCTGATCTTGTTTGCTAGCATTTTTGACAAATGTTTCAAGTTTGTCTCATGCAATGTCTGAATTCACACACACTGTCACAGACAGTGATACAGACCAGAGAGTTTCATCATCAGACTCAGTTTCGCCATCACCTTACCAGAACAGCACCATCATCACCCCGCCAAGGGAGATCTCTAAAGAAAGAAAAGAGACATGATGAGAGTGAAAGTGAGAGAGAGAGATAAGGTTGAAGGGAATGAAGCCTGGTCCGAGATCACATAAAGGGTTAGCTTCAAAATCAAATCTTTGAAGCTTTCTTTGTTTCAAGGGATCCAAAAGAGTGAAACCCAGAAAGCTTCAAAGACGAAGAAGTTAAGAAACCACCCAAGTTACCTCGAGCCAAACAACATTCCCATCAACCGCAATCTCCCATTTGCATTTCCAACCATAGAAGCAGCAGTATGATATCCATATCTGAGAAAGAAACCATAAATAACTTTTGATCTGACCTTATTTTTCTTCTAGGGCACTCACTCAGAAACCCTTGTTCTCTCTTGTACAAGAGAGAGAGAGAGAGAGAGAGAGAGAGAGAGAGAGAGAGGGGGGGGGAAGAGAGAGAAAACGTAAGCAGTGATGAAGAGAAACACAGGAAGCAATGCAAAAGCAAATGTGAGTCTCACCCATATATAAAACGTATCCACCTTGGGAAGAACCTATCCCAGTTGGCAATGCTGACTGAAGCAAAGGTTAACAACACCTTGTTTAGGAGGTTATGGCTGGCGTGATTAAGGGCTCACGCTACTTCTTTGCTCGTGTAATCAACGCGCTTCTTGAAGTGTCATCTCTCACTCTGCTTTGGAATCTTTTATAGATATTCTCTGTGGATACAGCCAACTTAATTTGGATGTAAAACGTGGAATCCTTATCAGTTTTAATTCAAATTTTTTCTTATTAAAATGTTTTAGGATCATGTGATATTATGATGGAATCTCATATATATAAAACCTAGATCTTGTCATTAACTCAAGCAGCTGATTTTTTTAAAAAAAGTAATATTCTATAACATGATTTGAAAAGTTGTATATCTTATACTTTCTCAAGAATTTTTTTTTACCAAAGGTGGTTAGTATAATTATCAAGTATTTATACCTGTTTAAACTGTTTTGACAATAAAGATATTTGATGTATTTTTAGGAAAATATTTCAAAAATTATAAAACTGGGTATATGCAATTTAATGATTAAAAAAACTGGGTTATAAAACTTTACTTCCAGTTATTCTCTAGATTTTAGAAAATAACGAGAAAAAGATTGTATGGCGATAATAACAAGATGCTTAATACACCATAGTATTAAAGGAAGGAACATGCGCGTGCTGTAAACTCGCTATACATTATATATTTGATTGATTTATAATTTTGGAATCACAAGACCAAATTTTTTTTACTTAAGTAAAACACTTGAGATGTATCAAAAGTTTTATACCAAAAGTTTCATGATGTAAAAGTTTTGCCTCATTTAACAATGAATTTCCGGAAACGTGGATTAATTGAACAATTAGACAAATTCAATTATTTTTATCACGGAGCTTATCACATATAATGCATTTGTAGTAAGGAGCTCATCATATATAGCGCATTTTGTAGTATAATTTTTTTGATAATGAATCGAAAAACTTAATATTATCATAGTATTCAAGTTTTGTTAGGAATGAAAGATCAAAATTGAATAAGAAGGAGGAGTGTGTTGTTTATTTGTCATTGATCAAATCTACTGTAAATATCTTGTGCTATGAATAAATCGATGTTCAAATGAAAATTTATTTCATACTCAAAGAGCGTGTAAACATCTTATAATCTTACAAGAAAAAAAATGCTTGGTGTATCAAAAAATTCTAACCGTAAAAGTTCTACCTTGTTTGATTATGACCTTCCAAAATGTGTATTGAGTCCAATTAGCTAAATTCAATTATTTTAAAAGAAACATATGATTAAATGATAATATAAGTAAGTTTTATATTAATAATAAATTAAAATTAAATATATTCAACCTTTTGAAAATGTGGCGGGTTGAATCTAATTAGAAAAATTCAATTACTCTTGTCAAGGAGTTCATCAGGTATAGGGCATTTAGTACAACAAATTAAATTTGGTAATGAACCAAGAAACTTATAATATTGTCATAGTATTCAGGTTTTGTTAGGGATGGCAGATCGAAATCGAATAAGAACAAGCGCGTGAGGTTTGTGTGTCACTGATCCTAAATTTTTGAAATCACGTGGGATGCTATTAAAGAAAATGCCAACTGTATCAAAAGTTTCTAACCGTAAAAGTTTATTGTTTGATCACGAATTTCCAAGACGTGCGTTGAATATAATTAGCTAAAATCAACTATTCTAAAAACAACCTTCCAGAAATGTGGGTTGAATCTAATTAGACAAATCCAATTATTCTTATCAAGGAGTTAATTGTATGTGGCACATTTTGTATTACAAAAATTTTGGTAATAAAACGAGAAACTTAATAGTATCGTAATACTCAAGTTTGGTTACGGATGAAAGATTTGAAATTGAATAAGAACAAAACGTGTGTAATTTGTATCTGCTTGATCCTAAATTTTTGGAATCACATGTATTAAAGAAAATACTAGATGTATCATAAGTTCTCGTTGGTACGTAAAAGTTTTGTCTCTGATCATGACCTTCCAAAACTTGTGTTGAATTTAATTAGCTAAATTCAACTATTCTAAGAGCAACACATGATTGGATATATAGTGTATGCAAGTTTTATACAAAAAATGAATCAAAATTAAATATACTTAACAATGAACTTCCGTAAATGTGGGTTGAATCTAATTATTCTTATCAAGGAGCACATCATATATAGCACATTTTGTAGTACAAAATTGTTGGTAATGAATCGAGAGACTTAATAATATCATAGTATTCAAGTTTTGTTAGGGATAAAAGATTGAAACGAATAACAATGTGTGTATGGTTTGTATGTAATTGACCCTAAGTTTTTAAAATGATTCTAATAATAAAAAATACTAGATGTATCAATAGTTCTATCGAAAGTTTCCTAGCGTAAAAGTTATACCTTGTCTCTAGGAGCTTAAGTCACAGTTTCTGTATAACTTCAAGGCAATGTTTTGATACTAAACCAAAATTAATGTTTATGGCCAATGAATTAAGGGATATAAGTGCAATCAACCAAACTAAAAAGATTGAACCAATCAAAACAATTAGAACACCCAATATGCGAGCTTCAAAGCATCCAAAATGATTGTTAGAAACTATGGTAATGAAAAGTTACAAAGGGCTAAAAATAAACACAAACAAATAGAAATAAGAAAAGGGAAGATTGAGTTATTATATACTTCAAAATAATGGTTTTGTGGCAAAAAAGAAGAAGAAAACACCTAATCTAGTTATGTGTGTGTGGTACTGTGGTGTGGTGTGGTGTGGGGGCGGAAGGGTTTACTTTTAGCGAGATTTTGATATTAAAGGTGATTTTCGATGACAAATTTCAGCTCCATGAATGGAATAGGTGAGAGAAAGAGATAGAGAATTTTTTTATGTTAGGAACTTAGGATGAAGAAGGGTCTATATAAGAAATTCATCCAAAATGTTTTAAATTTATATTTTTTGCATAAAAAATTCATTTCAAAATTTAAATGTCATTTTTAACCAGAAAATTAAAAAATTTGTTAATAAATTTTTTTTCAAAAATGTTATTTAAATTTAAATTTCATTGATATAATATATTAAGGTGTTTGTACATTTTTCTCAAAAAAAAAAAAAAAGACAAGCCCAGGCAGCAAAAATCTCAATTTAGTTGTAGATGTGGACTTCTCAAATCATCGCATAGAAAAAATCATTATACTGATAGATTTTTAAATAATTTGAAAGTATTATATTATTTATATTAAATACGCAATATCATATGATCATACATGTTATTAAAATAAATTTAAAATTATTTTGAATAAAATTTAAATTAAATTTAATGATTAAAAATTTATTAATAATAGTACTCTCGCAATATATTAAAAAAAAATCTCTCTTAGCGCGTGTAAAATCAACATCACACCGTTTCTTCTTGTCAATTGGTGTTTGCACCACACGTCCACCTCAGTGCCTTTTACAAATGAGACATTTTTTAGGTATATCAGCATGAGCTGATTTTTTTACATTATAGTTTATGTGAATTATTATTATTTTATTATTTATATATTAATAATTATTAATATTAAAATTTTAAAGTTTATAAAATTATGTTATATTTTTTAGTTATTTAAAAAATATTAAATAAAAAATAAAAACACTCAATATGTTAAAAAAAATTTAAAAATTTAAGATATTTTTTATTTTAGTAACGAAAATAACTATTTTAAAAAAATATTTAGAGCATATAAAATTATTTAACTGTTTTTTTGGTAATTTATTTAACTTTATAATAACTCATATAATACTGTGATAGTAATATAAAAAATTTGTTCTTATACTTGCTGTATTTAAAAGTTTCTCCGCAAATACTGACACGCGTGTCAGCTCATTGAATACATGACAGCCTCCATTCCATCCCACGGTGTAATTGTAGTCAACGACATTGGAGAGGGCCAAGATTGTCCCACGTGAGACGACAGCAATGGGCATCACGAGCTTGAATTGAATGCTCTGCAGGTATTGTCACTGTTGGGTTGGTTGCAGTGCCGTGCAGTGGAGTGGGGGGGCCGCGGTAGGAACACATGATCCGCGTCCATTGTCTGTTGACTTGGCGGGGTGTAACTGGTTGAGAGTGTCAGGGTAAACTGGTCATGGCAATTATATGTTAATGATGATAGATGTGGGACACCAAAAGTTTTCTGACTACCCTCTTTGGCCATAGACAATCTGAAACCAAGGACTATTTGTTTTTTTATCTAGGTGAAACCAAGGACTATACTATTACACTCTTTCACTCCCAATTTCTTTCCCACTGCACTACAATCTAGATATTCATGAGTATTTCAAATTTCTTATTATAACTTTACATATTTATAATGTATTTTTATAATTTATCTACAGTATTTATTAATTTTTTGATAAAATTTTAAAATATGAATTTTTTTATACGATAAAGGAACATACTAGCGCGTCAATAGAAATTAATGTTTTATTACTGCACGCAACACTTTGGTGCATTTTTATCAAATTTGTATCTTCATTTTGTATGATGCGTTAAAAAGGAAAATCGTACAGGCCGCCCTAGCATGCATCTCTTAACAAGGATCATCAGCAACTTGATAAAATCCATCACCTTGACCAACGACTCAAGTATGTTGGATGTAGGAATTGAATTGACTCACGGGCTGTAATTCTCATTTGTCAAATTTGTATCTTCATTTTGTATGATGCGTTAAAAAGGAAAATCGTATAGGCCGCCCTAGCATGCATCTCTTAACAAGGATCATCAGCAACTTGATAAAATCCATCACCTGGACCAACGACTCAAGTATGTTGGATGTAGGAATTGAATTGACTCACGGGCTGTAATTCTCATTTGTGTTGAAAGAGTAACGAAGACGCAGTAAACAAGAACTAAGCATGTTATATTCTGTTCCCCCTTAGTGGACACAGGCCTGCAAAGGCTGAGGTCTGTAATGTAATTTCAAATATAGGCCCAATGGGATCTTAGGAATGAATCAACTTGTCTTGGTATCGCACCCCTCTTAAGCCCAGATCTCCCTCCCTCTCCGTTGCTCTCTCTCACAACTCAAGTATGTGATTTCACAGCAAAAAAAAAAATAGTGACCATGTGTGATAGCCTCTCAGCAAAAAAACAAAAAAAAAAAAGAGCATGCGTGATAGCTATGGATGCATATATGTCAAATTAAGGGGATATGAGAAACAATAAAATATAATGCAAACTGGAAACAATAATAACGCTGTGTGGAGGCAGTATAATTTCCTCAAATTACAGATGCAAATACGGAATTCAGCCCCAAAGACTTAGAGAAGTTTGAGATCAAATAGACACAAGGCTACCCTACAGTCATTTCGATCCAAGAGCAAATGACAATTTTGGTCGGGATTTGTTTTTACCCAATAACTTTATTTGGTTTGAACGTTCTTGCTCCTCCTCCTGTTTCTTCCTTCGCATGGCTTCTTCTTTCTGTCTCTGTATCTCTTCCAGCTCTCTATATCGTTCCTCCTCCCTCCTTTGCTGCTCTAAAGCTTCCCTTCTCTGAGCTTCTTCAATCTTCCTCCGGTTCTCCTCAAGCATCCTTTCAAGATCTTCTTTCTCCCTCCGAGCTTGTTCCTGTAGATCAAGATAAGTAATCTAAGGTTTCCGCCTGGCTTCAGGCTTAGTCCTGTGAAAATAAGTACTCGCACATGCAAGAAGTGCAGACTGCAGACACAAACTGCAAGAGGAAGTCCTGAATGCATGCATCATAGTCTGACTAAAACTAGCTTTTCATAAACAAGGTCAAAGACATTGAAGCTTCTCTATGAGAATATCAAAAGAATAAAAGATCACACCAAGCCCTAAAATGGCACCTATGACTTGCTCTGCCAAGAATGAAAGATAAATTTAAACATAAATAACCTATCATAACTCAACCATCATAACCTTAAGGTAAAGCCATTCACATAAATCAAACCAGAAAATTTACACATTGAAAGATTAAAGGAATCATATAACTAAATTTCAAATTTATTATTTTTCCCCAAAGCAGCCCTGAAGATTTGCCAAATCAAAAGAGCATAATATTCATATGCCTGTCACATCAGAGAAAAGAATGAATTAGAGTGATTTGAAACATATACCTCCTTCTGTCTAGCCTCAATAAGAGCAGCTTCTTTTTCCTTTTCAAGTTGAGCTGCAACTTCATCATTAAGTCTCTTTCGTCCCTCTTCCAACCGCCTTTGAATCTCCACCTGAACCTCCTCAGATTTCAAGCTTTCTTCAACTCTCTTACGAATTGCTTCTTCAACTCTCTTTGCAGTCTCTTCTTCTATTAATTTCAATTCTGCTTCTTGTTGACGCCTGTGAAAACATAACAAAATGTTAAGCAGGAAAATGGCCACTCAAACAGGGGGAATGCCACACATAAGTGGACTCAATGTCTTTGATCATAGACAACTAACAAGTAAACTGGACAATAGACATGTCTGCTTCATTTTTTTTCCTCCCCTTTTTTATTCTCCCTTTTCCTTTTTACCCTTTTCTAAACTACTTAATATAAAACCACAATCAACGGCAAACTAACCTCCATGATGACAAAGGCACTAAAAAAATGCTTATACTTTTAAGGCATACCTCTATTGAATCCTGATCCAAACAAATGAGTTTCAAAACTGGTGAACAGTAGATAAATGAGGCAGCCAATTTGATCATCAAACATAACAAGTTGAACTATAGCAGTACCTTCCTTCAGACAAGCCTGTGGAGAAGAAATTCAAGTAACCTGCTGCAGTTTTAAACTAATCACGGAAATACTTGAATTTTTACATTAAACATCTTTGACAAGTTAGTTGTTGTAATATAGGTCAAGTTCTTTTGCTAGTTAAGTGCCAAAAGCATAAAAAAAAAATTACAAAAACCATATGTTCTTCCTGTTGAAAAATAAGATTTACTCTGTAGAGCAAGAGATTTACACTAATAAAATGCCAAGTCTAAACTATAACTGAAATGCGACAAGGGAAGAACTTTGCACCTAAAGGATCAGCCTGACCAAAATATTCAAACTTGGAGACAATCTACATCGTAAGCCCAATGCCTAGACCTTTTGAGGTGGGTCAGGTCAAGCTTTCTGACTGGATGTTAACATAAAAACTCAATCAAAAGTACTGAAAGGAATCGCTTGTTCTCCTAGCCTCCCCCCCCACCCCCCACACAAAAAAAAAAGGGAAAAAAAGGAACACTCGATATAAATATTAACCATAAGAAACAATGATTAGCCAGTGGTTGTTTAGCTAAATATTATACACAATAGCCACTTCAAGTGATTCTTTTTTATGGTAAATATTTTTAACAGTAGTTCCTTTTGAGGTGGGTCAGGTCAAGCTTTCTGACTGGATGTTATCATAAAAACTCAATCAAAAGTACTGAAGGGAATCGCTTGTTCTCCTCCTAGCCTCCCCCCCCCCCCAAAAAAAAAAAAACAACCCCCCACACAAAAAAAAAGGAACACTTGATATAAATATTAACCATGAGAAACAATGATTAGTCAGTGGTTATTTAGCTAAATATCATACACAATAGCCACTTCAAGTGATTTTTTTTTATGGTAAATATTTTTAACAGTAGTTCCTTATTTAGAATTCTCCCAAAAAAATATTCTGAATTATTCATATCATTATATTCCTCACAAGTGATATATGTTGATTGAAAATAGAAAGCATTACAAAGGTTTGACCTTCCTGTCATAATTTTCCAGGCAGTCTGTCTTACTGATGATATGCACTTTTTTTCTTTTAATAGAAGATATGCACATTTAATAACATCAATGTTTCAACGTTCTAGCAATAAATTATAGGTTATGCGTAAAAGACTAACATTTTCATCATAAACCAGAAGAACCTACCCATCAGTAAATCATGATTTCCATCTTAAAGCATAACTCAAGGAAAAGTGAAGAAAGATAGAGTCAGAACAAAATGGTAAGCAATTAATCTACCTTTTCTTCTCTTCTTCTTTCCTTTGTTTTTCAATGGCAGTTTTGTGCTCTATTGACCCAAGACTTGAACTGGAAGATTTATGAGTAGGAGACAATGAGGAACTCCTACTTCGATGTCTTCTGTATCGTTTTGCAGTTGGAGATCGACTTTTACGACGCCTTGGAGTTGTAGAAGGACTTCTGTGGCCTCTTGGTGAAGTAGAACGACTTTTCCGCCTGTATGATGACATAGATAATCTTAAGCAACAAACCTCGGCAACTGACCAGCTATATTGAGTGAATATAAAGCCTGCTCACCATCTAGCACACTAAATACAAAAACGTGTACAGTTACCTCATAAATTTCTAAGAATAACCATTGTGTGCTCCATCTTTTATCACATGAAGAAGCATATGTCACAATCGAGCAATGAAAGAACACTCATCAGCACCCACCACCTGCTCACATCCCTCACTTCCCATGTTATGGGAAGAAATTGAGCATTTTAATTTTGTTATGAATAGCATATATCCTCTCCTGTTCTTTATATTATGCTCTATGTCTGTATTATTGACGAGTTTCCACCTCCGGGTACAAATAGAAAAACCCCCAAAAGAAAGAAACCCAATAACAAATCTTACAAAGTAAGCAACACCGTCACCAGACACTTATGACAAGGTTGTCAAATACTTGAATATTAGCAATATCAATCATCCAGCATAACTGTATGCATCTCATCGAGTGGCTCAAGGAGCTCAACAGAAGAGGAGAATCCAAACAGCAGAATAAAAGAAATCTAACCGTCCATTCTTGTCCACTTGAACATGTACAACAAAGAAGCCGAATGATAAGCAACTACCATGTAGCTATTGAATTCAAATAACATTCCATCAATAACCAGCATTATCAACCATGGTGTTCAACTTTGACCTACATGTTTTGGTCATACAAATACGATAACTCTGTAATCCTGAAAGTGTCATTCATTTCTTCACAAAAAATAGTCAGTTTTCCCCAAATATTCCAATAAAGAAAATCAAATTTTGTAATTTCTTTGTCATCTAAATAAGGCATTATTATAATGGAAAGGGAAAGAAGCCTACTAAAACACGTTGTTTTACACATTTTGTCTCATAGTTAACCCCAATCCAATCACACAACCCTTTCCAAATTCAAGTTCAAGTCTAAATCTAGTTTGTAGATATCAAATATTATAATTGTATAATGTCCTTGGTATGTCCATAGAGCATCCAACCTGAAAGCAAATCTAACATATACTGTATAGTCTACATTATAAAAGAGAACAGCAGCAAAATATCAATATTGATGAATAAAAGGTTAAGAAACATATATATGTATCAACTCAAATAATTTGTAAATCCAAATGGCATCAAAACATGAGTCCCCAATCTTTCTTACTCAATATGAGGTATACTATCATAAGGAAAGCAAACATACAAACGGGGTCACCTGCTATAAGAGTAGGATGAATAAGGAGATCTGCTTCTGTCTCTTCTGCTCCTCCTGCCATACCTGTATCCCACGGGAGATGGCGAACGTCTACGCCTATAGGGAGGCGATCTGGATCGCGACAAGTCTCGAGGCATCTCCTAACACCTGACCCTCAATAAGCTTAAGATATTTTTTAACTCAAGACACAGAACAATTACCAAAAACAAAAAAAAAAGGTTTCCCTGTAATAAATACCAATAAAAATCAATCAGTTGAGAAAAATCAGAATTAGAAAAGAATCAAACAGGTTATCAAGTAATTGGATGATCATCAAAACCTAAAACACATCACACATCACACATCAATAGTTAATTAGTGGATGAAATTTGAAATACATACAAAGCGAAGCAGCAAAAGGATTGCCGTTTCCTGGATGATTCAAATATCAATTCAAACCAATTGAGCAGCATAAAAAAAGAAGAAAAAAACTAAGATTAAGGTTTCACCTGAAAAATCAGGGGAATCTTCAAATAGAGTAATGAAGGAACGAGATATCGTGCAATAGTTTTCGATTTCGCAAGTTATCGTAATGAAAATAGGGAGGAATTGAGATATTCTAACAGTAAATCGCAACTCTGCAAACCCTAACACGATGGAGGAAGACAACGACGATAGAAGAAGGAAGAAGATGGACCAAACTGCATCTTCTATTCTTCTAAAATCCAAACGCGTCGTTCTATCCCCCAAAAAAAAACTAACAAAAAAGTCTAAACGAGTCGTTTCATTGCACTACTGTCTTTCCGTTTATATATATATATATATGGTATATTAAAGGTTGGGAATATATAGTAAGAAGAGTAATATATTATCACAGACACTCATAAGAGTAAATCTTAATTATTGAATTATTTATGAATGGTTAAGATTATATATTACTTAAATATCACATGACCACTTAAAAAAGTCAGGTGACTTTTTTTTTATTTAAAGTTACATAACTTTATGTTTTAATCTTGATTATACATGAATGATCTAATGGTCAAGATTTGTTCTTCTCACTCTCACAATAAACTATTTTTCTCATTAGATATGCCCCATATCAAAGGTAGTAAGATTAATCATCATAGAGTCATCGAGTAATTAAGTTATAAGTAATCCTCACAATTAGATTTTTTAGAATTCAAACTTTTAGCCTTCTCCTAATGTTGTAAGTTGCTTATTATTTTGACCAATCACTTATAGGCGATCTTCTTTTCCTTTTTTACATCATTTTTGTGTCTAATTTACTAGACTAGATTAAAGTCCAACTAGTTTGTTTGAAAACTCAGGTTAAAAACTAATTTTATTACTTCATGTGAGGCACAGATTTGTTAAATTATATGTGTATATATTTTTAAATAATAATATGTTGTTTATTACAATATTTTTTACATAATTTCTTTATAAGATTAATGTAGAAAATAGTTCAATTCATTTTCAAAATTAATTATATCATAAGAAAATCATAAAACTCATAAAAATTAACTTTAGCATTAAATAATTAACATATTTAATGTCTTTTATTTTTTTAAAAAAAATAAAGTAATAACTATTAAAATATTCCTCACTTTAAGTTTTTGATTGCTAGTCTTCAACAATATTAAGCAACTTTACAATATTAGACCACGCACCATGATTCTGTAATATTTTAATATAGGATGATCATATAGAACCATTCAGTTTATAACTAAATACGTTTTCAACTTTTTAATCAACATGTTAAGAAAATACAAAAAGTGAATTATATAATTGTACAAAGAAAATATGTCTAACCTTTAAAATTCATTAATATTGGACCATACACCATGATTCTTTATAAGATTTATGTAGAAAATAGTTCAATTTACTTCCTAAATTAATTATATCATAAGAAATTCATAAAACTCATAAAAATTGACCTTAGCATAAAATAATTAACATATGTAGTGTCTCTTAAGATTTTTTTTTAAACTAAAGTAATAACTATAAAAATATTATTCACTTAAGATTTTTGATTGCTAGTCTCTAACAATACCAAGTAACTTTACAATATTGAACTACGCATAATGATTCTGTAATATTTTAATACAGGAGGGTCAAACAAAAGCATTCAATTTATAACTAAATACATTTCTAAATTTTTAATCAACATGTTAAGAAAATAAAAAGTATAAACAATATAATTGTGTAAAGAAAATATGTCTAACCTTTAAAATTCGCCAATAAGATTATAGAATTATAAAATCCTTACTTTAAGTTTCCATATTTTCTTATCATTATTGACATTGATCTCATAAACAAAATCATACCGGGCAACCATTGCAGCATTAACATGAACAAAAAATCAAATTCAATTAGTCACACCAAATAAAAACAAAGTAAAGAATCCAAAACTCCACTACATAAAGCATTGTCATAATAATAACTTAAAACTAAAAATGTAAAGAACAACAAAGAAAAAGTAAAGAAAAGCACATTTGGAACTACTGTCAAAATGCAGGAGTTCAAAGCAAGTTTAATAAATTTTGAATAAGCTTTGTATATTTGCATAACCTATTTATACTACTTTTGATTGTTATTAAATTTTTACTATTTTTTAAATTTAAAAAATATGAAGTATAATTAGTCTATCTAGCTATCTGATGAAAAAAAATTGAAATTTGATTTCACCCACCCAATGAGATAAGAGACATTATATAACTTAACAAAAATATACTTATCATATTTAATATCTAAAAAATTTAAATATTAACAATTCGTATATTCAAAAGCATATTTAATTAGATCTAAATAAATCTAAGATTTGAAAGTATCATTCATATTATGTTAACCCATTTAAAAATTAAGAAATTGTTTACTTTAGTTGCATGTCATTTAGACCCATTAATTTTGTTGTTTGAAAAATTATGCAATTATGATTTATGATCATTCTTCCGTTGAGCTAGATATGTTTTTGCCGCTAATGGATATTGGCCCACCTGGTTGAACCTTCCGCTCATACTAATCGTGACTTGGGTTCAAATCCAGGGTACGCCCGTTGATAGGCGATTTGTAATCCCACTATAAATCCTCATTGTAATTAGTGGTTTGCCATAGCCTTATACTGGGAACGAGTTTTCCCTTCACCTAAACTTTTCTTCAACCTAAAAAAGATACTATTTGCCTAAAAATTGTACATTAGAAAATAGATTTTTAAAATTGGACTTTATGATGTTCTTAATAGTTTTGGAAAGCTGTTAGTAGGATAAATTTCAAATATATAAAATAAAATTACCCTATTTATATGATGATTTTTTTTTAAATTTAGTTTCACCAACCCAAAGAGATAAAAAACATTATATGACTTATCTAAAAGATATTTATCATATTTAAGATCTAAAAAAATTAAATATTAACAAATTCTTATATTCAAAAGCATATCAAATAAAATCTAAACAAATCTACAATTTGGATGTCTTATCCATATTATATTTTAAAAAAAATTATAGATAATCTATTTAAAAATTAAAAAATAGTTTGCTTTAGTTGTATGTCCTTTAGACCCATTAATTTTTATTTTTAAAAAATTATTTAATTATGATTTTATGGTCGTTGTTCTATTAAGATGGATATTAAGATTGCCTAAAAATTATGCATCACAAAATAATTTTTCAAATGGTAGGATAATAGGATAATCATATTAAGGATCAATTAGTTATTATTTAAATGTTAAGATGAAAATAAGATTCAAAATTATATTTCATTACTTATCGAAGAGATTATCAAAGAGATCTAAACAAGATCAAATTAATTATTTAGTATAACTGAAAATTCAGTATAAAAATATTTTAAATTTTCAGCATCAAAGGAGTAAAAATCAAATGAGTAAAAATTTGAAGGAAAAAAAAACACATATATAAGTGATACGTGAAATTTGTCCAATTTTCACAAATTATATTTTATATAATAATAAAGCATATCTAATAAAATCTAAATAAATATATGATTTAGAGATATTATCCATATTATGTTTTAAAATAATCTGTGGATAATTTATTTAAAAATTAAGAAATTGATTGCTTTAGTTGCATGTCATTTAGACCCATTAATTTTGCTTTTTAGAAAATTATGCAATTATGATTTATGATTGTTCTTTTGTTAAGATGGATAATAAGGCTACCTAAAAATTATGCTTCAGAAAATAGTTTTTCAAATAGTAAGATAATAGGATAATCATATTAAGGATCAATTAGTTATTATTTAAATTTTAAGATAAAAATAAGATTCAAAATTATATTTTATTACTTATCAAAGAGATAAGATAAATTATTACTTAAATAAAACTAAATTAATTATTTAGTATAACTGAAAAATCAATATAAAAATAATTTAAAATTTCAATATCAAATGAGTAAGAATTTGAAAGAAAAAAAACACATATGTGAGTGACACATGATATCTGTCCAAATTTCATAAATTGTATTTTATATACTAATATATAAATAATAATAAGAAAATTTAATTTAGTTTCTTAAATAAAGAATTTTATTAATGAATTTAATTTAGTAATGGATATTAATTAAACATATTTAAATTTAAATATACTAATATTACGTTCGACTCGTTCAGCCTAAACCCATCTATTTTGTTTTGTTTCATCGTTTTCGTACCCTTTTAATCTCTCATTATCTTCTTCTTTTGTCATATTTGATGTATGATTTCTTTTTTATATTTGACATTTACTATTACTATTCTTATTATTATAATTATTATTATTATTATTATTATTATTATTATTATTATCGAACGACCACCATTTACATAATCGATCTTCTACTTAAGTTAATGAGACTTTTCAAGATGTAGCCTTTTAGAAAATTCATGGATAATTCTTTTTTTGGTGTTTGGATCTTACCATTTTATTGATTTTTTTTTTATTGTCCTTTATACTTTAAGCTATTTGGTTATTAGAATTTTATATACATGTGCTCCACGTCTGTAACTTCTGATGATTATTTTCATTGTACCGTGCCACCGTTGACATGTGTAACTTTTTGCAAATTTATATCCAGTTATTAAACTTAATCTTATCTCAAGAAGACACATCATTATGTAGTGTATAAAAATCATGTATGAGTAATATAATTCTTATTAAGTAAAACAAAGGCGAGGAAATAAAAAAACCTAAATAAATATGCAAGATACAATTTATAAAACCCACTATAGATACAGTCTAAATCCAACACTCGACTCAACAACAGAAAAAAAAATCAGAACAAAACAACACTAATTTTCTTGACGCACTCTAATTTTTCCAACCTCAAGTGCTAATCTTGCTCCCATATCACATGCTTGAACAAATGTTATAACGAGACTATAAATCACCTCCAATAAGGTTGTTGATTTTTATTACAAAATAAATGCAGATAGGCAATGGCGGATCCTGGGATAAAATTTTGGGCAGTCATATAATATTTTAATCATATTTAAGGAAATAATATGTAATTTTTTTAAGTACTCATATAGAATTTCTTAAATTTTTTAAAGGTCATATAATATTTTAATCATATTTAGATGAATAATGTCTTATTTTTTTAAGTACTCATATAAAAATTTTAAATTTTTTTGGTGGGACTGTAGCTCTCCCTATCCCCAAGAAAATCCGCCTATGCAGATAGGCCTTTCTTAAGAAGATAAGGTTTTCCACACCCTTTGTTTGTGGAAGTAATTTCCACTCGGGCATCGGTTTTACTCAAGTCATAAGGTTCTTACAATGAGATTCAAATCTCTACACTGTAGGTAAAGTCTGTCAACATAAAATTTAATTTATTAACTGAGGCACACCTTATGGTTATGCTGTCATAGGTTCAAAGACATAATGATTTCCCAATAGAGCTCTGGAGAATTTCACCACCAAGGTGCTCATGCACCAACCCATATTATAAAAGAATAGCAGATGCTGAACACCATACGTATAGCACATCTGGGTCAGGGTCCCTCACCACAGACCCATTATTACAACCAGCCCTTCCAACCTAAGCTGCACTACTACTTTTCTTTCCAACTCCCTGGAATCTATCATCTGTAATCGACGAATGCAAGATGCTATATCGATTTGGTCCTAAACAGTGGGATCCCATGGATGTTGTTCTACTGGTTGAGTTTGTGATTTGGAGGGCAAGGACAAAGGCTATATTAATATACATGCATTGGGGGAGGGGGTATTGTCTTCATATGGCTAATTCAGATTTTGTGTAGATTTGGAGGTTTTTTGTTTTTGTATATTTGAGTTGGAATTGAAATTCTACTAAAACAATGGGCTAGCTACTTCCCATGAGTGAGACAAAAATGTAATCTGGGAAGAACATAGTTTTCACAACTGACATTTCCTCAAATCCAGCAAGGGATTTGGTCAATCCGGCAACCATGAGGAAATATGACCATGTCAAGTTGTCATTCCTTAAAATTTAGAATGCAATGGTTGTGTGCAAGACTGATAACTCAAGTGGCACCAAGTCTGTTTAAAATGAACTTCGAACTCAGGCAAAGAAGTTTGGATAGCATTCAATCTCAGGATCAAACAGTCTCCAAACATACTTGATGCCACTTGAACTTTTTTTCCTACACTTCAACCTACTTTCCCATTTCCCACCAAGGTCATAGACATCCTTTTAAAAAAAACAGCAATGGTTGCTATCCTATATTATTGTATAAATTGTTTTCCTTTTTATTTACATTTAATTTTATATATATATATATATAAACCATAGAATTTTTATAAAAATTTACAAAGTTAATATGTGTAGACATGTTGTAATTAAAAATATCAACACAATCTTACTGCAATCAAAGATAAAATTGTATTTTTTTGGGGACAGAATAATACTAAAATTCAAAATAGGGGAGTTTTTTTGGACACAATCTTACTACAATCAAAGAATGGAGGTGAATGTTCTTGTACCAATCAGGGGGTGCATGGATTTCACCAGACTTGAAGAAAGTTGGCTGAAAGAGAAGAACTTAAATCTTCAATGTCAGAAGTATATATAAATATTAATCTTCAAGCTAGACACATCTTCTTGAGATGAAACTGCGAGCTAAATTAGACTGTGGCAACCTATGAGTCTATAACTTGGTGAAGACTGAGTAGCTCTGTGTCACTAACGATTCTGCATCTTTGGTAGATGGGTTTGTGGACCCGTGGTACAAGTTATTGTGGTGCCAGTGACAATTGGATTCAGAACAAAATTGAAATGTAGGGATAGGTGAAAATAATCAAAATGATGTGTTAAATATAATGTTAGAAATATAAAAACCATTTTTGATCCTCTACCTAATAGCTTAAGTTTTTGGGGGAGTTGGTCCTCAACATATTATAAAAACCTCTATAACAAAGTGCTAATAGGTCTGTGTTTTGTGATGACTCTTATGTGAGGGCATGTTAGAAATATAAAAACTATTGTTGAAGCTCCACCTAACGCTTTTGGGAGAGTTGGTCTTAAAGACTTGACCACGTGGTATTGTTCAACTATGTATGCACACTAATGGAATTGTTAACATGTAGAGGTAATATTTCGTTGACATTAATGGAACTGGAATCAGGGACACGTCAGAATGTCAGATACATCCAATTGCAAAAATTGTGAACAATAACAGATTCATCTGCATGCTTTAGAACAGAATTTAAATCTGTAGTAAAAGTCAAGGAAAAAGAGAACAGTTTAATCTGCAGGAAAACCCACTAGTGGAAAAGAAAAGAGGTGAGGAGACTGGAGATGTTTGTCTCCTCAATTAGTTCAGTAATCAGGACCACAAAAGCAATAATAACTCATAAGAAACATGGGCTAAATACATTACTGAATGTTCAAGATTAAACTGCTTAACCTAAGCCTTGTATCAGATCAACCCAAAATATTCATGGATGTCCATGTATCATGAACACTACATCTGTTTTTCTTTCACTAGTTGATTAATGTTCAGTATCTCAATTTTGGTACAATTCTGATAAAATTTCCCACTTTTTCTGAAGCAGCAACGTAAGAACTGAAACTAACAAGAAAAGCTAACGGAGAAGTATTTTATTGTGGGCTTAACTTCAGTACGTTTCAAAATAGAGGGCTTTTAAGAAGGATGAACCTTGCCAGAAGAGATTCCTTTCCAAGCTGATTTCATGGAAGCAGTAGCTGAATTCACTGCAGCCTCAATATACCTCTTGGAAGCAATGGAAGCAGCCTTTTCCATTAACTTTCCCATTTTTCTGGCACTCTCAGCAGTGTCAACTAAGCTGTCCATTTCGGCTTTTGACATCCTCTCAAGCTCTTCTTCAAAGCGTCTAAACTCATCCATGGCACTTTCCATAACCGAGTCAAGGTAGTCCTCAGCTTGTTGCATGACAACCTCTGCTTCTTCCACCTCTTTCTCTTGCTCAAGTTCCGCGGCTGCCCATGCCTTGTATGATTCAATCTCAAACAGCTTCATAAGATCTTCAATTGTGGAAGGATCAAAGTTCTTGTCTTGTAAAGCCTGGTCTGAGAGGAAGGTAAATTGGGAGATGAGGGCTTCCATTTTTCCAAGTGACTGTGAATTGAACAAGCAGATCTAGCTGGGTTTGGTGCTAGAAAAAGTGGGTGGGGAATGATATAAGGGATGTGTATTTGGCCTTTATAAAAGTTAAGAATTTCTGGGGTTGGAATTTTTCACTGGGCCACGTGGTTCCAAACCATATTGGACCAAGTCTTCTGAGTATAAATTCTTATGGGACAGTAAAACTAGTAAGATAGAATCCAATTACTGTTTCTCGTAACTGTTTTTGGTTGGGTCACTTGGTCACTTGGGTGTTTGAAGAGGGGGGAATAAAAGATTAAGGAAATGGCATGGAAATCCAATTACTTCTGCAAATGCAGCACAAGGAATTGTTTGTTTTTGTTAACTTTCTTGGGTTTATAGGTTCATCAAGCTTGTGTATAAAATCATCCTCATTTTATATTTGATTTATGAAACGTTACTTATATGAACTAGACCTCATTTTGCTGTGAAAAGGGCTTGGAATGGAACCGTTGAAGTTCCTTTTTCTTCTCATTTAAGAGAAAGTTAAGGAATAACCTTTCTTTCTGTATGGTGCACGATGGATGAGGTTTGGAGGATTGCTTTTTCTTATCCAGCTCATAGCTGGGGAATCTTAATCAGAGTGGGAGAGTGGGGCCATTGCTTTGAAATTTTGATATTCTCATTTCTAAAAGCATGATGGATTTGTGGACTTTCTGAACCTTAGGTAAAAGAATGCCTTTTCATGCTGCTAAAAAAATCGTATAGGTTTGGAAACTACGCTGGATTAGGACAGCTCCTGAGCAACAAATGGCATTGATAGGTTGGGAAACACAAGTGGGTAACCGTTGAAGTGTCCGATCTGGCATATGAACTTACCAAGAACTAAAGAAAACGTTACTTACTGTACTTACATGTCAATTTTTTTTCAAAAAGGCACGTTAATTACATATGTCAGTTTGGCAAAATTTTAGTTGTAGAATTATCATATCAAAATCCCTTTTCCCCCTCTTAATTAATATTATTGCAATTAATTTTGAAGCAAAAGAGTGAAACCAAGAAATGATAAAATCTCAAAAAAAACAAAAAAAAACTAGAGATTTTATCCGTATCTCTCAAAGAAGAACCAGATTAAGAGTGGTTTGAATAGACAATTTTTTTAAAAATATAAAATACCTTTTTTTAGAAATAAAAAATACTTTCATAAATTTTAAAATATGCTTAGATGAAATTTTTGAAAAAAATAAAAGTTTGAAAAAAATTTCAATTACTACATTTTTTAAAAACTAATGATTTTCAATCATTTGTCTTTATTAAAAAGTACATCTCATGAGATTATATATATATATATATATATATATATATATATATGTAGTGAGAGCACTCTTTTATTATGAGAGATGAGAGAAGTAAATCTTGACTATTAAATTATTTGTATATGGTTAAAATTAAAAATTACTTAAAAGTCATATGATCACTTAAAAAAGTCACATAACTTTATGTTTTAATCTTGACTATACATGAATGATCCAATAGTCAAGATTTACTCCTTTCACTCTTACAATAAATTACTCCTCTCACTAGGTATGTCATATATATATATATATATATATATATATATATATATATAGTTGCTAACAACTTGTGTTGTTTTGAATCAAAAAAGTTTAGTCACCTTAAATATTTTGTCTCGGATACGATCTTTGAGATGATACTATAAGAAAAAAAACGCAATTGAGAAGAATCTTTATTTCACACACTTTTTAAGTAAGGAGATATCTTAATTTACAACAATATATATATATATATATATATATATATATATATATTTACACACTTCTTTGGATTCTACTTTTTTGAAGTGCATGCTGCATTTGATTAAATAAAGTGTAAAATAAATTATCTTTATGAAAAAAATTAGCCTTTTAAAATTGTATATATTACTAATAACTTAATAGCAATTTATAAATTTACTAAAAAAGTTTTAAATTTATTAATAATTGTCTATTAGCATTTTATTCTATCGTACACCGATACACCTTAGAAGAGTCGAATCTTTTTTTATGAGGGCAAATAATCAACCACCTAAAAAGAAAAAGTACTAACACTTATTGAGGAAGAAAATTGGCTTCATATTATTTAAGGTTATCGAAACATAAGATCCCTAGAAGCATCTTGAAAGAGAAGCATTAGAATATGATACTGAAGGATTGTGACAATAATCATAACATGCAGGTTGATCTTTACGTTTGTAATAACTGTCAGCTTCATCATCTTTCCTGCAGAGGCCAGAAATCTACATGCTCTACAGCAGTAGCCATTGAATTCAGGTGGTCTGCGAGGTTCATTTGGGCCAAAAAATCCATCTGCAATCAACTTTGGGATGTTGCCAAAGGGATTGGTTCCCCCATCTGGGCCTTCTTCTGGCCCATCTCTCCACTCTCGTTGCAACTTTAAAGCAACTAATTTTCTCCGTATAATAATTAATCTTGAGTCCGAGAGGAGAGACTATGGTTAATTTATGACTAGATATACAACCGCCGTTGCGCGGGCAAAAGAACCAAATTCTTTTGGTTAGATAATGGAATACAAACACAAATTTTGGATTGTATGATATAAAATTGCAATCTTTGGAGTAGTAGAGAAGAGACTGGAAATACTTACTACATTATTTCACTATGGAAAAATTCTCAATGTTGGATAGAAAAATCTCTGACTACGTGCACAAATGAAATTATACAACAAATGGATTGAATTCAAATGTAATTTAGGACAAACAGATATAATTTACTCTATTTGAACTATGAATAAATTAAAGTCACATAGATTTCACAGGACACTCATGCATTTAGTAATTAGTAGTATGTCATAAGATATAAATATATTCAAAAGAAAAAATTGTGAGATTTTATTTATTTTTAATGTTTAAAAGCTTTTAAAATTCTTACCATATCGTTATCTTTGTGCATGTATGTAATCTTAAACAGTTAAAAGTTAAATAATAATAATAAACAGAAACAGAAACAGAGAAAGAATTTCAATAATTGGAAATAATAATTGGAGATGGATGAAAAACAGAAATTACAGGACGTAGATACAGATCGGTAGTGTTACGTTGTTGGTCAAGTGATATACGAAGAACTTCCTCGGAGTGCTCAAAATTACAGCCAAAAGAGAAGAGAGAGAAACATTACGTTGTGCATATATATATATATATATAGAGAGAGAGAGAGAGAGAGAGAGTGAAAGAGAAGGAGGTTTGGGGAACAGAGGTATGTTGTTGCTACTCTTCTCCCTCTGCTTCTTCTCAAGCACTCTTCTACCAACGTCTCGGGCTATCTGGCTCACCTTACCCGCCTCCGGTACCAAGTGCGTTTCCGAAGAAATCCACAACAACGTCGTCGTTTTGGCTGATTACGTTGTCGTCGTTGATGATCCCTACCACAACCCCACCATCTCCGTCAAGGTACCATTTTTCGCTTTCATACCATAACCCATTTGCGATTTCTTTACTGGGTTTCTCTTCCATTGTGGATCAATTAGGGTGACAACGTTTTTGCCTGATTTTCTTTCCCTTGTTTTGATTTTGTTTGGTTTCTGAGACAATCGAGAAGAACATATTCTAACTGAAAATCAAAACAGAAAACAAACCAAACAAGCACTTGGTGTTAAAACGAAAAGAAGAGAGGATTTGGTGAGATGTTTTCCATGAAAGGACTAATTGACAATTCTGGAGAGGAACTGCTTGCAAAATTGATTAGTACTTAGTAGGTAGCTCGCATTGTGGACCTATCCCTTTGTACGTTAAATTAGATGTTTGCTTCTGAAATGTATGATCCTAATATCTTATTTTTTATGAACTACATTTTTGTGCTATTTTTTTTTACCTGAATGCATGCTTATCTTGCCCATGGTGATATAATATTTTAAACCTTGATGGCTGCCACCTCTTTGTGTTGTTTTGCATAGATTTTTCAGTTAATGTAATTTGCTTTGCTAAAAAATTCTGTAACTTCGGTGTGAGATGCTTATTTCTAGACCGAGGGTGTCCTAGTCTTATTTTTAGTATATGTTAATCTTATCCAAAAATGCCCCTTTTTTCTCACATACTGTCGTCATTTAGCCCATTTGGAAATTTGTTTCTGTAGATGTTTTGATGGTAGAATATAATTATGTGGATTTAGTTTAGATGGTGGAACTGTCTTACAGTATGGTTCGGACTTTAGAGGTCAGAGAGTAGTATCCTTACTGTGCTGAGGTGTTGTTAAGATCAAAGATGGCAGAGCAAGAGATATCAGTACCTTGGCTACCTACCTGGGCTATGGATCACTTACATGATTACGTCAAATAAAAGGGTTTCTAGTCTGTAAAGAAATGTAGGTTGAATAATTGTGAAATGCATGCACTTCTTCGAGACATTATCATTAAACAATATATAATAATAATAATATTAATAATAAGTATTTAATTTTGATCCATGTCAATGTAAAAGTTTTTTAAAATATCACCCAATCATACATTGCCACATCATTAAAAGAGTTTGGCTCTGACAATAATTACTTAAAAAGTCGAACTCTTTCATTGACTTGTTCACACATGATGGAGTGATAGTGTAAAACTTTAAATTACCGTGGATCAAAATTAAACTTTAATAATAATAATAGTTTAATGTCTGTCAAGACCTATTTTTGTATCATCAAGATATAACTTTCATTGGGGCTTGAATGACAACCTTGAGACATCCGGTTGTTAAAAGGGTCTATTTCTTGTAAGTTGCTCTCTTAATTTTTATAGTAATCTGTTTTCTTTAGGTGACATCACCATATGGAAACAATCTTCACCATAGGGAGAACACAACAAGTGGTAATTTCGCATTTACAACTCAAGAGACTGGGAACTACCTGGCATGCTTCTGGGTGGGTGGTCATAATCAAGGAGGTGGAGACGTTACTGTGAAGCTTGATTGGAGAATTGGAATTGCAGCTAAGGATTGGGATTCAGTTGCAAGAAAAGAGAAGATTGAGGTAAACATCTCAGTGATATCTATAATTTTTTATATACCCATGAATTTCATGTAGAACTTCTGAGTTTTAGCTCTCAAGGGCTGACATTTACTCAAAGGCCTATCAAAGAATGAGTCTAAGTGCTGTTTTTATAACGATTTAAGAACTTCAAGGTTTGTAACTTCCTTGAATTATTTTTGCACTATGAGTGAGCACGAAACTAACTTTTAGTAATTGCAAGCAAATTGAAGTCTAGCTCTCTTCTTCTCTTTGCTTTTTAATGCTCCTTTTTTGACATCAGTCTATATTGATTGATGCCTAGGGAGTAGAGCTTGAGTTGAGAAAGCTAGAAGGAGCAGTGGAGGCCATCCATGAGAATTTGATCTATCTGAAGGGCAGGTAATTTTCATCATGTCAACACCCTCTTCCCTAAAATAAAATTTCTTGCAAATGATTTTAACTTCTCTGATTTTTTATTTTTTTTTGTCTTTACTCAGGGAAGCAGAGATGAGGACCGTGAGTGAAAAAACAAATGCCAGGGTGGCAGGGTTTAGTATTATGTCCTTGGGTATCTGCATTACAGTTTCAGCTTTGCAGTTATGGCATTTGAAGCGATACTTCCAGAAGAAGAAGCTTATTTAGATTGTGCTATTGTTAATTTAACTTTAAAGAACGTATTTAATAACTTAGCATTTTTATGAGCTCTACTTCTTACAAATAGGAGGAAATTTTTTATACAACTTGTAGAGTTTCCACATTTGATAGTAATAGTATCATCAATTGATTTTCGGGGCAATTTTACTAATATATATATAGGGTAGGGATTTATTTACTCCGAGAGTAAGTCTTAGTATACTTATTTCATCAAATAACTTTATATAAATTTCGAATTTCATCAATCTAATTATTGAATTGAAGGTTTTCATGAATTAGATTAAACTCATAAAGTTTCATAGAATTTAAAAATTAATTGATATTTCATTTAATTATTTTATGTTAATGTATACTGTGCTTTTAAAATTATAAGTAAATATTGACTATAAAACTATATATCTATAAATGTTGATTTATAAATTTGGTATGTATTATTTTTGTAGTAATATTACATGATTTAAAGGCTGAATTGGGACAATTAGAATTATAAGAAAAGTTATTCAATATATATATATATATATATATATGAGAGATTAATTATATGAGAGATTAATTATATTGATATTTAAAATAATAATTTCAGAATTACTCAACCCAAAGTCCAAAGAGGACTGAAAAAACAACTTTGGTAAATCATTAATCAGATTCACCATACATACACAATACTATATGTGTTATTTTTATTTTTTTTTAGAGATGTCTTAATGGGCATAATGGTATGTTTGGATGAGAAATAAAGAAGATAAAGAAAGGAAAAAGTGATTTGTATACTTATTTGGAAGATTTTTAATAATATTTTGATCCATTGTTAGTGTAAAGTTTCTTTACATTGTCACTTAATCATGTATTGTCAACTCATTAAAAGAGTCTGACTATTTTAATAACTATCTCAAAAGTCTAACATTTTTAATGAAATAGTGTAAAAAAATTTTACACTGACAATAGATTAAAATTAAATCTTTTTTTTATTTATCTTGTTGCTTGCCATTCAAATTACACACGTATGCAATTCATATGGCAAAATCAACAGTATGCTTTTAATAAAATTTAAAATCAATTGATTTTAAAAAATGATATGATTAGGGTAAAAAAACTTCAATTCACATTGATGCATATTCTGCTTTTTAACGAAGGGTGGCTTGGTTTTGGTTTGGATATATGAAAAAAATCCTCAATGTCTTTTGGGGCAGGAAATATTGAAGGGTTACATGTTTAGATTGATTTTTGAAAAGCCTTAAACCATGATTTGAGTAAAAGCTTGTCTCTTATATTTTTTCCCAAACCATGATTTAGGTCTCTTTAAAAACCAACCCAAACATGGTATTAGTCAAATTTAAAAAACAGAGATTTTAATTCCAATAACAATTTTAGCATATTTGTAAATTTTCTGTAATTTTAAATATTAAACATTAATTAAAATTATTGTAATGACAATTTTATAAAAGTATAATAGATATCATATGTACTTATTGAGCTCAAACCAAGTATGTAATCGAATCTCATAGGATAATCCAATTTAATATTACTAAAACTTAAACTCGAGTCAAACTGAAATTTGGATACGATAACATCCCCTTATCATGATGGCTTTGCTTACTAATTGACTTCTCCACAATTAGTATCTTATATCAACTGTAATTTTGACAATCATGGGAGAGGTGGTAAACCATTAATTCTCCAAATTTGCGAGAAAAAGAGTCAATTTTCAAATGAAGTTCAAAACAAGATCATAAACCCGAAATAAGAAGTTAACAAATTAATTAGCTCTCAAAAAAAAATTGAGAGTTCTAATCAATTCAGCAGTCCAGCTGAAATTGGAAATCAACATGAAATGTCTTATATTAAGAATGAGTCAAGAAATAATAGCCTCTTCAAAGCTTTATTCTATTCGAACTATCTTGTGGTTCATGTATCTGAACCGGCAAATCTCATCAAAAAAATCATCAGCGCTGCTATGGCAACTCTTCATCTGAAGAATCTTTATAACCATGGTCCTTAGGCTTTTCCCATACTTCAACAAGGATTCAAGAGTACTCATTTTCTGTTCAGCATTTAGAGGTGATCTAACTGTGATCACAACCTCCTCCAAACAAGGAATCACAAATCCTGAATCCACCTGTAAAATGAATGAGTATCTTCGTTAGATAAGATGTTAGAGAACACCCTCAATCAGAAGTATGATATCAAAGTTATTGTGAATTTACATGTTTCAGACTGTTCCTCTGGCATAGTGCTGCAAACATGGCTCCATGAATATCAAACTTGCGCAGCTTGGTATGATTGTTGAAAAAATCAACAAAATCAATCTCTGGAAAGGGTTGAAGAGCCTCGTAGTCCCCAGAGAATTCAACCTTCATATAGAGATGCTTCACCTCACTTGCCAATTTCAGCATTTTGCATATCGCATCCCAGCACCACTGGACCCCCCTCATAGACAGGAACTCCAGAGCTGTAAGATTTCCAAAATCAATCATGTATACTCTCCCTGGAAGCAATTAACACGAAAGGAAAGAAAATTAAGCTGACAACGCCCAAAAGACAATTACTTTGTAGATTACTTGGAAACAAGAAAAAATACGGACAGTAAGAAATGTGTAAGTACAAGAATACTTTAAACAGTCAATTACCTGCACTATTGGATATTGAAAGATTCCTTAAATGCTTGGTTTCAGGGACCCTAATCCAACTACAGCCTTGTACCTCAAGGGATTCAATTTTTGGGGTGGTTAGAGAAAGTGAACAGTTCCCTAGACCATAAAAATCCAGCTTACACTGCTCTAAATACGGCAAGTCAATTGAGATGGATCTAACCCCTTCACATCCAAGTAGTAACAACCTGGTCAGATATGGACATGACTGAAGCACTACAGTCAATACAGGATCCTCCAATCTTGCACCAATTATTTCAAGGGTCCTAAGATTTTGGAAGACATCCCATTTTGGGGAATGTACCATTAAGACACCCCACAGTTTTAGAGATTCCAAATACCTTGCTGCACCAATGCAATCCAACTTTGATGGGCTTTCATGGGAGGCCTGATTATCAGCAAGGTTGTCCATTCGAAGCTCAAGCTGAGAAAGGGATAGACCTACAAATGATAGCCATGAAGCAAGGCCAGCAGGCGAGAAAGGGCTATATACAACTAGCTCTTCTAATCGCACAACTGTTGATACCATTCTCTTCACAATGTTGTCAGGACTTTCACCGCCAGAAGGGTTGTCAAATGAGTTACGAGGAAAATAGAGACTTCTGATATAAGGCATCGAGTCTTTCCATCGCTTAGAAACACAATTGCAAGCTGCCACATCACGAGCATTATTGATATGGGACAAGATGTATTGAAGGATGACATCAGGGAGAGACTCCATTGCTGAGGACAAGAATCCAATAGATAATTGTCAGTATGTAGACAGATTCAAGAACATTTTTCCAAATTACGCAATATGAATAAAAAAAAATACAATTGGAAATGATGAAGACTCGCATCAGTCAAAATTGGTGCTATCAAGCAGAAGTATGTATGGGACAAGATGTATTGAAGGATGACATCAGGGAGAGACTCCATTGCTGAGGACAAGAATCCAATAGATAATTGTCAGTATGTAGACAGATTCAAGAACATCTTTCCAAATTATGCAATATGAATTAAAAAAAAAATACAATTGGAAGTGATGAAGACTCGCATCAGTCAAAATTGATGCTATCAAGCAGAAGTGTTAGAAGAATCTATAAACCTCAAGTCATCTTAATCTCACAATATAATTGTACCATTTCCTTCCCTAGAACTGTCTTTACTATCACAATTTAGTTCCTATTTCTTTGAAGTACCCTGTGAAAACTCTATAGAAGGAAGTACCGATAAAAAGGTGGAGAAACAAAAAAGATTCAAAAGCTCTCTGTAGTAAATTGGGATATACAAGGAGAATACCCAGATGGGAAAGGTGGAGAATTTTGCATGGAATACATATATTTCTAGCATAATTAGAGAAACCCAGATAAGATTTCAGCATTTTACATAATCCCAGACAGAAATGAAACCAAATCTTGGAACATTGGAGCCTATTTGCAACTCTGTTGGAGAAATTCATGCAAATGCACATTTCAAAAGGATAGTAACCAATCATGATTCAAACCCAGAAACACAAAAGTGAAGATTTTTGTTTTTATCCAGCTAGGTAGAAGCAAAAAGGGGAAGGGGGGGCACAGAAACAGCTTACACATAATAGAGAAGAAAAAGCCTTGGCGATTAACCCAGAATGCAGATCTGGAGTTTGGTCTTCGTTGCCCTTTTGCCTATGCCGAAGCCTCTCCCTCTCTCTCTCTCTAGGATTCGTCAAGGTTGTGAGAGAAGATGAAATGGAGCAGAGAGAGGGAAGAAGAAGGCCTTGAGGAGCATTGAAAGGGTTTTTGGTTTTTGGGTTGTAATTCGAAATTTTGTGGTAAATTTGTGTAGTTTTGTTTGCCTTTAAAGTTAAAAAGAGGGCATTTATTTAAATAAATAAAATGGAGAAACTGGGGTGGACTGAAAATTAAATTAGCCCGCTTTTCTTTTAGGTATTTCAAATTTGATGACCGTTCAAACAGATCCCTCTCTCACTCTCACTCTCACTCCATCTCCCTCTCCCACCAAAGACAATTTCCCACAGCCACAGCTCACACTGACCAATTTTCTGGATACCCACGTGATTTGTCTTTTCATTATATCTTGTGTCCTTCTGTTTCTGTGTGAATAATATAATTTTTTATAACATAGATTTTTCGTAAAATTTCTCTTTATATTGAAAGTTTGTATTATGCAGTGCTTATAAAATTTTGCATTAGTTTGTTGGAATTTTTTGGCGTGACTCTGGCATACATACAATGTATTAAAGCATTTTTTTATCTACTATTGTTGAAAAAATATTTTATAAGATGAATTTTTTATACAACCACCATTGTATTGTGTGTTTGAATAGAATTTTTTTTATTTAAAAAAAGTACTTATACAAGTTTTTTATTATATTTAGATACAATTAAAAAAAATTTAAAAAGATAAAAAAAGTTTAATTATTACTTTTTTAGAAGTTAATTATTCTCAGATTTTGAAAAAAAGAGAAGGCAAAGTTGTTTGTAATATAATTTTTTAACAAAAATATCATTTATTTTTATTAAAAACTACATCTCATATCCTTTGTTTTTTCCTTGAAAACATTGTCTCTCTCATTTTAGATATACTACATTTTTAATAATTTTGATATTAATTTTTTATATCCAAATAAATTTAAAAGTTCTTCTGTTATTTTAATATACTTCTCAGTCATTACATTCTGATGAAAAAAAAAAATTTCTGGCCAATGTCCATTTGCCTAAGAATCTTATACAAACTGGCCTTAAAGATTTGTTTTTTATTGGAATATTTTCAAATTAATGTTTTGGGAGCTGACATCACACGGGGGACTGCATTTCAAAACGCTCTTTCTTTTCCCTTTAAATAATGGCATCCATATATTTATTCTTCAAAGAGTAAATCAGCATGAGTGCACATTGTGCAAAACAACGAAAAACCAAGAAATATGGGCATGCTACCCATCTTTTTTTTTTCAGGGTATCGATACCCAAAGTAAGTTATCTAACATTCATTAGTTGTTATTTATATTTAATAGACTTTCTAGCATTTATTGTGAAAATAATAGTCAATAAATAATTGACAACTTACCTTAAGTACCAAACTCATCAGGGTATCATAACAACTCTCAGAAATCATGGGTAATTAGAATCAATTTCAAGACACGTAAAAGAAGAAGAAGAAAAAAATACAAATACATTAGAAGAATGTTAATCTACCACATAAGTCTGTGGGGGCAGTAGGGTGTACCCCACCCAACTTTGGTGCTCATTAAAGGCTTGGGAAGCCTCATGGGTAGCGGAAGGCCCAGTCTAAGCAGATGAAGATACATCATCCCTCTGAGTAGGAGCCCAGAAAGGAAAAAAAATTGGGCCAAGGAAAGGAGGCAGCGAGCCAGTGACTTGAATGCCCCTCGAGGGTTTCACCATTCGTTCCTAGTACATGATATCTTACCTAGTGCAAAATCTATTTCAATGATAACAATATCAAGGACGTTGCAATATTAATTTCAACGTTATCATCTGCTGTTGCCTACCTACAAAGACATTCTTGTCGTTTTCATAGGCAACAAGTTAGAAAGTCGTTAAAATATTAATATTACATGTTCAAGCTCTCTGTCTCTTAGCAAAGCTGATAATATCAATATATCAAGATTTGATAACCACTTCTTTTCAACCAGAGCATTCCACATACGACAAATGTCAAGGAAGAAAAATAGAAAAACCCATTACACAGCGTAAGATTATATCCATGCTATTTCAGTTTATCTCTCAGTTTTTTGTACAGAAAGAACAGTCCCAAAATGCTTCTAATCAGCTTGAATAGTCGCAGAGGGCTAGTATAAGTTCCAACATGTGTTTCAGTAAGCTTTGACTGTAGTTTGAATCCCTTGAAAGGAAGAAGGAAGAAAACTCGATGGCAAGGTGAGCACAAGTATTGCAATGCTGAAAATGCATCATACAGGAACCCGGTAAGATGGATCGACCATTTTCAAGACGAACAAGTTTCCTTTGTCACCTCTTGATACCCTGTTAAATATTATAATGACTAAGTATGACAACGAGTATTTGATATATCTATATATATATATATATATACCAGATGATAGTAAAGGAATTTACAGTGCAAACAAGGTACAAAAGGTCCAATGCCTGTCTAGGACAAATTATGTTCTCAACAGAAGTACTCAACTCTGTACTTCTAAAGGTTTACGACTTTCTGTCTCGGTCCATAAACATCTTTCTCCAAAAAGAATAAAAGTGAATGTGACTAAAATGATGGAGTTCTTTTATCTCCACATATAATCTGGTAACTCACCGCAGTTCTTCATCCAAATATGTTATTTCCAGTTCACCACGGGCTCTTCCAGGTGCCTTAATAGGTATCTGCACATGTACAGCATGATGACACAGATCATGCTCACGAGCTATTACTCAACAGAAGTGCAGAAACATGCATGCACATTGCTTATTAGGGTAGTTAATCAGTTAATCCATACAAAATTGCATACGTAGGATATTTTTATTTATCACTTAACGAGGTAATGCAATATGTGCATGGACTTTGTTGGAGCTTGTTAGATAATTAGCATTTGCAAAGAACCTCAACAGAATTTCATTTTTCACTCCTAAAAGTTCTCAAACCAACATTACCTAGAACATTACAAAATAGAATTTTAATGATAACTATTGAGAGTTGAGACTCAGAATACTTACGAAGCCTGCAATTTTGAAAGTATCAAATTTTACAGCCACTTTCCTTGCATTTAGAGGTGTTAAATCCGCTGTCACCTACATAATATTTGATTTCATTTACATATGCAAATGTCAGAGTGAGAATGCATAAATGTTGTAAAACTTGTTTCAATTTCACCAAAAGTGTCACCTGGTTGAAGAATGGCCAAGACTCCATATTTTGGGCCCTGAGAGTATCGACATTGATTGCTTGATAATTTGTAACTGATCTCAAAAACTTTGGCCTCTGTCGTTACATTATTGAAAAAGTTAGTACAATATATGCAGGCAAATATGGTTGATGGCAAGGGGGAGAAACAAAAAAAAGACAAGCAAAAAGAGAAACCTCTAACTTTGTTATCTATAAGACGAGCATATTACCAGTAAAACTGTCAAAACGGGCTGCGCATGGGATAGCCCATTAAACCCAACTGGCTCACAAAAACAAAAAAATTAAATAATTCAATATATTATATATTTATTTGTATTTTTTATTTGTATTTATGATTTTAAATTTGTATTTTGTAATTTATTTTATGTAATACATGTATAAAACTATAAACTATTATAATTAGTAAGGTTTAATTCATTTTAATCATTATTTATTTTTATGGTTTTTTTGAATTTTTTTTAAAATCTATTAGAGTGTCATCTTCTAACCTAGCAAAACGAAAGGGGACAATAATAGCTATTTTGGAGTTTAGAGAAAGCTTCTTAAAATCTGAGTTATGGACTGCACAAGAAATAGATACTGTGGAGTTCCTTCAATGAAGAGTATAAATACAACAGACTTATAGAAGCTAGTAGTGATACTGATGCTAAATGGCAAGTTAAATGACTGAAATCATGTAGATATTGGCTTTATGTTTTCCTTTTCTACAAATATAGAGAAGCAAATATTTGCGTGCAAGACTCTGGAAATCGCATAATTGATCCACTGCTGTAAACTCCAGGCAGCACTACAGGACGATTGTATGGTCTAAACCAAAGTGAGAGCTCCAGGTAGCATTGGGAGTGAAACAATAACGGAGCTTCTGGAAAGTTGTACCTTGGAGCTTAAGCATGTATCACTACCTTCTCTAATGGTTAATATAAGAAGTTTGTATCATATTTAAAGAAGCGTAAACACAAAGACAGATATACCCTAATATAATCTTACTAAACAAACTATTTAGTAGACAATACCATCTATAGGCCATAGGGGAATCCTAAACCAAAAGCAGGAAATTTTTTTTCCAGGTGGTTGTATTGTTATTACTACAATCTAACCTATGGACCTCTTCAATTAATATATGCATTTATGATCTACAGTTATGTACCATCCAAGTAAAATCGTAAGGGTTCTATTTTTTAACTTTGCTTCTTGCATATAAATGTACAGTAGCTGCTCACATTTTTCTTTGATAAAAAGCTGCTCACTTCCGTTATATTAACTCAAATATAAAATCATACCAAAAGAAGGAGGACTGCTATGTAAACACAAATAGAAGGAAACCACCTGCGATGGTTAAAAAAATTAGATGCATCGTAATACCTAACATATCTTGGATAATTTATCACCTGTGATAATATAGATAACCGTGAAATATGGCGAGGGACAAAAAATATTTGTTTACCTGGGTTTGCAAGATTGACTGCGAGGTAGTATATATAAGCTCCCATTTTCCATCCAGTAGATTAGATTTTAGGGGCTCCTTTATTGGATTAACTGCTTCAAGTTTGCGTGCAATCTATTTAGAAATAAATTCCAAGAATCAAAAATAAAGATGCATGTGAACTTGAAAATTTCGCCACAATTCTATTGAGAGAAAATTATAGATATAAACATGCATCAAGTGTTAATGCTAAAGCAAAGAATAATATATAATTAAAAACAATATTTACAAATAAGTCTACTGTAAGCCCTCGCTGAGGCATGGGCATGCCCTGGCTTTGGAATGGGGCATTCTCATCTCCCTAAACTTTTATTTACTAAAAAAAAGAAACAATATTTATAATTTAATTAAATATTAATATATTATGCATCAATCCACAAGGCATTGAATTTCATATAAACATATATCAAGACATAGCAGCAACTTGGTGATCCCTTCTTTCTAGGAATTTGTCATTTGACTCAGTAATTTACATCACAAGAGAAGTTTTAAAATTACTACTATATTTTCTTCCTGAGAAGGAAATAAAATTCCTTGAGGTCTATCTTTCATATTGCCCAATTGGCAACATATGAGATAAAACCTCGAATTGTCTCATTGGATTTTGTCTTCTTTTTTAAAATTGACTTAAATGACTATAATTAACACCCTAAAAAAATCAAATGAATAACAATGCAAGCTTATGAAAAGGGCAATTATAAAACTCTTAAACAAGATTTTTACTTGTTCAGTTGTTGCACTCGGAAAATGACTTCCCCGGTTAATTACTTATCTCTCTACATTTGGGATCCGATTTCCTTTATCTGAATTCCAACTATTGAAATGGACTGATAGTTCCATTCATGTGGACAGATTAACATGGACAGATTACTTAACTACTCATGGACAAGTGGGCTAAGAAAACTTGAATTGATGCAACCTGATGCATAACATATTGCCAATCATCAACTCCAAAACTCAGGTTAATAAGAAAGAATCAGCTTAAACCTTTTGTAATTATGGCCGTCTTTACTCCCCCCCCCCCCTTTTTTTTTTCTCATGTAATAATTTGTGGGTATCTCTCCCTATGAAAAAAATACAATTATATTCTATAGAAACAATGAAAACCAACTTATAAACAGATAGTTATAAGAAAGAAAGAAAAAAAGTTCCAGCAGATACTGAAATTAAAATCTCCTCTGAAAATAATAAAATATTAAAATTTAAAAAAGAGAGACAGACATGGTCAGTAGTCAGTAATAAGAACTAGAAAACCCCACTTCTATAGCTTCAGTGACTCCCCTATATGCAAAGAAACACCTACCAATTTACCAAAACAGAGCATATCACCTAAATTAAGAACCCAAAAGAGAAAAATGTGAAGCCAACCAACCTGATCAACTATTTGCTGGTCTTCAGGAGTGGCATCAGCCCCTCGATCAAGCGGTGCAATGGCCTCAAGAAGCTCCTCCTTCAGGGTCTTAGCATCTTTGCCTTTCTTCAAGAAAGCAGGAAAAAATGAAACTTTTGCTCTCCATTTCTCAGAGGCTGGGGAACTTGAGATACCAAGGGCATGGCTAGTGTGATAGATGGTGGGTCTAGTTGGGAAGTGAGAAGTAGCAGGTGGTGAATGAAAATGGAGCACTGAATCTGTGGTGCACCGAGTGGTGTTGAGAACTGAAAGGAGGGAGGAAGAGGATAAGGCCATGGGTTATGGCTTCTTTAGCCACAGTGGCATTGGTTGCAAAAAAGTTTCCTTTTTGACTCGTGGGTTCTGGAAAAATGGAGAGAAAAATTACACAAACGTCCAAAGTTTTGGTTTTTAACTTTTTGTGCAGGAAAAAAACCTTGTTTCCACGCCAAAAACGCGTGGCAGCAGCCATTCCTTGCGTGGAAATAGAGTCTCTAATAGCACATTTAGGATTAGCACCATAGAAGCAGAACAGTGCATTTCGCACTTGCAATGCCGCCATAAGCATCAGCCCCAGTGAGTCTCACCCAGAACCAGAAGTGCAAAGTATCTCTCTGATTGCTACGCTTCTCTCTTTCTCTCTCTCCTTTATTATAATCAGTTCTCTTCCCTTTTCTTTTGATGCTTGAACCCTGCTATGAGCTAAAGCCTGAATCTTGAATACCCAACAACAGATATATGAAGAATGGGGCCAAAGTTTCCCATGACCCAGTTGAGAACATCGCCTGCGACACCCAGTTATGTGATTTCTTATCAGAGAGAGTTTTGTGAATATAAGTATTCTAGAAGAATATTTTCAGAGCAAAAATTTCCGTTCAAGTTCGTGCGTCAGTCTTTGGATAGATGGAAGCTGAATGACATAAGTGCTAGTACGCGTTTCCCCTTCTCTTTTGAACTATATTTCTCATAATTACTTCTTTGTTTCAGTTAGATGTCTGCTTCTTGTTACGTTGTTGTAATGATTCTAATATATAATGGAATGATTTGATAATAGCCATGTCATGCATCATTGTTAACATGATATATATGTGTGTGTATTGTTCCAAAATGTGCTCAAGGTCACCTAGCAATAATTCCGAAATTACTAATATTGTTACTAATAAATTTTCCCTTATTCATAGCCATATATTAGAGAAGCTACCGTTTGTTAAATAAGCGTGACACACGCACTCAGTTGTTCATCTTCTTGAGCTGTTTGCTTGTTGCATGTGACTAATTGTCATTGTAAATTATGTAGTGTATATTTTTTTCTGTCTCTCATTCTGGCTGTGTCTTTTTAATTTTTATATTTTCATTTGTTTTTCAAAGGTTCAATCCAAGAGAGATTGAATGTATTGCTATCGAAGACCCAAATTTTTTTGAATGAAGTGGCTTCCCCGCTTGCAAAACCTGGTCAAAGTAGAAAGCCTGATCGTGAAAATGATGTTGGATTTCAAGTTATGGAAGACATATTTATGGTAGAGCAGACAATTGACCGCAGAACACCATATGGGAATCTTTCTCTAGCTGCTATTATATGTATTGAGCAATTCAGCAGGTGAATACATGTGCATCATTTTATGTAGAGTGAAACTTTTCTATGTTAGTCCTTGGGCCAATGCATTCATTGAATAGATTATATATTAGCAAATTCAAGTCTAAGCAGTATATAATTAAAGTGCTATATGATATATGGTTTTACCCTTGGAACATGCAAATAAAATGGTTTACTCCCCAGAATTACAGTAAAAACAAAATAATAAAAGAACACACTAAATTTTTTTCATTTTCTACTTTTTTTTTGCATTGAAATTTTCATATATTGGTTCTCATAATTTCATATGAATTTATTTTCTTAAATTGTTTTCTACAATCTGAAAATATGATATGTGTGGTTCTTTGTGCTAGCTATGAGTTAAGTTATGACTGAGATACACAAGAATATAATTGTCAATTTATCATTTTTATTAAATTTTCAGAGAAGCAGCTTTTCCAATGAAGACATATATTACTCCTTTTTTTTATTTATTTAACAAGCCCTAAGGACCTGGGAAGGGGGAGGGATTGAACCCACAAATTCAAGCACCCCATTATCTTAAAGACCAGGGCTGGTTCCATAAGAGCTATCAACTAGTTGGCATTTGTTGCTCTGTTAATTCAAGAAATTAATATCAATGGAAAAATTCAATCCTGGGATAGCTCCCTTTATGAGGATTTTTTCTTCTTGTATTACTTGCTTAGTTCATGCCTATTAGACTGATACAGAAATTATTATTTGACCTTTTGAAATTAAGATATGCAGGATGAATGGATTGACTGGGAAGAAAATGCAGAAAATTTTTGAAGCACTTGTTCCTGAATCTGTATATAGTGATGCCCGTAATTTGGTTGAATATTGCTGCTTTAGATTCTTGTCAAGGGATGGTTCTGATATTCATCCTTCCCTCAAGGTATAGAATAATCTGTATTCTTTGGATGATAAATTGGAAACCTTGTTCATTTTCTTTTTTGTACGGTATAAGCTCATGGTCTCATAAAAACATGCATTTGGTATCATCATTTGGGTTTGTCATTTTATCTTTCTCATTTAACCAGGGGGCAAACGTTTTTTTTTTTTACTCATTAAATTTGTTTGAAAGGTTGAGTTTCTAAACACACTTTCCAAAAGCCAAAAAAATATGGTTTCTTGTTTTTATGTCGTTACATATTTTTCTTGTCATCTTTCCAATGCCACTTCTCCTTCCCCTCTGTTTTTGCTCCCTTCCTGCTCTAGTCTAAAATCATCAACAGACCTTTCCCTCCAGACCTGCGAAGGCTCATCTGTGCCAGCAAACAATTTGAGGATCACTGAACCCTCTTTGGTTATGTCAAAGACCAACTCTTCTAAAAGCTTAAGCTATTAGGTGGAGGCCCAAGAATGATTTTGTATCTCTAACAAGTTACAGCATGTAGGAGATATTGAATTTGAATCTGGTGCTCTGAATGAGAGGAGGAATGAAATTTTTCAACAAAACACCAGCCTGCCATTGATGAAGATGCTCCAAGCTGGTCAGACATCTGGCTCAAGAACACCGAGTTTCACAACTAAATGGCCATGCTCATGCATCTCCAGTTCCTATCCACCTAAAGACTCTAAAATGTGAACCCTCAGTTTGTCCATACCCATACCCTCTTCTTGTTTGATGAGTCTTCCTCAAATCTTGTGCAATCTTTGATTTCATTCTGACAGTCCAAATATGGTATTGTTTTGGACTTTCGAGTCACTGGTCTTTGATTTCACCCATATTGATTCTGCACTTTCTCCCATCGGTTTATTGGTAAAAAAAAACCGTGCAAATATACCCTACAATATTACTTGTTTTACTTTTCCAAGTTAATTATTTCATTCAACTGTGTTGTTTGTAGGAACCTGCATTCCAGAGGCTGATATTCATAACCATGCTTGCCTGGGAAAATCCTTACATTGATGTCATTTCTAACAACTCAGAGAGGGCTTTTTTACAGGTTCACTTCTTTCCTTTATTTAATTTAATTCATCCACCCTAAGAGCATGTGAATGTCCTGCTGATTGGATATGGGAGATATGTGAGGAGAGATAACAATTTTCTTAAAGGATCCCCCTTTCAGTTAGTCTATTCAACTGTAACACAATGTTTGAACTTTTAAGGGTGGTGGACATGACTTGTTGGAGAGCGGGTCACTCCTAAATTTAAAGTATTCTCCCCTCGTTAAGCTCTAGATGTCTGCATTTTCTCTTATATGCTTCTTGTGTAATCTGGTTGTGCCACACTGCCACTCATGAACCTTTTCCTGGATTATCTTTCTAATAAGAGAGAGAGAGAGAAACCTTGCATCTTAGAACTTTTCTCTATTGAATTTACAAGTCAATAGCTATTAGAGACATTAATCTTAAAAAATTACATATCTTTTGGATAGAAAGAAAATTTTGATAATGATAGACTTGGAATAATCATTTCATCTCATGAATTTAATCAATGATGTCCTGGTAGAACTTTGAAGGTGGGAGATATTTTGGTTCAAGGATTTCCAGTGATTTTTTTCCTCATTGTTTTTTAATCTTTATGATTTTGAGAGATCAGTTCAGATAAGTAATTCTGGTGGGCTTTGCAGAGTAAACTTGTCACTGAAGAGGCTTTTGTTCGTATTGCTCCTGCGGTCTCTGGTGTGGTTGACCGTCCCACAGTGCACAATCTTTTTAAGGCTCTTGCTGGTGATCATGAGGGCATCTCTTTGAGCTTGTGGCTGACTTACATTAATGAATTTGTCAAGTGAGTTTGTAATGTTCATCTTTTTATCAATGATATGATGAATCTTTTGAGAAGAAATCCAAGCAATATGTGTTTCTGAACCTAAGTTGAAGAAATATAAATGGTCTTAATGATTTACCAATTTCAAATGCTTCTAGTCCACTAGGCACTCTCACTGTATTTGGATAGTTAGGCTGTGAAAGAATAAGAGTAAAGAATGGAATTTCTTTTTGCATGATAGGAGGATTAATTTTTTTTCATGAAAATTTTTCTTAATTGTCCAACTTCTGTACGAATGAAGTATGGTGGATGCTTTAGCTCTTCTATCTTATTCTTTTGTTCACTTCTGAACTTGCTATTGATAATGCCTGCTTCAGTTTTCAATCTGCTACACTGAAGGTTCATGCAAGAGATTGCAGAAATAAACATGCCCTAGGGGACCTTTACTGCCTTCAGTTTTTTCACTGTTCTGATGTTTCCATTATATGGTAAAAATATATGTAGTTTATAGGCACTATCCGGATGGTAAAGTTGCCTTAGCTCTTCTGGAGTATTGTAGCATAAAAAGATGGTATAATTTGTTGGTTTCATTGTCCCTTTTATGGTTTGTTCTATGCACATGCTCATCGCTTGATAGTGCTGGAATGCTCTTTAGAATTTCTAAACAATCTCTAGTATTACAGAACTTCTGTGCTGAACTTGTACTGATATTACTGTAGAGTGCGTGAAGGACAGAGGTCATATCAGATTCCAGAGTTTCCTCAACTCTCTGAGGAGAGAATTTTATGCATTGGTTCCAACAGTAAGCAACCTGTTCTGAAATGGGAGAATAATCTGGCATGGCCGGGCAAACTCACTCTTACTGATAAAGCAATCTATTTTGAGGTATTTTATGATTCTACAAGATGTTTATATAATATTCTATCTCATAGGCAAGGGTTTGCCCTATAGCAATACAAGACCCATGGATTTCTCTGTGCAAAGCACAATTACCACTGTTCATAATTTATTTCTCTTGCTTATTGTCAATAGTATGTGCAAGTATATTTTATGATTGAGATGATGTGATTAAAAAAGAAGTATATCTGATTAGTTTTGTTGTCAGTTATGGCACATAGAATTTAATTTTCTAATATTGCGGGAACAGAACTGAATGCTATAACAACAAAAAATACATTTGACTAGTTGCAGCTCTAGGCTCATAATTTCCAATCTTTATCTTACCACGTAATTGCTTGTTATGAGACCTTCGTGACTTATCACATCTCAATTGTCTTTTTACTTTTTAAGAAAAAAATATTTATTGAGATTCTCCTTGGGCAGAGTCAAAAGAATAAAAATTCATGTTGAATGAGTTTCTACTTGTGCATAGGGAGATTTGAATTAGGGCTCACAAAAACTCTATTATCCTGCCAGTTTCAGACCTGGTGCAGGAACCAAGACATAACCAATGTGCTCAGTTTACACTGGGCTGGCTTCCAGGTCACTGCCCTGAGTCATAGACTCATTGGCCAGAACCAAACAAGGTTCTGCAGATTAGCTAATACAGTGAAGAACAGTAAGACTTGGCCTAATGACTGCATATTGCAGCAGTCAAAGGTTGGCACCAACTTAACCTAGAAGGATTATGTATGTTGCAGAGTGGGGTTAAATCAACCAAATGTTGGTCAGACAAACCCTGATTCACAAGATCCAGCTGACCGCTACCAGCGATTGATCCCATGGACCTCCCTTCAACTCAAGGAAACAATGTGTACAAGGATTTTAACTTTGAGGAGATGCCATTTAGTTTTATGCTTCTTGTTACTATACTAGGATTACTTAATTTTAATTTGATATGATTTAGTTGTTACTTGTTAGTGATCCATCTTTGAGAATTCATTTAAATAATTAGCTATTACTGGTTATTCACCTGTAAATAATAATAGAATAGGATTGATTGTGCATGGTCCTGACTGGCTTGATCACTAGAGTGGGTACAAGTGATCAACTGATGATCGATCAAACATTAAAAGAGTTCCTACAAAAAAAAAAAAAAGTAATCACCATCTTGTTTTTTTGACCTTTTTAAATCTATGTTCCAGGCAGTTGGCTTACTGGGAGAGAAGAGAGCCATGAGATTGGATCTTACATATGATGGATTACAGGTAGAGAAGGCAAGGGTTGGGCCTTTTGGGTCTGCACTTTTTGACTCTGCTGTTTCTGTTTCTTCTGGCTCAGAGTGAGTAGGCTTCTTCAAGCATTCTTTATTAGTTTTACTGCGTCAAGGATTTGTGGTTTATATGCTAACAAAATTGATGATCTTACATGTTTTTCAATGTTCTGATATGGAATAAGATTAGGGTTTATAATTATTGAACTACTACTTAGTCATGTCCTTACCCTATTAATTTAGATCAAGAAGAGTTAGATTAGGGATTATAATTATTAAACTACTTATTCTGGGATTCTTAGTTCTCATACATGGAATTCATTCTAATTAGCCTACAACATATATTTTCCTTTTATTAAAGCTCTTCAGTGTTAAATATAAATTGACTTCCTTGCCCATTTAAAGCAAAAGTAGCCTTCCTGTTTCTAAGGAAAGCCACATAATATTGTTGCATTTTATGTACAGGTCAAATCGATCTTGCTTTTTGGTGTCCCTTATGGCTACCTAAATCTTTCAGTAGTTGCTACCCAGCTGCCCTTTGGCCCAAAGCTTTCTTTCCTGAATTTTCTTTTCATCCTTGACAGGAAGTTTGTCAATTAACATAATGGGTTGATATAAAAATATGCAGATTAATTATATAAAAAGTTTAACTAATATAATGAGTTTCCAAAACCTTACACATCTTTTGTTGACTCAGGGAAGGAGAATTAACAAACTGAATTTCTGCTAGATTTTGAAACTCCTAGTTTCTACTTACTAGATCATTAAAACCTTGTTAGCCCCTAGAGAGCTCCATTCTTCAACTCCTAGACCTCATCTTTGTTATGAATTTCTCTTTGGGTAGAAAAGATTAAAGATTCCATTTGAAGTTTCTAGATACCCCATCTCAATCTTATAGAGGTTGCACAAGAAAGAAACCTAACGGATTTCAACTGATTTGATCTGTCTACACCTGGTTACCAACTTTAGGGTTTCAAAATAGGGATTTCTACAGGCATAGCCAGCATGCATTACATATTATTTCTTTCTCCGCTCATTCTGTGTCTCTGGCTCTTCTACCCTTCACATGGCAGCATGCTTTGGTATCTATTGGTAATTAGCAAATGTGCACCATGAGTTTAGAAACCACAATTTTGTCCTCCACTTTTGTCCTTAGTGTTTTGCTGCATTTTATCATCATCATCTTCAAATCATACATGTTTCTATTTCTACTTATATTCATACTTAGGTTGAATTGGTGGGTGCTGGAATTCATTGACTTGGGAGGTGAAATGAGGAGGGATGTTTGGCATGCATTGATAAGTGAAGTCATTGCTTTACACAAGTTCATGCGCGAGTATGGACCTGATGATTCTGATGAGTCATTGTTTAATGTATATGGGGCTCACAAAGGAAAGGAAAGAGCAACAATCAGTGCCATTAATGGTATAGCTAGACTCCAGGCCCTTCAATATATGCGGAAGTTGCTTGATGATCCCACCAAGCTTGTTCAGTTCTCATATTTACAGAATGCACCACATGGTGATGTTGTCCTCCAAACTTTAGCTGTTAATTATTGGGGAGGTCCACTGGTTACAGGATTTGTAAATACCCGCAATCAACCAGAAACTCGACCTTCTGATGTAATAGCTGATAGCTGCAACCATGTTTTTGACATAGATGGAAGTGTCTACTTGCAGAAGTGGATGAAATCTCCATCTTGGATCTCTAGTGCTTCCACTATTTTCTGGAAGAACTCTTCAATAAGAGGTTTAATATTAAGTAAGAATCTTATTGTTGCTGATGCTTCACTCATAGAAAGAGCAGCAGAAACGTGCAAAAAAAAGTACCAGGTTGTAGAGAAAACTCAAGCCACCATTGATGCTGCAACTCTGAAAGGCATACCCAGCAACATTGATCTTTTCAAGGTTGGGATGCTTACTTGTTTTCTTGTCTCCTTTGATGATTTTGAGTAACTTTTAGATTACGGTTATGGCCCCATTTAAATTAGTAGTCTACGTTCAATCTAAATGAGTAGTGTAAGATTTTTGATATTATTGTTTGCCATATATGACCAATCAATTGCTATTTATAGTGGATCAGAGATTTAATTTTGTGCTCGTATTACAATTTCATGATTGGCATAGTAGCTTGCTAAAAGATGTAGTATTTTTTTTTTACATACATTGGATTGGATTTAATATTGCATCGTCCATACTACCTGTCTTAATTAATTCTTTTATTATTAATGACATTTTAGTTAACTGTAGATCGAGTTCTCAGTTCATGGCATAATTTTTTATTAGTGTAAACAATGTTGCCTTGACCAGGTCTTATATTTTATTGCTTCTTTTTGTTGTATTCTTTTGATTAGGCCAAGAATCGTAAGATCTTACACAGTGATCTTGTTCCTGTGCAGGAGCTAATGTTTCCTTTAACCTTAACTGTCAGAAACTTTGAAAAGCTTAGGCACTGGGAGGAGCCACAGTTGACTATCGCGTTTCTTGGACTTGCCTATACAATAATTTTTAGGTAGATCCACTCCTCAGTTTACTTATTGTGCTATTGATGATTGTTGTTGCCTTTTCAAGGATATTTGTGCCCAGTCACAAGTTGGCGTGAAGATCATTTGGGAGCTGGCATTTTTCTGAAAGATAATTACTTACAACTTATTTATGGTTATTGATTAGTAGAGGTCTGTTTGCTGTGGATGAATAACATGGTTTGTTTCACAATTTGTTTTATCATTTTTGTTAACAAAATTTTAAGGTCTTTTTTGTCATGGTTTCCAACTGCTAATTTCTAAATTTGGACTTGGTTTGAACATAGCTACTTGATCCAGTTGCTATATCCTGATGTTGCAATTGATGCAGTTCATAAATTATTGATTAAATATATAATTAATTCATATTCTAGAGGAAAAGTGGTTAAGGAAAAACATAATGGTTAATTGAAAATTGCTTTTTGAGCTGATATGTTAATTTGCCTTTTCCAGAAACTTGCTGTCATATATGTTTCCCACGATGCTGATGATTTTGGCAGCTGGAATGCTGACAATCAGGGGCCTTAGGGAGCAAGGCCGCCTTGGACGATCTTTTGGTGAAGTCACAATACGTGATCAGCCACCATCAAATACTATACAAAAGATTATTGCTGTAAAAGATGCCATGCGTGATGTTGAGAATTTTCTGCAGCAAGTGAATGTTTCACTTCTCAAAATACGTGCTATTTTACTTTCTGGCCATCCACAGGTATGATATTATGGGTAATGAGAGATAAAGTTATATGTGCATGCAAACAAGTTCTTTAGGTGGACCTTAGGAATTATTTTCTTTTGGGGTTATTTGATATTATTTTGATCCTTACGCCTGTCTTCAATGGATGTTTAATTTGATCTGACCCTTTCTCAGATAACTACCGAGGTTGCACTGCTGCTGTTATCTTCTGCAACCATTCTCCTCATTATCCCATTCAAGTACATTCTTTCCTTTCTTCTCTTGGATCTCTTCACACGGGAGCTCGAGTTTCGGAAAGAAATGGTTAAGAAATTCATAAATTTCATGAGAGAGCGTTGGCATACGGTGCCTGCTGCCCCAGTAGCAGTTTTACCATTTGAAAATGAAGAATCCAGATCAGATATTTACTTCAAGGAAATTGAGGACCAATCAAAATCACAAGGAAATCAGAGCAGTGGTAAGTCCAGATAGATAGTGACATCATTGTCAGGGTAACAGTTTGCTTGTAGAAAATGTAAATATATAAATTTTGTTTCAACTTTGTAAAGAAAAAAAGGATGCTCATGTACTAGCTTTACTCTCTTTGGATTTGTCACACGGAATGCTTGAGTTGGGTAATTTTAACTTCTCTCTCTAACGTGGAAATCCCCCTCAATGTTGGTTCTCATTATACCACTCAATGTCTTGTCTGAGACCTAGCGAGGATTGAAGAAAATATAGGATTAATTATAACTCAGAATTTCTAATTTATACCTGATCTGTGAAGACTTGAAGACATCCTCAAGTAACTTTCTGTGTTTAGCTCAATAAAAGTCAATGGAGCAAAAAAGAAGTTCCAAAAACATTGAACTAGTCAAGTTTAACATTGAAAATACCTTCACCATGCATTATTTGCTAAGACAATAACAACAATAACAATAATTAAAGTCTTTTTCCGTTAAGTGGGGTTGGCTACATGGATCAAATGACGTCATTGTACTCTGTTAAAGACTATATTTTCAGATAAATTATTTATTTTAAGATCTTTTTTATGATATCTCTTAGTATTTTTAGTGGTCTATTTCTACTTTTATTTAAAAGATTATTTTCTATTTGATCAATTCTTCTCACTAGGGCTTCTAATAGTCTCCTTTTCACATGACAAAACTATTTTAAGCGAGACTCTGTTATCTATTCATAAATGGGTGCTATTCCAACTTTCTCTCCAATGCACTTGTTTCTAATTCTATCTTTTCTTGTGTGTCTACTCATTCAGCGCATCATTCTCATTTCTGCAACTCTTAACTTATGTTCATGTTGATATTTTACTGTCCAACACTAGGTATCATACAGCATTGCTGATTTTATAGCTGTTCTATAAAATTTTCCCTTTAACTTGAGAGGTATCTTACGATCACAAATAACACCCGAAGCATTTCTCCATTTTATCCACCTAGCATGCTAAGACGTGATCCATAAATTGAATAATAAGAAATATATTGTAAATATATGATGCACTCCATTATGAATGTGTTTGCTTTTTCTTGAAAAAATAGTTTGTCAAGAATAAGCTTACCTCGGTCCACAGAATGTCACAATGAAGTCTGCTTCTGAGCATGTTATTATACTTGTTGGGTCATCATGTGCAAAACTATATGCTGCAGGACACACTTGTTTAAAAATATTTGAATAGTTTGAAGGCAAACATGTCGCAGGGTTTCCATAAATCCCTCTTCTGCTGCAATACTCGTCTGTGTTGAAGGCATCACACGCACTCCGGCAAGCAATAACTTTGTCACCTTGCTTTACAGCTAGCTGGGATGGGCATTTCTGCCTCAAATCTCCATCACAGCCACAGTGCTACAGTTCCCAGTGTCATTAACTGCTTTTACTCCTATGGCAAGTTGAACCCATCTACAAGGCTAACATCATAATAATCAGGTTCACCAAGGGTAAAGTCAGCAATTGTGGCAGGTGGGCTTCCCGGGCCTGTAACAGTTTATGTTGGTGCCACAACCACCTGTGTGGCAATTGCCATTGCCATTCTTGTCAAAGTTGCAGCCTGTTCGAGCCCATATCCTGCCACTCCATCCAGCAGCAGCAGTGTATACTGCTGATTGGCCTGGTTTCAATGTAAAGCCATCTCCACTGAAGTTCTCACTGCCTATTATCCCAGGCCATATTGTCTCCTTGCAGTAATTTACTATAGTTAAAGTTTTACTGCTTCACAAAGTTCAGGTGCTGCCACCCAAGTGACCCAACATATCAAATTAGTAACCATAAAAAAATCCCCTTCTAAGAAAGCCACACTATCTGTTTGGAAAAAACAATTGTGTTAAGTAGAAACAAATAATCAGTCATGAGGGTACATTAATGATTGAGGACAAAAATTTAGAATTTGGTTCAAATATCTCTATGGTGTGAATTTAGTGTATAGGGCAGGGGATTACTAATTTGCCGCCCATATTAGTGATGGACCAAGGAATACTTTTAATTCGAAATGTATAACTTTCTAGTAATATATGCATCCAAACAGAATGATTGAAAGTTGGGGATAGAGGAAACTCTACATATATAGAACCAACATCACTTGTGCAGAGTCAAACAAAAGATGCAGGACTTAAATGCTTCATTTGCTTCACTAAGGTTGGCCACAAATAAAGGTTGAAGAGTAAGAAATTACCAGATGCAATGACAAACGAAGATGAAGGTGAGTGTAATGTTGAGGTGCAAACAAGTCCCACATTGCCTAAATAAGGGGAGGGTCATAGGTTTATAAATATGTAAAAATGTCTCCATTAGTATGAGGCCTTTTGGGTGATATCTAAAAGCAAATTCACGAGGGTTTAAGCCTAAAGTGGACAATTTATCTATTTATAATATATAAAAATAGACTCACAGCTGTGATATTGACACATCACTCATTATAATACTGACACATCATCTATGTTAACTTCCTTTAAATTGACACATGTCATGTTTTTACACATTTTATTCTAACTTGTGTGCCATCTCAACATGTCTTCAATTTTTAAAGAAACTCCTCAACTCATTCATTTATCCCTCAACTTTGAATACCCAGCGTTACAATTTCTAGACTTTTACTCCTTCACCGTTTTTCAAACTCTTCACATTCCCTTGCAGAAATGAAGGAGAGGCTTTCTTTGTGTAATTTCACCTCATCTCCGCTCTCTCTTGCTGGCTTAAAAACCAACTCACCTCATCGTCTCCCTCAATCCTTTAATCAACTCTCCCCCTTTCACAACAAAATCTCTCACACTGCCTATTTCTCCCCGATTCAGAGCATAGCCATATGCGTCACCATAGGCGAGGTGCTGTGTAAGGATCTGCGATGGTGCGCGGAGGAGCAGAACAAGAATTCACCTACACAGACTCCTCTTCCATTCCTTCTGAATCCATCCTTACTCATCATAATGGACCACCAAAGGTCAACGTCTCTACTTCAGGTGAATCCTTTTTTGGTCGTTATTGGGTTTTCAATCACAAAATCACTTAGTATGACACTGTTAATCTTTCTACTGCATGTTGATATCAAGGGATTTAGTTTAATTTGGTAGTTCTTTTTGCAAAATTTCAGAGAGTTTGGGGTGATTTTGAATGTGAATTGCAATTTTATAGGCTTGATTCTAGAAAATGTACATGGAAGTTTGTTGCTACTATTGGGAATTTCTTCTATTACATTCATAATGCAGCCTATTATTGATTTTGCTTACATGAAAGTTCATTTCCTGTGATGGGTATAATTAGAGTTTTTGCTTACTTTTATATTAGAGCATGAAGAACTTTAGCTTTTATCCAAAAAGTTAGATTAAGACAAGTTTTATCAATTTTCTGTCAATTAGTGTCCTAATTTGTTATCATTTGAATAGCTAAAATAACATTCAAAGCTAAAATTTCATGCTTTAAATAATATTTGAACTGCTAAAATTTCTTGCTCAATGTAGAGGGATTTATGTCTTTGGGTTTGATTTGGGAGCAACCCATTGAATTTTGTTGGCAACAGCAGATGGATGGAGGTAAGGAAGCTTTATCAGCAACAAAATCTTAGTATTGGATCTTTCTTATACTTCTAGAATTCTCTCTCTCTCTCTCCCTCTATATATATATATATATATATATATATGTTTTTTGGGTTTCAATTTTAGATTTAGATTCATTTTTTAATTTATTTTCCTTTCAGAGTTAGATCGTAAATGGATAATGGGATATTGAAGGCAGTGCCGCCCTATGTTGACCAATGATCTTGCCATGCTCGACATGTCTACGATGGATCCTGGATCGTCTTCTTCTTTGTTTACAAAGCAACCTGCTATTCTCAAGTACATTCTTTCAATTGTGCTTTATTTATATGAGGAATTAAAAGAATTTATTTTATCCTTTGACATTTTATAAGTAGCAAAGAAAGTGCATATTTTGATTTTAGAATCACTTGGTACTGAGATGAGAGTAAGGGTATAAGTTCTTTTTCCCTTGGCTTTCTAAATTTTATCTTAGCCATCCATTATTAAGCCTTTTACTTTCCTTCCCTTTAACTCTGCCTCCAAAATGGATTGTGGTATGAATTTTTATTCCATGTGTTTCTGAATCTACTGGGATCTAACTTTTAAACTGTTTCAGGATGACAAGAGCAGTGTGGATGACGTTTCAAGAAATTCAGGTGGTCGACAACTTCTTAGATTATGTCTTACTGATGGGCACTCTGAGATAACTACTATAGAATATTTTCATATTTCATTTATACCCGACAATGTGGTTTTGGGTACTAAGGTAATGTCATTCTTGCTATATTTGTTGTTTCTTTTGCTGCCCCCTTATGAATATGAGAGAAGGCCTACTTTCACTTACTATTAGTAATTCTATAAAATTATTATGTTGGTTAGTTTCTCAAAATATGGCCATATATTTAGTTACTAGAGAAATGGTTTACTATAGATTTCCAAAATGCATTGTCTTATGTCTAGGTAAATTACTTTATTTGCCTGAAATTCAGAATAATGGTTTTTAAAGAAATCAATAATTTGGGTTAATTGAATATTCTTATGTGAACCCTCATCAAAACTTGAAATTTTGTTAGTCTGGAAATTGTTAAAATGGGGCTTTTGTGGGATTTGAAATATGCAATTGTATCACAAATAATATATGCTGAAATTTAAATCAATCTTTGCTTAAAACTTGGCAACTTAAAAATATTTGGTAATTCAAAAAATCAGCATTTCAATTGAAAAAACTAGCTTGGGAGTTAAAAAGGCAATGGCTAAGAGTTTTAGGTATATAGGTGCATTGGAGTTTTAGGCTTTAGTGATGTGGTTATTTCAGATTGTTAGAGCAATGTTATAGAAGAAAAATAAAACGAGGTGCCCCTCAATTCCTTTTTTCCTTTTAATGCTATAGGTTCAAAGAATTAGCCCCATGGTAACCAACATGCTTAAGGAACGTTGCTTGGATTATTTGTGTATTATGTTGAATATATTAGCAGTACTTGAGGTATTGTAGTAGTGTCCTACAAGCTGGTGTGCTTCTGCATTTTGACGCTTTAAATCTCCTTGAGCATTTGACATTCTTTCCATTTAAGTTGAGGGAAGTGTTCTTTTAGTGTTTTATATGTCAAATGACTATTTGGAAGAGGGAATATGGAATTGTTGAATACATAAAGTGACAATTTATTCCATCGACAAGGATCAAGCTAAGTCAGTATATATGTGGAGTTAACTGAATATTGGTATTTGCGCGTTGAGCTGATTGTCTTGATGTATTTAAGAATGAAAGATTTTACTTTTGTGGCTTCCAAGTATTAGCTATTAGCACTTTATGAAATAATTCCTTAAAGCCAATTGATTGAGGGATTGAAATAATACCTGAGATTGTGAGGTATTTCAATGGATATATCCAAAATAAACCTGGTTGATCAAAGGCAGGGAAGCCTCACTTTATAATATTACTGTTTCTTCTTTGGTGTATCTTTTCCAACTTTGAAGAGCTAAGAGATAAGTGAATGATGCATGTCAAGATTTCATACTGGCATTGCTTTGCAATTAGAGTTAATTCACTTCATAAGCAAGCCCTTTCTATTCATTTATCTGCTGTAATTAGAATTTATGTGGTCACTTCCTGGTGTTATTGTTCCTAATAGTAACTTGATTTCTGCACAATCAAGCACTTTTTATTGTTCTTTTTTAATTTAAATCATGCAATTTTTTTTCTTAAACTGATATACGGGAATCTATATTGGGCTATCATCTTCAGTAACAAAGATTCGACATACTTATGTTCTGAAGTGGTCAAGTTGTAAGGATATAAAATTTGCAAAGGAAGCGTTGTAAAGTAAGTGGTCAACTCAGCATACATGATCTGAAAAGCAGAGCACAAATCCATAGTGTATACCTTACTTTTTTTTACCTTATCATGAAAAAATTGTACCATTTGAGTGGCAGTAGAAAGATTCCCAGTAACAGTTATTTGAAGTCACATTATATATATATATATATATATATATATATATATATATATTATTTAGATTCATTTTCACACATCACTTTGATAAGCACACATGAAAGGAATCCATACAATTAAATTATACTGGCAATGGCAAAACAACTTAATCTCCTTTTTATATTATTTGAACAATTGTCAATTAAATAGATATTCCCTTTTCAATATTATATATAATAATTACATCAAGTTTAACAATATCGTTTATATATAACATTTTCAGTAGAATCATAATCACAGTCTAAAAAATAAAAATATTTTTATGCCCGCGCATAGCGCGGGTCTTCATCTAGTATCATATTAATGTGGAGATATGTTAGATTCCCAATTACCAACAAGTGATATCAGAGCCAATGGTGTCGGCTGGGACGGGTATTGGAACAGCCGTTAATGGATCTGAGTCGAAGATTCCTTGTGTCGAAAGTCCTTCTGGCGTTGAGGTGATCAGGCGGCGTGTCCCGTTGCTGTACAGTGGTGTAAGATGGAAATGATCTTGTCCTAACAGGTTGGTTAGGCAACAGGTTCTGTTGGAAAGCAAACGGCACAAGTATGAGGCTAAATACTCGAAGAAGCTTCCGCTGGAGGGGAGGTTGAACCATGATCCTTTGTTTGAGGGGAGGATTGTTGAGGTGCAAACAAGTCCCACATTACTTAAACAAGGGGAGGGTCATAGGTTTATAAGTATGTAAAAATGTCTCCATTAGTATGAGGCTTTTGGGTAATATCCAAAAGCAAATCCATGAAAGTTTAAGCCCAAAGTGGACAACATCATACTAATATAAAAATATGTTAAATTCCCGATTACCAACATGTAAGACCTACACGACAAGGATTGGCCATCCGCTGATACTCTCACATAGTCTCTATTTATCTGACATTTTTTTTGTGAGAATTATCTGACAATTTGATGGGAGAGGTTGTGTGTTATTCATGAGTATGCTTGAAGAGAAGAGTGGAAGAATACGTGAGGAAGAGAGTGAATCTGTGAACACTGACAGTCCAAAAAGGCTTCCTTGCTTACTTAGACGAAAATTCAAAGGATACCTTGCTCACCCATGTTGTACTGATATCCTTAGATTCATTAGTTCTGCGCCTTTTCAGAAACCTTCTCTTTTTAATAAGACAATATATTACAAAATAATATATATATATGTAGAATATTGTCCATTTTTTTTGCAAGCATGTACATTTCACAAACCCCAATATCAAATACGATATAAATGAAAAAGTATAATTGGCTGACAATGTTATTAATACTATGATAGGTTATAGCAATATAATATGTCAGAATAACTTTGTAGGCTTGTAGCCAAAAAATAAAAAAGTTAGAAGGATAAATTTCAGTTTATCTCTTATGGTTTGACTCAAAAAAAATTTGTCTCATGTGATTAAAAAAGTAATATTTTATTCTTTTGTAATTTACTTTATTATCACTTAACAACTCTGTATTATTTTTATCAATTTTTTAATAAAAAAACTCAAGTTAAAATTTAGAAATCTGTTATTAACAAAATCTTAAGTATAATTTTACATATTACTTATTTATTTTATAACAAAAGTGAAGTATTGTTATTTTGTAAGATGAAAAAATCATTAGTAATTTGTTTATTCTCTTTTTAATGTAAGATTTGATTTTTTTAACTATTTTTTAGTAATTGAATGTTTTATATTATCTGTAAAAGTTTTTAAATTATTTATGTAATTCTTTTTTACAACTTTAACATATGTTTTAATATTAAAAAAAATAAATCATAAAGTAATTATATCATAACATAACAAATCAAATCAAAAAATGACACTTTTTAAATCATGAGAGAAAAATAATTTTGCGTCAAACGGGGTAAATCTAGACAAGTTAGAATAACGTTGATTGCGGTATGTACCAAAAAATACTAAAATGTACAAAAAAAAAAAAGAATAACGTTGATGGCGGTGAAATATAGAAGTCCGCTGCTTTCGCTTTCATCTATGTGCCAACTGCCAAACAGTGAATGAATACTGAGCGTAAATGATGTTAGTATGCTACCTAGCTGCAGGGGCAAAGACTGGCAAGACAGAAAGACAAGTCATTAAGAAGCCTAGAACTTAACTCTCCGTAGTCTGTAACATCCTACTCGGAGTAAGGTTGAGTTTGTAACATCCCTAATTCGGTAAATCCCTATTCATTTTTGTCATATGGTCTCAACTCTCAAGCGATATTACGGACAGTTGTGATTGCAGAGAGCCTACGTTAGAATCTCCCAAGGAAAACACTACATCGCTAGATATATCATTAATTAATGCTGCAAAACTGAATGCTCTTCAACTCAACTGAATATCTCATCATTTGACGCGGCTGTGTCATGTGCATTTGTAATTGATCTAAACAAATATGATAAAAAATCATTTTATACTTGGTGTAGGAAAAAATGAGGAATGACTAAAATTCACATATACTTTACTTTATTTTCATTTTTCTTATATTCATATTTGCCTCTAAGTGACATTAATATATGTATACCTTTATGATTTACATACTTAACATTATGATTTTTAAAAAATATATTTTTTTTAGGTAATCTATAACTAACATCTCATACAAGAGAACTGTCCAAAGGAGGAAACAAAAATCTGATTAATTTCTCTACTCTTTCATTTTACTACAAACTAGGCCATCAATCCACTGCAACTCTATACTTGCAGAGATGCTAGAAGACAGGAAACAGAAGTAGTTCAATGAAACAATAGAAGGGCTGAATTAATTATTTTGACTGCATGTGGGTAGTTAGCTGATGATAAAAGCAACTGTTCTAGGGGCACAATTTAAATATATGAGTACCCGAAAAAAGAAGATGGTATCGGAGTATAATGCCCAAGATCACTACCCAAATTATATCCTACTCTTTCCTCTCTACTTGATCAGGTAAGCCTAACGAAATTAGGCAATGCATGTTTATTTATCTATAATCAAGAATGAAGTTAAATACTTATGCCTTCAAGTTTTGAGACATGATTACTTAAATATGTTGAGATATGATAACCATTTTTTAATGTAATATTAAATAAACAAGTTATCCACGTTAAAAATACGAAATTAAAACGAAAGAAAAAATACCACTTAACCTAAAAAAACTCACCAAAATTAGAATTTAAATATATAAATGTATCCCTAATATTCACACGTGCTCAATTACTAGGTTATTCCGTTATATTTCAATATTTGCTTCTTGTCATGCTACCTTGAAAACAAAACAAAAGAAGTTTCCTAAATCAGAAGAAAAAGAAAAGGAATAACAAGCAGCTAGCTAGCTTATGAAATTAAACCACCTCAGCCCCCAAACTATAGTAGCGTGCGTTTTCTCAAGGCACTGTCATAAATAATATCACTTGTGAATGTGATTATTAGAACAAAGCAAGACCTTCAAAGGTTTAGCGTTGTTGTCACCCATCTTCTTCGAAGATCCACCATAATTCTTTTTATGAAAGTCAACGAACAAAACGAGAAGAGAGGCATAAAAAACGACATTGAAGCTCCAACCCCATACCCCTGAGCACCCCGAACCTGTGAAGTGGTAGTACATCATCAGACCCAAAACGACGAAGCTCGAGTAGAACTGCATGATCTGGCAGTTCGTCACAAGCTTCTTCCACTTGGGACGCAACCCGAGTGCGCACGATAAGTAGTAGGCGTACATTAGCACATGCACGGAGGCGTTGGTGACGAGCACCGCCGGGAACAGCGTCTGCGAGGTATGTAACCAGATGTAGCACATGACCACGACGGTGGAGTGGTGGTACACGTGGAGGAACGTGAGCCGCTGGATGGAGTTGCTCAGGATGATGAGGATGGTGTCCATGAATTCTAGGATCTTAGAGAGGTAGAAGATGTAAGCCCAGAAGAAGAGGGGCCCGGTGGGTGGGGTGTGGGGAGGGAAGCAGATGACCCAGTGGAGGTGAGGTGCATGAGAGATGGTGGAGAGGAGGCAACCAAGGGCCATGATGGAGGAGAGGAGGAGGAGGGAGATGTTATGGACGGCTGAGATTGGTTTGAGGATGGCTGGGGGTATGGATGGGAGAGAGATCAGGTGGGAGAGAATGAAGATCGAGGAAAGGTAAGAGAGGATGGTGAAGAAGAGGAAGTGCGGAGAGGAGCCCAGGGTTTTGCCTGGGGTCCATGAGAAGTGTTGGATGGTAGGATGGTTCACTAACCAGTACTCTAAGGCTGAGAAAATGTGACTCATTTTTATGAAACTCAAGCACTACCGTCTACGGTGGTGCTAGTGGAGGTGGAGAGAGAGGATCTTTAATGCAAAGTTGGAGGAGGGAAGGGCTAGATTGAAGTTTCGGAGTAATGGAAATCTCAACTGCACTAGGGCTTCAAGTAGTCGTAGTAGGATAGTAGTGATGGTACAGCTAACTACTACACAGTTTTAATGTTGAGCATGTATGTCTCTCTCTCTCACACACAATGGTCCCATCACGTTTAGCTGTAAGGAATTCAGACCATCTTGAGTGTCCATCTCGCTCTGTGCTCAATAAATGTACCAATCCTGAGCAGAGGCAAAATCGCTTCCCTTCACTAGCTGAGTGCTCCGATCCTACATGAAAGCTCAATGTCAATGCCCCCTTCGCTTTAATTGTAGTCGTTGCCACGTTACTCTACCCCCCAAAATAAAGGCAGAAATAAAAGAAAGAATATAATTTTGATCCATTATCAGTGTAAAAAAAATTTATACTGTCACTTAATTATGTATTGTCAACTCATTAAAAGAATTTGACTATTATAACAATCACCTTAAAAGTCTAACACTTCTCATGATGTGTCAGTACATAATTAGATAACAATGTAAAAAAATTTTATACTGACGATGAATTATAATTAAATTCATAAAAGAAACCAGGCATATGATGATAAAACAAAATATTATGGTGAGAGTGGTTAACAACTTAATATGCTCAAATTTTCTCCTATTCCAAGATCAGGATTTACAATGATATATGTGTGTGTGTGACTTCCCAATAAAACCTGCTCAAATTAATATCGTACGTGTTTCCATACTTTTTTATGATTGAGGGTAGGATATACAGAGCGAGGAAAATTGACAATGTATTTGATCTATATAGTCAATTTTCACTTTTTCGATAATGGAAATTTAAAATGAGAAGTTGTGTCTAGACAAGTATTGGATACTTGTGTTAAATACGACCTAATACTTCAAATCTTAATAAGACATTTCAAATTTCAAATGTTATAATGTTGATGTCGTGTCTTGTGTTTATGTGAATGCCAAGTAACCATGTTCTTCACTTTTTTTTTATGATATTATATTTATTGAGAATCATTGAAAATTTAAGACCAATAAAAAAAAAGGACACACATATCTGTCTAAGGATGTGTGCTAATAAATGAAAAAGATATTCGCATACTATTTTTTTATATCATTTTTACATTTAATTAATAATAAGTAAATTTTTTGTTAATATAATATATCGTTTAGTTAATGAATTTTGATAATTAATTACTTATAGACTTAGTTAACAATGAACAAATTCTTAATTAATTCAGTATATCGTTTGGTTAATAAATTACTAACTTATAAGTGATTGATTACTCAAATCTATTAAACAAATGATATATTGTATTAACTAAGAATTTACTTATTATTAACTAAGTATTAAAATAATGTAAAATTTATAGTATGTAAATATCATTGTTAACTAACAAAATACTAGTGCATGCGTTGTTATTCCCACAATTCTAAGGTGCATTTTCACTTCCTCATATCACCCTTCATCCTCATCTTCCTCTTCAGCAACACGTACCCACATTTTAAACCCCATCAAGCCATACCCTTTTTAACTATTTTTTTTATCTAAATATCAACCATTCTCCTATTTACTTGGACTATACTATTATCTATTCAACTATGGGAGCAAATTCAGTTACACCTAACCACTTGTCGGCTCAGGCCTCTCTCAGGGTTCGGCTAAGTTGATTATTTTTTGGAGAATGATTCTTTAATTCTTCTTGTGAAAGATAATGTCAGTTTGGTTCGACTTAAAAAATTAACCAAGTATTTAATTACATTAACTAATAATTTACATACGATTAACCAATAAATTATCTTCATTTTGATACTTGATACGTGATTAATAGTATGTAAATTATTGGTTAATGTAGTTGAATACTTAATTAATTTTTCAAGCCGAACCAAAGAATAATTATCTCTTACAAACTTCACTATTAAGTCATTTTCTCATTATTTTTGGCTACCAACACCAACAGGTTGGATGAATTATATTCTTACCTGTAGTACATTGGCTGAGGAACTGAAATTTGCACTTGCAGCGATGTGCATTCTGCAGAGCTAAGTGATGGTCGTTTCACTCGCAGTTACTACTAACTGCAATCAATTTATTAATTATTCACTTTTCCATTTATTTATTTTGTGTGTGTGTGTCTTTATAATTATTCACATTCTTAAACGGCGTGCCGTGCCTATCTTTGAGCTTCGGTGGTCCTTGGCCCTCAGTGCCCACTGCCCAGCGCTTTGCTCCCATCGTCACTTAGGTGGTGATATTTTATACTCATGTGTCCATATCATCGTATGGCCCAAAAAAATGTCAATATCATCTCAAGACCAAAAAACAAAGCGTCTATACCATCTCTGTTTTTTTTTTTTTAACAAGAAAAAAAGTTTCTATATACCATAATGTCTTCCTCTCACCATAACAAAAGTATGTATCATCTTCAATTTATAATTTATAATTTTATATTTCATGTTCAAAACAATAATAAATTTATGTATAAAATATTGTTTACTAAAATTAAATAATTAAATATTTAATTCTTTTAAGTAGTGTACTCTTTTTGGTGAATATTCATATTAATGACGCAAGTTTAAGTTTGTATAACCATTTAATTTTTCTTTGTAGATGTTTAGGTATTCAGATAAATAAATTTGCATTATGTCCTCAGCTATCACTTATTACTGTTAAAGTCGCATTGGTATATCTTTAAAAGTGGGAATAAAAAATTTAGAAACGAAATTTCATACAATTTTTCATATAAAATTCGTCTTTAAATTTTTAATCCTTATTTTAAAAGTATACTAAACTAACCTCTCTAAGCTATCTGCAACATTCATTACATTTTTTTTGTAAAAAAAAATAAAATTGAATCAATAGGTTTCGCACCCTATATATAAACTTCTCATGATGCAATTGATTCAAGAGTTTAATTTCTATCCACCGTCAGTGTAAAGTTTTTTTACATTGTCATTCAATCATGTGTTGTCAAATTATTAAAAGAGTTTGACTATCACAACAATTATCTAGAAAGTCTAACTCTTTTAATGACGTGTTAACATATGATTAGATGACAGTGTAAAGAAACTTTACACTGATGATTGATAGAAATTAAATCCTTGATTCAATTTTATTTTCCTTTTTGGTTAAAGGTAGCATTTTCATGTTACATAAGAAGATATTTGCATCTCGCAAAACTGATTTGTATGTATACAATAGCCAATGGATGAAAAATTAATTATACATAGGGTAGGTGCGGCTTTATGTATTTGAAAGGGATACACAACAAAGTTACTAAATATTAGGTTGTCATATGGATAGCAAGAATTATGTATTGCTGAGTAATGATATTGATTTGTTCTTATACATAAGCACTGTTTATACTCATTTTATGAGTCACTCAATGATTTACATTGTGTACATCTCTCAGACTCACACCTAATATGAGATATTCAATATGCTTAGTGTTTATTGAATATCTTTGATATACCATTTAATTATCATTTCTGATGTTGCACGGTTTATCCATCATTGCAGATGAAAAATATTTTATGATTTTTATCATTTAGATAGTTTTTTTTAAAAAAAAATAAAAGTTTCTAAAAACATATATTATTACTGTGCAAATTAAAGAGCGAAAGACATTGACGTCAAATGTTTTAGTCTGAAATAACCAAATTAGACAGTGGTGGAGCACATTTACTGGAAGAACAAAATAAAAAAACAAAAGAATCTTCTGTAACCTCCTTGGATTCCTGAGATGCTCTTTTCTTTTTCCTATTGTTCTTTTGTTTCTTCGCCTGCTGCATACCCGTGAATCTAGTTGCTAGCTCAAACCAGAACATCTTAGCTGCAAATTTGGGCTCGACGCGTGGAGTCGGCCCATTTGGCCTGATAATTTTTTTGGACCAAACCCAAAGTTCATTATAATTTTATTTTTTCGTATTGACTAAATCAGACCGTTGAAATTAAAGCGGCCTTATTTTTGCCACGTAATGTGGACCAACTCAACAATTTCTTTGAGATAGAGAGGCTAACTTCTAGTCTAGTCGAAAAGGCCGATCCCTTTAACAACTCGTTTAGATTTGAGTTTAGAATTAATTAAAAATTAATTTAATTTAATTTAAAAATTAAATTTTATGTTTAGAATTTATTATAAAATATTAAATTTAAATTAATTTAAAAATTAATTTTTATGTTTAAAACTCATTAAAAATGTATTTGATTTGATTATTTTACTTTTTTTAACCTTATATAATTATGAATTTGTTAAGTTAGTGAGGTAAAATCAAAAAATTAGTAAGGATAAAATAATTAATCTAAATAAATAAATTTAAAATAAAATTAAATCCATTAAAATCCAACAAAATTTGATTGAATTTTTAAATACATACAACTTAAATAAAAAAGATTTCAAAATCAAATTAATTTCAATTTTTTAACATTCCAAACACACTCATTCAAAATTTATCTTACTCGAATGCTCAGACTAGATATCCAACTAGGCTAATGAGATGCATCTTCACCATTACATTTAAACCTATTTTATCTGTCATGCATTGATTTAACCAAGACTTATGTCTGAAGCATCATTTTGATAGGTCATAATTTTGTATTAGCAATAAGAGGAGGATGAGCTCCCAATCCAAATGCCAATTGACCTGAGAAAAGAGGGTTTGTTTATAAGGTAAAATACATATTACTTCTTTATAGTATAAGTCTTTTTTAATTTAGCTCCTTAAAGTAATTTTTTTGTCACTAAACCCTCTTTAGTTTGGTTCGTGTTGAAAAAGTTATTTTATCTGTTAAAACAAACGGAGAATCTTTTTTGAGTATCATCTGTGTTCTAATCCTTATTTTCTTAGCTCTAGAAGTAGAGCATCACTTGTGCATACATCTCAATCATTCATGAAACCTCCATCATGCACCAAAAATTAATCTGCATATCTCAAAAGTTGATCACTTCAACTTCCCCTGCATATGAATTGGTAAGAGCCTCTCAATAGCTAGTTTTGTTGCTCAACAGTCAGATTGATGGAACAATATTAGCACCACATGAGCCTAAAAAATGGGATTCAAATTTTCAGTGGATTTGACTTTATTTTTCTGAATTGAATAAAGTTGTTTTTCAGGGTGCTAGATTTATTAATGGGATTGGGAGCAAATAGTAGGCAGTGATAAACATTATTTACATATATTATTAATCTATCATATTTTGTATCTTACTTTCTTTTTATGTTTAATTGATTAGACTTAGTCACATTTTATAAGTTTGGGTTCCATTTTGGCTTAATTGCATTTTTCAACATTAATTGAATTTTACATTCTCTCTGTATTTTTGGCATATCTTGAGTTCTAGACATCTAATAAATATGAATCTTACCTTGTAGGAAATATAAGAGGGAGATATACAACTTTTCTGAATATCTCAAGAGCTGAATCAGGTGTCTAGTGGGCCTAGAAGTCAGAGTAAGGGTGTTATCGCCAGAACCTGACTTGCATGTAGTAAATTGCTTATAACTTGGGCTCTTGAAGTCAAATGGAGCTGAAACCAGGGACAAATGAAAGTTAAAACGTAGGGCTTCAACTCTCATGAAAACTGCTTTTCCAAACTACATCGTTTTGATAGTGTGCTTTCCACTTGAATTTGACAGACGTTTCAATTACCTACTTAGATTGATTTAAACATAACTTCCTCATCTTAAGTCCAAATTAGGCAAATAAGATGACCAATTAAAACTAAATGGATGGAGATTAGTCTTAATCTAATGATATACTTGTAAATTGCACTTTAGGATCTGTTATTTGGAGGAAAATACAAAACACAAAAAGAGACTTTCCATTTCTCTAATTTTCCCTAGTCTTTTGAGTTTCTCTCTAGCTTTTCTCTCTCTTTCTGCTATCTTCCTCCACAAGCTTCTTTGGACTGCAGCAATAGAAGGATAATTTAGAGATCAATCTAAGATCCTTGAAGAGTTCTTGTTTGATCTTGAAACTTTGTATTAAATTGGAAAATTGATGTTTAATTGCATTTTCTCTTCTTCTCTAATTCTAATCTTGAATGAACTTTTGGAGATCTCTATTTGTTTGTTCTTGATTTCGAACTATGATGCTATTATGATTGATTAATCTTAGTTTCATAACTTGAATTGAAGAGACTATGTGTGCAGATTTGTCACTTAGGCTAATAAGATTCTTGAGTTTAAACTAGCATTAATCTTCATAAATTGTGCGATTGCAAGTTTATGTATCTTTTGTTAGTTGAATCCTAGATGATCATCTAGTAGTGAATGCTGGATTTAATATATAAATCTTAGTTAGATTTAGGTTAACCAATCAATTGAACTCAATTGCATGTTTAATGGTTAATGATAGATCAATTAGAATTTGAATGAATTCTTGTATTGATTGTTCTTTTATTTGAATTAAGTTAATTCATTTTTCTTGTTTACATTCTAAATACATCAATCCCCCTTAAATTTTGTTTTAAATTGATCAAATCACATATCTTAGAAAGACGACTTGATTTAATCAGCAGTACTACAAATCTTGAAATAAATCAATTCGTATTATTTGATTGAACTCAGCATTCAAATCTGGCAGCATCTTACAAAAATAATATTTTCTTCATGGCCTTAAGGCACACCACCAATAAAAATATTTTCTTAAATACTGTTATATTTGATATTTCTACCATAAGGTTTTGCAAAATGTATAATTAAGATTTTCAAATATGATGTAAATTGAGATGATTTTACGGTCTTTAGAGAGAGTTTGCAAAATCGAATTCTCTTTAACATTGTAAGAAACTCTTTTCAACACATCACTAAACTCACAAATATGTCTCAACGCACCACCCATGTCATTCTTTTCAATCTATTTAGCATCCCCAAACAATTTCAACTCAATTACTACCAATAATCCTGACATACTCACTCACTCTACCAATGTTGCAACTTGACCCCCAAGGCTTGCTATTTTCAACGTGAACCATACTATAAGGAGTTTAGTGATAAAAATAATAATTTAAGAGAGTAAGTTAAAAAAGACTTATACTACAAGAAAATAATATATATTTTACCCTTATTTATATGTTATTTATTTTGATCAAGTTCAAATCTTGAGCCAACCCAGACATATCAGTTTCCCTTCCTTAAGATCGAAGTTATGATGATGAGTGTAATTGTATCTTCTTGTCAAATTGCACGTATTTACTCCTCAAACCATTTTGTAGTCAGAAATTATTCAAGAATTTAAGTTTATTACATCTTCCTTTATTCATGTCAATGAGAAACATTCTATATATATATATATATATATATATATATATATATATATATATATTCTTCTGAGGCATTAGTAGAATAAACTCTAAACCAAGTCAGATACAGACAGGTGAGGTGACTTAAGCAACAACATGTAAATACAGATTGAAATGAATAGTCACTCTTGGCCTCCCACTAGAAAATAAAAACCTTGTCACTCAATTCCATTTCCAATCAATCGTGGCCTTCCATCTTATTTAAAGCATAAATGTATCAATCAAAAGACAACAACCGCCACATTTTTTAAAAACAAACCGTCATGACTCTTTGTCTGTCTTAACAGTGTGTTTCTTCTTCTTCCTATTGGCATAACTCTTGAGATGAAAATCGACAAAAAGAGCCAAAAGAGAGGCATTGAAAACCGCATTGAAGCACCAACCCCATATCCCGGAGCATCCCGACCCGGACCCGGAAAAGTGGTAGTGTAGCATCAGACCCGACACCGCGAAGCTGAACAGAAACTGCACTATCTGGCAATCGGTGACGACCCGCTTCCACCTGGGTCGGACCCCCATTGCACTTAGCAGGTAGTACCCGTACATGAGCACGTGCACGGAGGCGTTGGTCACGAGCGCTATCGGGAAGAGGGACTGTGATGTTTGAAGCCACACATAGCACATGATCAGAACCGTTGCGTGGTGGTACACGTGGAGGAAGGTGAGGCGTGTGATGGAGTGGCTAAGGATGATCAAGAGGGTGTCAACGAATTCAAGGATCTTGGAGAGGTAGAAAACGTAGGCCCAGAAGAAGAGGGGCCCAGTGGGTGGGGTATGGGGAGGGAAGCAGATGATCCAGTGGAGGTGAGGTGTATGGGTGAGGAAGGTGAGGGTGCAGCCGAGGGCCATGGTGAGGGAGAGGAGGAGGAGGGTGAGGTTGTGGAGGGCAGAGATGGGCTTGAGGAGTTGGGGTGAGATGGGTGGGAGAGGGAGGAACTGGGAGAGGAGGAGAGTGAGGGAGAGGTAGGAGAGGACGGTGAGACAGAGGAAGAGTGGGGATGACCCAAAGGTTTGACCTTGGTTCCATGAGAAGTTGAGTATGGTTGGGTGGTTCACTAGCCAGTATTGCAGGCTCCTCCACATAATGGGGTTCGCCGTCAGACTCATGGGAGGAGGGAATTTGGATATGGGTGAGTTCAGCTTTCGGAAGCGTGGAACTGGCAGATCCAACTGGCTTATTTAATTCAACAAGTGGGCCCAACAAACCATGAATGCCTGATCCTTTCATTTTTTTTTTCTTTTTTGGGTGTAATTTCGTTTCTCATATTTACCAGTGGTATTTGCAGTTTTAACTTTTAACCTTTTTTTTTTCTTTTTTCTTTTTTTGCATATATTTGCACAGCTGCGTTACACTCTCGGGCCTTTGGTTCGTGGATTATTTTTTCATTCTTGAAAATTCTTACATGAAAATGTTGGATTCCCATGTGTTGGTACAAGTTTTGAAAAAACATTCACATCTTAAAATGATTTCTGTGAATGATTTTTAACCAACATTCCCACACTTTTATTCCCATGGGGAAGGTGAGTTTGCAACATTTCCATGGCATGAGAATATTTTTGCCATGTGAAATGTCTAAAATATCTACCCTTCCATTGACATGCCATTAACCAACAACTGCTACGTCAACCATCGGCCACCATCGACCACCGTCCACAGTGGCCAATCACAAGAGTCTGGTTACTTCCGTCACTGCCTCCAGTTGATGGTGGCCGGCGACTTCGGCCACCGTGTCAGTTACCGAAATCTGACCACCCCTATCACCGCTGACGACTTTGACCACCGTGATTGTTACCGGAATCTAGCCACTACAAGCTGGCAGCGACTGATAATGATCGACAACTTTAGTCACCACACCGGTCACCAGAATTCAATGACTTTAGCCACCGCCCTGGTCATCAGAATCCAACCACCTCTTCCGCCGCCAGAAGTTGACAGTTACAAGCGACATCAGCTACTGTCGTCGGCGATTAGAGTCATTCCCAAAAAAGATTTTAGTTAACCAAACGTAATAATTATCATTCCTGGACATGCTATTCCTAAAAATATTTTTTCAAACCTTAAACTAAACGCCCTTTTAAGTTAGGAATGATGATAAAAAAAATAGATGTATGCGAAATATTAGTTGATAGAGTTATTTTAAGAAATGAGACATGGAAAGAAAAAAAAGTTATTTAAAAGGCGAATTCTGCTATATATGATGATGATCGACAGGATTCGAAAATTTCTTCTTTAATCAAATAAGATTATGAAGAGTCTCGAGAACAAAAGTTCGGGAAACTAGATGATTAAACAGTTTTCAAATCATGAACTTACATAGATGAAAGTGTTTCGATCAAAAGCGCAAAAAAAGCCTGCTCTACTTTATTTAAAAGATTCAAAATATAGTACAGATTTAAGGTAACAAAACACTAAGTACCGATATACGAATCCCTGAAAAAATTTGAAAAGAATAAAACCCTCCTCAAACTTGGTTGATGTGGTGAAAAATCTTGCGCCACTGGTCACCGCCCCAGACTAGAGTGGAGCCAAGGACACTCCAGCAATAGCAAACTTTAGCAAACAGCAAAATTGGACAACGACTACGTTTACATCAGAAGAAACTATGCTGATCCTGCAGCAACCTTCTTCCGAACAATCCTTTTTCTACGACCTTTAGGAGCTGAAGATTCTGCATCAGCCACAGAGTCTGCATTCCCTTGTTTGATGCCCAGGAGGCCAAGCCCAGAAACAACTGCATTCTTTGATATAACCCATCTTGACGATGGCTTTTCTACATTATCAGAAGGCCTACTGTATACTTTCAAGAGGTCATCTGACTGAGCCAGTGGATCTGCCTCAACTCCAAGCCAGGCACGCCTGGAAGTCTCTCCTAATTGAACGTTCAATACCCTGCATAATATCCACAATAAATGCTCAAACAATATAGCACATCAAAATTCCACAATACTTTCATCCGCTACCATATAAAATCATTGGTAACATTTGCTAAAATGAAGTGGTAAAAAGGATTCAACACTGGAGTTTGAACAAATCGTCAGAAATGAAGCTAAAACATCACAAGAATTTTTTTTCTGCAAGTACTGTTTCCTTTCAACAAGATGAGAGGATCACATATAATTGAGCAAATATTGTCTTAAATGCTAAGAATGTGAGATTTGAGTGCCTCCATAGGCCAAAGTCAATAATTAAAACAGAAGAGGAAAAGCCATTATCATGAATAAGTGGCAAAAACGCAACCATTTAACTCTAGGCTGGCATCAGTTTGATGAACAACTCATTTGGTAGGGAAAAAAGCGGACCTGAAGGCTGTGCTGAAGAACAATGCGACTCCAATAACATCAAAATGGCTAATCATTGCTCTATCAAATCCACATAACAGTTGATATCTCAGGTTAGCATAGATTCCAAGAAAAGCACCGTAACCAAGCGCATTACTGCTCACACTTGGGACGGTCACAGATAATCTGCTGACAAGTCATGCATGAAATGAAAAGGAAAAATTAGTATTTAGCACTCATAATTTGAGCAATCACAGGTAAAAATCTACGCCTGAATAATTAAATGAATTGAATGACATTGAACATAAGTTGGGTTTCGACCCTGCATACCTTCCCTCCTTTTTCCTAGCCAAAGAGTTTGACAATGCACCCTGTACTGCACCAGCACTTAAACCAACCATGCACAACTCAGCAGCCTTGAACAAAAAGCATTGGATTCTCTTTTGCAGGTCAAATTCCCTAAGTGGATAGCTCTTTTCAAATATGTTGTTGGGAAGCTTCTGCAATGTATTTTGTAAATCAAACTGAAATGTGTTTCCATACGATCGACAAGGAGCGAGGGACCAAACAACTACTGCATTGCATGCTGCTACTGTGAGCACATTAATAAGTGCAAGATCCCACTCCTGCTTTATCCTAGAGTCAGATTAAAGTTAACAATTATTACTTCAATTCATCAATGAGAACAACAGACAAACCTTCAAATCATTTTAAAATAAACAACACACCTATCCTTCCGATTTTTAAACTCCCACCACACTGAGCAACCTATCGTAGCAGCCTCCTCTAATAGAAGCCTATACAGGAATGCAGGATCTGCAAGCAACCTGTGCAATATAACATTAATATATGAGACAATAGTATATACAACCATACACTCCAAACAGAAAGTTCAACAGATTAGTACAAGAGATTAACTTCCCCATTTCATAAATTTGCAACATATTGAAGATGAACTAATTGCCGAATCTAATCAGACATGGAAGGACATCTATTCCATGTTCTCAAGTGTTCAAGACGCCTGACTTCAAAACATAGGTTTATATTTCTCTTTGTTGATTAGAATACCTATAATGGACTATAACTTAGCTTCCAAATGAAACATATGTGAGAAACCTCTGTCCATGTTATGGTCATTTATGGATGAGACGTGCAATAAGCCTTCATACAGATTCTTCACTTCACAACATGAACCGTAAACCAAAATCATTCAGGATCCTCTATACGTATTCACTATTGCCATTCTTACAAAAACTAAAGCCATGCTTTCCTCCAACTCTTTTACCAACATATATTTCATCTTTCACCACCATCTCATCCTCTTAATTCTCACTTGAATTCTGCCACCATTTCGCATATGTGCATTTTATATCTGCCTCAAACACAAACAAGTTGAGCCAATTCTACCTCAATTTATCTTCACTTGAAGTTACCCCTAGCTACAATTCTTACAGGTCAAAAAGGATCATAAGGGGAAAACACCAAACTGTTTGACAAAGGCTATGAAATTTTTTCTTATCTTTTTCTTACTTTCTTTCTCCTTTTATTTTGTTATTTTATATTTTCATATAAAAAGATGGACTCTATATGCATGCACACAACTGTAATGTATCAGCAAGAGGTTTGGGCAGCTTCAGTATTGTTCATTCGTGAAGGTAATCTGGTAGGAGCTCAAACAAGGAGACTCAATATTAGAATTCTGTGGACGTAGAAGCGCTTGCAATAGAACTAGCAGCTGAATTATTGTGACATAAGAGTATAAGACCAAAAGCATATATTTGTCAAGAGAATGATTGTGAAGTGGTCATCACAGGACTAAATGATTTGGAGGCTTGTCAGGATTGGCCCATTAAACCAATCTTGCTAGATGATATTGAAAAACTGAAAAGCATGATTTGTTGGGTGGCTAGGCGAAGAAGTAGAAATTTTAAGTTTTTTGCTTATTAAACAGCTAAGTGGGCTGCCTATTGTAAAAAGTGAGGGAAATGTCTTGAACTCTGTTCCTACAACTGAGGTTTTTCCACAGAGAACTATGTTTCCTCTCTTTTGTAGCTTGTTGTAAAGAAAAGTTATTATGCCAAAAATGGAAAATTAATGATTACATGGACTTAAATCGTGAGATATCAAAATAATATAATAGTGTGGATGGTAAACTTTCTTATATTTCAATGAAAACATTTAAAGTCAACCAGGACAAAATTGAAATCACCTGCCAATGAAAGCCCTTGATATTCCTTGTGGTAGTGCTCGGGAAATAAACCTACTGGTGGTTGGCCTGGCATTGATTGCTAGGAATTTTACCATTTGAGCTGAGCTAACCAACCCCTAAAAGCAATATTTCAGTCAGTATACAGCCCTGTGCTTCACAGTCTAAACATAACCTGAAAATTACTGTACCATTTCATAGGCTTGCCGAAGCCCAGCAGGCAAATCCATCATTGTTTTTTGCCATTCATTTAACACAGCGTCCACAAATTTATGGTCAAATAGCTGCAACAACGACAAAACAAATGACATTCCTTGAGGAAATATCAAATGAAAGCAATAAAAGGTTTTGTATGTTTTATAAGAAAAAAAAATCCTCTTAAATAGCATAAAGGAGATTTCTAACCTCTTCAAGAAGTATCCGTCTCCTAAACAAGCCACCTTCATCTCCCTCATCACCATCATCAAAGTCATCAAAGTAATCATCATCATCGCCACCATCATCACCTCCATCTCCACCACCATTATTGATTTTCTTTCCAATACCTCCACTCCCTCCGCCAATGTCTAGCTGCCAATAAAAGCATAAAAATGAACTCCAATCACAGCCACCACCCAATCAATACATAGGTCTCATGCAACTACAAACTGAAAATTTAGATGCAGCGATTCAAAGTTTCAAACCAAACAACATGCATAAACTAAATATCATCATTTTATGCATTCTGAATCAACAACCTTAAAATGGGAACTCATGTCAAGGGATCCTGCATACCATCACCCATTAACTAGTCTAGTCCTGTATCTCACATTATAAGTTAATATCTTGAGGGGAGGAGGTAGTAGGAGGAATGCAGACAATTTCTCTTTCTCTAACAATGAGACATATCGGAAGAAACAGAAATAGCCAATTGGGGGAAAAAATAAAAACCAACACATTAGCATTAATTAAATAACATGTCAAATTATCAACTATAATTCGCTAATGTTTCATTTTTAGAATAAGCAAGGTCACCTGCTAAGAACTAGGTATACCAGCAGCCTTGAAGGTCATTCTAAGTAGTTGAACTTGAAAGTGAAGTTCACCAACAACCAGACTTGTTAAACAAAAGCTCAACTCTAACTGATGTCCAGGGGAAGAAAGTTAGGATACCCTTCAGAATGTTTAAAAACACTTCTGTATAACTTAAAGCCACTAGGAGTCTAGGACCACACCTATTTTAAGCTTTTAAACTGCGATAAATTAAGACGATAATCATGAATTTGCTCTCTGATTGCACAACTTAAGTATTGCATCAACCGTATTCAATCCAATTCTCTTACTTATGTCAGACTCAAGACCAGTCAACAACTTCAGTACCCCAGTTAGCAAGCTACCATAACTAAGTTCTTCAAGCACACTTTTTTGATCAGCAGCAATGAAATATAATAGTATGCATTATTAAGCAAATGAAGCACTAGATAGAGAAAGAAAAAAGAAAAAAAAGATTCTACTTTTATTATCTCTTACAATGATATTAACTCAATTTTCATTAACCCTAAAACAAGTATAGTTAACCAGCAATTTGGTGAAAGTAAAACTGCAATTTCCATTCCAATTCTCAATTAAGAGTGTTCACTATCACTAATCACTATCTTCCCCGAGTAGCTCTTTCCAGTATTATCCCTATGACATTTTCTCAAGCCGTTAAAGCGTACAAATTAATCTTCTTCCTCATAAACACAAAGGAAACTCAAATAGGAATAACTAAGTATTCATTCGCTTACTTCAGCTGAACAATAATTTCTTTGCCCAAGAAAGAAAGAACACTAACCTCAGGGCTAGACCTGGTTTGCTTTTGCGACATATCAAGCTTGGATTTCTCCAAGGTCACCGCACCAAGCGCACCGTATTGCCCCTTCATAACCGGACCCAAAGGTGACGAAGAGGACGAAGGTGACGAAGAATCGGAAGTGCCAGGAGCCGCCGGCAAAGCAAAGCATCGTTCTAATAGAGCCGCCGAGCCATTCTCCACTTCGGCGGCGGACGATGCTCTCACCACCAAAACTCGCCGCCTGTTCTTGACGGCGGCGGGCTTCGCGAGCCGCTGGAGTGGGCACAGTTTGGGAATCGGCAACGACGGCTTCGGGGACAAGGAGTTGGTGCCGACGTGGGAGTTCATGGGCATGATTTGCGCCGTGTGGAACACCGCGTGAGACATTCTATTTCTAGTCCTCTAAGAGGGGGAAAATTTTCCGTTTGGATGGAGAGAAAATCTCAGAAAATTTTCATGACTGAGGAGGGAAGTGAATTCTGTATCTCTCTCTCTAGAGAGAAGGAGGGTTTTAGAGAGAGAAAATGGGGAAGAGAAGGAGAAAGGATGGAGAGCTGAGGATAAAGATAGCCCACTAGGCAAACTACTCAATCCGAACCAAGTGAAATTCACTCGGGTTTTAGAACGGGTCGACTCGCCCGGCCTCCTTCAATGCAATGGTTCTCAAAAAATTTAAATATTTTTCATTTTTATGATTTTATTTTTATCTGATCACATTTTCTTCTTCCTATTATATTTTTTAATGTAAATTAGAGTAATTTTTTAAATATAAAATATTAATTTTATGAGGTACGAGGAAATTCTCTTAATTATATTTTATCTATACACATATCTTAAAATCAAAGATGTGACAAAATCTCCTCTTGTCTTTTCTAAGTTGCCTGATTTCCTTTTATTTTTTATACCAAACTAAAGTTATTGTTTATTTGCATTTGAGGAGCTAGTATTTACTAACAAAAATGTTAAATGTTACGAAATAATTTATAAGAAAGACATTTTCTCGTATAATGACTTCTATAACTATTGTTTTCTCTTACTGTCCTTATTTATCTTTTTTAATCTAACCTGATTGGTCAATAAAATTTGTACTCTTTTTCGTAAAAACAATTTTATTACAAATAACATCACTCATTTGCTAATTAAAGGATGGGGATTTGAACCAGGTTAAAAAGTTATTGTTTCGATAAAGAAAAAAGTTTACCTAAGTACCTTACCCTATGTGATGTACGTATGCTTTGCATCTACGACTAAACCCTACAAAGTTTTGTTTTTTTTGTTCTTGTTTGGTTATTTTTTTGGTAACATGCACTTAAATGAAATAGATGTATTCATGTTTTATTGAATCTTAACTATCTATTAAGAATAATAAAAGATAAAAATGCACCAAATGATATATAATTATAGTTGTCAGCTGATTGAAGAATTTATGTTACAGTTTGCAAAAAATGTCCTCTTACTCTCTCTTTATCTGATTTTATTAAAAATGAAGAATAATAATAGTAAAAATATTATTTTTCTTATAAAGAGAAAAAGAAAAGAAATTATTTGTTGATTTTGTTTATAATGGTTTAAAAATTATAAATAAAACTTTATTTTATTTTTCTTTTTTTATGAACTAAAATTAAAAGAATCATATTTTTTATTTTGTTATTTTATAATTTTTAATCCTTTATTTTTTTAATTTTATCAACATTATATTTAAAAAAACAATTAAAGAATATATATAAACTATAGACTTTTACTAAATAATATATATATATTTCATTGGCGAGACTGCTAGCAATCCCGCCATATTTTAAGTTTTATATATATATATATATATATATATATATATTACTATAAACTTATACTAAAAAATAATTACAAAAAACATAATTCCTAGTCCCGCCATATATATTAATACGTAAGAAAATTGTTTTTGATATTTTATAGAAAAAATTTAATATTTTTTTAAAAAATTATAACATGACATAATTAGTAATATGTTATGTATTTTTTTTTTAACATTTTTTAATATACCGTCAAAAAGAGGTTTTTTGGTATTATTTTACTTCAAAATTGTCATTAAATTTTTTAAAAATTATTTTGATATTCCACCAATGAAATTTAATTTTATTTATTTACTTTCATATGTTAATTTAATTTTTTAAATTCAATAAAACCCTCACACACTGCCTCACTTCCAAACTCAAACTCCAATGCACCACGAAGCCACTCAACAACACACAGACTATGTTACACATCATGACCATTTACCTTTATTTCCTTTAGGTATCATGAAGTCGTCTCTTTCTTCATTTCATCATCTCTCTCAACACTATACAAGTTCTATGTATAACATATATATATTTTATATACATTTTAATACATGGTAGGACTGCTAATTCGGCCATGAACATATATATATATATATATATATATTATTTTTTTAAATATTTTTAAATATAAACTCGTTATGAGATTAAAAAATATTTGACAAAAAATTATTATATTGGATTTTTATAATATTTATTTTATAAAAAAAAATATTTCATTAATTATAAATTCAAGTTTATTTTTCATGCAAAAAATTAAATAAATATCCATCACAAAATAAATATAAAAATGAAAAAACAAATATTTTTAAAAAATATTAAATTTATATTTCATGAAAAATAAATAATAGAAAAAAATAAAATGTTTATTTAAATATTAAAATTTATTTTCATGGAATACATTACACATAAAATAAAATATCGAAAACAAAATTTAAATTAATTTTCATGAAAAATAAATTTAAAATAAATTTATTTTTCCATGACATTGTATAAAATATTTTAGGCTAAAATGCAAAGAATTCTCTTCAACTATGGGTCAAGTTTAGAAAACTCTCTTATACTTTTAAACTCACCAACTCAACTCCCTAAACTAACAAAATAGTATATAATAATCATTCTGTTAACTTACCATTTAAATAGTTAATGGAAAAGTAGTCATGTGTTATTTTTTTTTACTAATCTCACATTAAATCATTAATATTTATCTATCAAATTATCTTTAGGCTTCTTTTTTAGGCACTCATTAACTCCACACCACCGTTTGAGCGGCTCATGAAAAGTTCAAACTGTTGTGTGAGGTTAATAAATGCCCAAAAAAGAGGCCTAAAAATGATTTTAATAATAAATATTAATGATTTAAATGTGAGATTAGTGGAAAAAAAATTAACACATAATTACTTTTTCATCAATTCTTTAAATGGTAGATTAATATAAGGGTTATTATACATTGTTTTGTTAGTTTAGGGAGTCGAGTTAGTGAGTTTGAAAGCACAGAGGTTTTCTAAAATTGACCTATAGTTGAAGAAGATTCCTTACATTTTAGCCAACATTTTATGCAGACAAAAGATAAATTTAATTTTCATGAATTAAACAAAAATAAATGAGAATTACTTAGTATATGTCAGTTTAATAAAATATTAACAAAAGTATTAAAAATATTATTAAAATATGTTTTAAAAAAATTAATTTATGGCAAGCCCCACCGTGCTATAGAAAAAAATTATTTCATGATTGAAAAACTTTTATTTAATAATTTTTTAAAATTTTCATAAAAACTTAAATAAAATAAAATTTGATGACTGAAAAAAAAAACCAACATAAGGAACCAAAATGCAAATAAAAGAATAAGAGAGGCTAATTTTTAAATATGTTCAAACCAGTAATAATAGGTAAATTAGATAAAATATAGATACACCCATGTCATTTAGGTATATTTATAGAACACTCCTATTTTTTCATTTAGTAAGTGTGAGATTAACCTCATCATTCTCCACAATTATTTTTTGATAACATTTAATTCAGAGAACTCAGACCAATTCAACCTAATAACAAGCACGTCTCAAATACATATAATCACTATCAACTCAAATCCTCATAAGGATTGACTTTACGTTAAACAATTAAATATGTTATTTTAAAAAAGACAAAACTTAAATTTAAGTTTTAGAAGTGCTTGTAGCGTTATTTTTCAATTAAAATATAATATATGTATTATTTTTTTCATATCAACACTAAAAGTAAGATGACGTGGTATTAAAGTATGAAAAATAATACACATATTATATTTTAATAAGAAAACAATATCACAAGTACTTATAGAATTTTATTTAAGTTTTTTCCTTTTAAAATTAATTTAGAAAAAATTAATATGTTTAAATAATGTAAAAAGTTACTATTGGAAGAATGGGAATATAATAAAATGATGCTTGAATTCTCTTCCGTAATCAACACATTATTGATTTCTTCGTTAGCTATTAGACGTTGTTGCATTGCAAACATTCTTTTGATAGTTAATGTACGTTGGTTTAATTGGATTCGTTAGCTATTAGACGTTGTTGCATTGCAAACATTCTTTTGATAGTTAATGTACGTTGGTTTAATTGGATTCGTTAGCTATTAGACGTTGTTGCATTGCAAACATTCTTTTGATAGTTAATGTAAGTTGGTTTAATTTGATCATGAGTTTCGAATAAGAGTTTTATATTTTTATGTGTATGAGTTTGAATTTTCATATGGTCTTGTTTGATGAGTAACTCTTTTTAAAAAGATTTTCCAACGTCTAAAAATTATGTATAAATAGTTATGTGCTAAGGATGGTATACGAGTGATGTCCTTTTCGGTTAATTTGACAAAACCTCTCTTTATAACTGCATTTTCCTATCAAAAAAAGAAAGAAGAAAAGAAAAAAAAGGTGATAAATAGAAGAAGCAACCAAACGGCATGCACAGTAGTTGAGGTGAGTAAAAGTCCTTCTAGCAAAATTCAACGGTAAATCAAACAAGCACTTAATCGTTGGAGTCTTTGCAGGTTGTTCAACCATAATACACCAACACTAAACTTCTTAAAAAAAAAAAAAAATTCAAATGACTATGTCACTAATATTACAAAGTTGGATTTCGAAAATTCATACCAATGATAATAAAATATTATTTAAAATATAAATAGCATAAAATTCATATATTTGTTGTCGGCTTTCTTTTCTTTCAATTATTAACTTATTCCAATAAAAAAAATTCACAAAATTATGGATAAATCAGTTATGATACAAATTTTGGGTTTCACCCAATTTCCTAATTTAATAATTATTGATATTTTTCTTATTCCAAATTGTAATTAATATCAAGATATGTGAAAAATATGTAAGATATTTGTTTTTTAATAGAAAATTAATAATAAAAAATCCTTAATGATAGGAATGAGAGTAAATGTTTGCCAAGTATAAACTGTTGTGAGATTAAAAATACTTGTATTGGGGAATTGTTTAAGTTATGAGAATGAGAAAGAAAAATTTGTGATTAATATTGTAGTGGGATAATGTTTACACTTTTTCTGGAAAGGGTTTGCATAGTGGGAGAGAGATTGTAGCATTTTCATTCAAATTTTACAATGGAAGATGATTTGCAATTGTTCCTTTTAAAAGTTGTATTATAATGTTATTCATAATGAATTTGATTTATTTTTATTTGTGGATGTATGTATGTTAGGTCGAATTATGTTAAACTTTTTACATAATTTATTGTGGTGTTTCTTTTAATTACAAGTATTTATTAAAAGTAGGTTAATTTAATTTATAAGTCCTTATACTATCAGAGGGCTTTCAATTAGGTCTTTATATTTTTTAAATTTGTAATCGAGTCTCCATAGTTAGAGCACCGTTATAAATTGCTATCGGTAATCTAAATTCAAAAATCTAATTAAATTTTTTTAAAATTATAGGGACGTAAAATGTTTATAATTGGGTCCTATAGTTTCAAAGTTTTATAATTGAGTTTCTAAATCTATCTTCAATTATGGTTATAAGTTTATAATAACAGGACCCAATTAATTATTTAAAAAACTTTATGGACCTAATGTAATCATTTAAAATATAAGAACCTAATTAAAAAATTTCATATATATTATAAGGACAAGGAGAATAATTTAACCTTAAAAGTATATATGAGATGTATTATCCCCAAAAACAAATATGCAGTTTGAAGATATATAATTTACAATTTTGACTTTATTTCTACTCATGAAAGAGAATGCACTCCAATTTTGTTTGTGTCAAAGGGAAGGGTTGTGTCCTATTCTTGATGAGAAACCCAGCAAAGAGGTCTACCATAACCCCACCTGAAAGTCTGTCTTGCACCATTTACTTCCTATTCACGGTTGCTAATGCTACATCCTTCAACAAAAGCTGGGTATTATCCATTAATATGGTATTGTATCACGTACTCAAATCCTCAAGGAAACCAAATACACTATATAACTTTGCATTATCCTTCAAGCATCCTTTGCCTTGTCAATAGGACACACGGTTTGCGAAGAAAAGTAAGCAGGAAATGAGATGAACCAAAGCAGAGATCAATAGTAACAAAGGAAAAGGAATCCCTTTCTGGTGGCCCTAAAGCCATCCCTTTCACCCCTTTCGCCCTTTTTTCCTTCATGAAAACCACATATAAATAGTTCTACGTTTCTGCTTCTTCCTCAACACACTCCAATATTTTCATCCCAACACAGAAAATTCAGGCTGGTCAAATATCCATGTCTCTGACAGGCCGTCCCCGTGTTGTTGTCAATGGGATTCAAAGAATGAGAACCTTCCACTACTTCTGGTGCCTAACTTGCCAACGCACTGTGAGGATACCCTCTACAAATCCAAATGGCTTTTTGTGCCCCTATTGCTTCCATCAATTGCGTCATGAGCTTGATATCTCAAGGCCAAGAAGGTTTCTCATGAATATGCCTAATAACTTGGAGCCTTCCCCTGTTACTCAGCTAATGAACGAATTGTCTTTCATTCTTGATCCATCTCTGAGGAGGCAAGACACCCATTTGAACAGAACAACACAATGGGAAACAGAAAATGAAGATACACAAAATCCACAGGCTTGGATTACCCTCCAATTTGTCAGACCAACTCGTACGCCGAGGCTTATTCCCCCACCACAAAACATGGTTCCCCAAGCCAATGACACAGGCAATGCCACCCCTTTTGAGAATACATTAGATGACTTCATTGATGGGATGGTTGAGAACAATCGACCGGGGCCACCTCCTGCAGCATCTTCAGCCATTGCAGCCTTGCCAATGGTGAAACTGACACAAGCCCATTTGGCAAGTGACCCCAATTGCCCAATTTGCAAAGATGAGTTTCAGCTTGATGTGGAAGTGAGAGAGTTGCCCTGCAAGCATTTCTACCATTCTGATTGCATTGTCCCTTGGCTGAGCATCCACAACACCTGCCCTGTCTGCCGCTATGAGCTGCAAGACCCTGCTAATTACCATTTCCAAAATGAGAATGAGCAGAGTTTTGGCTTTGAGGAAGTCACAAGCAGCCTGAACTGGCTTTGGAGCCAAATGGTTTCGTTCAGACCTTTCCGCGCAGTCCTAGATTGGTCACAGAGACAATACTTTGATTTCCAAGAAAATCATGCCCGTGGTCGCGGAGGTAAGATCAAACTCTAAGGCTACTTATATTTTTTTAAAAGGTTTCATATAATCTTCATTTTTGGTATCTTACTATCTTTGCACTTTTTACCATATGATTTAGTATCTAAATTAATTAATAATAACACTAGTATTTAGGCAGGAGAATACTGCAGAATTCCTTATGAAATAAATGGGTATCACCATGGACTCTTTTTAATCCCTAACAAAGCTGCTACATAACTGCAGGTAGCTCTTGGTGGCGAGCATTGCTCATTTTATAGCTTCATCTATGTGAACTAATGCTGGAACCTGGTTTGTCATATTAGAATTATCAATTATTCCATTTGTTTAAGAAGGTAATCCATGGTACTTTATTTCAAGAATATGGATGGAATTGATCAAAAAGATCTTGAAGGCTTCTTCTGGTGTGCCCACAAGTTATGGTTGAAACCTTATTTCTTGGTGTAGAACAACATTACAAAAGGAGAAGTTCACTTGTGTCCTGGTTTTTATTTTTTTATTTTATTCTTGACTGTATATATGGCTTTTATTTTCTCTGTGCACATAAATATACATGTGAATATTTACGGTAATTCTTTCGCTTAATTATTGAGGGGTCTTGAGTATTCTCATGTCAAGTTGTGTGTTGCCCATCTGTTTGCAGCTGCTGCTCAAACTTTTAGTAGTCTAGGGCATTGTAAGGTGCAATTATAGTTCCATTAAAATGTAGATGAAAAAAATAAGTCAAAAAATTGTTGTCAAAAAAATAAGAGAAAAAATTGTAAGGTGGAATTATAGTTCCATTAAAAGGTTGAGAAAAAAGGTTACCAAAAGAAATGTTGAGAAAAAAAGTAATTATATATTTGTAGACATGCATAAAGCTACATTGTACATAAAATATACTAATGTGCACATGTGGGTAAATATTTACAAGATTGCTTGACATATATCTATATATATATATATATATATTTGGTACAGGATTGCTTGATATTTTATTATTAATGAATATATCTCACTTTTTTTTTATATATATTTTTAATTTGAATTTTGTTTCTTTTGTGGGCTTTTGATTGGATGTGCTTGATAGTCTTACGGATATGATATCCTTATAGATGTTGTATTCAGAATAAGTTATTAAGTATTAATTTTATAATAAATATTTAAAATTTTATTAAATATAATTAAAAAAAAAAAGTAACGGGTCAAAAGAGGGGATAAAGAAAAGAGCAAGAAGGGAAAAGAAGAGGCATAAGTAACACTACTAGTAGAGACTTGTTTGGGGAAAAGCTTTGTTGCGTTTGGAGGTGGTAAGAGAATGGTAGGATTGGATGTGGCTCAGCCTTTCTTGTCACCGGTTTGCAAGGCAGGTTCTTACCCACTTGATCTCATCGCCACCGCTGCGTCCCTACACTTCGGCCACCTTCTCCGCCACCGCGTCACCCACCATCTCCGCCTAGGGGTTCTTCTTCAGTCCTGTTTCGAGGTCTCTTTCATTTATTCATTAATTTTGTTACAAATTTTCAAATTCTTTTTCTTTTCTTCCTAACTTTGATTCTGGGAACCAATTGAAATGGAGGTCTTAAGTATCATATCGTAAAAAATAAATAAAAAGGTTGTGTTTTTTTTTTTTTAAAAAAAGAATTTCGTTTATAATAATCATGGGTCCAAGTTGATAAACTGTTACTGGATTCATGCTGATGATGGGAAATTGGTAGGATGATGTGGTTGTCTGGTATCTTCATGAAAGTGAACTTGCTCTAGCAAATAATAAAACATTCTGGTAGTTGCTACCAGGATGCTAGAAGAAGCTTCCTCTTGTAGCTTCTGAATCTTCTTGTGTGTGTGTGTGTGTGTGTGTGTGTTTGTATATGAATTTGGCCACTGGGTCTCTTCTTTTGATATTGTGGTAGCATTCCCTGACTCCCATCTCCCTTCTTGAACAGAAACTTGCTCCTTTGAATCATTTGATTAGATTGACGGATAAATGGTGTCAAAAATCACTTCAACTCAAAGGAATGAATTTTCTTCAACTGTCAAATGATGATTTGACTTCCACATGTTCAACTAGTTTCTCTTTCTTTAATGGGGGAGGACATGGAGCCCGCTTTGGAAATGCTGGGATGTCTAACTCCAAGATGTCTGGCAAAAATCCATTTAATGGAAGGAAATGGACAAATATTCTCCTTGCTGCCAATCTCTTGTGAGTATCAGCATATTCCCTTGAATGGTATTTTAATTTTATGACTTTGTTGTGTGCATATTGCTATAACAATGTATATTGTCATTTATGGTTCTTTATTTTTTCTGTTTCTAATTTTATTAGCTGATGTTATTGTTTTTGCGAACTTACATACGAACTGGTGAGATGGCTTATTATTTACTAATCATTTGCACAGAATTTATATTGCACAGCTTGCAACCCAAGGCAAGCTTTTGTTGTGGGGAGCGAAGGTAAGGTTACAATTAAAAATCTGAACATATGTCCAAAATTTTGTGGAGTCTTTACATGTGGGTCGTGTATGTTGCTAGATAAACAGTCTCATTGACAAAGGACAACTGTGGAGACTTGCCACGTCTTCCTTTTTGCATGCAAACATTGGACACCTTATGGTCGGGTTTGAGTTGACTTGTTGAAGTTTGTTTTGTCATGCCTGATTTGTTCAGGTCTTAAAATTACTATAAATTCTCTGCAGGTCAATTGTTATTCCTTAAATTCAATTGGTCCCACTGTGGAGAGCTTCAGTGGTCCTCAGAGATATCTTGCAGTTTACTTTGTCTCTGCAATTGCAAGTAACCGCTTATATTCTCTCTACAATAGCCGATGAAATTGCTTACCTCCAAGTATTCTGATTCCATAATTTCTAGAAAATCAGGTTCGGCTATGAGTTATTGGTTCTGCAGAATGCCTGCAGTTGGTGCATCAGGAGCAATTTTTGGACTAGTAAGTCCTTTCAATATTTTATTTGTCAAAATTTGCTCTATCATCTGCCTTATGGCCATGTTTAGTGTTATACATATAGATGACCAAATTTGAAGCTATAATCTTAATTGCAAGGATATATACTTGGTAATTTATGTGAATTTTCCCCTGTTTAACTCAATTGCTCAGAAGGAAGGTGATCCAATTTGTAATTTCCTGTGACAAGTAGACAACTACTTTGTAGTTTTGACTGAAGTTACATGCGTAGTTCAGAATGTTGATGTCCCTTTGACAATATCTCTATCTTTATCTCCAAGAACCTCCCCCTCAACAACCCCCACCTGAAAAGGCTAGTATAAAAAGAGTTGACATAATGGGGTAGTTATTGAAGATGCCGAGGGAACAACCCCACCCCCACCCCCCCACCCCCGCCAAAAAAAAAATCCCGTTCCCCCAAACCCTCTTTCTTAGGAAACTGACATGTTAATCTTTTTTCTTTATTATCTTTTATTTCTAATAAGATGTACATGATTCAGGTTGGATCGGTTGCAGTGTTTGTCTTGAGGCACAAAGACCTGGTAGGAGGAGGTAAAGAAGATTTGCAGCACATAGCACGTGTAATTGCCCTCAATATGGTAAGCATCTTCATTCCCTGTGTCAATAGAATTGAAAAATTTCTATCTTCCAAACTAGGGAGATTTAGTCAGTTCTCGGCTGAATGATGCCATTTCTTCTAAGCCCAATGGATTGAGTTATCACTTATCAATTAGGGTTTGCTTTCTCATTCCATGAGTTAAGGTGCTCAAGGCACTTCTGATTCAGCTAAATTGTTGCTTTTACATTAATATGTTCTCCTGATTATCCAGGAGCGAACAGAGAGTTATAGCAAGAATTTGTACTTGTGTATTTATGTGTTATATGCTTCATTAGGAAATGTGTGTTGGGGACATTGATAAAGGGGCTACTGTTGCTGTGGCTTATTTTCCTTGTCTTTGTGTTCTAATGGTGACAAGCATTTCTCATGCAGGTCATTGGGCTATTATCCAATGGCATTGACAATTGGGGACATGTAAGTATAATATTGCTCACCTTTTAAGATTCTTTTTTCAATTAAGAGATAATCATTTTATAAGTTAATTAGTGTATCGGGAACGAATTTTTTAATGCCATCAGATTTCATTTTCTTAGTTCTTTAGTTAGGTAACAGTTATTGGCTATACAAACATAGCCTATTTTGCCATCAGGCCTTTGGCCTGGTTGTCATGACCCGATCTTAGGCCATGACCGGCACACAGGCTAAGTTAACTCAACATTTACCTAACTTGGCAAGCCAAAAGGGGCTACCGAAAATTTGGCAGAGTCTCTCCTAAAAACTAAATAAATCAAAATTTAAATTCAACCTGAAAAACAAGACAAATCTTAGAAATTTCAACAAGCATGAGTTTCTCTCATGCACCAGTTATACATATAGGTATACTGTCAAAGTCAATTGTACAGAAAGTGACATAACAAGGCTAACTATATTATATACAAATCAAAAGACTTTAACACAATATTCCCTATAACTGCAAAATACTGGAGTCAAAATACAACACTAGCCAACAACAATGATGGAGGTATACCAAAAGACTATAAGCCTGGAGAAAACAGCAAATCCTAGAAACCAACTTGTTAGCCCAAGTGGCCTCTAATAAGGGTTTGAATCCTAGAGGGGGGGGGGTGAATAGGATTCTAAGATTTTACAAACTTTTCTAAAAAAGATTTTCTTTGTGAAGATATATTGTATTATCAAATGAAATAATGAATCTTCAATCACTATCAATTTAATTAATTTCAAGATAACCCTAATAAGCAATACAAGACTGAAATTAAAGAGTGTAGGGTTAGAGAAAATTGCAAACCGAGATTTATCCTGGTTCGATCACCACCACTGTGATCTACATTCAGTCCCCACACCAACCGGTATGAGATTTTCTTTCACTATGTAGAATCTTGATTACAACGTTCAAGAATTTTTACACCAGAGATACCTCACTCCGCAACCTTTACAAATCAGGGATTCCTCACTCTGAATCAACCCAGAAGAAGATTCCCCACTTCTTCTAAACCAACGCACAGCAGAAACGAACAATAGCAAGATATTGAATCACTCTTGAAAGTGAAGATTACACAAATTGAAGCTCTATGATCACCAAAAAGATTGAGAGAAAGAGACAATGGTTTCACTTTGAGATAGTTTCTTTTTCGTATGTATGAGTGTGTAAGATTGAATGTACTTTAACTAGATGAGATAAGTTCAGTTAAAAGCTGATTTCAGTTGTGTGAATCGATTCCCACTTACTCGTGAATGGATTCACAGCCATTCAAATCAATATGTGCACACTGTGAATGGATTCACAAATTCTTGTGAATAGATTCACATTTTTCTGTGAATGGATTTACAACAGTTCATGAATCGATTCACAGATTATTGGATTGCTTGAATCGATTCATACATGCTTTGTGAATTGATTAATGAATCGATTCACACTTATTGTGAATGGATTCACAGATTGTGAACTTGAGTGAATCGATTCACACTTTCTGTGAATGGATTCTCAGAAGCTAAAATTGATTCTAAATCATTGAAAATTGATGAATGCATGAATGCAATTCTATTATATCAACCTAAGTTCATTTTAGATTCATTTTAAGTGTCTCTTTCAATCATCTTGTGTGGTCTTACAAGGGATCTAAAATAAATGTAAACCTTAAGAACTACCCTATGTAAAAACTAAGAAAATCTAAGTCTAAGTCTAAGTCTTCCAAGCTTGAATTTTACTTTACTTGGCACACTTTGTCATCTTCAAAACTTTGTGCTTCATGTTCAATTCTAACTAGGAGTATGTGTTCACACCAACTCCTCAAAAATGAATGGAATGGAGCGAGTCACATAGACTTAGTGAGGGAATAATAAACTAAATGAATTAGAAGGGAAACAAATAATTGCACGAATATTTAAATTGTCAAACTCTGAATATATTGACTTGTAGAAATAAAATTTATAAATGAAACTGTTATATTAAATGCTTTCTTTTCTCCAAACTATATATAAACTAAAGTTCTTTAAAAATTCGAATCATCAATAGTGTAATCTATATGGGTAACACTGGAAAAACTATAATAAAAGTTGGGGAGTTAACTTTACTCAACATGTAAATTCTCATGTTAATCTCAAGCTAGGGGCTTTGCCTCACCTGGCATAAATATCGTGGCTAAGGTCCGCTCACCCTACAACTACATAAAGGGGCTATGGGTCCGCTCACCTAATAGCTATCTGAAACAACCGGTCTCGCCAGATCTATCTATATCTACTTTGTGCACATAGACCGTTATATTTCTTTGCTAACGGCAAACATTGTTCTAACATGGAACCCATAAGGAATGTTGAAAACATAATATACAAATATTATTCAACAAAACTAATAACTTTCAATAATAAAATCTGAAATCCTTTCTAAATATTCAACTAAAATTTTCATTCAATCATTATAAATGGCAACTCAAATAGCTCATAAATTTAATAAAACTATAGCTAAAATATAACCATCATAAAATTTAATATTTCCAAACATAAAGTGGAAATAAATATAATTTAATCGCCCTTTTATAATAAAAATTTATTTGAATAAAACTCAAATATTCTTGGAAGGTTTGTTTCCCCAAGTAACAATAGTAAATATGTCACTAAGTAAACTATTCACTCACAGAAACGAAGAATTAATCTCAATTGTCTCCAACAGCTCCCGTGGACGCAAGTGGAGTGGTATCCTGTGAATTTAACCATAAATAAAAATACTTTAATTTATCAAGATAGGCTAACAAGGACCTATGCAAAGTCACAGCCATAAAAGATAATTTTTTCCTAATATAACTTAAGCAGGACTTCTAGGATTTGTAAGTTCTTCCAAGAAACATGAAATTTCTACTCTAATCTAACTACAAAGTCTCTAACTACCCCTTAAAAATTATCTTCAACCCTTACTCTATTATCGTTTTCACAAAAATAGAGCTACTCACTATATTTTAGAGTTCTCATGACTAAAAAATACAAAAAGAATAAGACTCAAGGATTAAGAACTCACCTCAAACTCTAAAATCAAGTGAGTGCAAGTGGGTTTTGTAGTTTAATGGAGGAAAAGAAGAAAATTTGATGGCTAGCCAAGCATCTCCTTCACGTTGCCTCATGGCCTTACTATGCATAAAGAGAGAAAATTTCTCTTCTGCTACACTCGAAGCCACCGATCTGTTTTTATGTCATGTTTATTTCTCTTTTTTTTTTTAAACTGAAATGTAAAAATCTTAAAATGCCCTTAAAAACAAATTTTATTCCCCTTACATCCCTTCCTCTGTTTATAACCGTTATACCGGTGGTCACCCATTTGGTAAAAAGTGGGTGTTCCCCCTCCCCTGTTCGTGTTTGAACCCCAAGTACAGAAAATTAAAAAGAAAAAAAAAAAAACGTAGCCTATTTCATTTTCTGGTGTCCTATTTATGCTCGATACTCTATTGACTTTTTAAAACTTGACATGTCCAGGAGCGACTCCGAGTTTCGGTTAACTTAATACACCAACCCCTACTAAAACTATTGCCCATATGTCATTCAAGGCTTCAAGCATTGTCCATCAGTTTTATAGTCCGTGTATAAGACTAGCCATGTTGTTTGTATGTTGGCACTGGTGATCTTAATGTTCAGTTGAATAATTAAACCATTCTAACCCGTGTTCAGCTCGTTTTCTACTATTGTTTCCTTTAACATACACGATTTCAGTTAGGAGGCTTGATTGGTGGAGTTGCTGCATCATGGCTTATTGGACCGGCATGGAAGTATGAATCCACATCTAGGGATGGTAGAAGACTTTTCAGTGACAGTGCACCAATGTATAATGTCTTCAACATTAAAAGATTACCTAAGCAATGGAAATAGAAACATTTCATTGGCGTATTTTTGCAATACTGCTGGGAGGTTGGAACCTATAATAATTAAGGAACAAACTGTTGCTTGCTGTTTATTTGTATAATGATTCACTGTCGTATGCTTCCCTCCCACCACACGCTGAATAAAAGATTTATGTCAGCTGATTGTATTTATCTGATTCCTTTAAGTGATTTTGTATAATTTGTATTACAGAAGGGATAATTCAATTACCTTCCAAACTGGGTCATTGTATTTATATTTTTGTTTGCGTTTTCTTTTCCTTTTTCTGGTGTTGGGAGGAGTGATGGAGGTGTATAGTGTATACCGTATCCGTTTTCTACTGCTTCACCCTGAAGTTGGGAGCCTCTTCCTGTTTAGTTAGAAATGGTATATTGCGCTCATGTCTCTTGACAAGCTCGTTGTTATTATTTTTTTCTTTTGGGTACATCAGACAAAAGCAAGAAACTAACAGACAAAGAAAACCCCCAACGAATCAGCCAACAAAGTGGCTGATAACCCAGGGGGAGGGGAAGACCAGAGAGACATAGGGTTCATAGAATGGGACCCGAGCTTGGAGAGAAAATCAGCACAAGCATTAGCCTCACGCAGAACATGAGAGATACGAACAGACCAAGACTTATTGAGCAACGCTTGAACATCCCCAATGATAGCAATATACACATGGTATTTAGGCACGGTAGTATTTGTAACTAGCTGCATGGCTGAGGGAGTCAGTTTCACATAACACCTTTACGAAAACCCAACTCCCAAGCCTTAAGGAGACCTATCTTGATGGCTTGAAGCTCAGCAAATAAGATATCCACATCTCCAAAACCTGCCTTTCGACTAGAACCGAGCAAACAGCTGCCATCTACATTCAGTTTAATAAACTCAGCCGGGGGCTTGATCCATCTAACCTCAATTCTCTGCTGTTTAGGATGATCCTGAACCAAGCAACAACTTCCCAAATCCCAAGCATTTTTAATCTCTGTTACCACCTTTTAGATGGACCACACAGTATCACCAAACATGAATTGATTCCTCCAACACCAGATCCACCAGGCTATCTAGAGAAAGAGCACGTTGGCGCGAGCTTCTACAGTAACCCAAACTCATTGTTATTTGTTACTTGATAATAATTTTTTAAATATCTTATTGAGAATGTCCTATCATAATCGTATTTTAGTTTTTTTTTTTTAAAAAAAATTATCATTCTCATTTCACATATCGTATCATTTCAGATACGATACATACATATATAAATTTAATAGTGAAAAGTGTAAGTGAAACCTTTTAATGAAAAATTCGAGGGAGTGTTTTTCCATGTCTACAATTTATTATTTATAATGTATAAAATTATAAAACATTTAGGTTGAGTTTTATTTTGATCTACTATCAGTGTGAAGTTTCTTTACACAGTCATCCAATCATATATTGTCAACTTATTAAAAGAGTTTGACTATTATAACAACCACCTCAAAAATCTAATACTTTTAATGATGTGTCAATATATGATTAGATAACAGTATAAAAAAACTTTTCACTGACAGTGAATTAAAATTAAATCCTTTAATTTTTCTATCAATTATCATTTTATTACTATCCTCTAGCATCAAAAGTTTAGACTACATCACATACACATAACCCTGGGCTGTTACTGCTTTTGGGCCATTTTGATTTTCTGGCCCGTTACAGCTTGCATCAGTTGGTGACTGATCCATCGCTGTCAAAATCAAGTGAAAGAAAAAAAAAAAAAACAAGAGAAAGAAAGAAACAACCATCTCCATCACTGTCGCCTCCTCTCTCTTCGCGCTTCTTCTTCTTATCTGTCGCCGGAGCTGCTGTCAATTTCGCCGCCGGCGTGTCTCCGCGTACCAGGTATGTCGACCTAAAAACGAAACTTTAGGGTTGGGAGTGTGCTCTTGCTCTTCGTGTTTATGCTGCTTTTTTTTTTCTTTTCTTTTTTCTGTTTTACTTCTCTATATTGGATTCATGTATACGTCTGGGTCTTAAGATTCATGACCAGAACCAAGCTTTTTTCTGTGTGTTGAAACTTGAAATGAGCTAGGGTTCTGTACACTTCGTGCGATTAAATATGAAACTGTTATTATTTTGAAATGTGGCTTTGCTTTTGCTTGGCGCTAACTTTGTGTCATTATTGTGGAAATCCATATCTTAATGCCGTGGGCTGTTTTTTAGGTAATGATAATGATTATTTAAAATGGGTCCTATGTGCTTCCTCTAATTTTGTGTTATTCACTGTAAAGTTTCCTCCTTTTCTTACATATCTGTGTCCTTGATGCTGTGATAATTTCTATTGAAGTTAATGTTCTCCATTTTCCTGAATTCATAATGGTGAATTTTTATGTCAAAGAATTTGGATCCCTTGTGGTACCGCAACGGATCATGTTAGGGAGAGCAGTGGGTATGGGACCCACCTGAACATTTTCAAAATTCAGATTCATCTACATAGGCAGTTGTGCATCTTAATTCTCGATGATATTTGCCTACTTTTTTTCTTTGAAGAATTATGATTGAGGAAATCCTGGCAAAGTGGCAAACATATTTATAATTAAGGAACAAGCAGCCCAATTCGTAAAAAATGATTAACCAATGTCCAAAGAGTGGTAAATGATTAACTTCTCTTTCTGAAATTTGGTTAGTTTGTTCCTGAATTAGAAACATATTCGTTAGGATTTCCGAAATTGTAATTCTCTGAAGTTTTTCCGCTTATTTTTGTATTGTTCATCTATTTTAATGTAACAATGATAACTCACCTACATAAAGTTTGTTGTAGATATTTTTAAGATTGATGCATTGCATGCAGCATTGTGCAGTCTAATCACTATTCATATAAGAAAAAGTTAGAAACTAAAAGCTAGATCTATATCCTTGTACAGGTGAATCCACAAGGTAATCTGACATGGATTTGAAAGGAAAATTTTATTATACGAGAAGGTCTGTCAAACCAGTGATTAGTGATCAGAAATTTCTGATTGACTTCATCATGAGTAATTACTTGGGACCTGATGTCAAGTCTGATAAGCCTAGATGTTCAGCAGTTCAAAGGCTAGTGGCAGGATTGTCACCATATATGTTGAGTGATTTGGGACCTTCATACGTTAGCATTTCTCTGTTAGAGAGATTATATTACTATGTCCTGAGAGATGCTAATCCTGACCTAATCTTAGAGCTGAATATGTTGCATATTTATCTAAAGGGAAACTTATTTTTGCCAAGCTCTGGGTTTACAGAGGATAGTCAGCAGTTCACAAGTTTTTTCCCTTTGAATCTTCATGAACAGATATGGTACCCTGATAGCTTCAGAATTGTTAAAGGGATTGTTTTAATTGATGATCCTGTTACATCATACATGAAAGAGGAGGATATCAATAGATTCAGGTCTTTAACTGGTGTCAATAGTTTAAAGTTAAGTCTAAATGAATGTCTACGTGTTCAACTTGACCATCGAGCAAGCAAGGAAGACGACAGTAAGTGCATGAACAAAGTGGAGGAGACTATTCCAAATGGGGGATGCCCATCTGGACAGTTTCAACAAGAGTGCAAAAGAAAGTATATTGATGATTCTCTGCCAATACCAGAATTTCCCCGTGTCTTCCCTACCAAACATAATGCTAAGAGTGAACCGTCCAGAAAGATGTGCAAATCTGATGGGCCTGCCTTGATGCCCCTTCTCTCTATTCCCAACATTGAAGATTGTGACCTAGATTCTTCGCTTATTTTAACTGGGACAGCCAGAAAAGGGCTATTTGGTCCATCTGTTGGTGTTGTGGATATTGGTATTAGTAAAATGGCATATCTATTCCGAGTTTCTTTACCAGGGGTCAAGAAAGATTATAGTATGTTTCTCCTCTTTTTATCTCTCCTTCTTTTACTGATATTTATTCTTCCTGTCTTTTGGTTGTCTTTGATTATCTGCTGGAAGGGTTTTTTTTTTCAAATTTATCAGAAATGGAAATGGCCCTTTCATGTATTACACTACAGAGGCAATGTTTTCTTTGTATCTTTGTCAAAGGTCATGAATATCAACAGAATGTCAAAGGCCTCTTTGATCATAGTCGTTCTATGATCTATCAATGATGAACTCATTTTTTTTGTGCAATTTTATGAGTGATGTTGAGCACTGCAAATAATGCTTAGTTCCTGCAACAAATAGGATAACCCTAGAAAGGGAAGTCCATATAAGCTGGTATATGCTTTTAGTATTGCTCAGAACAACTATTCATTGCATGTTTGTGGTGTAGGAAGATCTTCTTTAATAAGATTATAAAGTTTAATGCTGTGACATTTCTTTTAATATATAAATAATATTTAAGAATTACTAGTGCTGGCAATGAACTTGATATTCTATTACTGAGAGATGCCTCCATTGTAACACCAGCAATTCATTTTACTGGATGCTTTTTGGACAAGGGGGAAAAAAAGAAGTGTAAAACAAAAGATAGTGATGCAAGTGTGACGTTTTTCACATGCTTGCATGTTGCTTGAATGTCCTTAAACTAGGATCTGCCTGAGGCCATCCTCTTTCTCCTGTCCTTGTTTTAGAAAGTCCAGCTATCTTCATCTAATCATAAACTCACAACTGTCCTAATATATATGCATTTTTTCAAAAAGATTCTATTTGCTTTTATTAATTGTTTTTTAAATGAATTCTTATCATACTTTGTAGCAGGTCAGTTCAGTTGTGAGATAGAATCTGATGGGAGGGTTCATATCAGAGGGCTGTTAACTGGTGGAAGGACTATTAGGAAACAATCACGTGTTTTCCAGATGAAAATCCGGCAGTTATGCTCTCCTGGACCATTCACGCTTTCATTCAGTCTTCCAGGACCTGTTGATCCAAGACTCTTTGCACCTAACTTCAGGTCTGATGCTATTTTTGAAGGAGTTGTTATCAAGCACATTTAATCCGGCCAAGAGTTGAGTAGCTGGCTTTTGTAACTAATTCTAAAGTTCCCAAAGAGCGACAACCAGATTTCTATTTTTTCTTTTTTTTCTTTTTTTTTGTGGAAACCGGGATTGGCTCATGCTGTTTCTGTCCTCTAAATTGATAATGAACTAATTTTTCTAATGTAATTATTAAGGAATTAGAATGATCTAGTCAGTATTACTCGAAAGAGTTTGCATGTGCATGCAGGGAAGCATTGGTTTCCTTTAATTGAAGGCGTGCATGTGTAATTGGGGATAGGAGTTGGTTTGTCATTGTTGGTGTAAAGGTGTGCATGTATTGGTCTGTGAATAGCATCTCTCTTTAGTCTGTATGCCAGTCGCCAAGAAAAATTCAATCGGGGAGCCTATTTTTTGGTTTAGAGTCAATTTATTTTCACACCATCAAATATATTTCACTTTTTATATCTGTACACATGACAACATTTGAATTTAATTTAATTAAATTTTAACTGGAGTCAGTTTACATTTATTTAACAGTTTACATTTATTTAACTTCTGCTGTACCGTTCAAATCTCACATTTAGACGCCTAATGAGAAAATATCATTTCCCTTTTCTTTAAGGCTTCTGCTAACTAATAAAAAATATGTTTTGATTACACCATACAAGTGCATTGGCTCTTGTCTTTGTTTTTAAATTACATTTAATTTGCATTGAAAATGGTGTTATCAGCATAAATTTAGGACATTCATAAGCAGTGTTGTTGGACCTAGACCCAGCACAGGTTACATCCAGCTAATTACAAGCATGTTTGCTATGAGGTTTTATAATGCCTTTCGAGAATGGGAGAAAAAAAAGGGTTAGTCTTCCATATCCACGCGGCCACACTGTATGTCTTACTTTTATTTTTTTTTCTATGATTTGAAAAAAATCAAAATAATAATAGTAGGATAAAGTACTTTAATAATACTTTTATATCTTACCTAACTATAGAGAAAAGTTCCGTTCTTTCTGACCTGTAAAACTTTAAAAAAAAAAAGGATTATGATGCTTATATCAAGTGATTTGAGTGAACCCGTATAATCGTAGCCTGCCTCCCGTAAAATTTCTCTTTCCAAAACCACTTTGGTTTTTTGTCACTTCCAAGAATCCTTTGAGAACAGATCTAGTTCTTTTTTACATTTCTATTTGTTTTCCTCTGACCACTTTATAGAGAACAGACTATACATTTTACTTTGCCCGTCTTCTCTATTCTCTGTGCTCCCATGGATAAATTTGAATTCATTATTTTCTTTTAGAAGCAGGGAGAAGGCAGGGGGGAGCATAGAGCTATACAAGTGTAACTAATCTATCCATTTGCTGGATATTACTGTAGAAGCTTTACAGACTCAGATGCTCAAAGAACCCACAATTCTTTGCATTTCATACACTTGAACGAATACAAAAGATGGTTCTTTTGACATCTGAAAGCCAATTTTGCTCTGGATCATGCTGTTCGTTAGTTGACCCCTTTGGGATCAATTTCATGCATAGAATATATAATGATAGATGAGAGGCCTGCCAACTTTCTGGCTTTGACCCTTTGCCCACCGGAGCTTTACATGGTGGTTGCCTGCTTGAAATAAAATTAAAACCAACGAAAATTTGACAGAGCGTCTTCCTTCTTGAGCAAAACTTTCAAAGCATCATTAAGCTGTTGTCCTTGCCAGGCTTGAGGATCCTTCATTAGGCAACATTTCCATATCATCAAAATATGATATCATTGAGAAAAATAAAATAAATTAATAGCATAGAAAATCCCAGTAGCAAGATTTCCCTACGGAAATCACCACCTGCTGAAGCTGCACTGAAGAAAGAAAGAAAAAAAAAAAAAGAGAGAGAAGTTTTAAGATAACAAAGAAAGTCAGGTGACCTGAATTCAATGGATTTTTATGGTAATAAATGAGTTTGATACTGCAAGTAATGCTTTTAAAGGTTACTAGCTACTACTCCTGCCATCAATAACAACTTTACATGTAATTGATGTATGCATAAGTGCCACAACTTTGCAACATTTGTCCTTCCCAGATATACCATGTTTGATGCAAGAATATCCTCTAGGATCCTTTTCAATTTATGTTTAAAGCCCATCAATTAAACTTCACTTCCATTGTCACCATCATGCAAAATCAATTTAATATCCATATTAGATTTTCAAAATCATTTTCAGGTGATGAAGGTAATCTGGATCATACTTGCCAAGTTTGAAACCTGAAAGTGTATCAGAATCAAAAGAACCCTAGCCTGGGTTTAAGGATCATTCTATCGTGAACAAATGACTCCCAAAATTCAAACCAAAAAAAAACTTCCAAAATGTTCCCATATAAAACATTGTGCAAATACAAAAATCTGACTACTGATGAATTGCATAAAAAAACTGAGTAACCATTCTACAGTAAGGATTAGCAGCTATGAACAAACAGAACAAAGACTTTAAGAGGATGCTTACTATGTTGTCAGAAGCATTACATAAATCTTATCATCAGTTCCAACTATAGCCAAGAATGAGAAATGAAAGGAGGATCCATTAGGCCAGATAAACTTACATAAAGAGGATGGAGCAAGTAACTGAGACACCAGTTTTCTCGCTCTTCTTTTACCCTGGCTAGGCTTGGAGTCACGGGACGCCTCAGCCACAGGTGACAGATCTGGGGCTACCTCAGTTGTGTGGCTGGCAGAATGTGAGGTAGGAGCAGCAGGAGGAGGTGAATAATCTGGGGGAAAGGATGGTTTAGAATAAGATTTTGGTGCAGGGCTCGCAGGATATGTGAGGCCACTGTAAGGACAGGGATCTGGAGGATGCTCAGTCACAATAGAAGGTGCAGGTGAGGATACTTCACAGTCAAAACAAGGGGGTTGCTCAGCAGTTGGGGGGGATATTGGAGAGTAAGAAGGAGCATGATATGGTGAAATTGATGGTTCAGAGTGATCAATTAACTGTGGGGATGGAGCAGGGGAAGGAGAAGGTTGGGTAGCATGTAGCGTACCCTTTAAAAAAGAAGATAACCTGATTTCTTTGACTTTGCCAAAAACTGAGTTATCAAGGCCAAGATTTTTTGCAGAAGAGACTGAAATTGTTTGAGCTAATTGTTTCAATCTTTGGGGCAAGAGGCTCCCAAAGCCTGACATGACTGAAGCCTGCACTACAACTGGGGGAGCTACCGTTGAGCCATTAGCATTTGTTATTTGCAGATACACATTCTGCACAAAGAGTGACAAGGTGTTAGATATGGGTGCAAACAGTTTGGTAGAAGCTTATTATGGCAATCTGTGAATGGACTCCAATCCAGCTTCTAATATTTTGCTGCAGCAAGTGGGTTTTAGGATAAGGTAGATCCAATGGCTTAACTTCTGTATATCGTCTGTGAAATTTCAATTTCTCAAGGTATTAAACAAGGCAAACCATCATTCTTATTCAACTCATAATTTAGGCTATGCTTATTTGATTAGGCAAAAAATGTAAAGGTAGAAAATTGGACATGTATTTGGACATTAATAAAGTCTAGATGAAAAATGAGAATGTAAACAATGGCAATATATCTGGACTTTACTGTATCAAAAAATATATTATTATTTTCCACCTACTCAAACAGGTGCACCCTTAGAATTTCATTTATCACCAACACGGCCATAGACCCACCATAAGGTATCCCCCAGTAACCTATTGAGCATTCCTTAACTTTGAGCAAAAATATAAAGTAACAAATCTTTCTTAAGGACTAAATTTCTGTAGCCTTTGTTTTCTAAATTAAAAATTATGGTTTTGCCTTCCATGAATATTTTAGTAAATTGTGCACAAAAATAAAAAGCTGACAAGAAAATTTTGTTATGATTAAATTCGATCTGAGTCTCAGATAAACCAGAAATATATTACAGCTTTAGGGTTTTAAGTGAAGTGGCACTTATAAAACCAAAATTGCAAACCCCAAAATAATAATGGAAACAGGTTATGAGACTATACCTCATCAGACTTCAGATACAATCCAAACTTCAACTCATCCTTGAAGTCAGAAAAATTGTCCAGTACTTCGGATATTGAATTATAAAGAGTAAAATTAAACAGAACCTGGGGTATCTGCCAAATAGAAGCAGACTGCACTGGTACTACAGTTACCCCCCCAGGAAACTTCAAGATCTCAAATATAGATGCATTCCCAAATATTGATGTTGTCAAAGTCAGGTTGGATTGTTGGAGGAATAGTTCAATTAATGATGACCTCAGCACACTCAAGGGCACTGGATTTATTGAAACATTCATTGGATCAGAGAGAACACCAAACACCACGTCAGTCCAGTTAGGTGCAACACTTTGGTGCATGGATAGGATAGCCACCTGTTCAGAGTAAATAGCTTATAAGCCACTTTCTATGCCTAAACAGTGTCCTAGAAAAAAATATAAGAGCAGAAGCTTGAGGTGAAACCTTTGTATTTGGCAGACCTATTTCACTGTATATGTCATATTCTAATCTTTCAATGTATGGAATAAGTTGTGAAACTGGTCTTTCCAGTCTGAAGGATGCTTGAACAGTAGCTGAAATATTTCCAAGGAAAAAAAAAGTATCAAGTGTCAACAAATTCAGTAATGTCCTTACTAAGATAAGAATTAAAATGGATATACAGTCCTTACTGCAAAAGAATGATAAGAGAAAAATAATAGAAAAAGAAGCGAGACACATGCTTATGACTGACAGATTACACAGACCCCATGCATTGCACAGAACAAAGGATATGAACAAAAGGACTTTGTTTTCACCAGTACAAGATTGCAACCTTAAATAGTTTGCTCATGTTGGAGGTAGTAACACACTGCCAAGCCATCAATGTATTGGTCTAGGACTAAATTGAATTCTATTTTCCTTCCAAGATCTGGTTTCAATACGGTCTCAATATCCCTGGCCAATGGAAAACGTAGCTCTAGCATATAAATTTTATTGATACGAACCTTGGGAGAACCACACTCCAAAAGCTAGCTATTAAGGTGGGAGAGCCCAAGGCCATATAAACCCCACATCTGAATCTCATACTTCTGATGTGGGACTCAAGTTTAATACCTTGCAATTGGAACCTAACATTCCACCACGCTCCGCAGATGCACTAGTCCTTTGACTAGTCAAGGGCGAACATTGCAAGGCTAGCGTCACCATCTCACTCTCAGCACAAATCAGAATTTTATTTCTATTTGATTAAGTAAAACAGAAGAAGGACTGCCGTGTGTTATTGTCAATCTAGCTTTCAAAACTGAATTTAAAAAAATCAAATCATGGCCAAGAAGTGTTATAGAGGGTCTTTTTTATTCTTTAATCCTTTTCTCTCCTACCCAAGAGTGTATGTGTCACAATCACATCCACATGCGTGATGGGCCAAACCTATATATGTCTCCCCAAATTCTATCTAGACCATAACTGCCAAAAGAAGACACTATATTTACCAAGTAGTGGTCCATAATATTTTCTTCCTAAGTATGGGTCTCTTGCTAATGAGTTCACCAGCACTTGCTAAGGTGCAATAATAAGTTAATCAATTACTGATAATTTAATACTTCATTAAAATATATTTTTCCAGCTATGCACAACATTAATATATGTTTCCATGGGAGTTGTTATGGCACCCTGATGGGTTTGGTACCCAAAGGTGAGTTATCAATTATTTATTGACTATTGGTTTCACAATAAATGTTTGAAAGTCTATTAAATATAAATAACAACTAATGAATGCTTGACAACTCACCTTGCAAAGATTGCGAAGATGGGTACCAGAGTAATCCCCATGTTTCCATATATACCTCTTTAACATACATATTTTTAAATATATATATTTTTACATACAGTTACTGATAGCAAGCAGCATGTTAAATTCTGGGAATACATATACAAACTTTCAAGACAATTCATTGGTTAGGCAGATCACAATTAGCACACTACAGAAGTCAAATTGACAAGAATAGTGACACACACAATCACAAAGACAACACTAGAACATCAGATGCTAGGACTGACGTTATTTGAATCATTTGATGCACTCTCAATTTTCAAAATCATAGCAACTTTAAAAATCAATGCTTTAGACTCAGCATTAATCACAGCTTGACAAGTATTCTTGCGGCTCCTCTTAGCATCTTCTATCAAATAAATTTTTGTTGACAGAACTCATGCCCAAAATCTAACGAAAAATAAAATAAAATTGAATCCATTCATTTGTAATTCCGATTTCCAAAACAACAGAAAAAACCAATCACAAAATAATCTGACTAACAACAGCATACCACCAGACCGAAGCAGTAGAATTCCTCAATTAAACAAATGAAGAAGAAGAACTATATATTAATTCACTGAAAACATCACAAAAATCTTATTTTGAGCAACAACGTCAGAACCCAAAACCCGTTTCTTCACAACCCAAAACCAAAATCGAGACAACAGTAAAAAGAAAGAAATTTTTCAAATAGACAATAATTAGAATCATTAGAATATAAAAATTAAAAAATCAAAATGTAAAATAGCAAATTGGTAAAAGCATCAAGGCTAGCACCCACAAGAGAAAAGGGAGAAAAAAAAAACGGTAATCAGAAAAGGAAAGGGAAGGGAAGGGAAGGGAAGACTGACTGACCACTGAGCTTAATTACATCTTTTGCATCAAACCCATATTTGATGGTGTGTCGAGGAAGAATCCAGAAGATTCCAGAAAGGAAAACCGACAAAGAGAGAATGAAAACGAAGATGCACTTGAAACTGAATTCATTTGCAAATGTTCGCAGAACCACCGAACATCCCTGGCACAGGATTCCCGAAGACCCTCCTCCACCCTCACCTTCATGACTCTGCTCTTGTTCCTCATATTTCCCCATTTCCAAAGCATCTGGAATCACCCACTCACCTTCACAATACTCTCTCTCTCTCTCTCCAACGAGAACTGTGGTGACAACACGCAGTTTCTGAATTCTCAACAACAACAACAAGAGGTTAGAGACAAGTAAGTGTTCATGGTGTGCATTAACTATTAAACCCACTTTCCTCTTTCTCTCTCTAACTTCGCACTCTGCTTTGTAATACAAACTAAACTCCCTCTCTTTCTCTCTCTAAATTTTTATTTTCTCTTTTCCAATTTTATATTAGTGCTAACTTTTAGGCTACCGAACGTTGAGGAGAAGCAAAGGTGAAAAAGAAAGGAAAGAGTATACGAGCATAAAGCCAAGGGAATATGTTATGAGCATATAAAATAAAAAAACTGATCTACACTACTATATTATTACATAATGACAAATTTTTAATTTAATATTTTATATAATAAAAAATTTCTTATTATTATTATTATTATTATATTTGTAATTTAAAAATTATTTATATTATTGTTAAAATAATGAATTATTATTATTATTATTCCCACCTCCACTATTTGCTTGTGGTTTGCATTCACTTTCACTACTAACATACGGTTGCATTTTTCTATAAATTTAAGTTGAGTTTGTTTCGTTTCATCTTTTTTGTCTTTAGAATTCCTTAATGAATCATATAATACTGCATAATCGATCTCTTTTTGTGGATGCTTTTGTGAGGAAGAAGCTAAGAAATTGACTAATGAACACAGCGCGCGTGGGCCATTAAGAAGTGGGGAATTTTTTTTTTCTTTTTGCAAACCAATTGGGCTAATGATACATGAATGTTTGTCAGAGCCAAATAATGCACAACAATTAGACAGCAACTATTATTTGGATTGGCCAACGCTTTCCACTTCAACAATACTATGATATATAATATAACACTAGCTAGACACGCTTTCCCATAAATATCACTTATGCTTGTAATTTCATTCAAGTATATATTAGTTTTGGCTTGAAAAGAAAGATGAAATATTACTCATAATTAGGAACCTACCTTTATCATTTAGTGAAGAGAGAAATACTAAACAAAAAGTGATTTTATATAGAATGATTTGCAAGTCATGTAGTGTCACAATTTAATAAGGTTTTACAGTTTTATATAAATCGTTTACTTTGATTCGAGCAGTCATCTATTCAAATTTCAAAAATCACAAACAAATTCAAACAATAATTCGCTTTGTTTTTTCTTCATTCCTTTAGTAAAATTAGAATTAGAGTTAAATATCATTTAGAATCAGCATAAGTTATTGAGTACGATGTATATATAGTTAAATGGCGATTTTGAGTTTGAGTTTGAGTTTCTATACAACAAAAATAAATGATAATTTGATTGACATATAATAAATCTCTCTTGTGGAAAAACAAAAAGTGTCAATTTATACTCACAACTCAATTTAAAAAAAAACAATAAAACGCAAATGAGCTGAGAGTATATATATATATATATATATATATGTAGTTTAATTTTATATTTTAAGTAGGATATAATTTTTGAGAACTTGTTCTTCTTTTTTGACCTGGTAGTCAAATTTGGTCTTATTTTTTGAATTTATTCATCTTTATAAAATTTCTTAAAGTAATAAAATTATTTTACCTATTAAAGTCATTTTTATTTAATGATTTAATCTTTACCTTTTAAAGTAATTAAGAATTTAGTAATAATATTATATATTGACAGTTTTCAAGATATTCTAAATTCAATATATAATATTATTACTAAGCTCTAATTTCATTATTGTAAAAAAAAATTATTTTCTTTGTTACTGTGGTATTCTATTTAGTATTTTACCCTTTGTCTTATACTTTTACATTCTTCTTCTGTGACCATTCTTCCACCTCTTGACGAGGTCCAACTACACCATAGTGCATTAGTGCTGTCTTCACCGATCTAACAAGAGCTCCTTTCCTTTTACTATGGCTTTTGGTGAATCAACAAGATAACTCACTAACTTGAAAACTAATAAAAATCTTCTGTCCACCAATTTAGAGAGATAAGAACAAACCCAACGAAAGAGCTCCTGTGATAATATGGAATCATGTAAACAAGCAGAAAGATAGCTACATAAAGTGTAGCATAACTTACATTCCATTGGGATATGGTTGGTACCCTTTTTTCTGAAACTAAAGTAACGACGATTGTGTTGAGAAATAGAAGAATATGGCAAACTCGTCTTTATTGTCCAATAATGAACTTTTTCTTGCCATGGAAGTCTTTTAAATTTTATACATATATAGACGCACTTTTTTTTTGTGGATAAAAATTTAGGTTGAAAGCAAAATACGTTAATATAATATATTACCAACATCGAACATTTAAAATTGAATATTTTACAAATAACTTATGGTCAACAAACAATAGAAAAACCTTAAATTTAAACTCAAGTCATGATTGACATAAAGAGAAGGTTCGACTAGATGAGTCAACTCTTGTTACCTATAGATACACATTTATAAACAATGTCAAAATGCTAGTTTCACTTTGTTTTTAAAAGCAATCTATTTACATAATTTTTTTAATTAAAACATGCAAAAATTGACTTTATCTTGAATTCTATTAGTGTCACATGATTTTTTTTTTTTATTAAACTGGGATAGAGTTAGATGTGTAATTATATGTATATAGTTGTGACTTTTTTATCATAATAGTTTTGACTGTTTTAATTATGTATAAAACAGTGTTCTTAATTACTTTCATCTCTAATTTTTCTTTTTAATCAATTATATGTTTTGCAGGTTTACTTTCCAACAAAAAAAAAGGGTTTACTTCATAATAAAAAAATGAGCGTTTACTAAGCGACTTTTTTAAAAGATATAAAAAACAGCTAACCAAACAAAACAAAAAAGATATCGAAAACAAAAATAAACAAAAGTGGCTTTTAATCATAAATGAAGAGGTTTTCCCCATAATATATACTTAGCGTCCACCTCCCTTTTTCCTGTTCCCTCTAATTAAATTTAATTGGTAGATTTATGCTTCTACAATCATAACTCCTAAGTCATTAGTTTCAAACAATAATTTATTGAATTGGACCATGAATAATAGTTTAATTGCTCATGCATCTCATCTTAAATCTAAACTCTTAGTTATTGTTTATTTTAGATTTATTTTATTTTATGCTTTGCATCAACAACTATTGCTTCACGTTTTGAACAAGACTTCTAATTAATTAATGTAACGTCAATACTATATTTTGAAAATTTTACTGAATTTAATTAAGAGAAATATTTTTAAAATATTTCATAAAATAAAAGATGAATAATTTTCCGCGAAACCACATCTTCAAAAGGATACTAATAAGATAATGAAAACACAAAATGGATTTCAAGATGAAAAAGAGACAACAACCGTATCAAATATTAGGTACAGAACTATAGATATATCAATTGGCCTGTTGGAGTAAATAAATCATAAATAATAAATTATATATATATATATATATATATATATAAGAAAGATAATTGAGGGCCACATGGTCGATCAGAAAAATAAGAAAGAAAAAGAGAGAGAGAGAGAGAGAGAGATTTATACTGAAGTATGAAGAGAGTCTAATTAGGGAAAAAATTTATTTTAAGGATTTGGTGAAAATATTTAATGATTTTTTAAGTAAGTAAAGAATCAATCAAAATCTTACAGACCATCGATTTAATATTCTTGCATTTTGACCTAATTTAAAATGAAGCAAATTATGGAATTAAAAAAAAAAAAAGACTATGCAGGGGCAGCATCTATTAAGAGCTAAGACCCATTTTTACTATCAATTTATCACAATTTTAATCTGTGTTTCGACATTGGCATTTTCATATTTACATGGCTATTAATATAAGGCTAATCAAAAGGGGCAAAAGGGATTTAGAACTTAGAAGCGTGTGGCTTTTGTGAAGAGTGAGCTCAAGAAACCGGCGTTTGGTGCAACCCCATGAGAAAGAAAATTGAGAAGCATCCAACCACCAAGAATTTGATAGTAGCAACTTTCATGGTGGTTGGATTGTTGAAATATGCTTGTCCTCTCCTAACAACGTAGCAACTAGGGCTAATGATGCACATAAATATATTTGTGGCTACTTATTTCCATACCATTTATTTTGTCAAAAGAATTATTAATTTTGCAAAAGAATAATTTTCTTAATTACTTTTTTTTATTAGTCATCCTTTCCCCGCAATAACACACAGTGTGATGAACACTTTTTTAGTTGGCTGGAGTTCCAAACTCCTAAAATCCTTCTCTACTAGATACTAATGTTTGCAGTCGAGAAAAAAAGAAAGAAAGAAAGAATAATTAAATTGGTGTTTGAAAGTAGACATGTCAGATAAATAAGTATATGTCTCCTCCTCTCTATCTCTCATTTTCTTTTAATTGTTTTTGGAGTTTAATTTTGATCCACCGTCTGTGTAAATTTTTTCTACACTGTCATTCAATCATATGTTGTCAAATCATTAAAAGAGTTTGACTATCACAACAACCACATAGAAAGTCTAACTCTTTTAATGATGTGTCAGCACATGATTGGATGACAGTATAAAGAAACTTTACACTGACAGTGGATTGAAATTAAATTCTTATTTTTTTTACCTATTTCCCATGAATACTATAAAATTTCAAATTATTTCTTTAATTTTAAGAGAAAATTTTAGAAATCTTTGTAAAAAATTTAAATCTGTTTTTGAAAAAAAATAATGCAGCTGTTTAATAGCATGGTTTTGTTTTGTACTTTTTAAACTAATAAAATCAGCATCTTTTTACCTGAATATAGAGTTTTGAATGCAAAAAACTAAAGGGAAGATGCAATTTCAAAAAAATAAAATAGAAACAAATAAGTTGTGTTGATTATTATTATTTTTTTGGTTAGAGTTGTGTCGATTTATTTAAGGCGTGTTATTATTATTTTTTTTTAGTAATAATGTTTTGGGATCCTCTTGATTAGTATAAATAAGAGTCGAGATTTTTAAGATCCTTTCACAAGTATAAATTAAAGGGAGAATGCATCAAATCTTCAGAAGTAAATATGTTAAAGATTTTTTCAAAACAACCAAATATAAATAGATAAATAAACAATATCACTAATATCGGTTGGGTTTTCCACCCAAAAAAAATATCAGTTGGGTTTTCACTGAAATGGAATGATCAAGATTAATGTTGATGCTTCGGTCCTAGGCACTAAAGCTGCTGTTGCATTTGCTAGAGGACCATGTTGCTAATTTTTGGGCATGTAGTTAGAAGCTGCACCACTATAGCTCGTGTGGGATGGTGTATTAGTTAGTGTGGCCATTCTTGCTATAAAAGCCACTGTCTTCTGGCTGGAGCGAAGTAGTTATTAAAAGAAACTGCATTCTTTTTTGTTGTTTTCAAAGAAACTGCCTCATTCAGTGACAATGCTAATAGGAGTAATGCTATCTTAACAACCATACCCTTAAAACAAAAAAATTTAGAACTCTGCATTTCTGCTGTTGATCTATCAACACTTTTTAAATCAAGTAGTAAAAGCTTAAAAGTTTTTTTCTTCCACCATAAATGGTTGTGGGACAAGCATTTGTCTTGCTATTACTGATAAATCATTGGGTACTTGACTAATTGGTAAGTCTACAATACCGTCACACATTGTTTGGACACGGAGAAAATAGAGGGAAGAGAATGTTAGAAGCAATAAAGGTGGGGAGAATTATTTGGCCCATCAGTTTCTGTATGTTGGATTCCTAACGTTGCAAATGATTTGGGCCATGGTAGTTCCACGTGTAGAATTAGCTCTGGTTTCCTCTTAGGTGTTCCCCCTTAGACGAGAGATTGCCCTGCTATGCTTTTGGGCCTTTACTTCCTTAATGTTTTTGCTGTTTTGTAATTCAAAGTTAACTCAGATCATGAATGTTTTATCTGCCCCTACCCTGTCAAGTAACTCGACAAAAGGAGAAGAATATATTTATTTAAGAATTTAATTTTGATTTCTTGTTAATGATATTTTTTACATTCTTACATAAAAATATATTGTTATATCAATAAAAAAAAATTTGACATTTTATATTTTTATTTAGTTTAGATTGAAGTTGAACTTGTTTTGAAAGAATTGATGTTAAAAGAATTAATTTATCTTTGATAATGATATTTTGAAAGTTAATGGAAAAGAATTGATTTTGTTTAGATAATATAAAATAAAATTACTTTTAGATATTAAATTACCAACAAAGGTATAAAAATAAGTTTGGTTGTGTATTGTAAAAGTTATCCTTTTGTTATTTGTTTTAGATTTTAAGCCACTCAAAATTAATTCTAGCAATCCGGAATCAATTCTAAGTGTGTTTTAAACTGATTGGATAGTTTTATAAAATCAATTCTCACAAATGTTTATGATGTGATAATATACACAATTTGATGATAGTATAAATAATTTTATACTAAATTAAAAATGGAATTTGACAATAAAACATACATATCTAGTAATTGAGTTAATAAATCTATTAAGCCTAATAATATTTTAAATTTAATTTATCATTTTTTTAAATATAAAGAAATTGTGTAAATTTTCATAATAATAACAATAGTTTATACAATAAACACTTGATGACATGATGCAGGAGAATAATTTACTCATAAATTTTATACTAAAATTTTCACACAGTCCCGTTTTCCAATTGTTGTATCTATTTTCCGCTCACTTGTCGACATAATAGCATGAAAAATTACAGGCTATTATAATTTGATTTCTAATGGTTGGCAAAGACCCCTCCCCAAGTGTACCAACTACTAACCCGTAAGTCACCATGGCTCTGTCCACTCCCACTGCTACTCTTACTCTGCCATACAAATGTACAATTGATTCCCATCCTTCATCACCTCTTTTCCATCCAAATCCTCTTTTCTCATCCTCATGTCCAAAATTCAACACCACCCACATCATATTACCCTTAGCTGATTATGGGAAATGGAGGAACAGAGTTTCATTTTTCCCAGGTTTTCTTACTAGAGGAAGAGATGCTCAGAGCCTCAAGGTGGAGCTCTATGAAACAATAGCACCTCTTGACCGAGGTGCCGAGGCTACTCCTCAGGACCAACAACGTGTGGACCAGGTTAAAGTGAAACATCAAACATGCATAATATAAGTGGGTTTGTTTGTTTCACTGTCTCTTCTGTTGGTTTCCCTTGTTTGTGTTTTTAACTGGGTTTTATCTAGATTGCTCGTAAACTTGAGGCTGTGAATTCAGTAAAGGAGCCTCTTAAATCTGATTTGCTCAATGGAAAATGGGAGCTTTTATATACAACATCTCAGTCAATTCTGCAAACACAGGTTTGTCTATGTACTTTTCTTCTTTTTTTTTAAGTTTCCTTCTCTTAAATTATTCCCCTGTCAATGATTAAAACTTGGTTGGTTTCCTCCAAGAAAGGCACAATTAAAAACCGTTGTTATAGTTTTGGAAGTTGGAAGTTATTTTTCCACATTTCCTAACTCTGATAGTGATAGTTGATTTCTTTTTGGTGCTTTACTTTTGAAAGGGGCATTTTATAGAGTTTACAAATTCTGATTCCTTGCACATTTTACACTTCCGTTCTGTTCTTTCTGAGATCCAAATTAAGGTTTTAAGACTTAAATGTGGTCTACATTCTAGTGGCACTGTGACACACAGATGACGAAAGGCAATTTTGTTTGAAGTATAATCAACAACCTCATCAAAATGTGGCGACTTGTTGCATTTCCCAAATTGTGAATTTAGACCACTCCTTTGTATGGTCTAAAGGGGTCAAATTGTCTATTTTGATGACTTACCTAAGTACTGGGGCAATTTTGATAATTGGTACTTGGGACATAGATCGACTCACATCAGTTATGTGAGTCATTATCTTACTTGGTCATTTTTGGTCAGGTGATCTCACTTTAAAGAAGAATTACATGGAATTTGTTCTTCTTTTTTCTATCTTTCTTATAATATGATTGAATTTGGTGTATCATTCTCAAATTTATTCATTTGCCTAAGTAAATTGAGAGTTAATTTTTGTTGAATTAACTATCCCAGAGACCGAAATTCTTGCGACCAAATGGAAAGATCTATCAGGCAATTAATGTGGATACTTTGAGAGCTCAAAATATGGAAACTTGGCCGTTCTACAACCAGGTACTACACTATCACTAGTTTAATATCTGTTTACATTGTTAGACAACACATATAATGCCAATTCTGTCCTATACTTCAGCTATTATACATGCAACCACGTTCATGAAGTATTTCAACTGGTCACACTTGTTGAAGAGGAACTTGATATGAAACAGGACTTTTAACATACCAAAAATAAGCTCGTTTCAGTGGTTTTTCATGAGCATTGTGTAAATCTATGTAGTTGAAATGGGAATCAAAATCTGGCCTAGATATTAGCTGTTCAGTGGAAGAATTTATAAGAAATCTTTGTGGGTTTACTGGTGCAACTTATTCTAATACGCTGCGGTTTGAGATGAGCATGAGAATGCAAAAGAAAGTAGAGGACAAGTCTGGAGACATCGTGTAGGTATTTGAGATAAATGAGTAAAGCATACTTCACATGTGCTGACATACTGATTCATTTTTACCACTCTCTGCTATAAGTGGCAGTTGCAGTTTCACTTTGTTTTTAGACATCACATGCTAGCCAGTGGATCTAAATACTACCTTTTCTATTGGGCTTAAATTTAAGTGGTGGTCTCAATTAAGACTCCAAATAATTAAAATGGTTTTAAATACTGGTTGAGTCCATTCAGTTCAAAGCTTAATCTTTTGATTTGGACTCTTTTCAAGTATGAATGTATCTCATATCTATAGGCAGTGACTTGTTCCAGTATAAAATTTTAAAGACCATTTTCAAGCTCTTTGATAAACTTAAATTTTGACTCTCAGATGCTAATTGTATAAGTTATAAAAGCTAAATATTTGGTTTCCAGTAATTTAGTCTGTCTAACTTCATTAAAATCAAGTCCTTAACTGCTTCATAAATTCTTTATGCTTTGGAGCCGACAAATTGCCATTATTTCTGCAGGCCACTGCCAATTTAGTGCCTCTAAACTCAAGAAGGGTGGCTGTCAAGTTTGACTTCTTCAAGATTGCTAGTCTGGTAGGTTATGTACTGCTGGTAATTACTTTTCATATTTGGTCCATTTGTCATATATTAAGAAAATATCTTAAGGAATAATAAATTTTTGAAAACTCAGCACCAATTTCTTACTCATGGTGAACTGCATTTAAAACTCAGACACATGCATAGATTGTAGTCTTGAACTACTTGTTATACCTGAACATATGTAATAAGAAGTGTTTATCCCAGCCAGTTATTCTGAAGCTTAGACTAAAATTGATCATTCAGGAAGAATACTCCAGATATTCTGTAATCTAATCAGATAAAAAAGATCATAGAATAATATTTTAACAGAAGATCTTTGATTTTATTTCTGTGCATGCCTATGCATGATATGAAGCTCTAGCAAATTAATGGCCACGTTAAAGAACTTCATGGTTTGTGTTCTGAAGAACCTGTTTTTCTGTTGAAAGAAGCAGAGTGAATGGTTGTTGTACAATAAGATACTCTTAAAAGATTCAAACCATGAGTTCATCTTTCTTTCTTTCTTTCTTCTTCTTCTTCTTCTTTCTTTCTTCTTTGTTTTTTGCAATTCACCAACTTTTTCCTAACAAATGAGTCCTGTATAATGCTAAGTACAGATACCTATTAAATCCCCTGGGAGTGGTCGTGGTCAGTTGGAAATTACTTATTTGGATGAAGATTTACGGTAAGTCTGTGACTTATAGAATTTACTGTCCCTGTCTCCACATGCTCTCATCACGTTTCTTTGTGGAATCCAGTATTAATTGAACTTAGAAATTAATAGGATATGGTTAAATACTAGATTTGTTAACCACAATATATGTGCATATGTAAAAGCAAATGATACATTTCAGTCATGCATATATAAGGCAGGGGTTCGAATTCCATATGGGACTCAAAATTTCTCGCATGGATGCGGGATTTATCAGTTTTTTCCCCCCCTCAAAAGTTACCACATTTTTTGTATTTAAATTTTTAAAGTGTTTAAGTTTTTATTAAATTTGAGTTTTTTTTTGTTTCAAACAGTTATACACTTTCGACATAATCTTACAGATTTTCCAAATAAAAAGTCATTTAAACTTGATAAAAACTTCCACACTTAAAATACTTAAATGCAAAAAAGTGGCAGCATTGTCCATAAACCTGGTAAATCCTGGATCCATGCGAGGAATTTTGCATCTCATGGAAATTGTTCCCATTAGGCAGCAACATCATACTTCTCTATTGGTATTGGTATGATGTTATCTCGTTCAGTCACTTACAAATTGCAATGGCGCATTGTATAAATAATTAAATATGCAATCAATGTCTCTATCCGGTCTTCATCTGAGCTAGGTAGCTCGGTGCTCACGTGCAATGCGACATCTCTGAACCCCCACGTTTTGTGACTTACCATTTAAAGACGACTTGAGTATACTATGATGTTATGCCAGATAATAAGAATCCTAGGGTTCTTAATAAAAGAATTAGGAATTTGAAAAGAAAGAAAAGGATTGCCACTTCGAGAGGTTGTGTCATCCAAAAAAAAAGAAAAAGCCTTAGACTAAATTTTATTTGAGAAAATAGTCATACAGTATCTACAATATCTAATCAAAGATCCTAGTTAAAATATGAAACAAGATAATTAAAGGAAACTAACAACAAATCAGGAAAATAAGTTAAAATATAAAATAAAAAAACAACGTATATCCAAGGATCCTAGTTAAAATAGGAAAAAACATAATTAAAGAAAACTAACAACAAATCAGGAAAATAAGATAAATTAGGAAACAACGTAATTAAAGAAAAAATAACCGGAAAATAAGTTAAACTAAGAAACAACATAATTAAATAAAATAGTAACAAATCTAGAAAATAATAATAATCCCTAAAATTTAGGAAAGGTTAAATTTAGGAAATCAGGTTCCTAAGATACGAGCTGACTTTGTTTCCCAGAGCAACTTGATCGAAGCACAATCTTAGTTAAAGCATTATGTTCAATAATGATTTTATTTTATTTTTCTCTCACTATCTCTTCTGTCTTCTAAGTGCTTGTTTTAAATCTGAATTTCTTTCTTCTACGTGAACCTGACAGAATATCAAGAGGTGATAGAGGTAACTTGTTCATTTTGAAAATGGTGGATCCATCCTACAGAGTCCCTCTTTGATGTGGGTGCTCCAAGTATTGGTAGTTTATCCGCAAGAGCTCAAAGATGTTAAACCTTACCAAAGATTCTGTGTGTGTGTTTGTGCGTAGTGGCTTCAATTCACACTTTTTGCTCACTTCTTGGCATGATTAATGCTGCCACTGAGCCGAAATTCAAGTCAAGAAGTGGCCTAGTTTGTGTACCTAGGATTTCTGCCCGCATATGCTTTCTTTATGTTATATTCACTTTCAAAATTTAAAAATATTGCATTATTTTTTGGTTAATAAATACAACTTATGTAACTTACAGAAATTTAAATATAAAAGTATCATATCAAGTGAACTAAATTTAAAATTAATATAAAAAAGTTTAACTAGAGTCGTATATTTTATTTGAATATTAAGTCTTTTGTTTGTTTTTAAATATAATTGGTCTAATTTATTATTTTATCAAGTTCAAATTCAATTCAGCTCATGAAACAGTTTAATTAGTTAAACCTATGTAAAATTCTGAACCAAAAAAATCTATGTAAATGATCTTTTTATTCAATACACAACAACTTATCAACTAAATAGAGGCTACTAATAAGAAGTTCTGCATAATTTTTTATTACTTGTAATTATTACAAGAATTTAAAAATTTATGTAGTGTCAGTTAGCGTCGGTTTCAGTTTTAAGAATTTTCAGAATAACAGGCATTCAGTTGAAAGTGGAAACCATTGATAAGACGTGGTATTTAGGTTGTTGTTGGTAACCATTGCTATTTGACTTATTTTGTTAAAAAGAATTTAACAACGATTTCAACAACCTTCCAATTCCAATAATTGTATTGCTAAAGATCTGAACAAGTTTTCAATTATTGCTATGTAAAGTGTAAAGTATTGATAGTTTAGCGGTAAACGTGTTCTACTTGTTTGACACATGTATTCCTACCCAAAGGTCCCATGAATATCTCATACACAACAAAACTAAGATATTAACAATCAATTTAGACAAATAGGATGCAATTTTCATATATTATTATAAAAAGATCACAATAATTGGATCAAGAAGTTCAAGAATTTTAAAGAAACAATGTGGAATTTCCTATATGTAACTAAGGTAAAAACAAGAAAATAGACAATAAGAATTTTATTTACATGAGGGAGGGCATAGGCGTTTAGGAATTTTGTCTGAAAAACTACTCATTTACAAAAGAAGCAACAATGAGAGAGAGAGAGAGAGAACATAATTTCATGTGCACGGATTACCACTGCTTGTGGCCCAAGGAACGGGTGTTCCTATTCACGATCAAACAACTTCAGAAGCAACCCAAGGAAAGTCATGGCGTTCATTAGTGGGAGCTGCTGCTTGTGCATGGCCTATGTGCCGCCAGAGAAAGTTCTTGATCACCACAATCACAAGGACGAAAACAGCCGCAGGGATGCGAAAATAGATTCTTCCCATCAAGCCCAAGTGCAATGTCAATGTCGTAGTGGCTTCAAGCAAGGCGTAGTGGTGGCCAGGCTGAAGTAAATTGATTATACTGAGAGAATCAATGGTGAGAAAACCACACGTTGCCAACCCTGCAACTCTAGAATAATCCACTTGTCCATCATTCAGTGAGGGAATTGGGATAGCAGCAGCAGCATGAGGAACCGCCTGATGCTCGTGTCCAATTCCCATAATCAGAAGGCACACCAAAAGCATAACTAGAAATTCTCCAAGAGATTTCAATAGGTATTGGTACCAATACTTCTCATATGCCACAGAGCAGAAGCTGAAAAAGAAGAGGAACATCAGCCAAACAGTGTGCCCACCAAATGCAACCACGAAGAAAAGGAAAGGACGGGCATAATGAAGGGCTTGATCAAGGGCATGAAGATGGGCATGGTGATCGTCACCACCGGCACCACCAATATATGATTCGTAGAGCTTTGTTTGCATGAAGAAACCAAAGGCTAATACGAAGGTTATCTGGCTCACAAAGAAATAAAATATACGCTTTGGAGTAACCAGAGGATGGACGTTTTTGGCAAACCATATCTGGGAACGGGTTGGAGAAGTATTATTGCTATTTTGTGAATCATTCAGTGGGGTGTGGCCACTGTTTCCAGTGTCAGGAGGACGAACGTTTGTGAGCATGGTATCGGTATGAGAAAAACTGGCACAAAGAAACTTCACTTTCATGTAACAACCTAGCTTTAGACAAAACTCTCGTGATTATATTCTTACAACACAGAAACACACTTATTTATATAAGAAAGTCTTCTTGAATTTGTTTAATTTGTAAGATGTGGGACTTAAGTTAATTAACATAAATACAAGGGTAAGTATTTATTAGAAAAATAAAAAAAGATTACTTACTTGTCGAAAAAGAAAAAGAAAAAGAAAATCAAAGTGAAACAAGAACATTAAATGAAGCAATCCCGGTAAGACTATGGGATTGGGCTTTAAATTGGGTTGGGAGGGTAGAAATAGAATCCAATTCTTTAATGATATTGACGATACCAAAACAAAACGAGCAACACACACACACACACACACACACACACACACGACCATCGTGGAAATCATCGAAATAATCGAAAAAGAATAAAAACGTTAAAAAAGGCATGCCAATTGCCACCCACCAAATCGAAAACAACGTTCACCCTGATGGGCATGGCTCCTTCCCTCTCTTCCCTCCTTTCACCTTCCACTTCCCACGCTCATGCTCATGCTCGTCTCTTCTTCCCCTTTGCAAACCCTAACCCTAATTCCACTCTGCTCCCTCTCCGCACCCAATTCCTAAGCTTCGCCTCCAATTCTGGATCTTCACCCCCGGGCAATGTCCAACACTCTACCACTCCTCCTCCTCCTGTTCCTGTTCCTGTTCCTCTTCCTGAGCCCTCCGAGAAAAAATCGTTTGCTGTTGCCACCGGCGAGCTTTTCTTGGGGCTGGCGTCGCGGATCATGAAGAGGCGCAGAGACAGAAAGAGCCCCCTCTTGCTGGGCGAGGAGAGAATTGGGGCGGTGGTGGAGGATGAGATTGAGCCCAATGTTGTGTGGGAGCAAAGGGTTAAGGACGTTGAGGCAGAGCGCAATAGGCCACTCATCACCACCCCTGGCTTTAGCTTCTCCGCTGCTGGACTTCTCTTCCCTTACCATCTTGGGGTTGCTCACTTTCTCATTGAGAAGGGTTACATAAAGGTTCGTTTTTTAAGGTCTATAAGTTTATCTATTGTCATATAGGGATTCGAATTGGAAATTTATGAAATTAGGGTGCTCTGGAGTTTTCTTTATTTTATTAAGTGCTCCATGTTTTCTTCGCTATAAAGTATAAACTGTAATGTGCCTTCCTAGCTTCGTGTTTTCTCATATTTCCTTGTTGTGTATGCTTTTGCTGCAAGTTGTTTATGGTGCCATTTGAAAACAAGGACTTCTATATCTTAACTCGATTCTTGAGTTTATCATTAGAATTATATGCTGATGCAGGAAACCACACCATTAGCTGGTTCCTCTGCTGGAGCTATAGTCTGTGCTGTGATTGCTTCTGGAGCTAGTATGGAAGAAGCGTTGAATGCTACCAAAATATTGGCTGAAGATTGTCGGAATCAGGGGACTGCATTTCGGCTGGGGGTATGCCTCTATTCTGAAAGTACTTTGTTAAGTTATTCTCAGTGTTAGTTACCGATGCTTGTTTATGCTTATTTTTTATGTAACATTACATAGATCAATGATGATGCAAATAACATTACATATAGTGGTCTGGTGGGCTTGACTTGAATGCTGATTATTACACTCTCTCTTCCTATGTTTGGGTGGGAAATTTTCCATTCTTAGAGGTTTTTTTACCACCTTTACCATTTCTCCACCTTGCACAATTTGCCCACTTTCTTCTCAAGATTCTTTTATCTTTGGATTTACTCATTTGCAAAGAATTAAAGATAAGGAAGCTAGCAAGCTAGAATCCCTTTTGCTGTGTTTGGACTCTGGACTCTTCTGGTGTCTTTTCTTGGCAGCAGTTCTTAATAGGATTAATATGAGTAATTTATTGCAAGTTTGTAAGCCTTATACTGCCCTTTCTCCTTATATGAGTGTTATGTGCTGCTCTAGTTCAGAAACAACTTGACACTTGGTCTTCCACCTGTAAGGCGGCCACTTTCTTTGGTAACAATTTGTTTGGGGGTTCTTGGTTAGCAGTAGGTATGTCCATTTACTTTGGAACAAGTTCTGCTGGTTAGGTTTAAAGGTTTTGCCAAAAAGGAGGCAAAAACTTTATGACAATGTGCAATCTATGCAATCCTTTGGTGCATTTGGTTGGAGAGAAATGCCCATATTTTCTGGTGTCTTAGTGCCTCTCAACTTAGTATGGGATAGGATTGTGTATATGGTCTCATTGGGGCATTCAGCTAGTAGCATAATAGTTGTTTCTTGGGTCGCCTTTTCTGACTTGTAATGAGATTGGGCAGCTTTGCTTCATTTTTCACCTTCTTGTACTTTCTTTTTGCAGCTTAGAAGGATTCCTTATCCTCCTTTATGTACTTTCCCTCATTTTCCATCTAATAATATTTATTTTTCTATAAAATTAAATAAATAAATTATCTTAGCATCCCTTAAAGTAGTCCAGAACCCAGATTAGGTTTAGCTGATAATATTGCAGTTATAGGTTGCAAACACAACCTTATTACTCATGATTTTTAGTCTAGCAGTGTTGTCTATAACTCTACAGGCATGTTGGATACCAACTTGTTAATCAGTTGTTAGCTTGGTCTTCTGTAGACAGATGTAGTTTCGCTTGTAGAGAAAGTGGCAAAATTTTACCAAAAACAAAGTGGGAATCATTACAATGGAATATGGGTTAAGAATTAGAACCATGGAGACTTATAAGTGACAAGTGAAATATGACTGTTGTGAATTTGGAGACCCAAGAAAATCCTGATAGTTAGGATTTGGCTAGTACTAGGTTAGTAGGTTGTCTGACAACCTCAATCCTTTTGGCCTTTAGAGCTACGGCACTATCTTTGGATTCTACCGGAAGAACCTATCTTGCAAATAAAATATAAACATATCTTTATTGTGTTCCTGCTAGAGTAACACTGGGTACATCTGTAAATCTAAGAGCAAGTTATCATTTTTAGTATAAAGTATCAGTTAGAAAATGGTAAAAGAAAAGCCACTTCAGCATGTTTACAATTGGGATATAACTGTTGATGAGATATATTTGTTAATTGATATAAGATAGTTTGTGAAATCAAAATGAGAGCCTATGTGGTATGCAGAGGCCTGTGAAAATGTAATAAAATTATTGTCCATGATGGAAAACTGCTTTAAGGTTTTCTTTGATTGTAATGTTGTGCTTGTGGGATATTCTTTTTTAAAGTTCAAATCTCACTTTTTGTGGTAAATATTTTTGTCTGTATAGGCTGTTCTACGCGATGTTCTGGAAAAGTTTTTGCCAGATGATGCTCATATCAGATCCAATGGAAGAGTTCGAAGTAAGACTGGATGTTCAGCTATATTTTTTATGGAATTATCTTGTGCAAAGAACAAAACTGGAGATTCTTCTCCTTTTTTAGACTGGAAGTAAAGTACACACTAAACACCTGTAAGTTAAATAATTTGAAAAATATAAAATGATAAAATGAGAGAAAGTAGGAGAAACAACACAACAACAAAAACCTTTTCTCACTTGGTGAAGTTGGCTAAATAGATCAAATGACACCATTATGCTCTATCAAAAACCAAATTTTCGGAAAGACCATTTAAATCAAGGTCTTTTTAATGGAGAGAAAAATAGGAAAAAAAATAAGGAAAGTGGAGAGAATAGTTTTCTACATCAATTTATTTTATATTTATTTTAATTATTAAATTACATTTATAACCTCATATTTTATTAAATTATTAAACAAGGATAAAAAGACAATAAGGATTTTTTTTGGAATTTTTGAGCAAAAAGTGAAGATGGAAAACTGCCTAAGAGTTCTCTTTATTAGTAGTAGAGGTTTATTTAAGTCTTGCTGTGCCTTGTTATGTACCTTCTGTTGCAGTTGCTGTGACACAGCTTCTTTGGAGACCCAGGGGTTTGTTGGTGGATCAGTTTGATTCCAAGGAAGATCTCATTAATGCAGTTTTTACTTCTTCCTTTATTCCAGGGTGATTTGTTAGTATACTATTTTTCCTTGGTTACATTCAATGTTTTTTTTACTCATATTATACATGATTAAGTAAATTTAAACATAGTTATATCTCACTCCAGATATCTTGCACCAAGGCCGGCAACGATGTTTAGAAATCGACTATGCATTGATGGGGGTTTGACATTGTTTATGCCACCAACATCCGCAGCACAAACGGTATTTTCATTAATTGATTTACTAGTTGAACTATTGATTCAATTTTTTTATTATTTGGGAAACCTCTGCTTAAGTGCATTTGGAAGCCTTATAAAATTAAATTCTTTCTGTTTAGTACTTAATATTAATTTTTGCTTAAATATACACTATTAATTTACTTCTATGTGATATGTAAGTTGGGGAATTCTTTCCTCAGAAGACATTTTTCCAATGAGAACGTCTATTCAGGCCAAGTTCAGAAACTTAATCATTCTGGTTTGCAAGTAAAAGATGATTGTATGCACTACTTGCTTGGTCACTTATTGTGTGGTGTCATATCTGGGCTTGGCGATATCCAATGATTGGGATGGTAATTGAGTAATTTTCCCACACAACAGATAATCTACAATGTGATTAAAGGCTAAACTTTAGGGTTGGAAATGTTATTTTAGGTTATTCATTTTTTAAGGTACTTTTCAGTTTCAAAATGAACCTTTGGCATGGTCCTCTCTGGCTCTCTCTATTATCTGTTGTGAATGAGCTTAAAAAAATTGAAGTCCCATGATTTCCATTCAGCAACTAATTTCAGGTATTAAGATTTAATAATTGATGGCTAAGCAAAGGATTCCAACTTTCCCAGAACACCTGAGAAGAGATGAAAGGTCTGGGGGGAAAACAAATAATCAATGAAGAAATTTGAATAAGAGTGAAAGAAAGCTAAAAGAGTTTTCTGGATAAGTGAACTTTAATGGTCCTTGGCAGGTCTGAAATGATGGAAAATATTTATGATTTATCATTCTTATTCATGCACTTCTGATTGTTCTGTTATAATTCTGACATGATTGAGCACATTTATGACTTATCAAGTTTATTGTCACGTTTCAACCTCAATAAAGCCTTTACCCTCTTTACAGGTCCGTGTTTGTGCTTTCCCTGCAAGTCGATTGGGATTGCAAGGGATAGGGATTAGTCCAGACTGCAATCCTGAATATGTGGCTAGCCCCCGACAGGTAACCTTTGCAGCTTGTGAATTAACATAGTAATTTTCTTAAGGATAAGGAGATGAGCATTCTGCATCAAATCATTTCAGCTTTTCAATTGGGCACTTGAGCCAGCTGTTACGCTAAAATCACACTTAAGGGCAAGTGCACCCTGTCGCACAAGTAATAAAGGAGTATTTGGGACTCCAAGTATCGAACCCACAAGGATTGTTGGCAATTACTAAGTTAATTAATCCCTTATGTTATCTAGACAATGAAATTCGAATGAGAAATGAGAAACTATCAAACAATTAGGAGAAAGTAAGGAAATCAAAGATTATCAAGCAAAGATTCAATTATGGAAAGCCTAGGGTCATGGTTTCACTTATGTCAAAACTCATAAAATTACCCAATTCCTCAATAATATGTGTTCCGATTGATTGCCAATCACCTGCTCTAATGCTATTAATACCCAATGGTCATGCAATATTAATATTCTTTTTCTCAATCTGAAACCCCCAATGGTCATGCAAGGCAAACAGTCAAGAAAAGCATAAAGAACCAGATTTGTTAATTAAATAACCGATTGAAAACAAAGGATTGAGTTTGGTCCACACAACCCAAAATCCGATTAATCCTAGAGTTCCGTTAACTAATTATTGTGGTACGGTCGCCAATCAATTAACTTTTTTAAAGGGTGCGCAAACCTTATTGGAAAACAAAGCGCTTAGGAAAAATCCAATCAATTGGGGAAACACAAAATTATTTAGAATTAGGAAAACATTATAAGAATTTGAACATAAGATCCACCATAACCCTAGTTATGGATTTAGCTACGCATAGTCAAAGAGAACAAAGCATAAACTAAAACCAAATTCAAATCCATAAAAGAACAATAGAAAAACTAAAACCCTAAAACCCTCTTGCGGTGAAACAGTCCTTCACGAACAATTGAGGAGACTGGCCCTTCACTTGATAGCTTCAAAAACCTCTCAAGCTCCGCTACAACTCTCGATCAAGCAAAGGGCTATAGCTACTTTCTTTCTCTCGAATGCCTGATATTCTCCTTGACTCGCCACTCCTCCTTTATAATATTTTAGTGGCCCAACAACTCTACAATCTTTTCTTCTAGGGTTTCCTAATTGTGCACAAATTCATTTAATGTGCAATTCTTGGATAACAGTGGAGAGTAGATTGCTTTCCCACTTTGAGTATTCTTAATTAATGTGAGATAAGAGGGAAAATCTTCCAAGAATATAAAAATAGGAAACTTCCACAACTGGATTGATGATATCTTTGTAGGATCTTGCCAAAATCTTTCATAATTATGTTGATGATATCTTCATAGAATCCTGGAAAAATCCTTCATAATTAGGTTGCTGATATCTTTATATCTTTCCCAAGATTGTTTCCATTTTAACACTTAAAAGCTTGATTCTCATAAATCTTCAACTCGTAATATTTAAAGGAAATTGGGTAAGTTTTCCTTATAAAATCTTCAAATAAATACCAAATCAAACTCAAATTCCTAGCATTTAAGTATATAAAATGGCGCTTTATCAACCTTCCCACACTTAAGGATTGCTTGTGCTCAAGCAATAATCCTGGCCCAAAAGAATAGGGAAATCAAAGAATAAATCGACCAAGGATTCCAACCATACCAATTAAAATATGACAAACAAATCAATCTCAACAGATAAGAGAGTAACCCCGAGTCGTCACCCCAATTAGAGACTTTAGGTTCCCAAAATCAAATCTTCCACCGCATAGGGTCACTCTTATCCCATCTCTCAATGTGTATGAGGGTAAAGACTTAACACTCAATTTCCCTTAAGAAAGCACATTACCATAGGCTTGATAATAAACCAAATCTCCACTAAGGGGACCACATGCATGCAAAAATCAAGAGGTCTTTTCATTGGTTGTAACTTGGCCATGGGTTAGATGACGTAAAGGTAAGGTAAAGAAAGAAAGGATAAACACAAAAGGCTTAATCAAAATTTGCATTAAACAAAGTACCCTTTAGAGCAAAAGATGGAGCAACAAAATTTCATTCCTACCTTACAAGCATTCATCATAAATTCCTTTTCTCTCCTCACTTGATTTTTCCCTTTTCCATTCTTTTCTTTTCTTTTCTTTATTTTTCAAACTTTGTTCAACAATTTTTTTCTTTTCTGCTTTTTTTCATCATTCCTCGACAATTGTCATTTTGATTTGAATTTTTTTTTTTCTTCTTCTTTTTTGTTTTTCAACACGATTGAAGGAAAAGGCAAAGATCCGGCTAGCAACACAATTATTTTCTTTCCAAACTAAGTTTCCAACTAATTGCTCCATCCTTTTTCCAAAAGGTTACTCGCATATGCTTGAATTAAAGACAAGGGTACCAAGGAATATCAAGATTCATAAAGCTCAAAATGGGCAACTAGTGGATAAGCAAATCGTAAGGCATTGAATAATACCTAAAGTGCCTCAATCATATTTACAGCATGCATCCAAATTACTTGAAATGGTTACAAAGCAAGTTCTAGAATGCACAATCTTTGGGAAAATCACTCAAACAAAGAAAGGGATAATACAATATCAAGCACAAATCCCTCGTAATGGTCCAATTCTCACCTTTAGAAGTTCAATTCGATGGAAAGATTTTCAAAAGGGAACTTTATGCTAATTTTTAGCTTTCTCAAGATTAACCCAAATCAATTTCGATCAACTCGCTTAAAAAAAGTCTTTTAAATTGGGATCCTTGACGACAAAAATTGTTAATTCCCACAACAAATGAGTCAGACTTATTACTTAAAGACAAACTCTCAGTATTAGTTCAAGCAACCACATGCAAACAGATATATTCAATGAATGGGCATGCATTTAATTAGTTGAAGACTTAACAACTTTGAACTCCCTTCCCACACTTAGAGACCAAAGATTGTCCCCAATGCAGTAAAATAAATAAAATAAAAAGATAATGAAGGGAGAGGGATGAAAAGAGCACTTCCTCGGTAGGCGACTAACGGCTGTAGTATTCCGAGTGCATCAGAGAACGCACTTGGCGGTGTCTTAAGTTTAAAAAGAAAAAGAAAAAGAACAAACACACAAGAGATAACAAAAAGGGAAAGAAACACAGTTGCCTCCGCAGCGCTTGTTTAACGTCAGCGAGCCACACGGGTTGGAGGCCCCAAGGGGCTTATTCCAAGAGCATAGTTTGGCGCTGTGTACCGCACCATCCTCATAATGCTTAGCTCATTCCATTAATTTTAAAAGTCTCATGACCATCTCTCATAACTTCAAGCACGCCATATGGGAAGACTTTGACAACTTCATAAGGGCCAATCCATCTTGACTTCGCTTCCGAAACAAACGAAGTCGTGAGTTAAAGATTAAAACTTTATCACCCACGTAAAACTCACGCTTTGAATATGTTTGTCATGCCATCTTTTTGTGCGCTCCTTGTATAACTTGGCATTTTCATATGCCTCTAGATTTTAAATTCATCCATCTCATTAAAAAATTTGTAATAAGCGTCTTTCACCTGCAAGTTGCATATCAAAGTTCAAAAATTTCAAAGCCCAAAGTAGCTTTATGCTCTAACTCAAGGTAAGTGACATGCTTTTCCATAAACCAACCTATAAGGGGACATGCCAATGGGAGTTTTGAATGCGGTCTATATGCCCACAATGCATCATCAAGTTTCAAAGACCAATCTTTCCTAGAACTATTAACTCGTTCTTTCCAAAATCTTTTTCAATTCACGATTGGAAACCTCCACTTGGCCACTGGTTTGTGGATGGTAAGTGTGGCCACCCTTATGGGTGACACCATATTTAGACAAAAGATTTTCAAATTGTTTATTACAAAAATGGGTGCCACCATCACTAATAATTGCTCTAGGAGTGCCAAACCTGGAAAAAATATTTTTCTTTAAAAACTTGACAACTCCTTTAGCATCATTTGTAGGTAAAGCCACGGCTTCCACCCACTTTGAAACATAATCTATCGCAAACTTAATATATGCATTAGAAAAAGATTTAGGAAAAGGCCCCATGAAGTCAATGCCCCAAACATCAAATAATTCACAGACAAGAATATTATTTAAAGGCATATCATGCTTCCTAGAAATATTACCACTCCTTTGACATCTATCACAAGATTTAACAAAATTAAAAGCATCTTTAAAAAGAGTGGGCCAATAAAATCCAGATTGTAACACCTTCCAATGCTCTATTAGGGCCAAAGTGCCCACCAACCTCTCTAGAATGACAATGCTCCAAAATAGCATGAGTTTCAACCTCAGAATGCATCTTCTCGATTATTTTATCACCACATACCTTAAACGTAAGGTTCTTCCCACAAATAATGCTTAATATCGCATAAAATCTCTTACGCCGAAAGCATATGAAATATTAGGGGAAGGATATCACCCGCCAAGTAGTTAACAAAATCAGCATACCAAGGGCATTGTGCAATGGCAAACAATTGCTCATCAGAAAGTCTCTTTGATTTCTCGCCCCAATTGGTGGCCCTCACAGAGGGGTCTACCTTGACAAATGGCTCGGCTACTAAGTTCTCTACGCCTTTTTGTCTCTTATCTCTACATCAAACTCTTACGCAGAGTATCCATCTAATCAATCCGGTTTGGCATCCCTGCTTGGCAAGCAAATGTCTAATAGCGTAATGGTGATGTACACAATAACCTTAGACATAACCAAACAAGAATGAAATTTATCAAATGCAAAAACCACCGCCAATAGTTCTTTTTCTCGTGGTGGTATAATTCTTTTGGGCATCATCAAGAGTCTTGTGGCATAATAAATGGTCTGAAAATTTTTATTCCTACGACCCAAAACTACACCTATAGCCATGTCACTAGCATCACACATAAGCTCAAAAGGTAATGACCAATCGGGAGCGACAACAACGTGTATCAATTAATTTAGCCTTCAAAGTTTTAAAGGCTTCCATGCAAGCATCGAGAGAATTCAAAAGGTGTATCCTTAAGCAATAAATTAGAAAGAGGTTTTGCAATTTTTGAAAAATCTTTAATAAACCTCCTATAAAACCCCGCATGCCCCAAAAAGCTCCTAATAGATTTAATGCATTAGGGAAAGGAAGTTTAGCAATTACCTCAACCTTTGCAGATCAACCTCTATGCCCTTATGAGAAACCTTATGCCCCAAAAACAATGCATTCGCTACCATAAATTGACATTTTTCCCAATTAAGCACTAAATTGGTTTCTTTACACCTTTTCAAAACCAACCCCAAATTATGCAAACAACCATCAAATGAGGACCCATAAATGGAAAAATCATCCATGAAAATTTCAATGCAATCCTCTAATAAATCGAAAATATGGCCATCATGCATCTTTGAAAGGTGGCAGGAGCATTACATAAACCAAGGCATCCGTCTATATGCAAAGGTACCATATGGGCAAGTAAAAGTGGTTTTTTCTTGATCTTCAAAAGCCACGGTATTTGCATATAGCCTAATAACCATCCAAACAACAATAAAATTCATGACTGACAATTTTTCAATCATTTGATCGATAAAGGGAAGGGGGAAATGATCTTTCCTAGTGGCCTCATTTAACTTTCTATAATCAATGCACATACGCCACCTCGTTACCTTCCTCACGAATGAGTTCTTCCTGGCCATTTTCCATGACAAGAGTGCCCCCTTTTAGGAACAACCTGCACAGTGGCTCACCCAAGGACTATCGTCGAGAAATAGGATAAATAATACGCATCAAGTAGTTTAATTACCTCTTTCTTTACCACCTCCTTCAAGTTTGGGTTAAGCCTTCTTTGGGGTTGCACTCTTGGGCTTATTATCCGCCTCCAAATGTATCTTGTGAGTGCAAATCGAAGGATCTGATACTCCTTTATGTCATGGATTGTCCATCCAAATGCCTCTTTATTATCCCTTAACACCTCAAAAGTTTCTCCTCCATAGGACTCACAAAGATGAAGAAATTACTACGAGGTAAAGATGAAGGAGGAGATAAAAACGATATTTAAGATTAGAAGGGAGAGGTTTAAGCTCAAGTTAAGGGGCTCTTCAATTGAAGGCTTTGGCTTTTGTGAATTAAACCCTTCTAGAACCTCCAATTGTCTCGCCCCTTTCCACCTCTCTTGTACCATTCCCGCCTCCAATGCCATTATGTCATCTATCACCTCTTCTGACTCCATAAGTTCATCCCCGTCAAAAATTAAAATTTTCTCAAGGGGATCCTGAATTAATTGTTCCCTGAAAGTGAGAAGATATCAATGCAAAGAGTATTATCCAAAGAATTAATAAAATTACAGAATGAAAGCGAAGGAATTTTCAAAGAATCAAAACTTTAAAAACAACTTCTTCATCATCAAGCCTCAAAGTAAGCTTCCCTGTTGAACATCAATAATGGTTTTGCCAGGCCAAAAAGTGGTCTCGCCTAAAATTATGGGAACCTCTTCATCTTCCTCCATATCAAGTACTATAAAGTCAGCAGGAAGATAAACTTGTCAACCTTGACTAGAACATCCTCCACTTTATACCCCCTGGGGTAGGTGATGGACCTATCGCTAAGTCGCAACGAAATGAGGGTTTAGGCTCTTGCATACCTAACTCCGTGAAAAATGTATAAAGGCATCAAATTAATGCTCGCGCTAAATCACATAAAGCTTTTTCAAAATAAGAAGGACCAATAAAGCAAGGAATAGTAAAACTCCCTCGGATCTTTAAGCTTAGGTGGTAACTTCTTCAGGAGGATGGCGTAACACTCCTCATTAAGCCTTACCGCTTTCAAACTCCTCTAATTTCTTTTTATTACTCAATATCTCCTTGAGGAACTTTACATATTTAGGGCATTTTGGTGCAATAGCTTCCACAAAAGGGATATTTATCTCATTGCTTAACAAATTCAAGAACTTGGTAAAATTGTGGGTCATGTTGGCTAGCCTTCAACCTCTCGAGGAAAAGGAATTTTCAGCTTTTGAGTATGAATTGGGCTTCTTTTTCTAAGACTTCCTTCACCACATTGTCAGCTTTCTCATCTTCTTTTGGGCTCCCATCAATAGGAACCCTTTTTCCCTCCTTTAATCTTTCATCTTTCTTACCATGAGGACCTTTGACTTCTTTACTGCTTCTAAGGGTAATTACCTCAACCTGCTCCTTTGGATTTGGCTCACGATTGACTAGGTGAGGTCCTCGAGCCTCTCGAGTCATCAATGTCGCAGAGTAGAGATTTGATTTTCCAATGTCTTGATCCTATCATCGCTTTCTCCATGAATTGCATCATAGTATCATGGAGATTAGGCTTCTTTTCTTCTTGCCTCGCCGCTTTGGTTTTGCAAATGAAGTGGCCTATAGACATTCTGATTTTGGCTTTTCTGTTGACCTCCCCAAGAAAAATTGGGGTGATTTCTCCAACCAGGATTATAAGTGTTGGAATATGGATCGTTCTGCCCCCAGTTAGAGGTACCCAAATAGTTGGCCTCCTCACCGAATCAACAAAGCGACACCACTCCACCTGACAATTCTTGCTTTCATGCCCCACCATGCCGCAAAGATCACAAAGAGATGGAGAGACAGGTGTGAATTGTGATTGTGCTTGCATCAGTGTTTCCAATTTCTTTGTAATGACATCTAATTTGAGATCCAATGCTGCATTTGACTCCACCTGATATATCCCGTGTTGTCTCTTGACCATAAGTTTGTCACCGTGATTTCCACCGATAACTATAAGTCATTTGCTCTATCAACTCATAGGCTTCTTGTGGCGCTGCGCCAAATACTACCCTCGCCGCATCAATCATGGCCTTATTAGAAGAAGATAGCCCATCATAAAAGGATTGAACCAATTGCCACACCTAAGGCCGTGATGAGGACACTTTTCAAGCAATTCCCGGAATCGCTCCCATGCTTCATATAGAGATTCCATCTCCACCGCACAAAAGTAGATATGTCATTACGCAATTTAAGCAGATTTAGCGTGTGGAAAATATTTATCTAAAAATTTAATTGAAAGTCGATCCTGTAGTAATGGATCCAGAGGGCAAAAGACTTTAGCCATAGTTTGGCCTTGTCGCGCAATGAAAAGGGAATAGCGCAACCTAATGGCATCATTAGAGACCCCATTATATTTTATAGTGTCACAAATCTCCAAAAATTCATTTAAATGCGCTTAGGTCATCACTTGGTGACCCGCAAAACCGAATGGAAGATTGCAACATGGAGATCAAGGATGGTTTAATCTCAAAGTTATTAGCCTCTACAAGAGGCCTAGTAATACTCCCTGTTAGATTTGTGGCCGTAGGCCGAGCAAAGTCCAAAGACATAGTCCTCTGGTCTTCTTCTTCGACATGGTTTTTCTTTGTCTTCTAATCCTGCACAGAGTTCTATCAATTTCAGGGTCAAACTGCAAAACAGGATTCTGGGAGCGCGTTAGCATACAAAAATAAAATAAAATAAAATAAAATAAAATAAAATAAAAATTGGCGTCTAAATTAACTAGGAATTAATTTCCCTAATATCACCAAAAACAATCCCCGGCAACGGCGCCAAAAACTTGTTACGCTAAAATCACACTTAAGGGCAAGTGCACCCTGTCGCACAAGTAATAAAGGAGTATTTGGGACTCCAAGTATCGAACCCACAAGGATTGTTGGCAATTACTAAGTTAATTAATCCCTTATGTTATCTAGACAATGAAATTCGAATGAGAAATGAGAAACTATCAAACAATTAGGAGAAAGTAAGGAAATCAAAGATTATCAAGCAAAGATTCAATTATGGAAAGCCTAGGGTGTCTGGTTTCACTTATGTCAAAACTCATAAAATTACCCAATTCCTCAATAATATGTGTTCCGATTGATTGCCAATCACCGCTTCTAATGCTATTAATACCCAATGGTCATGCAATATTAATATTCTTTTTCTCAATCAAAACCCCAATGGTCATGCAAGGCAACAATAAGAAAAGCATAAAGAACCAAGAGATTTGTTAATTAAATAACTCGATTTGAAAACAAAGGATTGAGTTTTGGTCCACACAACCCAAAATCCGATTAATCCTAGAGTTCCGTTAACTAATTGTGGTACTACGCTACCAATCAATTATTAACTTTTTAAAGTGCAAGAAACCTTATTGGAAAACAAAGCGCTAGGAAAATCCAATCAATTGAAACACAAAATTATTTAGAATTAGGAAAACATTATAAGAATTTGAACATAAGATCCACCATAACCCTAGTTATGGATTTAGCTACGCATAGTCAAAGAGAACAAAGCATAAACTAAAACCAAATTCAAATCCATAAAAGAACAATAGAAAAACTAAAACCCGGAAACCCTCTTGCGGTGAAACAGGTCCTTCACGAACAATTGAGGAGACGGTCCTTCACTTGATAGCTTCAAAACCTCTCAAGCTCCGCTACAACTCTCTCGATCAAGCAAAGGGCTATAGCTACTTTCTTTCTCTGAATGCCGGATATTCTCCTTGCACTGCCACTCCTCCTTTATAATATTTTAGTGGCCCAACAACTCTACAATCTTTTCTTCTAGGGTTTCCTAATTGTGCACAAATTCATTTAATGTGCAATTCTTGGATAACAGGGAGAGTAGATTGCTTTCCCACTTTGAGTATTCTTAATTAATGTGAGATAAGAGGGAAAATCTTCCAAGAATATAAAAATAGGAAACTTCCACAACTGGATTGATGATATCTTTGTAGGATCTTGCCAAAATCTTTCATAATTATGTTGATGATATCTTCATAGAATCCTGGAAAAATCCTTCATAATTAGGTTGCTGATATCTTTATATCTTTCCCAAGATTGTTTCCATTTTAACACTTAAAAGCTTGATTCTCATAAATCTTCAACCTGCAATATTTAAAGGAAATTGGGTAAGTTTTCCTTATAAAATCTTCAAATAAATACCAAATCAAACTCAAATTCCTAGCATTTAAGTATATAAAATGGCAGTTTATCACCAGCAGAAGATGCAATTCTTGACCGACTCTTTGAGCTTGGATATCTAGATGCTGCTGTCTGGGCAAAGGAAAACCCAGTTGAAGAAATTGTTCAAGATGATAGTCCTGAGTTTGGAAATAGCATTGCAGCATAGCTCAGTATGGAGATTGGAGATGCATAACGAAACTACTAATTATTGAATCCAATTATGTTGCCTTGAAATGGATCATCAAATCAGCAAAAATTCACGGGGAGAAGTTCTTAACTACAAAGGGTATATATATATAAATCTTGTTTCTTCATTTTATTGTATATTGCTATAGATTCTAAATCCTCTACGAGAAGAGGAGAAAGAAAAAGAAAGAAAAAGTAGAGAAGTAATATATTTAAAATTTATAAGCCAGAAGGGTGATGTAGTTTGAAATCCCTTACCCTTTCTCTGATTTATAGTGAATTACAAATAGAGTTTATGGCTAGTTTCCCTGTGAATGTCGAAGTTATGGTACTTGAGTTTCTCTAAATGAATGCATCTTGAGATCTTTTCAGAAACTAATTGAAGTTTCTTTATTGGGTGTCGCACTAAAGAGAAAAATGTAAAAATTATGATCTTCTCCGTCGGGAGTAGTGCTTGATTGCTGCGTACTCCTTGGAGGGTATCGTTTTGCTCTTGAATGAAGATGAATAGGATGGGACAGGAAGGCCGATGGAATATTCATATGAATGTGGATGTTATACACTCCATTAGAAGCTAATTATTCTATTATAGAAAATGATTATTTAAAATTTTAAATTGTAATCTTTTAAAAAATAGTAGAATACTTACTAAACGGCGGGTGCGTCAAAGAACATTTGCCAATAACTTTTCCAAAAAATCATGTTTTAGCATAGTTAATAATGTCTCATTGTGCAGAGCAATGAAGGTTAGAGGCAACAAGTACGCTGTTGCGTTGTGAGGTGAGTGTTGCCCTTTGTAGCGCACACCTTGCGCCATTTTTTTAAGCACCTGCGCACCCTATGGTCAATATGTTTTTCCTTTTTTTTTTTCCTCTTCCTTTCTTCTCTGTTTTCTCTCTCTCTCTCTCTTTATTGGATGGGAAGGCTGACCAGCCTTGTTTGCCACTAGCCTAGTGGCTCATGTTCTCTATTCTCTTTTTCTTTCCTCTTCCTTTCTTACTCTGTCTCTCTTCCATATTCCGGAAGGGAAAAAACTGTTCTCTTCATTTTATTTTTCAGAAAAAGAAACTGAGAAGTAGTAGAACTATTGAATTTAGCAAGGCTCTAAGACATAGAGGCTTTCTTCAAGTGAAAGTGAGGATGAACCAGGTGGAGGATCCTACTTCAATGTTGCCATGCGCAAGAGGTCATGATCCTTCTCTGTACAGTGAGCCGCATGCCATAAATAACTGTTTTAGTATTTCTTTCCATGGTTATTTTATATACCAACGCCAACAACATTGGTAAGACTTGTTTATTATGTCTAGACGAGAATAATATTAGTATCCACTTTCCACGCATCGTCCAAACACGCCCTTTAATAATTTGTAAATGATATATATAGTTTCTTCTATTCTAAGAGAATGCAGAACAATATTTTATTCTACTACAATAAAACTCAAAAGTATGAATTGGTAAACAGTGAGTTGACAAAGTAATTACAAACTGAGTGGGAGACAAGAACAGCCCATTTTGCATCGTCCTTTTGCAACAAGTCAAAAAGCGTTGTGAAAGCGCATGACTACCACGGTCAAAGAAAGCCACATTATCTTCAAGCAGGTGCAACATAATCCGTTGCAAAGCCTTGTTTCCACAGTTGCTCCCAAAGGACACCTGTGTCTTTATTGCAAAGGAGAAGCGGATTCCTGACATATACAATATATAAGCATATGTTACATGTAAACTTCTACAGACAAAACCAAGGCTGAATTGAAAGTCTTCAAAAGAACATAAGCGCCCACCATATCCCCACATATCGTACAACTCCATGCACGCTGATGCACCTTCTTTCGACAAAAAGCCACTTTTAAATTCAAAACCCATTATAGAAAACTTGTTTCTTCCTCATTTCTTTATTACAACCAATCTCTTCTTCAAACTTCAGCAACCTAACTCTTCTTTTCCTTATGTTCTCTCTTTGCTCTCAAGGGTTTCTCAGAGGCCTTGTTCCATAGCCATTTTGGCATTCTGTCCACCTCCATTAGTGGGTTATTAGAACCACCCCAGATGGTGACAATTGGAGGCGGAAGTATGCCAAACGGGCTCTGTGAATCTGTCTCTGAGAAACCTTCTTGAGGGCTCAATGCTGTAGTGTAAATTATGGTTATAAATTATAATCTTTCATATTTCTTATTTCTTATCTTCTTCCAGATTATGCACTTGAGTTATCAAAGATATCAAAGTGCCTCTTTTTGGTCTCAGCAGGCAATTCTTAGATATCTGAATCTAATGGGTTTTCATTTTGAACTTTTGCAGGTTCCTACTAATCAGAAACACCATGCTTATCCCCTCTTTCTTTGATGAAAATACTTGATTGGAGCAAGCAAGAATTTTTTTTTACCGATGTTGGGCAGACTAAACTGACTATGGATATGAATTGAAGGTACTTAGTTTTTTTTTTTCAGCTGTAAAGAGCGATCTGGGGTGGAAGTCAAGATTTCTCATAAACTTTGACACGTAACTTATATATTGATCATACCTGGTCCTCTTTTGTTTTCTTCTTTTGGTGTAAGTCAACCACCAAACTTGAACTTGAAAAGTGAATATGCAGTTATTTTATTTTATTTTTCTCATTTTTGATAGTGTCCTAAACTTTTGTCTTGGCTTGTTATGATGGCGAAGTTGCACCTTTTACATGTTCAAACTTTACAGCATTGTGGATGATTGCATGTGCCTCCACTTGTTTAATGTCCATTGGCTTTGAGCCCCAGGGCTGCGGTTGCAGCATTGGATTCCTAGAAGCATTAGAGCTATTTAGATACAGAAATTCTATGGCCACAATTGTGTGTAGCTCAACTGGTTAGAGTGAGTGATTGAGAATTTAAGTAAAAGAACATAAATTCAAGTCGTAGTAATGATTTTTCTGCTATACCAAAAAAGACATACAAATGCTATGTCAAAGATCGATGGAGACCCAGTTCCTGCCCTAACTTATCCGCATAATCCACACGTGCCCACCAACACCACCAACAGGGTTAATTTATGTCAACTCCATCAATTCTTTGTAAATGGAAAGGGAATCTCTTGGTGCCCTTGGAGCTGACACATATAAGTCAGCATATCATCATCTGATGCAATAAAGGATAAGTCTTCAGGCTTTCAAAGTATGCATGAACAGTTTTCATTTCTCCGTATATCTATAATGTAAATCAACTTACATAATGATCTCAATTTTACAAACCCTACCAAGATCTCTGTTCCTATGACTTGAGGTATCATACATTAATTTGTTTTTGGCGGGACCATGTTTGGCTATGCCTGAACCAATTAATGACAGAAAGTTCCTTTAACAGGGTGTTAAAGTTTAAAATGATTACTTGATTATGCAATTTGTTCTGAAAGATATTCTAAATTTTAGTCCCCACTCAGTAGGTTCATGAATTTTATTTATATCTATAATATATGTAGCCATTATGCACTCTAGAGCACTGTTTGTCCAGACCAGACCTATCGGTTGGACTGTGAACCTGTCCTTCATCCGGTTATGGTTCACTGTCAGAACCGGATTCATGGTTGAACTGGGTTAAGCCGATAAAAACTGGTGAATTGGCGGATTTTATGTGAACTGACTATCTTTTTTTTAAAAAAAAATTAATTTATTAATCACTTGACTACTCAACTGACAGTAATATGAGACTTGAGAATTAAAACTCTAAAACCTTATTATACATTTTATTATTGGTAATGTGTGTTATAAGTTATGTGTATATGTGTGTATATATATATATATATATATATATATATATATATGTAATTATGATATCATTCGATACGACCAGATGGTGGAATCGATTAAACTTGAACCGAAAACTTTTTTAGTTCACTGTCCGATCTAACTTTAACAACATTGCTCTGGAGTCTAAAGTTAGTTGTTCTTAAGGGTCATGAACATATATGAATTTGCTTTTAATGAAGTTGAATTCATAAATCCTTAACCAAAATCGAGGAATGGCCGAATGGCTGTTTATGCATATAACCCATATTGCAAAACAGGATAAAAGGTCTTTTTTTTTTCCTATTACGAATCTCATTTTGAACCCAATTTGGAGGCTTATAAACCCAATTTGGAGGCTTATAATTTGTTCCCTGCTCTTTTCCAAGCATATATTAGGTCAAATATAAGATTAGGTTAAGTTCTGGCAATTCTTTTTTTTTTTTTTTTGTACTTGGCCCCATTGGGGTTAGTAAAGGTCTCACCACTAGAGTGGAACTTAGGACAACCCTTAAAAGGAAGTCTCAATAGAAGAAGAAAGAAAAAAAGTGTGCACTCGTTAGGGATTGAATTTCGTATATGACTCTAACATTACATGTGCTCACGAGACAAGTTCTGCAAATTTTAAAACCATCATAAATATGCAAATAATTAAGATAAGAATTTTAAACGTTTTATATATAGATTTGGATGATATTGATTTTATATTATATTATTATATTTTAATTATTTTTATGACGTCATCTAATTTAATCAATTGATATAAATGATTAAACTTGAACTAAAAATCTCGTCATTTTATTGTCTAATCTAATTTTAACTGCTTGTAGCATACATAATAACAACGACAGTAATCGAACAAACCCCGAGTCTTACGTTGGCACTTCCTTTTGCACTTTTCATTACACTTGCGCTTTCGTGCCCTTTTATCTTCTCCATGCTTATCACCACGACCATCAAGCTGAGCTGGAGAGAGAAAATGAGCCAAAGAAAAATGCTGATAAGAAAAAGGAGATGCTGCCGAAATTTCCATGAGTACAAACATTGTGGTTAACGTTGTTGTGATCGACAGTTTCTTGCTTACTTTTCCTCCCATATATGCTACTCTGATTTAAGTTTCTTTTCGTGTTTTTAATCTTCAAGTCTAATACAGCTTAGCAATATATATAGAGGTAATAGGTTGGCGTGGAAATTGTAAATTGTTATCTCAATAATGTAAAATTTTAACAAATAGATGTCTCTTTATTTGAATCAAGTGTCCTAACTAAATTAGAACAGGGTAACGTATATCAAAATTAATTATGAAACAAAAATAATTTTATTTTCTATTCGCTTTACAGGCTATACAAGCTCGATTATATGTTACGCCTTCAACTTTTGAGGATAAAAAAAGAAAGGAAATATATATATATATATATATATATATATATATAATACTACAGAAATTTAGAGACAATCCAATAATGTGCAAAAAAGTCATATCTGTCAAAGATGTAAAACCAATCTTTGATATCACATGTCAAAATTTAATTTTTCTAAAAGCTTAACCTATCGGGTGCAAATTCAATATTAGGGCCCATTTGTATTAGTCTTTTTAAGAGTAGAAGTATTTTTTTTAAGTAATAAAAGTAATTTTTTAATAAGCTAAAGATTTCAAGCTTTTAAAAAAATACTTCATGTGTAAATACATGAAATACTTTTTTTAAAAGCTTGAACACTTTAGCTTCTAAAAAAAGCATTTTTATTATTTCAAAAAAATATTTTTTCTCCTAAAAAAACTAATACAAACGACCCTTAATTTGATATCTCTAATTTATATATTATATATTATATAAAACACAATTTATGTAATTTGGACAATTGTTATGCGTCACTAATATATGTGTTTTTTCTCTCCAAATCTTTACTCCTTTGATGCATGTTTGTGTTTAGATATGTTATGTTACGTGTCACTTATTTATAATTTTGAAATTAAATGCTAACATTTTATTAGCTTGTATTTAGATATGTTATGATTCTTAGTTTCAAAAAATTTCATAGAATTCCTTCAATATTGGTGAAATTCCAATTTAAGTTTTAATTATCTATTTGAATCTTAATTTTATCTCTTATCTCTTTGAATATTAATAAAATATCTATTTAATTCTAAGGTCAATGTCACAAGATTAAAATCAATTATGCATATCTCTATCACTTGACCACTTCAACATAACACTCATTCAATAAGATTATGAACTCAACAAATATTTAATATTTGTTTTTAAATAATTAAGAAATTATCAAATTTATTATTAAAAGAATTTAGAATTTTTTAATAGTAAATAATCAATAATTTAACATCTATTGAAATGTTTAAATTCTATACTTAAAGTTTGTTTTCATAATTAATTTAATTTAATCGAATTAAACTTTAAAATTTAAAAATCATAAGAATTTAACAATATATAAAAATAGTATAAATAGGTTATACAATCTAGATACTATTATATAAAACGCAATCTATGCAAGTAGAGTTAATGCTACGTATTATTCATACACACGTTTTTTTTTCTCTAAATTTTTACTCCTTTATTATAGCATTATTTTTCATGTGTCTACAATTTTTTAAAAAAATTTCAAATCCAATTTAAATTTCAATTATAATTGAATTTATTTTATTTAAGTGATATATATAATTACTCTAACTTTTCAAATTTTATATTAATTTCAATATCAATTACTTATTTACATATTAATAAGTGTGATTAATAAAGATCATATATATCATAGCATATTCAAATTTTAATAATTTTCAAATTAATTAAATATAAATTATACTTATTTACCTATTAAAATGAATAAATACTATAATAAATGTTTAATTTAAAATATTTTTATCCTTAATCAAATACTTTAATTTTCTATTTTTAAATTTATTATTTTATTTTTTTACATCTTGCTAGATACTAGATACATTAAACATTTTATGATAAAGTTAATTTTCATGATTTTTTTATATTTTTCACTTGAGATAATTAAATTATTAAGTGATTAAGCTATTTTTCTACATAAATCTGATTAAAAAATTATTATAAAAAATATCAAAATAAATAACAAATTATAATTCTAAATCCCTATACACATCTAATATAACAAACTCGTCTATCATTTCGTTAATAAAACTAATAATATTTAGAATTAGGGGCGGCTCCTTTTTGTGCTTGAAGGGGCGCATGTCCCCTCTAAAGTTTCTTAAAACATGCAATTTTTTAAAAAAAAAATTTTAAAATTTGTTCTCCCAAATCATGTGTTTACATGCAGTCATTGAATGTAAAGTGCTGATTTTTTTTTTTTTTGTCAATTGTGAAGTGCTGATGTATATACATTTAACAGTAAAAAAATTGAGCTTTTTTAGTCTGTGGATTTTGCATTACTGTGACTCGTATGACCATATATAAAACATTTATTTCCCGTATATAGCATGAATGCTTAATACCATGCATGCATGCATAATATAAAGCAAAAAAAAACACGTGCATGCATAATAATTTTCGGTTTCATTCGCACGCTTGCATTTCGTTTTCCCCTGCAATTTCTATATATGCTACTCGTGTTCTAACATGCTATTAATGAGTCCAAGCATACACCCATGGCTATCAAACGAAGGTGAGCATAGAAAATGGAAAGGATGGAATAATTAATTAAAGGAAAGGATGGAAGATGATAATTAATTAAAGGAAAAAAGGTAAGGTGGCAGAGAAATTATTTTTGGCTGATGCTGCTGAAACTTTCCATGAGTAGAAACATATTATCATTAATTATTGCGTTCACGTTTCTTGCCAACTCTTCCACCCATAGCTAATCTGATATAAATGACAGTAATACGAGGAGTATGAGCAATTCATTAATTTGTTACTGGGTCTGCTCAATATATAAAGCATCGCATCGCTTTGCATCAAGTAAATGGTGAAAGAGAAATGAAATACCATGGAAAAAAAAGAAGTTATTAATTTGGGAGGCAACTTAATGTTATCCAAAATAACCTGAAACAATAAACAAACAAAAAACATATGATAGTCTGAGGCGTGCAATACACTACTATTAAAAAATATTTCAGCAACAAGTGTAAAATTCTTATAGGAATATCACACGCACAGGTGTGCATATCTAAGATTAGAACTAGTCAAACACTTTTAGCCTCACTTTTGATCGTGTAAAATTCATATTTTTTTTTTTGTTTGTTACCAAGTCATTTCACAAATCAATATGTAAAGCTTTTCAAAGCTTTTGTTTCAAGTAATGTGAAACTTCATTTTTTTGAAATACCCAACTTTCACAACACTTAATTTATTCAATATGAAATTTATGGGATACCCACCTCTGTCTCATTAGTTACATTTAAATAAAGGAAACCGTGTTCTTTTCTCTTTCTCTATATATATACGTATTTTTATTATTACTATTAAATCCTTCCTTAACATATAGTAGCATAATTTTGGAACACCTTTTTTTTTGGCACCCTCTTCATGCAAACTTCTACAAACCATTATTCAATTAGTATTTTAAAAAGAAAGAAAGAAAGGTATGCAAATACCCTAAAATTAGCAAAGCATGCACATAGATAATTAAGCTTATAACTCTATAAAACCATTATTCAACTACATAAATCAGGCAGCATTGACTGCAATTTTCATCCCAGCCTGGCAGTGACCAGGAAAATTACAGATGAAGTAGTTATGTCCCCTGGCAAGCTTGATGTGATCCTTTCCTGTCCGATGCACTTTGCAATTGCCTGTTGGAATGCATCTGCATGCATCGTGGCCACTAGCCAGCCTCATCCACTACCACCACGTCGTGATGCCCAGGATTATAATTGAATACTGCACATATAAAACAATAAAAATAAAAATAAAAAACGAGGCATGTCTAAGAAAATAATTAATTTTTATCTCTAATATGTTCTCCTCCAATAAAAGAATTACAAATGAAGGCTTGAAAACTATTTTAAAAGTACTCAAGAAAAAAAAAAAGTACCGAAGTAATCCCCTAAATTTAAACTATAAAGTGAAAATCTGAAATAATATTTAATTATCTCTAATCATGAAGCGAAACCCTTTATTAGAGTGATGATTGGAAGATACTAACCAAGTGTGTCACCAGCCCTAAAGTTCTTTCCATTAGGCCAGTCAACAACGTTAAAGGTCCACCCTTTTGCATCCCCAACCGTGTAGTTGGCAGCATGAACCATCTCAGAGTGAAGCTCCAACATAAAGAATATTAGCAATAGAGCGACCATTGCACTACTGCTGAGCCATCTCTTAATTGCACTAGCACTGATTGAGAATGTCTTAAAGAGAGATATTTGATAGTAATTAGATTTGGAATGAACAGAATTTTATAGCGGAGGAAGCTGGCAGGGCCCATCTGTCTAAAACTAGGGACCGAAAGATATGGGGTCTACCTAGTTTCATTATGTTTTTCAACAGAAAGAAAGCCCCATTGCAGGGCCTCATACAGAGCTGAAAATCTGGCAGTCTTCCATCAGTAACATTTCAATTCATGATATTTTTGGAGGTATATATTTTCAGCATAGGTGATGATTATAGATAGGATTCTGCTAGTGTAGTATTTTAAATATAAAACTATGCTTTCTAAAGATTTTCAAGATTCTTTATTAAACTTGTAATTTTATGTGGTTAAAGTTAAACTCGACTTTGATTGATATCAATGTGTTACGCTATTATGGCATGCCGTGAAAACTTGAGGAACACCCTTTACCTAACCCATTTACTGACATGGAATACCGATTAAAAGACTTGTGCCAACCATCTTCCATGTACACCTTCCCTCTTTCTTTTTCTCAGATGGTCATTGACCTGGTCTTGGACTTCTACTACGAGTATATTTTGTCCACAATTTCAGCTGAATTTCATGCGTAATTTACTACGCTTTGATCATGAAGACCTCTAGAAAAAAAGAAAAAGAAAAGTCTAGAGGTTACAGAAAAAGAGGACATGATAAGTTGCCCAAACTGACATGGGACATTAATTTCAAAACCCAACTTTATTATGAGACACAGAATTCATCGAAGATAATTCAATCTTGCTTAAATTAGAAAAAAAAAAAATACTTACACAAATTATGTAAAATATGAGCACAATCTGAATTATTAAAAAATAGTTACATTAAGACTAAAACATTATCCAATAACTTGCATAAGCATATATAAAAGGTATATGAATATAAGTTTGTAACAGTACCATTACTCCATTAGAAGTATTCCCATTTGCTTACCAAAAAATGAAAAAACGTGTTTCCCATTTTTTTTAAATTTTCTTTTTATATTTTAACGTGAAATTTACTCAAACAGTGAGTCTAATGGAGGAAAATATCAGCGCACGCATTTTAGGGGGCAGAATGAATGTAAGACCGAGGATTACGTTCAGCCTACCCGTGACACTTGTTCCCAACATATCTTCATGAGCACGTAGTGTTAGATCAGTTATCCACTACATACTCGATTCACCTTAAGATTACTCCTTTTAGAATATTGACTGTCTTGCACTCTAGTGCGTTTTCTTTGTTGTGTCTAAAATCTAAATATAAAACTATCGATTGGTAATCATCTAATAATACTCTTAAGCAAATATATAACATATATTAGTCTTTGAATTAATTTATAGCATTTTATTTTCAAAAAGATCTTATCTTTGACATTGAGAAGAGAAAAAGAACAAGATTATTTTTCCACCTGCTAGCACTAAACAAATGAGCATTCACTTGCCCAACATTTTAACATACTGCTAACCCTAAATGCTTCGGCAGACCAAAATTTAGAAAAGAGACCCTCACCATCTCTTTTTACAATGATAAGCAGTCATTAGTTAGAAACAGATGGATAAGAGTAAGAAGTTTAAGAAAAACTCAAAAAAGTTATCTATGTACAAGAACGCTCACCCACATCACAAAGTTAATTGTAAACTTGAATCTAGAATGATCATATACAAGAATGGATATATTAAAAGTGAATGTCCAAACTGCAAACTATCTAATTAATGCTGGCAGTTCCTAAGCTGAGATGGTAATATACTCTCCACCTTGAATTTGAATTAATGGCGAAAAACAGCAGATGTGTGAATTCTTGGAACATTTCAATTGCCTTGAATCTCAATTGCAATCCAGCTCTTCCTTGAGGCACTTAATTGCCTCTGACACACCGTCCTAGAAGTTTAAGCATCACGTATGACAAAATGTCAGTTTAGCTATAACATCTTTTAGATTTACGGTTCTTGCATCAAATCTGAGGCAAACTTTATAAAAGGTATTAACTAGTAAATTATACACTTTACCTTATTATATTAATTTATGGAATAAAATAAAGTAATAAATCTTTTGAAGAAACCAAGAATGTATATAGAATAGAAAATGTGTGAAAAATAAATGTTATTTCGAAGGACAAAGAAAAATGCTTTAATATATTCATTTATTAACTAATATATATTTAGTAAAAGGGAAATATATTCAATTTTGCCTGTGATGACTGAAACCGGAGCAGACCAGGAACCCAAAAAGTCTCACAGCAGCGTTAAAAATAAACATTTGATTATTTATATAGCAATTTAGCTCTAAATAGTGATCCAGAAAAAATAAAAACGCTGCATGGGTGATCACCTAATTTAAGAATAGGCATTACCTCAAGTAATATTCTTTCAGCAATTTCTGCTGCCCGTGCTTTGACTCTAGGTGATAATGCATCATGTATTGCCATTGATAGTGCATGTGCAGCTTCCTGGACACTTCTGTTATCATTTTTATCAGGAAGCAAATGGTTTCTACTGAGCGGTTCAGGTGAAACACCAAGCCAAGACATTCTCTCAGCCCAATAAAACTGATCTAGCATAAAAGGGCACACTACCTGCAAGTTTGCTCAACCCAGTCAAGCATATCTGACAATATATGATCATCACTTCAGTGTCCAGAGTTTTATTCAGTTGGCAAAGTTAGCTTAGTCTAACAATCTTATGCAGGCAATGACACCTGATATACATGCAGAAGACATGCACCATTAAGCACAAACCAACGCTTTACCTATACATGACAGAAGGGTAATGTTATGCAATATGAATCATGACGATGAAGAATTGACTTGAATTCTTAACCTTCCAATGAAAAGACATTATAATCACAAGTAAAGACCACACTCGATAATGTTTCAATTTTCATATCACCCCAATTGCATATTCCCTAAATAACTGACCACTTACTGGATGTCCAACTCCACTCCTGTCCATGATGGAGTATATTAGTCTACAAATGCCAAATCCATAACCTTAGATAGTATTCATGCAAATATAAATAAAACTTAATTAAGAGAATCCTTCTCTAGCCAGTAAGTATATAAAATCCAAGTATCAGACAGATTTTAATACAAAGCATGTTTTCTGCTCTCTCTTGTCCATGGTCTCAAGCATGGTGAAAATCATGCAAGTATGGCAGCAAGGACTTGATTCACTACTAACCTGTGGTGTCCCTGCCTGTAATGCAGCAGCAGTAGTTCCACTAATTACAGATAGAATTTCATGCAAAATATAACATTAGTAAGCATCACTCTTGAATGCTTCAATTTAATGATAATCTCAAAACAGCCAAGGGATCAGAATACAAATTCTCCTACCTGCCTCCATGGTGAATTACAGCAGCACATTTTGGGAACAGCCAACCATATGGTATGGAACTATTCACATGATATAAAAACATGTCATTCTTTAATAGAAATGGATGGTTTAATTAGCATTTTCTTTCGTTTCAAAGAATTACAGTAAAAAGCATGTTGATTTTTCTTCTATAATAGTTTAGACAAGATCATAAGAAACCATACCTTCAATCCTAAGTGACACTAAACTATATCAGAAAGCCAAATTTAATTGAAACTCATTACTGAAACCCTGAAAGCAGCAGGATGTCATTTGTGGAAATCACAGTTATTCTATTAAAAAGCACCCCCTTTCCAGCCTAGCTTTAAGTTTATTTGTAGTAAAGTAGATCAAGGAAACCCACCCAGAAAAGCATAAGAGTCGCCCATTACAAAGAGGGACACAATCTTCACTCAAGTTTCTCTGATCAAATGATGCTTCAGCATCAATCGTACGAACAATTGATTCTAAAGGTTCATATCCAGCTGTAAAAAGAATAAATCGGTAATTTGTGGTGTTCAGGACAGTCTGAAGAACACGAATAAATGCATGAGGATCTTTTAAAAAACCCATGCTGCAAGTAAAAAAGAGAAAAATCAGGTAAAAAAACAAAATATAATTACAATGACTAAATCAACAATTATGCTGTGTTACAAGAAATTGAAGACAAAATTGAAACAAGTTGTACCTTCCAACAGAACTCAACCCAATAAAAATTGGTACAGTCTTTATAAAGTTTTGCAACTCTAAATGACTGGGACGCAAGTCATCTTTAGCATATTGATGTCCTGATAAGTCAAATACTGAAATTTCTCTGCATTTCTTACATGTAAACTGCCATTCGGTAGGGAGGAACCAAAAACCACACACCCGTACTTTTGATGGCCAATATGCTGCTAATGCACTAAATATTAGTAGGTTGATGAAAATGAAAATCTTAAAATGAGTGTACTAGAGGAATTGTACACCAAGTAAGAAATTAAATCTTGTTTAGAACATGACAACATCATAACATAATATCTATGTCATCATTCATGGAAAGGGAAACAGACTTGGGTAAATCCCCACTAACTATGACTTAGGAAAGTTTTCTCAATAATAAAATCACAAGCAAAGAAAATTGATCATGAACAATTAATCACAAAATTTAATTTCTTTTTTCCTACCAAAAAATCAGACTTCAATTTCAAACAAATTTCTGCTTAATATTTTACTAAGAGAATGCTTGATAGGAATGAAAATTGACAAGATATTTATATAGACATAGTATATGTCTTGATACATTCCTTATTTTTATTCTTCATGTTTTACTCCCACTACAATGATTACAGAAAGCCATTGCTCAGTGCAGTACAGATTATATCTGTCGTGCCATGAGACAGTAGAATGTAATAACATAATTTGAGAAGCATTTAATTGGAGCATTACTCGTTACCCCTCAGTGTGTTACTGCAGCTATCATATAACACAGCGACTCAATTTTATGGTCTAATATCAGGATAGTTCCTCCAAATGGATAAATAAAAGAAAAGGCATAGATGCCCACAGACAAGGATTAAAACAGAAAGCAACTAACTCCAGACTCTTTTCGAGGAGGAAATAGCCCGATAAACAGGCAACATCATAGATATTTATGGTGTGCAGTGAAAGAAAGTTTTATCAAAGACAAAAAACATACCAGGGCATTCAACAACTTCTTTACTAAAACCATATCTGTTGCACAGAATCAATGATAAAAATAGAATTATATATTGCATGCCAGTTCTAAAGATCATATAAATTTATATATCACACAAATATGCCAATCAAAAAAGTTCTATCATCAAGTCACATCAATGCTAAAGAATTCTTTATCAGGATCTTTATGTATGGCCATAACAGAAAAGTTGTCCAGTGGAAATTTCTTTGGCATTACACAATTTATACAAGTCACGTACAATGAGAAACACAAGTTTCTTTTCTATAAAAGCCTCAGTAACTTGAAGGCCTTAAAATACATCATTTCAAAATTCCACGCAACTAGAATCTAGCTTAGCACAAAAACAACACATGGAATATATGAGCAACAAGGCTAAAAGAAATAATATCAATATAAAGTTATTCTGATAAGTTATGTAAGAGATCTTCATTGAAACTTATTTTATTGAAAATAACTTTGGAATTCAGCACCATAACTAACATCACAATTCATCTACAATGAAACTTATTTTATTGAAAATAATTTTGCATTCAGTAATCCATCACTTACATCACAAGAGGAGATTCGGGCCTATCATGCCAAGTAGGAATGCCTGTTACTGGATCCTGAAATCACAAAAAAAAAATGTGCCTATGTGAGTTTAGCAGAATGAGGGGTGCCCCATACTTCTCTACAAGGGTACAAGTCTACAACAATCCAACTCAAAGTGGCACAGACACTGTTTGAAGCACTAACTTTTATCCATAGAATTTAATTTTATTAAATGCAGAGAAAAGGTATGTATAGGAAATACTAACAGTAAAAGGACATGGACTCAGATGCAAGTCATCATTTCTCCACGATCCCCAATTTGCAGTGAAAAGAGGCCACATCCAGTGAATCACGTCCTTCCAGCAGACCTAAAGGAAATCAAGATGATCAAAAATGAAAATAAGAAACAACAAACTACTTTGACTGCAGAGGTGAGAATATAACTGTTTTATCTTCATTTTACTCCATGTCTTCTCTTTTTTAAAGGGAAAACCACAATTGTAAGTAGGATTTAGGAAAAGAAACAGAATCACTTGACACAGCATCTTTCCTAACTGAAAATATTAGAATATAAAAAAAGGAACAAATACCTTACCAGAAGGAGCTCCAATGAGATATTTATACAAAAGAGGAAGTTCTCTTTCGAATTGGCTTTCAAATGTCGCTGGTGCACTACACAGTAAATCAATAATCAAAAGATGGAAATGTCTTAAAAAGTAGCTTCAGAAACTATAGCCATTAACTGGATGTGACATTTTATATTCATATATCTTGAGAGAATCATTGTTGATGGAAAAGATACTCTGTATTTCTGAGGCAAACAATGAAAGACATCAAAAGCAGCTCATATACCAACCAAATGCAAGCAACTTACAAACAGGCAAGTACTTTTCACTTGAACTTTTGAACATAGCAATTCAGTTTTCTCATCTCACCCTAGAAGACAGAATTGTATATTTTGTGCTACCACTAGCACTCTTGTTAAAAGTTCCCAAGTGAAACTACTAAATTATTCAAGATAACTTTGCCGACTGATAGCTATTGGCAGTAAATTTTCTAATTTTAAAAGTTTACATGTCCTATTACAAAGGAAAGTTCAATTATTCAAGTTCCCGATGTTAGGGGAAATTCCTGAACATTTATGCTCTTGTGAGAGTGCAATTGCTCACCACAAAACAAGCATAGTTGTATCGAAATGCCAGAAAGTTTGATAATACAGAAGGACGTACCTGTATGGAACAACGTAAGGTGCAGCTACAATGCAACGGACACGAAAATGTTCTGCAAGGCTCCATCCTTCCTGAGCCATCATGAAAAGCTCCTCAATTACCAGATCACTTAACCTCTTAGCAAAATTTAGAACTGTTTATGTATATATATATATATATATAAGTAAGCAGGACACATATCTGCATGGCAGTTCAAAAATTTCATTAGCTCACAAGGTTATTCCATTTACTCTTGTTTCTTGGAAATATAATATTATTGTACTGTTCTATTTATCAAGACCGTCTACTGCAAACTCTGTCCCACCAAATTTACTATCAAATAATATCTGATGATTCTACTTTCAATCCAATAGTATTAGGTGTAGAAACTTGTTTAAAAGTATAATTCAACTTCAGTTTTCAGTTTAAAATACCAAAGCAAAAAAATTTATCACAATAAGATCTCCGTCCAAGCTTGGGCCATCTCCAAATATCCTTTCAACTAAAGAATAGCATTCTCTTCTATGATCTCTTGTAATTTTCCTTTTCTGCAAAGAAAAGGATGACTCTGCTGTCCCTAATAAGATAGAAGACCCATTAGAACTATAGTTTCTCCCCTTATAATAGCACTCCACAGTTTATAAGAACAAAGTTGATAGTTCAAACCTTCAATATCATCATTCTGATCAGCAGAAATAACTGGTGGTGATGAAACTGAGCAATATTCAACATGCTTTTCAACCAAGTGAGAACTTAAGCTCTGTAAGGAAACATTTTTGTTCAAGAGTCATAGCTATAAATCAGTAAGAAAAGCAAATAAAATGAAGGGCAAATAAATAATTTTAAACATGATAGTTGTAGCAGTAAAAAGTCATTCCATTGTGCAAATGTTTCTAATGCAAACCTCATGCGCAGAATGAGTTATTAGAACGACATCGTATTGTTTCAGGTCACAAGCAAAAGCTGCAGCAATGGCCTGGAATCAACAACAAAGCAATGCAAATCAGACTTTTCAAGCCAAACAAACAGCAATTGAACTCTTTTGCTCCTAACCCTAACCCCCAACGTTGTGTTTATTACGCAACAGAAGGCTCTTTGGTAAATAACCCACAACAATTGAACTCTTTTGCTCCTTTCCAGAAATCACAAAACAGCAAGCACGAGTAAAAGTAGTTCATTTATTTTCTTTTCTTTTTGGCATTTTTTGGGCAATGAAAAAGACATAAGAGAGGTAAGGAAGAAGAAGACGAAGAAGAAGAAGGCAAACTGACCACAAGAGGGTAGACGTCGCCTTTAGTGCCGAAGGCCATGAACACTGCTTTCGGTTTCCTTCCCTCCATTTTCGTCTCTGCTCAAACAAAATCGCACTTCCTATTATCAATTCATTCAATTTTCTCAATTTTCTTTTTAAATAAATTTAATGGTGAATAAATATGACATTTTCTATCTTCCATATCAGGCATTTCTCTTTTATTTTTGCACTAGATTTAAATTACCTTCAATGACAACTGTATGTCTGTAGCAAGACCACCAATCCAATCCACAGCGACAAACATGAAGTCAGCGTATCTTTTATTTTTTATTTTAAATTATTTCTTTTGTGCTCAAATTATGTATTTTAAATTTTTTATGACACCACAAGAGGTGTTGATTTTATGTAGAACTGTGTAAGTGTGTATCATATACGGTGAAAAGTATGAACTTCGTGTTTTTGATCTGTGTGCAATTCTCAACCTTCTCACTTTATTTTGAAAGGTGTACCAAAGTGACCATTAATAATATATTTTACCATACAAGGTAAGTATAATTATATATGTGCAAAACTCGTAATAATTGTTTAAAAACAAAAAATGGAAAGCTTGGAGTGTTAAACTTAACTCCAATGCTATGTTTAGATGATATAGGTAAAGAGGGGGAAGAGGATGAAAAGTGTCACGTTCTATTGATTGGAAATTTGTAATACCTCAAAATTTTAAAATGCTTTTCCCTCAAATTGAAGAGGAAAAAATATTTTTTTTATACTAAGTTTATAATTAGAAGGATGGCATGGAAAAAAATGAAATGAAATGATATAAAAAATTTTACAAAATGAATGTTTGAGAATTATTAAAGAGAATGGAAAGAAGTAGCAATATAGAGACCCTAAAATCCCTCCCTACCATTAAAAACTTCAATTTTGTTGTCCCTCTAAATTTGAGTGTTTAAGAAGGAGTGACATAATTTGATGGAAAAAATAAAAAATAAAATGTATAAGTATTTTCATTTTACCTATTTAAATTATAACTTTCAAACAAAAGTTTAGGGAGTCTCTTTCATTCTTTTATTAAACTACTGGATAATAAAATAATATTTATCTTTCCATTACATTCCCTTCTTTTTCATTCCATTCCATTATAAACCACTCCCTTCCATCCTCATTAAAACAGCCAAACATACCCTAAAATAAGGGGGCATGAGAGTTAATCCGTTCTTTCCGTTCCCTCTCCTTTCCATCCCTTCTCCCTCAAGTTAAAAACATCCATACATAGCAGAAGTAACTTAAATGTAGTCTGTTGATCTTGTTGAATTTTTTTCTGAATCATGATTTATTCCGGGGGAATCTGAGGCCGGTGTTACACCCAATTGACATTGTTTTTTACTGCAAGATTCAATATGCTGTAAAATCCTATAATCAACAGTGATAACTGGGCATGATTCACCCTTATTTTGACACGTGACCAATTATTCATTCCATCATTTTTGCAGTACCTTTCGCATCGCATCACCATCAATATGAAATATATGTATGTTGCAAGACCGTAAATTCAATCAACAGAGTTATATTTGTAACCCTTTGCAATCAAAGCAGAGTATACTAACAAGTAAAATGAGAGGAAAGAGTATTATCAACAATCAGCAAAAAGGGGACCAAAACTGGTGATGGTGAGCCTCATTAACTCTTTCTCACTTTTACTTTCGTAGTAAATTCAAGGAAATTTTTAGCAAGATGCAGAACATGTACTCTTTCATCTGTGTGCCTGTGGATTCTTTTGTCACTTCTCAGCATGTTGTCCCTTGTTAATGTGATCTTGCCGCCATTCATATCTGACAGCTTTCTTCTTAAGACTGGCTTGAAGCGTACTTGTCCATGAGCTGCGTCAGTTCATTTTCAAACTCCTTCTCAAGTTCTACCTGCTCCTGCCACTGCTTCATCTTGAGAGCCAACTTTTTCTCTTCATGAATCTTAATGACCTTATCTCTATCTGCTTCGAATTGTCTCATCGCCTTGTCTTGGAGCCTTATGAAACTAGAGATGTTCTCCACACTGTTGATGGAAGATAGATTTGAGAATGCCAAAAGCCATTAGAGTTTTGCTTTAGAAAGATCATGAATTAAATCTTGTTTACCATCCACTTAGTTGAGTATTGCTAAAGTGGCCAACAGAAAGCTCAAAGCTTACTATATGTAGTCAAATAATGATAATATGAAACATAATTTTTGAGACAAGCTTGGAATAATGCATAATAAGGGGGTATATTACCTATGCTTGTCATCCCCTTTCTCCGAAGAATATCCACAAGACTGTTTCACTTTTTCTCGCTTCTCCTGCTGCAATTTCTCAAAGTTATCTTCCTTTGCATCTATAGCTTGTTGAATGATTTGAATTTGAACCTGGAAAAAAAATTCTTGTGCGTCCATCTAGAAAAGAATATACCAAAATGATCAGTCATAGAAAGGATTTTTTGCATCATCATTCATAAAGCTACTACCAGAATCAAGAAAGACAACTGAGTTGCAAATTCATGATCATGACATTCCTTCCCAAGAAAGATCACACCCAAACAACTTCTAAGCAATAAATACTCAAGCAGCGACCAAAAGAAGAAAGTGAGAAAAACGTGAACAAATAAACTAAATTGCAAGACTAAATAAAATAGCCTTGGTTTGCCAATGAAGTTGGCTCAACTGGTATGATCGAACAACATCAACATAAAGGTCTTGAATTCGATTTCTGCTGGTGATTCTTTATTGGTAAGTTATCTGTAAGTACCACAGTAAGCGAGGACGGGCAACCTCCCCTCCCCCTACACTATTTTGTACCCCAAAAAAAAAATAGCCTTAGTTTACTGGTTTCTTGTAGCTATCATACATATCATGAAGAGCCCTCAATACAGAAAGCATCCTCACCAATCTTTATGCATAAAAGTTCTAATCATATGACAACAACCAAATCATCTTCTTAGACAAACCAATGGGCACTACATGAATAATAGTAATCCAATTTCAGTCTCATAACATTACCTCCTCCTTGTTCTGTTGATGATGTTCTTTAGTACGTTCTCGCACAACACGGTTTTCTTCTGTTGTCTGGCGTAACTTCTCACTTACTTTACATAAAGAGTCTGCAAGGACTCGTGATTTGACTTGTTCTTTAGCTACCTTGTTCTTAAAATAGTCAAGCTGTTGACTATCATCATTGATGTGCTTTATCTTGCTCTCAACCATCTCTTGATATGATCTCATTTCAAACTTCAATTTTGACTTTCCTAAACAGGTAATAGATCTATCAGTAACATTCATTCAAATTTCAAAACATTAAACAGAAATATAAGGAGGAAAAGCAATTGCCAAAAAAAATAGCGCAACAATAACATCTAGCACCCTCTCCCAGACAGAAAGGATACTATGCCATCCAAGAATTATTAGACTACTACACTAGATCAGAAATATAGAGTTCTCATCTTCAGGTTCATCATGAATTAACTCAATCCACAACCTTTCCACATAAGAAGTTGTGGACATAAAATATAGAAAGTGGCTGATTAAGAGAGGGGGAAAAAGACCTCCGGAGTGCCTGTTGAAAATATCCACATCTTCTCTAGAAGCCAAGTAACCATAAAGTTGGCGCTTCCCGCCTGGGACAAATGGATTCTGACAGTGATTCCAAGCTTCCCTATCTCTTCCCTGCTCTTTAAAGTGCTTGTGGAGACGCACAGCTTCTAAATAGCCTGCTGTGGAGCTCTCAAAAATTAAAACACTCATCCCTCGGTGCCCTTGTGGACCATATGAGTGCCGAGCCTTCAAAGCAGCATAGTCGCTGAAGCAATCAAGGAGCTCTTGATTCCCCATTCCATTCCACTACAATTCAATTTAGAAAGGTGAAACTACAGAAGAATATAGCATAAGAATAATTTAAAAGAAAATAACAAAAGACTAAAAGAACTCTTCCAGAAGATATGAAAATTGGTAAGATAACTATAAATAGAATTTCACCCAGTAGCTGCATATGTGATGTAAAAACAAATAAAAGGAAATACACTATTCTTGTACCTTATTGTTTTCATCCTGCTCATATCTTGTATTCATAATGACAACCATTGGGGGCCAAACTATTTCATGATCCTTGACTTGCTTATCAAGACCCTCCCATCTACCATAGGCTTCACTAGCCATTGTGAGTGAAGCTCTTCTCCTGCAGAACTCGTCCTCCAAAGTTTCAGCAAACAGTCGGTGCAGTCTTGCCCTCCTTGATTTTATTGTCCTGGCATGAATCAAAAGGGGCTGCAGCCCTTGGTACCAATCAATAGCACCAGTGCCCCCTTGGCATGCTGGGCAATGCCACTGCCTCGCTTGTGAATTGATCTCCTCAGTGGTCAGTCTATCTAACTTATCAAAGAAATTCCAGAACCACTTGCTCTTTTTGCGCCCTTCATGGCTTTTCTCACCAGTATCTGAATCAGTGTCATCTATAGAAAGATCATCATCACTATCAAACACAATATCAGACTCACTGTCAACGATTTCACCATCATTGTTTTCACAATCAATAGTGTAGCGGGGTTCTGAGATCCTTTCATCCTTGCATTGACCATTTTTGCAATCCTTAGATGGAGTTGTATCAACTCCAACAGATGAATACAATTCTTTCTCTGGCGTTGGAGATATTACTGACTGTGGAGGCAACTTGCTGTCATTCAATATTCCATTTCCACTGTTGCTGTTAGCCACTCCTGATTCACCATTACCCCACTTTGCCAGCTTGTGAATCACATTTGGATGTGCCCATGCATTTGAACTAGAATTTTGAGAATACCAAGGTCTGGGAGCACTACATCCAGACACGTACAGTAACTGCTTTGAGTTCACCCTGGAGTCACCAGTTTGTTCAGAATTCAGTTTGATGTTGGCTACATTCCGGCTCAACTGATTGAATTTGGAACCTGACGCTCTATACACACTTCCCAACTTTGGAAATGGATCAGTACAATCATCAGCCATGATTCAATTTTCACCACCAATGGCGGGGCTGTGAATACTGTTATTTCAAAGAATAAGTCTTAATCATTACATTGTGCAATGTTCCGAAAAACAACTTCCAGAGGTTTCAATAATGAAGTCTCCAGTAAAACTACATGCAAGGGTGACTCAAACGAAAAAAATACATCCAACATCAGAAGTTCCTGAGGTGCCAATTGTTTTCATAAACATCCGTAGAGACTCAAACTATTTAAAACAGTGAACATGATTGCTCACTATCTGCTTGCCTTTTGTTCTAGAGTAAGGTAATTCTGAAATTCCTTAGTTCTAGTCTAACAAGCAATACAGATATTGAATTATCGATTGATAAAAGAATAAAGTAAAATAAGAATTGAAAACAATCATAAGATTCAAATTCTTACCGATGAAACCAATTCATATAAGTCGTAAACAGAAAGCCAAAACACTGGACCAATTCAATGATAACGTGAAGTCCAGATAGCGTCAGATGCAAATACTACATATTAAGGTGAAAATTTTCACCACCCATTCCTATAGCTCATAAACAATTGTATCAAAAAGTTAAATAATCTGTTCATTAACAATCAATTTCTCATTAAAGGTGAGACAGGGAATCCATCATATTGATTTTATCACATCTGGGTCACTACACTTGTTCCTCTGTAACCATTACATCGATTTATTTTTTTCCCTCATTAAAGGAGCAAATCAATCAAGGATTCGATTTGCTTGGAACAGACCAAATCCCAGGTACAATGAGAATTTAATGAAGGAATCAATCTTGATTCTTGCCAATAAGAGAAAAGGCAGAAAATGGCAAAAAGGTGCAATCGGCAGAGGGAGCATCAATGGCGAATATAGAAAGCGAATCGAATGCAACAGAACAGAGACATTCATATTCTATTCTATAGTAATAACGCGTAACGTATAAGGCAATTGCGTATGAAGTGAAGTGATGCACGTAATTGTAACGCAAATAAGAAATGCATGCAAAGAGAAAGAGTAGAAAGGAAGAAGGAGAAGATAGGCGAATGCAGGTGCAGCAGCTGAACCTGATAATCGCAACATGAACCACACCACATGGTGCAGCGCCGGTGCTGGGTATACTCACGCTGTGATCAAGTGAAATAGGTGGAGTCTGAAATACACGAGGCGCTGAGAGAGTGAGTATCTAATTTCTATCTTTTTATGTAGTATATAGTCATTGTGGACCCCACAAGATAAGGTGCTGTGCTGGTCCTCCTCTAACTGCTTTTTTATTATTCTCCCTTTTTTTTCATTTTTCTTTGGCGTTACAATTTAATGCATCCTATTTCATCATTTCATGTGAGTGTCTCGTGAAACAGGTGTTTTTTATAAAATGATTATATAAAAATAAAAATTATATAAAAATAAAAATAAAAAAACATTTTATATAATTGAAATTTCTAACAGTAAGATACATGTGATGTGAAGAGTAGTTAGTAGTTACTTGGTTATAAAGCACGTGAAGTAGACATTGCAATACATTTTTAATGAAATAATAACTTTTTAAAATAAGATGAACCTATTTTATTATTTTTAATCTAGTATAATTGATTATTTAAATATTAATTTCTTAATTTGGATTTTTTTTAAATTGTTTTAAGTTTTTATGATGACTGATCTTTAATGCCTACACCATCAAAGGCGTTTCAATCAAGCTATCAAAAGTTAAATTCTTACCTTTTTTTACTTTTTAAATTAAATATAATTGAGTACTTTGTTTATGTTTCAAAATTCGAACTCATAGGACTTTTTATGGTTGGGCATATTTTAGATATTAATAAATAGGGTTCATTTCATCTTTTATTATTTGATTATTTCACATTACCCCTAAAATATATTAGTGATTTTTTGCAATGCGCTCGCGTCCCTAATAATAATTCAAAACTAGGTATAACTAGAAAATTTTGATTAGCAAACAATTGCTATTTTTTTATTAAACAAAAAAAAAAACAATGTGTAAAACTAAATGAAAACAAAAATAAAACAAATTAAGAAGGAATTACACGAGGCATCTGTTCTGTACATACATCAACAAGATAAATTTAAGGCTAACTCTCAACTCTCAACTCTCAACTCTGAACTATGAAGTAACTTAAGCAAATAAAATGAGATCACTATTAATTTTGAGGCTATACTTAGCTAGTCAGTTCATAGCATTGATGTGCATGGTTGATTTTCACTTGGCAGTTGGCAGGCTCTTGAAAACGATCAATTCCGTATAAATTTATGTGCACAGCATTTGAAGGCTTGTTCTTCCCCCAAAAAGTCAAACTTCAACAGAATAGGAAATTAGGAACCATTTATCCAGAGGAGACATGGATATTAATCGCAAGAGCCTTGTATCTGTTGGATGAATGAATATATGTGAAAAAATCATAATTTGGCTCAGCTCTTAAAAAAAAAATTGTTCTGTCATTGAATTAATTAAAATTAATTTAATTTAATTAATAATTTAGTTACAATTAATTAATACTTTATTTTTATTTTAAATATTAATATTTGATTAAAAATAAATAAATTATTAGTTAAAGTAATTTAATAATTAGTTAATTCATAAAAAATATATATTAAAACATTTTTCTATCAAATCAAATTAAATTGTCATTCTCCCCATATATTTTAAAGATGTGTATTTGTTCAAATTAAGTAAATAAAAATAAATTTTTAACACATTTGGTAATGTAATGTATATACGCCGCGGCTTATGGGGACGAGCTTTTCTTATGGAAAAATAATCATTTTGTTTAATTTGAGAGAAATAATTTTTTTTGATTCATTTTAAAAATTAATTAAGTATTTAACTATATTAATTAATAATTTACATACAGTTAACTACGTATCAATATTAAAATAAAGATAAATTATTAATTAACTGTATATAAATTATTGATTAATGTAATTAAATACTTAACTAATTTTTAAAATAAACTAAAAAAAATTATTTTCTCCAAACTAAATAAAATGGTCATTTTCTCCTTCCTTATCCCTATACGAAGAACCCATTAACCCATTACTCACTAGACTCATCACCAAATACATTTCTCCAACCTTACTCCCCATAACTAGCGTTGGAGGATTCATGATTCCATCAGTGTTTGGTTTAACCCAACACACCTCAGGAGGCCTTTATTGCTCATTAATTATTAACAAAGGGTTTGAAGGATTCATCCAATAATTTTATATTTTTCTAATCAATTAACCTAATAATTTTTTAAATTTTTTAAATAAAAAAATATTAAATACGTTTCTTATATTTTTAATATATTAAATTTTTTTATTTAACATTTTTTATTTTAAATAATTAAAAGAATATTAAGAAGATATAATATTATTTATTTGGAAGACATAGCCAATAATGCAAATAGATTAGGAAGTACTAGAGTATGTTATATTCTCCTAATCAATGTTGGAAGTAATTATATATCATTATAATGAATCAGCTAAATAATATTCTTAACTACTTAAAATAAAAGGTATTAAATGATTTTTTAGTTTATAAAATATTAAATATTTTTATTTTTTCATTTAACACTTTCTGTTTTAAGTAATTAAAAAGATGTTAAGATGATTTATTAAAAAAATATAACATAACTCGTGTTATAAAACTCAGACCGATTATCAATTCGAAAATGATATTAGATCAATGAGAGTTCAACCACTAAATCACAAGTTAAATCAAATAAAATTAAATATATATAAATAGTTGATAGGAATAAAAGAATATATAAATAATGGTATAATTCACAATCATAGCTGAATGACAGTAAAAAATTAAAGCCTAAACATATGATATAAGAAATGAAAGGCACGAAAAATTAATGGTCTTTGCATGCAGTAAATTAAAAAATGCATGGAAATGGTTAATAAATGAACTTATTGAAAAGAAACAAATGAAGATACTGAAAATTAAAAGTAATAAATGAATCTATTACTTACTCTTGGTATAAAAAAGTAATAAGCAAAAATGATATTGGATGTCTGCAACTGAGTTTAAATATTTCTACTAATGTTAAGAATGAAAAAAGCACATTGGGCGAAATTGGAAACACAAAAGCAAAACTTAAAATCAAAAAGAAGAAAAAATGAATCAGTTCTCATAAAACTTGGTCGAATCATACAAGTTGCCTCAAAACTGGCTAAATCAAATGATTTAAACCGTTCGAATTACATAACCGATCGAATGTGTTGCTCAGATCGGTCCAAGCCGCCAAGTTTAATAACAATAGTCCTTACTTAATAATAATTATATATTCTTCTAACTAATTAATCTAATAATCTTTCAAATTATCTAAAGAATAATTTTTAAATAATTTTTTCATTCTTAAGATATTAAATACTTCTATCTTTTCATTTAATGTTTTATGTTTTAAGTAATTATAAGGATGTTAGGAGGATATAATATTACTCATAATTTAAAATTGAAAGTATTAAATATAAAAAATATTTAATATCTTGGGAATCCCAGAAATATTGAATAATATTGAATATTTTTTATGTAATTAAGAAAATTATTAAAATGATTGATTAGGATGATATAAAAAAATTTGAAGTAATAATATACTTGAAGGGATTAGCAGTTAGCACCAAATATATATATACTTGATGGGAAAATGCAATCAAACAAATAAGGCAAGTTGGAGAAATGCAATTAACTCAAATAAATAACTACTATTCCATCAACTTGCGTTGGTCTCATGAAAAGGGTTCAGTCATTTTAAGTATGTTATTCTGAGTTAAAAAAACGCAGTTAAGAAAAGTTATTTAGTCGTATTTTATAAGATTAGTCTCTCACTTTTTGAACGAAAAAATATCATAATTTACACACAAAAAAAAGAACGACTATTCCTCTCTAAAAGCTAAAATTTTGAAAGGTAATTTGGCCTAATTACAGTAGATTAGAAGACAAATTACCAAAATGTCATTCATTTGAAACATATTACCACCATACTGTCATTTTTGCCACGTTGACATATATTTTTTTAATATTTCACGTGTATCATGCCAAAGCAGTAGGCGTGATACACGTTATCACGCCAACACGGGTGGCGTGACATACATGGACACGCTGAAAGCACTAGCGTGATATACACAATCACGTTAAACTTATTGACGTGACAGTACATATCACGCTTAAGTCATTGACGTGATAATGATAAACCGGGAAAAAAATAATAGATTAATACAACAAAACCTATATAACTAAAGTCAAAACTTTAAAAAGCCATAACTTTTGACTCGTTTGTCCGATTTAGACGCATTTTATATCGATTCCATATAACTTTTCGATGCTAAGTGCAACGCAAACAGCCGTAGGAAGTTTGGTCCACCGGAATTCTAAAAAATCCCTTATTTTGTAAGTTATGAAGCTTTTTATAAAAATTATATGTGTATTTCATGAAATCAAGGTTAAACTCATTTTTTTCTTACAATAATTTATTTTTTTTATTTTATTTTTTTATTGGTATGTGAAGAAAGTTATGACTTTTCAAAGTTTTCACTTTGGTTATATAGGTTTTGTTGTATTAATCTATTATTTTTTTTCTCGGTTTATCATTATCACGTCAATGACTTAAGCATGATATGTACTGTCACGTCAGTGAGTTTAACGTGATTGTGTATATCACGCTAGTGCTTTCAGCGTGTCTATGTATGTCACGCCACCCGTGTTGGCATGATGACGTGTATCAACCTACCGCTTTGACATGATACACGTAGAATATTAAAAAAATATATGTTAAAGTGACAAAAATGACAATATATTAATAATATATTTTAAATGAGTAACATTTTAATAATTTATCTCTTAATCTATTGTATTAGATCCAAAAAGCCACTTTGGGACAGTTACTTGGCAAAGACTTTGTTAATCCAATTAACGACAGATATTACTCTCTCTTTGTCTCCGAATTGTTATAAAAAGACATCATTATTATGACGTCTTATCTTCATCTTTTCTTTTTTTTTTGTCCTGCTTGACCTTGACAGGAAAATTCCATAAACTACTCCACATATTTTATATAACGGTCTCTTATTTATTTATTTTTAAAAAAAAGTGATATCCATATTGCTACATCTTTTTGGAATAAAAAAGATTTTGAGACCATCACCAAAAAAAAAACGGTTTTGAGATTTCATTTCCTTTAAATTGATTATGTTCATTCAAGTTTTCTACATCACCCATAAAAGAAAAATGATAAAAGTAAGAAAGTATACAAACTAAATCATCACAATATTATTCTTTTAAAAAAATAATATTCACAAGTATTAATCACAATTGGAAATTTATAGTATCATTTAACGTTTAGAAACTAGGATTTGAGGATGCAGTGAGAAATCAAATTTGTTGTCTCATTTTTTTTTATATTCTTAATTAAATGTTGATAATTTGATCTAAAAAAATTAACAACTAAAAAAGAAATTATTACTAATTAAAAAGGAAAAAAATAAAATTATTAAGTTGCCACCATTTAATTAGAGTAAATGAGAATGAAACAAGAAAATATGATAGAAGATTTAAATTCATCCAGTAAACGTACACGGAAGAATCATGGGGATTTAGAAAAGAGTAATAAAATATCCTTCTAATAAGTTCTCATAACATTTTTTTAATTACTTAAATTAAAATATATTAAATAAAAAATATAAGCATTTAATATTTTAAGGATCTAAAAAGTATATAATACATTTTTTTTCTTTGAATAATTATAAATTATTAAAAGATTCATTAGAAAAATAAAATTATTCTTAAAAAATTGAGAAATTAGAATTAGTTAAGCTAATTGGCTTTGGAGTGGGGTCCATGTGGATGGGTAATTGCCGAATAGGGACATTCTTATTTTAAATCCCACGCTACAAATGTGTAGAATTGATTCTTTCAACAAAAAAAAAATGTTGGATTTGGGATTCTATATTTTTTTGGGAATAAGATTCTATATATTTTTCCTAACATAACGTTATTCAATTTATAAAATGATACAAAATATTCTTCTATAATTTTTAAAATATTATCACTCTCTTTATGACTCATTTTTCCTCTCGATTCTATATTCTCCTTTTTTTGAATATTTATTGATTAAAAAAAACCTATATTTTTTTGAGAATAAGATTCTATAATGTGTGGAATTTTATTCTTTCAAAAAAAAATTGTGGGATTTGGGATTCTATATTTTTTTGGGGATAAGATTCCATATGACTTTCCTCTAATATAACATTATTTAATTTATAAAATGATACCAAATATTCTTCTATAATTTTTAAAATATTATCACTCTCTTATGACTCATCTTCCCTCTTGATTCTCTATTCTCCTTTTTCTGAATATCTATTAATTCAAATTGAAAAGCATTTGTTAGCTTATAGTGGTGTAATTTTCAATCTTTTAAATACTTAAACTTCAAACTTTTTTTATGTTGTAATTTTCATTTGAGGCTATTGTATAACTGCTGCTTTTTTTTACAATGATTTAGATATTTTTTAATTGTAATTTTTATTTGATTTTTGTCTTAATTTTTTCTATATTTGGTTCAATACTAAAATCAATATTTTACCAATATAAAACATATAGATCCATAATTATAATATATAATTAATAATTAATTACAAGGAAATAAAAAAAACATTGAAAAGAACAAAAATATTATCAAAATCTCTGTTATCAAGTTGTTGAAAAATTAATTTTGAATATTGTTTCCAACATTGCACATTTATATAAGATATGGAAGAAAAAGTTACATTTCTTCATTTTTCTCATTAGGGATATTCATCAATTTAGATTTTAACATTTCATATTGTATCTCACATATCAAACTGCAAAATCGTTTTCCAAGTTATTTTATTTCTAACCTTACCAAACTATAAAATTGAAATAGGATCCTCATTTCAATTTATTAATTCATATTCTTATTACATGGAATTATATTCTGTGCACTAAATATGACATACAAAAATTTGAGTTCTAAGTGAAAGATTCGAGCACGAGAGACAACCTATAAGTTAGAATGTTGGCTCTGGTTGAAGCTAAACAAGTTCGTATGAATTTAAGTCAAACTAGACTAATCTAAATTTATTTCAAACTCGTTCCATTATGATAGCCCTAGGTACATCGAAAACATTTTTTTACCTATATAATATTACACAACTATACATTTACAAGGCATATAATACTACTTACCAAACTCGTTAAGATGATATGGAAAAACCCTCCAAATGAGGTAGCTTTTGAAATTTACCATTTTAAAAAAAATTAAATGGTCACAAAGTAGAAAAGTGAGAAGAAAGAGAAAGAGCATAAGATGTGAGTTGGTAAAGTGAGGAAGGCTCACAAGGAAAAATACACTCTTAAGGTATGAGAATTTTGGATTTTTTTGTAGTTTTGTAATTATAAATGTTGATTGAAAATTTGCTTTTTTCATCCCATTATTCATGTTTGCATTCTGTTACATGCATAAATTTTTGAATTGTTGTTTTAGATGTTGCTTTCAGTTTTGAGGTCATGGAGATGGTCTTCTAATTACTCAAATTTCGATAGTTACTAGCGACTTGGAGAACAGGGATTGATAGATGGTGAAGAAGGGTCCATGTTTGCATTGCGGAATTAATTGTAAGTCCTCTCTTATTGTGATTATCAGGAATGTTTGTTAGATTTTATTTTAAATCCGGTTCAAAACATTGAATTTCTTAATCAATTTAAGTAAATTGGCTCAATATAAATTGTTGCATTTTCAAATTTTGGAAAAGAAGAGGATACAATAAAAAAAGATATTAAAAATTAGAAATGAGTATTCTATCTCTTAGATATCTTAAATTGAAATTTATTAAAGAAGGATGGAATAAAATTTATGATGAGAGAATAAACTTCTGAATTGGCTCAACATGAATTGTTGTATTTGATAAATTTTTAATTTTAGAAAATTAAATGCCAAAATATAAAAGAAATTAAAAAATAGGACAATCTATTCTATCTTGGGAGGTCCCTAATTAATATTTCATTAAAAATAATTGAGTGAAATTTATGGGAGAAGAAAGGATTTCTAATTAAGAAGAACAAAAATGAAAAAAAAAACTTTGAAATCTAAACATCCATTAGAAAAACTCATATTACTAATTGTCTGATATAAAGAGATTGTAGTAAAAAAATATTATTACATTAATGATTGGTCATCGTTAAAGCAAATCAAGTGATATGAAGTTTATATTCGTTTTTATGGAGATTCGTTCCATATTATTTGTTTTTATGAAGGTATTAATTCTTAATAATTAATAACTAATATTTAATTATACATGTCTCATTTAATTAAAATATAATTTTTTATTTTTTTATTTTAAATAAATATGATATGTAAAAAATTATTAATCATTAATTATAAAAAGATAATAGTAGTATATATATATATACATTATATATATATAGTGAGAGAAGTAGTTAATTATAAGAGTGAGAGGAACAAATCTTGATCATTAGATCATTAATGTATGATCAAAATTAAAACATAAAGTCATATATTTTTTTAAGTAGTTATGTGACTTTTTAATTAACATCTAATCTTAACCATACATGCATTATCCAATAGTCAAGATTTGTTCATCTCACTCTCAGAATTAACCACTCATCTCACTAGATATGCCATATATATATATATATATAAGTTTTTTTTATGTCTAATATTTTGTTACACTTATTTCAAATAGAAGTTATTAAGAATTTAATTTCGACAAGGAGTTTGTATCTATATATTTCTTCTTCTCCTCTCATCCGCATCACTCATTAACATGCTTTCAACTTTCAACAGCTACTCCACTTTGGCGTAATGGACCAGTTGAGAAGCCCGTGCTGTGTAACGCGTGTGGATCAAGATATAAGTTGAGGGGAAACCTTGAGAACTATCTCCCCAAGAATGTCCAACTTCAGTTATACCTGAATAACCTTAAAAATGTAAATGGTAGAAGCAATCTCAATGTCGAGGACAAACTTTCAAGCCATGTTCCACATTCAGGTAATGGAACCAGCAATAAGTTAACATTAATCTACACAAGGTAGCCAACCATGTTCATTGCATTTTCATCATTTATTTCCTTCTATGTTTCCATACATAGACACACCCAAACACATGCAATTAATTGTGACTATTGTCAGTGAATTACGTCGCGGGAGGTAACTCTTTTCATTAAAACTTTTGTACTGTGGGTGTGTTATGTTTCTAATTCTAATAGTTAGTAGCTTTTCGCAGGTGGGATAAATCCAAGTTTATGGAACTCTAAAGTCCCTTCAAAGAAACGCTCACTGGTGGTGTACAAGCGGATGACACCAATGGAGAAGTTTCGAAAGCAGCTTCTCAGTTTGTGGAGATGTCAAGGGCAACCAAATGAGACATCCCTAGAAGAGGTTTTATTGTTTGATAACGTGAACAACTTCATACCCAGCAATGTGATAGGCCTTGGAGGCATTCTTCTTAAGCCAGATACAGATAGGGATTATTGACATGTTCTTCAACAAGAAGTGCTAATCTGCATGCGATGCTATAAAAAATGTGGCCTAATTGATGTTTTTTGTATCTGAAATTAATGTGCACATATTCGACTTATTGAATTTGAGCCTTCGTATTGTACGAGTCTTACCGAAGCTGCAAAATAAGTCTACAACTAGTGTTTGAAGGGTGTGGGCAATATGACCCATTTAAAAACACTGAAATGGAGTGTAGTTGTTATCCAATTACTTAATGAAAACTGCGGATGTAAAATATACCTCACATGAATACTGAATTGCATCTTTATTGACTGTACGTGACTGATTACAGAGGTGGCATATATATAGCCAAAACGATAGTGTGATGACTAAGCTAACTTAACAAAAACAACAGAAATAACTAATTTTGTTAGATAGGCTAAACATGTAAGTCTACGACTCTTTAATCCATTCTTCACTCCCCCTCAAGTTGGTTGGTGGAGATTCTTCACAGCTAACTTGCTAAGTAGGAACTCAAAAAGAGCTTTTCCAAGGGGCTTGGTGAACAAGTCTACGATTTGGTCTTTTGTGCCAACCTTTGTAGGTTCAATTTCACCTGATTGAACTCTTTCTCTAAAAAAGTAACAATCCATCTCAACATGTTTCTTCCTTTCATGGAAAATCGGGTTGGCTGCAATGTGTAACGCAGCTTGATTATCACAAAACATGCGAGTGGCTGTCAGTTGAGGTACTGTCAGCTCTTTAAGTAGTCATCTAAGCCATATAACTTCATTCACTGTTGTTGCCATTGCCCTGTATTCAGCTTCTGCTGAAGATTTTGCCACAATGGTTTGGCGCTTTGTTTTCCATAAAATGGGAGCTCCTCCAAGGGTTACTAAGTAACCAGTACATGATCTTCTAGAAAGGGGGAAACCACCCTAATCTGCATCACAATAGGCTTCAAGTTGAAGGTCATTATTACTTGGTAGGAGAATCCATTGACCCGGAGTGTTCTTTGGGTATCTGAGTATCCTTTCAATAACGTCCATATGGATTTGTTTGGGTTGTGTCATGTATTAGCAAAAGGTATTTACAGCATAAGTGATGTCAGGCCAAGTGACTGTGAGGTACAACAATCTGCCCAACAATCTTCTGAACCTTGTAGTATTTATGTCAGGATCATTGGTGCTTGACCTCAAGTTGCAGTTTTGTTCCATTGGAAATCCACTTGGTCTGCAGTTCTTCATATGTGTTTCTTTGAGAATTTCTATGGCATACTTTCTTTGGCTAAGAACAATCCCTTGGGATGATCGGGCCACTTCTATGCCAAGAAAATACTTCAATGGACCCAGATCTTTAATGCTGAATTCTTTATCAAGGTACCTCTTTACTTTTGCAATGAACTATGGATTGTTCCCTGCCAATACAACATCATCTACATAGATTAGAGCTGTGACAAACACATCCTTCTTGTTGTATATGAAGAGAGAGTGATATGCTCTGGATTGTTTGAAGTTGATCTTTTCAAGGGCTGTTGTAAATGGACTTCTTGAGCTTGCAAACTCTGGTGTCTCCTTTCTTTGCAAAGCCCTGTAGTATCTTCATGTAGATTTCCTCACTTAAGTCTCCATGGAGGAAAGCATTGTTCACATCAAGTTGGTGAATAAGCCATCCTCTTGCTGCTGCAACAGTTAACAAGCTTTTGATAGTGACCAGTTTTGCCACTGGTGCAAACGTGTCATGAAAATCTTCTCCTTCAACTTGAGTAAAGCCTCGTGCCACGAGCCGAGCCTTGTACCTCTCCACTTCACCATTGGGCTTATATTTGACTTTGTATACCCATTTGGAGTCCACATCATGCTTACCTTGAGGTAGCTCTGTCAGGATCCATGTTTTATTTTTATCAAGAGCTTCAATCTCCCTTTGCATGGCCTCCTACCAGTGTTTATGTTTAACAGCCTGCAAGAAGTTCGTAGGCTCATCATGAGAGGAGATGGCCGACAAGTAAGCAGCATGTGAAGTAGAGAACTTATTACAAGATACAAAATTAGTTAAAGGATATGTAATAGGATTATCTGCAGATGAGTTAGGAAAACGATTAATGATGTAAGGAGGTAAGTCAACCTCATAGTCCTTTAGATAAGTTGGGGGATGTCTGGCTCTCCTATTCCTTAGACTCTCTTGGCTAGTGTGCTGTTGTATTTCCTGTTGCTCTTCAACTTCAGCATCAATTCTGTCTTTAGCTTCAGTGTGAGTGTGCTGTTGTGATGTTTCTAAATAGTCATCCCATGAGGTGAGCTGTGGTTGCTTGATGTTCTAACTTACAATTTCACCGCTTTTAAAAGGAAATTCTTTTCAAAGAACACCATATCTCAAGACACATATATATCATTATTATTGATGTCATAGAGTTTATATCCTTTTTGTCCTAAAGGATATCCTATAAACACACATTCTCTCCCCTTCTCATCAAACTTTCCTTCTCTTTTATGTTTTAAGGCATAAACTAAACATCCAAACACTTTTAGATGTTTATAATATGGTTTTATCTCATACAACACCTCATAGGGAGTTTTATTGTGTATTACCTTTGAAGGTAATCTATTAATGATGTGTGCAGGTGTGAACCTTAGAATGGAACCTTAAGGCACGGGAAGCCTCTAAAATGTGTCTATGTTTCCTTTCCATCACCCCATTTTGTTAGGGTGTGTAAATGCAACTAGTTTCCATTACAATCCCTCTATCAGCATAGTATTTTTGCATGTTATTAGATAGAAATTCTAAGCCATTGTCAGACCTAACCTGTTTCACTCTTTTACCAAATTGGGTCTCTATCATATTTATGAACATAGGCAAATAATTGTCAACTTCTGACTTATGCTTCATTAAGTAAATCCATACTCCTCTACTAAAATCATCAACAATGGAAAGGAAATAGTGAGCACTAATATTAGATGCATTATTATAATGGCCTTAAATATCACAATGAATAAGGTCAAAACAGGAATCATATTTTATTGAACTTATAGGAAATGACAACTGTGTCTGTTTTGCCCTTATACATGAGTCACAGTGTAACAAATCAGAGCCTGTATCTACATCAAAACCTATATGAGTGATTTTAGCTTCTGAAGCATGGCCAAACCGTAAATGCCATAGTTCATTATCAATGGGTTTGCTAACTTTTATAGCTTTTCTTTCATCCTGCCTAGGTTCAAGAAGGTACAAGCCATCCTTGTGTCTACCCATCCCAATCAGGTTCCTCGAAGTGGAGTCCTGTATGATACACAAGTCAGCCGCAAAAGTTATAGTGCAATTATATTCTTTTGTTAACTTGCTAACAGATATCAAGTTACATTTAAAGTCAGGTATGTGTAAAACATTGTCTACTTTCATGCCATTGGGAAGAGTTAGTTTTCCCAAGGCTTTTACTGGCACACTTGTACCGTTAGGAATATGCACAGGTTGCTGTTCTGAAAGGGATGTTTCTTGCAGCAAACTCGCATCACAAGTAATGTGTTCTGTTGCCCAGAATCAATGACCCAGGGCCTAAGAAAATTAAGGTTACCTGCCATATTTACACTTGACTTTAGTTGAGGATTTGATCCAGATTCTTGATCTCTTTTCAATTGTTATATCAATCTTTCATCTTGTTGCATTGTCAGTCCTAGAATTGGGCTTCCTTCTGCAACCACTTGAGCTGCTTTGGATCTAGCCTTCTTGTTATTCCAAGAGCCTGACTTGGAATCTATTTTGTCGCAATTTGGTTTCCTCCAATCTTGAGGATAACCTATAATTTCCCAGCATTCTTCTTCTGTATGTCCTACCTTCTGGCAGTGATCACACTTGGGCCTCTCTTTCTTTTTGCCCTTGCGTTCTTCTCCCTCTTTGTATCTTGCATTTTGAGTTTGGAATGCAGTTGTATCGACCACCGATTTGGGCATGGCAGAGATGAGTCTTTGTTATTCATCCTCTGTAAACAAATGGTATACATGTCCAAGGGTGAGGGTGTGTGCCATGTTGAGTACTTGTGTTTTTGCAGTGGCAATGACATCATCCAACCCCATCAAGAAGTCATAAAGCTGCTCCCTTTCTCTCATTTGTGCGAACCGTTTCTGAATATCGCATTTGCAGCCTCCACAAGTGCATTTGGGCCAAGGTGTTATGGATTAAAGTTCATCCCACAAACCTTTGAGTTTTGTATAGTAGGATGGCACAGACATTTTTTCTTGCCTGAGAATAGTTATAGCACGCCTGAGTTCATAGGTTCTTGGAGCACTTTCTTTAGCAAATCTTTCTCCAAGTTCTGCCCAGATTTCTTGAGTCGTGTTTGCGTATCTTACACTGCCTCTGACCTTGACAAGAGGTTGTCGAGGCCTATCAAATAAAATAACCGGTTCACAAACTAATTTGTAGTATAGAGAATGAACCGAATCGTCTCTCAAGGATCCAAAAACAAAGATTTAATTAGATCAAGATAATTAGAAAAGGGGGGGTTTTGTTGTTGATTAACAAGATTAATAAAAGTAGGAGATTCAAAGTTGTAAATAAATCTAAAGAAACAACCAATCCAAGGAAATTTACCGATCTTGAGTTTAACTCATCATTGATCACAAGGAATTCACTTAATTGCTAACCATGTTCTTGGCCTTAGATCACATCAAGAAGCCTTAACATGATCCAAGAATTCTTTACTAGATAAGCATCTAGGATTTGATTAACCAAGGTTAGATAAAGTAAGCACCATCCAACATAGATTAACTTAAGATCTAGAATTTAACCAAGCTAAACAATCTATCAAAAAGCTTTAATATATTGTTTAATCTTTGTGATCCTCTTTGAATACATGATAATAAAGCTACTACCACATCAACATCTAAATCAAATTAAGCAATTTAATCTAGATAAGAATCAAAAGAGGAAGAAGAGAAACTTGAATAACAATTAAGCAATATGAACAAGTAAAACAAGATCTCCAAATTAAACAACAAGATGGCTAATCCCTTGGATTGATTATGAGAGCCTAGCCTTCCATGGATGGGAAGGAAGAACTCAGAATTTAAAGAACAAAAACGAAATTGCAAAGAGAATGAAGAAGAGAGAAAGAAAACTCTCACAAATACTTAAACTTTCTTGAAACTTACTTCTAAATTGAATGCCTCTAATACAAAGAGGTTGGGTCTATTTATACTAATCCTAGAAGCCAATTTGTACATGTACATAATCTGAATACAAGCTATAAGAATCTGAAATTTGTCAAAATGGAAGCTTGATGCATGGTTGGTGGGTTGGTGCATGGTAGGTGGGTTGGTGTATGGTTGGTGGCTTTTAGTCAACAACTCTTATCCGACTTCTGGCTTCAAATTCATCACCTAGACGGTGTATTTTGGCTTGGATGTCTTCATCAAAGTTGTAGCCAGTTGTCTCCTTGAAAATCTCCAATTTGAATCATGTCATTTGGACTTTTAGAACTCCAGAAATGCCAAAAACACTTCACCTACCTCAAGTTAGGTTGGAAGAACGTGTTTCCAACTTCAGACCAACTTGTAGCTTCTGAAGCATGCCTAAAACGACATCTATTGACAAAATGGTCTTCATTGAAGTTGGAGATATGGGTCTTATCTTTCAAGTGACCAAGTTTCAGCCCAAGAAGAGGCCTATAACCCACTATATAGTCCAATATGTACATACTGCCCCGAGATGGTTCCGTGGCAAGCAAACCCACTCTGCATTGCAGGGAAATTTTGGACCCTTAGCATTCCGATCCAGCTCTTGAGTTCTTCATGAAACTTGTAGAGCATTGTCTTAGCTTTCCAAAGACACCAAGATCACCTCAATTGGATCACCGAGTCCCAAGTTATGACCTAACCAAGGAAGAAATGTCAAAATGCATCAAAATCCGAAAATTATTCAATATTTGCATTAAAGCCCAATGAAGCCCAACAACATTAAACTCATCTAAAGTACTAATATTGGGCACAATAAACATCTAATAATGCCTAATAAAAAGCTAACATAAGTGTCTCAAATTGATTGATCAAATTCCCCCACACTTAAGCTTTTTGTACTCCTGGGCAAAACACATAAGAACAAAACTAAAGAAAAACAAGAAACATAATATTATTAAACTAAAAACATAAAAACTGATTGTACCTAATCTAATCCATTTTCGTAGGAAAAACACGATGGCACGTGCCACAAGCCTTTAAACCCCTAGGTGTCCCTAGTGGACGAGTTGTAGTCTCGTGAGGGTTTACCAGGATGATACCCACAAACATGTAATATTTTATTTAATCAATTCAACTAATTTTTAAATACAAGCATTGTATTAAATATAAACCATAATTAATAAGTAAAGTATGCTTAGCAAAGAATAGTTGAATCAAATCAATTGAGAATAAAGTATAGCATAATCATGCTTTAATCGAGAAATAGGCATGTTGATTGAGTAAAATTCTTCACAAGTGTCACTCCAAATCACACAAGGTGTTTAGGTTAACTGTTCACGCTCAACTCGGTCAAATTATGAAAGTATTTTACCATAGGCTTGCATATACATCAATTCTCCACTACTTAGATCAAATAAATTGCAAAAATCAAGAGGTCTTTCAAAAAGGTTGTAATGGAACTTATAAGGTGAAGGAAGGGAACAATATAGATAATAGCAGGTTAAAACCAAAGAGAATAAAAGAGCATTGAGGAGTAATTCAAGTATAAAGAATAAATTTTTTACCCAAAACCATAAAATGATCATTCTATAAACAACTTCCTTCCTTTTTCTATTCTTTTTTTTTTTTTGTTTTTTTTTCTTTCTTTTTTTTTTTTTTTTTTTTTTTGTTTTTTTGTACCAAGCATTTCGTATCAGCACACCAATTCCCCCACACTTAAATCATTGCAAGCAAAAGAACTCCTCCAATAAGAAAATCAATGCTCTCCCATTCCCTAAGGTAAGGTAAAACATGGTTTTTCACTCAAAGCTTGTAATGAGCTAAGAACAAAGAATAGGCAAATAGGTTTAGAGGGAGTTAATAATTGGATAAATGCAAGGTAGGTTTATTTGGCCAAAGCGGCTAAGTCAAGAAAAATGCCTGTCATTTTCATGCAACATGTCTGAGACCAATGTAATCTCAAATCGATTCAATGCAAGTTCTAGAAAATAAATTCATAATTGACATCACTCATGAAAGAAAATAACCAAGTGTAAGTATCAAACTTGGAAAAGCCCAAAACTCACAAAGGTATGGAACATTCACTCAATTCAACCATGCCTTCTTCCTAATATCCACAATCATATACACATGTATATCATGAAAATGATTCAACTATAAACTGTTTTGCATACTTTTATCATCAATTAAGCTCAGATTCAAGGCCACGTCTTGTATCAAAATCAATTGAAAAGATCAAAATTGTGTGTGTGTGTGTGTGTGTGTGTTTTTTTTTTTTTAATATATATACAAGAACAAAGATGATTTAAGACCTATTATGAAATGCAAGTTAAGATGCGTCTCAAGAGCAAAACTACTCCTTACTCTGCCATCATACATCTAAAAAGTTAGTAACAATAAAGATTAGTTTTTTTTTTTTAACTAAACTATGTACATGGTAATGTCAACTATTCCTCCCCCCAACTAATTAAAGACATTGTCCCCAATGTCAAAATAAAGATAGGTAGAGTGTAGAAGGTCTTACCAGAAACCGCAAATCGGCCCTGAAATAAGAAAAATTACAAAAACTAAAACCATAAGAGAAAACAAAAATTCACAAAGACAAAGTCAAATCAAGTTTTTGCTTTTTGTCTTCTTTGCCTTGTTCCCAATTCAGTGGAGCCATTCTTGGATCACGTTGTGGTACAAATGCATTGAGTTGATCGAGCAATTGTTCGGGAGTTGTAGCGAGTTACAAGACTTTGACGTGTCGCTTGTGAGATGAACCTTTTTCTACAAACATGATCAAGAAAACAAAACAAAGCGTCATAAAAACCATTAACATTTAATATACCTATGGGTTTTGGTGAAAGTTCTGTGACCAGGATGTAATTTGAAAGAGTTCTTCCAAAGTTTCAAAACCACTCAGGTAGGGCAATAAAGGCATCGGCATTGGCGATCATAATGTTCATGCGTTGGTGCATGCAAAAATACTATTACTTCATCCCCAATGTTTTTCCAATGGGCTTCTTTGGTCGATAAAGGGACTCGGGAATGACACCAAGGACTTTGCCACCTCCTAAATGTGCAGCATTGCTACACAACCCATTAACCCAAGACTACCTCCTCCATAAACTAAAGCGGATTTCTCTCTCGGCTAGCACTCGACCAAGATGGTGTGCAATATTTACAAACTCTTTATCTTTCCGGATTAGATCCACAAAAGACACAAACACTCTTGATCAGACGAACTGAAGTGACTTCCATTTTTTTCTCTTTGTTTTTTTTTTTTTCGTACTCTCACCTTATCAATGATCTGAAGAGAGCAAAGTGCATTATTTAAAGGCATCAAAACTCAAAGGTAATAATTACACCTATAAAGGAGGGGTAGATCCGTGTGTCAGGTAAGTTTGAAAATAAGCACAACAATGATAATAGCTATATGACAATGATAAAAGACTAATCTATATGTGTCGAGGAAGAAGTTTGAAAATATGCAACGCATATTTCAAAAAAATACGGCTATTTTTTTTTTTGAATTTTTTTTTTTTGAATTTTTTTTTTTTGATTTTTTTTTTTTGAATTTTTTTTTTAATAAACAGGAAAAAAATAAAATAAAATAAAATAAAATAAAAAATAAAAAATAAAAAATACTTACAGGAGGTGTGATTGTGGCTCACATTTTCCTCTGGTTTTACGTCCAGTAACGTCTTGAAGCTCTCTATGGGCCGATGGTCGGCTTTCCATCCAATTTTCTTAAAAATTGGCAAACAGTCTTTTTGAGTCGATTCGAGACTATAACGCTTATGTTCATCTTGGAATATTGGCCATAAATCGAGAAGTACTCTCTGCACATCTCCACTAGGATGCGTCTCAAGAGTCAATAGAATGTTATCTAAAGACTCCTTACTCATGCCATCCTTTATGAAGTTAATTTTATCATCTCGGTTTATAGACGTCATTCCAATTGATTTGCATTTTGTGTTACAGGTCCATCTTGCACATTTATAGCAGACCCGTAACCTTTTTGCTCTTCTCTTCTTTGCATATGAACTTTTTCCTAGCCCTGGCATATATGAAACAAGAGCGTCAGAAAATTCACCTCTGAGTCGGACCTTTGCTTCGATCAACCATCGTATATCCGCAGGGATGCCTTTGTGCATAAGCATCCTTAATCTCTCAAACCTTGCACAATAAATGTTAGTTAAAGCATTTTGAGGAGAGAAAGGGAATTGCTTGCGGAGATTAAAAAGGCGATTATCCATTTCGAAAGAAAGAAGAAAGAGAGAAAAAATTGAGTAAAATTATGTACAGATTTCAGTTTTTGTGGAGTAGCTGAAGGGGCCAGAAAAAGATTTTCACGAATGCGAGTACCGTTATCCGCCATTTAAGGTGAAAAATCATCTGTCAAAGAAAAACAAACAAAATAAAGACAGAAAAATCAAACTTTGATAGATTTTCTCACTTGGCACCGTTTTTTCTCGTCTCGATTCTGTGACAACAAATAAGTCAAAGTTAGAAAGAGGAAAGAGTTAGAAAACTTGGGATGCCGCCCAAGAAGCGCTACTTTAATGTCCTTAGCCGTGATTGAAGATTTTGCATGAGCGATGGGTCCTCCCGATAATGATTCAATCTCCGGCAATTGACATTAATCATTGGCTTTTTCTTTTCTATTTTTTTTCTTCTTTTTGTCTTTTTTTTTTTTTTTTCAACACAAGTAGTGATCAATCATGGTAGAGGGTATCCTAGGCTTGAACTTCCTCCACGAGGTTCTCTTGAGCTCCTTCATAAAAATTTTTGAGGCGGTGACCATTAACTTTGAACACTTTGTTGGTGGCTTCACTCTTAATTTCCAGCTGCACCATGAGGAAAAATGTTAGTGACAACAAGCGGATCAGTCCCACCTAGACCTTAATTTACCAGGCATCAACTTAAGGCGAGAATTAAACAAGAGAACTTTTTGCCCAATGAAAACTCCTTGAAGAATAAACTTATCATGGAAGGCTTTGGTCTTTTCTTTGTAGAGTCGGGAGCTCTCATAGGCATCTAGGCGGATCTCTTCCAATTCCTGTAACGCAACTTCCGCTCTATGCCGACTCCGGCCAAATTCATGTTGCATTGCTTCATGGCCCCAATATGCTTTGTGCTCAATTTCTACGGTAAGTGGCATGCCTTACCATAGACTATCGATATGGAGACATCCCGATTGGAGTTTTGTAAGCGGTCCTGGTAAGCCCAAAGAGCATCCTCAAGCCTCATGCTCCAATCCTTCCGAATTAGGTTGGATGTTTTTCAAGTATGCTTGATCTCTCTCTGTGGAGACCTCGGCTTGACCATTAGTGCAGGGATGGTAAGGTGTAGAAACTTTATGCAACACGCCATATTTCCTCATCAATCCCTCCATGCTCCCTACAGAAATGGGTGCCTTGATCAGCGATGATAGCTCTCGGGATTCCAAACCTGCGAAGAAAATCGTGATTTAACAAAATCCACAACAACTTTGGAATCATCGGTCAAGTGGCTTTAGCCTCCACCCATTTTGATACATAATCAACGGCTAGCAAAATGTAAACATAACCAAAGGAAGCAGGAAAAGGTCCCATGAAATCAATACCCCATCGTCAAAGATTTCACAATATAGTAGAGGTTCTTTGGGGCATCTCATTCTGCGAGAAATGTTCACTGTTCTCGACCTTTAATCGCTCACAAGACTTACGGAACAAATATGCGTCATGAAAGCAAGTAGGCCAATATAAACCGGAGTCTAAAACTTTCCTAGCTGTACGTTGAGGCCCAAAATGTCCACCACATGCAAATGCATGACAAAAGCTAAGAACAGAATGATACTCTTGATTAGGCACACATCGCCTAATAATTTGGTCACTACAAAATCGCCACGTATATGGATCATCCCACACATAATATTTTGATTCACTCTTAAGTTTATAAATTTGTGCACGAGTGAAATGTGAGGAAAAACTGTAGCAACCAAGAAATTCACCATATGTCGGCAAAACCAAGGGAAGGTGTTCTTACCTTGCGGTGCCAAGGCTGCTCATCGGGAAGGAGTCTGTACGGGAAGGGATCGAAGCCACTTTCAATGCGGCTCAAAATGATCTGCCACTAGGTTCTACTGCTCCACTCTTGTCACGGATCTCTATGTGAAACTCTTGGAGCGGTAGCATCCATCTTATTAGTCGGGGTTTTGCATCCGGCTTCTTCAAAAGGAACCCGAGTGCATGATCATTAAACACAACAACCTTAGAACCAAGCAAATATGATCTAAACTTATCCAAAGCAAAAACAATGGCTAAAAGTTCTTTTTCGGTTTGTGGTATAGTTGGCAAGCGACATCTAGAGTTCGAAGCATAGTATATCACATGAGAAGCTTTCCCCACTCTCGTGCCAAGGCGCTCCCTACTCGCATAGTTAGAAGCATCACACATTAACTCAAATGGCAATGTCCAAATCAGTGGAGTGGATGATAGGGGTACTAGTCAAGGCACACTTCAAGTGGTTGAAAGTGCCTTGCACTTGTCATCAAAATTGAACTCCACATCTTTACGCGATGGCGGGAAAGTGGAAGAGCAATCTTCTTTGAAGTCGGCAATGAAGCGCTGTAGAAACTGCATGACCAAGAAAAGAACGCACTTCCCGCACGTGTGGGGTAAGATAGACAAGTAATTACATCAATCTTGGCGGGATCTACATCAATGCCCTTCATGGATACTACATGGCCTAAAACTATACCCTGTTCTACCATAAAATGGCATTTCTCAAAATTTAGTACAAAGGTTAGTCTCAATGCATCTTTTGCGAGTACTTCTAGATAAATTTGGCTAAACATGAATCAAAAGAAGAACCATAGGCAGTGAAGTCATCCATAAACACCTCCATGCACTCCTCTAAGAAATCGGAAAATATGCTCACCATGCACCGGAAGGTACCAGGGCATTGCAGAGGCCGAAGGGCATCCGTCTGTAAGCACCCGCGTCGAAGGGACAAGTAAATGTGGTCTTCTCCCATCCTCACGGTGCAATGTGGATTTGGAAGTATCCGAGTGTAGCCATCTTAAAAGCAAGAATGGGACTTACCCGATAGCGGATTCCGACATCGATCAATGAGCGGAAGGGGTAATGATCTTTCCGAGTGGCTTGGTTGAGGCGTCGTAGTCAATGCGGACTCTCCAGCTATTCTGCACTCGGGTTGGAATGAGCTCATTCTTACGGTTGGCCACAACAATCACCCGGATTTCTTTGGAACTACTTGCAGGGCTCACCCACTTCTTTGTCGAGAGATGGGATAGATAATGCCACCATGCGGTAGCCTTGGTCACTTCTTTTTCACCACATCTAGAATGAGAGGATTCAGTCTCCTCTGGGGTTGTCTCCTTTGGTTTAGTTTCCTCCTCAAGTAATATCCTGTGCATGCATGTGGAGGGGTTAATACAGGAATGTCTGCAAGTGTCCAACCAATTGCCCTTTTGTGTTGCTTCAAGACTTCCAATAATCGGTTTCTTGCTCGGGTTGGAGGTGTTTGGCCATTATCACCGAGCTTCTCATCTTCTTCCAAGAATGCATACTTCAAATGCTCGGGCAAGGGCTTAAGTTCAATGGAGGGTGGTTCTTTGGTGACGGTACTAGTTTTGGCAGAAACTAAATCGCTAAATTCTCGTGATTGCACTGTACACCACTCGCAAGTATGCACAATCTTGCAAAACAACATCGTCATATCCTATGGAATCAAAAGAATCACACTTAGCGGCGGGATGAATGACAACATCATTAATACGACATCATTGCCATTAATAATGTAGAATCATCAATGTCGTGAAATTAACAACAAAGACATGACAAGTATGTAGAAATCTCAAGACCGTGCACACATTGCATTGGGTTTACAACCAAAAGCCCGAAGCGAGAACAAGTATCACAAGCTATGCTATCGGTGTATCCTACAATTTCGGAAACTGCGCTTAGCATATCGGCATGCATATCATCAACCAAGAATCAATGACATCAAAATGAAAAAACAGAATGATCCTCTAAAGGGTATTTCATGGCATCAAAAATGTTAAATGAATGATATCATCACCAAATTCCATGGAAAGGGTACCGAGATGCACATCAATCTTAGTTTTAGCGAGTTTTCAAAAATGGCCTACCTAAGATCAATGGGGGGTGGGGAAGAGGCGATTCATCTTCCATATTCAACACATAAAAATCACCGGGAATATTAAATTATGTGCACGAACTGACGTCCCTCCAACACTCCCTGCGAGGTTGTGCGGTGCTCGGTTTGCTAAGCCCCGAATGACAATGCCGGTAGGCTTTTAGCTCTCCCATATCACAAGGAAGTGTAAAGCGGCTTTGGCATTACATTGATGGAGGCTCCCAAAGTCTAGCAAGGCATGAGTGAACTGTTGGTGCCCTATGGTGCAAGGGATGGTAAAAGTGCCTGGATCCTTGCATTTGGGAGCGAGGTTGGGGTGAATCAAAGCAGAGACATTTCTCCCCATACTCACTTTTTCGGTGCCCTTTAGCTTCCTCTTATGGGTGCACATCTCTTTCAAGAACTTGGCATACTTGGGGATTTGTTTAATTGCCTCCAAGAGAGGTATATTCACCTCAACCTTCTAAAAGTCTCCATAATTTCCTTATCCAAGTCGGTTTCAACCATATGCCTCAATTTGTATCATTCGGTTGGGAAAAGGAAGAGGAATGTTGGAACTGACTTTTTGGATGCTCACTTATTGTCTTGAATTTTCTGCCAGCTGATTTGATCCAATTTTACAGCTTTGTTGTAGGATCATTTCTTCGCTGAATACAACTCTGATCTGAATTAGGCTGAGAACTTGAAGTTCTTTGTAGAATCTTGTTTCTCACGGGCCAAGGGTAGAATCTGGAAGTATCTGTGCCTTTGATCCATTGATTTGCTTACCGCTCGCGTAAAGCTATAGCACTAACATTGCCTCTAGGATTTGGAGTGGTTTGAGAGGGTAATTGGCGTAACCCTGTGACTTTAATTCATGAATTGATGTGGCAAGTTGACCAATTTGAGTCTCCAAGTTCGAATGGTGGTTTTGAGTTCTCTGTTGAAGCGGATGTTATTGGTGGCCAATTGTTTCACCAAATCCTCCAATGAGGGCTCAGATTTTGTGGCTACAAGGGACCTTCTTCTTTGGAATGGTGGTCTACTTGGTCGGCATGTGGTCGAACTGTTGTCCTTGCTTGCTTCTTTGGAATGGTGGTCTATCTTCGGGTTTTGTGGTCTTGATTTGATGCATTCCCATATCTCGATTAGGATGGTCCCTCCAAGCAGGGTTGTAAGTGTTGGAGAATGGATCATATTTCGTTGTTGTTCTTTGATGGAATTGTGGCTTCCCGGGAAATATACCAATTGCGACCCTGAGTTGGTCTTGAAACTTAGAATCATCTTACTTGCAATGTGGGGCATGAATGTAGGATGAGAGGAACTAGAACATATGCTACAAACTCTTGCGGGGTTTGCACACGTGGTTCGTGTTGTCCTATTGCCATTTGTCTAACCAAAGAAGTGAGCTCATCCAATCTATGTTCCACCACTTTGTTGATCGGCATGTGAAGAGGTATTAACTTCATTGACTATTCAGTTGCGACACCCGTTCAGTACCAAATTCTTGAGAATTTCTGCCATGTTTGCAATTAAGTTTACGCGGCCGGTGGAGTTTTATCTACCAATGCTCCACCACTTGCGGCATCAATCATACTCCTTTCCATTGGCATCGGTCCTTCATAGAAGTATTGGATCGGCGAGTTGATCACTAATTTGATGGGTGTGGGCGGACTTGAGCATAATTTCTTGAATCTCTCCCAATACTCATGGAGAGTTTCACCACCGATTTGCCTTATGCCACAAATATCTTTCCTTATTACGGGGCTTCTTGATGCGGGGAAAGAACTTTTCCGAAATAATCTTTTCATGTCATTCCAAGAAGTGATGGCGGCGAGGTTGTAGAAGTAATAGCCAATCCTTGTGACACCATCCAAAGAGAAAGGAAAGGCCCTTAGCTTGATGTGATCTTCGCCTATTCCATGAGGTTTCATGGTGGAGCAGCAGACAACATGGAACTCCTTCAAATGCTTATGTGGATCTTCACCTGCAAGACCATGAAACTTGGGCAGCAAGTGTATCAATCCAGATTTCAACTCAAAATCAACATTAAGTTCAGGATATTGAATGCACAAAGGTTGATAATTCACATCAGGTGCAGCCAATTCCTTAAGGTCCTATTGTTATAGTCGGCCATAGTAAAATCAACGACTTCGATGCTCAGACCGCAAGTATGACTCAAGGACTCAAGCGAGTTAAAAGAGTCAACAAGATTAGGTGCAATGTCAAGTTCAAGCCCAATTCCGAGTAATTATATTAGCTCTATGAATGCTACTACCGGTCCTATGAATTCTATGAAGTGTATGAAATGTTCTATCAATTTCGGGATCAAATGAATGCAAGGTACCAGGAATCGGAGTCTAAATACGACATACGAGTTCATAAGAAGGTATTAGAAAAGCAATAACAACTAAAACACTAAAAATTCCAAAAACAAATACTCCAAAAAATTAAACAAAAATAAAAACAGTATCAAATGAATTTTAAAAATTATGGAACCACCACAGGATAAAATCTACACAAAAATGCTATCCAACAAAATAATAAAAAATCTTAAAAAATTGAAAAAGTGGTCTAAACGATGGAATTTGGCAAAAATAAGGGTGACCTCACTGTATATAGTGAGCCTTTCTCAGAATAATATTTTCCATTTGTGTACCAAAATTCAGATCAATACGAGATGCACGAACCAAAATTCTTGACACAACGCCCTTTATCCAAATTCTAGAATCCCACTTGAAAAAGCTTCAAAAACAAAACAAACACATTTGTTAGAGTTAGATGGGATCTTGAAATGATCAAATAGTTGCCTTGGATCCCCGGCTTGGCGCCAAATTTGACAAGAGGTTGTCGAGGCACTATCAAATAAAATAAGCAGGTTCACAAACTAATTTGTAGTATAGAATGAAGGCAAGATCGTCTCTCAAGGATCCAAAAACAAAGATTTAATTAGATCAAGATAATTAGAAAAGGGGGTTTTGTTGTTGATTAACAAGATTAATAAAAGTAGGAGATTCAAAGTTGTAAATAAATCTAAAGAAACAACCAATCCAAGGAAATTTAGATCTTGAGTTTAACTCATCATTGATCACAAGGAATTCACTTAATTGCTAACCATGTTCTTGGCCTTAGATCACATCAAGAAGCCTTAACATGATCCAAGAATTCTTTACTAGATAAGCATCTAGGATTTGATTAACCAAGGTTAGATAAAGTAAGCACCATCCAACATAGATTAACTTAAGATCTAGAATTTAACCAAGCTAAACAATCTATCAAAAAGCTTTAATATATTGTTTAATCTTTGTGATCCTCTTTGAATACATGATAATAAAGCTACTACCACATCAACATCTAAATCAAATTAAGCAATTTAATCTAGATAAGAATCAAAAGAGGAAGAAGAGAAACTTGAATAACAATTAAGCAATATGAACAAGCAAAACAAGATCTCCAAATTAAACAACAAGATGGCTAATCCCTTGGATTGATTATGAGAGCCTAGCCTTCCATGGATGGGAAGGAAGAACTCAGAATTTAAAGAACAAAAACGAAATTGCAAAGAGAATGAAGAAGAAGAGAAAGAAAACTCTCACAAATACTTAAACTTTCTTGAAACTTACTTCTAAATTGAATGCCTCTAATACAAAGAGGTTGGGTCTATTTATACTAATCCTAGAAGCCAATTTGTACATGTACATAATCTGAATACAAGCTATAAGAATCTGAAATTTGTCAAAAATGGAAGCTTGATGCATGGTTGGTGGGTTGGTGCATGGTAGGTGGGTTGGTGTATGGTTGGTGGCTTTTAGTCAACAACTCTTATCCGACTTCTGGCTTCAAATTCATCACCTAGACGGTGTATTTTGGCTTGGATGTCTTCATCAAAGTTGTAGCCAGTTGTCTCCTTGAAAATCTCCAATTTGAATCATGTCATTTGGACTTTTAGAACTCCAGAAATGCCAAAACACTTCACCTACCTCAAGTTAGGTTGGAAGAACGTGTTTCCAACTTCAGACCAACTTGTAGCTTCTGAAGCATGCCTAAAACGACATCTATTGACAAAATGGTCTTCATTGAAGTTGGAGATATGGGTCTTATCTTTCAAGTGACCAAGTTTCAGCCCAAGAGGAGGCCTATAACCCACTATATAGTCCAATATGTACATATTGCCCAGATGGTTCCGTGACAGCAAACCCACTCTGCATTGCAGGGAAATTTTGGACCCTTAGCATTCCGATCCAGCTCTTGAGTTCTTCATGAAACTTGTAGAGCATTGTCTTAGCTTTCCAAAGACACCAAGATCACCTCAATTGGATCACCGAGTCCCAAGTTATGACCTAACCAAGGAAGAAAGGTCAAAATGCATCAAAATCCGAAAATTATTCAATATTTGCATTAAAGCCCAATGAAGCCCAACAACATTAAACTCATCTAAAGTACTAATATTGGGCACAATAAACATCTAATAATGCCTAATACAAAGCTAACATAAGTGTCTCAAATTGATTGATCATACCTCTTTATCCATGGCACTCTTGAGCCATCCCTTAACCATAGCATTGCACCTCATCTAATGAGCTAGATTTGAGGAATCAACTTCTGGCATGCGCAGTGTCCCATCAACAAACCCAATCTTGTTCTTGGCATATAGGGCGTTGCTCATGTCAACGACCCATTCACCATAATTGCTATTGTGAAGAGGCTCGCTGACAAAAATTTGTCCTAGATGATCCGAAGCATGGAGGAAATAAGGAGACATAGTGTCAATGTTACTTGCATTCTTGACGCAAGAAGAGTCACTGTCATTCTTGATGCGGGGAAGGTCACTGTCATTCTCTGTGCCTTTGGGAGGATTAGTCTCATTGTTGCCTTTTAGTGAAGCCATGATGAGCGAAAAGTAGAAACAATAATATCACTTTGCCAGGATTTTAGCTCTGATATCATGTAAAATATACCTCACATGAATACTGAATTGCATCTTTATTGACTGTACGTGACTGATTACAAAGGTGGCATATATATAGCCAAAACGATAATATGATGACTAAGCTAACTTAACAAAAACAACAGAAATAACTAATTCTGTTGGATAGGCGATACATGTAAGTCTACGATTCTTTAATCCATTCTTCAGAAAATATGTGTAAGAGTATCACTAATATGGTGTCAAATTTAGGGTTTGTTGGCAAGCTTCAGATACAATATATATAGTAATGGATACGTGCACTTTCGATCTAACCTTACATATGTTACAGAGTATAATTTGTAGCTAAATTCTGATTATTATAATTAATAATCATCTCATTTTTATAAAATCTTCATAATTGAAAAAAGAATTGATCATTGACGGAATAATTAACTAACTTTAAGATCATGATTTTGTGGGATGTGAGTTTGAAAAATATACACCTATCTTATGATTTGAGTTTATAAATTAAAACATTTCAATAATTTTAAAAATAAAAATATTATGAAAAGAGACCACTAAACCAGTAGCACAGTTCTCTTTATATTGGAGATAAGAGTTATAACATTGTTTTGGACCAGTATCAGACTACCAGTACCACAGGTAAATAAAATTTAGAAAGAATATTGAGAATTAATTTAAAAGAATGAGGTGAGAACATTCTGTTGGCGCTTGCTTTCAGTGGTTTTCTAATTTGGGCTTTTATAGTTTTTTTCCCCTCATTTGAACGGGCCCATCGGACACCGAGGAACAGAGCAACTTGGGTGTATGGGCCCAACCAAAAGACCCAAGAGAATGTGATGACGTGCTTCATCCGCGCGTGAAGTTCATTCCCTCCCATGGAGAGTGACGTGGCACCCACGCCGACATGCCTTCACAGTTTCACACACACACACTCTCTCTCTCTCTCTCTATCTACGCATGGCAGCATTGTTCTGTTTGGGTGATCCAATCTGAATCTGAGTTTGAGTGTGTATCGGCATGGATTTAGCATTTCAAAGAACAAGATCCATCTTCTTCGCAGCTTCCCTCTTAATCCTATTATCTTCCATTGTATTCACAACCTTTGCATCCATCCACATCTACGATCACCAACCTTTCAAAGAGGTTGGCAATGCTTACCTTCTCTCCGGTGGCAGCGAAGGCGTCGTCGCTTCTTTCACCGCCGCTCCTCCGCCGCCCGAAACGACGTCGATCCACGATGGCCGTTCTTACATCCGGTAATTTCTCTTTCTCTATTATTATATCTCTTTGTTTTGTCACTCCAGCTGAAAGGAAATGAAAACAGTGTATTATGCTATGCCTTCTTTCGATTTTCCCTTTTCCTCATTTAGGTCAGGTGGATTCGTGAATTTCTGTGAATTAGGAAAAAAAAAAAAGGAGTAGTCAACGGTTTAAAAGTAGGGAGGAAAAAAAAAAAGGAGTGTTGACTTTTAACGTCACTATGGCAATTTATCACATTGCTCTATTAGAAACTACACAAATTGATGGACTCGAGGCTAGACCTAAATTGAGGGCTATGGCGAAATAGTCTTACTCATTTTTGCTTCCTCTGTCTTAATTAATTAGTCTCTTAGAATCTTAGATGCATCATTTATGAATGACACTGCCAAGATAAGATATGAGGTGGTAGTTAGGTTAACTTTTTGGGGAATCCCTCATCAGTTTCCTCAAAATGTTGTTGGAATCTTTATGAAGCAAGGGACCAATGAAGCATGAAAAATTCATGTATCTTTAGTATTCTTGGAAATGTTGGAAATTGCAGATGGATTTAATAGTTATATCTCTTGCCTCATATTTGAATTATGTATCAAACATAAGAGAAAACACTTGACATTTTTATTTTGGGAGATAGATTTGAGAATCTCACCTTTTGGAGAAGCAATGCTGCTGCCATTGAGCATTCAGAAATGGAGCACAGTACCGGGCTGATACAGGTTATAATTTTTGAGGCTGCTGATCGTAATAATATTGGTGGTTCTGCTTATGGTGGACAACGGGCAATCTGTTGCACCCCTGATTTAGCTAAGATGGAAGGTTGTAAGCAAGGAAAAGTTATTAGGAGACCTTCTGCAACAGATATTAATTGGCCTGTCATTTTAGATGTACATTTCAGGGGAAATTACCTAACTACAAGACTAGATTCTAAGAAAGTTTCCATCACAAAGACTGGAATGTATAATTTGTTTTTTGTAGCATGTGACCCCAAGCTCAAGGGAATTGTAATGAGCGGGAAGACAATCTGGAAAAATCCTGATGGGTACTTACCTGGTAGGATGGCCCCATCAAAGAAGTTCTATGTATTCATGGCACTCGCTTATGTATGCCTTAGCATCATTTGGTTCCTTCAGTATGTGAGGTTTTGGAATGACGTACTGCAACTTCAGCACTGTATCGCAGCTGTCATTGCTCTTGGATTATTTGAGATGATTCTCTGGTATTTTGAGTATGTCAATTTCAACAATACTGGAATGAGACCTGTTGTGCTCACCACATGGGTTGTCACCGTTGGGGCTATAAGAAAAACGATATCGCGACTTCTCATTCTCTGTGTTTCAATGGGTTATGGTGTTGTGCGACCCACTCTTGGTGGTCTTACCTCAAAGGTTCTTTTACTTGGAATAACTTACTTTCTAGCATCCGAGTTGCTGGATATTACTGAATATGTGGGGACCATCAATGATGTATCAGGAAGGGCAAGGCTCCTTCTAGTTCTTCCTGATGCTTTCTTGGATGCATTTTTGATATTATGGATTTTTACATCTCTTTCAAGAACACTTGAACTGTTACAGGTATCCTTGCCTCAATTTCCTATTATTTTGCAGCACCCTACCTCTAAATTTATATGTTTTGACTTTCAATATGTTCGGCATTCAAACACCAGTGTTTTTTTCTTGTTTGCTTTGTCAGGCAAAAAGGAGTTCTGTTAAGTTGGATATATATAGGAAGTTCTCAAATGCATTAGCAGTAACAGTGATATCCTCAGTTGCTTGGATAGGATATGAGGTAAGGTTTATAATCAATGTATTTTATCTTTTACAAAATAACATGAACTTCTTGTAATTAATAACTGATATTAATGTTTTGTCCAAAAAAACTGATATTCGTGTTTCACTGTTTGGATATTGCATTGTTTCAAAAGAAGAGAAGAAAACAAAAGTCTGTCTGATCCTGACTTTGAAATAAATTCACTCGCCCTTTTCAAACTTTCTTTTATATTTCCTATCCCTCGCCTTTGCATTTGAGTACTGGGCCTATCCCTTTTTATTTTCTATCCATCGCTTATAAGTACTGGGTCTGGTATGGGTGACCAGGAAAAAAAGTGGTAGTGTGATTCGGATGGAGGAGAGAGAAATGAGGGGAAATAAGTTAAAGGAAGGAGCCAAAATACCATAAAACACACTCAGTTGGCACTACTAGCATTGTATGTACCAGCCAAGAGCTCAAGCCTCTGAATTGAGCATGTCTTTTGTCCTAGCTCCCCTCATGCATGGCAATTGGCTATTCCGACAGACTTGATGAAATGGCTTTTTGACTCTCTGTGTGTGTGCGCGCGCGTGTTTTTTTTCCCCTTCTGTTTTTTAAGTTTCAGATAGGCCTAATAGATTCAATTGTCCCTTTTAATTTCATTCCCACTGGCTGGAAGTTTGTTCAAATGGTGGTAGTTGTGTCATCTTTCTGAAAATCAAAGAGACTGGTATCCTGTGTCTCAACCCACATCAGCCAGAGGTGGGAGCATCTATACTGCATTATTGAGGTTGCTCCGCCTTGGTGTTTGCAAGGCATTGGTCTGGCACCCTCCTATGCCTCACCTCAGCACCTAGGCGGATGCCTCAAATGCTTTAGACAACACTAATCCCTATACATATACATGAGTCATTGCAGTATTTTTCTTGATGACCACAAGCCACATTTCATCCGTATATTTGCAACTTGCTAGATAGCAATAGAGCAATAGGTTTTCACATCTTGTGTCCTGTCTGTTTTAGCATTTTGATCAATATCTCTTTAGAGCTTATCTATTCACTTTTCGCTTTCATCGCAGAACTGCTAGCATTTGGGACTATTATTATTTTTTTCATTATGAAATCTTAACTTCTAAAATAACACCGCTGATCACCATTACTTTTTCTTTGGGTAAATATCAAGAAGACCAATAGAGGTTTGGTCATGTAAGAAGAAGACCAATAGAGGTTTCAGTGAGAAAGTTGGAAGATAGTCCGATTAAAACAGGTAGATGAAGGCCTAAGAAAACATTAGGAGAAACCATTAAAAAAGACCTTGCTCTAAATGGTTTTACTAAAAATTTGGTTTTTGATAGAGCCCAATGACGTCGACCCCCAACCTAGTGTGATAAGGCTTATTATTGTTGTTGTCATTGAAATATCAAGACAACTAGTCATTGGTTGAGAAGAAGCAGTGTAAAGATCAGTGTCAAAGGCACTAACACATCAGAAACTACATTTGCACCAATAACAGTCTCCTAATCAACCTATCAAGCAACTGAACAAGAGGAAAATGTGTGATCAAAGGAAACCACAGCAAGAGCACTGACATTTGAAGTAAAATTGATCAAATGGTGCAAGAATTCAAGTGTTTCTAAATGGAATTCTTTTCTTTAAGAATACATTTGAAAGGAACATTCTAGGGGTATATCAGTCTCTGGTTTTAATTGTGTTTGGCTTCCATTTATTGAGATGTTTTCCATTTTTTGTTACAGAAATTTCTTATCTCTATTTAGCAATAAATTGTTGTGTAATGTTGTTTTCTAATGGAAATTGACTGTCATGTAGCGTTCCTCTTTCAATTTGTTATCTGGGTTACAATCACCATGCGCTACTTTCACTTTTACAGGTATACTTCAAAGCCACAGATCCTTTCAATGAGCGCTGGCAGAGTGCTTGGATCATCACTGCTTTCTGGGACATTCTAGCATTTGCATTACTCTGTGTTATATGCTATCTCTGGGCCCCATCCCAAAGCTCTCAAAGGTGAATTGTATTTTTTAAGTCTAAGTTGTTTACATGACTTTTCCTTCCCAACATTTATCATTGGTGATATTTCTATGTTGAAATTATTTTTTAAATGAATCTCATCAATAGGTAGGATACAAGCTTTTGAAATTTAGGGCTCCTCTGATAAATTGATGACATTGCCTTGTCCTAAGAGGAAACCTTTATTGTAAAGCAAAATTGCATCCATGGAGCATTTTCCCTTAGAAGATTTCCAGGTTATTCTTTGGGGTTGGATGGGTTAGGCATATTATGGTGTTTAGGTCTAGTATGTTGGATGTGTCTGGCTGCCAGTTGAACTTTGTGCTAGCTTCATCTCTTAAGAACTATTTATTAATATTTATGCCATGCTAGGGATGGCATGCTGTGGGATGTCCTTGAATTTGCCCTCTTCCTTCACTTGTGGAGAAGGTGTGGTTTATTATAATGGATTAGGATAGGCAAGGTTTTTAAACGAGATGGGAATTTAGCCTTGGCTTCTCTATTTATATTTTTGGTTGTGTTGCTCATATAGTAATGTAAATTTGCATTTCTTGTATGATATTAATATTTGAGTTGAGACCAATAGATGCCAGTGTAAATTTAAATTGAAGTTACCCCATAGAATAATTTTTCGTACATGCTGAAATACTTGCTATGTATCTCAGCCAAGTTCAAATACATGCTATATATGTTAGTTCTTACTGTAAACAAATAAGTAATAAACTCAATATAGATGTGTTGTGTGTGTTAAGGCCGCACATAAGGACATAGAAATATCAGACACAGCTGAGATTGGGAATGAAAAACAAAAGAAATGCATATGTAGGAGTGGACATGGAGGATCCTACCATATAGGAGGAACAGAACAGAACAGTGAAGTTAAAATCACTTTGTTGTTATCCTAGCAGGGGTCTTTTTTGCTATTTTCTACTGCTAATATAGGTTTTTGTGACTTACCTTTTCTTCTTGAAGTAGTAGTGAACGGGGTTTCAAATTTACTTGAAATGATAGATAGCATTTGGCTGCTTTTTGCTGTAATGTTGTGTGGCTAATTGTAGTAGTGAAACAGTGAAAAACAAAATAGCATGCCATTTCACGTTGTAATGTCTATTCGAATGGCTTAGGGAAGACTCTCACTCATATTCTTGATTTTGATTTACCTCTGCCAACTATGCATAGGTATGCGTATTCAGAGGAAGTGGGAGAAGAATCTGATGATGAAGAAGCAGAGTCTCTAACGAAGGGAAAGCAGGAAGGTCAAGTTGAACTAAGTTTAGTCAAGCAAGAGAAGAATGTTGGAAGTGATGCATCCTTTGATCAAGAAGACGAGTCAGAGGAGGATAAACGGGAATAAGCTCTCAAGAGCTTTCTTTTATCACACGTGTACTGTTTTCCCAGCTGGGTTAAGTCTTACACTTGTGCCACAAACCTTCACATGAGGCGTTGTAAAATTTTGTTCAATTGTACCGGGATAGAAAAGCTTCATATTCTTTGTTTTAGAATACTAGTTGTTTTATCATGTATGTAATTAATGTATACCATGTATTGCAAATGCTGATAATTAAAATTTTTTTGTGAGGCCTTCGCGCCCTCACAACGTTGGACTTGGACATCTCTTTGATTGTTGGATCAAGTATGCGTGTATAATTAAAAGAACCGAGAAGAAGTAAGGCTTTAATGTATCGTGACATTATCATGGTCAGATGTTTTGTTATTATTTACTCTTCTCACTTCGTTTTTTGTGTATAAATGGTTAGCAAATATGTATTGTAGCATAAATTTAATTGAAAATTTTAAACGATCATTTTGTAATATCATGTGAGGAGTGAGATAGTTTGTCACACTTCGAGCTCAAGGTGAAACTTTCACACCACAAGAAGCACAAGCAAAGTCATGATCATTTCTAGTAGCAAAAGGGAATAAAAATGTCATGATCTCCCTTTAGACGGATTCCTTATAATTAGAATGAAGACACTACTTTTTAAAAATTTTACTAATTTAATGTTATTTTTTATTTGACCTAAAATGAGAAAGTCTGGTTAAAAAGCTGCATTCCTATCACATTTGATTTACACAACATGATCAGGTAATAACTTCTCAAAGATCATTATCATGCTATGTTTCTATTCATCGTGTGATTTTTATGATGATTGCTAGCTGAAGGAGTTCAGAATCAGCCACATAATTATTTGCGTTGAACCTTACTTTACAAAGAGCCCAAACAAAGTAAACAAAAAGGACCAACGGGTATCCGGGTCGGGTTCCGGTGCCCTAGACAATAAATTGTGGTTATCTAGACCAGAAGATAAACAACTCATAATCAGTTGAAAATTATAGAATTAAGTAAAATAATTTGGAGATCATTAGTAGTAACAGTCTAACAGAACAGGGATGAGTGAGAAAGTGTGGGGTAGCAAGAACCCAAGAACCGAACCAAATAAAGGAATTGATAGAGGTTGATTGATAGATATTTTTGTCCGAAGAAGACACAGTGATGGCGACGAGTCACGGAAGCGAAGATCAACTGAAGGAAGTGGCAGAGCTGAGCAAAACCCTAAAAGAAGGAGAGAGGATTCTCGCCCCAACCAGAAGACCCGATGGAACCCTCCGAAAGCCTATTCGCATCAGAGCTGGCTATGTCCCTCAAGAAGAAGTCGCTATTTATCAACCCAAACCCGCCCTGGTACTTTCTGTTACCCTTTTTCTATCTCCTAACCTAATCCTTCTTTCTTTGTAAAGTTTTCATCTTTCTTCCCTTTTTTCCCAACCCCTTGTTTCGTTGCTTAGAAATTTCACGAATTGAATCAGGTTCAAATGAAATGCACCTTTACCTTTAACGTCCTAGGTCCTTTGACTTGAGAAAGTTTCGATTTTTGGGCTTCACAGTGACCAAGAATGAACCAATGGAAGTAGTAACTGCGCCAATTACAAGTTGCGGATGAAATGCTTGTTTTTACAATGTTGTTAACATCTCCTCACTAGGTTCCTGGGAAACTGAATAGGGCAGATGAAGGTTGATTTTGAAGGGAGAGGGGTTCATACAGTGCAGAAAGTAATATATATTCAATCTGTAATTGACTTGGAATAGAGAAAGATTAGAGAGTGCTGAGTATAACATAATGTTGCATAGTAACTTTTGAGTTTTATACATTCTACATGCAGGTTTAGAAAGAACGCGTCTAAATTGAAGTTGTTCGGTTTTAACTAGCTAATTCATTGAATTGAGACAAATTTTATTCTCCTCAAGATTCAAACAATGTGCAAGATTAGCAGATTTTACAAGTCTTCAGTGGCTAGACTTCTTGGTGGTTTTCTTGCGTGATATCTATGTTTTCCCCCCTTTTTATTTTTTCATTTTGGATGATGCAGTTGAGAAAGGAGATGGCCTCACAGACTGGACCTCCAGGTTATGACCCTGACTTGGATTCAAAACCGAAGACAAAATCGGTTAAGAGGAATGAAAGAAAGAGGGAAAAGCGGCTTCAGGTATGTCGTGTTATTTCTTTCTGTCATGCCTAATTCGAGTGGCTTCTCAGGCCAAGTGTTTAGTTGCTTCTTACTTACTTTTTTCATTCCCATCATGGTGAAACTCATGACAAGGGAAGATGTAGCTGTGAACCTAGACTCCATGAATAATTTGAGTTGTGCTTCAGCTTGACTTAATTGTGATGAAAGTTACAATGAAGTGTTAAAATGATTGGTCTTCTTAATATATTAATTATTAGTTGTTATACTCTGCTTTTCCCTATTACTTCTACAAGTTTCCTTTAAGAAACAATTTGTTGAATTGTAGTTGTAATCTCTCCATATGGTTGGTCTTGGTCAGAAAAAGATTGACTTGGCTGAATACTTCCTTCTTTTGCACAATAAAAAAACATCCCTTTTTGGTGACCTTTTGCCATTGAAATTGGGGGGAATTAAAAGCAGGAATTAGTCATAAATATTGTCCTCATCTTTATCCTTACTTTCACCTACTCACTTAGAACCCTTTAAGTGTTCACTTGTACAAGATTTACATATTTGGTTGCTTGCACAGGAGAGATGCCTTTAGCTTGTGAAGTTTAAGTTAGAAAGTTAGATGGCTTCCGTGCCTGTATTACGCAAAGCTTCCTCCTGCAGAGGTTGAAGTCAAACGACTAAATTCTGGCACTTGAGCATTAATATCAAGTGCATTTTAGTTTTTATAAAATGAAATATGTATATTGTATTCCATTGTTGTGAGATTAGTGAAATAAGTTACCAAAGTTGCTTATGTTTGAGCTTCTCTTACTTTTTATTTTCTTCTTGCAGGCTGCCCTTGAAAAGGAGAAGAGCTTAGAATCAACTTTAGCTGAAGATAGTGGAAAGGAAGAAGCAGTACTCATCGAGAATTCAGGTCACACATCAGAATCTGTCGAGTCATTAACCTCTCAGATGAATGAACTAGCTGTTTCTGGAAATTCTTCCATCGTTACTCCTACCCCAGATTCTGTGGAAGGTTCAGAGCCAATTTGCCCAGGTCAAGATATAGATAAAAGAATTCGAGCACTCAAAAAGAAGGTACACCAACTAAGCTTTATGACTTTCTGCATTAGGGGAGATTAACCTGATACCTTTATCCAACATGCATCCAGTAAAGCTTCTATAAACAACCATTATTTCTATGTAACAATAACTGTGTCTGGTGAGATTACTTTTAGTAAATATGATAGGCCATTTGTTCTAGCATGTCCAGATACCTTGAATGATCCTCTTTTCTGTGTTCTCCATACAACTGTTTACATACTTAATGCAGCTAAGTTCTAATGTAAGCATAAAGTTTAAGGCCCCAAATTGAATTGTGCTGATTCCTGTGGAGAGTAAAGCTAGTGATTTAGACTATACTCTGGTTATATTTGAAATGAAAAATGGAATTGGAAATTAGCAATTTTGCTAGTGTGGTCATGAAGATAATTTGGTCCTTTTAGTATAGGTTATCTTATGCATAGTAGTCAATCCCGGATAGCGGCGCGTAACGGCCGACCCCAAAAACGCTATAGCGGGATGGCCGCTACACCGAAAAAAAATGAAAAAACATATGCAATTATACTATACATCTATAAATGCTTCTAAATATAAAATTAGTCAAAATTAAACACATATTCATCATTAATAATCAAAAGTCATAATTCTAGACTCTAGACACACAATCACCATGAACATAAGGCATAATTAACAAGTCAATAACCACAAAAGTCATCAAGGAGCATAAGATTTAAAAGAAGAAAATGAAAACACAGCTCCAAATACTAATTAAGTTATGCCTCTAAGGCTTAAAGTAACTAAACATTCAAATTCAAAACATAAGTACAAGTTTTTCTTCAATCAGAATCATCATATTCAAGATCTTCTAAGTTCTCTTCCTCCTCATTGTCACTTTCACCACTACTAGACTTGTAGATCTCTTCCTCCTCTTAGTTTCTACATCATTAGCTTCATCTTCCTCTTCATCATGTATAGGCTCCTTTCCCCTTGAGCTAGAAGGCCTTGAAGTAACTTTCTTCTTCAATCTTGTTTTCTCTAGTATGTTTTGTAGGCTCACCAATTATATCAGCTACGGCCCTCAAGTTAAAGTATCATCATCAAAAACCAACTCATCTTCAGCTCCTTCTCCATCTCCACCCAATTCTCCTACTAACCATTCATTACTATCGTCAATGTTATTTAGGAGAATGGGATCAATCACATCTCGGCTATCAAAACGTTCTTGAAGAGCTTGGTTATATTTAACAAAAACCAAGTCTTGCAACTTTTGATGCTCAAGCTTGCTTCTCTTCTTAGAATGAATCTATTACATAATTTATAAACAAAAATGTTAGTTTCACAATCACTAAATGAAACTATGTAAAGGAAAATCATTATACGTCTACTTACATGCTCAAAAATACTCCAATTACGCTCACATCCCGATGAACTACAAGTCAAGCTCAACACTTTAATGGCAAATGTTTGCAAACTTGGAGAGGATGACCCATACATCCTCCACCACTCAGATGTAATATAATTATAAATTATTTAATTAGCATTAAGTGTCATGTAAGTTGTAACTAAATTTATCAAGAGGTGCGTTTTTTCTTACCAAGAGCCATTGTGGTCCTTTGTCTTACTGCTGCCTTCATTCCAAATATACCTCCAGCTCTCTTATATAGTGCTAACTCAGTTGAAATCTTATTTACCTCTTCTTCAGTTGCACTTAGTCTCTCAATGGCCTTATAAAGTCCAGCTATCACTTCTTCATCAAATTCAATTCTTGGATTGCTATAGAAGAACTTCGGAGGTTAAGAAAGTGGCCAATTGTTTGCATGCAATGGATGATGAAGTTGTGATTCCCACCTTCTATCAATGATATCAAAAATATCCTTGTACTTATCAACATTTTCATTGAAGGATCTTTGAATAGCTTCCTTAGCCCTATCCATTGCTTCATATATGTAACCCATTGCAGGCTTTTTTTCATTGTCAACAAGCCTAAGAATGTGCACAAGAGGCCCCATAGCTTTAAGAGAATAAACGACTTCGTTCCAAAAAGTAGGCATCAATACAATGTCAGTTGCCCTCTTCCCCTTAGCTTCTTTTGCTATCTTAGAGGTCAACCACTCATCTGAAGTGAACATCTTTCTAAGGTTGTTTTTTTGTTTGTGCAACCTTTGCAATGTAAGGAATGTGGTTGCAAACCCTGTGACTCTATGCCTAACCAATTCCATCTTGTTTGTGTACTTCCTCATTGTATTTAAGGCCAATGAATGGTTGTAGATGAAGCCTACAAGAGCAATGCCTCTTTGTATTGTCCTTTTAACCCGATGTAGCTTTCCAATGTCTTCCAACATCAAGTCCACACAATGTGCAGCACATGGAGTCCAAAAAAGATTCTTCCTCTTCGCTTGTAGTAATTTACCGGCCAAGACATAATTGCTTCCATTATCAGACACCACTTGAACAACGTTCTTTTCTCCAATCTCCTCCACAAAGGCATCTAATAACTCAAATAGCTTCTCCCCAGTCTTCATATATGCAGAGGCATCAACACTCTTCACAAACATAGTCCCAGATGGAGAATTCACCATGAAATTGATCAAGGTCCTATTCTTCTTATCCGTCCATGCATCTGACATAATCGAACATCCAAAATTCACCTGTTCTTCCTCTTGACCCTTTAACATTTCTTTTGTTAGCTCCAATTCCTTTTTAAGGAGTGGAACTCTCATTTCATGATAGCTTGGAACCTTTAGGTGTGGACCGTAGTTTCCAATAGCTTCAATCATCAACTTGAAGCTTTTAGTACGCACAACATTAAAAGGAATGGAATTCCTATAAAAACAACGAGCTATGTCTTTGAATCTGTTCTAGCTCTTGCTCTTCTTGTCACAAGCATCATTTATGCTTGTTTGCCTCTTGGCCTTTCCTAATTTAATAGTTGCTTCTCGGATTTCTAAGAAGAAGCAAATCCATAGGGCCTTTAACATTTTTAGCTCTCTTGGCAGATGTTGTATCACTTGATGTTGCTAGTTTCTTTCCACTTCGAATGTTTAGAATTTCTTGCACCTTTTCTTCCTCATCATCATTTTCATTCAACTCACTCATGTATGAATCTTTTTCAAACCTTTTTCTTCTCAAAAGCTTCCTTGATCAACTTCTTAATTTCGTGTGGAATTCTCTTACAAGAATTTACATCTCCTCTAACTCCCATTTGGTGTCTTTTAGCTCTAGTAATCCCACCCTATTGTAACTTTGCCACAAAAATCACAGTCACACTCTTCCTATTATTGATATCTCTCAAGCTATTCCCTTTGCCATGCCATATCAATATTTTCTCCGGTTGGTTTTACCAATCCACAACAGAGGATGATCTTTGAGACACTTTGACTAGTTGATTGAGGATGAGAAGATGATGTCATGGTCATGAAAGGGGAGAAACAGAGAGTCGTGAAGGGGAAGTCAAGAACTCAAGACTGTTAAAAAACGGAGAAAACAGAGAAGAGGTGCAAGGCTGCCAAAATAGAGAAAGTGGCCGGAAAGGGGTGGGCCTCGCCGGAAATGGGTGTAGCTCGCCGGAAATGGGTGCTGCTCGCCGGAAATGGTGGAGGGAGGCAAGGACTGGGCTTCGCTCAACACTGATGGAGGCTGCGCTGTCTCTGTTTGAGGGACTGTGCGAGGGTTGTGTTTCAAAGCCCTAAAAAATTAACACAAAACGCGCAAATCGACCTTGGAGGGCCGCTTTTCACAGTAGCGTCCGCAACGGCCGCGAAATGAAGCCGCGATAGCCGCGACACAAAACCGCTCCGCTACGGGAGCAGCGTCGCGGGATTGGGCCGCTACGCGACGCGACGGCGCTATCGCGCGCGATCGATAACTCTGATCTTATGAACTATTCCATTGGTCGCTTTAAAGTCAAATACTCCTGCTCTCTTTCCTCTCTATTTTGGTATAGTGACATGGTTTTGAAGTACTTGAGGTGTTGCTATCTATCCGGTATCATTTATGTTTGGGGACTATGCATGACTATGACCAAAGGAGTATGTTTCTGGGAATCTACATGTTCATGCAGCTCTGTTTGTATTTTCATTATTTTTTTAGGTAGCCTTTGGTTTTCTTCAAAGTAAAACTCCCACTGCCATATGTATATTTCAGTCAAAACATATGTAAACTCTAATTTCTTGCCAAGTCGTCTTGATCTTATTTATTTGCTTCTTATTAATCTACTTCTTGACGTCATTCGAATATTTGGCTATTAATCATTTATTGAGTCAACATAGATCCCCTGCCCCTTCTTTGTCTTTCGTCAGTTTTTTTATTTTTTGGGTGCTGGTTACTTCCATGTAACATCTCCATTTCCACAAAAACCTATGAAACGAGTTCAAGCTGAAATAAATATCTGGATACCGTGGCAAATGGGTAATAACTGTGTCTATTTTTAGCAAGAAGCCCAAAGGAAAATATCCGAATGTTATCCACATTCAACTTGTTAAGTGGCTCTAAACTGCAGCCAATATTTGAGTTATTTTCGAGGGAGTATTTGGTTGGAGAGGATTGCCCATATTTTCAAGGGTGTCCCTTTACCCTTGTTTTTGTTATGGGATAGGATTGTATTTAGGCCATTATCTAGATTATTTGGATGGATGACTATCATGACATAGTACATGCGTTTTAGTTTTCTCCGTCTTGCTAAAGAACTATCTATCAAGGGTTCAAGTAGTGTTTTTCACGTTTTCCTAACTTAAGCTTTGACTGTTGGATGCAGATTCGACTTACAGAAGCCATACAGCAGAAAACTGCAGAGCAAGATATGAAGGCAGAGCAGTTAGACAAGCTAGCAAAACTGGAAGATTGGCGCAAGGAGCTAAAACTGTTGGAGGATAAGAAGTCTGAAACAACAGCAGCATGAAAGTGTTAGAATTAGCATGACTTATCCATGTTTTCTTGATGAGATATGGACATTTTATTGGAAACAGGTTACTCTGTCAAGTATTTCTTTTCATCGTCTCATTTTTGCAAGCATTTTGCCGGAAAAAGTCAATATCTGTACTTTGTGTTAATGTGAAATTTTTTAGTACTGATTCCTTGCGATAATAGGATTTTTTAATGGGAAGTTAATTTTTTAAAGACCTAATAACACGACCCTTGTACCAAAAATAAATAAGAGGGAAGCATCGATGAAACTATAGCTTTGGTCTTGCGGAGGTACAACATTACGAGAAAATTTATCAAACAAATTTCTACTCGTCTCCTAAGTTTGAGGTTAGACTGAAATTTCAATGCAACAATGTCTTCTATAGATCTGGCTAATAATGCAAGTGGAGCGGCCGGTGTTCTCAGCTAGCACATTTCTTGATTGACTAAAAAAATTGTAAGTTTCGGGAGTTCCTTCCTTCCAAGAGATGCTTATGGACAAGGCTTTCAATTCAATAGAAATTAGATATCAGCAGATAAAAGTATCTGGACCAATTTAAACCGTAATCGCAATAATCAAGCTTACATGGAGAAACCAGAGGTAGAAACGGATGTATTCTAAACACGGAACCAAAAATACATCTTGAATTTTCCGTAAGTTACAGACAATGGCTAAACACCACTTCAATGTTCGTCATGTGGCCTAGTTCATAGAAAACTCGCATTCCTACAAATCAACTCTTCTAAAAATACATTCTCCAAAAAAAGCCAATAGCACTGTATGCGTAGACCGAGGTAAACCTCCTATGCGTATTACATATGCATCAAATCTTGTAATCATCAACGTTTTTTAAACAGAGGCACTATGAGCATTCAACATCTGAATCATCAGGCCCATCAATGTAAAGTTCAAAATCATCAGGACTCCACCTGCAAATCAGATGAAGTCGAAATGTAGCCATCTTGATTCCCAGCAAACGCTGTAAAGAAGAGCAGTCACTATGTCAGCATGTCAGTCTCACTATCTTCTAGAACAAAATTAATAATGTAGATACCATGATTATACTGTCAATTACTAACACTTTGACCATGTAGTAGTAGTTAAATTGACAGAGACAGGTATGATATGAGTGATGGATGACATACATGCTTATTACTAACCCAAGTTATCCATTACTAAGGCAAACAAATGTAAAAGAATAGTAGTAATTCAAAGAGAAAACAAAACTACAGGCAACAATTTCATGCATGCAACACTTCCAAAAGAAAAAAAAAATCCATCAATGGCATTGTCACTCACTACAAAAAAAATAAAGACAATAGGAGAAAAAAAGATAAAAAGAGTAAATAGACAAGGGGGTGGGCTGAGAATGTAACCACCTGAAAAAAAAGGGTGGGAAATTCCTAGGATGTTCGGTTAGGCTGTGACTATAAAGAAAGGAGGTGTGGGAAGAGAGGGGGTAGGAAAGTAGTGAGTGTTGAAAAGGATGGGAGGTGAAGGGCCCTCGAAGTCCCTGCTGTATCATTTTCTCTTCTGTTTCCTTTAGCTTCTGTTACCAGAAGCTTTCTCTGGGTACTGAATTTCTATATCTTCAGTATCAGATATAGAGGATTACCTCAGTGAATTCCTATTTCAGTGTTTTTTCTACTGGGTTCCTATCACATTCACGGTCAACACTCGGCATGGCTCATTTAGGTAATAATAAAAAAAAACTAACCAGTATGCGAGCTGCCTCCGGTGACAAGGGCTTCCCCTCCTCACAAACAACAAAATCAGAAACAAGCTCCACCACTCCTGCAAATTTTGGATACATCAATTATGCATGTCCACTGTTGGCAGGTGTATTTAAACCAAAATCACAAAAACAAAACAATAATGCACCTTTACTTAACCGAACAGGCATGCCTTGCTTCCGGAGAAAGGGTTCCATCTCATGTGTAAACTGCTCTAAAGGACCCTCTTTGAGATCCACCTGAAACACTCGGATCATGAAACTGGGTGAGTTTTATTTATAAATTATAATACATGCCATATGCTTGAGTAAATAAAGGATATGACAGGGACAAATAGCTTCTTTTGAAATGCAAGAGAATTATAGCTCCATAAAGAAGTCACATCATTGCACCCATAAGAATGAGAAATTTGCAATTAGAAATCAAAAGTATCTGTAGCTGTTATGCCAAACCAGCCAATGACTTCAGTTACAAGGCCTTTGCATGAGAAATTGCTATGTTAAAAATGAATGAGATCCTGAACACCTTTTCTGTGGCAATGCTTCCTGTTCTTGCAAAGTCATATTCCTCAAATTCATTAAACAGTCTGCAACAGCAATTTAAAAAAAAAAATCAGGTTAGAATCAAGAAAAGAAAATGAGACATCTAGAATGACTGGGTTGGTATATGTTAATAAACTACTACTTTGGCAACATTAAAAAAAAAAGTCATTACATGTCATCTTTAAGACAGTGATATAGACACAGAAAACAGAGATGTGCACACACCAATGATGAATTTGCTCATTACCATGCATACCTAAACTTCTAGTCATCATACTAGCTATTACAAAAAATGACACTAGCAGTTTTGTCTTGAATCAGTATTTACTACAATTCTTTCAAGTTATTCAATAGACACTCAGAAAATGTAATCTCCATTTCCAATGAGAAGAAGAAATACCATAGATTCTTCAAATGAAAATGAGAAAAAAAGTATATCTTTCTAGAAGGCTTCGTATTCATATTATAGTAAAGGCAAGGAACCATATTGTTTAACATATTTCTTATTCTTCTATACAAATGTTTTTACCAATACAAGAATCTTTGATATACTCTGTTAAATTGCTAAGGATTTGAGGAAAAGAAACCAGATATATTAAAAAGATAATAATAGCATAGCCTTTTATCTCCAGTAAAACTGCAAAAGCTTAGTTTTGCCAAGGTTACCTTTCAACTTCTTCTTTTGACAAATTCGTGAAAAACATCCCAGCATCTCCACGCAATAGCTACGAGAAAAATAACCGATAGAATATAAGAAAATGAAAAATGATGAAACTGTACATGAAAACCAAAAAGTTGTTGGTTCCAATAAAGTGATGGCTACCTTAGAAACCTTATAAAGACCTGGTCTGATCTCATCAGCAGCAGATCGACCTAGAGAGACCTGCATTACTTTGTTTGAGCCCAGAAAGAACCTACAACATGAATTGCCACAGACAAACATCACTAATGACATATTCATCTTCATATCATGAGTGCCTAAAAATTACTACAAGACACAGACATCAATAATCTTTTGAAATGCAGAGGCATGGTGAGCGTGTATATGAAGCAACAATGGGCCAACCTTGAAGTGTTTCTCAAATGCAATTAAAGGAGATGCAGAGAGGAATAAAATACCTGCTATTGGATTTCAGCTGCTCCCTAAACTGCTTGAATTTCTGGTTCCTCATGTTCTCAAAAGAGAAGACATACACAGAACTGTATTTCTCAGCAGCTTCTTTTATAGCGTTCACTATTGCCTCTTTATGATCCCTTCCCTTTTTCTTTGTCTTTGACAGTGTAACTGCGTTTTTATCAACAAACCAATTATTTCAATTTTCAAACCATCATCATCTCGATAACCCAGAGAATGCATCGTTTAAAATTGCTTGCTTTTTAACATTCCAAATTCTCAGGGAGCACTTCAACCTTACATACAAAAATTAGCGAAAAGTTAGATTTTGATGTGTTACTATGAGGAAAGAAACACAAACCTTGTCTATTTCGCTTGGACTTTGGCATTTTGGGGTTCCTTCGCTCTCTCTCTGACTGCGAGTGTGAATGTGTATGTGAAGGTGATATACCTCCTTTGCAGACGCAGACGCAGACGCAGTTGCAAATGCAATTTAATCTAATCTGTCTCGTAGGGTTTTATTATGTGTGTGGGCTATTCGGGTTGGGCTTTTCATACTCATCTCCGTCTTCAAAATGGGCTTTTCATACATCTCAGTCGTAAATAAATTAAGGCCGTGGTTTTTTATTTTACGTTTTAGAAATTTCAAAATTTAATTTAGTTTTCAGTTCAGAATTTTAAGTTTTAGTTTTGAGTATTGAGTATTGAGTTTCAGTATTTTTTTTAACTGAAATAAATTTTTATATCTCGCCTCATTATAAATTCATCCATTATAAAAAAATATTGACACATAAAATAATTAAAAATGATGATAAAACAAATAAGTCTGAAAAAAAAATACTTAAAAAATATATATAAATTTTAACAACAAAAATAAATATTATAAAACTATAAAAATGATAATCATAAGTAATATGGCCAACCACGATAATAACAATAATAATAAAAATAATTATAATGCTTATATAAATATTCATCATACACGTATCTTAATCCAAACATCCAAACATAAATATAATAATAAAAATAATTATAATGCTTATACAAATATTTATTATACACATGTCTTAATCCAAACATAAATATAATAATAAAAATAATTATAATGCTTATATAAATATCAATCATATACATATCTTAATCCAAAAGCAAGAGAGTCAATAACATAAGAACTACTAGCAAAAGATGAATGGTGAAGGGGCAGAGAGGGATGGTGAAAGACACGAGAGAGATACGTAAAGGGGCACGAGAGCGAGAACGTGATTTTAATATGAAAATTGAAACAAAATTCACAAAACCTATTTTTATAGTTTTGTGCCTTAGAAAAAACTGTTTTTAAATTAAGTAAAAAACTAATTTGAATCTCATTTTACCTGAACACGTTTCGTTATTAAATTTAGCTTTTAAAACAAAAAATAAGAAATTTACAACCATCCCGAACAGGACCTAAATTAACAAGCAGTTGTTTAATATTTTTTTATTTTGTCTATAAAATTAATTGTTGTAAGAATGCTTTTTTAAGTTAGATTGTTATGCATGTAACTAATAAAGTGCCCAAAAGGCATATTTTTAAACTTAGACTAATTTGAGATTTGATTCATAAATTTTGATTTATTGTAAGTGTACAAAAATTTATTATCAATTAATTATATATTAACAAATTATTAAAGAAATTAAACTTTTTACATAGTTATTATTGGAGTTGAACTTCTCTAATGACATGACATTATATGATATTAATATAAAAAAATTTACGTAAATCAAAATTAAAATCTTTTACTTTATGGGAAATGAAAAGTTTGAAACAAACTAATTTCTTAGAAAAAATTATTTGTTTGTAATTGAATTGAAAATAATTTAAGTATCTAACTAATTGATAGGAGTGTTCATAACTAAACCAACTAATCTAAAAAAAAAGAACAAAAACAACTAAATTTTTTTTTTTTATGAAAACCTGTTGCTTTGGTTTGGTTTCATTTATGAAACCATACCAAATCAAATAGAACTCATAAAATTATTTATACAATTTTTATAATACTTACAAAAAGATTTTATTTAAATTTGTTGTTGTTTCTATAAACATTTTTAAGTCAATTTGTTGTTTATAATAATTTAATGATGTTTTATTATGCTTCATGCCAAATATTTTTAATTGGACTATACAAATAACAAAGTGAAATTATATATGAATTTAAAAAAAAAATGTTTTGACAAAATTGATTAAGCCAAACAAAACAAATTCGATTGAGATTACATTAGTTTGGTTTAGTTCTCTAATTAGAATTAAATTGGTCGATTTTCAATATAGGGAAATAGGTTGGTTTTGTTAAGATAACTTTTTTCCCTCAAAATTAAACAAATCCAAATTGCAAATACCCTTAATTGAATTGATAATTTTAGTTACACCCAATAAAAAAAATAATTATGTTTCTAGTATATTTAGCTAAACAAAACTATGAATGATATTTGATGATAAAATATATATGAGCTAACGATCTAATTAAATGAGTTTGTTAAACTCAACAATGTTTTAAAATTAGATGTAAATTTTAGAGTAAATATTTATTTTGGTTATTCAAGTATATAAGTGTCATCAGTTAGATTCTTAAATGATAAATACATTAAGTTGGTCATTTAATATTAATTTTTGACATCAAATTGGTTCTTCAATGTTATTTTTTACATCAAATTAGTCATAAAAAATGACCAATTTTTTGGGACCAATTTAATGTCAACATTTATTAAATGACTAAATTGATGACACTTGTATATTTAGATGACCAAAATATGTGTTTACTCTAAATTTTACAAATTTTATATAATTACTTGATCTAATTCAATAATATTGACACATTTTTCTTTGATTTTGGCAGAAAACATGTTATATCTATGCATTAATCAATTAAATAAAGAATAATTTGTGATGTTTCAAGCTATAAAGGTTGAGCTTGATGATTTTGGGGCAACAAATTTGTGAGTTAGGTCAATTCAAGTCAATTTGTTTGGACCTAAGAAAATACGACTTAACTCAAAAAATATTTTAAGGCTGAACAAGTAGGCCAAATGAGTTGAACTATTTTTTAACATCTATATAATTTTTTTAGGTAATTTTAATATCTATATTTTGGTGAAATAAAATTGGGATTCCATCCCCTCGATGTAGCTCATGTGGTAAGAGCTCAAGACATTTAAGAAAAGTAGGGAATGCTCAATCATACTTTCTCACCTCTATCCCTATTCTTTATCCATCCTCCTCTCCTTGGCTCCCACTAGGGGACCACTTGATCAGGTCCATAGCGTAAGACTTAGATATTTATATATAGAAAATGAATTAAAATTCAATTATTTTTGTGATAGAATATCTATTCTTATAAATATAAGAATGCTTATTCATAACCTAATCAAAATGTGAGAATGAGTTTTTCCACTCCATTCTCCCAAACCAAATGGGCTTTATAAGTCTGACTATTTATGTTGCCTCACTTTTTGTTTTATCATATATCTTTTTAATTACGAGTATTCTTATATTCTTTGGATATAAGACTAATAGACTAATTTCGCTTAAGTTTGGGAGTGTAGTGACTATTAGTCCTCCTAATAATAACGACTTTATAAATCAAACATTTGACCTAATACATATGATTGAAGCTACTTACCACTCAAGCCAACAAGTTGTTGGTTTTTGCTTCACCATTTGATGTTATCTCTTCTATCTCTACTTAACCATAATCAATAAGACAATCAATATTAAGAGACACAAACATAAATTGAATGCAAACACAACACAACTCACACAACTAGTTTTGTAAAAGTTTCCATAGCAAAATGTTGGTCCACTTAGTAAATACAGCCTTTCAAAAAAAAAAAAGTAAATACAAGATACATAAAATGCAAAGAGTTATTTACTCTTTATATTTTGATATATTAATTTCTTAGAAAAAATAAAATGGCAACTTTATACTTTAATATTGGATATATTCAAATTAAACACTTTTTTTTCATGATTTCCAAATAAGAATTTAAGCTAATTAGTTGTTTTGTTAACATTATAATACAGACAACATATACTTAGTGTGTGTTTAGATTAACTGTGAAAAATCGATTATAAGAAAAATAAGTTATGTTTGGATATGGTAATTTGATTTTATGATAACGAGTTTTGTTTGGATTGTATAAAAAAATCGTTTTTATGTATTAAATTACAAAAAGATGTATGAAATGATTGAAAAAGTTATTTAATTAAGGGCAAATAGGTATTTATATCTCAATTTTTTTAAATAATCTGAAATCAAATAATTAAAATTTTAAAATATCAATTTATTTACAAAAATTATTTTTAGTTATGAAAAAATAATTTTAACTTATAATCAATTTTACACAATTTTAACAAACAAAATAAATTTTAAATAAAATATTTTTTTTATTAAAAAAACGATTATTCTAAAAAATTAAGCATTACCAAACATGTTCTTATTAATTATTATAAAAGAATTATAAGTTAAAAAAAAAAAAAAAAGAGAAATAGACCGTTATATGTGTGAGGGCAGAGTCCCCGATTCCCGCAAGTTTGAAATAAAACTCCAAGCAAGGGCGGTCTCTATTGGCGCCTTCAATCAACTTTCCTTCTTTCTTCCTCTCTCATTCTTCATCCATTCACTTCCAAGCTCTCACTCACCGCAATGGCTTCCGCCACCGAATCATCGCTCATCTCGAAGCTCCAATCCTCCGATTCCAGAGGCATTCACGCCCTAGTCTCCGATTACCTCCTCCCCCTCGCAGATCTCAAGCAACCCAAGCCAACAAGGAAGACCTCGAAGACCAACCAAGACCAAACCCTAATCCGATCACTTGCCAAGCGGTTTCTTCCTTTTCTGAATAGCTGCTTATCCATTCTCCCCAAACGCCTCCCTGAGCTCTCCAAATCCGGCTCCGACGTACTCGAATTGTTCGAGGTTTACAAGCTCTGCTTGGATTGCTTGGACGCTGTGGCTTCCCAATTGGCTTCCAAGCCCTTTCCGGTTGAATTCCAGAGAGTTCGGTTGATGCATTGCTTTGAGGCGTGTGGCCGGGTCGAGGACGCCGAAGCCGAGGGTTTAAGGGTTTTAGAGAGGCTCCGATCGAATGGTGTCAAAACGAAGGGTAAGATTCTTCCGCAAGTGGATAAGGGCGGTGGAGATGATAAAGATTTCTGCTTGTTGGTCGTAGAGATTGTGGTGACCCTAGTGAGGTGTGCAGCCATGGGCCTGGGTAAAGAGGATGGGCACTTCAGGAGGGTGCTTCGTTTGGTGGAGGAAGTACGGCCATGGCTCAGGTATGATATGAGTATGACAAAGTTTGTTGTTGCTGGCACTATTTTGTTTTGGGCTGCAATGTTGATAAGAATTAATTAATGTGCCCAAAGTCGATCCCAATTACCAAAGGGGGGTTAATCTCTTTCATGATTGCATAAAAAAGCTACTGTTTGTGTTTGTTATGTCAAAATATTCCCCCCCCCCCCCCATCCTCCCCAGTCTCAAACACTAGTTTCATCTGTCACTTGTCTTAAAGGCACGAGTTGTATTTTCAAATGCTTTCTGAGAGAGCCTTCATGTTCATGGAATGATTACGGATGATTGTCCCCATTTTGGTCCAGATATTAGCTCTGTTTAGGCCAAAATTGCCTTCATGTATGCTATGGACTGATATAAGCTATTACATCGCCTGTTTATCCAACTTATTGTTTCAGGGGCTTAGATACCAATTCATATGAGAAGTTGCACAGGATGTTAGTAATTCATTTGGGTAAATGTGCTTTAATTTTATCGGGGATGACAACATTGTCCGATAGAGATTTGGTAATTACATTCTGCCGCATGACATTGACTGAGTATGTCAAATCTCCAATTAAAGATCAAGTCTACAAGGTAACCAGTTCTCAACTTTTGGATGTATGCATCAATAATTCCTTTACTTGCTTTCCTGATCAAATTTTAAATGCAGATTGCCCACAGGATATGCTCCTCACTGTTCATGCCGCAGGAGAATAAATCCTTGTATATCATGGATATACTGGATTGTCTTGCTTGTGAGTGCAAGGTAATGTCTATGAAATTCTATGCCTAGAATTCAATGATTCTGGATCATAATTTGAATCTGACATGATGCCATTTATACTTATGTTGCAATACCCCAAGTTCCTCATTGATAGAATGTCATTAAGTTGTAAGAACATAACCACCAGTAACCATACAAAGCTACTTGGCCTAGCCATTTTGGGCTATGTGGTTTGGCCTATCACCAATTAAGCTACCCAGGTTGTTAAAAATTCTATCATTTCTAAACTAGACCTATTTAGAAGATAAAACAGGCTTATTTTGCACATTTGCTTAGTTTTTGGGTAAGAACATGCTTTTTAGTTACTAGATTAGTTTTTATTTATTTATAAATTTTAATAATCAAATTTATAGTTTGGTATTATCTTGCTGGAGTGATTGTTGCTTATAGTCATCAATTATATTTATCCTTTCAGGTTGACAAGGGAAATGCTGGGACAGATTTTGTTGAACTTGTATATTATTGTGTCAATAAATGTCAGACTGCAAATGCAAGTTTTTGTAGTACATTTGCAGCCTATCTGAACAAAATAGCAGAACATTTTGAACAGGTTTTCTGTCAAGGTTTTCTTGTGTACACTTTTCATTTGTGCAGCTATTGTCAATTTTTTGTATTTCATTTTGATTGAAAGTCGTTTGGCAGGTTATGACACCCATTAATTCAATTCTGAGGCTTTATGCTGCCGGCTTGCTCCTTGTTAGTTGTAATTTGAGGTCCAGAGCTGGAGATCTTGCATCCTCTGGAAGTGCAAAATTTGAATGTTTGATTGGAGCTTTACTTGACAATCAGAATATACTACAGAGTTCAGCACCTTTGCTTGGTTCCTTGCATATTTGCAGCAAAAGTAGTTGTGTGTCATCCAGTGTTGAAGACCAACGTTTTGATGGTCAAACATGCACACAGTCAGGTTCTGATTGTGAGGCCTCTATGATTTACCTGCCATTTTACGAAGAGGCATTAAAATTTCTATGCCAACCACTTGCTAAATCAGTTAACTCAGAAAGGAAACAGTTAGTCATTGAAGAGGACAGTGCTTCTGCTATGACTATGCTGTCTGCTGTCCAAAATGCATTCCATATCCTTTGCCATCTTATTCTTTCTAGTCCAAGGTATATCCAGTGAAATATCCAAAAAATATTTATAGTTTTTGCCCTTTAAATATGGGGTAATGTTAGTCCGTATAGGTTGGAGATATCAATCAATGAGCCAGAGTTTATTGGTGTAACCAATTTTGTTTCAGTTAGGTGTTGTTAGTGTCATTGTTATAAAGCGCGATCCTCTTTCTCTTCTTCTGAATCAGGCTAATTTTGAGTCTATTGAAGTGGTGTTGGAATAGGGATATACATAGGGAATTAGACCCCAATGAAGCATCTATGGTAATGATTGCCTTTGTATATGAGTAATGCAAATTGATAAACAGGTGATGGAATTCTTAATAAAGTAACGAGGTTCATTTCTTGCACAGTAGTCAAGGTTTTGAAGGTGTGCAGGAGTAGCCCCTTCATAAACATTATATAGTGTTTTCTTGGATGCCTCCCCCTTCTTGGTTTCTTTCTGGTCAAATTTATTTTGGTTGAGTAGAGTCCTGCATACTTGGCCTATATATCTTTCTATTTTATTCTATATCAACTATTTACTTTTACAGAAAAAAGAGTGTTTGTTCCTCGTCACTTCTTCTAATGTGGAACTGTTCACTTTTACACTTGAATTTTCGTTTGTCACATTAAAACTGAAGAGTAGTTTCTAAGAGCTTTCCTTTAGCCATATTGTGCGTATGTAAGATATCTCAATAAGTTTGAAGATTAGACCTTCCGTTTATTTCATCTCGTGCTATTTGTGATGTTAAATCTCTAAAATTCACTTCTTCTTGGCTGCAGCTTTACATATGAAAAGAATGGAGATGGATTTGATGAAAAGAGTAGAACAGTGCTCAATGTAGCTTTAGCAGCCTTCACCCTTTCCATCAGAACCAATCTTAAATTCCAGGTTCTCCTTGTTATCATGAAATGCTCTTAATTGTTATAATTTCTATTATAATGTTTTTCCCACTAACAAATGCATTCTTGAATTTCTGAACACTAGCAAAATATGATTAGATCTTGTGTTTCAACAAACTAATTATTTTTTTGTTCATATTTCAGGAGAGCACACAATTAATTAAGCAGATCATTGCTAGCAAATGGATTCAAACTGAAGGAATAAAATACATAATTGCATGTCTCTACAATATTGCTGTAGTTTTGTACAGAAACAAGCAATCAAAAGAGGTATTCATTCCCAATTTTCAATTGAAATCTGCTATGTAATGATAATATCTCATGGAAATATCATATATTTGCTTCTTGAGATTTTTGAAATTATAGGGTTTAGGTAGGGAATAAGTAAAGGAGAGAAAGGAGACTCTCAATAATATTATATTAGATTGATATGTTGTGTTTAATATACATAGCATTGACACATATTTATACTAATAATTAGGTCAAGTGTTAGTGTTGTACTACTAGTACAAGCCCTAACCCACTAATACAATAAGGCTCCTAACCCTAATTAAATAAGGAAACAAATCAAGAAACATAATGAAATTATGAAACAACTCCTAAGATTGCTTCCTCAATTAGATGACTAATTGATTTCACAATATATTATAAAGATCTTTTGAAGATATGCTAAGATATTCTAAAAGATACTCTAAAAAGATATTCTAATAGAGATATTTCCACAAGTAGTTCATGACTTCATGAGATACATGGCACGATGCTCCTGGTCATGGAGAACAAATATTATTCCATTGGTTTCAGTACTAGAATCTTTGTCATTTGGTAGAAGCCATTAGCTGTCAGTAAGAGGATTGGATTCCTTGTTTAAAACTGAAGTATACCGTGGACTATAGATAGAACCATTCCTTAAATCTTTTTTGATACATATTGTTAAAGAACCACTTTGGCCTGAAAGCTTCAGGTATTTAGTAAGGGCCCGGGAATGGTTTTTTTTAACTCCACCATGCCTTGTCATGAAAAATTTAAAAGCCACTGGGGTTGAAATGTGGCAAACAACTACCTTGTAATGAAGGTGGACACTACTTTGAGCTAAAACTTCAATTATAAGACTGGGCGGTAAGAATCAAATTCTAGATCACTTAATCAACCAAGCTTTTGCACTGTATCAAAGAACTACTTGCTAGAACCCAAGTCCCAAGAATGGTTTTTATAGGTCCAAAAATTAAAAAACAGAAATTAGTAATGAACTAATGTTTGAAAATGTTGTATCTGAAATTAAAAATCCATTTTTTTTTATAGTAAAAGCACCTCCAGTCATGTAGGACTGCTTTATTGTTGCCATTGATGTTGACTCTGTAAAGCTACAAAAGTGCAAATATTTAGATCATGGATGAACAATGAGAATGTGAAAGAGTTGAATCTGAAAGTAAATAATAAGAATGTCATTTGTTTGCTTAAGTACTTTCCTTTTGTTTTTTGTATGACATATCACTACAGGCTTCAAAGGTTCTAAACTTGTGTTGTAAAGCATCATGGCTCTGTATTAAATGTCATTGTGGTAATCTGTCGGAAGGTGCATTAAAAGAGTCTGTAATGGAGGCTTGCACAAGAAGTGCTCTACTTTTGGATATTCTCTATGACATCAACAGTCATAAGATTAGAAAGAAAATGATAGAGATCCTTAAAAACTGGTCCACTGCTAACGATCTGTTTGAGAGGCTGCCTGCTCCTATGCCTGTAGTGAAGCAGTGGGTGAAGGTAATATCTCAAAGCATTTTGTTTTAAGTATTTTGCAATTTTCTGTTTAAGTTTACTTCTTCTCACTGATTGTTATATGATATGTTATGCAGATAGAATGTAAACGTGCTAAGCATGTGGATGAGAGAGTTGATTCTCTTACCTTGTACTGTCTGCTGTCATCTTCTACAGAATTGTCAAAGAGGAACACTGGCATAATCTTGGAGCAGGTTCAGCCTCTTAGCAGATATTTCCTTTGCATAGAAATTTCTTCACATTTTTGCTGCTATTTATTTGATGTGTAAAGGACCTGTTTGTCATTGTGTATCTTTTCTTTTTTCTTGATGCTTGTTTAGGAACTTACTGCATATGAGGAAATGAGTCTTAAATACCCAGAATTCTGTCAGCAAATGCAAATGAAAATTACGGGTATCCTCTTGCGAGATATATATGTCACTCCAGATAGATGTTTTCAAAAGGCTCAAACTCTAGTGAGAAAGGGAAAGGCATTAAGGTTTTGTGGCATAGGTGGTCTCAGGGACTGCATTCAGTGTTTCTCAGAAGCAATAACTATTATGGTAAGCTGTTTGGTTCTTGTTATGTCTTCCTCAAATATCGGACCTCTATTATCTGTGTAAAGCACTTACTATTGGAATTGTATATGCCATTAATATGAAGTAATTCCTCTTCAACAGAGGGAGATTTCTTGTGAGATGTGTACCGATAAAAATCCCATTGATCGTCAGTTGTCTGTGGCATATTGCTTGCGTGCACTATGTACTCAGGAAGCTGAACCAAATTCAAAGGTACTAAACATACATTGATAATTTCCACTATTTTATTAAGCTATGTGATTTTGTTTTCCTTCTTTTCTTTTTTATTTAATTAATTTTTTTTGGGGAGGGATTGTCACTGATGATGTCATCATCATTTTATGATGTTAAAATCGACAGTTTCTTTGTTGCTACTAAAGCTTACCTTGGTTTGTACGTTAAGCAGCAAATCTTCAAAGACATCAAGGCTGCTTTGGATCTATGGTTGAGCATTTCTCATCTTCAGTGCCGTGAAGAGGAAGAGTGTTCTGCACTGTCTGACAGTATAATGATTCTACTCTATAACATAATTGATTTATTACAATTGAAGGTCTGTTTTTCTTCTTTAATCATTTTGGTCTGTAGTTTCTGCATGAGATTTATAGTGACAGTATTTTGGTTTCAATGGCATATCTTCAGGGTTTCATAGAACTTTCCAATGATGCATATCGGCTGGTGATTAGAATGTTTAAATTGAAGAATGTCTCAATTGAGAAGTGGTTGACCTTACTGTGGGGAAGTAGAAGGCTAGGTCATGCACTTTGTGTTTCGCCAGTAAATGAGGCATTCATCCTGAATTCATCAGATCAATTTAGTGAGCTTTCAAATATTGATTTCTGGATACGTTATCTTCAGGGAAACCAACCATCATTAATAGGGTTTCAGCAGAATTTCTCATTTTTGTTTGCTAGCTCTCATAGGAATTCTTGCAGTCATGGGAGCTCTTTTCAAACAGACATCACAGTTGATGAAGTTCAAAAAGCTGCACTTGAACTGATTTCAAATGTAAGGTCCTTTTGAGACAGCATTTATTATACTCTCTTTTTATCCAAAGTCATCACTCTGTTCCCTGTAAATCTTCTCCTAGGTTCCTGTTCTGAGTCATTCTACTTTTCTTGCTGGGTATCTTTACTATGATTTGTGCCCAAGACTCATTGCAAATGGACAGTTAATAGAGGTAAGTAGCATTAGTTTTGATTTAAATTCTTATATTACTGATAGTCAGCCCTTTAACTTTAAACTAAAGATCAGTGCTATTTGAGACTTTTTTTCTCTGTCTTAACTGGTCCTATTTGTGTGAGAGATTGCAAAACTGGTGATTAATTTTTTACTCCTATGGGGTTTTCTTGTTTTTTTACCAAAAATGGTTTGTGCTTTTTCATGTGAGAATTTATCAGTGCTTTTCTCATCTACTTGGTTGAGTAGGAGTATAGTGAAAGTGTATTTGGAGTTTGGACACAATAAAGTCTAGATGAAAAAATGAGAATGTAAAAAATGACAATGTATCTAAGCTTAATTGTGTTCAATTATATTTTCAATTTCCACCTTCCCAGTTTCTACCTATTCAACCAAGCAGATGTTAATTTTCTTAAAACAAAGCTTTAAAATTTTTAAACTTCAAAATTGTTTGTCTATTGGCTGTTTTTTCATTCCGTACTTGCTGGCTTGTTTTGATTGCAATAGGATTAATTGTTGACCAAATGAATGTTAAGTTATTAATTAAAGATAAAATAGCTAGTAAGTCCTCAGATTTAAACTATAGTCACATTATAAGCTACCGGGCTCTTGTTTTAGTTTTTTGAAGTTGCATATTTTGGTGTTGATTTTTTTTTATCTATATCTATTTAGACTTACATTGTTTCCCAAATTTTAATATCTCTTCTTATTTTTTACTTATTAGGCTCTTTCATTTGCGAAAGAAGCTCATAGATTACATGCCAAACTCTTCCAAGGGAAATTTAAGCACAATGTTCAGCAGCAGAATGAAGAGTACAATGTAATGGTTGATTTCTCAAGGAATCTTAGGGATGGTGTTGAGAAAATTGGAGTGAACATCTCAGTTTCCAAGGAAGTTTTGCTATTCGATTCTATATCATGGGACTTGAAAGACTTTTATCTTAGTCCGTGGAAAATTATGCAGTGTTATCTTGAGAGCACTCTTCAGGTTTGACTTATATCTCGTCATCCTTCTCATATAAGCATGTATTGGGGGAGAGAGGGAGAACCCTTATGTGTATTTTGATTTCATGTACTACATGCAGGTAGGAATTATCCATGAAATGATTGGAGATGGAGCTGAGGCTGAAACTTATCTCCGGTGGGGGAAAGCCATATCCTGTTCACTACAGTTGCCTTTGTTTACAGTTGCTTTCTCTTCCATCTTAGGTATGAAAGTTACTTGTGGCTTTTTCTCCACCCTTGGATTGATAAGTTTTCTTTCTGCTTGGTAGGAAATTGATTTGCCATTTTTGTTTTGTGATTTGCTAGGAAAACTATATGTTAAGAAAAGACTTTGGGATTTAGCAGAAAAGGAACTTCAAAGTGCTGAGCAGATTTTAAAGGATAGCAGCACATTTTGTTGCTCAAAGTGTAAATTGATACTTGAAGCGACTCTGTATCAGTATCTTGGAGATTTGTGTCAAATTAAACTTGACACTTGTGCAGGAGTTATTTCTGAATTGACTGCAAAAAATTGGTACACATCAGCTCTGGATAAATTAAATCTTTCTGAGTGGAAAAACCCTCTTAGCTGTCCTGAAGATGGCAGTGATGAAACTACAACAGATGTCAAATGTGGTGCTGGTAAGACTTCTACTTGCTTTACAATAAATGAAGCAGGTGAAAATGAAATGAAATCCATGAAAATGGGGCCTGAAACCAAGATTGGAGCAAAACAAAATAGAAAGACTAAGAATGCAGCAAAGGTTTTACCAAAGGAACAAAACTTAGTAGTTGAGAATAAATCAAGGTTAACTCGTTCTAGATATCGATCTTCACAGAACCAACAAATAAGCGTTTCTAGCAAGTCAGAAGTTGGAGAAAGTCTGGAGGGGAATCATATTTCTGATCCATCTGATATGCTTAGTCAGAAGGAGTCAGATTTGAAGAAGATAGGTTGCACTGTTGCTTCAAGGTGTGCAATAACATGCATTTTCTCCAAAATGAGGTGTTGGCACTGTCTTCCTTCTGAAGTTATGAAATCTGGGTTACTAAATGATTTTATTAATCTTAAATGGGAGTTTATGCGGAGGCAACTTTCAATGAAGCTACTCACCCGAGTAGGTATGAATGCCATTTCATATTTTCTGTTTTTTAATCTGCTCGTGTGAATGCAAGCATTGTTCAAGAGACATCTACAGCCAGTGCTTCTCAATTTCTTTCATAATTTGTTGCATATACATGGCATTGATTTTTGAGGAAAGTAAGCCTCTTGAGAATTGCCTTTCACAAATTTTGACATTGTGCTTTGCATACTTTGAAGGCTACCAGTTCAAGAGCTATATTTGCATCCCTTGCAAATGAATATGAAATTAGTAATTGTTGTATTTGCTGTTGCTTTTGTGGACTTTTTTTTGGATATAATTGATGGGCTAGACTGCTCACAGTCAAGCATCCAAGATGAGAGATTTCTTGTTTTCATTTTGCTTGAAATTAAGTTCTATTCAAAGGCAGTGACATTGCTTGATCTTACTTTGTGCTTGACAAATAGTCCTGACTTATAACTAATATAAGATTAAAGACACATGAACTGATATAGGGTTACATGCTGATATTGGGAAATGAGAGCTATACTCTCTTAAATAACAAAATTGAAACTGATTAGAGGCTCCAGAAAACTGCAATTGTTGTGATAATTATTGGATTCAAAGTTGTTAGAGAAAACTAATTAAGATGACACGGGACGTGAAAAAAAGACACTACTGGCTGTTAACATAATTTATTGGAAATGAGGGTAATTAAGGCTTGGGTAGGCATTATGGTAATGACTACAGATGCTTATAGCCTTATTTAAACATTTGACATTGATAATTCATGGGTTCATTTATGTGTCTTCCCTAATGAACATTAAATATCTGCTGTGACAAGAGAGAGGGATAATATGATTCATGCACGGAATGAGAGTATGTGCTTGTTTTGGGTGATTGGTGTAGAATTACTTTCGAGTAAATGTATTTTGGAAGAATTAATTTTGAAAGAATGGGTTTTATGTTTGGGAATGTTCAATGTTCACCCAAAAGTAATATGGGATCAGGGCTTCTGTGTAAATGATTGATTTTTTTTTGCTGTTGTATCCTTCAAAACTCGGACATGTGGTTTTATTATAGTGTACTCAATCTTGTTGCTACTATTTCTTCATGCCACCCCTCTATTTGGAATTTTATTCCTAGATTGAATTCTCAAGTGGTCTTAGCAGTCAACCTATTGCTCTATATTATGTTGGGAGGAGTATTACTTTTCATGTCAATGACTGCTTATGGCTGTGGCAATTCTGCTGGATACCAAAACCAGCATTTAGTATGTTCATCTCCTTTAGTATTTTCAAAGCCTCTATTAATTTAGAGTTTGAAGATGCAGGGAAGTCTAATTTTAAAAGGCTCATATTGTTGGAGTTTTATCTGCAGAGGCATGTATTTCTTCTGGATACGTGCCACATATTTTCATGTAAAAAAAATCTATGCATGCTAGCATGAGCCTTGCTTATTTTAGTCCTTATACATCAGTCAGCTGGGGAATTTATATTTGCTCTTAAATTGGATAAGAGCATTTCAACAATGAAAGTTTCTTGGTAGTAAGTTCTTCTATCTACAAGTAAGTCTGCAACAGAGGGAGTAATATTAGAGGAATCTAGTGTTAGTTGTTAAAGAGTAGTTATTGAGAGCTTGATTTGTAATTTCCAACTGCTTCCTGTTTGTTTCAAGCAAAACATGGGGTCAGTGTCATCATTGTTCCATTTGATGCCTTGTTGCTGCCTTCTTAATGTGAACAGCAGGGTATTGGGTTAATCGCTAAGTCTATTCTTGGGTTTGTAGGGGGTTTGAATTCTTTGTAAAGAAGGTAAGATATTGAGCAGCAATCATTGTGAGTTGAATAATAATAGACAGGAGTAATTTCCAAGCACAAACCATAACTTCACTAGATTAGAGATTGCTTCAATACCTAGATTGCCAATAAAATTGGGGATATTTGTCTGCATGCGGTTTGCAGACTTCCAGGAATGTGAAAGCACACGCAAGTTGACTTGTAACTTGCTTTAAACTATAGAGTTAAGAAATCTCTCTCTCCCTCTCTCTCTCATTTCTTACTCTGAGGTCTGAGTCATGTATTTATTTATGGCATAGAGTTGTTTGCTTCTTTCTTTCTCTGATATGACTTTTGATTCACAGTGAAAAGCTTTGCATATCCTGGTCAAATTGATGAAACACGTAAAATTCTTCTAAGAAGCATATCAGTTCTAGTCAGCAGAAACCCATTCTACCACACGTTTTCTTCTATTCCACTAGATTATTTTCATCATTTGGTTGCAAAGGAGATGCCAGGAGATGTATTTGCTATTGAACGTGCAGAATTAGTTCATGACATATGTTGGTATTCTTTGAAGAGCTATAATTCCAAGGTTACGAGGTATTTTTACCAACTAGTATGTTTCATACGTTGAAGTCTGCACGTGACCTACTTTCTTTTCATGAGAAAACAAATTTCTAGATAGACATTGGTATCTAAAATGTGCTTTATCATTAACTTACCTCTCAGATCAGCAATAATGAAGTTGTGAATGACAGTGTATATGATAGTACTTTATGATGTGCTTTCTAAAAATATCTGGGTCTTTCAAACATGGCGTTTGGGTTATATGTTTGTAATTGGAACCAATGTGCCTGCTTAACAAGGAGTATGCTCTAGTTTGTAATAAGGTTGTCTTAGTTATAACTTATATGCTTCCTTTCCATGAAATTGATTTGTGAGATATTTTATGGAATGTTATTCATTTTATTGCTTTTCATGCATGTTCACTGTTGATTTTCTTTGATATTTTATTTGCATATATTGTGCTCGGATAAAGATCCTCGAAAGTGCAAGTGCACTTTATAGAATAAAGTGTGGAATTGATAATTGTTGATGGGAAAATCAATGGTTTAGATTTTGATAAAGGACAAGCACCTCTGCACCTGTATAAAAAAATTGTTGATCTGTGAGGACCCACTTCTTTGATTTTCTCATCAATTGTTACCACTTGCACTTTACTCTCTAATGTGCACCCTGCACATTATAGGAGCTGAATCCACTCTGCTCTTATGGAAATCTTTATTAGATTGTCATTGTTTGCTTTCTTGTACTCCTACAACAGTGTCTCCCAAGGGGTGATATTTATAAAGTTTTACTTGGTTATGTTTGCAACTTTGTACAACTAACTTTCATAGACTTTCGACGTTTTGCTTTTGCCTTCCAGGAACATCTTCTGTAATCTATCTTGCATCAAGTTTGAAGACCTGGCTTGTTGGCTGATGGTAGCTTTTGTACTCTCTCGTGAGGTTCCTGTAATTTTTCAAAAGGTCATACTTCTCTTTCTTCTTGTTATTATTGTGACAATTTTCACCTAATTGGTATACTTTTTTTTTGGGTATAGTTTCATAATTACAAACACCTTGGTCATTTTTTGATAGTAAATTTATAGTAGTGCAGATTACATGTCCTGACAGTTTTCCATGCATGAAACAAAGTTGAATTTGAAGAATATATATCTTGGACTTCTAGAACTCTCAGCCTTTTATACTGTTCATATTTTATGATAGCTGAAATCCATATTCCCTGTATGTAAGGCTCTACTATCTATCCTCTTTCGTGTTGATAATTAAAACTTCAGTAGAAGTTGCCAACAAAGCAACCCATATGAGTAGTATACAATACCCAGAAATAAAAGATTTAAGAATCATATATTTCTGAATTCAGAATGTCTACAAACTTCTAGGAATGTTCCTCCTGATGAATAAAGAAGAATAACTGAAATTTGATATAACAGATTGAGAGAAAGATATTGTGCCATGGTTACACATTGATGTAATTTACACTGCTGCCAAGGAAATCTGGATTGTATTATGATTTTATCTCCCTAGGGATTAGTCCAAGTGTCTTGTTTCAACTTTGTGTTATAGATAGACTAGAAGAGGTACCTACGATGCGGGTGTAAAGAAAAAATTTGATGCTATTTAAATGATGACATTTTTGTTAATCTTAAAATTAAATGTGAAGTGGCTTTGAATTGTAATATATAAGAAAATAATTCAAAAGAAACATTTCTTACAAGTAAGGGTGGGTGTAAGTGGTGGGTTTTTGGGGGTTTCTTAGTTATAGTAAAAACAAAGCATTGGGCTTTTAGGAAAATTGAAAAAGACAACAAATGGAAATCCCCTTTCTATAGTAGTATAATATATGATTCTGTAGTGAAGCCATTTTTTTTCAAGATATATTGTTATATTCTGATAAAGTATCACGTGTTTGATCATTAATTTATTTACTTTATTAGTGCCATGGAGTATGGACAATTTCAGTCCACAGAATGGCTTTTAAAGTAACCTTGTGTTTTAGCTATCCTCTCTTAGCATATGATTGGCAATTTGGTATGCACATGGCCATATGGTTGACCAATGTTAGTTAATTTAGTAAAGCTATATAATGTTCACCTCTAGATGACATTGCTTGTAAGCTGCACCTGATAATGATAATATTAAAAATCACCAGAGTTCAAATTTTTTGAATAGTTAAATTTAAGCTGATAAGCTTATGCAAGCATTATAAGTCTTATTGCTTATTGGTGGGTTTAATTAAATCAGTCCTCTAGATTATTGGATTGCACTCTATGAACAGAGGATGTTAGTAACTTAGTGTAGAAGGAGCAGCATATAGCTATAAATGATGATGTTATGTCCGAGTGCAGCTTGGAAAACAGATCTAGATTGTGGTTTACTTAAGTGATTATCTGTAATGCACTTGCAGTGTTTTGTGGAGTGAAAATGCATGTAGAGTTGCTTAATCCTGACTTTTAGCTTTTTGGTCTCTTCCTTTGTTCCTCTTCTTTTATCATTTGAGCAGGTTATGACCTTGGTATGATCATGATACTGCAACAGGTATCTAAATTACTTGCTGTGATGTATGTAGTTTCTGCCTTGAGTGAGCAGTTTTCTCTGTCATCTTTTAGCAAAGCTTTGGGTGAAAATTATTGGGCTTCATATTTCCACCAAGCCTCAATTGGAACTCATCTTACTTACCAGTTTCTTTCACATCTAACTGGGAGATGCAAGGTACAACCCGTTGTTGATGCTGAGGTATATCTTCATGCTTATCAATGTATGGAATTTTATCTTTCTCTTCTAATATAAACATTAACTTTTGAAAAGAAACACTGATTGTTGGTTTTTGGCCATCGGGAAATTTCTATTGTGAATTTGTGCTTATTATTATGCATATTTTTCAGTAATTTAGTGCCTTTTAGTTATGTTTGTTTCATCTTCTAATAATTTTCTGGATGCACATTGTTTGTTATACTTTTAGTTCATAAATCTTTAAATATGAAGCAGAGTGATGAGTTGTTAGATCCTCAGTAACCGTAGTCTATGACAGAAGGGGCACTAGGGGAGAGAAGGAATAGAAGGGTAAGGGGTGGAATTGTGCATCCGGGCCCTCTGGAAAGAGAGGATGTTGGAACTAACCAACCAGCCAGCTGGCAGAAGGTGAGTGAAGAAGAATATTCTGGAATCATACCAGAATTGGGAGGGGCACAAGATAAAAGGGGGAGGGAAAGAAGTGATGAGGCAGAGATGATTTTGGATAAGGATTAGGAGAGGATTTTCCTCTAGAGGGTTCAAGGCATCTATCTTGAGCTAGCTTAGGATTTCAGTGCTTCCTTTGTATTTTTCTCTGTTTCTTGTCATTTGGGGATTCCTCTGCTGTAATTCCGTCTTTTCTAGTAAGAATAGTTAGTTCCTAACATTTGATTTCAGGGTTCATATGTTACTGGATCTTCTCGCATCAGAGAAGGCACATTCGACTTACTCAGGTAACAGCTGCTCTTATTGCATAATAAATCAATGAGTCAATTGACATACAACCTGAAGCAATGGTCTCTCTCTGTGTCTGTGTTGCTTCCTGTTGCAGGCTTGTGCCTGATACCACTGTAGATCTTGCAGAATATGTGAAAAAGTTTTTGGCTGGTCTTCCATCTACAACGATCATCAGTATAAGTTTGCTTGGACGTGATTATACTAGTTTACTACAGGAATTGTTGCTTTATCCTACATGTGTACAAGCGTGGATGCTGGTGTCACGTCTGAGTTTTAAGAGTGAACCTGTTGTAATGTTACTGCCACTGGATTCTATTTTACAAGGTATCCAGATCCTGTAGACGCATACATACAGCATCTCATTTAAGTATTAGCCTTACAAAGTTTTAACAAGCTAAATTTGTAACTTTTCATCTCCAGCTTCAGATGAAGATGATCTGAGTTCTGGTTCAGGCACACTTCCTAAGTGCGAAAAACCTAGTGAAGACTGGCACTGTCCTTGGGGTTTTACAGTGGTTGATGATGTTGCTCCAGCGTTCAAAACAATTTTGGAAGAGAATTACTTGTCAACAGTATCTCCTTTGGAAGATACAACACAGAATAGGATGTTATGGTGGAAGCGAAGAAAGAAGCTTGATCATCGTCTTGATAAATTGCTGAGGTGCCCTACCTCTATGATTTCATGTGTTGATTTGCATGATCTTCTATGATTTAAGAATGGGTTCTCTTACAACCCTGCATCTTTTGCTTCCTGTCTCCATAGTTGAACAGCTTGTACTCAATGTGACAATCACTTTATCTTTTCTTTATTAAGGAATTCTAAAAAGTTAAAATAGCACTATGCACAATGACATCATTGACATGGATAGAAGTAGTTTAAAAATTTAGGAAACTAATTATTATTTCTCCTTGTACAATTGTCATACCTTTCCAGGAACCTTGAAGATTCGTGGTTTGGTTCATGGAAATGCTTGCTTCTTGGAGAATGGTTGAACTGCAAGAATTTTGACTCAGTGCTTAAGAATCTTGTGAATGATCTAAGATCTAAATGCAAATTGGATGTGAATGAGGGTCTTCTTAAAGTTATTCTTGGAGGCTCCAAGTATGTTTGTGAAGGTCAAACATTGGTTTCACAGCTATGCTTAAAGAAAGACTGCTACATTGCCAAAGTAGGTTATTGTGATGAAGCAAGGAGTGGGATATTGTTCAATGCGGCCAATGGATTTGGAATGTCATCTGAGGTGGCTTTTCAACTATTAAATGAAGCATTAAATGTGCTGGAAGTGGATGACTCTGTTAATAGAGAGCCAATAATTCTTGTGTTGGATTATGAGGTGCAGGTTGGTGAAATGTTTCTGACTTTCTTATTATGTAATTAGGATTTAGTTTTAACTTTAAGCATTAAGCTCTACTGTTTGGATGCTTTTGGAATACATCATTTAGTAATATGGTACAGTTAGTTAATAAAATGCTTCTACTTTTTCTAAATTCATTTCAACCTTCTATGTAAAAATGTGTATTGGTTTTTATTTCTTTCAGATTTAATTAATTGATATAAGTATTCTATAACTGACACATTCAAAGCTGCAGCATTTTCAACTGATATATATATATATATATATATATATATGATATAATCAGATTGTTTATTTCCAGTTCCATGATTTCTTGATTGATGGTCCCTTAACACATCTGCCAAGTTAAATTTACGGCTCTCACTTTTAAGAGAACTGCAAGGAAATGCCTTTTTAGCTAATGTTTTCAAAACTGTACTTATTTATGTATTTTTGCTTAAACCCGTAGCGTAGCCTCTTGTGTTTTTAACCCTGTTTTCTTTGAATACCGACTTCAATAACAAGCTCTAATACTGTGACAGATGCTTCCTTGGGAAAATTTGCCCATACTAAGAAACCAGGAGGTTTATCGCATGCCTTCGGTTAGCAGCATCTCTGCTGTGCTTGATAAAGGAAGCAACCATCAGGAGCAAGTGGAAAGGAATTTATTGTCCTTTCCTTCGATAGATCCACTCGATGCTTTTTATTTATTAAATCCAGATGGTGATCTCGGTGGCACTCAAATGGAATTTGAGAATTGGTTTAGAGGTCAAAACCTGGAGGTATTTTAACAGTTTGAATTTGATAAGAATATGAGGGAATAAATGTTACAGATTTTTGTATCCCTGCTAAGTGTTTTATCCACTCTTCTACTGAATAATTATGTCTTCTTTTCTAATATTTTTATTTTACAGGGAAAGGCAGGTTCTAAACCCACCGTCAAAGAATTGGCTTCAGCTTTGAAAAGCCACGACCTTTTTATATATTTTGGGCATGGAAGTGGTAAAGCTTGAGAAAATATCTTAAATAATACATATAATATATTTGTCTTTCCCTATGGTTCATATATTTATAACGGTGACTGAATGTGTCTTTACAGGAGCACAATACATTCCCAGGCATGAGATTCAGAAACTAGAGAAGTGTGCTGCTACGCTTCTGATGGGGTGCAGCAGTGGTTCGTTGACCTTACATGGGAGCTATGCCCCGCAAGGTATTCCCTTATCATATCTGCTGGCTGGTTCTCCAGCCATCGTTGCCAATCTGTGGGAAGTGACAGACAAGGACATAGATCGATTTGGTAAGGCTATGCTTGATGCGTGGTTGAAAGAAAGATCAGATCTTCCAATGGAATGCTTGCAATGCAACTTATTATCAGAAGAATTTGAGGCCATGAACTTGAAGGGCTGCAAGGGTAAATCAAAGAGGAAGGTTCCAAGGAAGAAATTACGAGAGTTGGCTGAAAGTGATTCACCTATCAACTGTGGTCACAGACGCAAAATTGGAGCTTTCATGGGCCAGGCGCGTGAAGTTTGCACCCTTCCTTTCTTGACAGGGGCATCTCCAGTATGTTATGGCGTTCCTACTGGAATTTGGAGGAAAAAGAATATTTAGCCTTACCAACCCAGCAAGAGTGGCCTCCACAACCACTGTTGGTGGTGGATTGCAGTCAAGTTCACCTGGGTGACATGGCCCGATCCCAAGAATTGTGGTCTTCATCTTTGAATAGGAAGTTACTCCTAACTTATTGGTAAGAAATAAAAGCTAGAATCCCAATTCACCAAGTAAACTAACTAAACAAGAATCCTCCAATACTGACCTCTTAGCTTCCATTTAATTTATTTTTTTCTTGTGCAATTTAATTCGATTCTTCAACAGGTAGGATAGAAGGCAGTTGTTAATGGATGGAGGATAAATGAATGAGAATATGTATTATTTATGCCCCACCGACATTGGGATATGCCTACTGTATAAGAAAGAGGGTTTCTCTCCTGTAAAAGTGATGTGGAAATGTGTAATTATTTGAAAAGCTCAAATAGTTGGAATTATTACCTGTTCATTAGAATTCTTTAAGAATGTGTTTAGAATGTTAAAAAATGGGAATTGATTTGATTTACAAATTAAATTTTGTGTTTGGAATGTTAAAAAATAGGAATTGGTTTGATTTTGAAATCCTTTTGATTTAAGTCCTGTGTATTTAGAAATCCAATCAAATTTAGTTGGATTTGAGTGGATTTGATTTGATTTTAAATTTAATTATTTAGATTAACTATTTTACTCTTATTAATTTTTTGATTTTACCTAACTAACTTAACAATATCATTCACAATTATATAAGGTTAAAAAAGTAAAATAATCAAATTAAATCAAATCAATTTTATTTTTAACGAGTTCCAAACATAAGAATTGATTTCTAAATCAATTCAAATCTAATTTTTTATAATGAGTTCTAAACATAAAATTTAATTTTTAAATCAAATCAATTCAAATCAAATCAAATCAAATATATTTTTAATTGATTCTAAACACAACCTAATGGAATTTTTTAAAAAAAAATTCCATACAGATAGGAAGCAACATTTTCAGTGCTTGCGTAAGTGCTCATCTCTAAATATCCCATAATAATAATTTAATGATTTTATTTGCCTTATTATCCCCTCAATTACCATGCTTTTGGACCGTTAACGTCACTAAATCTATAATTAATCCATAAAATTATGACTCTACGAAATTTGTTTCATTTCAAATGTCAATGTTCTATGAATTACTAAGTAGAAGTATTTCTCCCTCTGTCCCTCTTTTTTGTAGCATCCCAACCCCTCTTTCTATGATCCTCAACTAATTTGGGGTTCATTGATCCTAGTAAACTATACAAAAGCAAAAAAGCATGTTTCTTCGTTTTTATTTTGTTGAAACTGCCTGTCAGCATAGTTCAATCATGGGATCATTACATGGCAATCAATTTGATGTCAAAGACCTAACATAATCAAACGTTTACATGAGTGAATTTCACATTGGAATGTGCAATGATAATAGGAGGAAGGTAGGAATGTACATGTAAAAGAAATTACAAGAGAAAAAATAAAAATGCCCATCTTTTGATTTTTTTGTTTCTTGGAAAGAATCCCTGCAAATGTTATTGAAACACCCAGTTTATGTTGCTAAATTTTCTGCTCCAATATATACCTACCAAACTTGTCCTTTTCCAACCTCCTGCTTCCAACACCATCTTCAACTACCTCTGAGCTGTGTGTGTTTCTCTCTGTCTGCGCCTCCTACCCGAGTGACCCAATAGAACTCTGCCACTGCCATGGCGGCGGAGATGGCTAACCAGAGATACACTATCATCATTACCTTCACCATACCTATCCTCATCCTCATCCTCATCCTCATCGGAGAAATCCAACCCGCCAACAGGAGGGGTATGGCGTGTTCCACTCTGACCTGATGCTGGCCTCAGCCGTCTACTAAGGTTGTTAAGGTCATTCCCTTGCCGAACTGCATGCAACAGGAGGAAGAAATTCATGGCTTCTATGCCCATCTGAAAACTTCCATTTCTTTCTGCAGCATCTGCATCAAGAGCACCTTCCTCTTCATCTGTATCAATGTCATTATGGTGTCCTTCTATAACGTAATCTCCAAAAACCATTGCCCCAGGCATGGTTGATGTTACTGTGCTGATAACATCATCACGCTCACGCTCCCACTCAAGCCATCTCCATTTCTGTTCATGAGCAGGATCTACTGCACGTGGACGTGACAAGGGATGCTCTGCCCGCACATGCTTCCTCAACTCCTTGTAATTCCCAGAAAATGAGCAGTTATCCTGCATGCAGCTTCTTTTTTTAGCGTTCAGATAGTCCCGTGCAGGTTCCACGACAGTCCAACCTTTCACCTGACCCCTGCATAGGGGGCATGCAAGCTCTGAGACTTCATTCTCCCCAAGAAGGGAGTTTGAATCTTGTAGTACACCTTGATTACTAATCAAGCCTTGCATGGGCTGTCCATTATTTGATGAAATAACTTTAGTGTAAGCTTTCTTGTACTGATCAAGGCAGTTGGAATGACGAAAGCTAGTTCCACACATATAGGGACGGCAACCCTTATCATGAGAAGAGCAAAGGAGAAGAACAGCATTGTGTGGGTATTCCATGCACACAGAACATGTTACATCTTCCCACTCTTTCTTATCCAAGGCTTTAGAGCATTTCTTTGGGCACATATCCTCACAAATATCCCTTTTGCAAGGAGGCAGCGAGTATGGAGTAGGCCTGTACTGACGAGAAGCAATCCTTCGTCGTCCCCTGTTTCCTTTTGCCATTTCCAAAATTCCAACAGAACCTGGAATTTAAACTGCAAAAGCATTAAAAAGATATCCTGAAGGGTTCTAAAGATTAGGTTGTCAAACTACATACTCGTTCATCTATCTCTCAAGTAAACTGTGAAAGAAATCAGTGACTGCATTGATGAATTATAGCAAAAGTCCCCTTGATTACACAAAAATATTCCCAAATCTTATGCACATAGAAAAATGTCATAATGCTTGAATGTGTTCAGAAACAAAGGATTAATGATGGGCAACCCAATATTCACCCTCCTGAACAAATCCAAATGGAAGGCAGAGAGAGAAAAGGAATCCAAATCACCCACAGAAGCAAAACAAGAATGAAAAGAAAAACATAATTTTTCCACACATTCTGCAAAAACATTCATTCATTTTCTGTGGTGAAACTCAAGCCTATGCAACATGGTGTAAGATGTCTTTCAAATTAATTAGTTCCCTCACTACAAAAGATGTCTCCTAGTTATTCCCGAAAATCCAATTCCCTAAATATAAAGAGTGATCTGACAACCTCATGAAACCATGGTTCAAACATTTATTAACTGTTGAAGTATATTACATGCCAGAGCACCCCTTTTTTTTTCTTCCCAAACTCTCTCTCTCTTTATATATATAGATAATATAGAAACACAAAACATAATCACAATTGCTAAAGGAGACTTAAACAGTTCATACTGATTACAGTTTCTGGATTCATTTCCCATTGGTCATGCCGCAAAATGAAGTAAATGGCTAATAAAGTCACTGTTCTAACATATTCATATATGCAAAGTTCAAAACTGAACTTATATAGGCCCTCTCCAAAAACCCCTATGCTCACATTGTCCAGTTCTTCATAACCATGAGGAAGGGGAAAGGAAAGTGGACAGATGAAACTCAGACTCCTCACTCCATAAAGAGGGGACAAAACTGTCCTTCAGGCTTACCTGATGCCACCCACAATAGTTGTGTCTTCATATATCTCAAACAGATATCTAGAAGGCTCACTATTCATACTTCCTGTCACCACATTACACGGGGGAATCTTTGCTTGCCAAACATGAACAACCATTAAATTGATAACAGCCTCTCAAAATAAAGGTGGCAGATGCATGCAAGGCTGCTAGAGATGAGCACAAGCTGTCTGGTCTAGCAAGAGGTATTATGCTCTAACCAATACCAAGGCTAAAAACTCCACCAAGCATCTTCCCACAATTCATGTGTAAAAGGTGGAAGACAATTTGGGAACCTCCAATGGCTGCAGAGTGATTTACTCATGAACCACCAAGAAAGAGTGCAATTCTTGACTGCATATTACATCAAGATTTTTTTCTTTGGCCATGGAAAGTACATCAAAATAAGCCTACGAATTAGACTATAATTGCTGCCATATGTATACATCTGGGACAAAGCATTTTTACATAGTCATTCAAAGTTGACGTAAGGTCATAATCACCCCTGTTTCATTTGCCTGTTTCATCAGAAATCTCCATGAATGTGTCACGAGTGCAAGTGAGCACCTCACAGTTTATAACTGCCAGGATAATAGCCCAAAAAAGAGAAACAAATAAACAAGTGAATAAGATTCATATTCCCTGGGGCTGTACAAGTTAAAAAAAAAATTTCTTAGACAAACATAAGAAGCATATACAGTAACAAGTTTCATGGATGTTTCAAGTTTGCCACTCAAAAAACAAAAAACTGTTTCCAGGAACAGATCCAAACAGGCCCTAGATCAGCTGTTTACCCACCAGATCAGATGTCAAATCTTGTTCAACTGCAAGCTTATGGGGGGCGCACATAGTGATACAATCAATATGTAATGCAGTGCCAGTAATTGATCCAACACAAATGCAATAGCAGTAGTACAGCAAGAAGCTCAACTTGAGCCTAGTTAGGTAACTAAATGGATCAGCCAGTCCATCCTTTACTTTGACGGTAGCATCAAATGTAGTTGACCTGTAGAAACTTGGCCTTACTTGTAGCATTGGCGGCATCCCATTATTAATATGTTCTCAACCAATTGAAACTACTAGGCTCACTGTAGCGCTTCTTCTCATCTTATCAACTGGATAGACCTACCATTTATCTGGTTTAAGCATCTAATGTTGTTATCTAGTTCAAAATCTAGTGTTCAATCAGAAAAAGTCCAAGAGCCAAACTTTCTAACTCTCAAGTACACTAAATTTCAAAGGAATGTATGAAAATTCTATTTGGTTCCAGGGTCTGTACTTTCCCATTTTTGTATCATGATTTTGAAAAATCATATATCAATTACACTTATATATTGGCTGTATAAATTACAGACCTGTCCCACTAGCACATGAACATATAACAGGATAGTTCGCTCTGGTGAACTTGTAACATTATCATAGTGCAACATTCATTTAAACAAAATTTCTGTAATTCTTACATTTACTATCGACCATTGCAAGAACAAAGTGATAAAGAACACAACCTTGCAAGATGCAAGTAAAGAAAACAAAGGAGGAAGGAACTAAATTTCTGTTCAACAAAGCTTTTTCTTGGAAGAAGCAGGTGGGATAAAAAATGCGTTGGGAAGGGGAAAAATTAACATAAGAGACTTGCATAATCTCTTTAAAATTTGTTTTTCATTCCTTCCATATCTTCTAAAGAAAACTTAAAACAAGTTCTGAACATATGATAAAACTCGTGAAAAGTAATAGTGTAGATTCTAAATAAGAGGGTAAAAGAAAGCAAACTAGTTGAGAATGAAACCAACAATAAGATGAACTTTATAAAAAGATATATTTATATTGTTTGTACTTAAGAAAAAAAACAAATGCTAACTACCAACTTATTTGCCTAAGGTATGCTAATTACAAAAATGAGCACAGGCCTATCTAGTTAAGACTCAAAATCGTGAATATATACACGGGGCAATGGACTAAGCATTCCATGAAAACAGTATCTGAGACACAAAAAATTGCTGGAAATACCCCAATTCTGCTAACAAATGTGCTTCACTTGTAGGTTGCTGAAAATGGAAGTGAAAAAAGGAGACCCTTCTATGCATCAAACCATAAAAAGGAGGATGAAAAACTCACTAGCCTCGGAATTCGAGTATATGAATCCAACAAATTAGTTTGAGAGACCAAAGTGCATCTGGTAAAAATAAACTGAACAGCAAGAAAGAAAACAAAGGAAGAGATTCATATAAATCACCCAGAAAGAAACAACGTGCCCAGAAGCAATAGCAGCAAGCAAAGACAGCAAGTAAGATTAATATAATAATAACCAGAACATGGAGCTAAGATAAGAAGCACATGTCGCTAACTTTATCCATCCATCTTAGATCCAATCATACACCATAATATTAAAAAAATCAACAAAAAAAAATGTTTCTCTAAATAGAAAAAGTTTACCAAAAAAATGTCGACAAACCGAGAAAACCAAGGAACATGGGAGAAAAATTCAGAATTGAACTTCAAGCTACAAAGTACAGCCAATTGGTATCTATTTCCTCAAATTGCATTTGAAAAAAAAAACATGGGTCGGAAAAATTAAAACTGTTCCGTTACTAAACTTACATACATGAATCGAAAAACGATAAGAATTTCAGAAGAAAAAAAAAGTGCAAAACAAAGAGTGAAAGAGATGAAGGGGGAATGGTCGTACCAGGCGGCTACGAAGAAATTGAAAAGCAAAAGTGGAAGAAAATGAAGCGAATTTGAATCGAGAGAGAGAGAGAGAGAGAGACAGAGAGAGAGGAATAATAGGGTTCTCTAGCACAGCACGGATCGAACGCTAAGGCGATGGAATCGAGGGGGAAAAGAGTTTACGAGAGAGAGAGAGAGCGAGAAAATTGATATTCGCGAAGTTCGAGTCATCTCTACGCTTCTCTCTCTCCCTCCCATCGCCATTTGACACAGAAGCAAGCAACGGCAGAGGCGTAAAGGAAGAAGAAAAAATATGCACACAGGGGATTATACCCACGCGCTCATGGGGCGAGTGCACACCACGCTTCGGACACATGAACATGGTCTTTTTTGTTACGTACCAGGAATTGAGGCTTCACGTAGTACGTTTCTGAAAACCGACCGATTTGATTCCATCCTACGATCCGCAGCTGAATGAAGCATATTCCATTCTACGGTTTACAAAACCATTTTTTGTTTTTTTTTTAAAAAGTAAATATAGATTAATCATTAATGAGATTGAAAATTTTAGCCGATGAGATTAAATTACACTAATGTTAATCAATAATCATAGTTGTAAAATTTTAAAGGTAGTTTATTGTGACTGATCTGATAGTAGGAATGGATACCTAAATTTGTTTTTTTTTTTCTTTTGAAGCAAGTGAACTAATATTTACATTAATAAATGAAAAATGTCTAATTCAACACCTATTATTCCCTGAAAAATAAAAAATTTATCTGAGCTCAACAGTCAACACAATGGTGTCATGGTAGCGTTCCATGGAGTCATTATTCATGAAGTGCAGCAATGGTGCATGAACCTTTCCACCAACCTTTCCTCTCCTTACTCAGAAACAGTATTTTTTTTTGGTCATAATCAGGAAAAGTTTGTTTGTAAGAACAAAACGTGATTTAGTGAACGGGAGGACCATCTACCCCTCTAATCTAAATTTATGTTTTAAAAATTAGACAGGAATGAGTGGTTAGATGGAAAATTGGATGTTTTACGATTTGATTTTATCTATAAAAAAATAGTTAACATTAATCCATCATTGAATCATCAAAATGAATTGAATTGGCGAATTATTTGAATTAGATATGGTTCTTAAAATTTGGCTAGTTTTTTAATTTTTTTAGTTTTTTATTTTTTTTAATTTTTTAATTAATTTTTAGAGTTTTTTTTTTCATATCTATATCACAAAAGTTATAATTTTTTTACTCGTTCATTCGATTTAAACATATTTTATATTAATTTTACGTAACTATTTAAGATCTACGCGATAAAAAATAATCGAATACAGTTGAACCAACTAATGTTAAAATAATAATTTTCATAATTATGAGTATTTTTAAAAGAAACAATAATAGTTATTTTTTAAAATAAATATTAAAGCGTAATTTTTTTCTTAAATCCTTGTTACTGTCAAAATAAAGCTATTTTAATTGAATACAATAATAAATATTATTATATGTAGTTAATTTTTATAATTCATATTATTAGATCTACTTATATGTATATAAATAATTATGTGTATAATTATAATTATAATTATTACATCGTCCTGTTTGACTATTAATTCAACCAATTAAATCAATCGAATCATAATCTGAAAATATCAGAGTTTGATCTCCAATCCAATTATTAAAACATTCATCTAAACCCATTAATATAAGTTTTTTTCCTTAAACGAAAGAAACACATGTAAGCTGAATTACAACTCAAATAAAAATAGAAGGGCCTAAGCCCAAGCTTAAAGCTTAAATTTAAAGAAAATTAATAAATCTTCACACAAAAAACACATATTTTCAAAAAAATATTATACACAATTTAAGACGCTGAATATATATTTAAGGTATTTAGGGACTTGAATCTTTTCGCCAAGTCCAAATTTGGCCTGAATTTTTTTTCAAACACAAGCGTGAAAAGTCTAATTTTTATTCATACTAAACTTTATAATCAAATAGAATACTTTTCAGGACAAATTTAGTTAGATTAGACAGTTATCTAGCCTTACGAGATCAGGCATAGAAACAACTCTAACAAGGCATAAGAAAAAGAGACTAGAGGAGATAGATTTATTGAATCATGAATACAGTGATAATTATTATCTATACTATTAGTTGGTCTCCAGTTTTTTTTTTTAAAAATATCTTTATTTATTAAATTCAAATTAAAAAAAAAGATAAAATTATAAATACATACTATTTTTCTGATTAATTACAAATATTTAAAAATTATCACGTATATTTTTATAATTACAACTAATAATAAATTATTTTTAAATAAACAACAATAAAAAAAGATACATATTAATTAACACGTAAGTGTTTGTTAATACGGTAATATAGATAAAACATTAATGAATGCAGGATATATTGCAAGAAAAAAAAACAATTGGGCCCATCATTTGGGTCCAGTCCAGCGTGTCCTCGTGTCGTTGTTACGTGGCATTCAGTTAGCAAAGGAGAGCATAAGTGTCATTTTAGGGACCACACGAGGGCAGAACTGTCAAACCGCCATAATTTTGCCCTAATTAAACCTGAACGAGCGGGAAATCGAAAATCACTTCAAAAAACAGAGAGAGAGCGAGGGAGAGGAACAAAAAAAAAAAAAAAAACTCAAATTGAAGTAATTTGCTTTCGCCGGAGATGAGACCCGCCGGCCGTCGCCAACCGAAAGAATCCTTCATCCCGCCGCCGACTCCGGTGGACTACCACCACCGCCAGTTCCCGGGATCCACGGCCCGCGACTCCGACGCCAGTTTCGCCAGCAGCCGCCCCTCGTCCGTAGGCCCGACCACCTTCGACCTCTACAAAGAACGTTCGTTCCAGCAATCGGCAGTGTCAACGATAAACTCGTACCTGTCATCGCAATCGTTCCCGATTTCCTTCAAATCAAGTTTCCCTTCCGCAAAGGACATCCACGAAACCCTCAAATTCCTCCTCTCCCGCATCGATTTCCCCGCCACAACGAAGCTCGAAGAGGATCTCCCAATCCTCCTGAAGCGCCTCGGATACCCTTTCAAACTGAACAAATTCATCCTCAAATCCCCCGCGGCTCCTCACCAATGGCCCACCTTCCTCGCCCTCATCCACTGGCTCGTCCAGATCGCCAAGTACAACGACCACCTCTCCGATACGACGTCGTCTTTCACCGACAGCAATGTTCTGTATCAGTACACCCTCAATAGCTACATGCACTACATAAGGGGTGACGACGATGCCGTCGATGAACTTGACCGCGAGATCAAGGAGAAGCTCGAGCGCCAGAAAGGCCTTGCCCTTGAGAAGCTAAGGACCACGCAGGAAAATGCTGCGAATTTGGAGGCCGAATTGGAGAGGGTGAAGTCTACGCCTTCTCAGAGGGAAGTTCTTGAGAAGGAGAAGGGCATGCTGGAAGATGATGTGAAGAAGTTTCATAAGATCATTGAGGAGTTCACGTTGAGGATTGAACAGGCGGAGAAGGTTTTGGGGGAGAAAGAGAAGCAATTGGAGGCTAAGGTGGAGGAGAACAAGAAGATTTGCGAGGAGAATCAGGAATTGAAGACAAGGGTGGAGTTGCAGACGTTTAATGCGAGAGATGTGGAGAGGATGAGGAGGGAACTGCAGGCTGTGGAGAGGGATACTGGGGAGGCAGAGCTTGCTAGGAATGCCTGGGAGGAGAAGTCGTGGGATCTTGACACTAGCATTGGTCACAAGTTCAAGGACCTCGAGGCACTTGCATTGGACTGCAACCATGCCATCAGGAGGTTAGTTGTCCTTCTGGGTTCTTAGAGCAAGCTTGTACCTGCACTGCACACAGCTTCAACCCATGTCTACTTTATATAACCATAATTACCAACTGAATCTTGTCTAATATGCAAGAACAATAGCGCTTATATCCATAACATAACATGTATTGACAGTTTTGTTAAAATGAAGTAGATTTTTATTTCAATTAGATATTGGTGTTAGGTATCTGTAGAATCAATTCTAACATGTCCTATCGTCCTGGGTGTTTCTAGATTGAAGATTGGTAATGGTATTCAGTATCAGTTGAATCCCAAGGGAAATACGCCTGCTGAGATAATGGGTATTGATCACAAATTGACACTGAAGCCTGCTCTTAACTCCTTTGCTGATGACATAAAGAAAAGTTCTATGGAAAAATTGGAAGAGTTAATTTCCCATCAGCAAAAGTCCAGTGAGAATGCTGCTAGGCTTGAGGGGAAAAGAAATCATCTTGCAGCAATGCAGTCGCGCATTGATGAAGTAAGTACATCATGTTTAGGTTTAGCACTTTATACAATGATGTTAATACTTAGTTTGTAGCAACGTCTACTATACAGTGTGCAATTTGAGCTGGATAGATTAATAGCCAAGATAACAATAAACTTAATGTACCTTGAAACTGTAAAATTCTTTGAAAAGAAGTTGGTTTTTAATTGTATGCCATGCCATTCTACATGTGGACAGTGAGAGTGTGTGTGTGTGTGTGTGTCTCTCTATATATATACAGAGAGAGAGAGAGAGAGAGAGAGAGAGAGAGAGAGAGAGAGATGTTCTTTTACTAGAAAGTTAAAATATTAAGAGCAAAATGCAAATACACCTATGAATTGGGCCAGATTTAAATTAGGTGGTGGTGCTGTCATGCAGAAATTGGAATTTGGGAGCTGGTTCAGGGGCATTGTTGTTGCATTGATGCAGGTGGCTGTGTTGTCTAAGTTGTAACTTAAGTACTTGGAACTTAAGTACTTGGGCCTATATATTTACTTGTCTTTAGGTAGTAATCATTTATCATACTTAATTCTTCTTTATGGTTATACAATTTTTTTTAATTTGCATCACTCATCATACTTATATTCTGACTTAAGTATGACTCCGTGTCTGCTGCCTATTTGACAGCAGGAAGATGGTCCAAGTCCAAAATATTAGGTTTAAATAACAAAATATATTTATATCTTTTACTTTTCATCTTTATACTTAAAAATCTGTTGAGGACAATAGTATTATATGTGAGAAAAACATACACTATTAAAAGTAAAATACTGGATTGTATTTGATGACTAATCAAACTCGTGCACACTTCTCCTGTCAATCTTCTTTCTTTATTTTTTTCTGGCAATCTTTTTGTTACACTGTTATATCTTGGATTTAGATGGGTATTGGAAACGGAAATCATCTTGCCTTGTTTAGACTGTTGTTTGATTTTCTTCTGCTGCATGTTGATTTATCCACCAGATGGAAGCTCAACTGAACATGTTAAAGAAGGAAACACAGGACTACACAAGTAGATGTTCCGCTGAATCTAAGAAAATGTTGGAGGATGTCCAGCTAGCAGGTCATGATCTGGACATTATGGAAAGAGAGGCAGCTGAGGTTCTAAAGGTAATGCCTTGTCTGTTATTTACTTCTTTAATAATCAATTGAAATGCTAAGAATTCATCATGATGTTGAACATCTGTCTATCATTGTTCTCCATGTTGTGGTTCAACCAGTTGTTTTTTGGTTCACATTACATGCAGTGCACAAATGAGTGATTGTAAGTGTTTTAAGCTTGATATACATAAGTAGTTGTTCTAGTCCTTTATTTTTGCTGCTCCTGTGTTGTGTTTTACCTAGTTTGTGGTTCAAGTGCAAGTGCTTGTGAGGAAGAGCGCCAGTGTGTTTTTAGCTTGTAAGCATAAGCTTCGACATATTTGGTAATTAAACTGGAAGACGGGGGGAAAAAGTGCTAGTAGGGAACTCTTGATTTTCGAATATATAAATGCAGAAGGACAACAAACATTAAATTAAGTAAATGATACCACCCTTTTTTCTGCTGAATGATAATTATAAAGTAAATGCATTTAGAATGTCGACATAAATGAGTTTTTGCTTTCTTCAGTAATGTGAATGACACCTCTTGGTTAAGACTAACCTGATTTATGGGATAATATTGTATCTAATGAACTTCTATATTCTTGTCAAGGCCTCCGAATTGATGTTGCAGGAAGCAATTAAACAAAATGAAGAAGAAATTCAGATGCGTACTCGTGAACTCTTTAAGTTGGTTGATTCGGTCGCAAAGTACAAAGAACATGTGCGGTCCAAAATTTCAGAGATGAAGAGGGATCTTTCGGAAACGGCAACTGCTGTTTCAGTTGCATACAGGGGTTCATTGCCAGCTCAATTGGGTAATATATTTAATGCCACCCGCCAACTTGAGAAAACAAATTAAGTGAAGCATTGTGTATATACAATCTGTTGCAACCTTTTCCTTCTTCGCACTCCAGGGATTGCTTCAATGATTTTTCTTCCATTTCAATTTTAATTTGTGGTTGTGTGTACTATTCAATCAATCAAGCTCTATTTTGAGGGTAAGTGATATCTATTTTTTAGCATGAGTTCAGAGGACTAGAATTCAATGGTTGTATTTATATCCCTTGACGTCGAACAAGGTAAAATTATATTCAGTTATATTCAGCAATATACAGTTTTATACTTTTTCTAAAAAAAAAAAAAATTAGTCACGGCAAGCAGAAGTCTGATCCGTATGAAATAGACAAACCACTTTCATTTTGAATCTTCGAATTGTCGTGGCAGCTTAAGCTTTTGGAATTATATATGCAAAGCTTTTGCCAACAAACTGATAAAAAATGGTTCTTGGCATGGTGGCATATCAAGCATAAGTCTGCAGGTTGAGCAACTCAACCTGAACCCATCCTATCTTATTAAAGCACGAACTGAGTAAAGCTTATTTTGACTGAAATCTATCAATTGTCAGGCTTGATTCATGCTGAGTCAGGTGCTACACAGCATTCTAATAAGTTGTATACGTGAGTGCGTAAGAGTTCTGCTGTCTGACAGTCAGGCTCATGGTTCTCACTGGTTTTGTTGAGACAGCAACTGAGCAGGAGTGACTGCAAGCACATTATCTAGATATCCAATCATATATTTTCTAGATAATTGACAATTCACATAAGGTGAGTAATTATCCCTACATTCCCTTACTCTCGCTGCAAGATTTACCGTTATACAATTTTCAGGCACGTGTTAAGAAACATGTGTTTCTTATTATAATTTTGAGCATCATATTTAATGCAATTTTATTAACTATATAATTAAAGGGACTCAATTTTAACTAGTTTAATTTTGGTGAGTCCAAAACTACCAAACTGATATGAGCTTAATAAATGAATACTAGTATTGGCCTATTAGAGGATTATGTAAACTTTAATGAAATAATATATTAGTGATTGATGGTTATGGTTTCCGATATATCAAATCAGAAGATAATTTTCCTTCTCCCCATTTGGAAGAGAGATGAAAGTCCCATTGAAGAACTAAGGGATCTGGTTGAGAAAGATTACAAACCACACTCATTCGTGTTTGATTATTGAAGTGATTCTCCAAAAGACGACAATCAATTGTTATAGATTTAAGTATTTCTATTATATTCACAAATTCTAAATAATCTGACATGATATAGATCGTAGACCTTTCGATGTTTTATTCTATGATGATTGCATCTAGAATTATGACTTCCTATTCAACATGATTTTTCTAACATCTAGGTCATTACCTCAGGTCCACATTTTGTAGTAGAAAAGTCGTGATTAAAAGATAGAGCATTTGCAAAATCACAAGTTGATAAATTATTGCAGTTTCTTACAACAAAAAAAAAAAAAGTTCTGCAATTAGTCAAAACATCAACGTTCCCTGCAATAATTTCTTGGCTAACTATTTACATGTCTGCAATTAGATTTTTTTGGACTAGCTCTAATGGTAGAGATAGTCCAAAAATCTATAAAATAAAATCTATAAAATAAAAAATTGCTTCTCTGTGAGGTACCTACTTTCTTTCCTTTCTTGGTTAATTATTTACATGTCAAGTGGTCGTGCCTGTGACTATAAGTACCACCAGCAACCAGCCTGGCCAGACTTGAGACTTGAGATGAGCACTGGATAGGATCCAGTGAGCATAAAGCCAGATAATGCAATAACCATTGCTTTATAGAACTTCAAAAAGCTGCAGTAAAAGCAATGTGACCAGAAGAACCAACAACTCTGCGCGAAATGACCAACTGTATGGCCATAGCACTCTCCTGGTGGTGGCTACATACCCCAAAGAGCACTTGGTTGGAAATGAAGAGGCACATCTCCTTAATTCTCCACTTCATGTCTACAGTCATAAGAAGACCCACAGTGTGGGATAAAGAGGTACTACTTTTCATTTAGCTCCCCTTTCCTTTGAACCTACTCTCAACAGGGTCCAGCATGGTGGGATAATGTGATTATGATTATAACCAAACCAGCTGAAGATTGTAAGGTCCAACCCCAGTAGATTTCTGCAAAGTTACTAACCTTTTCCTGTATATTCCACCATTCTAAAACCGAGATGGCGAGATCTGTATCACTCTGCTTGGATCGGATAAATAGGATGGATTTGACCCGATTGAGTGCTCTTAATTAAGGACGTAAAAGATTAATATGCGGAGAAAGAGGACTTATGGGAGATAGAAGTGGTCTCTTTACAAATGGATGATCCAATAGCTGAGCAGCAGTTGGCCGTTTATTTGGGTTAACTTGTAAGCATTTAAGAATGAAATCTCTGGCATCTTTTGATAAAGATTCAGGAACAGGAGGAGGTTGACCCCTGCCAATCCGAAATAATGCTTGCATCTGTGGTGACAAAGAAAAAGAAAAATATATTTTTTATTATCATTTATCCAATTTCAAAGCGATGTCCAGTCTGTCTTACTTGATGGTCTGAGTAGCCAACTAAACTAAAATCCTGAATTAAAATGTATGAGGTAATTTAAAGGAGTGGAAAAGCAAAGGCAACAGGGGGGAGAATTCAGTCTCTGTAATAAATGAATAAAGGAAAAATAGGAAAATACCAAACTTTGAGGTAAAGAAAAGATGATAATAAGAAATGTTAGACATACTCCTTCCAAATGAGAGTAAGGAGGCTGCCGTGTCAACATCTCTAAAACTGTACATCCTAAGCTCCATATATCAGCTGCTAGCCCATAACCACGGTTCCTTAAGTTAACAACCTATGATCAAACAATTCAAAGTTAATTCAGTCACATAAAGCTCAAGTAGTATGAAAATTCATTTTTCAGTTTACCGAGACATTTCCAGTTAATTACAGATGATTGAAAAAACTACATTAACTCAATGGAAGCACATACTTCGGTAGAATAATTAACTGATATTTGAACTTTATGTTCTTACAGCAAGTCAGAACATTTGGTGTATGTACTACAGACAACTGAATCAGACAGCCGTATGATCTATCTCATTCTCATTCATCCATTTGAAGGAATTATATTAAACATATGCCACAAGAGAAGAGACAAACCTCAGGGGCCATCCAATATGGTGAGCCCTTGCTTGATTTAACATCATTCAATTTGGTTGCCTGTAAAACCAACAATAATTTCAAGCAGTTAACACTTGGAATTTGCATTGATAAGACACTGAATTAAGAATGTTGATTTTGCTGAAGAAAGGTACCTTTGCCAACCCAAAATCTGCAAGCTTGACGGATCCACTTGCATCAACCAATATATTAGCACACTTGATGTCCCTTTAGAATTGAAAATTTGGATTAAAAAAATTAGAATGTAGCAAATCCATGTAATTCAAGATATTTCAGCCATCAATTTCTGAGCACTGCATCTAACTTTCATCTAAAGTGGTTTCCATAATCCCAGAAGGTTGGTATTAGCTTAAAATAAAATCCTCAGAAGCCAAAAAAAAAAAGAAATCTAAGTCCAAAATGTGCAGTACCGTTTGCAATTATTCAAACTCAAGCATTTTTTACTCTTCAAATATAATTTGTTAAAGCAGACCCATCTTCCAAGATGGGGAATCATATGCCATATATTAGGTGGCTTTTTTCAATATCTTGTTTCTTGTCAATTCTAGCAACGGGAATTGAGAAAGAAGAGAGAAAAGAGAGAAAGACTCAAAGAATGATCCAGAAAGAATCTTCCTTGCCAAGGGAAAAATCTCCCTTTACAACTATAGTAGTTCTGTGTTTACAAAAAATGATGAATGACCCCCTCTACTCCAATTACATCGGTATATAACAGCCCCCACCCCCCCCTCTTAGTCTCTACATCTTCTAACTAACTCTCATAACAACCGAACCCAACAGTCACTAACTGCTCAACTAACATTTATTAGCTAACTGCTTCCTCCTAGAATACACCTTTAGTTTAGGTGATTCTTGCTTCCTAACATGGTGCAAGTTAAGTTTTAAACCATTTTTCTTTTTTAAAATGTCAATTAGTTATGAATTAAAATGAGGCTACAAACTACACACTATTCCATAGTTAGATACCAGGTATAAAACTCCACACTCAGTTATCATCCAGTTGCTACTAGGTAAAAAATTCCATAGTTTGATACGGGCACACACACTACAGGTGTGAAGAACCACTTTTATTATCTAGAACATTTTAGAATCTCTTTCCCTAGAACGTTAGGCATGAAACATATTTCCCTTAACCTTTTACCACAAAACGATGTGACATGATTAACCAAGCCAGCTAACTTCTTGACCTAAATAAGATTGCAGTTATTATAGGTACAATCATTGCATTACATCAAGATAGAAACTTCACTCATGTTACCTGTGAACCACATTACGATCGTGAAGATACTTCAAGCCACTTAAAATCTGTCTTGTGTATGCAGAAACTTGAGAATCCCTTAAATGATACTTTTGATAGAGACTTGCTAATGATCCTTTTGTCACAAGCTCAAGGAAGATATATAGCATACTTTTGTCCTGAGAAAGAAAAGATATAAATATAAATAACAAAGAAAAAGGGAGGAGAAAAAACACTTGGAATGCAATTGCTATTAACAGAACCGGACATAAAATAATTCAGGGAGCAGACAGCTAAACAACAACACATTGCTAAAAGCCATGTCCAGAAGACAGGACGAGGAAGGTAATCATGCATCAAATCATCAAAAGGAATTCATATATAATGTCCTATGAACATTCAGCTACTTCAATTAAAAATTTTAAAAAATTACCAGAATAAAGGCTGCTGTGTAACCTGCAAAGGATGTCTTTCATACTTGCTATTAAGCATGCAGAACATAATAAAAAGAAGAAAGCTTTGCATACCAAAAGGGAAAAAAGGATGGGACAATCTTAATGTGAATTTGCAGTTCAACACTTAGATACAGACAGCTCATACAACTTTAAGGGTCTTATACTGCAAAAGCAACACTCAAATAAATGTATTATATGAACTTCACAGTACATAAATGAGTAGACAAGACTTGACCCATCCTTTTTATAGGAGAAAAAGGAGATTGGTTGATGAGGAATTTTGTTTCTATTTGGTGTATTAAATGTAGGATCCAAAAAGAAAAGTAGTTTATTAATTTTATCATCTGAAATACCCCACAAACTAAGAGCCACTTATCTCCTTCCATCAGCCCCATGGTATCTCATTTTCTCATATTTATAAGCTATATTGTTCCTCCCCCCCAATATCCATCAGTATTATTGCTACAATTTTCAAGATGCTCAATGAACAGAGTAATTTTTAGCCAAGTAAATGCTTGGAGGTTTACAAAATATTAATTTTAATTGCCGTATTCCTGAAAATGAAATTATTATTAGCAGAATAGCATATTGTAGGGGAATAGAAGAGACTTGCCAACTAGAGAACAGCATACCTTGTCTGTGCCAAGATATTGAACTATGTTCTCGTGTTCAAACTGACTCAAAAGAAATATTTCCTGGAAAGGAATGCCACAAATATTCATATAATCAAATACTGCCATATAAGATGGAATAAACAAATAAAGAATATGTCATAAGCTTTTAAGAGAAGAGTAAGTCCTCCCACCTGCTCAAGTTGGAAAATGCTCTGTTTGCCCTGGCTTCCTTCATCCAGCAAGGACACCTCCTTCACCGCAAAAAAGAGCCCATCACTTCAAGAAAAGAAAATGCGTGTTACCTCTGTTAAAACAAGGCGAAGTATAAAAAAAAGAAAAATGGATGGCCAACCAAATGGTCTGTTTACAACAAACTTGATATTAAACTAGTTGGGTTTTATCAGCTATGGGTAAAGAAGAATTCCATAACCAAAGCTGTCACAAAGGAAAACCCCAAATCATAGCCAATTAATGGCTAATACTTAAACATCAGTTGGAAGATTCCATTGACTGGATAAACCAACTTTCCTATATTTCTGATTTCTTCTATCATTCCTCCAAATGGTCTCTTCTGTCTTAATTTTAGCACCAAAAAATTTGTGGCTTCTTTTATGCCAACTGCTGAGAATCACATTTAAGCAGATTATTCCTGCTCTCAGCCGCAAAATGAGATAAAACACAAGGCACCCAAGCAGACCAATAGATCTCAAGTTGTAACTCTATTTTAAAAGCTGGCCAACTGATTAGGAGTGTTTAGGGATAGCTAGGCTGAACCAAAGATGCATTCAGTAATTAATGACAATACGCTTTGATACAATAGCTTTGCAAGTGCTTCACGGAGACTCTAATAAGCAGAAACTCTCCAAATCCCTTCTTACAGAGCAACAGTTGAAGATTGTCAGCCTAAGTACGTGCCTTACACACTAAAATAATTTCAACAGATAAAAACTTTCTTATTTGAGCCTACAGAATAAACAATTCTTATAAGCTTAACCGTTCCTAAAAAAACATTCATCTAAGTAACAGATCTTCTTTTCCTCAGCACTTTACTTGAATTTGCACAAGGTATATAATATGTGGTTACATTAGAGAGATGTGCGCATGCGTGTGTTTTATTAATGATAAGATATTATTTTCTAACTATTACACATTCTATGGTAATTGAATGCTACAATCTGAACATAGTTTTAGTTATAGAAGTAAATCACATACACACACCAACTGATTATATAGATAAACATTTTCCATGCAATAATACTGCTTTGTGTTTGAAAGAGTGAATTGAAAGAGAAGGAAACAAAAAAGGAAATACTCACTCAGTAAAGCCTTCATACACCGTTCCAAATGACCCCTTTCCTAGAACCTCGCCCTTTTGCCACGAGGAGAAAGTTCGTCTAAAAGACCCATTTGGTGAGACATTGTGAACCAACTCGTCAACCATACGGTCCATACCAGAAGCCTTTTCACCAACAACATCAATATCATCATCATGGGAAGTAGATGAACTAGAATTAGAAAGCATATTCCTTTTCCCATGTGTCACTCCATGCAACGCTTCCCCACCACCAATGTCTCGATCAAGGTCCTTATTTTCTTCAACGCCCCTTCCATGATCTTCTTCCCCCGAAGGACTAACACTCCCACCAATAATTGGCGAATCAACAGCACGATCATCTTGAGGAGCAAAAGACCTCATCAAATCCCAAGTAGAGCTGACCTCGTCAACAAGTGGCCGCAACATCGCCGTCACCGGCGGCGGTGCCAGAACGGGAGGCCTAACACCCTTGATTCCTCCACCCCCATCTCTATTATGACCCAAAACCTTTGAAGAATCAGAAGAAACGTTAACCTTCCTATCCTTTCCTTCAACAACAGGTTGAAAGATCAGATTTTTAAGCTCAACATCACTTTTGAGGCCAACCCCAGATTCAAGTTTAGGTGGAATCTCATGTTCCAGCTTCTTGTTCTTGGGATGAAGGAGAGGGGGAGTGGCGGCAACAGCAGAAGAAGCAAAGCGAGCCTTTTGGGCTTCCCAAGCTGCAGTTGGGATAGCAAAGTCTTCGGGTCCAGAAAGGCCGAGGCTGCGGAAGATAAGGTCGAATTCGCCATCGATGCCCTTGACACGGAAGCTGGTTTGGTTCTGCAAAGAAGGGGAAAGGTCAAGGGAGGAGGAAGTTGAATAGGACGGCACTTGGTAATCTATGTTCTTCATGGCGTTTCGGCGCTCGAGCCTTGGCTGCAAACGCTTTCTCTGCGCCTCCATTGTTCGTTGGTTAGTTCAGGACCAGGTAGTTGTTTTCTCTGTGATTGAGAAGCTCTGTTCGAAAATGTCAGAGAGAGATATATATAGAGAGAGACGGCTGCTGATGCTGCAATGTGCATTGCTATCTGCATATATTAATAATGGCCAAATGATTATTGGACTTTATGTTAAGGAAGACAACAAGCAGAAACCTCATTCTCCAACGTGGCATAAGGCGCAGAATTCAAGACAACACAAGAACTCAGTATAACAATGATAATTCTGGTTTGATATTTTTATGGGTTTGATTTTTGAATTTAATTTTAATTTATTGTAAAGTTTTTTTTACATTGTTATTTAATTATGTGTTGATACATTATTAAAAGAGTTAGACTTTTTAGGTGATTGTTGTGATAGTCAAACTTTTTAATGATTTAGTAATACATGATTAGATGACAGTGTAAAGAAATTTTACATTAACGATAAATTAAAATTAAACTCTTGATATTTATCATGACTTATCAATTATTTTATTAAATGTTACTTTCATATTAAATATAAATAATAATTAATAAATAATTAATAATTTATCATAAGTATTGGCATAAAAAAAATATCAAAATAATCCGTTTACTTAGTTGAGAACAATTGACTTCAATTAGATGAATATATATATATATATATATATATATAATTATGATTATAACAATTTTATAACCAACACTACTTAATTTTCAGCATATATTTATTTATTTGACTACTAAATCACACTAGTAATTGTTTAATGTGTGTTTGAATTAATGTGAAAAAAAATTTATGTTAAAAATTTATTATATGTAAAATTAATTATAAGAAAATTAATTTATATTTAGATGTGTTAATTTATAATTAATTTTAAAATAAAAAATTTGAAGTATATAAAAAAATTATTTTTATGTATTAAATTATTAAGAGAGATATAAAATAATGAAAAATTTTATTTAATGAAGGACAAATGAATATTTAGCTACCAAAACTTTTAAAATAATTTATAATCCATAATTAAAAGTTTCAATACATGATTTTTTTAAAAAAATTATTTTTAATTATAAAAAAATGAATCTTAATTTATAATTAATTTTACACACTTTAAACAAACAAAATATATTTTAAATAAAATAAATTTTTATTAAAAAAATTATTTTAAAAAAATAATCTTCCCCCAACATACTCTTAATTTTGTAACTTCTTTTTCTCTCAATAATTTAAGATTGCTCCCATGTAATTATGATAAACAATCATCGAATAGGCATTGGACATTCATAGAGGTGGCACCCATAACCCCAAGTGAGTCGTGGGGCCTTATCTATGGAGAGTCCGATGCCCATCCTGATATTGTTCATTCGAATTAAATAAGAATTTTAATAGTTTAAAGTAATAATTTAAGAATATTTTCATATTTGGCACCAAAACGTATTAATCTATAATAAAAGTAAAAGTAAAAAATAAAAAAATTGGCATGTGTTTACTATGATAACTTATGTAAACAAAAAATTAAATAATTGTAATTATTTTGAGAATACGATTAATTAAACTGTGTAGTTTAGTAAATAAGTTTAATTTTGATTTATTATTAGTGTAAAAAAAATTTATATTATTATTTAATTATGTATTATTAACTCATTAAAAGAGTTTAATTATTATAAGGGCCTGTTTATTATAGATTAAAAAAAATTAATTTTGACCTTCAATAATTTAAAGATATTTTTTTAGAGATTTTTAAGAAAAGCAGAAATTATTTTGTATTTGTTTATAATTATAAAAATTATTTTTTTAAATGAGAGTAGCTTCTCTCCCTTCTATCGCGAAAGATTTTTTTCAAAAGCTAATAAGAATAACTTTTTATTTTAACTATAAAAATGATTTTTTAAAACAAATAATTTTTTTAATAAGCTTAAACAAATACAATCAACATCATTAAAAATAATTTTTTACTTAAAAAAAGTGATTTTCTCATCAAATAATCTGTAACAAACAGACTCTAACAACTACCTCAAAAGTTTAATATTTTAATAATATATTAATACATAATTGACTGATAGTGTATAATTTTTTTACACTAACAGTTAATTAAAATTAAACCCTTATTAAATAACTATTAAAAAACCCGTTATCCAATATACGCTTGAATACGAAACCCACCATAGGCTTTGAATTGAATCAATCTCTCGTATGACTCGTACTCTTATTTTGAAAGTTGCGCCAACTTGTTCTTTTAATAATAAGATGCTTGCAACATTAAAAATCAACAAGTTAATATTTGAATCCGAAACCAAATTCTCATACCCTTATTTCGCGAATTAAGTCAAATTTTTTTTAAAAAATAATTTCTTATCAACTTGAAGAACTAACAAAATATAACATAATTATCTTTTCAAGTATTTATATTTTACAATTTGAGCCGCCTATTAGTGCCGGACCGAGACAAAGATCGTGGAAACATCAAGGACCAAAGATATATTTTTTTACACCAAAAAAATGTTTTGAGTTAACAAATTAATCAAATAAAACAATAAGATATAAAAATGTTGTTCAATAATTAAATAATGCATAACATTAATGGTGTTATAAATTGTAAATGTATCACATTCAGTAACTAACTTATGATGGTTCGATTAGAAGGGGTTCAGTTATCTAAAAGGGATTCGGTCATTTGGGAGGGGTCTCTATTTCATGTGCTTAACAGTATTCTGTGAAATTAGTCTATTATCTTTCAGTCACAGAGATATCCTAATTTACACACAAAAAAAAAGGAATGAAAAGAATAGTCTACATGGAACTACGTGTGGATAATATTTAATTGGAACAATTGTCAATTGTAGTTTTGTCATTATCGATTGGCAATTGTATCAATGTCATGAATCTTTTTCTTTTTTGAGATGAAGAAGCCACGCCTTCCATGCAAGCATCCCAAGTTCAAATATGCTACCTACTGTCTAACAGAAAATCATCTTTGATTCATGCTTAATTTGTTAAAAGTTATATATAGTTACAAATGGTACAAACCAAATATTTGATTTGGAATGACCCTTCATTTAGAAGTATTGGTTCATGCCCTCCCCCTTCACCCTCTGGATCCATCACTGGATAAAATAGAAAAACTCTATCTCAACTCTATGGCTCAATAATCCTCATCCATGTTAAGGCTAGACCTGGACGAATGAGGAGATGCGTAAATCTAAATGGATGACCAACCCTGGTAAGCATTGCAGCCCTCTGTCTTTAAGTTGTGGATTTGTGTTTTGTTAAACCGATCGTGAAACATAATAAATCGGTGGATTTTTGTAGCATATTATTGTCATTTGAAGATTTTGGTAATATATTATAAGAAAAATGATAGTTATATATGAGATATGTGCATAATCTCAATTGTCTAGAACAAAGGGTCCGTATATATAAATAACAACACTCAATTATAATTCCAAACTTTTGTCCATTGTGTTTACTCTTATTTTTAAAAAAATACTGTAACGGGTAATAGAAGGGGAAAATAATTTGAAATATTGCCTGCTTTTCTTTCTCTTTTTTTTTTTTTATAAAAAAATGCTTAACCTTTTCCGTGATTTTGGGGATGACTGATTTGATCAAACTACCATGTTGGGCTTGTTGATAACAATGATAAGAAAATCAGACTGGACTGATCGGTTCAACCAGTTGAATCGGGAATGGTTCACCTCACTGGTTAGGTCCATCCCAAAAACTCGTTTAGCATGAAAATCAGTCAAGAACCAATGAATTGATCAAAATTGGTGAACCGGTCAATCCGACCCGGTCCAATTAAGTTCAACCGGTCTTTTTTTTTTAATTCTTACTAATTTAAATGATATCATTTTGATCTAAAAACTGAATATAAGTAAATCTAAAAAGAATTTTATATGAAATATTAAAACTTAGATTGTACAGAAGCTTGAAAATTGAATGTATAATTGATTGTATATCTCTTTGAACTGAAACTGAAATTTTTTTAAACAAAAATAAGCTATAATACTGTTATTTAATGCTTTTGACTCTAAAAAAAAATAAGTTATAAACTATTTTTTATTATTTGTGTTATTTTTTTATAATTTTTTGTTTGTTTAATTAGTATATAATATATATATATATATTAATTATACTTTAGTTCAACTATAATTTAACTACGATTGAACCATTAAACCTTGAATCAGTTTTCTCATCAATTGAATAACGAGTTCAATTTTCTTAAACTTGGTTGATACCATACAAAAAATTTAAACATATTAGGTCCTAAACATTTCTTGTTTGTTTCTTTAATTCTTTTGACACTTGACATCACAATTGTCAAATACAAAGGAACATTCAGTGAAGAACCTTATTTGAGGATTGGCCCATGTTTGATTGTTAATTTGGTACCAAGCCCACTACCATGATTAGGCGGAATAGGCATTAAAATATTTATCTGCGGGCTTGTTTTGCTTCGGCACTCTGATTGCAGGCTCCAAGTTTCGGATGCATCACTTGTTAAAAATATTTTCTTATTTTGCATCAAAAAGAAAAAGAAGAAAAAGAAAGATAAAAATCTATTTTGGAAAAGAAAAAGAAAGATAAAAATATATTTTGGAAAATAAAAAGGAAATAATGGTTTTGATCTGGAAGGGTAATTAATAATAAGTTAATGATAAATCAATAAAAAATAAATCATGTAGTAATTAACATTAAGTTAGGAATACATTTGAAATAACTTTTTTCCTGTATTCTATACTTTATAAAAAAAAATATAAATAGTCATGCAAAGTGGTTAGCTTGAATAAAGTACAGTGCAGTACTAAATTGAAGAAGGAAAAAAAAACACACACACACAAAAGGCTCACAGGGACAAGCTAGAGAAAGTTTATATAGAAAATTATTATTTGGTAGCTTGATTAATGCGTTATTTTTTTATAAAAAATTCTTTTTAAGTAATCGTTATTTACAATATAATATATAATCACAAGAAAGAGTAAACATCTTTATATGCTCTATTTTTAAATCTTTTACTTTAAGTAAATAATTAAATAAGACCATAATATAATCTTAAGATTATATAACTAATATTTTGACATGCAATTACACGTGTCAATTTATTTTTTATAAAAATATAAAAGGAGAGTATATAAAGGAGTTTTGAAATTTCAAATAACTACCTTATACCATAATTAACTTCATAGTTTTTAAGTTAAGATTTATGTCTATGATGACAACAAATCCCTATTAATACGATGATCAAAAGATAAATGGACAAGATGAGAAAAGTATTCCCTCAAAAAAAAAAAAAAGATGAGAAAAGTATCAGAAATAAACTGATATAATTTCGAGGACCAAATATTTGGTTGACTTTATCAACTTGGTTCTACATGATTAATACATTACAAGACTAGAAAACAAAGTTAAGCAATGCTTGCAATACTTTAGTAATTGAGCCTTTGTTAACTGCATTAGTTTGAAGTCCTGCCATTGAACTAATTACACAAACTTCTCTCACAACTACAACACCCCCCCCCCCCCCCGGGGGAAATCTAAATTATTTCATTGGAAGATGTGTACATCCAATAAAAACTGTTGTACATAATTTTGTATAACCTTCACTTTTGTCTTCAAACAAACTTGTTCTCAACTTTTTTCAAGGTGGAAAATCAAGTAGGCTTTCCGTTCTTGAGAGAGATTCTATGATCCAATTGTTGCTACTAGAGCTACCATTTTGCCCACTCATTGGATCAAAAGAAGTCCCTATAGGATGACTCTTTATTAATGAGTGATGTTATGGCCGCTGCAACTGCAACCCTAAACTTAGGATCTGAGGCAATTGCGGACACATTATCAGCTAGTGGCTTACGTTCTTCTGCTTTCCAAACCTTCTCATGATCCACTGGTCTAGGGCTGTGAAAATTGTTCATTGCAATAGCATTACCACTCTGGTATTTGTTTGGCATCCAAGAAAAATGCGGTTGCGTTGTCGCATTAATGGAGGAGCTAGCAGTAGGAAAACGTAGTGGGTCATTGAGATTATCAGTGAGATCAAGAACAATCCCTTTGGACGGGTCACTAGGGTTTATGCTTCTAATATTGGAAGGTGGGTTTAATGGGTGGAAGCTATTGTAAGGAATGGTTGCTTGGGTGAAACTAGAGGTGCCATATGAAATAGGATTGCTTGAGTCTAGCAACATGAAGGAAGCTGATGCAGAAGCAGTAGAAGCCATAGCAGTTGCACCCACAGGGAGTGGATGGTTGTGTGTTCCTTCATAGGTCGTAATTAGTATGGACATGTCATCTAGACATCTTTGCACCTAAACATATAAATTTAATTGCCAGACATAAGAATTGAATGAAAAAAACCCAGAATTTCAAACGAATTGTATGATTGCTAAATAGTACAACAGCAATGCTACTTACTAGAAAGATTTTTTACAAATATCACCACGAATTCACATGGTAGTAATAAGATAAAGAGAAAAAATGGAGCAGTCAGAGAAAAAAGTGGAACAGCACATAATTGAAATCAAATTGCTTCCTACAAAAGGCTTCGTTACAAATCTACGGAAAATTTAGCATTTTCCAAAAAACTCTTTAAAATTTTAAAAATTCTAGAGCTGTAATAAAGAGTACAAATTGTTGTTTTACCTGTTTCCTAACGGGGCAGCCTGGGGCTACAGTGCAACGGTAGTAGGCTCGTGGGCAGGGATTTCCTTTTGCAATTTTTTGCCCATATTTTCTCCATTGGCACCCATCATTCATCTATCACAAGACTTGAGATTAGCTCTAAATGTTAATCAAATCATAAAGCTAGCTTCATGGATACAGATATACAGATTCAACTCACTTTGGCTTCCTCACATCTAGCTCTAACCGAAACCCTAGCCTTTCTATTTGGAGGGGAGGCAGCATGGGTAGTAATACCAAGCAAGTCATGAGTACGCCGTAACTTGTTCTGCACTGATGTCAAACTTGCCAGTTCTTCCTTATTGTCTTCTTTCTCTACCTCCCTTTCTTGTTGACTTGTGCTTGTTTGCAACCTTAGTGATAAACACAATTCACTATCGCCAATACTATCATCAGTGTTTCGTGGGGATGGAGGTCCTTTAATTTTGTTATCAAAGATCTTATGAATTGTCGGTGGTCCTTCACTGCTGGTGTTTGCATTGTCTTGAAGTGAGAGAGAGATTTGATGATCCTAAATGAGATCTATAATTATTAGACATAAAAGAGGGATCGCAGTTCAATGAAGATTATAAAGAAACAATCGGATTTACCTTTTCTTTATTGTTCTCTTGGATGACTGCAAATTTCATTTGCAGATCATAGTACTCTTTCATTGTTTGTTCCACCACTTTCCTCAGAACTTTGTTTTCCTCTTTCATGCGATCCATCTCCATCTGTAAGACATTTAACTGCTGGAAAATCATACCCTGTAACGACTTCTAAACAAGTAGCATCTATATCATATCATATACACAAGCAATTAAACGTTATCAAGAGACTTGTGCTTCAAGAGTTAACGCATGCTTGCATAAAAACACACTAATAAATAACCAACATGAGAAGAGAGAGGGAATGCTTGCATAAATAAACTCTAATAGCAAACATGAGAAGAAAGAGGAAAAGGAGATGGAAAAACGATAAATTTTAGCTGTTAATTTTCACAAACAACAATATCAACAGAGGGAGAGACGGAGAGGAGGAGGGTACTAGTGAGAAAGAGCGTATTTGATGCTTCTGTGTGTGCCACATATTAATGAAAAATTTACCTCTCTTGTTTTGTTGTTTTCTTGCAAAGATATTCCTGCCACTGATGCATCATCTGCTATTTCGCCAGCTGTGGTTTCTGAAGCTTCTTCCTTATACTGTATCCGTGCCATTTCTTCCTCGTCGTCCTCTTCTACTTGCCCATCTACCTTTGCTTTTTCTTCTTCTTCTTCTTTTTGCTTGGCATCTATCTTCAAAGAGAGATCGATTTCCATCGTTGAGCGTTCCCCTCTGCCCAATTGAGGACAAGGTTCCGTATTGAAGAATCTCTTCCCTTGTCCTCTCTTTCGATATAAATGCTAATTTTGAGACACCAAAGTCAATTCCCTCATCTCAAAGACGTACTCTTAGACACACAAGGACGCATCTAAGGTTTGACTTTAATTGGCTTCGTAATTAAACCCCAATTAAATTAATTAGTCTTCTGGCTAGCTTAAAAAAATTACAGAATATATATAGGGCATGTGGGCACTATACTATTTCATAATTAGAGCCCTCCCCATACCAAAAGACAAGAACAACCCTAGAAAGTCAGTAGTCTCATTCAAATAGATAATGGGTCATTGACCCCTTTGCTTGCCCTTTGTGCAACTAAGAAATAAATCAAGGTTTTAAATCTCCAGCCACTACGCCAAAAAAAGTGAGCCACGAAAGCATCACTTCAACTGCTTGACATTATCAGCAGAACCTTTTCATCCTTTCAGACTACGTAATTCAGCCGTATAACAACTTGTTTAATGGATGCCATCGTTCTCGCCCCACAATCGTGAAAATAATACAAAGTTTTCATCGTTAACATTAGGGCATGCACATGCCTAGATCTTCCATAGTCCATGCAATTGCACTTTCCTAGCATACACTGCATGCTTAAAGCTGCTTGTTAGTCAAGGCATAGAAACATGCATATATAGAGCTCTCTCTCTGCATATATAGGGCATGAGCAACATTGTCATTTTACAGTGGACAGAGAACCCGTGTATTGAAATTTGAAGGGGGCACTCGTGTATGTGTCTGCTAATGGAGAACAATTAGGCAATACTCATTTGAGTAATTTTTTAAGTGGAACTAGAAAAAAGTACCAGGACTTACATGCTGATTAATATGAGTTAATTTTGACATCATCTGCTACTATGGAATTTGAGCCCCGTACGAAATCTCATAAGAATAAGAGAAAACCTTTGGAGCAGATCTTGAATTTGTCAACTGCAAGACCTCACAAAGCCCACATCTCTCAACTCCTATGCTTATTATTTAGTTACACACACTAGCAGTTTTTTTAATTATCCTCTTTATTACCTCCCACGTTACATATAGTTTAATAATCACCAAATAAAAAACAAATAAAGCCAGTTTTGTGGTAGTAAACGCTTGCAATTACATAAATGAATATATTTATTGAACTTGGACCAAGCGTCTCTCAAGCTCTTGCTCCAACTAAAGTTTCTGCTGTCATTTTTTCTTTTTTGAACTATCAATGGAATGGGAGTTTGAACCCTAGGCCTAGTTTTATGTTCTAAATATCGTAGCACCCAAAGAATGTTAATTGGTTGCACATGTGATTTTTTTATTAAACCCATGTGATATAGAAGCAATTTGCAACAACAATCGCTGTGCAAAGGTCACACAAATTAATATTAGGATTTTCTATTTGATATATATGGATAAAGATAATGATCCTACATATATGGCACATTAATTAGCTAGTTTGGAAAAATAATATATATTTTTGTTTTGGTGATGAAGTGTTTAGATTCACATCTCTGAAAACTCGGTATTATGCTGAAGTCAACATTAATAGAAAAGTCTATAAAAATATCTGTTAGGATATATATATGAGAACAAGTAGCTAGGAGCATAGGAGTAATGCACAACATGAGAAATGGCTGCGGCGCCGCTTGCTGCATAGTAATCTAAGTCCACGCATGCACGAGCTTGTGAGTTGTGGTGATGATATATATATATATATATATATATATATATATATATATATATATATATAGTTGCCCCTCATGTAAACCCACTTACATAAATCCAAGACTTTCGATGCAGACTCTTCATTCAATTTGTGGAAGTTCATGCATTATATTTATATATAGTGTATTAGTGTGAGCTACTCTTTTTTCTTTTTTTTTTTGGTACAGCTGAGAAAAATAAAAGAATTACGGCCTAACAAACTAGACACCTAAAGCATCAGCTAGAAGAAGAATATCCAGACCAGCCGGAGGGGATGGCCAAACCTTAAAATCAAGGTCCCTTGTGCACCAGTCTTAGCCAAAAAATTAGCACAATGATTCCCCTCACGAAGAATGTGGTCCAAGGTAACATCCCAGTTCAGAGCTAGCAGTCTCTTTATTTCTAGGATGAGGCAACTATATTGATGAAAAATACCCGCCTCACCTAGCACCAGACGAATGGCTTCCAATGAGTCATAGTGTGAGCTACTCTAGCTTGTTATTACTTATTTTAAAGACTAAGAGTTTTCTCCTTGACAGAGGTCAGATTTTCCGAATCCCAAACTCCCCAACTAGTTTGTTTCCAACTATCAGCCCATATCCATGTGGTACCACAGGTGAATCAGTTATTCAGTATATAATAATTAATTATTATTAGTTAATGAAATTTTGGTTCATTTACACTTTCTCTTTGGAGTCGTTGCAATATCTCTCTATCTTACAATTTGAGTTAGATAGCCCCCATGTTTTAATGTACTTGCTACAATGTAGCCTCTCTACAGAGCGCGCCGAACTATTTAAATATAGGATTAACTTTAATAATAATGTTCACAATGTGACTCGTAATTAATATGCTTAATGTTTTATATGTAGAGACTGTAATGTAATATGAGAAGATTCAAATGATCTTTATATATTGTGCATCTAAATGTGTATATATTTTGCGTATGATTGAATTGTTTTCATGTAAATATGTAAGAATTTAGTGAAATGTATAAGGAGTTATTGCATGCTTTTGCTTGCCCACTTAATATTATATTATAACAGTGTTTTGTATGAGTTATTTTATATATTATTATTTATAATTTTTATTAAAATTTTTTTTTATGTTTGATTATTATTTTGAATATGTAAAGTTTATGAATTTTTTTTAATAAAAATTCTTAAGTATATATGAAGAGAATGTTAAAAGGTTAATTTCAATTTTATCATATGTTATTACTATTATTTGAATAATTTTTTTTACCAACACTTACACTCTATACATTTAATGATATTATTTATTTCATCTTAAAACATTATATATATATATATATATATATATATATAGGGAGGGATTAACTTACATGGTATAAAACTTGATCCACTTACACCACTTAATAAATTTTTTTATTGAGTATACTTTTTGTCAATCCAACCGTTAAATTATAATTATCCATCATATTAATCATTTGTATCAAATTTTTAAAAAAAATGAATATCAATAAAAATATAATCAAATAGTTCATATTTTCATATATTTTAATAGTTTGTATTACGTTAATTTTAATGTATATCAATGAGTCATAAAATAATTTTGAATTAATGTGAACTTTTATAAATATAATCGACATGATAAAAACTTTCAATATAACAATAAATTTTGTAAGAAAATTATCTAATAAAAAATTATTGAGTGATATAAGAGTAATCAAGTCTTACACCATCGTAAGTTGACCCTTCTCCTATATATATATATATATATATATATATAATTACATGTTAAATTTAATTATTTGTGCCTATTAACATGCCTCTAATTCTTAAACATCATATAGACAAAATCAAAATCAATAAGAAATATGTTCTTCATCAAGCACAAATCCAAAATCATATTCTATCTATAATCTCATGTCAATTCAAGATGATTGATAAATGTGGAAGCGTACCTGAAGGATTTATGAGATCTTGATGGAAATGATGATGCTCTTGATAGAGTAGTGATATTCCAATTGTAGAATTCCTTAAGTTATACCTTATATCCTCTTCTAATGGGATGCATAGAAGTAATATTATGTTGTTCTTCTACAATTGGAGACCATAATCCCTTATATTTATAAGAAACACATGCTCTTTCATGAAGAGTAATGTCTCTTTGAGTTCATACTCTTTCATGAAGAGTCATGACTCTTAAATTTTTTTTATTTCTATTTCAACCTATCATAAAAACATAAATAAGACTTTTGGTATCTACACAATATTTTTTATGATAATTATGCCATTTGCCATAATACTTTAATTCAAATAAATCACTTTGATTTTGGCTAATTAAATAATGGCTTAACACATTTAATCATTACATGTGACCCTAATTTAACATATATTTTTCTAACATTACACTCTATGTATTTAATGATATTAACAAATGCTTTTTAAGGAAAATTTACTATATGTATAGATAAATATATAGAATAGCTTTGAGACTACATGATTTTCTTGAAGTACCTCGTTTTTTTTTTATATAAAAAAAAGGTCATTTCTTAAAGTGTCTCGTCAAAGTTTCAAACTTCCAATTGCAAATGATTTAATTCCTCTTGTTTGCCTCAACATTTATCAGTATATTGGTCATTGGATATTATTTAAAAAAAAATTCACTTCTTTTCATGAGTCAATGCATCAAACAAGCTTTCCATTATCTGTTTTTTTTTTTTTTTTTTGACAAAAAGCTTTCCATTATCTGTTGAAAATGACGAATTTGGCCAATTTAACGGAAAACCACGAGGCTATACTTAATAGTTGTGAAGATTATAATTTTTCAATATGATCGAGAGTTAGGTTTTCTTAATTTGTCTATCCGAAAAAGTCAGCAATGAAACCATTGAGCCTACCCCATTACCATAATCCACATAATTCCATGTATCTGATTTTATCATAAGTAACATTCTAGATTTTGAGAATTCTAATTTAAATCTTCATTTCCAATCAAGTTTAGTTTCAAGGATTTGAATATTTGATAGAGAATGGCAGATCTCAGTTCTTGAATATTTGCCTGCATATTTATTTTATTTATATTGGTTAAAACTTAAATTCAGTTTAAATCCATCAAGTATATTTTTTGTGTCATGATGTGTTATAAGAAAAAATCTGCAGAATTTTATAATTAATCACTTGACGTTTATAAGAAGGATTTAATTTCAATCCACTGTCAGTGTAAAGTTTTTTAACACTGTCATCCAATTATGTGCTGACACATCACTAAAAGAGTTAGACTTTCTAAGTAGTTATTGTGGTCAAACTATTTTAATGATCTGGCAACACATGATTGGATGACAGTGTAAAAAAACTTTACACTGACTAATCATATATGGTGGATCAAAATTAAACTCTTTCCAAGAGTTACATCATGAATACATACTACTTTTAAGAAACTAATCCACTCATATAATAACATTATTCTGCACTATATATCTATCTTGATATAGATGTCACATGGACTAATCAATGACTAGATCATAAAAGCTTTAATATTTATGTGGTAGAGATCTTGATCATATGTTCCCCCCGCCCCCCAAAACACAAAAACAACACACACAAAAAAAAAGGGGGATCTTGATAACAGGCGTTGCGATGACACAAAAATATTTATCCATCTGACATACCAATCCTAAAACTCTAACAAAATAAGAAGCTACTTGGATTTTCTTTGAAAAAATAAATAAACAGAGGCACGTACAAATCGACACAAAAAAATTCAACTAAACGAAAATTTAAAACCCACAAATGTTTTCGATTTTTCATGGTAATTAATATATATATCAACAGATTTTCATTAAAATATAGATGACACATGAAATTATAAGAGATTCAGATACAAGTTAACTTGTATGTATTTATATGTCGTCCAACATATTAATTTGGGGGTCTTTGGTTCTCAAGTTTATTTAAGAAATGTTCGGTGTATGATAATCCTAAATTTTCATGTATCTTGAATATTTAAGTCTAAGATATTTAGGTATAATAAGATATGTGAAAATTTAAGATTTTCTTGTTTAATAATTAAAATTATTTAAACTATTTGTATGAATTGCCTATGTTTGGTGGTACATAAATTCTTAGAGATTCAACTATAAATTTCTCATGTATAGTATATTTAGATATCTAACATCCCCATATATTTTAGATTTCCATGCTTTCTGAAAGGTAAAAGATGTCCGAAAATAAGATCTTGACTTTTTATACATCTCACATTAATTTAAATATGATGCCGGCATACCAAACATAAGCATATAGTGCCAAATCTAAAATACCTAAATATCTTATATACCTATATTAAGATAGCAAGCAAAATACAAGCATAAAATCCCTATAGTAGTAGGGGAGTATTAGATTCTCAAGTGTCCTACATCTGATGTTGGCATATAAAACGAAGGCATCAAAACCTAGGGTAATATTATGGTATATCAAACATCATTGTGAGTATTAATTTTTACAAAAGAATTAAGTCCTAAGATTTAAAAAGAATATAAAAAGTAGATTAAATGTGAGGTACTGAAATTTGTTAGAAAAGACTATTATTTATTTCAATACCTACGTACTTTTTATAATCTACGTGGGCTTTCTCTTTTTTGAATTTTCTTCATGAGTTAGTCTACACTTATGTCTAATATATTTGAGTATAGTCAAGTCAAAAATTACAAAAATAAGAGGACAACGATGTCTACGAGCTGAACAGAATTTGGATGAGGAATTTTTTTATTTTTTTTAGTTATATATATATATTTATTATAGTTATAAAAATGTCACATTAATTTTATTTTTAAAATTTTATGAAAAAAACAGCATTTCTTCATAACATTTAAAAATAAAAAAATAAAAACTATAATACTTTTATAATTATAAAAAAATTATATCTAGCTGAAAATAAAAATATAAACAAACAAAAACTTATTTTATACTAAGAAAAAGAACTGAGAAGGCAAATTATTCCAGTCGAGGCCCACCATCCAAAATAGCAGTTTCATATGCTTAACATCATCTCGCATGCATGATGTATATCCTCTCATTTCAAACAAAATTCTGGACCCCGCTATACAGAATGAGAATGGAAGGGTATCGAATAAAATAGGTAAAAATGAACGAATAAGAGGAAAACCATAACGACTGCTTTTAAAAATGAAGAAACAAAAGATAAAAGGAAAACAAGAGGCAAATAAATAAAGGAAGTTAAAGGAGAGGGAAGAGCAAAATCAACTAATTCTTGCTTCTTCTTTTTCTAATGATAATGATGTATAGAGCCATTCCTATCATCCTACTTGAAACTGTGGCTTTTTATACTTTTATTCTTGATTTTTAAATTAATTATCAAAATACCCTTATTTCTAAATTAATTATTCATATATTATCATTTTTGCTATATTAATTTTTTTTCCTTCCACGTGGATCACCTAACACAGTCGGATTGATCCACTTGGATCACGCTAACTTTTTTGAAGTGAAGTAAATCACGTCAACCTTGTTGGAGTGATCCATGTGAAAACACTAACGCAAATGATATGATTCATATGTGTCAACGGTTTCACCTAAATCAAGTTTCTTGTATTGGCGTGACCCATACAAAATCCTAATTCCCCACTCCGTTCTTTACTAAGCTATCATGTTGAATTTAAACATCACGCATCTTAACTGTATTGGATGAGCATAATCGTATCTTAAGTTGTCATTTGCTTCATCATTTCCACGTAAATCACTTCAACACGGTTGATATGATCTAATGTTGGAGTAATCCACGTAGAAATAAAAAATAAATAAATAAATCCAACATGACAAAAAAGACAATATATATGAGTAATTAGTTTAGAAAGGATATTTGGGTAATTAGTTTAAAAATTAGAGGTATAAGGATCAATTAGCCTGAAACTGTAGCTCTTAACAAATACCATTAAGAAGGGAATACTAAATGTGTTTAGATTAACTGTAAAAAAAAAATAGACTATATTAAAAATCAATTATATGTATAATTGATTTTTTTTTAAAAAATCGATTATGAGAAAATTAATTTATGTTTGAATATGTTAATTCATAATCGATTTTAAGCTAAAAATTTTGGTTTGGATTGTATAAAAAATTACTTTTATGTATTAAATTACCAAAAGATATATGAAAGAATTTAATTTTAATCCACCGTCAGTGTAAATTTTAATCCAATCATGTATTGCCAAATCATTAAAAGAGTTTGACTATTACAATAACCACCTAAAAAGTTTACCTCTTTTAATGATGTGTCAGCACATGATTAGATGACAATGTAAAAAAACTTTATACTGACAATAGATTGAAATTAAATTTTATATGAAATGATTGAAAAAGTTATTTAGTTAAGAACAAATAGGTATTTCTCTATCAAAACTTTTGAAATAATCTAATATCAAATAATTAAAAAGTTTAAAATAAAACATATTTTTAAAAAAATACTTTTAGTTATGAAAAAATAATTTTAACTTATAATCAATTTTACATACTTTAAACAAACAAGATAGATTTTAGATAAAACAACTTTTAATTAAAAAAAAGTAATTATTCCAAAAATTTAAACAAAAACAAACATGCTCTAAGAATAAGACCATGAAGTGCTTTCTCATACTTCTTTGCTTATGCTTTGCTTTACTGTATGTAACCTATTTTGATACTATACTACTGTCATCTTCAGTTGCTCTTCACGCTCAGGAAAATTACAGGAAGCGTGATTGTTTCACTCGTTCTCAGCAAAAAGTGCTTTGCCTGAATGTAAGTAACCTATTCCTCATACTCTACTCCAAGAGCCTTCCTATCAACCAAAAGGAAAATCTTCTTATCTAACAGCCAGCTTACTACCATACTTCTTTACTTTTAACACCTATGCGGCTAAAGAAACACAGTAAATGCACATCAATTGTCCCCCACCACTTTCATACTTCCAAAGTCCAAACCATGCTTCTAAATATAGTTTTTGGCTCAGGCAGATGGTCTCAATCCCGATGGAGCTCCACCACATCCCCCACTTGAGTCAAGTGGCAATGTAATCATCTTTTGATGCACTTCGTGGAGAATATTTGACGAGGGCTGCAATTTCATATACTGCATGAGCAAACAAAGGGATCTTATGGAGCAATCATTTAAAAGACAAATCAATTTCAAACATTATTCAAAATTAATTACAGAAAAAGAATCATTTCCAAAAGTAACCTTCTCACAGAAGTCTCTTATCTCGTCCTCAGTGAGGCTCTCATCCTCTCCAGTACTTTCCTCCCACCCAAGTGAACGTAAAAATGCAATTTCTTCCTCCTCTGGATAGAGAACTGGGTTGGTGCTCAAAAGCTGTGCTCCATTACTTGAAAATTTCGAAGGTTCACAGGAGGCATTGCCATTCCCAGTAATTATGCAGCTGCTCTCAGTCAATGAGTTCACAGCAGAGGTATCCACTGGAGGGGCATCTCCAGACTGCAGAGAAAGCCAGCCAGTGACGTTCCTTTTGACAACTTCAGACTTCTCCGAGGCACAAGACATGCCAGTGGGGAAAGGATCAGAACAATGGCTTTTCAAGGAACTCTTCCTTGAGAGATTCTTAAAAAAATCAGTCCTGCTCTGGGATTGCAAAGTAGGTCTCTTCTCCAATGTTGTCCAGACAACAGGGCTTGTATTGTTGCTTGAGTTCCTAGAGGGAGCATTTATAGAGGTGGATGTAGTGGCACCAATTGGGCTGAGCACTACCCTGCTTCCACCAGGACTCAAGCTGTCCTTTGCAGCTGAAGAGACACCATTCAATTCTCGTGAAGCACTGACACTACGGGAGTTACCTGAAGTTATCTTTGGTAAATCTGAGTTCGCAGGACCTCCACGTGGAGAATGACTGGGTGGACGTGAATATAAGGGATACTGTTGCTTCCCTGTCTTGACCTTTGATTTCTCCGAAGGGCTAACAACCTACAAGATATATAAATACCAAAACAATTCTGAAGTTAGTAATATATCAAAGACTTCCTATAATATATTTACTTCCAGCTAGTGAAGCTAATTTTCTATACAAGTATTGAACTTAACTGCATATAAGTGCCACAAACTCACGGATGTCCAACCAAATTTTACTTGCTTAGTTTTTTGTTTGTTTTGGTACAAGACATGTTTAAAAAATTGGTGTCATTTATTTCCAAGTAATTTAGGAATCAATGCCACCAAGCATAGCAAAGATTAGAACATACAATGGATAAGTGGCAGAACATGAGGAAAAAGAAGTAGTAATAAATATGGGCCCTCAATCAAGCTAACATAAGAGGAATTCAGCTGCTATAGTTTGGTCATGTACAATGGAGACAAACAAGTAGACTGGGGAAAAAATGATACAATTCAAGTCAGAAAATAAAAAAGGATTAGGCAAAGTAGAAAGTTATAAGCACCATGGAAAGGGTTGAAAAATAAAAGAATAATAATTGCTTTCTAGTAAGGGAAACATGTGTATAGCAAAAGGCAATAAAAGGAGTTAAATCAACAGAAACGAAATCATATAAAAAGTAAGCATCACAAGCGATACTTTAACACTTTCAAAATAATTCACCATAGATACGATTAAATCATGGAAAAAGAAAATTGGAAGAGAAGATATTTTAGATTCTCAAGAGAACTTCAACCGTGATGCAGCACATAATGGTACCATAAAATTTCCAGTGCATATAAAACCCTTAAGCTGTAGAAAATATTATAAATCAGTTGGGAACGCCTATAATAACTAAATGTTCCAAAAAAAACAAAAAACAAAAAACAAAAAAACAAAAAACGAAAAGCAGCAACGTTACCAGGGTTCTTGGCATGGATGGTGTCATGGGAATTAATAGCCTAGATTGCTTGAGGGCCAACTCTTCAAGCTTTTGTGTGCCAACAGATAACTGCATTGTGAAACATAACCATATGGGCACTGAAAACATTTTAACACACACTCAACTTACAACAGCAAAGTCAAACTCACTTGTGGAGGTGTGTGAGAGCGAGGTGGACCCTGAGCCAATGTCTCAGCCATGCTGAGGCCCATTGTGCCTGGAGCAATAGAAGAATAGTTTGCAGAAACAGTATGCTGATGCAACATTACAGCCATGCTATTGCTTCCAACAGTCACAGGAATCTCATGTAATGCTGAGGTCAGACCATTGCTGACAATCACTGCTGAAGTACCAGTCAGAAGACTGTGAGAGGAAGTACTTGAGCCAGAAGATAACACTCTTCCCAATTCAGAACCACCCTGTTTATCTTCAGCTCCAAGTAAGGGAAATTCCTCTTCAAACACAGTTTTATGCATTATGTCAACAACGCCGGTAACCATGCAATCACTCTTCTTGTCATGGTTTCTTTGTGGATTGCTTAAACCACCTCCAGTTCTACCAGACCAGGTTCTCCCCAATCTCCCAGAAGTCATAGATTGTGAATGCTGTAACCGATCCTTCTCAAACCTATTGGCCAATATGTTGTCCACATAGTCAGAATGGTCATGGTTACGCTGACCAAAAACTAGCTTATCCTGGTCAAAGAAGTTGTCAATATCTTTCTCCCAATTCCTGTCACGCCGGCTTCTGCCAAAACTACTATATGACCTTGAGTAGCCATAACCTTTGCTACTAGAACTACGTTGACAACCAGAGTAAGTAATATGACCTGACAAAAGGGGAAAGTTGAAAATGATCAGAACTGCTCATAAATTGCTTATTCCTGCCATGCTCTATATTGAATGACTTTTATTTTTTGGCCTAACTCTATATCGGGTGATTAAAAACACCATATATGATGAATCAAAGTACACCATTTACTTTGAAAACTTTTGGTGTAAATAAGATCACATTTTAAAGTTATATTCACTGGTATAGTGATATGTGAAGATGAAAAGGAAACAAATATGTCTGCAACCAAAATTTATACTGAAGAAAATAAAAAGAATATTGCAATAAGATTCCTTTCTAATGATTTGCCTTTTCAAGCATTAAAAGATTTAAGAGAAACTTCCCTTTCCTTTCAACATGGTCATGGAGAATGGAAGGAAAACTGTGCTACGATCATGAATGAAACTTGAAGCTACTTTCTATCTCATGCTATTTCTTTTTTGAAGTATAACAAAAGAAACAATGGACTATATTTTGCTTCCTTACTTTTTCTACTGTTATTCTTAAACAAAATAAAATGCTTTTAAACATAGGGTATCCAGCAATAAGCAGAAACAATTACCAGAGTATGGAGATGATGTGAGTTGGCTGTTTATACTGGCCTCCCTACTGACACTACCACTGCTTTTCAACCATTGTGGTACTAATGAGTGCTCACTTCGTTCCATTCCTCATATCAAATATGTTAATCCTATAGTAAGGATAAAATCAATTTGTGTTTCACATTGAACATCCCAATTATCTCAATAATTCCTATCTCTTTTCGTGAATGACCAATCCACTGCCTCGTTAATATCACTCTCTGTTAACACCATTTCAGACTAAACAACCCAATTCTAAAAAATTACTCACAAATTGCACTGTCTTTCAGTCCAAATTCCCAATTAACAGGTCACCAAAACTGATGTTCTGCACACTGTAATCAGAATTTGTTCAGTCTTTTCTTTACAAACAGTATATACTAAACTCACTGAAGGCTTGACAATGGAACTTCAATAAAAAACAAAATCTACCATGTTATACGCTTAACCCTTTGTACCCTCAAATAATAATAGTCATCAAGGATTTTCATTCACAAGTGCTTGTCACAAGAAGCCATCTTTTTATGGAGAAAAAAAAAGCTAATGGAATTTCTGAATTCAGAGACAGAAAAGATGAAGGCAAGATTATATGAACACCCAGCTCCACGCAACCACAACAGCCGAAAATTGAAGGCTATAGAAAATATGAAGAATGATGAACAAAAGAAAACAATTACTGGGCAAAACCCAGTTCCGCAACTCTAATAAGTCAGAAAATTGAACCCAATAAATCCCTCAGGCAATCAAGGTTAAAGAAACCCTCTCAGAACCAAGAGAATAGCAAGAAGGAGCAGCCAGCTAATAGGTAGAAAAACTGAGCTGACAAACCATGAAACTGAAGCATTAAACAGCAAGAACAAATCAAACTCAATGTTTCTCAGCCATTAACACAAACTCCCAACTACCCAGAACCTCAATATGAGAAATTAGACCAAACAAGCAAATGGGTTCAATCAGCAGAGCTTTTCAGAGAGACAAGACTGAAAAAGGAGGAATCTTGGAGCCAAAGATTGATGCAGAGAAAGCCTTGTCCTAGTTCCACAGTAGGAGGGAGGAAGAAGAGGACAAGAATTTTATCTAGGCGCTGGAGAAAGGGGTCACAAATATTGAACTTGTTTGCTTGTGCGAAGTGTGGGCCTTTGAAAAGTATTATAATTTATAAGGCTGTGCTTCTATTTGGCGTTTCGTTCGCCGCTTCACCCACCTCCACCACCACCACCACCACAATGCATTGTAAACTTCGTTGCCTTATGGTTCAAGCTTTTGTTTGGTTTAGGCTTTTTGGCTTAAAAGATAATGGGCTATAATTAATAAACTAGCTCCAATCATCAAGGAAATTTTCAAAGCAATGGAACTCCATCTCTATACATTTTTGCATTAATAAGACCCAGAATAAACAAAAGCAAAAGTTTTGCATGATTGGGGAAGAAATATGTTTAGCAAATTTGGAAAAATAAAACGAACAAGATTAAAAGGACCATAATTTTAATTTAAGATATATAAATAGGAAAGGTAAATGTTTTAATCTTTTTGAGAGTGAGTAGAGTAAAAATTTTATGAGAAAGATGCAAGCTGTCTTCATTGTATAATTTAAAATTTAATAGATAAAAGAAAAATATAAAAAAGAATATTGTGTTTAATGTTAGGGAAAAAAAAGGTTAAGTTATGGCTTGCTTAAACTTTGCATAACCCCTTTTTTGTTTGGGGCCATCGTTACCCCTTTCAACAGCATATTCAGTCACATTTTTGTCCAAATTATTAATAAAATAATTTCCATGCTTTTCATATGATAAACTTTTCCATCTTATAACTACACATTCCAACTTGTCGTGTGATAAGGTTTTCTCTAACGGTCTAAGCCCACCATAGATATCATGAAGGATTTGTTGCAGGACCAAATCATCCCTAACTTGTAAAAGTAAAATGCAGTGCAATTTATTTTTGATGATGTCTTCCTACTCTTCTTTCATGGGTTTGTGAATTAGATACATATATTAATTCTATTAAAGCGAGTAATTTTGGTATCTTTTAAAACTACACCTTTTTTTATTTTTTTATTTTGAGATTCAGAAGTCTAACTTTATTTATTTATATTTTAAATTTGTTTTACGTATAGTTTTTTTTTCAGTTTCTAGAGGTATGAATAGTGGATAAGTGTTCAACCATGAATTTCCCTCTAAGACCAATGTTTTAGTAGAAGATTTCGTCCAATCCATTATTTATAAATAAAATGGAAATGAGTTTATGGATATATATAAGAATGGTTTTTTTTAATTAATAGATTAGATTAGTGCTTAGTAGTATTTCCTCTTTTATTTCTAAAAATAAAAATACTATAATGCCTGAATCAGTCTGTTCGAGCAATTTTTCAAACAGATTGATTCGGGCAGAATAACGACGTTCTCCTAAACAAATATTTTCAATGGGTATATACCGAAGGAAAAAAAAAATCCGTTTATACACAACAATATCATTAATAAAACTCAATTTGTTTGTTATATATAAAATCAAATAAAATGTCTCTTGGTAGATGAAGTGGATGAAGATTTAGGTGGAGATCCTAATTTCAAATTTACAAGTAGTGATCATGAAATTTCAGATATAATAATAAATAAATAAATCCTTCTTAAACCATCTTTTGATTAAATTGCTTATTTATTTGAATTAACAATGATATTCTTGGCCTATTAACAACTGCACGTTTGTTAATGGCTTCCTAATCTGGGAAAGTTCTTTGCTTATGTGTATATATAGGCATCCACAACTTGGTATGAATTTGTTACAAATGCAAACAAAATTCTGTTTATGTAACTTAAATATACAACTGGATATCAATCAACATTAGATGTTGATAGAGAGGGGAGTTTGGGAGTACATTAGCCTTCATATGTGTTTGGTAATTAAAATGAAGAATTCCTTATGCAGGAACTATTATCCTCTTGCTGATATGCCTGCTGATGAAGTGAATTTGCCAAACTCTGAAGTTGAACAGAAATTTTTGTTCTTTTCGTGTAAGTATAGCTCCAGATTACTTGACATCAACTTCCAACCTTTCTTAGCTCAACTTGGGTGAGTTTTAAAATAAATTTCAATGGTTATCTCCTTTTATGCATGGATGATGAGATTTTATTCTCTATCATTTTCATTTTCTTAACCATAGCTTCCTGTTTGATTGAGGCAGGCTTAATTGTCTGATTCTCTTGTCTCGAGTGTTATTAAACTTGTACCTTTCTTACATGGGCAAAATTAAAAAAGAAAAAATAAGTGTTTGGATCAATATTTATCTCTTATTGCATGAATCATGAGATTTGTTCTCTCCCTATTTGACTGGGGCATGCATGCTTATTTATTTATTTTTAATCATCAAAATTATGCATATGCTTTCCTACAAGTTCAAACTTTTTCAAATTTCGAGTTATTCATGGGTCGATGACATGGGATTGAAAAATATCTTATATAACCAATGAAATTGATTATCTGCCGAAATGCTTAAGAGAGAGCTTTGGGTTGAAAAGCTTTTTTTGAGTGCAAAATAAACTAATCTAAATATGCACATGTTACCAAAAGTGGTCAGAAGTTTGATTCATATACTCTCATTTAAATTAAATTTTAGCACAAAAGCACAAAGCAGGGCGGGCATGTGATTTTTGTTTACCTTAAATGATTTTTGCATGAGAGAGCAAGCACATTAGAGACATGAATTAGATTTTGATAATAGGACAGCCTGAAATTAGATTTGTTGTGCATCAAATCTATTATGTCTAAGTTGGATTATTTGTAAAGGGTTGTGTACTGTAGACATTTCTGATATTCAATAGATTAGCTGCTAGATTATTTTGGCTTCGACTCATTTCCTATATTTATACAGTTTCATTGAGCATTTTCCAAGCTAGAATTTTAACTAAGAGACCAAAGATGGCTGATTCTTTACAAAAAAGAGGAAATTTAGGGAGTTTGTTGGCGATATGTTTCTTTATGTCTTTGGTGATAGTCCCCTCAGCAGAAGCTACAATTCGCCACTACAAATGGGAAGTTAAGTATGAATACAAGTCTACAGATTGCTTCAAGAAGTTGACCATGACAATTAATGGTATGAGTCCAGGACCTATTATCTCAGCACAACAGGGAGATACAATTATTGTTGAACTTAAGAACAGTTTGCTCACGGAGAATGTAGCAATTCATTGGCATGGTATTCGACAGGTTAGTGCCGTGAGATTTACATTTTTAATCCAAGTAAGGTCCCATTATTGCTTAAGAACTTTGGTTTTGGGTGATAAAATGGCAGAGAGGGACACCCTGGAGTGATGGTGCAGAAGCAGTTAGCCAATGTCCCATTTTACCTGGGGAGACCTTCACTTACAAGTTTGTTGTTGACCATGTAAGGCTTGGTAGACCTTCACTCGCACAGTATTTCCATATATCAATATATTGTTTGTAATCACAATCTTTTGCTTGGCTGAAAATTCAGGCTGGGACATATTTATATCATGCACATTATGGTTTGCAAATGGAAGCTGGGCTTTATGGACTTATTGTTGTAGCTCTTCCTTATGGAAAATATGAGCCCTTTACCTATGATCATGACCATACCATCCTCCTGAGTGATTGGTACCATAAAAGCACTTACGAGCATGTCGCAGGCTTATCCTCCATACCCTTTGTTTTTGTAGGGGATCCTCAGGTAAGTGGCATTACTTGCTAACCAAAACTTCCTTATGATATAATGAAATTGAGAAAATGCGATTTGTGTTGAACTAATGATGAGATCTTCCATGTTACTTTCAGTCACTACTTATAAATGGAAGAGGGAAGTTTGACTGCTCTCTGTTGGGCACGTCTGTTGGGCTGGGCGAACTGTGCAATGCAACAAATCCAGAATGTGCACCTTATGTATTAAACATTACACCAGGAAAAACATATCGTCTAAGGATTGGAAACTTGGCATCCCTTTCAGCTTTAAGCTTCCAAATTGAGGTAATTCTGTCGATCCCTTGTATTATTAAGTTAAAAAAGAACTAATAAAATGTTTCCAAAATTTAGGCTATATATCCTGTTGAATTTTACTTTGATGGGCATCTTTATACTGGACTCCGTATGACAAGTATAGAAAACTCTATTATGATGGGAGGCGATGGATGAGTTTCGAGTCATAAATATGATTAAGTCAGTAATAAAGATTCAGGGCTAATAGAATCATGGAGAAAAGAAAAAAACTGGTTAAGGTTACATATAAACATATACCATTTTACTTAACTTGCTTGTATACTTTTACTTTATCACTCTTACTGTGGGGTAGACACAAAAACTTGCTTGAATTGATTGCTTATAATGAGTATAGTAACAGCAATGAACGATATATAGATGTTTTTGTCATTTGTTTTGCTTGCAGGGTCATAGTATGACTATTGTTGAGACTGATGGTAACTATGTGAAACCAGTTGTGGTAAATAATCTATACATCTACTCTGGGGAGACATACTCTCTGCTTTTAACAGCCAATCAAGACCCTTCAAGAAACTATTGGATAACCACGAATGTTGTTAGCCGTAAATCTGCAACCCCATTGGGCTTAGCCATCCTCAATTACTCTCCTAATAATCCCGCAAAAATGCCCCCAACAATTCCACCCCCAGGTCCTGCTTGGAATGATGAGTCAGCACCTTTGGCTCAAAGCCTTGCCCTCAAAGCCAGGCAAGGTTTCAATAAAACCCCACCTCCCAAGTCAAATAGAGTCATTGTGCTTCTTAACACACAGAATAAGATAAATGGCCACGTCCGTTGGGCCATAAATAATGTTTCTTTGCATCTTCCTCACACCCCTTACCTATTTGCTCTGAAAAATAATCTAACCCATACTTTCGATCAAACCCCACCTCCAGACAATTATGACTTTGCCAATTATGATATCTTCAGTCCACCAAAGAATGTGAATGCTACTTCAAGCACTAACATTTACAGGTTAACTTTCAACTCCACAGTGGATGTGATACTTCAGAATGCCAACATGATGGCTCCAAATCGCAGTGAAATACATCCATGGCATCTCCATGGGCACGATTTTTGGGTCCTAGGCTATGGCACTGGAAAATTTGACAGAAAAAAAGATCCCAAAAAGTTCAATTTGGTCAATCCTATTATGAAGAACACAGTGCCACTTTATCCTTATGGATGGACTGCTCTGAGGTTTCAGGCAGATAATCCAGGTGTATGGCTATTCCATTGCCACATTGAAGCTCACTTTTTCTTGGGAATGGGAGTTGTGTTTGAAGAAGGTGTCGAGAGGATTGGCAAGTTACCTTCGAGAAATATGGGATGTGCTGAATCTAATGGATTTCACAGGCCCAAGCACCACCATTAATCATACTTTGAGATCGATGTAATTCCCAGAGTCAGTTATTGACTATTGAATACCTAGGTAGATAGTAGATAGTAGATAGTAATGCCATTTTGGTTTTGAAGGCTATCTGTCTTAGAAAGACTAGCATTACTGAAATGAAGAGCAACTAAATTTGTCAATGCCCGTATGATATTCGTCATGTGTAAGGAGGCAGAGGTGTTCCCATTTTCAAATTTCATATCGTTATGTGTTATAACATGTATGTGGCCTCATAACACAAATAAAATTACTTGTTCATTTCAAGAGTTAATAAAATCTTTTACAGGCCCCAATGAAATATAAAATTCATATAATGCCATTCTTTATAAAAGTAATTTAGTTGGCTTAATTGATTTTTTAGTTCATACGTTTTATAGGCCGCATTAATTTTAGTCTATACTTTCTTTTAAAAAAAAATGAATCCCTTATCTAATCAATCGTGTTTAATAGTCTAGAATTATGTTGTATTTTCATCCAAATCTATTTATTAAAATATATTAATTTCGACTTACAAACTATAACGTCGCTACGTCAATTATTTTAAGTTTTCTTTAATTGTCATGTTAACTCTATTATTCAATCACATAAATAATTTCTTATAATCTCAAGTTAAACAATTTATTATGATACTAAGCTCATAATTTGAGTCACATGAGCATATTTATAAGATTTTTAGTTTTTCTTAAAGTGTCTTTTCATCTTTCTTTTCCAATAATTTTTATTAAATATTCACATGACTAATTCACTTACTCTTTTCATTCTTTTACCAATTCACAACTCTTCTCATTTCCTCATCTCAATTTACAACTTTTCTTATCTTTTTCATTTTTATCTTTTTTGTCTTTATTGGCACTGAGTACTTAATTATTTCTAGATCTTTTTCAATTGCTAACACATTTGAAAGCTTCAAACTGAAAATAAAAAAAAAGTTATAAAAAAATGAGCTATTCAACCAAACGAGTGAGTCTATATCTAGTTATAAAATAATAATTAAAACAAGTATACGAGTAGGATACGTTCACACCATACTAATGTTACGCTACAGCATGCTCCACTTTGGATATATGGGAAATGCGGCAAGAAACATGGGGCTATTTATTAATTATCAATTATTCATTATTTTTAATTTTATTGTATTTAAATTATAAAGTACCTTCGAGTTGCATTGCAATCCCAATAGGTAGGTAGCAAGGGTTTTGTTCACTCAACACAAACAAGTGACTCAACTGGGAAACAATCTCTCTCTCTCTGCTAATTCCAATTCCAATGGGAAGCACGGCGGTGGAGAAGACGGAGGAGGACCTCCGCAACGAGATCGATGAGCTTCTTCGCCAACAGCGCGAGGTCAGTTTCTCTCTCTCTCTCTCTCTCTCTCTCTCGATGTGTATATATATATATATATTGTGGTGTGTTTGATTGATTCTATTTCCGTTTTAATTTTGCAGATTACGGAGCGCCTTCGAGATCCTCGAGGCCTTCGCAGAGGTGCTGCTCCCCGCAACTTCGCTCCTAATGCTAATAATGCTAATGCTAATGCTAATGGACTTCGCCAACGACCCTTTCTTCGCCCTCTCACTGTCAGTTATTCTATCCTCTTTCTTTCCCTTGGACTATACCCTTCCCTCAATATGCTCCCTTGTAATTTTAGCAACAAAAAAAATTGATTTTTTTCCCCCTTTCGGGTGCTGAAATTGGAAAGATAACCAGGACTAGACTCGGGAAAAAATTGACTTTAGGATATTAATTTATGTATGTAATTTATTATTCAGGGAGACAGGAATGATTCTGAAGATCAACCTCCTGCCAAACGTCGACTTTCATCTGCTGTGGTTAAGGTAGTAAACCTAACCCTATTCCATAGAATGAATATTGTCTAGTCTTTTTCATATTATTATTATTATTGGATTTCTATTTTAAATCTGACTCCTCAGTTGTTGATAATTGGTGAGAGAGAATCTCAAATGTAGTGTGAATTATCTGTGACCTCAACAAAAAATGAAAAATTAAGTGGTGTCATGCCATTTCCCCTATACCTCCCCGAGCATATTTTTAACTTAATCTCCATTTGGGAATGAAGGTGGAGGACGGAGAGTTGCCTGAAGATGCCAATGTAATACAGGATGTAAAGGATTCAACTAGCGAAGGTGTCAATGGGACTGGTACAGCGGGCCAGAGTGATGGGAAGCCAGTTAATTCTCACCAAAGTGGGTGGTCTAGGAGAGACAGCAATCAAAGAACTTCAAAGATGGTAAATGCAAGTGTATTTCCTTCTTGATGATTGTAGGTTTAGGATTATATATCTAATGCTATAACCTGTTATTTATGGAAGGCTTCCGAGATTCCTACTACAGAACATGTTCCAAGGGTATTGCCAAAGATCGAGGATCCAAGCCTGGTTAATAGAAATAAAAGAATGCTGGGTCAGCTTTTGGGGACTTTGGAGGTATGCTAGATTAATTACTTGGTTTTAAACACACTGGTAGTGCTCTCTTATAAGCTCAATTCAGTAGTTGATTTACTGTGTAACTTTAAATTCTTTCGTTCTCAATAGTTGTTTTCCATCCTAAATTTTCCATCCGACAATGTTTTCAGTGTCACATCTAATAATCTTATAACTGATTATCCTCTATGTAAGCAGGTTTCTCTGATTTTATCATCGTTGTTACTATTATTATTTCTATGTTTTTATATATTTGCTTTTATTCTGAACTTTTCCAGAAATTCAGAAAGGAAGACATGCAACTCTCAGGAACAGAGGCATACATGCGAAGATCTAATTCTTTGCAAAGAGTAAGTTCATGCCCGTTATTATATGAAGCCTCTTCTAATTAAGAAGTGGTCTGTGAAGATGCAGCACCTATAACCACCTTTGTCTTTAAATATAATACATGCACTTAAAAAGAAGAATTCAGTCAATCCACCTTGTGCTAAGGTTGTGTAGAATTATGCACTATACCTTTCTTAATAAATTTATACAGGGTCTATCTTTATAAATATTATACCCTGATTTTTGGCCCAATTGCAGGTTCCCTCCTATCCTTTATAAAATGGCACATTACATACTAATCTATCAACATTATGACAATTTTCGGCCAGCCTTAACAATTAATGACTGCATATGATATTCAGATGATCTTTGGTTGGAATTACACAGGTCAATCAATTGAATGGGCACATTTTATAGGTTCCAGGATCCAAACAAAGCTGTTACAAGTTCTTTTAGTGGAAAATGTGTCCATTCACATGACTGGCATATTTATTCCCACCAAAAGGTTGTGTGAAATATCATGTACAGTTGTTAGATGTTAACTTTGATTACCAATTTGGATGGACTGGGTAAAATTGTCACAATATTTATTGGATTAGGGTGCAATGTGCCATTTTTTAAAGATCAAGGGGGAATCTGCAATTGGACCCGATTATCAATGTTGCAAAGTGCAATATCCCGTTTTGTGATGCTTGCAAGTTGTATGACCACCTCCACTCTAATATGCCGTGCCACTTTGTCTTCTCTTTCTATCTCTCACGGTAACATCCAAAGCTATAATAATCTCAAATACATTGGAACTTTTTCCTAGGCTGAGCAAAGAGCACGTGAAGAAAGTGAAAGGCTTAGGAAAGAAGAGCGTGAACAGATTGCTGAAAAACGGAGGAGAGACTTGGTTGGCTTTCAATTGATAACAATTCTTTGCTCTTCATAATCGACGACAAAGTTTTATTTGATGGTCATTAACATTTTTGTATTTCTGTTTGTTCTCTGATTTATCATCAGACTCTTAGGGCACGTGTGGCTGCTAAGACAGAAGAAAAGAAATTGGAGTTGCTGTTTATTCGGTGGAGTGAGCATCATAAAAGACTATGCAATTTTATAAGGTTTGTCCCCTTCAACTGTAAACTCATAAGGCAGGAGTTCTCGTGACATATCTTTCAACTGGGCATCTATTATATCTGACATCATGTCATGCTTTTCTCTGCAGGTTATTTTTAATTTTGGTCCAAAAGTGTCCATATTCACATTTTATTGAGACAAAGATAAGTTTCTGTTCATGTGCGTTGTAGTGTTGAAGCAACTTGATGAATGGATGTTTCCTGCTAATTGCAGGATTTTAGGTAGAAATATGAAAGTTTTTCTTTAATCATCTTGGACTCTTCTTTGATTGAGTGTGGTATGTATTTTTCCAGGACTAAGGCAGAGCCTCCAATATACTATTTGCCTAACAAGCCCTTGGATGAAGATGCTATGTCATTTGAGAAGCGCAAAGAAGAGGTTTGACCCTTGGAACTTGAAGAAATCAAGAGATTGTTAGACTTAGACATACTTTTAATTTGTTTTGGTCTTCATCTCATTTTGACAACTATGGACAGCCATAAAACATTAGCCCAGTCAAATGTCAAATACTTGTGTTATTTTTTGTTGTTACATCTATGTTTATGAGTGCATACTCGCATACAAACTGGATTCAGGATGTATTAGCTTTAAAATTAACTTATCTTTTCATGTAATAACCGTCTTGTCAATTTGCAGGCTTTCCTAGAATGGAAGAATGCAAGAAGAGAGGAAGTGTCTGAGTATCAGAAACAGATTGGGGAGCAGTACCTTGCCAATGTTGAGAAGGAGTTGGAGAGATGGCAGAATGCAAGGAACGCAAGGAAAGTAAACAATGACCAGAATTTACAGGAAACTATGGACAAAGAATTGGATACTCATAGGCTTGAGCATGGTCCCAAGAAAAGGAAGATCCCTGGCGGAAGCAACAATGAAGATGACGATGATGTGGAAGATATAATTGTTGGAGAGGATGACATGATGGATGATGAACTAGAGGATGATTCTGGTAGAAGGGTTGATGAAACAAGCAAGGCAGAAGCAGGTAACACCAGTGCAGATCCTGCAGCTGATGCAGATAATGTGGACCAGAAGTGATGGCCAGCCAGGTCACACAATTTTCGATTATTCGATGAGATATTTATGTTTTGTTGTTTATTCCTTTCTTTTGCTAGGCTTCTGCTATCATCTATTTTTCTTTTAATCCTTCCAACTTATCACCTTTGTAATTTCTGTATTCAAATGAACCTTTTCACTTATTTTCTTTCTATTGCTGCCCTTTGGAGAATCAGATAGAGTAAGGCACAAGAAGTCTGTGGGTTTTTGCCCTTAACGAGCAAACCTAGCATACGTTCATTCGATTTCAATTTGTGTGAATTTTCATCTGACTTGTACTTTTCCATGGATACAGTCTCTTTTTTTGTTTTTCTCGTCTGTTAACTTGATATGAGGGCGTGTGATCATTGTTCACGGATCACCCCCAATAGGGCGGACCTTAATTGGAGACCCCAACCGGACTTATAGGTGCTTTACTCAAAAGAACAAGGTTGTTATCAAACTCGTTATGCTGTAATTTTAGCGACAGTTGCCTGTCTTTGTAATCAAATTGCTTCCGCATGAACTGGGTGCATTTGTTGGCCCAAAAACAAAAAACAAAATAGAAAAGATCTGGTGTGTTAGATTCATTACTACTACTTAGAATATCCATTATGCATAAGAACTCACTGTCACCTATACCCCACATATATGCAAACCATTGCCTTAAGAAATAAGGCATTCATTATAATGTTAACAAATGGCCACTTTCCATTTTAACGTCAGTGACAAAATCAAATAGAATCGTAGAGACGCTATTTGGATATTTTCCAAGAAAGTGTCGAGCAGTGTAGTTTTTTACAACACAGGAAGAAAAAGACAACTTTCCAACGAGCTGACATGGAAAAAGAGAATCAATAGGAAGTTTCCAAACATCTGGTTTCAAATGAGCAAACCGAGCTTCTAATTTGTGGTATAATGGATGTTGTTTTTCTGGTACATTATCCTATCATTTTGTTTAATCATATCAATGCCATGGCTCTTTCCTTTTAGATTTTAGAAAGTCCAGCTTTCGGGCACTACTTCAACTCTTCTGCCCTTTTTCGCTGTAAACATTTCATGCTACACTGCAGGAACCAATCTTGACTCCCTTCTTCATCCTCTATTGGGTGCACTTACAGACTTATATTTTATTAATGCCACCCTCATGTAAGAGTCACTCTTTTAGCGCTGGATAGTGCAAATTCACCAACGTAGTGGGATCGATATTGCTCCATCTTTTTCTTTTGTGAGATGAGAAAGAACAGCTAGAAAAGTTTTTGCTCAAAAGGCACCAATTTTTTTGTTTCACTTTCACAACTTAATTGTCCTTTTGTTGGTAGTTTGAACTAAAAGACTTGTTGCATTATAAGAAAGACGGAGGTAAAGTGATATCTCTGTTGGAGGGAGAAAAAAAAACTCTATCTTAATGCTTCCCTTCTAACTTTAAAACTCAATTCTTTTTTCCCCCTCTTGGTCAGAATCTTCTTTCATCAAGGTTTAATGGCAAAAGTAATTTTCTTTTTAATGTGTCCATCTTCACTTTGTTTGCGGGTCATCGTTTTAGAAACATTCCTCTTCCAATCATTAACAGTCCTAATTTAGATCCTGCCTAATCTTCTCTGATCACCTCATCACCATATAAAGAGAAGAGAAGGAAAGAGTTGTGAAGATTCTCTTCAAGTTCAAGGGTTTTCTTAATGGGAAAGAAAGGAGTGACGTGGTTGAAGCCTACTTTTAGAAACTTGGCTTTAATTAATTGAATAATGTGTCCCAATGTGACCCACTTGGGAGATATTTGAGAAACGTAATTATCGAATTGATGTTGAAATAACCAAGCTAACCAAGTATTTGATAGTTGTTATAGGATTTTGATAAATTTAATATCCAAGTGTGTTGTTAATTATTTATTGACTATTAATTTTATAATAAATAATTAAAAATTTATTAAATATAAATAATTATTAATAAATACATAACAGGTACCATAAAAAAAAAATACAAGATAATCCCCGAATACTTTAGTCACGTTGTCCCTCAATCAAAATGATCGTTTCTTCACTTTTTAATTAGAAAAATACGTTATGCAGGGTTTCTAGGTTAATTAAGTAGTTTAATGTGCCTGAGTGCGCATATGTAGGCGTGGAGGTTACTGTAGAGAATTTGAATGAGATATTTGTAGGCTCTATACGGTCTCTAGAATATGATAAAATGAGATAACATCAATTTTTCAGTCAAATAAATGTTAAACGAAGTGAAACAAATAAAAAATTATTAAGAAAAAAAGTAAAAAAGAAGAGAGAGAGTTGCTTCAAAACCTATACAAATCCGGCTTCTCATCTTAGGCATATGCTTCTCAAGGAAAACAAGTTGATTGGCATAAATCATGAAGTGTAAATTTATTTCTTGAGAAATTTGAAATAATTGTTAGCCCAAGTTTGTGAAGCACTTCATTGTTAACAAGGTATTCCATTTTAAGCTCAAATTGTTCGATCCACGCAAATTCGAAGAATAAGTGATTTATCTTGGAGAACATGGTAGATGATGACTATGGATATTAGTGGAATGAAATGAGAGAACTGTGAAGAGCTTCTTTTGCACATCAAGGCTTTATAGTTTGTTTTTCTTTCTGAGTTCAATCACAGTGCAGACGAGAGAGAAGGGATAAATTATTTCTGGCACCGTTTCAAATAGATATTCATCAGCATTCATTTCACGTATTTAACATTTAGACCTGTATGTCAAAAATTGGATGTAGAAGTTTAATTCTATAATGAATTTATATAAAAATAATATTAATTTAAGTTATGCATAAATTCACTTATAATTTAATGATGAAAAGGGTATAACTTTAATACTCGGATAATAATATAATTGAATATGAACATAGGATTAGTCTTGATTACAAGAAGGCTTTCTGCAAGATTACAAACCCGACGGGTATATCACTGTAATGCATCTACATGTCTCAAGTCTCAACTGAAAGAAAATACACAAAAATAAAGTCGATAACAAAAAGAAATATCAAATTAAGATTTTTCATTATTTGGTCAAAGATAAATTTCCTTCTGTTCCCTATTACGCTTTTTCAGGACAAAGATTTTTGAAAAACGCCGTGGTAATGTAAGTCTTAAGTAACATGCTCTCATGACTCAACTCATAGTCATCCTGCCCTTGAAAACAGACAGGAATTTTCATTTGTTACAATCTTAAATTAATATCTTTTAGTAGGAATTTTTTTGTTAATATTATATTATCCTTTCTAATTTACTTTGTGAAGCAACAAGTCACCACCCACATCATCAAAAAGCCATCTTCATACATTCTCTTTCCCACACACACTCCTCTCCTCTTTCACTCTCTCCCTTCAAATAGCTAGCAATACACACAGTTGAAGAAGAAAGCCAACCCAGGCATAGAAAGAGAAAGAGCCAAAAAGTTAAAAAAAAAAATGACCACAAGAACTAACCCACAACCAAACGGAGAACAAAGACAAAGGCCACCAGCACCAGCACCAGCACCAGCACCAGGTCTACCACAACCACCTTCTTACCAGCACCACCGCCACTACTACCCAACAACACCGTCTCGGTCATCTTCCTCAGCCTCCTTCAAAGGCTGCTGCTGCTGTCTCTTCCTCCTCTTCTCCTTCCTTGCTCTTCTGGTCCTAGCGGTGGTGCTGGTCATCCTCTTGGCCGTGAAGCCCAAGAAGCCCCAGTTCGATCTTCAACAAGTGGGGGTCCAGTACATGGGCATCACACCCAATCCCTCCATGACCGCCGCCGCCAACGACCCAACAACAGGCGGCACCACCGCCTCACTGTCCCTCACCATCCGGTTGCTGTTCACGGCGGAGAACCCCAACAAGGTGGGGATCAAGTACGGCGAGTCCAGGTTCACTGTGATGTACCGTGGAATCCCATTGGGCAAAGCTTCCGTGCCGGGCTTCTATCAGGAAGCTCACAGCGTCAGACAGGTGGTGGCCACCATCGCCGTTGATCGAGTCAATTTGCTTCAAGCGGATGCTGCTGATTTGATCAGAGACGCTTCCCTCAATGACCGAGTCGAGCTTCGAGTCTTGGGCGATGTTGGTGCTAAGATCCGCGTCATGAACTTCGATTCTCCTGGTGTTCAGGTTCTCTCTCTCTCTCTTGTTCCGTAGTAATTTAAAATATTTCGCTGAATTTTTCTGGGCATTCCGTTTTTCTTCCAATTTTGGATTCAATTTTCAAATTGGGTCTCTGATTTTGCATTGTTAGAACTTTCCCAATTTAGCTTAGCTCACATTTTACTTACAAATTAAGGTTAAACCTTCTTTGTAGATTTCACTTTGATATATAGGTTCTAGCTTCTCTCTCTTGGTCTGAGTTTTAGAGAGAGAATGTGTGTGGCAGAGGGGAAGGGGAAGGTAGGTGGTTCCTGGAACTGCGAATTCCACTACCCTCTGTCGCACTCTGCTTTTTCTTTACTTCTCTTCTTTTGTCTTCTTTTTCCTATGGCTAACGTACGCTGCTGTGCAGAGAACGTAGTGCTAGTACAGTACCACATTGCTTGTGATAACGTGCGCCGAAAGTAATTTTGATTTATTATGTTATGATATTAATATTTTTAAATGATTTTTTTTATATATAAATTTTATCTTGAAGATACCATTCCCAACACTTGCAATTCTACCACCCTTTGACAGCTTTCTTATTTCCCATCTCATCTGATTAGATGCATTTTCTTCCTTTGTTTTGTACATTTTTGCAGTTTCTGCTGCTCACCGTTGAATCACATTCACATATTTTTGGGTGCATCTTTTAGGGTGTCCCTTTTCCACTTTTGTGTTTTGGCTTGCTTCCTTTCGGCTTTCGGTTTCATTTTTTTTCCTCCTATGGTGCTCTCCTTTGTGAATGGATTTTTTTATGTGTGGGGTTTTTGCGGTCTTATCCTTGTTTGTTTTTTTTACCTTTATAGGTTTTTACTCATATGAGTCATATTGATATCGTTGTACATATATATTCCTTTTAGCTGTCGGTTATTAAAAGTAGGATTTATTTTTTATTTATTTTTATTATATATTAATAAATTATTAAAAAAAATTAATTATTATAATAATTATTTAAAAAATTTAATTCTTTAATAATGTACATCACATAATATAAAATTTTTTACAATGATCTAATTTAAATTCTTAAAATTATTAACAGTACTTAAATTGAATACATGGTTTCTATTAAGTACTTTCTTTTCACGCCCTTTTATGCATTTGTCTGGATACTATGCTGAGACATTCCAATAGCCTCACTGTTGTGTGCTAGAATTTTTTTCACCTTGATTTTTGGACTTTCTCTGTTTGTGTAGGTATGACTACAGTGAAATTCTTAATTCCAAGGGTTCACATTTTTGTTTTAAAAAATGTACTACTTATTAAATAGGGGTGGAATGGGAATATGGGATGTGCAGGGAATACTGTGGAATTTGGGAGTGGAAAATTGATTGTTAGGGCCCAACGTTAGCCAATAACAAATGATTAAAAAGTGCAAGAAAATGATAAAATTGCTAGGTCCCACCAGAGTTGAACCCAGGTCGCCGACTTCAAAGTCCAGTGTAGTAACCACCACACTATAGAATCATCAATCAACGCCCTTTGCTGATAGCTGAAGCTCATTAATAATTAATTAGACGGTTTGTTCTTCTGCTTTTTTACTTCTAAATGCAGGGGGTGCATTTTTTTTTGGGTCAGGTAGGGTGATGCATGCTATGAGATGTTAGTTAAACTAGGCATATTTGATATGCACCCCTCGTCTAACATAAAATTTAAGAGTTAGAATGAGGGGTTGACTCATCTTTTCAGACCTTCTGTTTATTTGATATGCACCCCTCGTCTAACTTAAAATTTAAGAGTTAGAATGAGGGGTTGATTCATCTTTTCAGACGTTAATTATGACTTGAGTTTAAATTTAAATTTTTTAATAATAGATTATTCGGTAGTATGCTGTAACTTTAAACTGGGTAAACCTTCCCCCACAACCTAAATTTTGATTCGACCAAAAAAAATTTGAAGAGTGAATAAACAAAAAATGAAGCTTACAAATGTCAAACGCTGCTGTCATTTCTTTTTCTTTTTAGGCCATACAAAGAAAAGTCTTCGCCATGTGACCCCGCTGTTTGTTTGTGGGGCACATGGGGTCAGGGTGGAATCAACCTTCTGTGTCCGCATCCTGCTAGGGTAAACTATGGATGTTCAGCTCGTATTTCTTCCCTATTTCTATAGTTATCATTTTTATGATTAAGATCTGCTTTGCCAATAGATTATTAATGATCATGAACTCAACTGTACAGGTCTCCGTGGATTGTGCTATAGTGATCAGTCCAAGAAAGCAATCTCTGACTGACAAGCAGTGTGGATTCGATGGATTAAGTGTTTAATGAGGGATAGGCATCTCATCTCATCTCATCTCATTCCCTTGACAGTGTCATTTCTTCGATTAATTTGTCACTCGACTCTCATTTCTTCGATTAATTTGAGGAAGAAATGAGAAGGGAAAAGAGAGATTGAAAATTTGGGTGGGGTATTAGAGGAGAAAGTTTGGAATTGTGACCAAAGGAATCACACGAAATTGTTAAAATGCAAAGCTAAGGAGGAAGATTTTAGAGGAGATATCAAATTAGGATATTAAACATTTTCTTAAAGAATTTTGCAGAATTTTTTTAATTGGTTACTTCACTTGGAAGACAAAAATATGGGGGACAACAACGTGTAAACTGTAAAGTATAATCCAACGAGTGGGTGAGGTATCTGTTGGGCTTTTGTTAATTTGCTTCCTCTTCTCTCTCTCTCTCTCCCCCCCTAACTCTTTTTGCACACTTTTTTTTGCTTTAGGAAAGTGTTGGAGAAGTTCTGCCCATTTGATTGTTGAAATTTCATATAAGATCTGTCATGGGAACTTTTTCATTTTTTATTGGGTCTAAGTGAACATGAAGAGCCCTTTTGAAGAAAGAAAATATTTTTCAAGTAATGTGATGTCTTCCATTCGTGGATTTTAAGTCATTCTACGAGGTGAGGTGTATCAGCTTATAAATGTGACTTTTCTTTTTTGGTTAATTTGGTCTGCACTTAAATAATTGCATAACGTGCAGCATTGTATATCGAAGTTTCGAAAGAAAGAGGTTTAACTTACCCAAAATAAAATAAAAAAGAATTTTAATTAAAACTACTTAAATTCATAGATTACTATGTAAAATTGCTCACAAAATTATGGATTTATTACTCAGATAAATAAAAGTTGATAAAAGAAAATTAGTTTGTGAAATATTTATATGATTGTTATTCCATTCATTTTAACGTAACGTAGATCCCTGAAAAGTCATCGGATTCACCGTAGTCATATCCGTAATTCCATATTGTTAGGGGAAGAAATAAATTTTAAGTCTACAAAGGAATGAGGAAGACATGAATTCGACCATGGGAACTTGAAGAATTTCTCTAAGGTTTGAAGTTATTACAAGCATTTTCGTCGAAAATGATATTACAAATGTTGTCCGTCGGATGATTATAAATATAGAAAAGAATCATTTTGTTAGTGGAAAATGCTGCAAATATTATTCGTCGGATAATGAGTTTGCAGGTGTTGTTTGTCGGATGACAAGTTTTCGTCAAAGAAGACAGTGATTGGTCGTCGAATAATAGTATCCGTCGAAAAGTTGCACCTAGTTTCCTTATAACTTTGATAAGTTTTGTACATTGAATGCATGGCTTAACTGCCATGTATACGTGTCCATTTTTTTAAGAGTCGGTTATTTTACTTAGTTTGCCTATAAATACTAGAATTTACGATGTAAAAAAGGTTGGTTACTGGATATACAATCTTAACATCTCACTCGAGCAGATTAAAGGATTTGATTCGAAGTATGCTTTCCATTTTCGTTTGAAGCAATTTATCTTAATGCAATGTTCTTCTAAATTCTTTTTACTTCCTGCACTTTATCCTTTTGAGTTCATTTATTTTGAGTCTTGTTCTTTAAATTCATTTACTTTTTCTTGTTATGCTGTTATTTTTCTTTACTTTTTGCAATTTACATTACTTTACTTTATTCTTTAAATTTCTTTACATTTCATTGTATTTTTACTTGCATTTATTTATTGATTTTCATTCATTTTCTTCAATTTACATTTGCACTGTTCTTTGTTATTATACTTAACTCCTTCTTGTTTTGCACCAAGTTTTTACCCTTTCTCATACGAGATTACCACATAACTTATTGCAACCTACATTCGACTAATAAATATATTTGTTTGTTTGAAGTTTACATTCACCAAATTTCACCATAAACACATCATTTAAAATATAAATATATACATAAATGCTGTAAGATAACTTTGTTTCCATTATTTGTCTTCCCAATATGTTGTGAAAGCCGGACCGGACAGTGAGCCGGAAAAACTTCCGGTTCAGGTTTAATCGGTTTAACCGGTTTAACCGTCTGGTCGAACCGGATGATGTCATAATTACATATTAAATAAACAAATAAAAAAATATACATATGTATGACTCATAACACATATTATCAATAATAAAATACATAATAAGATTTTGGGGTTTTAATTATTAAGCCTTATATCACTCTCAGTTGAGTAGTTAAGTGATTGAGAAATTAAAAAAAATTAAAAAAATTAAAAAATTTAAAAAAAAAATAAAGAGGACCGGTTCAACCCGATTTTGTCCGGTTTTGACCGATTTTGCCCAGTTTTGACCGGTTCAATCCGGTCCAACCCCGATCCAATCATGAATCCAATTCTGATAATGAACTAAAACCGAATGAGGACCAAGTTCACGGTCTGACCGATCCGAACATCACTGCTTCCCATAGACATTGAAGTTGGTAACGTAACGGGTCTACATTACAGTCACGTAGCATAGGCCCAAGCATCAGCTGAAAGAAAAGCCACATGCTCATGGTCAAGGTCAAGGTCCTGTCCCGAGGCAGTGAGGCTGAGACAATAAAATAAAATAAAAATTTCTGACCAGAGCAAAATAAAAAACTCACAACGGTGAATCAGTATGACTTTCCATTCAGATTCAATTACTTAACCGTTTAAATATGATGTAATAAAAATAAATTTATATACAATATTAAAAAAATAAAAAAATATTTATAAAATGTGAAAATATTAATTTAAAAAAAAAAATGAATAGTCCGGCTCACCGTACTCTCCGGTTCTGAAAACACCTGTACCAAGCAATAGCACAAACCCGGTCTCCGTTTTGTTGTGAAAAGTGAAACTGATGAGTGTACAGGTTTTGGGTGCGTACGTAGGAGAATTCGAATCACAGAGCAGACAGCAGAGCTATGTCTCTCAATCTTCGCCAGAAGCAAACGGGTAATTCATTCATTCATTCATTCTCCATCCAATTACATGAACAATTTTGGATCCCTTCTCTGCTCTTTCTTTCTATTAATTACACAATTTCTTCATGCTTCCAAAAGAAAAAATGAAATGAATTTGTTCTATATATTATGTTGATGTTTGTTCAGAATGCATCACCCGTATGTTGAATCTGAATCTGAATCTGAAGCAACCCAAACCCATAAACCCAACCGGCACTAGAAACGAAGAAGAGGTCTACAAGATATTGATCTACGACAAGTTTTGCCAAAACATACTTTCCCCCTTGATCCATGTGAAGGACCTCCGCAAACATGGCGTCACCCTTTACTTCCTCATCGACAAGGACCGCAAACCCGTCCATGATGTCCCCGCTGTCTATTTCGTTCAACCCAATCAATCCAATCTCCACCGCATCATCGCTGATGCTTCCCGTTCCCTCTATCACTCTTTCCACCTCAATTTCTCTACCTCCATTCCTCGCCCTCTCCTTGAACATCTTGCTTCTGGGACCTTGAATTCTGATTCAACTCAACGCATTTCTAAGGTCCATGATCAGAACTTGGAGTTTGTCACCTTGGAAGATAACTTGTTTTCCCTTGCCCAGACCTCTACCTATCTTCAACTCAATGACCCTTCAGCTGGGGATTCTGAAATTGAGCAAATTGTGGACATGGTTGTTACTGGTTTATTTTGTGTTTTGGCTACTCTTGCTGTTGTCCCCATTCTAAGGTGTCCAAGGGGTGGTCCTGCTGAGATGGTTGCATCTGCATTGGATCAGAGATTGCGAGACCATTTCTTGTCAAAGAACAATTTGTTTACTGAGGGTGGTAATTTTGTTAGCTCCTTTCAGCGTCCTGTTTTGTGTTTATTTGACAGGAATTTCGAGTTACCGGTTGCTATACAGCATGATTTTCGTTATCGTCCACTTGTTCATGATGTTCTTGGCTTGAAGCTGAATAGGTTGAGTGTGCAAGGAGAAAAAGGTGGGATGAGATCATATGAATTGGATAGTTCTGACTCATTTTGGGTTGCAAATGGGTCATTGGAATTTCCTGAAGTTGCAGTGGAGATTGAGACCCAACTGAGTAAGTATAAGAAAGATGTAGATGAGGTAAATAAGAGGACTGGTGGAACTCATGGTGCGGAGTTTGATGGGACGGACTTGATTGGTAACACGAAGCATTTGATGAATGCTGTGAACTCGCTGCCTGAGCTGACTGAAAGGAAGCAGGTGATTGATAAGCACACAAACATTGCTACTGTGTTGTTGGGTGAGATCAAGGAGAGATCGCTTGATTCTTATGCAAAAAAGGAGAATGACATGATGGTTAGAGGGGGCATTGAACGGAATGAGCTTCTTGGTGTACTCAGAGGGAAGGGAACAAAGATGGATAAGCTTCGCTTTGCCATCATATATCTTATTTCTTCTGAAAGCATTAATCAGTCAGAAGTGGAAGCTGTGGAAGCGACGCTAAGAGAGTCTGAGGTTGATACTGCTGCTTTTCAGTATGTGAAAAAGATCAAGTCATTGAATGTTTCCTTGGCATCAGCAAATTCTGCTAGCAGAAGTAATATTGTTGACTGGGCTGAGAAACTATATGGACAGTCAATTAGTGCAGTGACAGCTGGTGTCAAAAATCTTTTATCGAATGACAGGCAGTTAGCATTGACAAGGACTGTTGAAGCCTTGATTGAAGGGAGGCCAAATCCTGAAATAGATTCATACCTTGCGTTTGATCCTCGTGCTCCCAAGTCTGGTTCAGGAGCAAGTAGCAGCCATTTGAAAGGACCATTTAAAGAAGCAATTGTATTCATGATTGGTGGTGGTAATTACCTTGAATATTGCAGTCTGCAAGAGCTTGCACAACGACATCAGCCTGTCAAGCATGTTATATATGGAACAACAGAAATTCTCACTGGAGTGGACTTTGTAGAGCAGCTTACATTGTTGGGGAAGAAGATGGGTTTGGGTAATGCGGTTTCTACTTCAACTCAATAGTTCAAATGTGAATTTATTCCGATTTCATTTTGCCAAATTGTTCTTTAGAGACACAGGAAAACTCTCAGACATTGAGGTAACACGGGCAAAGTCAATCTGCTTTTGTTGTTCATTGCTAAAAAGGATGCATGATTTTGTGCTATACAATGCCTCCTTGATTATTAAGCAAGGGGATTGCAGCTTTCTTTCTCCTCCTTAGTTGCCTCTAGCACAGCCGTTTATGCTTCATTTTCATTTTACTGAAAAGTTTCAATCATTGAAAAGCATTATGTTTTGCCTGTTGTAACACAGCCTTTTATGCTCTATTTTCATTGTAGTGATAGGTTTCAGTCGTTGAAAAGCATTTTGTCTTAATTAAAGTTATGTGTCTGTGATTGATATATATTATGTTTGTTCTTCCCATTCTTGAAACATTCTGGTTTAAGTCGTGCTGTTGGATAGATTAAGGAGTTCTACGTAAATCACGAGTATCCATTCAACTCTTTGGTCATGAAGTCATGCTTATTATCACGCTTTTGGATGGCCTTAAGTTTATTTGATTTCCTATTCTCTTCATCAATACCGAAAATGTTGTCTGCGAGCTTCCATCGATGTTGGTTGTGGATGGCCTCACCGGTTTTATAAATAAAAGCTCAAATAGAATCAGTGACGGATCCGGAAATTTTGAGGAATTGGATCAAAGATGAAGGTAATATATAAATATAAGAAATAAATTTTCAAAATTTTATATTTATACATAAAAAATATATTAATATAAAATAATAAAAGATAAATTTATAATTATTTCTTTCGCATTTTCATACTTTGGAAACATTAAATGATTTTTTTGTTATTAATTATATCAAATATTTTTCTTGATATATGTGAAAAAGTAATTATTTAACTATTTATTTCTTATACGATTGTAAATTTGATTCTTAATATTATTTATAGGAGAGAATTTTTTTTAACTGTTGCAATTGTTATTAGAAATATTATTATTTTCCTTTTTAGTTTTATCGCGTTGCTATTGAAGTATTGATGTAAGAAATAAATTTAAAAATTGAATTTTAACTTTTTAAGTGTTTTAGTGTTATGTGGGGTAATTTAGGCAATGAAATTTACTTATTAATCATCTAGGTAAAACAAATTGTAAAAAATAATAAAGACAAAAATAATAAAATACTATTAATCTAATAAAAAAAATTTAAAATTGAGTAAGGTATGTCCCCTCCGTTGTTGAGCTAGGTTCTTTCCCAAATAGAATGATTATAGGTATTTTAGGGACGAAGGTGTTTAGATGTGGTGATTTGACAGGTTAATTGGAAGACATTCGAAAGATGTTCTGTCAGAGAGATGAAGGGGACTTGACTTGGGTGGGTATTACTCCAGTGTTTTATTTTAGGTATTAATATTTATTGAGTTATTAATTATTTAATAATTATTGATTATATGTAATAAATTTTTAAATATTTATTATAAAATTATAATAAATACTTAATAATTCACTTATATATTAAATTTATAAAAATACTATAACACTAGTTATTTTGTCCGTGCTTTACAAAAGATTATTTTATAGTTTATAATTTTTTTTTTTATTTATAATTATTATTTTAAATATGTTTAATTTATAAAATAATTTTTATAAAAATTCTTATAAATAGATAAAAAAATGTTTAAAATTAATTTTTTATGTTTGAAATTATTTATTTTATTTTATTTTATCCATGTTTTGCATATTTTATTTTATTTTTTATTTTTTAAAAAAATAATGTTTTATATATAATTATGATTTCATATATGTTAAATTTACAAAGTATTTTTTAATAAAAATTCTTAAAAGTAAATACAGGAAACATTATAAATTAATTTTTTATTGGAAATGTTGTCTATTTTTTTTATTTTACTATTTAATTCTTTAAATTTTAATTATATACTTTGATAACATTTTACTTCTTAATATAATTGTCTTTTTAAATTTTATTATTTCATTTATGTTAATGTTACCATGTATTTAATAATATAATTATATTTAATGATACTATTAATTGCTTTAAAAGACAATTTTACTTTTTTCTAAAGTAATTTTTTTATATATAATTATGATTTCATATATGTTAAATTTACAAAGTATTTTTTAATAAAAATTCTTAAAAGTAAATACATGAAACATTATAAATTAATTTTTTATATTGAAAATGTTGTCTATTTTTTTTATTTTACTATTTAATTCTTTAAATTTTAATTATATACTTTGATAACATTTTACTTCTTAATATAATTGTCTTTTTAAAATTTATTATTTTATTTATGTTAATATTATTATGTATTTAATGATATAATTATATTTAATGATACTATTAATTGCTTCTAAAGGTAATTTTACTTATATATATAGATTTTTCGACTTTGTTTCTAAACTGATCAAAGATGAAGAGAATGGAAGGTTGGATTGATCTATTATGGTATTTGTTCGATGGGTTTTAAATCGATCATCACCATAACGATGGTGTGAAAAACTAGAGAAAGAAGAAAGTAGCACCAACCATGTTCTGTGGTTACATCCGTTAGATTTTGGATCAAATGAATAAAAAAAATGTGACACAAATAACAAAACAACCTTTCTGGATCAACCTTTCTCTCATTCGAAACACGTAGGTAATCCACAACTTAATTTTTTATTAAAAAAAAACTAATTGAGGACTAAATTGCGAAAAATACCCTAGTTTTATTTATTTACTGCTAAAGCCTCACTCTTAAAAGAAAACCCAGTAACGACGAATCGAACTCCAAGGAAGAGATCTCTCACTCTCTCTCGCTCATTTCGTTGGAAATGGATTTCTCGACGCTGACAACGGCCTTGGCATCTAAATCTTACGACAAGGTTGCTGATGTCTGCGATAACCTAATGCTTCAGGTAATTGTTCCACCACTCTCACTCTCGCTTTGCTTAATTGGGTTTTGTTTTTGTCTTTCCGCGATTTTTCAAACCAACGCTCAATGCTTCCCTACCAGGTTGCAGCGGAAGGCATTGCTTATCAGGACGAATGGCCCTTCGCGATTCATCTCCTCGCTCATATTTATGTTGATGACATGTAACTTTCAATCTCTTCTTATTGTTTTCTTTTCCAATATTCCATTTTTTTCGTACTAATTTGCTGTCGCATTTAGATTCATCTTGTGTAATTTTCTTATTTAAATATGATTTTTGATTTTTGATTTTGATTTTTTTTTTTGAGGTTTTAGCTGAACTTGTGAGCTCGCTCATATGAATGGGAAAATGACCTATTCGTGTGGCTTGGGTGAAAAACATCCTCTTTCTGTTCGAGAATAAAATTAACCAAGTATTAAATTAATTTACATACAATTAATTAATAATTTCTTTATTTTAATACTTGATACGTGGTTAAGTATATGTAAATTATTGATTAAATTAGTTTAATACTTGGTTAATTTTAAAAAGGATCTCCCAAGTCACACTAATGGGCCATTGAAAAGAAAATACAATTTATGATATTCATCTACCTCAGTTTGTGTTTTGTGTGATTGATTTTGGGGGTTTATATATGTGAAAATAAAATAGTTTATTATGATCTTTGCGTCTGTTGGTGTTAGGAGTAAACACTCTATGACATGTTGTTACTGACATCGTTCCTGTTTTACAGTTCTTAGTTCTTGTTTTGGAAATGTGTAGTTCTTCTAATACCAATTTTGGAAGGGGCCAGAGTTGTTTTTTTTTTGCAATGCTATTGTTTTAGGTTGTCATATTTTCTGTGGCGATATTGCAGTAATAGTGCTCGCTTTCTTTGGAAATCAATACCTTCTTCAATCAAAGAAAGCCAGCCAGAATTGACCGCAGCATGGAAAATTGGTCAGCGGCTGTGGTTACGTGACTATGCTGGAGTGCATGAGGCAATCCGCGGGTTTGAATGGAGTCAGGAGCTCCAAGGCCTAGTTGCTGCTTTCTCAGGCAAGCTTTTAAGATTTTGTTCTCTTTTTTGAGGTATGATTATATTCATTAGAAAGAGAAAAATAACTAGAAGTTTTTCGTTTGATAGAAAAAAAAACTAATTAATAGCTAGATGTTTGAGAGCAGTAGCCAAAAAAATCCTGCTGAACATATTCTTGGCCTAAATTCTTGCTTTTGTGCTTTTGAATATCCTCTTGCCAATCTGAGTGTATATATCAATTCTATTGAATTGCTAGACTGAAGCTGTTATCATACATTCCTGCTTTATGAGAATGTAACCCTTACTTTTATTATTATCCCTTACATGTTACCTTGTTCATAGTAGACTATATGTTATCATGAAACTAATTCTACGTGGGAGAATCATTAAAGTGTGTATGTATTAATCTATATCAATTATTATTGGTTTTATGCAGTATATAGTGATTAGCTAGTTATGACTTGAGGCATAGAGATTTGGGTTGGTGAGATCTATGTTTCAATATGGACTACTGACTTGTCAAGTTCAAGTACTTTTCTTTAAGTTTAGGCCTTGCTTTAACATTTTACGAATGAATGTGATTGGCTAAGCTCTGCATTAGCATATGATGGAAATAAATGTATTATAGTTTAAACTTGGAAGATCAGTGATTAAATACCTGTTTTTGACTGGATTTCACTTTCCCTTTATGTATAACAAAAAGGTGTAGATATATAATGTAATTTCTTGGGCCAACATGTAGCGCAGATAAAGGTGACATGTATATCATGACTCACATAAATTGTTCCACTTCCACAGTAACTTCTGTAAATGTTCTGTTAAATATGTTTCTTGGTTTTTGATTGCTCTTAAAAATACTGAGTTCACAAGTCTGTTATGCTCTAATATTTTTATAAAAAAAATGTTAAATTGTTAATATGTACATAACTACCTATAAACTTTTTGCAGAACTTTACACAAAGAAGATGTTTCAGCTGCTTCTCTCTGCTTATTCTACAATAAGCATTCAAGATACTGCTTTGTTTCTGGGAATGAATGAGGATGATGCTACAAATTGTAAGTATTTATGTTTCCTTGTTTGAATTAAACATTTCAAATCTATTTCTTCTGTTCTAGTGCCTCCTGGTTCAGAACCAATGTCATTGGTTGACCTGATCAAAATTTTACTGTAAGCAAACATCCACAAGCAACCCATGCTTTTATTATATGCGGCCATGATTTGCATGTATTGTGAATACATGATATCAATTAAGAAGACGGTCGGGGGGCAGCAAGCAGGCTATTGAACAGCACCAAAAAATAGCAGAGGGGGAAAAAGGGAAGAAAAGAAGGGGGTTTCGTGGCAAAAGAAGAAAAGAAAGATTATAACTTTCCTGTCATTATCAAATATTGCCAATCTGAACTTTTCCCACTCGCAGAAGCCTTAGGAATTAGGATATTGACTACACTTTTGGTACTTGGACTTGGACTGGGAAATACGGAAACTACTCAATAACTATACTTTGGAGCCCAAGAAAAGACATCTATGACTCTTGATGGTGAATATGGTTGCTATTGCTTTTTTAACGAAGGGTGATAGTGACAATATGCTTATCATAAAGAATGGATAATCTATAAAATTGCATCTTCCACTGGTGTACTCTATTTTTTTCTGGCTTTTGAAAGATCTGTAAGGATTAAATTCTATCAAGTATCTTCCCTCTACCCATCCTTCTCTGTGTTATTGCTAATGACATTTTTGGTTGTATAATTTCAGATGCACTACAGCAAGGTTGGGCAGTGGACCTTGCCTCTCGAATGCTTACTGTGAAGAGGCTTCCTATTGTGACAGAGCAGAAACTGGATCCTAGTAAATTGCAGCGGTTGACAGAATATGTCTTCCATCTTGAGCATTGAAGCTTTTAATCTTGTGAAGAAATAGATGTGATCCAAAAAATATGAAGAAATTAGATGTTATATTCTCTGAAAATTTCCTTTTCAAATTGATCAATCATATGTACTATGTCCTTGAAGGTGCGCAAATTTGCACATATCTAATTGATAATTTTGGTGATCAAGGTGGATCTTGTTGTGTTTGAATTTTAACACTGATTACATGACATCTGCACCTCATTTGCCCATAACACTTGTTCAACAATTACATGAACTGAGACCTTTGTCTCACATGATAATGGAACAGTTATAAGTTTGCATATCAGACTTGCTTTTGAGGAGAAATCAAGTGTCTGTATATTTCGGGTGTACTGAATATTTTATCGTTAGTTTGAGTGTTTGTTATTTATAGGAGGGGGATAATGCCAATAATTAATATGTATTATCACTAGTTAAATTTAGGATTCCTAGTATAATAATGTGGAACTGGAAGCTGTACACGGGTTGAATAATGCAATATGTCCAATGCTCCGCAAAACTGATATCTCTTTTCCTTACCAGAATTTTTTTTGGTACAGCTTTTCCTTACCAGAATAAATTAAGGTACAAGTCGACCCTCTTGCACTAAATGTGTGCCTGTAATGTCGTTCTTGTTTCGAACCGATCGAAAAAAGTATGATTTGGTAAGCCGAAGACTATAAACTATGTATTGCCATGCCTAACATTAAACTGCAAAACCGCGTTTGGCATAAGAAATCCATAGCGATGGTATGGATTACTTGCATGATAACGATCATTATTAGCATGTAGTCTAAATAGGATGTACTTTGACTCACTTGATTGCACCTACGACTTAGTAAGCTTTCAAGCTCATTGATCTTTATCCTTTGTACTGTTCATAACTCAAGTTGGGTTTTGAAACCCCAGTTTCCTTACATAGAATGTCCTAAAATTCATAGTCTGAAGACAAACATGATTGAAGAAAGAAAAAATTAGAGCCAAATTTGAATTTTCTAAACCCGACCTCACCTTACCATTTCTCAATCTGACAGTGGGACTGTAGAAACACGATTTTATTCACTACCCATAATGTTTGTTGGTAATCTTAATTAAATCCTTCTCTGATTCATGATTTCATGCTCTATACTTGGTATCGTCTTCAAACATCGAATCATTCTAAAGCAGTCAAAGATTATATACACTTAAAAACAAGGATGGAACTTATACTACATCTCAAGTTAGCTTATAACACAAGTCAAGATGTTAATGTCGCTTTGTAAACTTCATCTTCTTCGCTTTAACCGCAGGTACATGGCCTAGAGGCTTTGTAGAGTTATACAAATCTTCAATGTAGCGGTACCTATTATTTCTTCTCCTAAAGCGTTCATCTTCTTCTGCTTCTGCCAATACATCCTCTATTGCGGCGCTGGATGATAGGGATACATGGGCACCAGAATCAGCCTTGCTCTTCTGTTGCGGTTTCCATTGCACGCTGCAGCTACAGCTATTGTTGCTGCTATGGTGATCTTCGTCGTAGTGGGTGCCAGAATCTGCGCTGCTAATTTGTATGAGCAGCCTCGCTGCCTCGATCTCCGATTGGGAGAACGTGGCAGGCTTCTGGGTATTCTTGTTTTGACATGCAGATACGGGTTTCGCCATTCTTGTTGCGTTGAGAGAGGTGGTGAACCAAAACGAAGACCTACAGATCATTTTATAGGGTTCAAACCTGTAGGTCGCTTGCCATATATACGTGTTTTCTTTTCTTTTCTCTCTTTTTTTTTTTTTTTTACCTTTTGAGTAATCTTTCTTTATTTGCTTTATTTGTATTTTTATTTTGAGGGCATGATAAAGTTTGGTAATTTTTATTATAATATTATTTATGTATCATGCTTTCTAATCTATATTCGAAGCACACGTTAACGTGTTGGGTTCTAAACATCCTCGAGCAAGTTATCTAAACTAGTCCTTCATTGATAAGGATTCCGATTTATTCTGCTACTTCCACAGCAAGGATTTACAATCATAATAGCAAGAATGGAGGTTAAAAATAGGACTCACATGAATTCTGTTTTCAACTAATAATAGAAAAATAACTATTTTTTGTTTTCTTTTTATCTTTATTAATCTTTAGGGTCAAGTCATAAAAAAATTTGGTTTATGAATCTTTAGTCTTGGTGTGAATAGCCTTTTTACCGATGAGAGATAGATTATAGTTTTCTTTTATTTCCGCTAATGTCTCATAAAATTCTTATGTTGATTAAATTCAAACACACTATTCTCAAGAATCTTAAAACACTTTTTACAATACGTATAACCAACTTATATAGAAACAGATTTTATAATATTCAAATAAATTTAAAATTTTTAAATCAATTTTTTTGTTTTAATAATTCTTTTAACATTAATATTTTTTACAATATAATACTATGATATTCCCTTCGTGGAAGAAAGTTAAAAAAAAGGACAAAACTTTATTATAGTCACTCATTAATATGATCGTTCTGAATTTAGTTCATTATAAATAATTTTGTTATTTAATCATTCACTAATCAAAATCTGTATTAATGTAATTTCCATGAAATGAATTTGAGGAAATTTGAATAACAGAAGAATTAAATTGAAGCGAATTTTAATCAATAAAAAAATAAATTATAAAAATTAATATGAGAATAAATTGAAAATCAACATATTAGTGAACTTTGTCTTGTCTCCTTTCCCTCTAAAACCCCGGACAGAGAAAAAGTTGAGAAAGAATCTGTAATCCGCCGCTTCTGCCAGATTATTCTTAGTTGGAGCAATCTTTATTTATCATATTGAATTTTCTCTCTGTTTCGCCCGTGGAATTGTAGGCTTAAAGTTTGCTGTAGGTTGAACCACGTTAAATTCTGGGTTGATGTGTCTTCTAGACTTGGTGACATACATAGGACAGTTAGAGAAAATGAAGACTCAAATTTGAAGGTTGTTTTCTTGTCAAGGATAAGGGTGGCAGCAATCAAAACTAAGATCAATATGCTAGAAGTAGGGTTTGAGGATGAATTAAGGTCAGGAAACTAGATGGATAGAAGATACATTGAAGGCACTTTTGGATAAAAGCTGTTTTCAAGCGATGGCATGCTGAATACAAGGGGCCAAATATATCAGGGTGTTGCTGTGAAAGGTACTTGCAATTTGCAAATTAGGTCCTATATAGTTTGACAGGTTCTAGGCTTGTGGTTTTGAAGGAATGAATTTGTAATGCTGTCTATTCAAGAAACAGGTCAAGGAAAGGTTTTAACTTTTAAATTGAAGAATACATATTAGAAAACCAGGCTTCACATCTAAGGTTCCTTAGGCATTTTGCCTAGGATTTAGGATTTATTGCATCGTACAACCAAGAAGAGAGTAGTCTTTCTGAACAAAACTTGTAAAACTTAGTTTCATTGCATTGCATCGATGCAAAAGATGGAGATTATACTACTTATCCCATTAGGATGTGGCCTCGAGTATTTAAGATTTCATCCTTAGGTTTCTACAATTTCTTGCTGTAAAATGCACATACGAACATGAATGAAAGTCTTCTGTATATTGTATTGAGCTGGAATGAATTGATTTTAATACACCAAGAGGCCTATGATATATATAGGCTAATAACAGAGCAGCTAATACTAACCGATACTATATAAAAGATCAACTAACTAACTAACTAAATTGGGGTTCTTTTTTCACTCCCCTCATGTGGTGCATGGAGGTTTGTAATGCCCAACTTGCCAAGTAGTAGTTGAAATCTCTCTTGCCCCAAAGCCTTAGTAAGTATGTCCGCCACTTGCTCTTTGGTCCCAATCTTCAATGGCTGGATTTCTTTTGATTGAACACGTTCTCTCACAAAATAGCAATCCATCTCCACATGCTTCGTTCGTTCGTGGAAAACAGGATTCATTGCTATATGTAAAGCCGCTTGGTTGTCACAAAAGAGTGGAGTTGCTTCTAGTTGTGGAGCATCCAACTCATTTGTCAGCCATCTAAGCCATATGACTTCACTCACAGTAGAAGCCATGGATCTATACTCAGCTTCCGCTGAGGATTTTGCACCACGGGTTTGCCTTTTGGTTTTCCAAGAAATGGGTGACCCTCCCAATGTTACTAGATATCCGGTGCATGACCTCCTAGTGAGAGAGCATCCTCCCCAATCCGCATCACAAAAGGCTTGCAACTTGAGATCATTATTGCTGGAAAGCAGGATACCTTGCCCTGGAGTTGTCTTTAGATATCTAAGAATGCGATCTACTGCATCCATGTGCACTTGTTTGGGTGCTGTCATGAATTGACAGAGTGTGTTGACAGCATACACAATGTCCGGTCTCGTGACAGTTAAGTACAAGAGTCGCCCCAAGAGTCTTCTATATCGAGTTGCATTTGTGTCTGGATCATTCTCATGTACTCTCAGGTTGCAATTTTGTTCCATGGGGAACTTACATGGTCTACAATCTTCCATTTTAGTCTCCTTCAAGATGTCCAGTGTGTATTTCCTTTGGTTAAGAACTATCCCACCGGAAGACCTTGCCACTTCTATGCCAAGGAAGTATTTCAATGGACCTAAGTCCTTGATACTAAATTCTTTATCAAGATACCTCTTCACCCATTGCATAAAATCTGAGTTGTTGCCGGCTAAAATCACATCATCCACATAGATGAGTGCTGTGAGGAAAACTTCATTCACCTTGTAAATGAAAAGTGAATGATCTGCTTTTGATTGCCGAAAACCCACCTTGGTTAGTGCTTGAGTGAGCTTTTGGTACCAATTTCGGGAAGCTTGGCGAAGACCATAGAGGGATTTCTTCAACTTGCATACTCTTGTTTCTCCCTTTTGGCAAATCCTTGTGGTATCCGTATATATCTCCTCGGTTAGATCTCCATGCAGAATGCATTGTTCACATCGAGTTGGTGAACAATCCATCCTTTGGTCGCAAAGAATCGATAAACACCTCATAGTTACAAGTTTTTGCTACGGTGCAAATGTCTCATGGAAGTCCTCCCCCTCAACTTGATTAAAACCTCGAGCTACTAGCCGAGCTTTGTATCGTTCTACTTCTCCATTTGGTTGATATTTGATCTTGTAGATCCATTTAGAGTCTACAGCATTCTTGCCCGGTGGTAAGGATTCCAAAGTCCATGTGTCATTGTTTTCCAAGGCAGTAATCTCCTTTTGCATTGCTTCTCTCCAGTGCTTATGCTTTATAGCCTGCAAAAAATTCTTTGGCTCATCTTGGGATGAGATGGCCGCTAGGTAAGCTAGATGAGCATGGGAAAACTTATTATAAGCTACATAATTTGACAAAGGATATAGAGCAGAATTTCCTGTTACAGAATGTGATAGAGATGGTGGTAATTCCACCTCATAGTCTTGCAGGTGCCGAGGCAATTGTCTTGTCCTTCCTTCATATCTGTTTTCAATAACAGGACTATCTTGGATACTTGTGTCATTAAGATTTGGTTCCTGCACTTCCAAAACTGGTGGTGTGCTGGAATTTTGAGTATCAGCCACAATTTCATCATGAGGCTGTGAATTATTCATTGTATCATCTTCCCAAATCTGTATTTCAGGTTTGTTATAGGTAATATTTGTAAATCGATTGTTCTTGAAGGGGAATTCTCCTCAACAAAGACCACATCTCTTGTGACAAAGATCTCCTGACCTCAATGTCATAAACCTTATAATTTTTTGTCCTGTTGGGTATCACACAAAGACACAAGGTCTCCCCCTTTCATCAAACTTCCCATCTCTCTTATTTTTCAAAGCATACACTAAACAACCAAAGACCTTTAAGTGATTATAGTTTGGTTTCCTTTTAAACATAACCTCATATGGTGATTTATTGTTTATTACTTTAGATGGCAGCTTATTTATGAGGTAGGCAGTTAGGACACCTTTCTCCCCAGAAGCGATAGGTAGGCTGAATGAAATCTCAAAGCTCTAGCAATTTCTAAAATATGTCTGTGTTTTCTCTCTACCACCCCATTTTGTTGGGGTGTGTATGTGCAAGATAACTCCATAACTATGCCTTTATCTTCATAGAATCTCTTCATGTGACTAGATATGAATTCTAAGCCATTATCACTTCTTACTTTCTTAACTCTCTTTCCAAATTGTGTCTCTATCATGTTTATGAATATAGGTAAGAAATAATCTACTTCTGACTTATGCTTCATAAGATATATCCATACACTTCTACTAAAATCATCCACAATGGAAAGAAAATAATGTGCACCCGAAGTAGATGCATTAGCATAACGACCCCATATGTCACAATGAATTAAATCAAAACAAGATTCAGACTTTATTGAACTATGAGGAAAAGGCAACCTAGTTTGTTTGGCTCTAATGCAAGCATCACAGTACATTTTATTCTGAAATTTGGCTAGATCACTAACAGAGTCTATATGTATCATTTTTGCTTCTGAGGTATGTCCTAAGCGCAAATGCCATAGGTCTGCATCACTTTCTTTACTAACCTTCATCACAACTCCTCCATCTTGAATTGGTTCAAGTAGGTACAGCCCATCATGATGCCTACCCATCCCAATCAGGATCTTGGAGTCTGAGTCCTGTATAAGACATAAGTCATCTGTGAAAGTGAATTTACAGTTATGTTCTTTAATCAATTTGCTAACAGAAAGCAAATTACATCTAAAATCTGGAATGTACAGTACATTATGCACTTTCATCCCATTTGGCAATTCTAAATGTCCTTTTCCCTTTACTGACACATTTGTGCCATTGGGAATGCGAACAGAATGTTGTGGAGAATTAGTTTTCTCCTTTAACAACCTTGCATCACATGTGATGTGCTTTCATGAGTCAATGACCCAGGGCCTTTCAAAAAAGAAATTACCTGCCATATTAACTGATGGCTTGGCCTTTGATTGCTGCATTCCTATTACAGGTTCATTTGTGTCCTTCAATTGCTGCATTAATTTGTCATACAGCTGCATTGATAAGCCTGGAATGGGACTTTCTTCTGCTGTAACTTGAGCAGCCTTTGATCCTCCTTTCTTGCCATTCCATGTGCTAGTCTTTTCCCTTTTCTCTCGATTGGGTTTCCTCCAATCTGTGGGGTATCCAACTATCTCCCAGCATTCCTCTTGAATGTGTCCTATTTTCTGACAATGTTCACACCTGGGACGATCTTTCTTGAAGCCTTCTTTGCGAGAATTCTGAGTTTGGAATGCAGAACTCTCTGCTACAGGTTTGTACATAGCAGAAACCAAACGTTGCTGTTCATCTTCCGCTACGAGGTGATAAGCTTGTCCAAGATTGAGGGTGGGAGTCATGCTTAGGATTTGCGTTTTAAGCTGCGGCTAAAGACATCATCCACCCCATCGAGAAAATCATAGAGTTGGTCTCTATCTCGCATTTGAGCCAGCCTGAACATCGCACTTGCATTCTCCACAAGTGCATTTCGGCCATGGCGATATGGATCGAATCTCATCCCAAAGTCCCTTTAATTTGGTGTAGTATGCAGTCTTGAATTCTTCTCTTGCACGAGCATGGTAATCGCCCTTCGACTCATAAATTCTTGGAGCATTCCCTTTCGCAAATCTTTCCTCAAGATCGATCCATATTTCTCGGCGGTGCTAGCGTATCTCACGCTGGCCCTCACTTCTTTGTCCATGCCGCTCACCACCCTTTCACCATGGCATTACACCGCATCCAGTGAGCAAGATTGGGAGAAGAAACCTCCGGCATGGGTAGGGTACCATCTACAAACCCAATCTTGTTCTTGGCGTACAAAGCATTACCCATGTCTGCTATCCATTCCCCATAATTGGAATTATGGAGAAGTTCACTAACGAACACTTGACCTGGATGGTCCGATGCATGAAGGTAGAAGGGTGACATAACATCAATGTGATTTTAGATTTTTGTGGTTTTGGCTTCATTATTCTTCTCAGTGCTCTTTTCTTCATGGTTTAGGGTTTCATCGGCCTTTGGCGATTTTGATTCATCTTCCTTAGCCATGGCGAGGTGAGATAATGACCAACTTCACTTCTTCAAGATTTTGGCTCTTGATACCATGTAAAATGCACATACCAACATGAATGAAAGTCTTCTGTATATTGTATTGAGCTGGAATGAATTGATTTTAATACACCAAGAGGCCTATGATATATATAGGCTAATAACAGAGCAGCTAATACTAACCGATACTATATAAAAGATCAACTAACTAACTAACTAAATTGGGGTTCTTTCACTTGCCTCTTGTTTCTGTGTTCTCCCCATCTATTAAAATTTCCTGATACTTTGTCTAAGTGGATTTTCTCATACTACTTAATTTCAAACAGATAAGAAGCTTTCCCTCTAGGGAGTTTTATGAAGATTCACTGGAAGATGGGGATGATATCAAATTTCTGACAGAACGCGAATGGCATCTGCTTTGAGCTATTCTGCTTCTTTGATTTTGTCCTATTCTTATATCAGAAACTGGTAACACTTTATCTGGCACTGAAGTCAGATAACCAAGTTGCAATTATATCAAACTATCACCCTATACATAGTCAACAAATCAAGCTCTTCCAAAGACGTTTCGAAGAGACTTTTGGAGTGTCAGCAGAGAAAGTAGCGGATATATGTACTGTTGATGGCTGCCAGGTAAACTAGCTCAATGTTAACCATATGATATCTTTCATTTGCATGTTTGCTTTAGCATTTGATCAAATTGTCAATAAGGCACATACTTGAATATGGTTCTGATTTTTGACCATCTGGAACAGAAAATTCCTGATATGATTTATGATTGTAAAGTTGTCAAATGATTAAATTACAATAACTTTGAACATCGGAGGAATAATTCATGCCTAATTGAATTATATATTTTATAGTTTTTCTTTCCTTTCAATGGGAGATGTTACCAATAGTAGTTCAATAATTTGAACATTAATTTTTTTCTACATTTTTTACCTGCTAAAGGCAAAATTTGAAGATCCTTTTGCAAGAGGTGAAAGGTTCTTCGTGGTATAAATTATCAAGGAGCATAACTTGGTCTCTGTCTCTCTCTAATCTGCTCCTTTATAGTTCGGAAATTAAATGTGGGATTAAAGAATACTCTTTTCTCTCTTTCAGGGACGTGGGAAGGACATAGCAATATTTTCAAGTGTCAGGGCAAGCAAAGGTGTATAGGATTTGTCGGGGATGTTCGACGAATGAATGTTGGGATCACTAGAGCGAAGTCTGCAGTGTTGGTAGTTTGGTACTGTATCATTTTAGAGTTAAAATGAAGCTTTCAACAATTTCATTCGGTGGGCACGCCTTAATGTGATCCATTTTCAATGTTTCTATAGGTGGTTGGATCTGCCTCAACATTGTGGAGGAGTGAACAATGGAATAAGCTAGTGGAAACTGCTGAGAAGAGGGATTGTTTATTTAAGGTAAATGCTCCGAAAACCATTTATATGTCTTCTATTAGCAAGCAATGCAGTGAAATTATCATTTGAAATGAGCATTTTCGTTGAGCCTGCCAAGTCAAAATTTGCACGCTCTAATAGTACTTTTTCTTCGTTTTTAGAATGTTTACCTAATATTCAATTCTTAGTCAACCTGATTCCAATACATCTCACATTCCTAATCATTTAATCATTGGCCAAATTTTTTTTAATTGCTTGCTCGGTTTAGATTTTGAAACCTGTGAACAAAAATGATTGAGGTGGAACCCAAGTGATTATTCAAAAAGACTCCTATAAGTAGCACTACAAAAATAATTTTAATAAGTGAAACCCAATAATTTTCTAAACATATCACTACAATTATATTTCAAATGTATACTTTATAGTACGTACTATACTTTATAGTACTTAAACAAATCCAAATTTTTAAAATTAATTTTTTTAACACCAATTGTTTTACAATTAATTTTTTCTTATAATCTAATTCTAACCCAAACAGATTCTGCCATGCACTAGTCTGAAACAGTACTGAAATGATATTGTAATTGATTGCCAAAGCAAAATAGACCATCCACTGATTTATGACTATTGGCACCAAAGGGTTTTCGGTGATGATATTGGTAGCCTCTTATAATTTGTAATCAATGTGTGAGATAAAAAGAAGAAAAAGTTCGAAATTCATTTATGTTCATCCTAAAATTCATTTTCAAATTTCAACTGATAACTTGAGATTTGCATTCAGTAAGGTAATATTCATTGACAGGAGGCAACCATGGATAAATCCACAATACAAGAAATACCAAATCAAAGTATTGTATGTACAGCTCTCAGTCTCAAATTAAATGTTTTCCCAAAGCAATTTCCCATAGACTGAAATTTCAAACTCTAAATGCTACAAGAAGGGGTCCAAAGAAACAAGAAAAAAAAGTAACACAATTTGCATCCAAGGTCCCTCTTTTCATAAGAAAAAAAACAAAAAACAAAATTGAATGATGGTTCCATATTTTTTTACCATTAAGCTTATGCAGCATAGCACTGCATGTAGCGAACATGATCATGGGTGACGGAGAGCTGCAATCCAAGCCCCAAATCTGAAGTTACACACTTTCTGATGTCATCCTCTAACGGTTCAGATTTCTCAGCTTTCCCATCTTTCACCGTTTCTATCATTCCCTTAGAATCACCGGTGAAGGTTTCGATCAGTGAAACGCTATCTTTCTTCCGCACCCACACATGCAAACCCAGAGGCGCCGGAACCTCCGCGTCGGAATTTCCCACCGGCGGCCACGATATTGCAGAACCAGGATAACCCGGTGCTTCAGAGATCGCAGGCGAAACCACCGGCGTGAGAACATAGCTATGCGAGCTACTTGGAGAATCACCAAGAAATGCAGCAGGTTCAGGTGCCGGAGAATGAATCGTCCAATCAGGTTCACGAACCCTTCGATTCACCGGCAAAGACGCCGGAGCTTGCCTAGTTACAGCAGTGGATCCCGGTGCCGGAGCGTGAACCGGCGGAATATTTTCCACTGAAGGAGGAGAACCGGGCCTGCTTGTGACGTTAAACGAAACGAACTTTGGAACCGGAGAGACAACCGGACGGGAACTCGGAGCAAGAACCGTGTGATTCGGAGGAACCAGCAGTGGCGAAGGAGGATTAGAGGAAAATCCTGAGGCCGCGTTCGCTCGTAAACTGAGAATGCCAGCAAGGCCGTGAACGGCGACGTCGCGGCCGTAAAACAGGCCGGGAAAAGCAATGTCGACCCCGCCGACGGCAATGGCGGCGGCGGAGGAGGGCCTGCGGGTGACGTCGAGGCGGCGTTGGGGGAGGAGAGTTGGGAGCGTGTAGCCGTCGGGGAGGAGGCGGAGCTGCGCGATGGAGAGGCGGCGAGGGATGACGTGGAAGCGGAGTGTGTCGGTGTAAGACGACGCCGTTTGGGTCATGTCGAGGGCGAAGAGGGATGCGTCGGTAGGTGCGAAGAAGGTGAAGGAGAAGGAGCGTGTGCTGTTGGTGTTGGTGTTGGCGTATGAGAGAAGTTCGAATTGGAGATCGGAGGTTACGATCGCGTTGCAGAAGAGGTCGTACCCTCGCACTCGTAGGGTGTCCACCATGGAATCGAACTCTCTTCTCGGGATGGACGTCACGCCGTTAGCCATGAATAGGATCATGCATATCACGGAGACTGGACGGAAAATCGACGCCATTGACGGCGACGGAATTCTCCAAGATTCTTCTCAAGAAGACCAAGATGGTTGTTTTTTCGCGGGGTTTTCAGTTTCTGAAAGAATTTACTATGACGGAATTGCTTACACTTTTCGCGTTTTATTGCCAAATTGCCATCCTCCGTATGGGCCGGGGCCCAATCTGATGTGAATTGCTTTTAATTTGGACTCATTTAGTTGGGCTTTGGAAGAACTACCTGCCCCACCTCATAGGCCTTAGCTAAACTAATGCAAGGAGAAATTGTTTAAAAAAAAAAAAAGAAAAGAAAAGAAGAGAAGCAACATATACAAATAAACTAAAATTTCATTTTATTTTGTGAAATGTTGCACTTTTCTTCCTAAATTATGTGTCCGTAATAAAAATAAAAATGTATTTGCATTCCTATCCCGTCTTGTTCAATGACCATTACCTCTCAAGTCTCAACCTTTATTTATGGGTAATGGTGATTGATTCTACTTTTGTTTCTTGGTCCTTACCGCTACTTTTGTTTTGTACCTCCACCTTTAAAGTTGATAATAACTTTTACATAATTTTGGTGATAGATACTAATCATAATCATAGAGGTGTGAAGTGGATAATAAAGAAAAAGTATTCAGATAGCAACATATATATCATTCAACTCTGTAATGTGCACTTTCAATAATTCAGCTTAGGATATGTAACCTGTCCACTACGTACTGCTAGCTATATAAAGATGTTTCAATCGTTCATGTAAGAATAGGATCTTCATCGAAGATACACTTTATACGGACATATATGGTATCAAAAACACGTGTAGCTTTAACCAAACTTTGTTAATTAAAACGTTTATTTTAACTTATTAAAAATAAATAGTTAGCAAGGAATAAAAATGATTAACTCGATCAGGAAAAACATTTAATATTCACCTTCATTATCCACTTTATAAATTAAATTCATTAATTAATTCTAACAACTTAACGGAAGTTAATATTTGTTTAATTTAACTTACATTTAGTTTTAAAAAATCAATAGTATATATGCACTTATTGTATGTTAGACTCCTATATAGATAACGCAAATTAACCAAAGACTTTATTAGGAGAAGTAACCCCTTAAAGTAAAATTCAAGGGAATTTAGTCAAACAATAGCTACATTAATAATTTAATACACAACATACTAAATAAACATTACTTTTCACTTTCATTTGCACTTTCAACTTTTATCCCCCTCGTGAATAGGCTATTTCAAATTGTATTTTAATATTATAAATCTATTGTATACATGTACGTATCATTGGAAAAGAGCAAAATAATTGGAGGGGGTTTTAGGCGGAGAAAATATAAGCACTTTCAAGTTTCAGCAATTGATTTCTAGATAATTTAGGAAGATGTCTTTTTGAGTGGTTTTCTAGTGTATAAAGAGTGAAAGAAGCAACTTAACATCTACACTACAACACTTAAGCTAAGGACCCACAAATCTCAATAAACAACCGATACACATGGCTTTGTCCCTTAAATTATTGATACCCAAAGATTCCAAGAAATAACTGGTCTAGGTTTTACTCCATAAACTGGATGCATGGAAACTTATGATCAATTCTTGTAAAGCGAAAGAAATGAGTTTGTTGAAGAAATGTCTGCATGCGTAAATCTCTCTTTAATTTCCATGCGCGCCTTTTCTAATAACGATCACTTTCTCAATAACATACATAAGTTTTTTTCATTATCTTTGGATGGAGGGAAAATGTATTATACGTGTTTGAAATAGTAAAATCTTTTAAAGTAATTAGTACCACCAGATACGAAGATGAAAATAGTATACTTCATTTTCTTCAAACTAAACAGATACATGTACATAAATATATATTAAATGTGAATCTGATAAAAGAAATAAATAAAAAAGCACAAGTTAAGCTGATAAAACTATTTTACTTTGTTACGAATTATGATCATCATTAGGGGTACTCATGGGTCGGGTTGAACGTGACTTCGGTCCCAGCCCGAAATTTTGATTGAGCTAATTTTTATGGCCCGAACTCAACTATATTGGGGTCTAGGTTGGGCCGGGTCGGGACTGGGTTAATCTAATTAAGATATACAAAATACTTTTTTATATAATATTTTGATTATTTTCTCTTTATTTGTATAAATTTACTTGTATTTAGTATTTTTTGCTCATGCTAAGATCCAATCTAATTGATAATTACATAATAAGTGAAAAATATAATAACTAAAATTATGGAGAGTCACAATATTTGATTAAAATCTAATATTTAAAAAAAGTCACAATAATATATAAGGTAAATTATTGAAAAATAATAATTTATTCAATGCTTAGCAGGGTTATGATCCCCGAACCTGACTAAAAAAATGCATCGGGGTCTAAAAGAAGATCCAAACTCGACCTAAACACTTTAAGTCAGGGCTGAGTTTTCGAGTCAAGATAGATCATAAGCACCCCTAATCATAACCTTAAGTCTTGAACCCAATCTGAATACCTAATGATAGAATGATTATATTGTTCCACCTAGAGTTCTCCTAGCTCTTTACAAGTGTAATTCCAAATTATCTGTGGTCTAAGGTGCGGGGATGTACATGCAAAGACATTCTGATGCCCAAATAAAATATTTGCTAATAGAGAGCTCAAAATACTAAAGAAAGAACAAGATGATCATACTCAAAGAGCTAAGCTCTAAGGTGTTAATGAGTATTTATAAATGTCACGATTGATTATAACTTTTGTATATTGATAAAGACTGTTTCATTCATGTATTGATGAGACCAAGTGAATGAGAAATTTTTTCCGAATTGTTGTGCCAAGTCGTGCTTGGAGGCCCACCGCATAACATATATCATACAATTGATGAATTGAAAGACGCGAATTTTGACATAAAGTTGCATTCGCACCATGAGTGAGGCCACAAGAAACCAAGGATTCACGGGGAAAAGTAGGTCACAAGAATTGGACCAAGAGAGATAGGAGAAGAGGAAGCATGATGAGATGAGGTACATTCATGCACGGGAGGTTTCGACTTTCGAGTGAAGCGAAGGGATGAAAAAGTTTCCTTTAACTCTTTCTCTCTCCTTTTTTATTTTTTTCAAATAATTTTTCATACATATTATTTTTCTACCTACTATTTTACAGAGTTAATTATTATCAAGCATTTAAACTTTTATGCTAAATACTGAATTTTACTTTATCAATTAAGGAATTTCGTTTTATAAGAGATTTTTTTATTAATAAGGAAAAAATAATAATATATAACTTAGCACATCAAAATAATTTAAAACATGAATAAAACACTTGTTATATATGATTAATATCATTTTAATTAATATCTATTATTTAATTAATTTATAAATTTATAAATTTTGAAATTAAAATATTTACTAGATTACCTCATTAAAATTGTGATTGTTCTACAACAATTTTCACACAATTAACAAATGAAAGGTGAAAGGATGTAACAAGGTTATTTTTTAGATGACATGTGGGGGAAGGATGGTTAAGGAAGCAAACTGCAAAAAGGGCATGAAATGGACGAATGAGATTGAATTTGATCATGCCTTCGCATTGGACGGCATGATTATGGGCTTTTAACCTATGGTCGCAGGTTCAAGTCCTGCAATACCCAAACAAAGCTACACTATACCTATCAATAGAGATGTGTAGTAACGTTCAAAGATCACTCTTTTGGCCTTTAGACTCGCTTCAGCGACTTTGCTCTTAAAGCGGAAAAGGGGTGAGGTAAGGAGTAATATATAAGATTGGGTAACATATAACAGTGGCTCAATCAAAAAAAAAAAAATTGACTCAAATTATGAGTTTGATTGAAAGTAATAACTATTTGATTCATTTTGAAAATTAATTAAGTTTTTAATTTTATTGATCATTAATTTACATATGAATAATCATATATCAAGTATCAAAATGAAGATAAATGACTGGTTAACTGTATGTAAATTATTGGTTAATATAGTTAAATACTTAGTTAATTTTTCAAATGAACCAAATAGTTATTACTATTCATCAAACTAAACATTTGAGTAATTTTTTTTAAAATAAAACTAATATAAGAGTGCTCGATAATCAACAGGACTCTCCTTATTTTATTTTAGTTCACATAAAATGAGTAAATTATCTTTTGGCTCACATAATTCATGGATTGACCAGTTTATTATCTATTTTTTTTTAATTACTAACTTACTAATTCAATTCTTATGTTAATGTTGGTAATTATGACTAATAAATTATGGTCTAACTTAAGTTTGATAATTATTATATAGTTTTAGACATTTTATTAGTGATGTAACTTAAGTTTAACAATTATTTTATGAGATAAAGTGCATCTGAACCCTCTAAACTTTGGTTTATTTGTAAATAACCACTATGAATTATAAAATCTTTGAATTTAATTCAAAAAATATATCAATTATCGCAATAGGTCCTCTCATTCACTCTTCGTTAAGTTGCTAATAGAATGAAAGTGCACATAAACTCCTTAAACTTTGCCAATTTGCAAACAACTATTATAAACTATAAAATATTATAATTTAATCCTAAACTATATCAATTATTGTAATAGATCTTTCCATCCACTCTTTGTTAAGTTACTAATAAAAAAATGATGTAACATGATCTTCACTCTCCATCTGTCTCTAATTAACCATTCATGTTTATTTTTATTTATAAGTTTTATTTAATAATTATTTCTTTATATACCTATTTAATAATTTTTCATAAATTAAAGAAATTAATTTTTTTAAAATTAAATAAAAGAGAACCCATACCAAATGACGTAGTCATATTAAGACATTTTTTTAATAATATTCAAAAAATTTAATTTCAAAAAATTAATTAACTAGGTAAGGAAAAAAATTATAAAATAAAATAAATGATTAGGATTAGAGTAGGTAGGCGGTATAAATTTTTTCACATAAAAAAGTAGTGAATAAGTGAAAATATAAAATTTAATTTTAATTTCTCATTATTTTTAATTATTTTTATATTAATTTTATAATCTAATCTTCTAATAATTAAAATCTACATTAAATAGTAAATACACATCACATCATAAAAAGGAAAAGTTTATTTGGGTTTACTTCAAACTTAAGTTCATTTGAAAATAGTCATTATGAACTATAAATTATTATTATTATTTAAATTTATTTAAAATTATTAAATAGGTAAGAACAAAATAAAAAATAAATTAACATGAATTGTTAGGATTTGAGACAGATAAATGATAAAGATTATATCACATCACTATTCTATTAGCAACTTAATAGATAGTAGATGAAATGACTTATTTGCAATAATTGATATAATTTAATGATTAAATTGAAAGATTTTATAGTTTATGGTAGTTGTTTGCAAATTGGAAAAGTTTAAAGAATCTATATGCACTTTCTTCTCATTAGCAATTTAACGGAGAGTGAATAGAATGATCTATTGTAATAATTAATATAATTTATGAATTAAATTGAAAGATCTTATAGTTTATGATGATTATTTATAAATAAATCAAAGTTTAGAGGATACAAATGCACTTTCCCCTTATTTTATACATTAGAGTTTTTTTTTCCTTATATTTTTTTCATTTTTTGTGGGTCAACCCATTAATCCATCAACCTGATTAAAGTGAATCCAGTTGGTTATTTTCCAGCTCACAACCAAAGTGAACTTACCCAACTTAATGTGTGTTTGATTTAGATTTTGCAAACTTGATTTTTGATTAATTGATTTTGTAAATTTGATTTTGTTTAAAAATGGATTTGACTGACCATGATTTATGTTTCGAAAACTTAACTTGAAAAATGATTTTGGTAGAATGGATTTTGTTTGGACATTATTAATTAGAATCACTTCTAAATGTGTAATTACTAAAAAGGATATGAATTCTATATTGTTTTGTCCAAATTATCCTTCATTTTAATTTCATTATATTTTAAGTATAATTTAACTAATAACATGAATGTTGTTCTATTTTTTTTGGTACCATTATTAAATTAAAAATAAAAGATATGTAAGTTATTTTAGCTTTTTCAATGAAATGCACAATCTTGATAAAAATGACAATTTAAATAAATTTTATATAATAGATAATAAAATATATAATTAGCACAAGTACTACATATCTTTTCAGAGGTTTAAGAAGTGAAAATGTCAGATGAAACAATTCCAATTGAAAGCGGGGACGAAAAGCTGATATTGTCTTGCACTGCCATACAAGCTTGCACACCCTAACCTGTGCAAGCTTGCATGGTTGTGCCATGACCTCTTAATAAAAAAAATCAGAGATTTATGCATTACAATTTATTGCACGGCCTGTCAGTATAAGCTTACACAACCGTGCAATGTTATTAAAAACACCACAAATATTATTGTATGATAAGCCAAATTTCAGAAAAAAAAACAATGTCAAAGATGACAGAAGTAAAAGCATGAGGCAAACCCGTTACTTTAAATTTGGAAGAACCATGATTTTTGGTGCAGGGACCACAAAACAACAAGATGAAATACAAAGTACACATAATACTGCACGTTTTGCATGTTCTTCATTCGAACGTTGCATTCAATTTCGAAGAATATTGTGGTCATATTAGGTAGTTGAGAATTTAATTTCGACCATAATTCTCCAACCGCAACGCAAAAGTAACTATACACAACTTCGATACAAACTGTAATTAGGAAACAAAATTCCGTTGCAGATCGCTCACCTTTGTTTAAGCCAAACACGTTGGAAGAACTTTAAAAGTCTGTTTGAACTATGTAACGTGCGTTTGCCTACCTAAACACATGCTTAATCCACTTAGCCTCTTATTTGTGGTGGGCCAACCCAATAGTTTTGACAATTTTAGGCATGATTAGTTTTGAGAAAGATTTTTTTTTACTAATCAATGTCTTAAAAATATTATTTAAGAAACACTGAGTATTTTTTAGTAAATTTTTATAATTACTTAATAAAAAATATTAAATATTTTTAATATATGATACTCGTTTACAAATATCATAAAGAAACACCATTGGCACACAGTTTTTGGCTTCTGCCACGAATCCGCGGGTCCTGTCCTGCTTTTTTTTATCAACCAAACGACAAGAAGGAATCTATTGAAATAGCAAAAAAATGAGTTTTTGGGGCGAGGGGGGGGGGGGCCCGGGGGTGAAGAGTGAAAGAAACTGCATGATACTGATTTGGCAATGACTTTTGGATTCGCGACCTTAAAGCGCGTCGTATCGTCTCGGGACGGCAAAAAGAAAAAGCAACAAAAGAGTGAGGCAGAACCAAAATCAGGTCAAACTATAACCGGAAAATTTTCCATTTTTGTCAGGTATTTCCATTGCATACTCGCAAATCAGTGCGTGATTGTCAGTCTCCAAGACTTTAGTTTCACTTTTCATTCTCTCTTGAAAATGACCTTCTACTAATAATTTATGGATGCTGCTAAAGGCACTATGGTTATGTTGTATAGGGTATTGCTTATCGAAGTATTTTAATATTTTTTAATAAATGTATTTAATTATTTAATAAAAAATATTAAATAATTTTAAAATTTTGACATTTATTAATAAGTATTTTGAGAGTATTAGTTAAGAAATCAAAATATAAATTTTTAAATTACGTAAAATTATTTAATATTTTAAAAATTTTAAAAATATTTAATATTTTTAAAATCAATCATTTATTAAATAATATAATTAATAAATAATATTTAATGTTCCTTAAAAAGTATCCTAAAGACACTTGTTAACAACACTCTTAAATTTTAAAGGTATTAAATGCTTCTTTAACAAGTACATTAAACAAATGCCATAATTTATTGGAGCAGTGTTATATTTTTTTAACACATTCTTTTAATATTTTTTTTAATTACTTAAATTATAAAATATTAAATAAAAAAGTATAAGTATTTAATATTTTTGAAACGTAAAAAATATTTAATATTACTTTTTTAAGTAATTAAGAGAATTATTAAATTAATTTATTAAGAATATATAAAATTATTCAATTTATTAGTATTTGTTATTGAAAGTCCTTAATGCATCTATTAAGAAATTATTTTTTTATTAAATATAAAAATAAAACATTTAATACTTATATTTATTTCTACCGACTCTCTTATTCCAACACATGATTTATTCTGGCTCTCAAAAGTTGTCAAGAATTCAACAATGAATAACTAAATTGAACAGGTATCTTGGTGTTGTCAATCTTTTGTTCAATGAATAGTTAGTGAAAAGCAACTTGACTGTTCCAGCAACCAGCTTAATTAAACGTACATGACTTCAACATTTTTTGTCTCGTGAAATAATAGTTCCATCAACCACCCCTAAGAATATTAAAAAATATAATTTTATGGGTAATGTTATCAATATTTTAAGAGTATTATTTAAGAAGTATTTAATATCTTTTTTTAAAAATTTTAAATTATTAAATAAAGAAATTATTATTATTTCTTTAAATTTTTAAGATATTAAATATTTTATTTTTAATTTAATACTTATCATTTTAATTATTTAATAAGTATCTTAAGAACACTTATTAGTAAATACTTAATTTTATATATTCTTAATAAAAAAATAATTTTTTTAAGTAATTACTAATGAGTGCCCTTGGTGTATTGGTTAAGAAATAAAAATAAAATAAAATAACATTTATTATCCTAAAAATTCAAAAAGAATTTTATACTTTATTCATTAATTAACTAGGAAATTTTTTTGAGAGGTATTATATTCTTCTTAATAGTGCCTTTAAAATACTGGATAACAAGACCTTTTTCCTAATTACTTTAAAAATTATATTCAATGCTTTTTAGATCTCCATATTAAATGTTTTTATTTTTTAATTTAATACTTTTTGTGTTAAGAAATTAAGAGAATGTTATAAAGATTTGTTAGGAGAATATAATATTACTTTATTGACAATTGAATATAACTCTATTCTATTTCTGCTTCACCTTATAAATTTTCACCATTATCATCATATATATAAATTAAATGTAATAAATTTTAACCACACCAATTGTTTAATCTCAGAATTAAATTATACTCAAATTGTTTTGCTCCACAAAACCAAGTTTTTTTTTTACCTCATTTGTTAAAATAATCAAGAAATGAATAAATCAGTCCAAATCTAAGTTTTTAGGTGTGCATGAGTATAGAAGTAAAGAACTTTAAAATTTACTTTAAGCTCCCATTCCTAATCTACACTTTCCTACTTTCTCACGTCTCAATCTCTCTCTCTCTCTCTCTCTCTATATATATATATATTAAATGGGATCTACTTACACCAAGTGTAAGTCTTGATATAATTATACTACTCAATAATTTTTTGTAAAATATAAATTTAATTAATCAAATCGTTAAATTATATGCTATTATCTTAATGATCATATATATCAAATTTTAAATAAATCAGATACATATAGTTATCTAATTTAATAGTAAATAATTTACTTACATTTTAAAATTATATTATATATCAACATAAAATAAAACCATGAAGTATTAAATAATTTTTTAATTGTAATAAATTTTATAGGGTTGATATATCTTATAAGAACTTTCAATTTAAGAGTTGAATTTGTTGAATTCATATTTTATAAAAAATTATTAAATTAAATAAGTATGTCAAAATTTATACTTAATATAAGTGAATATTTACCTATATATATTCTTTTTATATATGTTACTTTTTCAAATAAGCACACACTTTAAGCTTTACTTAATAAAACCATTATTACTCAATTTTAATTTCGCAAATAAATTCCAAATACAAATTGATCATTGTTATAAATAAGAAAATGATCGGGAAATATGAAGGAAGAGAGAGAGAGAGAGAGAGAGAGTGATAATATGAAGGAAGAGGGAGAGAGAGAAATAGAGATAAGATAGAACTCCCCAATCCCCATCTAGAAGAGAGAAAAAAGGGGGAAGGGGGGCGGGGTAAAGGAAGGTATATATCCACTCCATATAAAGTCCATACAATACATAAAATGCTTTTCAGTTGTTCTGTTTTGCGTTCTGACTTGTGAAGAATTTCTCATCCTTCTCCTTCCTTCCTTCCTTCCTTTCGTCCGCAACCTAAAATAGCGCCAAATTCTGAAGCCTCCCAAGAGAGAGAGAGAAAGCCCTAGAAATCAGGCATGGCGTCGTCGAAGGTGGTGACGACGAATCCGGATCTGCCACGCGAATCATCTATATGTTCCCTTTCCAACCTGCTCGCCGATCTCCACCACACCAACAACAACCCCAACGACCCTTCCAAGAACATCACCATGGACGACCTCCTCAAGTCCATCTACTCCTCCGAACCCAATCCCGACGCTGACGCTGACGTTGCTGCTGCCACCTCCAATAATAATAATAATAATAATATTCCTCGCCAGGGAAGCTTCTCGGTCCCCAAGGACATGGCCCCCAGGAGCGTCGATGAGGTATGGAAGGAGATCGTCGCCGGAACTGACTCTCAGCCTCACACTCATAGGAATGCAGGGGATGAGCCCTTGGAGGCCATGACCCTCGAGGATTTCTTGACCAAGGCTGGCGCTGTCAGTGTCAGACACGACGATGACGTCGGAGGGGTTCCTACCATCCTGCCCCTCCCCGGGATCAACGGTGCCCCTCACTTCGCCATGGAAGGGTCGTCTCTTGAGCCTTTTGGAAATGGGATTGAGGGGTCGGTGGTTGGAGTGGCACCACCTGCAGGAAGAGGAAGGGGAAAGAGGAGGGCTGTGGTGGAACCTGCTGATAAGGCCACTCTTCAGAAGCAGAGAAGGATGATCAAGAACAGAGAGTCTGCCGCCAGGTCCAGGGAACGCAAGCAGGTCTCTCTCTCTCTCCCTCTCTCTATATTTGAAAAAAGAAAAAAAGAAAAGTAACGATTAGGTGTCTGATTCTGTTTGGTTTGGTGGAGCTTTTAAGTAGTAGTGGTGGCCGGTGGGTGTTGATAATTTGCGTTAACTATTAGAAGCGGCGGAGAGAGTGAAATAAAGTTTTATTTTTTTACTGTTGATCCCATGTTTGGAAACTGAGTTAAGTTGAACTTTTTTCAACCGTCTACTCAGGTCGTTTCCCAAATGGTAATTGTTCTTTTTCCTTCTAAAGCTGATCAGTGTGATGATGTTCTTTATAGGCTTACACAGTTGAGCTAGAGTCTTTGGTTACACATCTGGAAGAAGAGAATGCACGATTGTTGAGGGAAGAGGTATGCTTTTATTATTATTATTTGGTATTTATACTTTTTTAGGTGTTTTATTTCCAATCCAACTACATAAAAGATTTTTTCTAGTTTGGATTAGACATTCATGGCTGGCGTCCATAGACGGTGTTGTAATTTGCTAGTTTGGTCTTAAGACTAGATGTATATTCTTCAAATACACTCAAGCAATGCCTGATTCAACCTTCTTTAAAAGTTCTTTGGTGGCCTTTGACTAATAAAAGTTTAAAACTTCCATTGCTGGGTTAATTAAATTGTATTTATTGGCAGCTATAATGAGTCACATCATGTGTTAATAATTTTTTGGTTTTCCTGGTTATTTCTTGTTGAAGATTTGTATTCCTTTATAGCTTAAAATCATGATTTGTTTATAAGTATTGGTAATATTGGGTCTTGCACGCAGGCTGAAAAGAACAAGCAGAGGTTCAAGCAGGTATGTAACATATCTGCTCACTTTCTGGTTCAAGCACGCGGATAAGTGAATTTGCATAATTCTTGTATATTTGACCTGATTAAGTTGAAACTGTCATGTAATGATATTACCTCCATTAAAGAAGTCAAATTCTTTTTTTGTTTATTTTTACAACTATTGGTTCAACGGTCACCAGAAGCTCAGGTTTGAGATTAAAAATGGAAAATATAGGATATTCCAGCTAAATCAAGTTCTCAAGTACTGATTATATGAAGAAAAAAAATGGCCAGAGTTGTAAGTGTTGGTGATGGTGAACCTTGAAAGTATACTAGTCCCAGGGAGAAGTCAAGAAAATTGGGTAATTGAAGTATCGATCTAAGAAATATTCATGCTTTACTGCTCTTGTTTTTGGACATGCTCATTATGATTTCTTACAGCCTTCCAAACAAGTGGTTAGGTTTAACCAGAATACAATATATAATTGCATTGGCAAGGTGAAAGATACTACCTATCCATATGCGTTCCAAATAAATTGAACATTATTTTATCAGTATATTTTTTCTCAATAGCTAGGAAAAATATGACAATGAAGGAATACAACTTGACTATTGAACTCTGCAAAGTTCCAGTGATAAGTGTGCAGCGTGTTTAAAAAAAAAAAAAATGGTCTGGGATGGGTAAGTGGAAATTATCTAATACTCTATTACATTGGCAAGCTTCCATTCAACCACAGCTGGCATCTTAATTATTTCAGTTACTTTGATTACCGTGTTAATCTCAATTGCTCCTCTATTTTGGGACGAGTTGCCTCTGAAGTCATTCTTCCAGTATGAACTAAACCACTGTTATTAATGAACAAGACTCCTTATTCATTACCAGAGCATAGTCTTATGCACTCTACATTGTCTTGGCTGTCTTGTTGAATTATGCAAGCTCACTTGGACTAGACTTTGATATACTCTTGAAGTACATTCATTTGTGCCAATTGAGTTGAACCTGGATATCTTTGGAAATCTTTTTGGAACTCTGAAGATCTGTCATGTTTGCATCGCTTCAGTGTCTGAATTTTATAATTTATGATTAAATTGAAAATCAGGAAATTATATTATTTCCATATTATCTTTACTGATGAAATAGGCTCCTGTCTTCATGCTCTTGTTTTACTGTCAGATTAGTTCACCATTTCTTGTCTCTGAATACAAAATTTATTTGATGACATAGTTGTTGGTTGTTATCAGTAATGGTGAAAATTGATTTCATCTTTACCATTCATTTTGGTACATGCACAACTTCAGGGATAATGATGTTTGTCATTGTCGCAGAGAGAGAGAGAGAAGGAAGCAAAAGAAGATTGGGGGGGGGGGGAGAGGAAGAGATTCAGGTTTGGTCTAGGTTCTAGAGGGGAAAATAGACTGTATTTTTCCTTAAAATTGCACCAAGGAAGGATGGCTTCAATAAATAATAACCAAGTGGGCCAACGGTCATATGCGCTGGGTTTTACTGTACTCGAAGCATATAATTGCCTTTCATATGTTGGCTGTCAATCTAATCCCTATCTCCTTTACTTCTTTCCTGCAGCTCATGGAGTGCCTCATTCCAATTGTGGAGAAGCGTAAACCAAGACGAATGCTTCGGAGAGTGAATTCAGTGCATTGGTGATGTGATCTGTTGTTTGTCATCAACAGACTAGGTTTTGTGGCCTGGTGTAGATAGCAATCAAATGGAGCCAGATAGTTTTAGAGATAGAGGACAAATATGAAATAGGGGAAAAGGTTTCTGAGCTTATATATAACCTTTGCTGGTTGCCTTTCAGGATCACTCGGAGTTGCATTGTATAGAGAAAATAGCTGCACCAAATAATTCAAGTAATTTGACTCAAGTTGAACGTATACTATTGATCCACTGCTTGTGGAAGATCCATGGTTCTTGATGGATTTTTCGCGTATAGACCTTGTTGGAAAAGTTGAAATAAGAAATGCATGAGTTATGCCTAAGGCCTGCCATCTGGATCCTCTGCTTCTTGATTTTGTAGGGAGGGAAAAGGGGAGGCTGATGGACCTGACCTGGACTAGTTTTACCAGTATTACATTAACTTATATAATCTTTTACTGCAAAGTGCAAAGTGCAAACTGCCCTCATCATCCATTATATGTAACAAGTATGATATGAAATTGAATTCCTGCCCATTTAGTGATTTACATATTTTATTGATAATTTTGTTATTAATAATAATTGAATTCCCCCCCCCCCCCAACTTTTTCTATCCTTTTTATTTTGGGCTAAAAACTGTCTCCATACAATTTATCAATGTGCCTCTCATCTCAACATAGGATTGTTACTCCTTACTAATCACATTCGCACCGCATGCCTATAATTAATTATACTATTTGATAATTGAAATTCTAAACATACGATGTGCATGAATAAATTCGAGTGGTTAAGTATATTGTAACTTCATTTGCATTCTTATTTAATGTTGACAAGTGATATTATGTCAATAATATTTAACGCTGGAAAATTCTTGAGAGATCTATTCTTTTTTAAGTTGAAAATATTATTAGAACTTTTGACTTTATAAAAGCTTTTCGCCCCAAATTATGCCGTTCAATTGGCAACGTTTTATAGTTTAACCGGGATAAGTAGTTAGGTATAAGTTTTGATATTATGCCATTTGTCTAATGATAGTACAATTTGTATGGAGCAGAGAGACTACGGTTACCGCTTGTTCTAGATGATTGTGCTTGATTGTCAATACGGTTACCACTTTTCTTGTTGAATTGTAAAATGGGACATTTATATAATTTAATAATTTATTAAAAAATAATTTTACTCAATTTAATCATAGAATTATACATATTTATCATTTTTTTTATTACGACGACCGTAAGGATATTTGAATATATGATTTTCCAATAATTATAAAATTTAGACAATTATAAGTCCATTAATTTTTTTTATGTTTTATTAAAAATTTGCGTGTCAATATATTTTTTATGTTTAATATCAATTGATTTCTAGGTGTGTGTATATATATATATGTGTGTGTGTGTGTGTGTTTCTTCTGTATTTTTCTTTTTTTAATGAAGATATCAATATTTTTTTATAATTAAAAGTTAATATTTAATAATATGTCTTACTTAATTAAAATATACTTATTTTATTTATATTTTAATATTTATATTCTAATTACTGATACATGTGTTTAAATATTAATTAATAATTATTAAGTACAACAATATTCTTATAAAAATAAAAGTTACTAAAAGAACCTCATATATATATATATATATATAATATGAAAAATGATCAATTCACATATAAGAATTTTATAAAATTCTCACAAAAATTTAAAGTGGTGGTTGAGAAAAATTGTAAAATATTGTTAACAAGTGCTCTAAGAGTGTTCTTTAAGGAGTATTTAATACACTATTAACTACATTATTTAATAAATAATTACTTAAAAAATATTAAATATGTTTTAAACTCTTAAGAAAATATTTCCTAACAAGTACCCTTAAAGCATTGATTAAGGAATTTAAATAAAAAGTATTAAATATAAAAATAAAGCATTTAATATCTTAAAAACTTAAGAAATATTTAATTTTTTCTTCAATAAATAATTAGGAGAATTTATTGAAGAATATTAAATACTCATTAAATAATAAGTTTAATTTTAATCTACTGTCAGTGTAAAGAAATTTTACACTGTCATCTAATGATGTGTTGACAAATCATTAAAAGATTTATACTTTTTAAGTAGTTGTTGTTATAGTTAAACTCATTTAATAATTTGTAAACACATGATTGAATGACAGTGTAATTTTTTTACACTGACAGTGAACTAAAATTAAATTTTTAAAAACACCATTAAAACACTAGTTAACAAGACTTTTTAAGATACTCTATCAAATCCATTTTAAATGTCATTTTAGTACAAGATACAAAAATTTAGAAACACAAAATCAAACTTTAATTATAAGAATTTTTTACTAACCTATCCTTATTTAATTTATAGCAATTAATTATTCCAATTATCCATGAGTAGTTGAGACTTGGAGATTTTAGAGTATAAGAGTATAATTAAAAAAATAACAATTAATTTTATATTGATATGTGAAAGTATCACTTATGGATCAATTTTAATTTTTTTAAACGACACTTAAAATGGAGAACGTATAAAATACTTCTATTTTTTTATTTAATTCTTTTTATTTTTATTTTATTATTATTACCCCTATTATATTCGTTAGCAAAAGCCTTTCTATCTATGTAAGTATATATATATACTTTTCATTGCTCTTTCACTTTTATTGAACTGGTCAAACGGATAGTATGATAATTATATTTCCAAAGAAAATCTTGTTCTTATTGGTATCGTTGAAAAAAGAAAAAAGGATAAAATCCATTTCCAGCGTGGTCGGGAAAACAAACATTGTTTTTTAATATCCCCTTAGTCTTTTCATAATTGTAATCATTGAAAAAAAAAAAAAACAATGAAAAGATGCATTTTCAGTACTGTGGTCGGGAAAACAGACGTCGTTTTACCATATCCCCCTAGTCTTATCATAATGATAATCATTGAAAAAATATAATGAAAAAAATGCATTTTCAAAGTGGTCGGGAAAACAAACGCTGTTTTACTTTACCATATCCCCTCGAATTATTTTGGTATTTATCTTTTTTTTTTAAGGTATTGATATTCAGAGTGAGTTGTCAAACATTCATTAGTTGTTATTTATATTTAATAAACTTTTAAGCATTTATTATGAAACCAAATTGACAACTTACTCTAAGTACCAAACCCATCAAGATACCATAACAACTCTATAAAAGTAATAAATTATGACAATAATTTAATAACAAGAACAAGAAATGATCAAACGACAGGACGGAGAAAACAAGGAGAGAAAGACAAGAATGTTAGAATATTCTACTTACATCTCCAAGGGAGCAATAATATGCACTGTACTTATTTTTTTGTTACATATACGTAGGACCGGTATAGATGATTTTTTTAAATATTTTATTATTTTTTAGATGAATTTTTTTTATAAAAAGTAAAACTTATTTTATATTAGGATGCAGTATTTAAAAATATATTATTTTATATTTGAATAGCTTTTTTATGTTATAAAAGAAAATTTTAGATGAATTAAAATTTAGCTAAAAATATATAAGATGTGTGTTTTTAGTAATTTATTTTTTTTTAATTTTAGTTCATCCAAATACACTTAAATATAATAAAAATACTTTTAAAAAAGTTATTTAAAAAAAAAATCCTACTTGACAGCTAACCTACTTTACAATAGTGATTAAGTGGCCGCTCAGAAAGATTATAAATCGAGAGACATTGAAAATGGAATTAAATTGGTTGTGGTTGTAATGACTGTAACCAGCCAGCCACCTTGTTGGTAGGCTACGTTTTTGTATACAAATTTCTAAGAAGCATCAACAGATGGTATTATGATCTTAAGCTAGTGCCTCCAGGTGATATGGGATGGCCTCTTATTGACAATCTCTTGGGCTTTAAGAGAGCTTTTCTCATATGGTGAGCCCTGATTCCTTCATTGACAACTTTGTTTCCAAGTCTCTCTCTCATTCATTCTCTTTGATACCTTCCCATTTTGAATTATTTTAGTTTGTCGCACGTATTAGAGCTACTAAATTTTCACTTTCAGATATGGAAGAATTGGCATTACAAGAGCCATGTGTTTGGAATTCCAAGCATCATTGTTTGCAGGCCTATACGTGCCAGCTGGTGCTTACAGATGATCATCACTTTAAGATTTCTTATCCAAAATCTACCATTATGTTAGGGGGAAGTAGATTGATGAATGTCGTCTCCACTACAAAACACAGGCATATACGCCGCCAATCATCGGTCACAATGTGTTAGCAATGTACATAGATATTGGAACGTATGGAGGTGTTCTACTTAGACATATCCGAGTTTTTTACCGGTATGATTTTGAGTGATCCGAAGTCCAGGGTGTGACAGTGTACCTTGGCAATGTACATGGAACCTATGGAGGTGTTCTGCCTATAGTTTACCAGTGTAATTCAGAGTGATCTGAAGTCCAAGGTGCAAGTAGTGTACCTACAAGGCACTCCGATGCCTAAATAAGATATTTGTTAGTAGAGAGCTCAAAGCACAAAAGTCAAAATAAGATTGTCATATTGGGGGATCCCTTATATGAAGCTTCTAAGGCTATAGAGTGTTTATGGTAATCATAAGCGTTTATTAGTCATTATCAGGCATCAGTTATACCTGTTGCGGAGTAAAGGAATCTTCTTTCCCTTGGAGACCATTTTCGTGACTTGGGCCAAGTTGTTGGGTTAGATTGTTTGGGTCAAGACGTATGATCAATTCCTTGGAAGAATTGGCCAGCATGCAACACTCGATCGAGCTTTCGAAAAAGATGAAAGAAATCACGTTTAAAGTCATCATCCATATTTTCATGGGAAATTATAATCGAATCATCACTAATAAAATAGGATATTTGTTTACTGATGTGGCTAATGCCATAGTCTCTTTGCCAATTAATGTTCTGGGTTTTGTTTTCCATAAAGCACTCAATGTTTTTTCTTTTTCTTTTTCTTTTTCTTTTTCAGTGATCATCTTTATACTTTCATTAATTAGTTGAAGGGGCTGATTTCATGTTTAAATATATTGCTTCTGTTTCTTATATTAGGCACGTAGAAAGTTGGCGCGTATAGTTTGACCTATTGTGAACGAGAGGAGGAAAATGATAAAAAGTGGTCAACAAGAGGGGAAAAAAGATCTTGTAGATACTCTCTTAGAAATCGAAGATGAGAATGGTCAGAAATTGGAGGATGAAGATATCGCTGACATATTAATACCATTTCTATTTGCTGGTCATGAAAGCTCAGCCATTGGTATGATGTGATCAATCATCTATCTCACAGAGCATCCAGAGATTATGAAAAAAGCCGAAGTAGGGGAAACTTGGATTAAGTGTGATTGGATTTGATTAATCTTCGTATTTAAATTTACATGAATATTAGTTTATTGATTCTCTAGTTTGATTAGGTTACAAAAATTTGTTTAATTTCTTCATAATCCTTTGGGTGAAATTTAATGTGTAAACACCCAAGTTTAAGGAGTAGGGACGGATTTAGTGGGGCCAACCTTTTTCCATTTTTTTTTTTAACATATATGGCATATTTTCATGTAAGAAGGTAAAAGGGCCCATGGGCCTTGTAGCTATTATCTACTGTCGACCATTATAATGTAAGTAACTAATTGGACTAATGAATTATAAACTGACCCAATTGTTACAAGAGTGAGATTTTATCAAATAACAAAAAAAAACTTAAGTTAAAAAGATAGACGTTAAAAGTTTCCTGCAACCGTGAAAAGCTACTCATAAAAGTAGAAAGAAAAGTGGTTTCTTAGACTTTCCTTTCTTTTAGAATTTGCTGCCGCTGGAAGAGGAGCCATTGTCCACCCAAGACAGAAGTCCACATGCACCCACACCCACACCCACACTTAAGTTTTCAATTTCTAAACCTCTAGTGTGTTGTTAGTTTGTATTAGATGTCTCACAATACTTGAATGAACTCCATCAGCAGTAGGAATTATATAATCCCTAAGAGTTCTGGGTTGTTGATTAGCTAGCCCAAGTTCTTGATTTGTATTATCGTCAGCCATTCTTCTTTACTGCAATAACTCTTGATGACATTCTTTTCTGTTTCTGTAGCAAGTTTGCTCAATCTCAAGATTAAGAGGAATCAACTCCTTGTCTTGAGCACTACGCATAAACAGTTCAAAAAATTAAAAAGAAATAAAAGAACAAATTTAAATTAAGACCAAGTATGCTAGTATTAATAGTAGTAAAATAAATGATTAATCCCTGACAATGGCGCCAAAAACTTGATGTGGTAAATCAGAATGCAAGTATACGTTATCGCAAATCAAGTAATATAATAGTAAGAAAGTGTCGAACCTACAAGAATTAATTCTAAATTTAACTATCTATTAAAAGTTTACAAAACTCAATCTTATTTAAACAACTTAATAAGAGGAAGTGTTATGAAAGATTAAAAATTAAAGTAAACAAGAAGAAGAATTTAATGATCAAATTAATCAAGCCTAGGATTGCAATTATCCCTCACACTTTACTTGATTCTCTTACTTCTATCTAAGATCAATTAATTATCTGAATTGTTAACTAGAAATCCTAACTTATCTATAAGCCTCTTTCGATGGTCAAATAGAAATATCCTTAATTAATGATAAATTATATGTCTATGTTTATCAAGTAATCAAGAATTCATTAAGTTCCGGTTTCATTAATGGTTACATATGTCATATAGGTATATGTCTATCCTATATAAACTCAAGGCTTTCGCATAAAGATCATATGTTATCTTACTTAGATCTAAAACCAAAATCCCTTTGTCAAGTTGCTTAAGGCTTATCAATTCAACTTAATTAATGGCCAATTAATTGAGAGCATTAGGAACAAGTAAGATAAACAATTTAAGATAATCAATCTACTCTTAGATATGATAAATGAATCAATTACTTGTGAGTTCAAATTGCAATCCTAGTATAGAAATTTAGCTACTCATTATATTAAAGAACACTAAAGAACAAGTGAAAAGCATAATAAAAATGAAAGTGGTTGTTGATATTAACAAGAATACAACGGGCTAAAGTTTCGGGATTTATTTTAAACAAATTGGAAGATTTAACCTTGAAATCAAAGTATAAATATCACAATTTATGAAAGCTTCACCCCTAACTCTAGGAAGAAACTTAACTAGACATCAAGATGAAGAAACTTGAATAAGATGAAGAACATATTATACAAACTACAAGAGCTTTGGGATTTACTTTAGACAAATTGGAAGAATTAACCTTGAAATCAAAGTATAAATCTCACAATTTATGAAAGCTTCACCCCTAACTCAAACTACAATGAGAGAATTTAGAAAGTGGAATGCCCTTAAGTGTGGCAAATGTCTTCCTTTTATAGGTAAAGGCTAGAACTATTCAATTACAACTTTGTCAAATCTCTTTGCACATGGGTTGAAATTTCAGCTCCGAAGATTACCAAATTTGTCATTTCTCGCGTCATAATTTGGAAATCTTCTCTTCATGAAAGTTGTAACATATGTAGTCTTGAAGAACATATTAAAAATTCAGTCAGATCTAATGGTTGGATCTTGAGATATGACAATTTTTCTAAAACTACTCAGATTATATCAATAATGATGGCCACCAACTTGTTGCCTAATTTTGACCGACTTTCGGTACTAATATGGAAATCTTCATTTCTATCAAAGTCATAGAGAATGATGTCATTAATGATATATCAAAATTTCAACTACATCCAACGGTTAGATCTTGACAAATCACCGAATAACCGAGTATATGTTTAAGCAAGAATTTTCTGATTTCTCCTAAATTTGATGTAACCCAAAATTCACTGAGTTTAGGTCTTTATTTCTCTTTTGTTTGAGCTATACTGATATCAACATTCAAGTTCATGATATTTTGGTTCAACAACTGCTTTGAATAGTCATTCGGGTGTTCTGCTCAATTTGTAACAATATAACCAATATATGAGGAATTATGCAATTTTCACTTCATATATGCAATAATTTCATAAGAATAGACCAATGAAAAGTGCTAAATTATACATATAAAATATGTTTATCAATTGTCCTTCAAAATGCCCTTGGAAATGCTCAATATATTTCACCTAGCATTCAAAAAGAAATCTTGTATATTTTTGCTAGAAGGGTACATGCTTCCATTCATGAAGAGATTGATGAGTCTAAATTTTGTCTTATAATTGATGAAGTTAAGGATAAGTCAAAAAGAAAACAAATGGTGTGGTTTTGAGATTTGTTGATAAAGATGGATGTGTTCAAGAGAGATTCTTTGTTCTTGTTCATGTTTTAGATACTTTATCAATGACTTTGAAAAATGAAATAGATAGAGTTCTTTCATAATCTTGGTATTCATAATCTTATAGGTCAAGGGTATGATGGGGCAAGTAATATGCATGGTGAATGGAATGGATTGCAAGCTTTATTCTTAAAAGATTGCCCTTATGCATACTATATATATATATATATTCATTGTCTTGCTCATCGCTTACAATTAGCACTAGTTGCTGCAGCTAGAGAAGTTAGCCTAGTTCATCAATTTTTCACAAAGATAGCATTGATTGTTAATATTGTGACTGTTTCACCCAAAAGCACGACCAATTAAGGATTGCTCAAACTTTTAATATTGCTAATCAAGAGATTGAAACAGGCAGTGGACTTAATCAAATAGGTACTTTGCAACGAGCTAGAGATACTATATGGGGCTATCATTTAAATTATATTCAAAACTTGTGATACATGTTTGGAGCTACTTGTGAAGTTCTTCAAAAGATCTCTAAAGAAGGTAATTATTCTCTTCATGGTGAAGCTGATGGTGCACATGATGCTATCAAATCATTTTATTTCATATTTCTTTTGCATCTCATGAAAGATTTCTTAGGAATTAGTCATGATCTTTACCAATCTTTACAACATAAAAATCAAGATATCTTAAATGCTATGACTTTTGTGAGAAGCATGAAGTTGATGTTCTTGATATGAATGCTCTGTATGTTCTTGGAAGAGGTTGATTGATGTGGTAAATCAGAACGCAAGTATACGTTATCGCAAATCAAGTAATATAATAGTAAGAAAGTGTCGAACCCACAGGGATTAATTCTAAATTTAACTATCTATTAAAAGTTTACAAAACTCAATCTTATTTAAACAAATTAATACTAGGAAGTGTTATGAAAGATTACAAATTAAAGTATACAAGAAGAAGAATTTAATGATCAAATTAACCAAGTCTAGGATTGCAATTATTCCTCACACTTTACTTGATTCACTTACTTCTATCTAAGATCAATTAATTATCTGAATTGTTAACTAGAAATCCTTAACTGATCTATAAGCCTCTTTCGATGGTCAAATAGAAATATCCTTAATTAATGATAAACTATATGTCTATGTCTATCAAATAATCAAAAATTCATTAAGTTCCGATTTCATTAATGGTTACATATGTCATATAGGTATATGTCTATCCTATATGAACTCAAGGCTTTCGCACAAAGATCATATGTTATCTTACTTAGATCTAAAACCAAAATCCCTTTGTCAAGTTGCTTAAGGTTTATCAATTCAATTTAATTAATGGCCAATTAATTAAAAGCATTAAGAACAAGTAAGATAAACAATTCAAGATAATCAACCTACTCTTGGATATGATAAACGAATCAAATTACGTGTGAGTTCAAATTGCAATCCTAGTATAGAAATTTAGCTACTCATTATATTAAAGGAAACAAAAGAATGAGTGAAAAGCATGATAGAAATGAAAGTGGTTGTTGGTATTAACAAGAACACAACGGGCTAGAGTTTCGGGATTTACTTTAAACAAATTGGAAGATCTAACCTTGAAATCAAAGTATAAATCTCACAATTTATGAAAGCTTCACCCCTAACTCTAGGAAGAACCTTAACTAGACATCAAGATGAAGAAACTTGAATAAGATGAAGATTATATTATACAAACTACAAGAGCTTTGGGATTTACTTTAAACAAATTGGAAGATCTAACATTGAAATCAAAGTATAAATCTCACAATTTATCAAAGTTTCACCCCTAACTCAAACTACAATGAAAGAATTCAGAAATGGGATGCCCTTAAGTGTGGCAAATGCCTTCCTTTTATAGGCAAATGCTAGAACTATTCAATTACAATTTTGTCAAATCTCTTTGTACATGGGTTGAAATTTCAGCTCCGAAGATTACCAAATTCGTCATTGCTCCTGCCAAAATTTGGAAATCTTCTCTTCATGAAAGTTGTAGCACATGCAGTCGTGAAGAACATGTCAAAAATTCAGCCAGATCTAACGGTTGGATCTTGAGATCTGACCATTTTTCTGAAACTACTCAGATTATATCAATAATGACAGCCACCAATTTGTTGCCTAATTTTGACCCACTTCTGTTACTAATCTGGAAATCTTCATTTCTATGAAAGTCATAGAGAATGAAGTCATGCATGACATATCAAAATTTCAGCTACATCCAACGGTTATAGCTTGAGAAATCACCAAATAACCGAGTATAGGTTTGAGCAGGAATTTTCTGATTTGTCCCGAATTTGATGTAACCCAAAATTCACTGAGTTTAAGTCTTCATTTCTCTTCTGTTTGAACTATACTGATATCAACATCCAAGTTCATGATATTTTGGTTCAACAACTGCTTTGAATAGTCCTTCTATTGTTTCGCTTCAATTTGTAACAACATAACCAATATATGAGGAATTATGCAATTTTCACTTCATATATGCAATAATTTCATAAGAATAGACCAATGAGAGGTGCTAAATTATGCATATAAAATATGTTTATCAAATTCCCCCACACTTGACTTGTTGTTTGTCCTCAAACAAGAAACAACCTAATATTAAACTAAAAGAATAAAAACTGATTATACCTAATCTAATTCACTTTCGTAGGAAAACACAATGGCACTTAGCATGTGCCACAAGCCTTTAAACCCCTAGGTGTCCCTAGTGGACGAGTTATAGTCTCGTGAGGGTTTACCAGGATGATACCCACAAACATGTAATACTTCATTTAATCAATTCAATTAATTTTTAAATACAAGCATTGTATCAAATTCAAATATGCTTAACAAAGTATAGTTGAATCAAAGCAATTGGGAGTAAAATATACATAGCATAATCATGCTTTAATCAGAAATAGGCATATTCAAATTGAGTAAAATTCCTCACAAGTGACACTCAAATCACACAAAGTGTTTAGGTTAACTGTTTGCGCTCAACTCAGTCAAATTATGAAAGTATTTTACCATATGCTTGCACATACATCAATTCTCCACTACTTAGATCAAATAAATTTCACAAATCAAGAGGTCTTTTAAAAAGGTTGTAATGAGGTTATAAGGTGAAGGAAGGAAACAATATGGATAATAACAAGTTAAAAACCAAAGAGAATAAAAAGCATTGCGGAGTAACTCAAGTAGGAATCATAAACTTTTACCAAGAACTCTAAAATGCACATTCTCTTCACACATTCCTTCCCCTTTTTTTTTTAACAACCTTTTATTTTCTCTCTTTCTCTTCTCTTTTTTTTTCTGTTCTTTTTTTTTCTTTTTGTTCTCTTTTTATTTTTATTTTTATTTTTACCAAACATTTCACATCAGCATACCAATTCCCCCACACTTAAATCATTGCGACCAAAAGAACTCCTCCAATTAGGAAAATCAATGCTCTCTTATTCCCTAAGGTGAAGTAAAACATGGTTTTTCACTGAAGGCTTGTAAAAGCTAAGAACAACAAAAAAGGGCAAGTAGGCTCAAAGGGGGTTAACAATGAGATAAATGTAAGGTAGACTTATTTGGCCAAAGTAGCTAAGTCAAGAAAATTGCCTCTATCATTTTTATGTAATATACAGACTAATGTAATCTCAAATTGATTCAGTGCAAGTTCTAGAAAATACATCCATAATTGACATCACTCATGAAAGAAAATAAACCAAGCATAAGTATCAAACTTGGACAAGCCCAAAACTCACAAAGGTATGAAACATTTACTCAATTCAAACATGCCTTCTTCCTAATATCCACAGTCATATATACATGTATATCACGAATTTTGAAAAATAATTTAACTATAAATTGTTTTGCATACTTTTATCATCAACTAAGCTACAATTCAGCACATGCTTGCATCAAAATTAATCGAAAAGATCAAAATGAATCTCTTTTTTTTTTCTTTTTTGTTTTTTTTTTGTGTTTTTTGTGTTTTTTTTATATATATCTATATACAAGAACAAATTGTTTTTAGACCTACTATGAAATGCAAGTTAAGATGCGTCTCAAGAGTAAAATTACTCCTTACTCTGGCATCATACATCTAATAAGTTAGTATCGATAAAAATTAGCTTGTTAGTTTTTTTTTTTTTAATAAACTATGTACATGGCATGACAATGTTAACTATCCCTCCCCCCAACTAATTTAAGACATTGTCCCCAATGTCAAAATAAAGATAAGTGGAGTGTAGAAGATCTTACTGCATAACCGCAAATCGAGCCTTAAATAAGAAAATTTACAAAAAAAAAACTAAAACCATAACAGAGAACAAAAATTCATAAGGACAAAGTCAAATTAAGTTTTCGCTTTTTCGTTGTCGCTTTGTTCCCAATTCAAGTAGAGCCATTCTTGGATCACGTTGTGGGACAAATTGCGTGTAGTAGATCGAGCAATTGCTCAGTGGGTCGCAGCTTACAAGAATTTGACGTGTCGCCAGAGATGAACTTTGTTCCATGGCATGATCAAGAAAACAAAACAAACCGTCATAAAAACCATTAACATTTAATATACCAATGGGTTTTTGGTGAAAGTTCAACAGAACCAGGATGCAATTTGAAAGATCTCTTCCAAAGTTCCAAAACCACCGGTAGAGCAATAAAGGCATCAAGATTTGCTATCATAATGTTCATGCGTTGGTGCATGCATGATACCATTACTTCATCCCCTATGGTTTTTACAGCTGATTGCCTATGGCTAAAGGATGAGAATGACACCAAGGACTTTGCCACCTCCCTAAATGTGCAGCAAATGCTACACAACCCATTAACCCAAGACTACTTCCTCCGTAAACTAAATGGATTTCTCTCTCAGCTAGCACTCGACCAAGATGGTTTGCCATATTTACAAAATCTTTATCCTTTCCAGGATTAGATCCACAAAAGACACAAACACTTTTGATTCGACGAACTGAAGTTACTTCCATCTCTTTCTTCTTCTTTTTTTTTTTTTTGTACTCTCACCTTATCAATGATCTGAAGAGAGCAAAGTGCAATATTTAAAGGAATCAAAACTCAAATCTAATAATTACACCTATAAAGGAGGGGTAGATTTACGTGTCAGGAAAGTTTGAAAATAAACACAGAAATGATAATAGCTATACAATTAGGATAAAAGGCTAATCTATATGTGTCAGGAGAAGTTTGAAAATATACAAAACATTTTTCAAAAAAATACGGCTATCTCTTTTATTTTTTATTTTTTTATTTTTTTATTTTTATTTTTTTTAACAAAAAGAAAATAAGGGAAGAAACAAAATAGCAATACTTACAGTTGGTGTGATTGTGGCTCACACATTCCTCTGGTTTTACGTGCAGTAACGGCTTCAATGCTCTCTATGGGCCGATGGTTCTCTTCCAATTTTTTAAAAAATTGGCAAACAGTGTCTTTTTGAGTTAGATTCCCAAGACTATAACGCTCATGTTCAGCTTGGAATATTGGCCATAAATCAAGAAGTACTCCTTGCACATCTCCACTAGGATGCGTCTCAAGAGTCAATAGAATGTTATCTAAAGACTCCTTACTCATGCCATCCTTGATGAAGTTAATTTTGTCATCTCGATTTATAGACACCATTCCAAGTGATCTGCATTTTGTGTTCTTGGTCCATCTTGCACATTTATAGCATTCGTAACCTTTTTGCTCTTCTTTTCTTTGCATATAGACTTTTACCTAGACCTGCATATATGAAATAAGAGCTGGTAAATTCACCGTTAATCGAACCTTTGCTTCAATTAACCGACGTATATCAAATAGGGGATGCCTTTGTGCATAAGCATCCTTAATCTTTCAAACCCGCGTAATAAATGTTAGTTAAAGCATTTTGAGGAAGAGAAGGGAATTGCTTGCGTAAGTTAACAAGCCCTGTTATCCATTTGGGAAGAAAGAAGGAAAGAGAAATGAGTAAAATTATATACGATTTCAGTATTTGTGGGTAATCAAGTGGACCGAACAAAGTTCACGAGTACCGTTATCCGCCATTTAACCTAAGTGAAAAGTAATCATTAAAGATCATTCATTGTCGCCGGCGTGATTGAAGATTTTTCACGATCGATGGGTCCTCCCCAATAATGCTTCAATCTTTGACCATTGACCTTAAACGTGGCTTGAGTTTTCTCATCTTTGATTTCAATTGCTCCAAACGGGACACCTTGACTATCACGAACGGTCCCGACCATCTTGATCTAAGTTTTCCAGAAATAATTTCAACCTCGAGTTGAAAAGTAAGACTTTTGCCCCGCCCGGAATTCTCTCTTGACAATCTTCTTATCATGCCACCTTTTGTTTGCTCCTTGTACAATTTGGTATTTTCATAAGATCAAGATCAACTCATCCATCTCATTGAGTTGGAGGAAACGCTTTTCTCCGGCCTTGCTTCATATCAAAATTGAGCTTTTTGATAGCCCAATATGCATTATGTTCCAGCTCCACTGGAAGGTGACATGCTTTGCCAAACACCAATCGATATGGTGACATTCCAATCGAAGTTTTGTATACTGTTCGGTAAGCCCATAATGCATCATCCAATCTCTTGGACCAATCCTTTCTTGTGGGATTCACAGTTTTCTCTAAGATCTTCTTGATTTCTCTATTAGAAACCTCAACTTGGCCACTGATATTTGTGCTAAATACCTTATTTTCTTGAAAGAAAACTTTACATTCCTCAACCTTAGATGGTGTTTTTTTCCACTTTTTAATTGATTTTCATCTTGCCTTCTTAGCACCTGAGTTTATTTTATTATTGATGATTTTTGTTGCTTTCTTATGTTAAACTTAGGTTAAGTTCAAAAACTTTGGAGGGACAAACACCATTTTGGAACTGAAGTAAAGTGGCTCAATTCTGGAGTTCTAGCGCCAGCGCCCAAACCAACGCTGTGCGCGCCAAGTGAGCTGAATTTGAGGTTTATTCTTGCCGACGCCAGCCTAGGCGCCTGGGATACAATGCCTAGGCGCTCCAAAGGTTGCTCACATACCGCCTAGGCGCCAACGCTAGTGCCTAGGCGCCCAGTCAAATTTCAAGTATTTTTCATACGTCATACCGCTAGGCGCCCATGTGCAACGCCTAGGCGCCATGGTCAGCACTCAACTCTGTTTGACACTTTAAATAGAAAAAGTTAGGTTTTTTAGAAAACTTTTTGGCCGGAGAAGAGGTCAGGGAGAAGTTTTGAAGCAAAGGACAAGGGAGAACCTAAGGAAGCAAGAGGATTGAAGATTTCTCCATTCCCAATTGATTTATTCATGGAGTTTGCTCTTTCCTCTATTTTAGTTTTCTTTTTCTCTATGAGTTTCTAAACTCTTTCTAGTTAGGGTGAAGATGTAGCTTGAATTAAATACTTGTTTGGATTCTTTTAAGCTTAATCTAAGTTTCTTTTTATGGAGTTGAAGTGTTTATCACTATGCTTAATGCTTTTATGGATTGGCCACTCATAAATTGAATAGTTGTTCATGCATAGGATTGGGAAATTCATGTATGATTTTGCTTCTTGTGGTAAACTCCTTAATTAATAAAATCTAGGAATAGAGAATGTTAATTATGTGGTTTTATTTGGGAATCAATTTTTCTTTCATGCCTTCTTCAACTTAGGGCCAAGTTAAGGAATTAATTGGTTTTATTTTGTTGAAGTGAATCAGTAAACCAAGGAATTGGGTATTGATTAATTATAGGATTCCTACCATCAATCCGTGAATTGGGCTTAGTTAAGTTAGAATCTAAACACTAGTTAGAAAATTCAAGTGAAATCGGAACCCTAACATTTCAATCATTGATCTTACTTCCTTAATTCTTTTGCTTTTGAATTTCTTAATTGTTAATTGCAAAGTGTTAGTTTCTTTAGGGTTTCTTTCTAAAGAACTCTCTTCAATCCAAACCGATCGTTCTAATAGTGTCTAAGTTGGTGAATTGGTGTTTGATAGCACAATCTCTGAGGGAACGATACTCACTTATCACTTTATTACTTTTTGCGATTTGGTACACTTGCCAATAGAGCAACAAGTTTTTGGCGCCGTTGCCGGGGATTGTGATTTTGTCAACATCACTTAGCTAATAGGATACTAATTTGAACATTTTTTTTATTTATTTATTTCTTTGATCTTTGTTTTTCATCTCTATTTGAGTTCTTGTTGTTTTATGCACGACACAGGTGAACAAGAACTACTTTTTGATCCGTAAATTGAGAGAGCTCGCAGAGCAAATAGGAGAGTTGACTAGAGAAAGACGACAAGTCAGCCGAACACCATGGGTGACAGAGATGAAGCTCCTAGACGTCGAACAATGGGTGAATATGGAACACCTCATCGTTGATAGATGCCTCGCTAGTATAGTGCGACCCCCTATTCAAGCCAACAATTTTGAGATCAAGCCGGCTCTATTACAACTGGTTCAACAAAGACAGTTTGGGGGAAGTGCCTTGGAGGATCCAAATTCTCATATCACCAACTTCCTTCAAATTTGTGATACAATCAAGATGAATGGAGTGAGTGATGATGCAATTAGATTGCGACTTTTCCCCTTCTCCTTGGATCGATAAAGCACAATGTTGGCTTCAAGCTCAACCTCAAGGAAGTATCACTACTTGGGAAGACTTGGCTGGAAAATTTCTAGCTAGATATTTCCCCCCTTCAAAGTATGTGAAAATGAGGAATGAAATCACTTGTTTCTCACAAATGGACATGGAGTCATTGTATGAAGCGTGGGAGAGGTTTAAAGAACTCTTGAGAAGATGTCCACATCATGCTTTCGAGGATTGGCAAAGCAGGTACGCATTTTTTATAGTGGTCTTAACTCATCTACAAGAGCAATGGGTTGATGCTTCACCATGGATCATTGAACACAAAACGCCCGTGGAAGCATACTCAGTTGCTTGAGACCATGGCTGCAAATGAATACCAAATGCCTAGTGGGAGGTCACAGAAAAGAGGAGTAATGGAGTTTGATGCTTTTGATACCATTCTAGCTCAAAACAAAATCCTCTCTCAACAAATGGCCAATCTTACCAAGCAACTTGATAGCATGAAGGTAAATGCAGCGGCAATCCAATTCTCGATTATTGAGTTGTGATTTTTGTGGTGGCAACCATGGTAATGGAGAATGTGAAGCTAACGTTATGGGGCATGCAAATCAAGAACAAGTCAACTACATGGAAAACTCTTCAAGACCCCAAAATAACCCTTACTCCATCTCATATAATCCGGGATGGATGAATCACCCCAACTTCTCATGGAGTAACCAAAGGTGCACAAAGACCTCCTAACCCTTCTTATCAAGCTCCACCATTGCCTCATGTTCAACCTAATCAAGGTATACCATCTCCTTTGGAAATTGCTCTAGAAAAACTTTCTCAATCAACAACTAGTTTTGTACAGAAGACTTCTTACTTCATGCAAGAGACAAGAGCAAATTTCAAGAACCAAGAAGCTTCAATCAGAAATTTTGAGAACCAATTTGGACAGATTTCCAAGCAATAAGCTTAAAAAACAAAAGGATCGATTCCTAGTAACATGGAGTCGAATGTCATGGAACATTGCAAGGCTATAGCTTTAAGGAGTGGCAAAACACTTGAAGTTCAACCCCAGTGAGAAAGTAAGGCAAAAGAAGTCATGAATCCTCAAAGTCAAAACACATTAGAGGGGAGGTACTTCTTCAACTCCGATTCCTTTGTCTTGCACAAGAGGAAGATCAAAAGAAAGATGAATCTCCAAGGAGAAGAGGCAAGAAGAAAGAGTTAGATTGGGACAAGCCCTTTGAGTCATCACCTTATGCAAGAATTCCTTTCCCTCAAAGGCTCAAGAAAGAAAATAAAGAGAATCAATTTTCTCGATTTTTAGATATATTCAAGAAGCTCCAAATCAATATCCCATTTGCAGAAATTTTAGAGCAAATGCCCTTGTATGCCAAGTTTATGAAGGAGTTGCTTTCAAAGAAGAGGAAATTGAAGGGGGATGAAACAGCTTATGTTGGATCAAGAATGCGGTGCTATTATTCAAAATAAAATTGCCTCCGAAATTGAAAGATCCCTGTAGTTTTCATATTCCTTGCACTATTGGAAATTTGACAATTGGGGGAAAGCTTTATGTGACCTTGGTGCAAGCATCAATATGATGCCACTTTCCATTCTTCACAAGTCGGGAATTAAAGAAGTGAAGCCAACAATGATCTCTCTTCAATTGGCGGATCGTTCAATTAAGCATCCATATGGGATAGTTGAAGACTTGTTAGTTAAGGTGGATAAGTTCATCTTTCCACCGACTTTGTTGTGTTTGACATAGAGGAGGATGTCGATATCCCTCTCATCCTTGGAAGACCATTTTTGGCCACCAAGAGCTTTAATTGATGTCCAAAAAGGAGAATTAATCTTGAGAGTTCATGATGAAAAAGTAACCTTCAATGTATTTGAAGCAATGGAGCATCCAATGGAAAAAGAACAATGTCTTCGGGTGGATGCTATTGACTCCTTAGTGCCAAGTACTTTTAAACAAAATTCTCTAACTCTTCCACTTGAAGCAACTTCAAGACACTCCAAAGTTTGGAAGATGAAGAATTGATGATCTAGAGTTAATGAAGTGTTTCAACCTTTTAGAAGTCAGTTATTCATGGCTCATCTTAAGCAAATAAAAGATGAAGAACTAAAAGAGAAAGAAGTTGTGAAAGAAGAACCTCCTAAGCTTGAGTTGAAACTCGGTTGAGATTGGACCACGTCAAACTAGTGACATTAAACAAGCGCTTCTTGGGAGGTAACCCAAGCCTAGTTTAATTCTTTCCCTTTTTATTTTGTTAGTTTCTTAGTTGTTTGAATTTCATTTGATTTGCTGATTTATCACTTGCTAGATGAATTTATTTTTCTTTAAGTTTGGCTATTCTAGGATGGAGGAGGGCCTTGTGGGGCCCATGAGGATGAAAATGATGCCGAGTGATGTGTTTTGTGGCAACTAACTTTGGACTATGATTTGTAACAATGCAAAGGAAAGATCCAACACTACATTTCATTATTTGGATTGGACGGCAATTCAAGGATACATTACCGGCATAAAACATGGGGAGCTTTCTGACCTTTCTTTTTAATTAAAGTATTTTCCCCATTCATTTTTTGTTTTTGTTATCCTCTCTGCGTGTGTATAAAATGTCAAATCTCAACATTTGGTTATCTCTATTTCTTCAAGGAATCTTGTGTATAATATTTATCTTAGCACTTGTGCCTTACTTGTTAATTGAGTGGTGACCCTGATGTTGTAGTGAGCCTACTTTAGTGGTTTGGTAATTTTGGGTAGGGTGTGCATTTCATCAATTCATGCAAGAAAATCATGTAGTTTAATTTAATGTGTTGCTATAGCTTAATTTGTGCAAGTTTCAAGGACCTATTTATTTTTCCACCACCATTAAGTTTCTTAAAAAAAAAAAAAACTGAAAAAAAATGGATTGTCATTATCATAACTGCTTGTTCTGGAGTTAAAGCGGTGATGTGTGGATAAGGCGCACGGTCACCACTTTGGTTCGTGACCAAGTCTAGTTTAATCTTCAAAAAGCTTGGTGCCAAATTATGGGAGTGATGTGTGGATAAGGCGCACTGTCACTACCTTAATTTTAAACCAAGCCACTAAGAAAATTGACATTGTTGAGCAAGGGATTGAAGGGGTGATGTGTGGATAAGGCGCACGGTCACTATTTTCTTTACCTTGTTTTTTCTGTTGTTAAAAAAAACACTCCCGTCGTTGTATTCTTTTCGTTCATGGTGGTTAAGATTGACATATTTCCTTGTTAGCTTGCTCGATTTTGCTATAGTTTGCACAGTTAAGTTACTCGATTTTCCCTTGCCGATTGTTGTTTGCACAACTACAGGATTACCCTCTCCACTTTGGTATGCTCACTGCATTACGTGTTTATCCACTCAATCTTTGGGATAATGAGCTTGATTGATATTTTACATTAGTTTCTCTTGGGGATATCGGAGATAACCACTTTCTTTGCTTGAGGACAAGCAATATCTTAGGCTCTGGGGGAGTGATATTTGTGCTAAATACCTTATTTTCTTGAAAGAAAACTTTACATTCCTCAACCTTAGATGGTGTTTTTTTCCACTTTTTAATTGATTTTCATCTTGCCTTCTTAGCACCTGAGTTTATTTTATTATTGATGATTTTGTTGCTTTCTTATGTTAAACTTAGGTTAAGTTCAAAAACTTTGGAGGGACAAACACCATTTTGGAACTCAAGTAAAGTGGCTCAATTTACGAGTTCTAGCGCCTAGCGCCCAAACCAACGCCTAGGCGCCTCAAGTGAGCTGAATTTGAGGTTTATTCTTTGCCGACGCCAGCCTAGGCGCCAGGATACAATGCCTAGGCGCTCCAAAGGTTGCTCTCTACTCACTACAGCGCCAGGCGCCCAACGCTAGTGCCTGGCGCCCGTAAGTCAAATTTAAAGTATTTTTTTCATACCAGCCTTAGGCGCCCTGTAACGCCTAGGCGCCGACGCGACTCAACTGTTTTGACACTTTAAATAGAAAAAGTTAGGGTTTTTAGAAAACTTTTGGGTGGAGAAGAGGTTTGGGGAGAAGTTTTGAAGCAAAGGACAAGTGGAGAACCGAAGGAAGCAAGAGGATTGAAGATTTCTCCATTCCCAATTGATTTATTCATGGAGTTTGCTCTTTCCTCTATTTTAGTTTTCTTTTTCTCTATGAGTTTCTAAACTCTTTCTAGTTAGGTGAAGATGTAGCTTGAATTAAATACTTGTTTGGATTCTTTTTAAGCTTAATCTAAGTTTCTTTTATGGAGTTGAAGTGTTTATCACTATGCTTAATGCTTTTATGGATTGGCCACTCATAAATTGAATAGTTGTTCATGCATAGGATTGGGAAATTCATGTATGATTTTGCTTCTTGTGGTAAACTCCTTAATTAATAAAATCTAGGAATAGAGAATGTTAATTATGTGGTTTTATTTGGGAATCAATTTTTCTTTCATGCCTTCTTCAACTTAGGGCCAAGTTAAGGAATTAATTGGTTTTATTTTGTTGAAGTGAATCAAGAACCAAGGAATTGGGTATTGATTAATTATAGGATTCCTACCATCAATCCGTGAATTGGGCTTAGTTAAGTTAGAATCTAAACACTAGTTAGAAAATTCAAGTGAAATCGGAACCCTAACATTTCAATCATTGATCTTACTTCCTTAATTCTTTTGCTTTTGAATTTCTTAATTGTTAATTGCAAAGTGTTAGTTTCTTTAGGGTTTCTTTCTAAAGAACTCTCTTCAATCCAAACCGATCGTTCTAATAGTGTCTAAGTTGGTGAATTGGTGTTTGATAGCACAATCTCTGAGGGAACGATACTCACTTATCACTTTATTACTTTTTGCGATTTGGTACACTTGCCAATATGCATTATGTTCCAGCTCCACTGGAAGGTGACATGCTTTGCCAAACACCAATCGATATGGTGACATTCCAATCGAAGTTTTGTATACTGTTCGGTAAGCCCATAATGCATCATCCAATCTCTTGGACCAATCCTTTCTTGTGGGATTCACAGTTTTCTCTAAGATCTTCTTGATTTCTCTATTAGAAACCTCAACTTGGCCACTAGTCTGAGGATGGTATGCAGTTGCCACCCTATGAGTCACTCCATATTTAGCAAGAAGGGCTCCAAAGTATTTGTTACAAAAATGACTCCCTTCATCACTTATTATTGCTCTCGAAGTTCCAAACCTAGTGAATATGTTTCTCTTTAAAAAATTCAACACCACTTTAGAATCATTAGTGGGTAAAGCAGTTGCTTCAACCCATTTAGAAACATAATCAACAGCAACAAGAATATAGAGGTTATTAAAAGATGAGATGAAAGGACCCATGAAATCAATACCCCATACGTCAAAGATCTCCACTTCTAAGATGTTATTGAGGGGCATCTCATGTCTTCTAGAGATATTTCCAAATTGGTGCTTTGTCACATTTTACAACAAAGGAGTAAGCATCCTTAAATAATGATGGCCAATAAAACCGTGACCGTAACACTTTAGCAAAATTGCCTTTTCTCCTCCAAAGTGTCCTCCATAATCGGATGAATGACATTGATGCAAGATGTTATCAACTTCTTCACCGGGGATACACCTTCTTAAAATTCGATCTGCACATTGCTTAAACAAGAAAGGTTCATCCCTAAACATAGTATTTTACATCATGCAAAAATTTCTTTCTTTGTTGCCGCTAAGCTCAGGAGGTAAAATACCACTTACAAGATAATTAACAAAATCAAAGCATACCATGGTATATTACCTTGAAGGGTAAAGAGTTGTTCATCGTAGAAAACATTCATTAATTTGCACTTTACCTCCTTCATTATTGTCATTTTCCAATCTAGATAAGTGGTCGGCCACTTGATTTTCTCGTTCTTCTCGTCCCAATCTCAAGATCAAATTCTTGTAACAAGAGTATCCATCTCGATCAACCTCGGCTTAGCTGCCTTTTCTTAGAAATCAAATACTTGATTCTTGAATGATCTGTATAGACAATTACTCTTGTTCCAATTAAATAAGATCGAAATTTATCAAAGCAAATACCACAAGAAGAAGTTCCTTTTTCTGTGGTAGTATAGTTGAGTTGAGCATCATTCAAGGTCTTGCTCGCATAGTAAATGGCATGCATCTTTTTGTTCTTTCTTTGACCAAGAACTCGCCCCCACCGCAAAATCACTAGCATCACATGAGTTCAAATGGGATATTCCAACTGCTACAATGATTGGTGCCGTAATCAACTTCTCTTTCAAAATCCCGTAAGCTTCAAAGCAAGATTCATCAAATTCAAAAAGGAATATCTTTCTCAAGTAAATTACACAAAGGTTTAGAGATCTTAGAAAAATCCTTAATGAATCGTCTGTAGAAGCCCGTATGCCCTAAGAAACTCGCAAATGCCCTTCATGAAGTAGGTGGAGGTAATTTTTCAATTGTCTCAATCTTTGCTTTGTCCACTTCAATTCCTTTAGCGTAAACTTTATGGCCAAGGACTATTCCTTCTTGAACCATAAATGGCACTTCTCCCAATTTAGTTCCAGATTAGTCTCTACACATCTTTTTAGCACTAAAGCAAGATTATTAAGGCAAAGGTCAAAAGAATCACCAAATACAGAGTAGTCATCCATAAATACCTCAATTGACTGCTCCACCATATCTGAGAAGATTGACATCATGCATCGTTGAAAAGTTGCAGGTGCATTGCACAATCCAAATGGCATCCTTCGAAAAGCAAATGTCCCATAAGGACATGTGAAAGTTGTCTTTTCTTGATCTTCGTGGGAGCTATGGCAATTTGGTTGTACTCGAATATCCATCCGGTAAAGCAATAATAAGTTCGACCGGCCAAGTCTCTGCCTAACATTTGATCAATGAAAGGAGAGGAAAATGATATTTCCTTGTTGCTTTGTTCAACTTTTCGTAGTCCATACATCGCCAACCTGTAAGTTCTAGTGGGGATTAGTTCATTGTTATCATTGATAATTACATACCTCCTTTTTAGGTACACATTGTACTGGTGACCCACGAACTATCGTGAGATGTGGGTAAATGATTCCAAAGATCCAACCATTTAATAATCTCCTTCTTGACTACTTCCTTCATTATTGGATTCAACCTCCTTTGATGTTCAATGGTGGGCTTTGATCATTCCTCTAGGAGAATCTTATGCATGCAGATAGATGGGCTTATTCCTTTGATATCCGCCTATGGTCCATCCCAAGGCTTTCTTATATTCTCGCAACAATCTTAGCAATTTCTCTTCCGCACACTATTAAGAGAAGATGAGATAATAACTGTAAGGTAGAAGATTCTCCTAAAAACACATACCTCAAATGATCGTGAAGTTGCTTTAGCTCCAACTCGTGGTTCTTCAACTGAGGATTTCATTGTAGTCCCATCTTTCATGGACAACTCCAAATCCTCAAATTGTTTTCCGACATGATTGTAAGATGGTGATGCATTAAGCCATTGCACAAACTCAAAGGATTCCCGCTATCCTCACAAGGTAGATTAATAATAGCATATTCTAAAGGATCAAGACTAAAACCATTAGTACTTGATTCGAATTTGCTATCATCAATAACATTAATCATGAGGCATTCATCGATTCTTGAGGATATTTCATAGCTTTAAAGACATTGAATGTTACCTCTTGATCTTGTACCCTCATAGTCGCCACTCTTTTGTACATCTATGAGAGTTCTACCAAGATGTAGGAAAGGTCTCCCATGAATTTTTGGATCCTCTCGATCCTCCTCCATGTCTAATACTACAAAATCGCAAGAAATATGAATTTATCAACTTTCACTAAAACATCTTCCACCACTCCTTTTGGGTAGGTGAGAGATCTGTCTGCTAATTGTAGAGTTAGATTGGTTTGTTTCACCTCCATCAATCCAAGTTGCCTGTAAACAGAAAGAGGCATCAGATTTATACTAGCTTCTAAATCACATAAAACTTTACCAAAAAATTTGTTTCCAATAGTACAAGGAATAGTAAAACTCCCTGGATCTTTTAGCTTTGGCGGAAGCTTTTTCTGTAATATGGCACTGCATTCTTCAAGAAGTAACAGCTTCAAAATTTCAAGTCTTTCTTTTGGACAAGATTTCCTTCATAAACTTAACATAGCTCGGCATCTATTCCAAAGCTTCAGCAAAAGGAATATTAATATGAAGTTTCTTGAATACCTCTAGAAACTTGTTGAATTGCTTGTCCATCTTTTGCTTTTGAAGTCGTTGTGGGAATGGAGGTGGAGGGGGTTCATTCTTCTCAGATTTCTTCAATAGAAAAGGCTCTTCGTAATGCTCTTTGATTGTTCATGAATCTTCTCATCTTCATTTTCTTCAGTTTTGAATGGGCTCATCCAGCTTCTTTGCCACTCCCGAGGGTAACTTGACCTTACATTGTTCATTATTACCTCCCTTAGGATTGGTCTCCGTGTTGCTCCAAGAACTACCTTGAGGGCGATTATTCATAAAACCAGGATAATTGCCTCTATTTGAACCTCAAGATTCGGATGAGCTCCTTGACTTTGAAGTTGATTCATACATTGTTGAGTACTCTTAGTCAATTGTAAGATGGCTTCTTCCATTAAATATTTCTTCTCTTTTTGTGGAGCTTGTTGTTTGAACCCAGGTGGTCCCATCGGCCTAGCGATGATTTGAAGCTTCTTGGTTATTTCTCCAAGAAAAATTTGGGTGATTCCTCCAACCGGGATTGTAGAAATTTGAATTTGGGTTGTGTTGTTGCCGATTGAAGTTACCCACATAATTAGCAGTTTCAGAATTAAAAGAGCATTGATCAACATAATGAGGTCCAGAGCAATACTCACAGATCAAGAAAGTGGCTCGAATAGCATGTATTGACTGTTGATTGGATTGACTCCCCCGTTGAGTCTAACTTCTTGGTCACGCCTACTGTGTGCGAATAAAGCAGATAAAGTATCTACTTCATAAATTCCAGCCACTCTCCTTTGTGATGCTCTTTCAAAGAGGCCATTCATAGTTATTGGAAGTCATCTCTTCCAATAAATCATAACCTTCATCAACAGCTTTTGTTCATCAACGCACCACCAAAGAAGAAGATCAATGGTTGACCTTCCGGTAGAGTTAGTCAAGCCATTATAGAAAGTTTGAACTTGAAGCCACTTTTGTACCCCATGATGAGGGCATCTTCTAAGTAGATCCTTGAATCTTTCCCATGCCTCATATAATGATTCTGAATCATATTGCTGAAAAGAGGTAATTTCATTCCTCAACTTTGCACTCTTTGCAGGAGGGAAATACTTAGCTAAGAATTTTTGTGCCAACATATCCCAAGTAGTGATAGAGCTATCGGGTAAAGAATTTAACCAACTTTTAGCCTTGTCTCGGTGAAAAGGGAAAAATTCTTAACCGAATAGCATTCCGCAGTTAACATCCATTGTGCTTGGAAAGTGTCCACATGCATTTCCAGGAAATTTGCTATATGTGCATTTGGGTCTTCATGAGGCAAACCCCCAAATTGATTATTTTGCAACATCTGGATCACTCCTAGCTTAATCTCAAAGTTGTTAGCTTGTATTGGAGGTCTGACAATACTTGAATGAACTCCATCAGCAGTAGAAATTATATAATCCCTAAGAGTTCTAGGTTGTTGATTAGCTAGCCCAAGTTCTTGATTTCTGTTATCGTCAGCCATTCTTCTTTGTTACAATAACTCTTGACGACGCTCTTTTTCTCGCTTTCGCGCAAGTTCGCTCAATCTCGGGATTAAGAGGAATCAACTCCTTGTCTTGAGCACTCGCGCATAAAAACGTTCGAAAAATTAAAAAGAAATAAAGAACAAGTTTAAATTAAGATCAAGTATGCTAGCATTAATAGTAGTAAAATAAAGGATTAATCCCCGGCAACGGCGCCAAAAACTTGATGTGGTAAATCAAAACGCAAGTATACGTTATCGCAAATCAAGTAATATAATAGTAAGAAAGTGTCGAACCCACAGGGATTAATTCTAAATTTAACTATCTATTAAAAGTTTACAAAACTCAATCTTATTTAAACAAATTAATACGAGGAAGTGTTATGAAAGATTAAAAATTAAAGTATACAAGAAGAAGAATTTAATGATCAAATTAATTGTTTGTGATTGCAATTATTCCTCACACTTTACTTGATTCACTTACTTCTATCTAAGATCAATTAATTATCTGAATTGTTAACTAGAAATCCTTAACTTATCTATAAGCCTCTTTCGATGGTCAAATAGAAATATCCTTAATTAATGATAAACTATATGTCTATGTCTATCAAATAATTAAGAATTCATTAAGTTCCGATTTCATTAATGGTTACATATGTCATATAGGTATATGTCTATCCTATATGAACTCAAGGCTTTCGCACAAAGATCATATGTTATCTTACTTAGATCTAAAACCAAAATCCCTTTGTCAAGTTGCTTAAGGTTTATCAATTCAATTTAATTAATGGCCAATTAATTAAAAGCATTAAGAACAAGTAAGATAAACAATTCAAGATAATCAACCTACTCTTGGATATGATAAACGAATCAAATTACGTGTGAGTTCAAATTGCAATCCTAGTATAGAAATTTAGCTACTCATTATATTAAAGGAAACAAAAGAATGAGTGAAAAGCATGATAGAAATGAAAGTGGTTGTTGGTATTAACAAGAACACAACGGGCTAGAGTTTCGGGATTTACTTTAAACAAATTGGAAGATCTAACCTTGAAATCAAAGTATAAATCTCACAATTTATGAAAGCTTTACCCCTAACTCTAGGAAGAACCTTAACTAGACATCAAGATGAAGAAACTTGAATAAGATGAAGATTATATTATACAAACTACAAGAGCTTTGGGATTTACTTTAAACAAATTGGAAGATCTAACCTTGAAATCAAAGTATAAATCTCACAATTTATCAAAGTTTCACCCCTAACTCAAACTACAATGAGAGAATTCAGAAATGGGATGCCCTTAAGTGTGGCAAATGCCTTCCTTTTATAGGCAAAGGCTAGAACTATTCAATTACAATTTTGTCAAATCTCTTTGCACATGGGTTGAAATTTCAGCTCCGAAGATTACCAAATTCGTCATTGCTCCTGTCAAAATTTGGAAATCTTCTCTTCATGAAAGTTGTAGCACATGCAGTCGTGAAGAACACGTAAAAAATTCAGCCAGATCTAACGGTTGGATCTTGAGATCTGACCATTTTGCCGAAACTACTCAGATTATATCAATAATGACAGCCACCAACTTGTTGCCTAATTTTGACCCACTTCCGGTGCTAATTTGGAAATCTTCATTTCTATGAAAGTCATAGAGAATGAAGTCATGCATGACATATCAAAATTTCAGCTACATCCAACGGTTAGATCTTGAGAAATCACCAAATAACCGAGTATAGGTTTGAGCAAGAATTTTCTGATTTGTCCCGAATTTGATGTAACCCAAAATTCACTGAGTTTAGGTCTTCATTTCTCTTCTGTTTGAGCTATAATGATATCAACATCCAAGTTCATGATATTTTGGTTCAACAACTACTTTGAATAGTCCTTCGGGTGTTCTGCTCAATTTGTAACAACATAACCAATATATGAGGAATTATGCAATTTTCACTTCATATATGCAATAATTTCATAAGAATAGACCAATGAGAGGTGCTAAATTATGCATATAAAATATGTTTATCATTGATGTCATCCAAATGTTGAATATCTTTCAATTGAACATCATTATCGTGTCAATTTGTTTATTGCTACTATAGACACACAATTGCAAGAGATGAATAGCAAATTTAATGATAATACTATGGAGTTGCTCACTCTTAGTGCTGCCTTGGATCCAAGAGATAATTATAAATTACTGAATGTTGGCCATATTTGTGAATTGACAACTAGATTTTATTTTGATGATTTCACAGAACTAGAGAAAATGCATCTTAGAATACAAGCACAACATTATGAGCTTGATGTACCTTAACATTCTAAATTAACGCATTTGTCAACAATTTTTTAGTTATGCCAAGAATTAGTGAAAACAAGAAACTCTGAGGCTTATCATTTGATTGTTTGTTTGCTTCGCTTGATATTGACTCTTCCTGTTTCAACAACTACAAGTGAGAGATCATTTTCAGCTATGAATATTGTAAAAAATAGGCTCAGAAATAAGATGAAAGATGATTTTTTAGCTGATTGTTTAGTTACTTATATTGAAAGAAATATTGATGAAAAGTTTGACATGGATTCAATCATTGATGAAATTTATGCTATAAAGGAGCGTCGTGCTCAACTTTGATAAATGTATGATATATTTAAGTTTTGAGCTTACCGACTTTTATTTAAATATTTTGATTCTTGATTTTTATAATTTTGCCCCCCCAATAGTTGATTCCTAGATTCGTCCCTTTAACGAGTGATTCTTATCAATGCAGCAACCTTGGTTTATGTCTTGCAAGAAGAGCAGGAAGAAACCATGAAGACAAGACCAACTTCGCATAAACAATTAATTAAAATCTTGTTTGGATAAATAACTTATATAAATATTTATTCAATTATAGCTTATTTAATAAGTTTTACTGTTATAAGTGTAGTTTAAAATAAGCTAAATAACATTTTGATAAGCACTTTGAGAAGCGTTTTTCATAAACCCTCTAGAATATATAAGTATCATGCATTTGAGGGATATATTATGAATTATGTCAACTCCTTAAGGTTAATTTTGTAAAAAAAATATTATAAAAAAACTAACACCTAAGTTATTTTTAGCTTTCACAAAGGTTTATTTTTATAAGCTTGACTTATTTTTATAAGTTTGAATTTCTAGCTTATAAAAATAAACCTAAAATAGCTTATAAGAGTTTTATAAGTTATTTTAATAAGCTTATTCAAACAGAATAAAAACACTTCATAAGCACTTATTGTAGTAGATAAACTCAAATAAGTTGCACATAAGCCTATTCAAACAGGTCATATAAAGGAAATTAAGCAAATGGTTTATCTTTCTAAGGTAAGTGAATGGCATTAGAATGACCTGTAATTATATGGATTAAAATAATAAATGAAACTAGAGATGAAATTAATGTCATGAAAGCACTGTAACTTGTTATGACTTGTAGATTATTGATGAAATCCTGCGCCGGATCAACATGGTCTTTACAATTTTTCGAGAGTCCATTATTGACGTGAACTTCACCGATGATTCATATTCAATAATGCCAATTTATACACTTGATATTTCCAATTGTCTTTAGTTCTTTGCAATTATCAAAGAAGATATTACTCATTTTTAATATATATATATATATTCAGGTTATATTATACCAAAAGGATGAAAAGTGTTGGTTTGGATGAGAGCTATACATATGGATTCTGAATATAACCCTAATCCACGAGAATTCAATCCTTCTAGATGGGATTAAAGTAAGATTAGAGTAATGTTTCTTCTTTTTGTCTCATTTGGCTATAATTATAAAACTCTTCTATATTCCTATTCGTTTTTGGGCCATTTCTTAGCAATTTCACTACTGTGTGATTCGATATGTAAGTGTTTCAGGGTGAAAATTGTCGACGCGACGATAACTCACTTTAGTCCCTGTATTCAATTTAGGAAGGGGAACCTTCTTCCTTTAGGTGGTGATCTCTATTTCTTAACAGTGTCGATTTAAGATTTCAAGTGTAAAGTATACGTTAAATGTAAGCAATAAAGTAAAGGAAATGAATAAGAACATGAAAAAAAATAAGAACCTGGAATTAAAGTTGCTGAAGTAAATTACAAGAAAGTAAATGATTAGAATGTAAACAACTGAAATGTAAATCTGGTGCTTGAGGAACTCGTTTTCCTGCTATGTGGTGAGGAGTGTGAGAGTTTTTATGACCTCTAGTTAGGCTGCCTATGCCTCTTATTTATAGGCTTACAAGATAACTGCTAAAACTCTAAGATTTGGACACATGTCCCTTTCTCAATTTGATGCTGACACCTATATCGACGGTTATGGTCTGAGAGGTTGACAACTGCAACATGCTGCTTCTTTGATAGCTTCCTTAAAATACTGAATGAGTAACGGTTACTAGTTTGCACGATTTCCTTTTACATGGTATATGTCACGTTGCACGCCACTACTTCTGCAGAGTACCAGATGAATAACTGTCACCATTTTGAACATTTGAACTTTTCGAAATTCCTTCCTGATTCCCTTGACATTTTCAGTGTTATTGAACATGACTCCACATCTTGTCTCATCCATTCCTCCATTCACTTTGACAATTTTAATATTGTCGCAATAATCAACTTTTTGACAATTCTAATATTAGAAACTCGACAACTTTAGTATTGTCACACCAACCAATATTGTCCTCCTATTCTTCTAGTCAACTTGTCGCAGCTCAGTCACATGTTTGTCGAACATCAGTGATAGGAAATTTTGGTGGTAACAATAAGATAACAATGCTAAAGGAGGATCTTTCCTTCCTTTTGGACCTGGAGGTAGGCTATGCCCTGAAGTGATCTAGCCAAGCTTGAGATCTTTATATTTATGCATTATTTCCTTCGTAGTTACAAGTCAGTCTTGTTTTCTTCTATCCATCTCCTGAAAATAGCTATGATTATATTTGATCATAATATCTTCATTTATTTTCTTTTAAGAAAGAGAAAAGTAACCTAATTTTCAAGAATTGGGTCTAAAAGTAAACTTTTTTTTTCTGAAATTAATTTATAAAATGGTCAATCTATACTTTACTTTATTAATTACTAATTAGTTGTATTTTATACGTTGAAACGAGTAAATACAAAATGCTCTATCACTTGGTTACCAGCAGCTAAGCCTACAGATGAGTGTCGTGCTAAAGTGATAAAGGTCTTTTAATAGTACTAAAAATGGAGTGAAACATATTAATTCAATAAGAATATATATGAAAGCGATTTGAAGCATTAATCTTCTATTTAGTGACATTTCATGCTTCTTCCCATGTAAGATTAGGACAATAATTGTGGAGAATGTTATTCTATAGTTGGATTCAACAAAAAAATGGGAATCTTTCTTAGTTAAATATACATGTGCGTTTTAATGGCTACTCATATATTTGATATCTTAATTTTCATTGTTAATGTAATTGTCTTTATCTCATGTTTGTTTCATAAATTTGACTTATTGTGGAAAATTATTTAATAAAATATATTTATAATTTGTACGATCATTATTGAATTTAACTCGATATATATATATATATATATATATATATATATTGGCAATGAATTTTACTCGATATTAGAGTGGCGTTATTTTGTGTCCTTAATTTATATTAACGTTTCACTTTTTCTTTTCTTTTTTTATTTCTTATTTTTAGATCTTGCTTAGTTTCTTTAAGATAATTTAGATTGTTCAGACTCATCATATTAATTAGAAAAAAACTCATTATCTGTCTAATTGCAATAACATTTACGCTTATTAAGTTTTCAGAACCAGACCTTTTATTTTAATTATGCAAAATTTTCTTTTTTCTTTTTTCTATGTACTTGGTTCGAGTAGAAGGGATTTAGTCACCTTAAGTATTTATTTCAGGTTTGATCATTGGAGCGGTGTGTATAGAGAAAACGCAGTTGGGAGGGGTTCCCACTTCATGTGTCTGACCGTACCTGTGAGATTAGTCTCTCACTTTCCAAGTAAAATGATACCTTACTTGACACAAAAAAGAAAAAGATTTAAATTCAAACCAGAAGAGGGAAAATTAAACATTCATATTACTACACATGGTTAATTGGTATATTAGTTAATGATTAATTAGTTATATGGACTATATAAGTCACAAGTATAAATAACTTTTTCATTATTTTTCATTTAGTAAATTTTACTTTTATCTTATCTCAATTATCTCTCTTTTTGAAACCATGTTTGTCAACAATTCACTTATTCAAAGGTTTCTCCTTTTTCCGAACAGTTTAATAGCATCTCACCTTAACCCACTTATTAAGTTTCCAGACTCCATAATCCATATCCTATTAATGATCATAGTGTATTCCGATTCAATTATTCTGACCCAATTAAGTGAAAGCGATAACTTAAGGCGTTCTCTTAAGAAATTTGTAAAGGTGTATAAACTTTAGGAAGGTAGAAAAATCACAATTAGTATATAATGTTGATTTATGAAAACAAATAAAAATGATTCAAGCATGTATGTATTCAAATTTAAATTTAAGAAATAAAAAAGAGATATAAGAAGACATTAAGAAGCTAAACCTTTATCTGACCCAATATATCTTGTAATATAGGTATAAAAATTGTATAGTCTTTTGTGGAGGACTTTAAAGAATTGTGGATTCAAGAAGTGGTGGATTCTAATCCAATAGTCTTAAAAAAATTTATTGTAAATTTCAAGTTCTTCAACTTTCTTTCTTTCTTTTTATTTTTTAATTGTAGCACAAATATTTGAAATTATAATCTTTTATAAATCATCCAAATTCCGTATATCAATCAGCATTACAAATTTCCGTTAAAAACATGCACCTCTTTTTATTTTATTTTATTATAATAATGGAAAAATATTTAAAACTTATAACTTCCTGTAAATGATCCGTAATGCTATATAACTATAAAAATTTAATAGAATTTAGTCAGAATTTAACAAAATTAAATGGGGGCTATTAAATAAGTTAAAGTGGTGGGATTACTCACCAAAGAGACAACTCATTCTAGCAAAAAATATGGTAAAAAAATTCTTAACTAGCTATTTTCCTACTTAATAACCTTTACCTCTTTTCGTTGCATATAATAGGTCAGTTATGCATTGGCCAACTAAACTACCGTAATTAATACCTAAATTATACCATTTTTTAGAATGCGACTGTGAAGTGCGATTTAAATCTTTTATCCCTTTTAAAATTTTTATTTTTGGGTCTCATTCTCATTCTCTCTAATTAAATGTTAACAATTCAAAAAAAAAAAAAAACTAACAACTAAGAGAGAAGTTATTACTAATTAAAAAAATATTTTTATTGAATTATCAACCTTTAATTAAAAAAACAAAAAAAGGGACATAAAATTTAATTCGTGTGAGGTGATCGATATCATCAGATATGGAAGTTGTATGTGCCCTATATTAAAAACGATCTTAGATAGTGAACGGTTGGCGATAAAGATTTGACTTTAAAGTTTAAACAAAGCCAGAAGCAATGAAGCATGTCCTATTGATCAGTCTAGCTATAAAGGCAAACCGTTGGGAAAGGAAACAAAGAAGAGCGAATAAGCAGAAGAAGAACAAAGAAAATGAGAAGTAAGATAAAATTTGAGATCATATGCAGAAAATGTATCAAACCCTCCTCATCCACACCTCCACACCTTCAAACCTTCAAACTCTCCCTTCTAGACCAGCTTTCCCCAAATATCCATGGCAACATGACCCTCTTCTACCCTTACAACCCAGCCATCGATAGGGGTAACGACCCTGTGTCTCAGTTCTCCACCAAATCCCAGCTTCTTCAAAACTCCCTCTCTGAAATGTTGACCCGTTTCTACCCACTTGCCGGCCGCCTCCAAGATACCGCAACCATTGACTGCAACGACGAAGGTGCCTTCTTCATCGAAGCCCGAACCGAAACCCCTGTATCAGACATCCTCAGCAACCCAGATTTCGACATCCTCGAACACTTCCTCCCCAGCATCGACAAGGAAACCATGGAAATATCAAACGCTTCCATGCTCCTTGTCCGGTTCACCATGTTCGGTTGCGGTGGCACCGCCGTGAGCATATCCCTCACCCACAAGATAGCCGATATCGCAGCCTTGATCACACTCCTTCAGAGTTGGACCGCCACGTGTCGCGGAGGGACAGAACCGGTGGTCCCTGAATTGGCCATCGGCGCTGCTCTCTTTCCCCCAAGAGAGATTCCCGGCATGTCAGCTTCTGTAAACATCGCCGCCGAGAAGTTCACGGCGAGAAGGTTCGTTTTCAACGCTTCCAAGGTTGGAGAGCTCAAGAGCAGAGTTAAAAGCACACTCGGAATTGGAAAAGATGAAGATGCGGAGTTTTACCCTTCAAGGGTTGAGGTGGTGCTCGCGCTCATTTGGAGATGTGCTGTGTCAGCTTCCCGTTCCACAACGGCATCGTTTAAGCCTTCAGCTTTGTTCCAAGCCGTGAATCTACGTCCCCGGATGGACCCGGCGGTCCCGGACACCGCCGTCGGGAATTTCGTGTGGCCTTTCGCAGTGATGGTGGAGGAGGAGAGCAACATGGAATTGCATGAGTTGGTGAAGAAGATGAGGAAGGCTATGAGGGAGTTGCTTGACACGAAGCTAAACAAGTTCAAAGAAGGAGGTGCGTTTGAAGTGGTGATGGAGACTCTGAAGGAGAGGGTGGAGCTTTTGAAGAAGAACAAGGACATTGTGGTTTATAAGTGTTCGAGTTGGTGTAAGTTTCCTCTGCTTGAAGCTGATTTTGGGTGGGGGAAGCCAGTGTGGATGTCAAGTGTGAATAAGCTAGTGAGCAATACCATTGCCTTGATGGATACCAGAGATGGTGGAGTAGAAGCTTTTGTGACTTTGGATGAGGAAGAGATGGGCGTACTTGAACAACACGAGGAGCTGCTACACTATGCCCTGCTTAATCCTAGTGTTATAATCTGATCTTCTCAATTAGTTATTAAATATATATATATGTTTTCTATATAGTTAATATGATGAGTTTATAATATTATGAATTTCACTACTTGTTCCAATCAAGTAAGTAACCAACTTACAGCGAACTTGGTTGATTAATTAATTCACACAAGAAACCCGATCCACTTGTACTACTAGCTATTTCAAAAGTAAACAAAAAAATGTTGAATTAATAATGGGTAAAAATGAGAAATAGCACTGTCTTTTAAAATAACATAAAAATGAGACTTAAAAGGGTCACTATAATTTGTTTGTTTTCCCGTGGTAGGTTAAGAGTATATATATGCGCATGGAATATCTGTTGTAGAGTAATTCAACGAGTCTGTTATTTTGTTAGTGGTGTGTAGTTATTCTGTTAATAACAGTTAGTGATATGTTAGTGTGGTTGTGAGTATAAATACATGTATGCAATGTATATGTGATATATAGTGAGTGAATAAAATTCAGTTTTACTTTTCATTATCTACTACATTACTATGTGTGTATTGATCTTATTTCCAACAAATTGGTACCAGAGCTTATTGCAATCTAAGAAACCTGAGTTCTTGATCTGTGTTTTTGAGAGTGTGAGTGTGCATAGCTTCCCTGCATTTGTGCATGTCTTGATGGCTGGTTCAAATGGAAACTTCCCTGTGTTGTTGCCAATTCTTGATGGCAAGAATTGGGACAAGTGGAATATCCAGATAAAGGTGTTGTTTGGTTTCCAGGATGTGCTGGAAATTGTGAAAAGTGGCTACCAAGAACTAAGTGAGGGTGCACAGATGCTCAGAGAACTGGCTATAAGGAGAACAAGAAGAAAAACTGTAAGGCTATGTTCTTGCTGCATCAATGTGTTGACATAGCCAATTTTGAGAAGATAGCAACTGATGCAACCGCGAAGCAAGCTTGAGAGATATTGGAGAAGTGCTACAAGGGTGCTGATCAACTCAAGAAAGTGAGGTTTCAAACCATGAGGAGGCAGTATGAATTACTGTAGATGGAGAGTGTTGAGAAGATTGCATATTACTTTACAAAAGTAATCACCTTCACAAATCTGATGAAAGGCTGTGGTGAGAAGATCACTGATGTGATGATAGTGAGAAGGTGCTTCAGACTCTTACTCCCAAATTTGATTACATTGTGGTGGCCATCGAGGAGTTAACAAGAGGTTGTCGAGACCCGTCAAAATAATAAAATTTATCGATTCACAAACTAATTTGTAGTATAGAGAATGAACCGAAACGTTTCTCAAGGATCCAAAAATAAAAATTCAATTAGATCAAGATAATTAAAAAGGGGGTTTTGATGATTTGTAAAGAAAATACACCGGTTGCTTAAAAGAAAATCAATTAACAAATTAACCAATCCAAGGAAATTTATTGATCTTGAGTTTAATCCATCATTGATCACAAGGAATCCACTTAATTGCTAACCATGTTCTTGGCCTTAGATCACATCAAGAAGTCTTAACATGATCCAAGAATCATCTACTAGATAAGCATCTAGGATTTAATTAACCAAAGTTAGATGAATTAAGCACTATCCAAACATAAATTAACTTAAGATACGGAATTTAACTAAGCTAAACAATCCATCAAAAAGTTTTGATATATTGTTTTGTCTTTGTAATCCTCTTTGAATACATGATAATAAAGCTATTATCACATAAATATCTAAATCAAATTAAGCAATTTAATCTAGATCAAAATCAAAAGAGGAATAAGAGAAACTTAAATAACAATTAATTAATATGAACAATCAAAATAAAATCTCCAAATTAAACATCATGATAGTTAATTCCTTGGATCGATTACAAGAGCCTAGCCTTCCATGGATGGGAAAGAAGAACTCAGAAAATGAAGAGCAAAAACAAAATTCTAGAAAGAAGGGAGAAAAAGAGGAAGAAAGAACTCTCTCAAACACTAAAACTTACTTAAAATTTTATTGATGCAAATACAAGAGAGATTGACCTTATTTATACTAATCCTAGAGGCCAATTTACAGTTGATAAAAGTTGTAAACAACTGGAATGTAAGATAAAAATGGAGGTTTGTCAATAATGGTGGCTTGATGCATGGTTGGTGGGTTGGTGCATGGTTGGTGGCTTCTCCTCATCAACTCTTCTCTAACTTTCCAGCTTAACTTGTATGACTGAACCTATATATTTTGGCTTGGAAGTCTTCAAAAGAGTTGTATTTTTATGTCTTAACTTTCCAATGGCATCGATTTCAGCTTATAAGGAAGCTTATAGCCCACGATATGGTCCAATATGTGTACACTGCTCAGATTCCAGTGACAACAAGCCCATTCTGACTTTCAGGCCTATTTTGGACCATTAGAAGTCTGACCCAACTCTTGAGTTCTTCATGAAACTTGTAGATCTTTGTCTTAGCTTTCCACAGACACCAAAATTACCTCAAAAGGATCATCGAATCCCAAGTTATGGCCTAATCAAGGAGGAAATGTCAAAATGCATCAAAATCCGAGAATTAATCACAATTTGCATTAAATCCCAATGAGCCCCAACAACATAAAACTCAACTAATATACTAATATTGGGCACAATAAACATCCAATAAAGCCAAGTACAAAACTAACATAAGTGTCTCAAAATGATTGATCAAGAGTCCAAGAATCTTGAGACCTTGAAGGTGGAAGAACTTCAAGGCTCTTTGGAGGCACATGAACAAAGAATGAATGAGAGGAATGCTGAAAAATCAACAGATCAAGCCCTGCAGGCCCAAGTTACAAGAAAATGGGGTGTTGAGAAATGGAAGGGCAAGAAAAGCAGAGGAAAGGAAGGGAGTTTCAAGAATAATAGTGGTGGCAATTCTCGTGGTCAAGATTAGTATAAAACTGATCAAGATTAACATGACAACTCATCAAGAAGGAGTGGTTTGAATAAAGGAAAGAAGAAATTCAATAAGAAGAAGGTGCAGTGCTTTAGTTGCCATAAATATGTCACTTTGCTTATGAGTGTTACAACAACAAGAATCAGCAAAGAAAATCAGATAATGAGGCTCACATGGCACATGATGATGATTCAGATTCTGATCCAATGCTGTTGATGGTGACAACAAATTCAGAATTGAGCAACTCTGAAACATGGTATCTTGACTTAGGCTGCTCCAATCATATGACCAGTCACAGAGAATGGTTGGTTGATTTTGATGAAAGCAAGAAGAGCAAGGTCAGATTTACAGACAATAGAACAATGCCTGCTGAAAGAGTGGGAAATGTGATGATTAGAAGGAAGGATGGGAGGTATGCAGTAATTTCTGATGTGTTATATGTTCCAAACATGAAGAGCAACCTGTTGAGTATGGGACAATTGCTAGAAAAGGGTTTCATAATGCAAATGCAGCATGAACATATGGAGATATTTGATTCGAGTCATAGAAGAATTCTGAGGGGCCCTTTTGCTCAGAACAGAACCTTTCAGGTTCAAATTCATGTTGCTGAAGCACAATGTTTGTCTGCAGAAGTGATCCATGATGACTCTTGGTTGTGCCATTTGAGATTTGGTCACCTAAATTTCAATAGTCTAAGCCAATTGAAGATTAAAGGTATGGTGATTGGACTTCTTTTAATCAAGACTCCAGAAAATGTGTGTGAAAACTGTTTGATGAGCAAAATGCCTAGGAATTCTTTTAGTTCCTATATTCCTATAAGGGCCATGGGTGTGTTAGGAGTAGTTCACTCTGATGTGTGTGGACCATTTGAGGTGCCATCACTTGGTGGAAATAGATATTTTGTCTCTTTTGTGGATGAATTCAGCAGAATGTTATGGATTTATCTCATTAAGACAAAGGGGGAGGTGTTCTCAATCTTTAGAAGGTTTAAAATGATGGCTGAGAAGCAAGCAAAAAGGGAAATCAAGGTACTCAGAGCTGATGGTGGAGGTGAGTACACTTCTAAGGAGTTTGAGAAGTTTTGTGAAGTGGCAAGCATTCAACATGAAGTTATTGCACCCTTAATGGCTTGGCTGAGAGGAGGAGTGTGACAATACTCAATATGCCAAGGACCATGCTGAAAGGCAAAAATTTACCTTACTGCATTTGGGGAGAAGCAGTCACCACATCAGCATATGTGCTGAACAGGTGCCCCACCAAAAGGCTTTACTCAAAGGTTCCTGAAGAAGTGTGGACAGGGAGAAAACCTTATGTGAATCATTTGAAGATATTCGGGTCCTTATGCTTCAGGCATGTTCCTGATGAGAGAAGGAAGAAGCTTGAAGATAAGAGTGGGCCTATGATATTTGTAGGATATCATTCAGCAGGTTCATACAGATTGTATAATCCTGCATCAAAGAAGATAGTAACTAGCATAGATGTATTTGTTGATGAAAATAGCAGCTAAGATTGGAAGACTCAGATTGGTGGAGTAAAGTCTTATGTACCTGTGATACTTGAAGATAATCAGGGTATTGAAGACCAAGGCAATGAACTTGGGGCTAAACAATCAGAGAACTTGAGGCCACAGAGAGTCAGAAATTGGCCACCAAGATTTGAAGACTACCAAATGATTCCTGGCAACATGATTACTGTTGAAGGAGATTTGGTTCATTTAGCTCTATTTGCTAATACTGAACCAATCAGTTTTGAAGATGCTTTGAAGAATGAGGTGTGGAAAAAAGCAACGAAGGAAAAGCTGGAAGCTATTGAAAGAAATCAGACCTGGGAATTGGTTGAGTTGCCAATTAAGAAGCATCCAATTGCTGTTAAATAAGTGTTTAAGGTGAAACGAAGACCAAATGATTTAGTGGCCAAGCATAAAGCAAGACTAGTTGCAAAGGGGTTCCTACAAAGGGTTGGTTTGGACTATTTAGAGGTCTTTGCACCAGTGGCCAAACTTGAGATAGTGAGATTGGTGGAGTAAAGTCTTATGTACCTGTGATACTTGAAGATAATCAGGGTATTGAAGACCAAGGCAATGAACTTGGGGCTAAACAATCAGAGAACTTGAGGCCACAGAGAGTCAGAAATTGGCCACCAAGATTTGAAGACTACCAAATGATTCCTGGCAACATGATTATTGTTGAAGGAGATTTGGTTCATTTAGCTCTATTTGCTAATACTGAACCAATCAGTTTTGAAGATGCTTTGAAGAATGAGGTGTGGAAAAAAGCAACGAAGGAAAAGCTGGAAGCTATTGAAAGAAATCAGACCTGGGAATTGGTTGAGTTGCCAATTAAGAAGCATCCAATTGCTGTTAAATAAGTGTTTAAGGTGAAACGAAGACCAAATGGTTTAGTGGCCAAGCATAAAGCAAGACTAGTTGCAAAGGGGTTCCTACAAAGGGTTGGTTTGGACTATTTAGAGGTCTTTGCACCAGTGGCCAAACTTGAGATAGTGAGATTGGTAGTGTCACTTGCAAATTCAAAGGGTTGGAAGCTGTTTCAACTTGATGTCAAATCAGCCTTCCTAAATGGACCTCTTGAGGAGGAGGTCTATGTATCTAAACCCCCTGGATTTGTGGTAAAATGAGAATAAAGTAAGGTGCTGAAGCTCAACAAAGCATTGTATGGCTTGAAACAAGCCCATCGAGCTTGGAACAAGACAATAAACTCATTTTTTTTGCAATTGGGATTTGTGAAATGTATTGTAGAACATGGTGTTTATGTGAAGATCAAGACTGATGGTGAAATGATATTTGTATGCCTATATGTAGATGATCTACTTATTACAGGCAGTAATCAAGGAGAGATTGAAAAATTCAAGAAGCGGATGAAATTTGAATTTGATATGACTGATGTGGGAGAGTTAACATACTTTCTTGGATTAGAATTTGTACAAACTAAAAGGGGTGTAATTTTACATTAGAAGAAGTATGTGCATGAAGTTCTAAAGAGGTTCAATATGCTAAATTGCAATTCAGCACCAACACTAGTAGAAGCTAATATTAAGTTGGTAAAAGATGAAGCAGAAAGTCTAGTTAACAGTACTCTATTCAAGCAGTTAGTAAGGTCTCTGCGATATGTGTGTAGTAGCAAACCCGATATCTCCTTTAGTGTAGGCCTAATTAACAGATTCATGGAAGATCTTAAACATTCACATATGGTGGCAGCTAAAAGGATCCTGGGGTACTTGAAGGGAACATCAGATTATGGTGTGTTATTTCCTAAAATTGGAAATTAGTGCAAGGTTGAACTTATGGGGTACTCAGATTCTGATTGGTGTGGAGATAAAGTTGATAGAAGGAGTACTATGGGCTATATGTTTAAATTCCTTGGTGCACTAATCTCTTGGTGCTCAAAGAAACAATCAGTAGTGGCCTTATCCTTTTGTGAAGCTAAATATATAGCTGCCTGTCATGCAGCCTATCAAGCCTTATGGCTTCAATCTCTGTTAGAAGAAATTCAACTGGGATCCAAGGGTGCTATGAAATTGCTGGTTGACAACAAATTTGCAATTAGCTTGGCCAAAAATCCTGTAGCTCACGGGAGAAGCAAGCATATTGAGATCAAGTATCATTTTCTGCATGATCAAGCGAACAAAGGAAGACTTGAGTTGTGCTTTTGCAGATCTAAAGATCAGGTAGCTGATATCATGACTAAACCTATGAAGATTGAAGGGTTTAAGGAGCTAAGGAGAATGTTAAATGTAGTGTCATTGGAAACATTGAATTAAAGGGGTTTGTTGTAGAGTAATTCAATGAGTCTGTTATTCTGTTAGCGGTGTGTAGTTATTCTGTTAATAACAATTAATTACGTGTTAGTGTGTTTGTGAGTATAAATACATGCATGCAGTGTATATGTGATATATAGTGAGTGAATAAAATTCAATTTTACTTTTCATTCTCTTCTCCATTACTATGTGTGTATTGATCTTATCTCCAACAATAGCAAGCACTATAATAGAAACCGATCGACTTGCACTACTAACTATTTTACAAGTAAACAAAAAAAATGTTGAATTAATGGGTAAAAATAGAAATAGTACTTTCTTTTAAATAATAAAAAAAAGAGACTTTAAAGGGTCACTATAATTTGTTTGTATTTTCGTGTTAATTAGGTTAAGTATGAAAAGCAAGCAGTACAATATAACAATTATATATATATATATATATATATATATATATATATATATATGTTCGACTTCATTCCGGATAATCGGAACACGTTTTTTCTCTTATTATTTTATTTTTCTCCCCCTCTTCTTCTGAAAAAGATGTCTAGGTATTAGTGTGAGTTTCATTGCATATAGTAAACAATAATTTTAGGTACGAACAAAATTAATTATGGTATTCAGTATACACATAGCTTTCATTGACAAAACTTAAATGTAGGTCAGTTGGACTTTGTTTAAAAAAAGAAGAATGGAGTGGAATTTAATTAAATAAAGGTGATATATTTAATTTTTTTAAACAAATAAAATAAATGTTGAGGGTGACGGGTGAAGTAGAGAGTTTTATATATATTCAATATCTTGTCGCCTACATTTTACGTGTATGTGTGCATTAAGTTCCGATTTCCCTTGATTACGAATATGGTGTTTGTATGGTATGTGCCAAATTGTGAACTTGACGGTGGCATAGCAAAGTGTCGTTTCCGACGTTTCGTAACTAGTTGATACTGCTCCAAGCGGTTACTTTGTTTTTTGTCTATAAAATGGGCCAAGAAACCTGCAGTTCAAATTCACGCGTTGAATTTTCATCAATGTTGTGACGTCAACCATATATATAAATTGGTAATACCAGTACATGGAGTTTTAATGTTTTACTTTCGGAAGGTATTGATTCGCGCACAGCAAAGTTTATTTTAGCAGCAGCATATGGTAACTTAAGATCAAATTCTACTTTTATTTTCTTTTTAAAATTTTTTAATTATGTAATATGTATTTATTAATAAAAAATAATATTTTCTTTCATTAATGAAATTAGATACCTCGTTCTAGTTTTGGTCTAATTATATACATGATTTTTTTTTTATAACTAACTCTACTACTTCCATGCATATATGTGCCACAAGTAGGGCATGCCCCGCACGCTTACGATAGGTTGTAAGTTAAACAAGGTGGGTTAAAATTGTTCCTATTTAAACGGGTTACAAAACACTTAACATGAATCGTCAATCGTTTTGTATTATCTTATGAACTTAAATGAGCTGACTTGCAAAATTAATTTTTTTTACTTGGAATTTTTTTAAAAAAATTAATTTAATAATCTTAAATTAAATATTATATTATATAAACATATTGCATACTTTTATATCATCCAAAAAGAGAATTCAAACAAAGAAATAACACACACTCATAACTCACGCATAGTTATAGAAAAAAAATCCAAATGTTCCAAATTCTAAGTCAAATGACAAAATGTAAAAATACTATACAACTGAAGAGTTTTATTTCAATTGTTTTACTTTCAAAGTTTGAAGGTTTTTTTTTAAAAAAAAATTGTGGAAGTTTCAAATTGAAACTTTTTTTTTAAAAAATAAAATATACGGGCGACTTGTGGGTAAATGAGGTTGGCTTATTTAATCAATAAGTTAAATGAATTGATCCAAAATTACTTATATTTTTATGGATCAATAATTTTAAAATTCGACTCACATAATTTATCCAAATAAATAGACTAACCTAACAAATTTTACTTATTTTAATGCCCTAACCTAATTGAATCATCAAATCAAGGTTTGGTAATAGCAAGTCAATGATAACAGAAGGACCATAGTTCTGCAAGTACTGTTATCTACTATTTTGATCTAATAGTCATAATGAGTTATGCCTTACTTTCATCGATCATAGCGTCCTACAGATCCAACTATTCATCTATTATATAAAACATAATTAGCTAGAGTTATTTAGATGGCACGCCTATCATATGTAAGGGAATAATACTCACCTAAAAATTTGATGAACGGACAACAGTCCTGTACATATCAAGCAGCAGCATTTATCTTAGTTTCCACAACCATATAGGTGTATTCCATTAGTGAAAAACATAGAATATATAATTAATGAATAAAGTTTCAGAGTAAACCTGTACCTGATTGTCCTCTTCACTAATCTTATGCTCAGTTTGATGTTTGCTCATGTGCACAACTCTAGGGCATGTTTATGAAGTCAAACTCAACCAAAGCAAAAGCAATATTCTTTAAGAAAGCATTTGCTAAAATCTGAATGTGGGAGAATCGTACGTAAATTCGTGGGTGGGCATATCATAAAGTATAGCAGTAACTCCTCTTGAACCAAAGAAAAAATTGTGCAAATGCATAATAGAATCAAAGATGCTTGAACTGTATGCAATTGAAGAGGACGAGTCCATGTAGGCGTTGACATGTAAAGAAAGATTGCATATGGATGATCAGGCAATTGGTATGAGTACAATCTTTCTTTTTCTTTCTAAGGACTAACAATTTTTACATGATTACTATTAAATAATCGAAAAAATAATTGGGAGAGTGTGAATTAAATATATTTTTAAAAAATAAAGAAAACAAAGGCACTGGTACACAATGTCTAATATTAATACCTCAAATGATAGAGTGAGGTGGAGTTTGGCTTCATTTCCTTTGTAAAAATAATCGATGCCTCAAGTAGCTTAGATCGAGAGGTCGATCAGTTTGAAGAAATTAAACTCCATGAAGGAAATTAGCAAATATTTTCAAATTCATTTGAATAAGAAACAAAAATTTCAAATGAATGATTGTATATTTTTATACATGTGGAGTCAAGTAGAGCAACATTTATCTAAAAAGTAAAAAGATATTGTTATGAGTTGTTACAAGAAATGAGAAGCAAATTAAAATTATTAATTCACATATAAATGCTTGAAAATAAAAAATAATTTAAATAAGACATGATGATGATTATACAATTAATTTAGAGAAGGTTGATCTCTAGCAGATTTAAATTTTATTTTATATTACCAAATGCAAGTATTATTCAATTCTAACGTTTATCAAAATCTTGTCATAAAATGTGAAGCCTCATATTTGATTAGCCAATAACTACTATTAAAAGTTAAAGAAGAAGAAAAGCAGCATTATTAGGCGAAACGCCTTTATCTTTTTCTTGCACAATCCACATTGGGTGGCAACCGCGGCCGTAAACGGCTGGCAAAGTAGCTACAATAATGAATACGCGTTAGCAACGGCAAAAAATGTTAGCTTTAGTTCGGTTTGCGCCACCCTTTTGCACATAACGCCAACCCTCGGCGAGTCGATGCAGTTGGATGAACCAGAATATCTGGGCCAAAGTGGCTATGCCTAACCATATATGTCGTTTATTTCTTGTGGGGTGTTATATATATATATATATATATATATATATATATATATATATATGGGGATCCACTTACTCCAAGAATAAGTCTTGACACACTTACTCTATTGAATAACTTTTTATAAATTTTGAATTTTTTCAATCTAATCAATGGATTGAAAGTTCTCATTAAGTAGATCAAGCCTATAAAATTTTATAGATTTTTCAAATTAATTAATATTTCATTTAACTACTTTATTTTAACATATAATATGCTTTTCAAAATATAAATAAATGTCGGTTATAAGATTAGATACTTATGCATATTCAATTTATCTTAAATTTGGTATGCATGATCTTCATGATAATGTTACATGATTCAACGGTTAGATTGAAAAAATAATAATTCTATGAAAAGTTATTTAATGGTGTAAGTTTACAAGACTTACTTCTAGAGTAAGTGGATCCCCACCATGTATATATATAGGATGAGGATCCACTTAATCCAATAGTAAGTTTTGGCACACTTACTCCATTGAATAACTTTTTATAAACTTTGAATTGCATCAATCTAACTGGTGGATTGAAAGTTTGCATTAAGTATATCAAGCTTATAAAGTTTTATAGAATTTTAAAATTAATTGATACTTCATTTAACTACTTTATTTTAACATATAATATGATTTTCAAAATATAAGTAAATGTCAGTTATAAGATTATATACTTATGCATGTCTAATTTATCTTAAATTTGGTATGCATGATCTTCATGATAATGTTACATGATTTAATGGTTAGATTGGAAAAATAATAATTATATGAAAAGTTATTTAACGGTATAAGTCTACCAGACTTACTCGTAGAGTAAGTGGATCCACACCCATATATATATATATATATTGGAAAGTTATTTTCATAATTTAAAAGATTAAACTTAGGATTTTTATTTAAATATGCATCCACCTTAGTTAATTAAGTTATTGGCCTTTTTTTTTTGGAAAATAACTCATTGTGAAATAAATTTCAGTAGAAAATATTATTAAAAATATGCATACACCTTCATTAATTAAGTTATCCATCGGTACAAAACATCTGATGATTGTCTTTACCTTTTCTATTCATTTTTATGAAGATTAAATGTCTTACTGTTTTATTTTAAACATTATGTTTTTGACCATGTAACTCATAAAAGTATGCGCTGTAACGTCACTATTAATTTAAATAAAATTATCATCTTATTTCTACTTTCTCTCTCTCTCTCTCTCACTCACTCACATACACACACACACGTGTGTGTGTGTCATTATTTTTATTTTTTCTGTCATATTTCATTATTATATAAGTTATAACTATCATCTTTATAGAAAATTTTCTATGGTTAAATAGCTATCATATATATAAGTTTGAGTTTTAGTAAAATAAAAAGGAGTGAAACCTTGAGTTTATAGGAAGAGATAAATGAAGTAAAGTAATGCATAATTAAACTTTGAAGTAGCGGTGAACACATGATGGTAGAGTTTGATGAACGAAGGAGAACAATGAATTGATATTGAAGTCACACATAACGATGATAGAATTAATCACTAGCAAACGTAGGCAGCAACAAACAGAGAGGAAAAGCAGATCCTCGTGGCCTTCACAATGACAATGTTCACGAAACAAACTGTTATCATATGTACGCGAGTTATCAGACTGGGCATTCGTTGGCTTCCACGCTTTTCTCCTGCTCTTGTGTATCTTCTGTTCCTTTCTTTCCTTGTGGTTGTTGATTCACATCATCAACAACCCCGTTGGCATCGACTGGGATTGGGAATACTTCACAAGTCCCCAACGGGTTCACTACAACAATGTTTTTCATTGGCTCCAGTGCTTGCTCCTTCTCCTCTGTAACAACCTGCTTTTTAACGCCACCACTCCGGTAAATGGCATATAGCAGCATCTGAAGTAGCCCCAGTGCGAAACCTATCACATTTGGGAGCTGCAAATAACAAAAATAAAAATGAAAAATATGTCAATAGCTGATTATCTAATTAATAAAGTTGCATTCAGATTAAACTACCTCAATTTAGTAGATACTTACAGCAATGCATATGTCCTTGAGGAAGAGACCATAAGCAAACCACATTATGGCACTCAATGTGAGGAAAAATGACAAATTGAAGGGCATAAACTGTACACTCTTTGTTCGAATAACTTGTGCCTGCAGAGCAAGAAATTAATTGATTAAGAGTGAGAGTGGGACACGGGATTAATCAATGAGATCGCATACACTTAAAAGCATGAATTGGACTTTTTACTCACCACAATGCTTAGAGGTGCTGCAAAGACACTCACTGAAATGGAAACACAAATCCATCCAAGGACTTGGACACGAAGGGAACCATGTAGAGCAAAATGCGTGATGAAAAGAATCAAGGCGAAGGAGCCCACATTCATCGCCGTAAATAGTTTAATGGTTAAGTTCTGTAATTAAAAATTTAGTATCAACTTGTTGCCAAACCTAACATGGATATATATCTATGCTTAATTTTAACAAATTGTTGAGATCTTGTTATCCATAAATTTGATGAAGTAAGTAATTGTGATGAGAAGTTAGAATTTAGAATAGGTAGTTGGTTTGGAGTTGCATATGTACCCTGGCATCCTTGGGCGCATAGATTATGTACATGATAATGTAGATGATCTCTATGACACATCCGAATGAGTTAATGGTAATGAGGAGAACGGCATCTGTTTTGAGTAATGCATAGTATAACCAAAGCATAGAACTGAATAACGCCACCAGGTAAGGCAGTGATTGGAAACCTTCTGTGGATTTCTTTTTGTATATCCGGTAAAATGTTGGCCTGCAGTTCAGGAAAGGAAAAATATATTTTGGTATTATATTTAATAATTAAAATTGCTTTTTTTATTTTTATTTTATAAAGTAACAACATTGTCATTAATTAGGTGGAAGTAATACTTAGTTGATATAGATATATACTTACAGCGGAGCCAAGTACACCAGGAAGGAAATGACGTTACCTAGGCATCACAAGGAGAATATGTTAATTAATTCCATTGCTTTAGCAAAACAAGAGGTTATGATTAGAATAGATTATTATATAATAGTTAAAACGTACATGGCGCCTGAAAAATATAGAGAGCAGTTAGAATTCAGCATGCTAAATGATTAAAAGAGAAAAGAAAAAACGAGGTTCTCACAACTAATATTAAGTGGGAATTTGTGATCAACCTATAACTCAACTATAATTAATTGCAGTGGGGTCAGCCCATTCAGTACTTCCTAAAGAAGGAAAAGAAAAAGATCATAAATTACTAAATTGGAAGAAATGAAGTTCAAAACCTGTTCATCAATTAAAATATGGGATTCCGAATTGAAGTGAGAGACAACGATTAAATAAAAGGAAAAGGAAAAGGAAAAGGATTGGAGGAAAAAACCAAATGCACAAGGAGATCAGAAGGCAGGAACCAAGATAAGGCAGCAAACACATTTGGTTAAAGAACTTTTAAGTAAAGTGATAATCGAGTACTAGAACAAGAAACAAGAAAAATTGAAAAGAAAGAAAGAACGAAAGGAAGAAAGAAAGAAAGAAAATTCTGAGCAACTGACAGATACCAATGATGATGACCATTATGTGTTACCTAGTATGCCAAAAGTAAAAGCCAAAGTATTGTGACTGCCCATGATAGCCATGCTCTCTCTTCGTCTTCCTCTTTAGATTTTGAGCAAAATCACAGGTTTAGGGGTTGCGAGGAAACCTTAGTCTGGTTTCTTCCAACTCAACCCCTCAATCTTGTGCAGCTGGCACTGAATGAGGATGTGTTGAGCAACCGATCCTATATATACACAAACGGACATGAAGAGAGAGAGAGCAAGAAAAAGAAGAAAAATGGAAAAAAAATAAAGCAACCAAAAAAAGAAAAAATAGTACAAAGTATTGTTATTATTAATGAGGGGGGATGTGCCAATACTGCGTAATGAAGTCATTCAGGTTTCATGAGGGATTGATCTTTTTTAGTAGGTAGCGTAGCACAAAACCATTTACCTTGCCAAGTCAGGAATGTCTACGTGCCACTTCAATTGTGTACGTGAGAATTAAGATCTATGGAAAAATTTTAAAAGCACCCAAATAATAAGATAGTCACATGTGTCATATAAATGGTTGGGTACTTAATGTATATATAAGAACTTTGGGATTTCTAGCTTGCGAAAATGCCATATTGGTCCTCGGCAATGGCTTGTAAATGTAATGTCTTTGTTGCCATGTGTCTAGTTGGTATCATTCTTTGATGATTAGGAGAAAGAAGGCGAGAGAGAGAATATCTAGAATTCATGGCATGCTACTCTGTCATTCTACAACTTGGGAAGATTTTTTACGTTACTGAGATATGGGGAAGGTGTCCAAGGTAGGGATGGATTCACGTGACCTTCCCAAACACGCCCCCTAGCCGTTTCTCTCAGTTCTCAGTCACCCTGCATCCAATACCAAACCAAACATGCCTCGCCGCGTCAGCTGACTCAGCTCCAGTGTCATTTCCACCCCTCTCTCTCTTCATCTGTGACACACTTTCTCGGCTATTCTGTTGTTCCATTGTCTCATAGTGTGAGCTAGCTGTTTTTGTGTGCAAATTGAAGGTTTTTCGTGTGGCAGAGGCATCTCACTTTTTTTTTCCTCTTCAAGCCTTCCATTTCTTGCAGTTATGCAAAAGGTAGGAATAGGACAAAATAAGAGCCTCCATCAATGATATTTGTTATTATTTCTTCTAGTTTATGTACTGCCACGTCAAGCTGTAATTTGTTTGGAGGAGTTCTAATCAAGTAACTACCTATAGCTATAGGCCCAAAGCCAGAGCCCTAATTGTGTTGCCGCATCATCCAATCCGTTTCTCAATGATTGGGATTGGTTTGATTACTTGAGTTCGTGTATAATTTCCAATTCAAGAATGGTATAATGTAAATATAACATCTATAAGTAGAAAAAAAAAAACCCTCTAAAATGCAATAGCATCGCCATCACTTCTATGATGGTGAAAAGTTATCTTCACAAGGTCATGCTTTACTTTTTAAGACTTCTGTGGATGACAATGGAGAGAAAATTAAGGAGCCTATGATGGATTGATGTTATAAATGAACAGTAACACGAGGGTAGCCTTCATATGTTGGTCGAAATCTCAGTCAAACCTGTCTCTTCAACCATGATGTATACTTAATTAAAAGAACAAATAAGATCTGGGGTTACCAATTAATCTCTGTTCAGGGAATCTTGCATCGAGCACTGTCCCACAGCGCTCCACTAACATGGATTTACAATATCTGCAGGTAGCTAGCCTCGTATAAACTGACATACTTCAAGTGAGAGTGCACTATATAATGTTATCTTTATTTATTGGCAAACAATTGGAGTTGGATAAGCTGGAAAGCAAGGTTTGCCCGTCCACATGAGATAGAATGCAAATTTAAATTTTAATGAGAGTTGTTCTGATTAAGAGGTAACAAAAACTTAAATCTGCTTTAAGTTGTCGACTGTATATTAGTCTCATATAAATTCAAAGGACTTAACTTGTGGGAATACTGCAAGGCGTTGCTTGGCCTAAAAGACTAATTAGGGTGGTTGACAAATTTTTTGTATTTATTTATTGGTGCAAGATGATGTTATGTAGTATGTACATAGGAAGCATAGACACTTCAAAATGATTGTTGTGTCGGTGTGAGATACTTTTTCGACATCTTTGGATACTTCTTGCCTACATCCTCTAATTTTTTACTTTTATTTTTTGAATTTTTATACCAATACAGGAGAGTTACCACAATAATTAGATAAATGATAGTATTTTATTCTATATATAATGACTAATGTTGACTTTTGAAACATTAATGTCTTTATTATAATTTAGGATTTGTATTTTCATGTAATTTTATATTAATTTTAAAGGTTGTATCTAACGTGTCATGTTTTATAATTTTTAAAATTTGTTGTATTCTCGTGTCCGTATTGTGTCATATCCATATCTTATGTGGTATATGTGATTCCTACATACGTACCCTCACATGGCTCAAACCCCTGTTTTTTTAATCGAATGGATAACAACTTTCGTACTAAAGATTGTTGATTGATGCTATAATCAATTAAGTAGTAGGAATTGGGTTCCAAAGTCCAGCATCATGCAACACAAAGAAACTTTTTATTTCAGATAGCGCAGGCTGCGGAATGAGAAGGGAAACTTGGTGGGTAGGTGGTAGTGTGTTGCAGATATATTAATTAGTGGCTTAGTGCCCTCTAATGGTTTGGATTTAGTGGCAGAAGTAAGCCAGTCCAGCAAGCATATCGTATCATGATTGGGAATGGAGATAAGGTTGGATAAGCAAGAATCAAGATAATTAGGAAGGTGGAATCTGATGATATTTGTGTTTTGGGGGGGGGGGGGGGGGCTGTGTTGATTATCAGCATTTCAAAGAAACATTAAACATTTAAAATTCAGGGGAAAGAAGTGAAAAGAAGAAGAAGAAAAAGAGAAGATGGCATCATCCTTGAACTAATTTATTAAATATTAGAATTGGTATCCGATACCCTCGGGCTGCTATGTATATATATAGGCATACAATTTTCTTTCCAGTGCAGAGTTTACAAGCAAGTATCTTGGCCTTGCAGAAAGCTTTGTCTTTTGGATTCAATAGGAGCCATGGTATACACAGATTGTCTGGGAGTAGTACAGGCTCTTCAGTGTTCCGGTTCCCATCACTAGTAGCTGGTAGAAGAACGAAACCCTTCTCTTTGGTAGAAAACGCCGAATGGTTAGGTACAACAGTTAAATTCCAATTCCAAACAATTGTCATTAGCTAGGAAAATGTTTGTGAATGTTATAACTCCAAGGCTGGGTTCTAAGATACAATCTATACTAAAGATTGCATCCATACCGTACGTCGCCCGCTTTAGTAGAAATGATTAATTCTAAGTAGAAGTGGTTAACTTAATTAATAATTAATTAATTTTAATATAGTTATTGTCAAATCAATTAGATAACTACTGAGAAATTAAATTGATTATTTTTTAATAACTTAAAATAAGGATTTAATTTCTATCTACTGTCAGTGTAAAATTTTTTTACACTATCATTCAATGTGTTGACACATCTTTAAAATAGTTAGACTTTCTAGGTACTGGTTGTGATAGTCAAACTCTTTTAATAATTTGACAACACATAATTGAATGACAGTACAGTGGATAGAAATTAAACTCTTAAAATAAACTAACATTTAATTAATTGAACTTAAATTTGATTAAAATAATCAATAATATTGATACCACCGATGTTAAACTCCACCTATTCAAAAATTTGGTTATCACCATTAGCAGTAGGCTCTAGCTGCAGAAGCTCCAAATTCTTCCCGTCGATTATACATCTAACAGAAATGGTACAAAACTGCACAGTGCATATCATACGCAATTTAGTAATGTGGTTAAATGTTTAAGAATCCTCTGTTTGGTTATGAAAATCCTATGCGGTGGAATTTTAGGTTTCAGGTAGATGGCAGACATAGGGCAGGTGTAGCCGTATAGGTTTCAAGCAATAGATTGTTAAGAAGGTTCCTTTGTTTATTGTTTTGGAAAGGAAAAGTGCATGATGCCTTGATTAACATTGTAAGGTATTTTTATGTTAAAAATATTGATGCTATTCCTTAAATTGATTTCGTTCGAATCGATTGATGAAAATCTATTGCTGCAGGGTTGTTATCATGTTATTTTATTGTCGTCAATGGGCTCTAATAACTGACTGAAGCCTTAAAAAACTAAGTTTCAAACCTTGTTTGTTATTTCTTTTATAAAGCTTTGATGCATAAACACCAAAAAAAATTTAGGGCTGTACTTAACGGGCCTAAATTAAAAAGAAGCTCAATCCAACTGACATAACCGACTAACTGGAACCATTTAAACCGACCGTTATTTCCTCAAAAAGGACAAGTTCTGTAGATTGAGAGATTCTCATATGTTTTGGGTTTAACACATTTTACACTCTCTATACTTTACTTTAAAAATTAATGTGAAACCACATAATTCAACTTTTGTTTCATGTATCATGCTCTGTTTTGCTTGATGCATTTTTCTTTTTTGAGTATAAAAGAATTTAACTTAAATTAAAAGAAAATGACATTCCATATCTAGAATCATCAATTCAATGGCCATTACACATTTTACATGTTTTAAAATTATACTATTGTATAGCCTACTTGGCACAAGTATAATTGGTCTATAATTGGTCTCCTTAAACATGTGATCAAAGGCTTGATTCTTGACTCATATGTATGAAAAAACATTTGTTGGGAGATGTCAACCCTTTAAATTGATCTTAGTACCTTGAGAAATTAATCTCTACAGTCGCAAGAGGGAATACCTTGGAAAAGACTAAAACCTTATTTTAGTCCCTCACATTTGATTTAATTATCAATTTTATCTTTGACATTTTAATTTTTTTAATTAAGTCCCCGACATTTATAAATTCACTTCAATTTGGTCCATTCGTTCGTGTCTCTATTATTTACTAGATGAAAATGATGATGTGTCATCGTTAAAGGTAATTTGACACATTTATTTTATAAGCATAACATTGAATTAGTAACTAACTAGATTATTTCACCAAAAAAATGATGTCATTTTCATTTATGAAGAGTTAAATGCCAACTAATAACGTTTTTTTTGTGAAAGAATCCAGTTAGCTACTAACTCAGTATCATGCTAGCAAAATAAAGATGTCATATTACTTTTAACAGTAACACACATCATTATTTTCATTCAGTGAATAACAAACACATAGACGAGGGACCAAATTAAAGTGAGTTTATAAATATCAAAGACTAAATTTAAAAAATTAAAATATCAAAGATAAAATTAATAATTAAAAGGACTAAAATAAAATTTTAATTAAGGGAAAACTTAAAAAAATAATATAAGCCCGAACTGTTTGTCTGAAATTTTGCTCACATAAAGGGTGGGCTCCACCTAATGGCGAGGCCTAATGAAGACAAGCCCACTCATGTGTCTGTTCGAACAAAATTTCGAGAAAATAATTTTGATTGAGATACGTGTATAATTTAGATTATTTAAAAAAATATTATAATAAGACTATAAAATTATCTAATAATTTGTATAAGATTATGTAACAAGTGAAAATATAAGTTTGTACAAGTATATTATTTATAACAATAAATAGCCTTTTTATTTCTGCTTTAACTTACTAAATATTTGTTTCACCACAAAAAAAGGTACTAAATATTTAAAAGAAATAAAATAGAATACTAATTTTATTGTTGATTATATGAAAAGCCATAGAAAACACATGCTTGGAAAATTGGCAAAAGGCTGAAAAATGCATAACGAGGTAAACAAAAGCAGGAAGTTTCAATAATTTATCCTCGTATCAAAAAAAGGAAAGAAAAGCAATTTTACAGAAGTATGTAAGCAGTAATACTGATACAGTACCATTTTTCTGAGGGTCCGTGATTGTCGATCTACAAAGTTAAAATGTCACGAGGTGACCACTCACTAACCTCAAATCAAATGGCCGTATGTCTTCACCGACACGACAACATCCCCTGGCCTGGTGCCATTTTCAAAGTTCTTTTTTTCTAAAAAAATGTTTAGTGATTAAAAAACAAACAAAAACTATATCATCAATAGCATCACCTGCGAAAAGGGTTGACGAAAATGATGCTCTTTTGGGCCCTGCCCTGTGCCACTGCCAACGAGGTACATGAATTATTATTATTATTATTAATCGAAAACAAGGGTATGTCTTTGTCCTTGTTCTTTCCACTTTTCATTTTCCACGCCATCAATTCCTTCCCTTCCCCCTTTTCCATCTTCATCCCAACTTTTCCTAACTCCAACCAATCAATCGCCTCAACCCAGACCCCACCTCGCAAATGTCTTCTACACTTTGACATTTTCAACCATTTACATGTGTAAAGTTTGGTTTGCATTGAAACAAAGCTGGGGTGGGGGGTGATTGAAAAAGTTGGTTCCTTTTTGGTTCAGGACTTGTGGGTTTTGCTCCACTTCCATTGAAATGCTAAGGGATGGTCATTTGGGCATTGAGTATTACTGTATCTGCTAGTACTACATATGTTTCGGAGACTAAGATGGTTTGTGGGTCTGAATCAAAAGAATTGGTCAACCAAAAAGTTGCTCAATGTCGAGCAACCTGGCCCTGCAAGGGCAAACCAGCTGCCTATGCTCGATGCTGTTCATGAAGTTGCCATTTACATTCATAGGTTTCATAATCTCGACCTTTTCGAACAAGGGTAACCTCGAATTTCTAGCTAAGTTTATAGTTTCGAGCGAATCTTATGTACATGTCGGAATCTTTAGTAACATGTTTTGCTTTCATTTACTTTTTTATTCTTATTCTTGTTGTTCAGATGGTACAAAATCAAGGTTACCATGAGAAGGGAGGACGGTAATCCCGGGATTCCTGCACGGGTTGTTCAGTATGAAGGTGACATGTATTCCTAATCTTTTGAAGTGTTAGTGGTTAATTGCAGCTATTCTCTGTAGATTGACATACATTTTGCGGTAATAGACTAATTTAGTTTATTGACACACAATTTTTTTGGTTTTTTGAGATCTTGTACCTGTTTTATCGAGGTTTCGTTTGTGTGTTGGGGGGTGTTGTTGGGGGGGGGCAGGTTTTCCCACGAGCATGTTCTTACATGCAGCCTGCGGTTTATATTTCAAGGTAGTCTATTTTGATTTCAAGTAATAAGTTGGAATGAGTGTGCGAATCAATTTGTCTTTCCAAATGAGGTTTAAGATGTGAATCTGTTGTAAATGTATGTCTTATTAATACTGGTTAAGATTTCCTGAAGTTGCAGAAATCGTTTATTTAGTTTATTTCAAATATGTAACATCCAAGCTGTCCATATGAATGTGCGTTCCTTGTGATATTTTGACCATTTATATTTGAAAGCCTAGCTTTATAGACACACATTTAAGACTACAGGGCTCCATATAAAGAAGCCATAATTCTCCATTTTAGTTTGCATGGTGCTGCTGCACCATATTATTTTTGCATGGTGTTGGCAAAGTCTACTCAAGCCTTTAAAATATTGTACGTGAAATATGTTTATGTATCATGTGAGTAGAACTTAACTTTCTGAAATGTCAATTAGGTTCCTAGAATGATCATGGCTCTAGAAGTTGTAGTTATTTTAGCTTCTTTTCCCTGCCCCCCTGCCTTGTTAGGGTATTAATGATTTGTCTTTAATAAGTGAATTTTTCGGAATAAGGGTCATGTAGGGCCTGTTTAATTACTGCTATCTAATAAATTCTGTGCTAAGTTAAATGATGGAATGCGGAAACAAAGGACAGGAGTTTAACTTTAGGTTTTTAAAGACAAACTATTATCAAATGAACATGAATTGTTGTTTATTATGTCCATTTTCAGCTTAGGGAATATAGAACAGAACTTCTTTCATATAAATTTGCACTATATGACCAAATAGGGATTGAGCATCTCATAATTTGTATTTAATCATTGTCAAAATATTCTGCCTATTCTTTTTCTTTCTAGAATGAGTTTTCAAATGTTGTTTATGTTATCATGTTTTGGATAAGTTTTCAGCAACTGACAAGGATGCCTGCATGCAAAACAAAAGTTGAATGGGGTTCCGGTGCCTGTGGTAGTTTTCTGCATGGTTTTATCCAACTTTGTTGTTATTGAACCTCGTTAACCTAGACAGGAATACGTTCTTAAGTTCTCTACGCCTAATATTTTGAACTGCTCTACCCTTTTGATATTCATGAGACATTAACACTAACATGCTTGATATGCTGAGTAATTATTATTTTTTGTTTCAGTTAGTTTGCTGTCTTGCATAATATTTGTGTTTTAGATAGAGTAAAATCTGAGAATCCATCTTTTCTTTGAGCTGCAGCTCCTGAAGTGGGTTCTGACAATTTATGTAGAGTTTGGATGATTGATGATACTGACAACAGTTTTTCAACGCCACCATTCCGGATTAAATATGCAAGGCAGGATGTATTTCTTTCTATCATGATCTCATTCTATCTATCTTTTGGTGAATATGAGGTCAGTTTTTCTGTCTTTTTTCATTATATTTTTTATATAACCTATAATATGTGTAGGCAATTAAGGAGGTTCTTTTTCATTGAAAAAACTAACTAGGTCAAGGACAAAAAAATGTTAGAAAAGAGCTTATGAAAAGCAAGACATATCTGAGGCAGCATATGATGCTCAGATGTCAGCATGACTTTTTGAAGTGTCCTGTGTGACCAACAAAACAAGGCCCCTAAAAATGACCAGACTTCCTGTTCTTTTGACAGATTCATGCAAAATGAAATTTAAAATTCTTGGAAGAAGTAGAAAGGTCCTGGTTGCATACAGCATAATGAAAACCTATATAATAAATAGTGACAAAGAACTATGGAAAAAAATAAAAATAAAGACAAAGAACTTGGCAAAGATCACAGACATACATGATCTTAGGCAGCAAACAAGCTATAATGTAATTATTATGTTGTGGTTCCATCAAAATCAATATATAAAGATGGATTGACTAATTATGCGCAGTGGTCTCTTTCAAGTTGCTGAATGATCTCTGTGTACCTTCGTGCATGTCACCTGGCATCAAATTTTGACTATTTACCTTGATATCTGATAATGCCAACTTTTTCCCCTCGTTCAATAAGTTGATGGAAGAAGCAATAAGCTGTATAAAATAATTGTAAAAGAGGAATTTCCCTTAGAACCAAATATCTTAAGTTGTAAAAAAGGAAGCCATGCAATTATCTGGTTTATTTGGTTGGAGAGGAAAGTGCATATTTTCAAGGGTGTCTCTTTGCCCTTGTATTCACTATTGGATATGATTGTTTTCGTGGGCTCATGGTTGTTTGAAGGAAATTTCTATTACTGATATTCAAAGAAATTGGGCAGCTTTGTTGCATTTTTTGGCCAAATAGGATTGCTGCTTTCTTTTCATTTCTTTTTAGGATGATCTTTTATCCTCCCCTCCTCCTAGGTGTATTTTCTCTCCTTTATTTCTAATAATATATTCTTCATAAAAAAATCTGTAGTGTTGTCTTGGTGTGCAGTGCACCCACCAGCTCTAACTTTTTTTTCTTCTAGGTTATAAATATCTTGGCTAATGATTATTTTTATTCACAGGGCCAATCCTCTGCTGTTATCTTGAAGTTTGAGCTCATGCACTCTCCTACATCTGAAATTGGGTTCGTTAATGATGCTCTTTCCGTTGTTCCGGTGTATTAAACAAGTGAAAGTTAAATGCCAGGATATTTATTGAACTGGAGTTAGATCATTATTATCATTGTTGTTGTTGTTGGTATGTGAATTTGAGTTTGTGAACTCTGAAACTATTTGCATCATTGTGCAGGCCTGAGTTACAAAGCTCGCTGGATGCGTGTACTGCTTCAGTTCATGAGTATAGAATCCCCCCTAAAGCTCTTCTGGGATTGCATTCATATTGCCCTGTCCGTTTTGATGCCTTCCATGCTGTCCTTGTTGATACAAGTGTTCATATCAGTCTGCAAAAAGCTGGTTATCGCACACCTCGACTGAAGGTACCCAGGTTTGTCTGAATTCCTGTTTTTAAGGTTCAAATAGATACCCTAGTGACTGTTGCGTTGCCATAACTTTAGTCTGTTTCTTTTACTTTTCTTACATACTATGCTGTTTTAAATAATGTGGTTAGTTGAATTATACCAGTGATTCTCGGGCTTCAGAAGGCATTTATGGTGAAGATAATGTTGGGTCAAACAAGGTATGTTCTATTACAGTAAATCTTTTATAACTTCATAGCAAGGTTTCTTGTTTTATGAAGGTGTTTAAGTTGACATTGTAAAATCATGATTTACATTATTGGCTAAGATTCTAATGAATTTTATTTAGAAATATTTTTGCTTACTTTTGTATCTTATTCTTTCTCTCAAATCAGGTTGTGCTCATCAAAGCATTGATGGCTGCCCATGATATCCTGCTTGAAGATCTGAGAAGAATAAGCAAAGGGATTAACCAAGCTATTGATTTGACTGGCATTGCTTTTAAACCAGATGTTGCCAAATCATTCAATTCTATTTCACCAGCACATGTGAAAAGTATTGATGGTGAAGCGTCACTTCAACTGTCTGACGGGCCACAAGTCAGTGATGAGGTCCTTAATTCTGGGAATGTGAATGCTTCATTATCTGTTCTGTCTTCTTGATGTTTTAGACTTATTGGTCATGTAATACTTTCTTTGTCCCTTCAACAGAAGGCTGCTCATTATATCAATTATCTTACTGAGGAATCATTTCAACCTTTTTCTTTGGATGATCTGTTAAACTCTTTCCAGTCTCTGGGGAATCAGCTCCTATATCTCTGGAATACATTTCTGAAATTCCATAGGTATATTCAAATTTGTCAACTATAGAGGTGCTCATAAGCCCTTTTCTCAATAAATTAATGCTACTATGTTTATACATCTATTCTGATTATTATGCCATCTGAAAAAATCTATTTTCTCTGTTTATTTTTGCATACTATAGTTAGCCTTGAGCCTGATCTACAGGCTAAGTGGGGTTTAGCTTATTTCGGATGAGGCTGGTTTTTTGTATACATGTGTTGTTTGAGGCATCTATCAGTAGCATGAAGGCATAGCAAGACTGCTATGTTATGAGAAAAGAAGCACTGAATTTAATATCTTTGAGCATAATATTTTAGCACTCCTTCTAGTCAATGACAGGTTTTTTCTCTTCTATTTTAATCTTATCACTTCATCTAGGGAAAATAAAACAAAGATACTGGAATTTCTACGTAATTCATGGGCTAACGATCGAAGAACTGAATGGTCAATATGGATGGTGTACTCAAAGGTTGAGATACCTCACCAGTATATGAGTAATGGAGTTGAGGGGGCATCATTTTACCGTGGCATGCGTGGAAGATCATTAAGTACAAGGAGGTTAACTGATGATGTAATTATCAAGTATACATTATACAAGATTCATAAACTTCATTATTTGTCTTCTGAATTTGAAATTAATCATTACACTGTCTTCACATGGATTTGCTTAACTGAATCATTTTCTTCAAATCTGTTATGTCTATTTTTGTCTTTTCAGCCTGTTCAGACTGCAATAATGCGAGCCGAACTTCATAGGCGAGGTATAGCACAAATGAGGGTAAGTCATTGTTTACGTCTGGCATGTTCATATTCTTTCTTTTTCCTGCTGATTGGAATTTGTGACATGTGAATTCCATGCAGATCAACAATCGGTCACTTCAAGACATGTATATATTCGGAGATCCTTTGCGTGTTCCTATTATTATTGTAGAAAGCTTGGAAAACATGTACCGTTCTTCCAGTGTGAAGTCATACTTCATTCCTTTGGAGGAGAAAGCAAGACATATCCTGGAAAATGGATCTAGAACCATAAACAAGTTGTCTGGGAGTAGCCCACAACGAAATGAGCATGTTTTGAGAGTTGTCGTTTTCGTTCATGGGTTTCAGGCATGTTTCACTTTATCTCCTTAATCTGTTTTTGCTTTTCTTCCCTGCTTTCTTGTTACTTTGTGGCCTTCAATTTTTTAGGGGTAACAAACTACTGTACTTCTGCTTTGAAAACTGAAGCAGCAATATATGATCTGGGATAAAACTGAAAATGGGAGATTTCAAAATTGTGTGTATGCTGTCTCGGTTATAGTAAAAGACCCTTATTCCCGCATTCTCATCTTTTGCATAAATAGCATCGAAGTTGGGTTCCACATTCATAGTTTGTTTGTGATGTTAATTTCTGAATCCTAGGTTAGGGCCACTGAAGTGTCACCTTCCTTTGGATTACCAAGGCTGAGGGAGACAACTTGTTTGAATGAGGTTTTCTTGCCTCAACAGTTGGGAATTTGGGGCAAACACAATAATTTTAACTTTTCTTCTGTGAGGACTTGGCTGTCAATTCTCACTCTTATCAATAAATATAATTTGTTTGCTTGAGTAGAATTTAGGGAAAATGACTTAATAGTGCAGCTTGTAAGAGATAATTATTCTTTGGTTCGGCTTGGAAAATTAATCAAGTATTCAATTACATTAACCAATAATTTACATACTGTTAACCACGTATCAAGTATCAAAATGAAGATAATTTATTGGTTAACCGTATGTAAATTATTGGTTAATGTAGATGAATACTTGGTTAATTTTCCAAGCCGAACCAAACTGGTATTATCTTTCACAAGAAGAACTAAAGAGTCATTCTCCCTAGAATTTAATTTTCTTTTGTTGCGACTCTACTCTAAACGTCTTCAGAGCCGTGGATTTCAACTCTGGCTGTGAAAACTTTACTCATATATTTGTGTACACAGCACCAATCATAAAAATTGCAGTATATTGTTATGCCATATCCTTTACATTTGGTTCAAAGAAGGAACAAGTTTATAGCATAATTACAGCTTTGGTTAGTCCAAAAAAATCAGAGTTGCAATCACCCTCATTGTATGACATTGACCTCATTATTCTTTATAAATTTTACTTCATATAACCATCAGTGCTGGATTTGAAAGCACTTTTATATGGTAAATAAACATTATAAATCAAAGTTACTGCTTTTTCATAATAAAAGAGCGCACACACACACACACACACATATATATATATTGAAAACCTGAATGAATATTAACCATCCTGTATTTTATCCAAATAATCTATATACTACCCATCTTGTAAGATAATGTCAATTATCTACTTTCTTAGCTTTGTTGAAGGTTCTACCCATTTTTGGCATGTGATCCTAGGAGTGGATGTATTCTGCGATTCAGAGTTAGAGATGTTTATATAAAGTAGTCATGATCCCTTCAAAAAACCACGCTAGATCCCTTGGCATTGGGTGACTGGGCTATGAAATAAACTCACTGTTGGTCTGAATAAAAACTAACACCGACTGGAACAAACATTAGATCAAAAGCTCATATGGAACCCTCCTATCCTGATTCCTTCAATATGTCAATTAAAACTTCTTATCTTGGGACTGTCATATGCACATATATTGTACATATTTAAGCTGCTTCCTCTAAACAGCACTAGATTTGCTTTCAGTTGCTTTTACCCTCACTTTGTAGGACCTTCCTTTTGTTTGCTTGGGTCATTCCCCACCAAGTGCAGTTCAATAGAACTTACTTGTCCTGAAAATAATGGGTAACTTTGGTTTGTTGTACTTGTTTAGATTCAATTTTATATTATATTAATCCTCAGTTTTCAAAATTCATGACTAATAGGTAATGTGGATCTCCCCTTCTAAGAGAAATGTGGAAATATGCGATACAACATCCTTTATATTTTTTTTTCCACTCTAATTATTGTTGTTTGCTTTGATGACCTTGTCTTTTATTTTCCACTCTGGCCTGATTTATTTTTAGTATTCTGTTTGCTTTTTTACTAGTTATTACTTATAGAAGTTAATGGCATCCCTTCTTTAATGTTTAAACTTCTGTTACCTGGATCAGTTTTGGTGGTGACTGACTAGTTTCTATCTTGTTTTCCATATTGTTCCATTAATAGATAATTTGACTAAGTATTACACTCATCACTCAAACGTTAACCTAAATATTAACAGGGACATCATTTAGATTTACGGCTTGTTCGGAACCAATGGCTTTTAATAGACCCCAAGATACAGTTTCTTATGTCAGAGACAAATGAAGACAAAACATCTGGAGACTTCAGAGAAATGGGATCACGGCTTGCCCAGGAAGTGATCTCTTTCCTGAAAAGGAAGATGGATAAAGCTTCAAGAAGTGGACACTTGAAAGATATCAAGCTTAGCTTTGTTGGCCATTCTATTGGGAATCTCATTATTAGAACTGCTTTAGCAGGTATTTATGCACAAAGTTTTGAAGGAATGAAGGATAGTACTATCAAAATTTGAACTAGGGAAAGTAATGCGCTTCTTTTTTTTTTGTCTTTTATAATTTCAGAAAGCATCATGGAGCCATATCTAAGATACTTGTATACATACGTTTCTATATCTGGTCCGCACTTGGGTTATATGTATAGTTCCAACTCTATATTCAATTCAGGGCTGTGGCTCTTGAAGAAGCTCAAGGGCACACAATGCATCCATCAACTAACTTTCACAGATGATCATGATCTTGAGAACACCTTCATCTACAATCTTTCCAAGGTATTGAATTCTTATTATTTTGCTCTTAATTACAGGTGGTCCCACCCCTAACCCCTTTTTTAGTTCTCTCTCTCCCTAGTCCCAAATATTATGGGTTTTTATGGGGTTTGGAACGGAGGTAATTAGTGGAGAAGTGGCTGTCACCTTGAAGTTTTCTGTTCAATTTGGTTGATGTATTTTAATTGGGAACAAATGGATATAAGTACTATTTTGTTAGTCTATGGCTGCCAAAGTAAAATACTCTTTATTCTTGTACTACAGAAGAAGACACTGGCGAACTTCAGGAATGTGATTCTTTTATCCTCACCTCAGGTAACCTCCTTTATATGCTTATGGTGTGAAGTAATTAGCACAAGACCTACATTAACAGAACCTTCTTTTCCTTGCATGATTCTACAATATCTTGCATTCATCTACTGAATCATTTCCTAAAGAGTGAGGAGATAGTATAAAATTGAAACACATGTATCAAGAAGAGAAAAATAAATCAATGAAGGAAATGTACAAGGTAGAAAGATTGCATTTATAGGATTTATAATAATAATGAAATCATGCTTCATTGACAACTTCATCTGCTTTTCTTCAAGGGTCCTTCTTTTGTCAATATTTTTGTTGTTGATTCATGACAATGGTACTATGCATATGAGGCATAAACATGCATGTGTTTAATTGAAAGCATCAGATAACATTTATGGGTTTTAGTGTTCGATGCAAGGTGACCTTATAAACTAGGTTTTCTTAAAAAGTATTAAACCGGTTCCAAAGATCTACTTCTGCATGACCTTAATGATTAAACAGTGTTATATTAATGAGCATCTAGCTACATTTTTACTTTTATTTCTAGTTTCTAGAGCTATTTCATAATGCTTCCTGCTCATTACATGTCAGGATGGTTATGTTCCATACCATTCTGCCAGAATAGAATTGTGTCCAGCAGCTTCTATGGATTTCTCTAAACAAGGGAAAGTCTTCCTGGAGATGCTAAATAATTGTTTGGACCAAATCCGAACTCAATCTGACCATCGTGTGGTCATGCGCTGTGACATCAACTTCGAAACCTCGTCCTATGGCAGGAGCTTAAACACACTCATTGGACGGGCTGCTCATATAGAGTTCTTGGAGTGTGACATCTTTGTGAAGTTCATAATGTGGTCTTTCCCAGAGCTGTTTAGTTAGTAAACAAGGGAATTTGCTTGGAATTCATGCAACTCTGTTGATTTAGAAAAATGGTAAGGTTGACACAAGACTTGCAGAACAAAGGAATTGAGAACACTGCATTGTGATCAAAACAGTTCATAGATGCCAAATACAAGTCCATTAATGGACAAGACACCATGATTCTATATTCTTTCAGCGCAATCCTTGGAGTAAGACAGAAATGGTGGACCCCACCCCTCTCAAAATCTGCCCCTATTTTCCTTTCTTCGGGGCAAGGGAGCGTGGAGCGCAGATATGCAAGGGCCCTTGGCTTTTGTAAATTACTTGTTTCTTCCATTTATTATATTTTTCTTTCGATATAGCCCTTTTGGCCTGTGGTCTCTCTACTGTGCCCTGCAAAAGGATTGTATGTTAACTCAGGCATTTTGTACTTTATTTCTTGCATGGGCATGTACAAAGAACAGAAGCATGGGTGTACGTACGATATATGTTATTAAAAGTGTTTAGAAGTTGTTAGTTCTGTAGGCTTAGGAACGTAGACAAAATATTGTACACCGACGATTGAAACTCAAAAGAATTTTCTACAGAACTTGAATCTATTTTCCTCGTAAAACACTTTCCAGTGTGTTTTTGCCTTTTTGGTCCGTTTCCTCCATTGTGACTTGTCCTTATTTTCAAATGCCTAGAAAAAGGACAAATTTATTCTATCAGCTGCCTCGATTTACGCTCACTACCCGTTGATTTCTCTTCTTTATTCCATATGCATTAGAAAAAACTAATTATGCATTTTTACAAATATATAATAATAAGGGTAAAATATACGTTACTCCTTTATAATATAAGTTTTTTTTTAACTTATTCTCTTAAAAAAAATTTGTCACTAAACTCTTTATAATATGATTTACTATGAAAATGTTATTTTAGAAATTAAATCAAATAGAATTTAAAGTCTATTTAAAAGTAATCACTTAACAATTTTATTTAATATTAGAAAACAAGAAGTCTTGTTAGTCAGGTTATAACATTGACTGAGTATGTAAATATGTCAGGACTGTTGGCAGTGATTTGGTTGAAATTACTTACGGATGTTAGATAGATTGAGGAGAATGACATAGGTGATGCATTGAACATATTTGTGAGTTTGGTAATGTGTTGAAATTACTTAGGGATGCTAGATAGATTGAGGAGAATGACATAGGTGATGCGTTGAGTAGATTTGTGTGTTTGGTAATGCATTGAAGAGAGTTCCATCTTGTAAACTCCATCTACCATGAAACCCTCTCAATTTAAATCATACTTGGAATTCTTAATTACACATTTTGCAAAACCTTATGCTAGAAATATCAAATATAACAGTGGTTAAGAAAATATTCTTACTGATGATGCACCTCAAGGCTGTGAAGAAAATATTATTTTTGCAAGATGCTTCCTACCATTTGCTCCCAATCCCATCAATAAATCCAACACCTTTGAAAACAACTTTATTCAATTGAAAAAAAATAAAGTCAAACCCACTGAAAATTTGAATCCCACTTCTTAGGGTATGTTTGGGATAGAGGAGTTTGGAGGGGAAAGAAAAGGAAGGGAAGGGTAATTTTTCATTTCTAAATTAAGAGAATTCTAAGGTGTTTATAAAAATGAAGAAAAGATAATGGGAAGGTTACATGATAATTCTTCATTTTAAAAATTCTCAAATAAAGGAAATATTTACTTAAAATGAAAAATTACCCCTCCCTTATCTTCTCTTCTAAACCCCTTTCATCCAAACATAGCATTAGGCTCATGTGGTGTTAACAAGGTTCCATCAATCTGACTATTGAGCAATCAAACTAACTCTTAAAGGGCTCTTACCAATTCATATGCAGGAGAAGGTGAAGGGATTAGTTTTTGAAATGTATGGATTGATGTTGGTGCATAGTAGAAGTAGTGATTAAAATGTATGTACAAGTAATGCTCTGCTTTTGGAATAAGAAAACAGTGGTTGAAATACAAAGGATAATTAAAATAAGGGTTTTCTTTTTGTTTTAACAGATAAAGTAATTTTTTTAACATGAACCAAACTAAAGATGAGTTTAGTGATTAAAAAAAACTTTAAGGGAGTAAGTTGAGAAAGACCTATACTACAAAATACTAACGTGTATTTTACCCTAATAATAAATCAAAGTAAAATATGAATCATATCAAATTATACTTATATCTCAAATATTCGCGGTCGTTCTAAAAGATATCACTTTTTAAACTTAATTGGTATATTCATTATCATGTCAAAAACATTAAGATAATTTATTTATTTTTAATTGGTGGCTAATAATTGTTTGACTGTGAGTCTACATGAGGCTTTACTTGTTTCCCCAGCTCATCGGTATTATGATTTGAGCAGCTACAAGGCTGGTTACTAATTTGTCTTCTCATGGTGCTGGAAGCATGCCTAGTCGTATTTCAAAATTCAAATACTCAGTAACTTCTATTCTATCACATTTTCCTGATATGCCATACCTCAATAGCTTGATATTTATCCAAGATTGGGGACAACTATTGTAGTTTGTCATTTTATTTTAGGTTATAAGACAAGAAAAATGAATTAAGAGTTACTATTAAGATTTACTAAGAATTAAACCTTTACAATCAATCTTCTGCCAAAACACCATTGCTTTGGTATTTGTATTTTGTAAAAGAATTTTACTGTAAATGTTATTGTTACATAGCATAATTAACCGATTCAAAAAATTAAACAGAATTTGTTGACATTTCAGTTGGTTAAATTTGAGACCAGCTGCATTACTTATCAGTTAATAAAGTAGTTAAGAAGCCTGCTGAGACAGTACCTTGCATCTATAATTTGTTCAACTCATCTTAACAATCATAATTGATATCTTCACAAACAAGTGAAAATTATCACCTATGGGTATGGGTCCAACTTCCAGACAACCCATGCCCAGCTTCAGTTCATAAATTTCTGAAAGCACCATTATTTATTTTTATCATTCCTGAACATTTCTGATATCAATCTTTTCAGTACCCACCGGCCACCATTAAGATCTAAGCACAAGCAGCACCACGTGATAGGAGATCATAAGCTCCACTCAATTACCAAACATGTACTAGACAATGAACCAAGACGGCAGCACAACTTAAAATCTATTAAATGAATACTTTGTTGGTAGAAAGGATATCACGGCGTTGATAGGCATGAATCAACTGAAAAAGAAACATAGCAACATTTAAGTTAAAAATGCTCTAAACCTTCTTACATCAGGGATGCACTAGGGTTACAATTGAGTCATACAGCAGTTGAGTAACAATTGCCTATTCCCATGACACTGGTAATGAGAACAGGAAAAAGAGAGGAAAACAAAGGGAAGGATACCATCATCACTGTTTGATTAGCTCTCTTAAAGCCCCCTCTACTTCATGATCATCTATTCACAAGCCAATTTGGTGTCAAAGCTGCTCAAGCATATTGCAAAAGCCTGGAATGCAGATAGAGGATACCGATAATCCATGGTGAACATATCTTTGCCAACTTTTCCAAACTGCAGAATAATCTTATCATGCTCTGGTGGGGCTGGTTGAGATGGTGTGGGTGCACCAGCAGCTGGCTGGGTGGCAGCAATCAACTGAAAGTTTTTAACAGATGCAACGGTTACCCGACCTCGGAAATTAAGGCACCAACATTGTAATTGTTCATGCCATCTTGGAGGCTTGTTTTTCAGAACCATGGGTCTCATCTTGCCATCGTCATCCTCATTACATGATCCCCCAATCTCAGAAAATCGTGAGCTGCTGAACTCAATAGAGTGATCTAGAGACTTTGAAAAGGAGATGCTACGAAATGAGTCCTCCAGGGAACGGGGAAGAAGCTCTGGTCGGCCAGGAACAATTCCACCCGCATCAAGTGCTGAGGTTGGTATTGAATGCATAATGCAGTGCATCTTCCTTGGGCCTCGTGTCCCAAGGACATTTAATTCATATGTTACCTGAGCTATGTTGTAACTCCCAGATGGGACCTTTGGCGAGACCTTTTTTGAATAAAATCTCCGGCTCATCCTACCAGTCCCAGGAGGGCTTATATGGGCAGAAGGGTATGGAGGCTGTGTATCGTATATAATAAACTTTGTACCAAGAAAGTTTGATCTGGTGCATGAAATTAAAAGATATCGCAAGTGAGAAGACAAGGATATAAAATAGAAAACAACACGTAAATGGGCTTGAAAAACAAACTATGATAAATCTGCAAGGCATAAGTGGAAAATTGATTATGGAATAAGAACTTAAACTATTACCTTAAATAGAGATTAAAACGGGGAAGACGATCTTATTTTTGGCAATAGTAACAGTTACAATATATTTTTAAATAATTATGTGTACCTAAAATATATTAGGGTCATAAAGTTTACATCTGCCGGCAATTGAAGTCTATAGTTAGCTAGATCATGAATTCTGCTGTTATACTTCTGGGAGTTAGAATGCATTCTTAGTCTAAATCTTAGATCATAGTCATTTAAACAGTTTCTGTTGTAGACAAAAAAAAAAAAAAAGATATTTTTTAATAGAAGATGAGTATGTAGTAAAAAGCAGAATAACCCGAGGATGTTAAACACTTGCAAGCAGTAAACTCACCTCAGCTTTCCAATATAAGTGTTACTCGATCTAGAGATGTTGTCAGCATCCATGGAAATAACATACTCTGTGTAAGTTGTTCTCCGTGTCCTCTTAGCAGAAAGGAGGAATTTTCCATTTTCAACTAACAAAGCTGCAAAAATCAAAGGAAATAAAAAAGAAAAGGAAAAAAATATAATGAGTTCAGCATGCACTAGAATATGGCCGAAAATACCAGACTCTGATTAATTCCCATTTACTATACTATACACTGACAGATGCAAGCCCTTCCAAGACAGCAATTAATGATAGGTGGAAATGATTTGTACACACTACAAAACTGCAAATCCAAATCTTAATAGAATAAAACAACATTTCAAAATCTTAAACTAACTCAATAGTTTCACCCCCAACTGATAATTTGAAATTTCATCTGGTCAACATCTATAAATAACCAACCCAACACATCAGGAATAACAATTAAGCATAAAATAATGCAACTAGTATACTTTATCAACTTGATAAAACATTTTAGCTGACTACATAATAGTATTATAAGCCAATAAATACATCTTTAGTCCATAACCTTAAAAAATCACAAGGAACACAGCTAAGGGAATAATTAATACAAAACGACAAAGCCTGTTAAGACTTGCCCCCATGTAAATGGCTATTAAACAATATGGTCTAGTATCAATCATAAAGGAAAATAAACATGGAGAAACCAACCATTATGGAACTATCTGATTTTCATGCTCAAAGCAATAAGCGAACACCCATATAAACAGATAATGAGAAAATGTAAACTCAAACTTGACTAATAAAGACCATTTTCAAAGCTATCCTCTAATACTAGCAATTGCTTCGACAACCAAATTATTGTATTACAAGCGTCATCCTTTATAGATCTCAAATCATATATCCATGCAAACATATACACAGGTAGCCAGAGTCAACATATGCAACAATATTCCTGTATTTTTATGATAAAGTCTGAGGTCAAAATCTGTAATATCAACCACCTGAACTGTTTGAAACATTGCATCAGAACAAATCTACATAGTCATACCAGAAGCATCTGAACACAAAAACAGTGAACTACCTACAGTATAGGCCCAAGAGATTACTGCATGTATAAAACGAAAGTTTACCAGGGCTGAGACAAAGGAATAGGTGGTATGTTAAATTAGATTTATCTCTTTTGATAAAACATTGAATGATTCCATCTCGTGGCCCTGGCTGAAAGGTGAAAGGAGCAAAAAATCAGGTTGTTAACTCAACTAATCATATTAATTATCATTGATATCTCCACATAAATGTAATAGATTAGTCGATAAAAATGAGACAATCTGCTAACAAAAATAATGAAGCTAACCTGCTTCAGGGACACAGGGAATGTAAGTTTGCCACAGAACTCCGGGCACTTCACAATTTCCTTGCACATATTCCTCCAAGACTGGCAAACTGCAGCACATGCAACAACATGCTTTCGAGCAGGCCATGTATTCTCACTCTCCTCTAGCCGCCTAATGACATCATATAGTAATTCCGGGGGTAAGCTAGCCCAGCGACTATTTTGAATTACTAGAGGCTGGTCATGCAAATCTTGCACAGACCCATGAGATTTTCCTCTATGATGGCCAGTCAGCCTGACATCAAAACTCCGCCTAGATAAGCTCCCAAAACTATCCCTCACATCACGAACTATGCTTCGGAATGACATTCTGCAGGGGGATCCCAAGAATAACGATATATATCTCTTCTGTGAACTTCTGATGGACTATATCCAACCACTGTGGGCATATGGCTGCCACAAAAGGAGAGTTTCAGCTCAACACCACCTTTTGTTATTATTGTTGTGATATAGTTATTATTCTTCACCTTTTCAACCAAAATACTCACTTAAGACTACGACCCAAATTAGATATCATCAGATATTTAGATCAAAGTTTTCATACTCTCCAATTTAAGCATCCATATATCCGAAGCCATGAATCAAATGACAGAGGTATTTACAACATGTAAAGTCAATGGAGTTCCATAGCAGTCAGATAATGAAATGCTAGAAGGAATGAGGGCGTCAAGATTTGATATTTGGTCATTTCCCACCATCAGGAAGGATAAGTCAAAAGAGCATTATCATGATGACGATGGTGGCAAATACTGAAGTAAAAATGCCAAAAGTTTGTCATTCTATACTTCATAACTTTAAATCTGACTGTAAATCTTAATTGGATTTACATGGGACGCGTTATTATGCAAAAAAAAAAAAAAACTAATTATTTACGATAAAGATATATGGCAAGCTATCAGAAGACTTTAAATTTTATTTTCTTTTGGCTATTTCTGCAAACAAGATGCCTAAAGCTCAAGTAGAATCTACACCTTGAAGGAACAGAAGAAAAGAGAGGGAAGAAGAGAGACTACCTCTTAAGACTTGGGAGTTAAACCAAGTTGATCGAAACTCCCAAGCTGGATCAAAAGCCACCCTTTATCTGCAAGGCAGAAGAAAATGTTAGAATCTAGTTTTCAAACCTCTCTGAAATCCGAATCCCACAAACTCGTTTTAAGATTTGCCAAGCATAAGCACTGAAAGCAAAATTGCCCCATTACTAAGCCTTCCATTTTCCTTCTAAAAACCTGAAAACCCATCAATTTATCCCCAGCATTTTCAACAGAAACCCAGTTGAAAAAAGGTTCAGATTCAAGTAAACCTCCACAGATTGTTTGAATAGAAAAGGTGTAGAGAGAGAGAGATAACACTTTGGATTTGGGAGACAAACATACCCAGAATGGAGAGATCTGTAGCTGAAGCATTAGCACTAGTTTCAGAGATGAAATCTACAGAAGAATCAGAAAGAGATCCTTTTTATTCAGCAGAGAGACACAATGAAGCAGAAAGACAGAAGCTTTAGGTCAGAATGCTAACATCCTCCTCCCAGTCTCTTACCTCATCCCTCTCTCTCTCTCTCTTTCTCTCTCTCTCTCATATCCGGACTCCAAAGCTGCATTAAATCTAGTTCATGATGTAAAGGAAAAGGCTACGAAGTTCAATTATATATTTATTTTAAAAATATTAGTTCCAGATTTCTCTGTGTATATTCCTTGGGTTGTACTTTGAATATATCAAACATTATATTTTTTTTAATAATTGATGTAATTCTGAGCTAGAGAATTTTTTTTAAAAAAAATTATGTTTAGTGTACCCACTTGGTCTCCATGACCAAATGGCATTTGCTTTTCCCGTCTGCTATTCATTTGACTCGTACCAAAAAGGCTGCAGCAACCAGCAAGGAAACAATGTTATGAGCTGACTCCCTCCGCAATCATCATATATCAGCTGTTTTGTTCAGAAAATTTTTCTTAATTCTTCTTTTTTGTTTATTATATTTCATTATGTTCCAAATTAACAGAACAAAAAGCACTGCTCAGTGGAAAAAAATATTAATATAAACTCTGTTTTTTGGGGAAAAAGTTACTTATGTGAAGTTATTTTTCCTTCCAAAAAAGAAAGAAATTTTCCAAATGAGGTTGCCTATGTAGGTTTTAATATTGTGCTAATTAGGTAATCATAGTAATGATTAAATCCAACTACATTTACTAGGTGAGGGTTATATTATAGAATATTTTAAGACAAATGGCATTAGCTGAAATGTATGTTTCTAGATTATTAGTTTTTAACTTTTTATATTATTAAAGCGGACAAGATAAGGTGTATTCCTATTTTAAGCCGTTTGATATACCTTCACAGAAATTTTTTTTAATAGTTTGATGTGATATCAACGATAATTATTTATTTTAATTACTTGAAATTTACTCAATCATTCAAAAACCACAGATCGGTATCCCTTGTTAAAATGGTAACATTATAGAAATGATTACCACTTTCATTACTGAAAAATCTGCAATTGTTGAGATTGTTTCACTTCATGGCAGACTCTTCTCTAAAACATTCAACGTAATGGAGATTGCATTTTGGCTGAATTGAAATGGTAAGTATTCACTACCAAAACAGAAACGTCAATTGTCTTAGATAATTAGCTGTGTAAATAAGTGAGATTATTATACAATTGTCCAAGTTTAATCACTTTTTAGAGCTCTTAAGGGTGTGATATGCCACATTTTTCGTAGTTATTTGAGCTTCTTATGAAAGTTTGTAATACACTTATCCATTCCAAAATATGGCAACTCAGCGTCTACTCAAAATAATGGTTAAGGCTGTTTTTGAGTCTTTATCCCTCTTTCGAAGCTAAAATTAACTAATAATGAAAATCATATTTCACATGACAGGAAATGATTTTTATTTTTTAATTCACTTTCTGACCAAATTATTGTAAATATAACGTAATGAATTAATAATACCCCAATAGTGATTTAAGAATGAAACTAATGGCTCATCACAAATTATTGAAGCTCCTACACATGGACTGTCTAGGCAACAAGGGATCCTCCATCAATTCCTGCTTTATTGACCACAATTATCTCAATATTCTTCTTTTTTTTTATATTTAATTATGTCAAAGTTGACAAAAATATAAAAAGTGAAGAATCTTTTTTTAGAAAAATTTATATAATTTTTCTTATGAACTGTATATTTTATTTCAATGCCATATTTTCAAAATAATTTTTTAGACTAATTGTCATTCTTTATAAAAATAATTACATAAAAATATAATTCTTATATTATAAAGAAAATAATTCTACAAATACATAGATCAAATCGAGTATGATATGGTACCTAATTTGTCCCGTTTACTGTGTCTTGAATTGAGTTTGATAGGAATATCACAAACAGAAGTAACACGTAGTTTTGGGTAAGTGGGTAGAAGCCGGGAATTACGCATGTAATTCAGTTGCAACGTTGACAATGATTTCAAAGAGTTGAGATTTGAGAGGTTTTGTTTTGAAGCCTCTTTTTGGGTACCTTCCCTTCCATCCCAGTTTTGCTCTTTGTTGAACATTTGATTGATTGTTTGTTTGGTTGATTGCAGTTGGAGTTTTAGTCTCAGAGTCTGACTTTGACGACGCTCATTCATCATTCTTGAAGCTTTCTAGAGCGTACGATACGGTGCTCCTTCGCGTACCTTATAATTTTTGTTGTTGAAGTTGTAGTTGAAGGATACCTTTCCTTCCTGTTTTCTCAGCCACACTACTATGTAATACTATTATAGATCTCTAGATTTCTATTGCAATGCCTCATTTGTTTATTCACTCACTCTTATCTGTTTATCAGTACAGTGGGGTCCCCATTCCCTCACTCTCAAGGCACCAGGCACCAGCATAGCATACCCTCATTATGAGATGATACTCTCTCCAATCTAAACCCAACTACTATTTGGTTTTTGGTCAAAATCTTCTTCTGTTCAAGAGCCTGAAATGTCCATATGCACTTCTGTTTTCCATTTTTTGCCTTGGGCCTTGAGACGTTGAACTGATGTGTTTACTTTAATTTTGGAATAATGGGCTCCAATGCTCCATTGCCCCCAAAGCAGGAGAATTCATGGTCTTAATTATGAGCCATCTATCACATTTGACAAAACAAACAAAAAAAGAAGCCATCTAATTGTATGACAACCAAAAGTAAGAAAAAATTACTGCTATTTGTATGAACCACCAGGGAAAATTATAGTAAAATGAAGAAGTTTAGCCTCAAAACCTGTTTGCAGACCAGTTCAAAGAGATGCAAGAACTAGTTTCCAAACTTCCTTTACTGTACACCTTTGGTCTTGGAGGGAGGACAACCTGGTCCTGCTCAATCTATATCTCGACTCCTAGTTTTAAGAGCAGTATAAGTACTGCTGTTCTTGCGTGCCACCTATAGAGGTTAAGATTGATGCTCTTAAGACTCTGCTTGTATAATATACTACCAAGGGATCAAGCTGCGACAACTGTCACATACGATAAACTCACCTTCTCTTAAAATTATACTAACACCCCAACACCTCTTGATCTTTGCATTTGAGGAAACTAACGAAGCTTAATGAACACAATTCTATTTTGAAGTCAAATAAGCTACTGTAAGTGGTGCTACCAATTACCAAAATTGCGGACAGAAGAAAAATATCTTCCACCACCACAGTTTCTTGATTTCTTGAGTCGCAAAATGTGGGACATCGTTCAATTAAGAAGCTCTTATAGGGGGAATGCTTAGTCACCTAATTACCTTCTATACCTCTGTGTAAAGTTGTATTTAGAATCAATTACAAATTAATTTAATTAAATTAAATTTTATATTTAAAACTTATCATTAAAAAATTAGATTTAAATTAATTTAAAAATTAATTTTTATGTTTAAAATTCATTTTTTTTGACAAAGTGTTTAAAAATCATTAAAAATAGAATTAATTTAATTTAATTATTTTACTTTTTTAATTTTATATAATTGTAAATGATATTGTTAAATTAATAAAATTAAATCAAAAAATTAATAAAAATAAAATAAAAAATTTAAATAATTAATTTTAAAATCAAATTAAATCTACTTAAATATAACAATTTAATTAAATTTTTAAATATATACAACTTAAATGAAAAAATTTTAAAATCAAATCAATTTTTATTTTTCAAAATTTTAAATACAAAATTTGATTTAGAAATCAAATCAAATTTCATTTTTTAACGTTTCAAGTACACTACACAAAGACGAGATCTTAGGGCGTAGGGATAATTTTCTTTTTATTTATTTATATGGAAATCGAACCTAAAATCTCTACGTTGTGTAGTAATTTTTAATAAATGCAGTCATCTGAAAAGATTATTGCACTTTCACATGGTGGTCATGTTACCTTAAACATTTCTTTCAGGTTGAGACATGGAATGAGAATTATATGAATTGATAGCAGAAAACCTTCCCGGTTTGATTGATAGGAAATTAAACTGCTAACTCAGGTACTGCAACTCTGCAAGGGAGGGAAAATGCATTCTATTTGTTATACAAGAGGATTGAAGGGAAGGCAAAGTTTGTTGCTAAAACGTGATGGTACAAATAGCAATTTTCTGCATATGTATTTGATGTGATCATGGAATTGATATCAATTGCCTTAACAAATTTTTATTTCAATCTCTTTCAGCCCTCCTTCACATCACAAAAACATCTATTTCTCTTAAAACAAATTTGATCTTCTCAAACTCTCCTCTCAACCATGCTTATTTTAGAAGGTACAACAACAACAAACAAACAAACATCAAAATAGTCATGAGAAATGGACTAAGATTGCAGGCTGTTGGCAGGCGTTGCTTGCTTGTGTTCAAGTGACTTAACTACTCAATCCAAGTCCTCGTCGACTGTGGAATCTGTAAAATTTAATCACATGAAAAATAAAAAAGACGTGCCTAAGTATTAGCAGGTAAAGCAATTAGGAGACAGTGCACTCTAATAGCTAAGGTATGTAATTACTAAACAAAGAGCTAAATTCTTCAATCACAAAGCCATTTTTTAACATGATACAAATATCCTGTAACTTTGGAGGAAAAACTCATCTTTTTTTAGAAAGATTAACCGTGGACCTCTAGTGTGTGAGACTAGCGTGATAACCAACTACACCACCCAGACTCCAGTGCTACGAAGTTTACTTTAGTTTTAGATTTTAAAAATGAATCAGCTCAAGTTTGATTGTCAACGAGGCCTGGTCAACACTAACGTGTGTGTACAATAGAAGGAAAAGAAATACACTGAATTGCAGACTAGAAAACAGAGCATCTATAGCAGACTAGCAGTATAGCAGGAAGATAGATATATTTACCTGGACCGCATTTAATCTGGCACTTGCCTTCACACCGTTGCATAAGCCTCGCTGCATGTGACATTTGGTTCCCATCAAACATCTAAAATTCTAAATCATATCATATATAAACTCTACCATAAGGAGTAAAATTGTATTTTCATTTCATTAATTTCATGTTTTGATTTTGCCAAGGGTCATTGGCCTTAACTGTGTCTTATCTCCCATTCCTATGTCTGAAAATTTTAAGCATAATTAAAGAGCCAATAAGTCATAGGTTCAAATTATAATAACGACTTGTGATATTTTATAAAAAGAATAAACAAACAATAAGAACAATACAAAGAGAAAAAGGATGATTGAAAAATCACTAACTGTCTCTTTGAACACAGGCAGTCGAGCAAGCATCGTAGCAATCCTCAGCAGAAGGCTCAACGCTCTCCATTTGCGAAGAGATCAGAAACAAAAGCATCACTGCAGCCATTATCTTCTTCATCTTCAGTCCCTTAACTTTACCTTCTTTAGCTCTGTGCGTGGCCATGTTGATATTTATAGACTGTACTTTAAGAAATGACCATGATCTTCCAAGGGAACTACGGAAATGCCAAGCCATCTGCACCGCCATCCAAAAAGAGAGGCCCATGCACGCCGACACATGTGCTGACAATTTATAATATCTTTCGTTTAGTTTTTAAAATTTTTCAAATTATAATTTAAGTAAAAATTTATATCTTAATATTTTTATCCGAATCATAATTTTAAAATTTTAAAAATTAAATTAAAAAAACACACTTAATTACATGTCAATCAACCAGCCACCAATATTGAATCGTCTATTTTTAATTTGCTCTTCTGGGTCCAACCAGTTTTAGGCCCTATACAATGTTTCGACCGATGCAGTGGCCCTCACTAATAAAGGGATGATGCTAAAGTGGCAATCAATAAATGCGATCGGTTTGTCTGCAGTTCGGTTTGTCTGCAGTATTGGATCTCAATGCTTTTAGATGTTAGGTGAACCCACAATTTATCTGCTCGGAACTTCCACCGCCTCTTATGTAAGAGAGTTTCTCCATACCCAAAGTACTTTTCGATATCAACACCTATTATTGAGCCATGTGGCCTTTTTACTAAAGGACTAATTAACCTAATTATTAAAGTTTTTCAAAAACACCTAATTTAATGGCAATTATTATAATTTTTTAATAAATTTAATATTTATGATGAATTATTAATTATATTTAAAATATTAAAAAATTTATTAAATATAAATAACAACCTTAAAAAACTCACATGAGTATTACTATCTTAAAAAAAATAATAATAATTACAAGGATAATCCCCTAATTTAATACATAGGTTTTCGGTTTTTTTTTTTAATATAATGGAAGTGAAACTTAAAGCTTCTCCTTAAAGTCTCCTCAAGCCAACAATTTTATTTAAAATTAATCATTAATTTTAAAGAATTTAATTTTTATTCATTGTCAGTGTAAAAAAATTTTACACTGTCATCTAATTATGTGCTGACACATTATTAAAAGAGTTAGACTTTTTAGGTAGTTATTGTGATAGTCAAACTCTTTTAATGATTTGACAATACATAATTAGATGAAAATATAAAAAAAAATTACATTAACAGTAAATCAAAATTAAACTCCATTTTAAATTGCATGTGTTCTCTCTTATATTAACTTTATTTGCCTATAGGAACAAATTTAAGAATAGATTAGTGAATTTTTTTTAAAAAGTACACAATAAAATACATTAATTAAAAAATATTACATATATATATATATAAGGAGTTGATATAATATTCTAATAAGTTTAATAATTAAGGTGAATTGTTAATTATTTATTAATTGTTAATTTCATAATAAGTGCTTAAAAATTTATTAAATATAAATAACAACTAATAAATGGTAGACAATTTATCCTAAATACCGATACCTTAAAAAATATATACATATATATATATATATATATATATATATATATATCGTACTTTTTAAAAGTTGGACACGATGCTTTATTGATAATTGAATCATATCAAAATTTTTAACAATATAAACTTTATGATATAATTAAACCCCCTAAAAATAAACAAGATCGAGATAAAGAGTTAATAAAAAAAATATTACTTAAAAATAAAAATAAAAGTAAATTTCTAAAAAATACCCAAAACATGAATAAGAACAATATGCTCCACTTCCTCCGTGGCTTACCACAATGTAATGTGGCAGAAAAATTAAAAACTAATAAAGTAAATATATTTAACAATGTAAAGCTATTTTAAATTTAATAAATTTATCATTTTAAAGAGTAATTAGACAGCAGATACATGATTTATGAATTAGAATTTAAAAATAATTTTTTAAAAAGAATTTCTTATATAACCTAATTTTTTACTTGTTTAATCTTGTTTTTATTGATTCAATCTAGTTTTGAGGGATTAAGTAAAGGCGACAAAAAGTAAAGGCGACAAAAATCTGGCTGATTAACAGTTAAACTGGCCAGTCCAGTTTGATTCCTAAATCAATGATTCAAACAAATTTACCTCAGGCAACTCCCAATCAATCCTCATTCCCTTATCTTTTACGTCATATAATAGGATTGAATAATGTTAGATACACAACACTTCACAAGTATAGAAATGTATTTTATTTTCTCTATAAAAAAATTTACCTAAAAGATTGGCTAATTTTCAATGGATATTTTTTTTCTGATAATTTTCGTAGCTTTTCCAACCGAATTGATATTTCTCGCATTGATTCAAAATAATATTGTTGGAGAAATTATTGTAAAGCCAGAAATGCACAGAAACTTCAAGGTGTGTATTGACACTTTTCTTAAGGTTTAATTTGCCCCCACCAATTCGTATTACTATATGCAAATGGATATCAAAGAATTTCCTCTAAGATACAATGAAGAACATTTGATTCTTCTTGCAGAACCAAAATTAAGCCAATAGTAACAATGATATTTTACAGGATAATAGTTCACTAATTTCTTTTTTGTACACAAAAGAAAACAGAGAATGATTTGATATCTAAAAGAACTCTTTTTATAAAACTTCGAAGACATATAGTGAAGAGTGCAACCCTTATAAAAAGCCATGAGATACAACTCTTGTGAAAAGTCATGAGATGCAATCTAAAGACACAAAGTTTTATCCAAAAGGCATACTTTCACTAAAATCCATATCTTATTTAATACATACTTTTATATAAAAAAAAATGTCTGTCACTATGAAGACATATTTTGATGAAAAATCATGTCTTTTGAAGACATACTTTAATGAAAAGTCACGTCTTTATCAGCACACACTTTTATGAAAGATCATGTCTTAATTGAGACATCCTTTCATAAAAAGTTATGTCCCAAATGAGACACCCTTTCATGAATAATCATGTCTCTATGAACACACATTTTTATGAAAACTCACGTCTTAATTGAGATAGAGTTTAATTTTGATCTATTTTCAGTGTAAAGTTTTTTTTACATTGTCACTCAATCATGTATTGATAACTCATTAAAAGAGTTTGACTATTATAATAACTACCTCAAAAGTCTAACACTTTTAATGATGTGTCAATACATGATTAGATGACAATGTAAAAAAAACTTTACACTGACAGTGTATTAAAATTAAATCCATTGAGATATCCTTTCATGAAAAGTCATATCCCAATTAATCTTTTGAGTAATGTGGAACTTCCATTTTGAAAATCCTCTCACAAATATAACTTAGTGAATTTTACAATACATATTATACACCTTAAAAGCAGTGTTCAACCAGTTGGACCGTGGACTGGAAACTTCACCGGTTCTGATTCAACTAAAGAACCACCTGAGCGGTTAAACCACAAAAAATCATTAAAAAAAACCGGTTGAACCAGCAAAAATCGGAAATAAAAAATCGATCAATTCATTCATCAAATTTTAAATTGAATTTTTATTAAAAAAGAAAGGAGAAAATAATTCTTTTTTTAAAAAAAACTCAAGATTTAACTCTTTTGGGAGTTGGGTTGGGGTTTCCCCAATTCTAGTCCTTTTTTTTACAAAAATAGGTGGCGAAACAACAAAGCAGTTTATGATTTTTGTGATAAGTTATATATATATATATATAATATACAGTATACCAGTTCAACCACTGATTGAACCGATTTTTAAAACATTGCTTAAAAGTAATATAAAGTTTATATATATATATATATATATATATATATATATATATATAGAAGAAAAGATATGTTCTACCATTTCGATTATGAAATGTGACAATAAAGTAAGGGTTTAGCATATATGGGATCTCTTGAAATATTAAATCTTGATTGGATGGATTGAATTTTTACAGCATAAAAAAATGTTAAATTAATTTATTAATTTCAAAGTGCATATCATGATAAAAATACTCATTCTACTTTAAATATACCTCTCCATACATTGTTACTTACATACATACACACACAACTGGGGGCTAAAAGCCCAAACTAAAGCATCTTCATGAAGGAGAGCGCAACAGCCAGAAGGTGGCTGTGGAACTCATGAAGGACAATTGAAATTTGGTGGTTAAACTTCTGTGTTACAATTGAATACGGTAGTTCATCGACAAAAGAAATATGCTATGATTGGATGTTTTATGGTGGATGAAATAAAATAATATAAAATAAAATAGAATGGAATGAGATGAAATGGTATAGAATAAAAATTTTATACAATTGTTTGGATATTTGATGGTAGAATGAAAAAAAAATTTATATTATTATATAAAACTTTTAACGAAATTGAATAAAATGACCAGAATTATAAATTTATTATTCTTATATTGTCTTTATATAAAACACAAAGATATAAGAATTAGAGATAAAAATATAATTTCATAACTCATTTTATTCTTTACCTCCTAATTTAGAAAGGAAGAAAAATGAAAGAATAAAAAGGTGTGAAGCCCCAATTCCATTCCATTCCATATCTTTTTAAACATTCAAATAATCGTTCCTTCTAACATTCCATTTCATTCCCCCTCCATTTTATCATTACCACCGATCCAAAGATACCCTTAACAAACAAATACAAAAGCAATGACAAGTGTCAAAGGAGGAGATGCTATCTACCACATATTTCTACTATCTTAGGTGAGCATTTCTTCTTTCCTCTTAATTGTCAATATCATGTTCTTCCCGTCCATTTTTTGACAAATCGTCATGATCTTTGTCAACATTCCTGGGAGTACTGGTTTGGCTGTGGTTGTTGTGGTCATGTTTATCCTGATCTACTGGCGTGAACGTAACAACAACTTCAATAGCTTCGGATTCTTGGATGATTTCTGATGGCACTGACTGAGTCATCTCTTTCATTTCTTTTCTCTTACCCCATAGAACCATGTACAGGCCACACACAATCAGCACTGCTCCAAGCACACTATATATGTTGTACAAAACCAAACCAGCAAACCAAATATATCATGAATATATGTGGAAGGCCAAAAAACAAAAATCATGAATATGTACGTGCATGTTTAGGTGAATTAAGATTTAGTGTATACCTTCCTAAATATAAATTCTCATCCAACATCAAAGAAGCGGCAACAGCTACAAGCACAAGCATTAGGGGGTTGAAAACAGACGCAAATAAAGGCCCTCTCATCTGTACGCACCATGCAATGACAATAACCATTATTCCAGAGGCCACGATTCCCTGCAATAACATTAACTCACATGAATCAAGTTCCTTTTATCATTCATGTGTTTTTTTGTTACACATGAAGTGTTTTTTTTAAAAGCTTGAACTCTTTAGCTTCTAAAAAAAAACTTTTAAAAAAAGCACTTTTATTACTTTAAAAAAGTACTTCTGCTTCTAAAAAAGCTAATACAAACGGGCCTAAATAAAATAAGAGTATACCGAATAAGCCACAGCTAGAAGCCTGATATTCCAACCCAGCTTCCATTGGCTCCAATCCCTCTCAACACAAAAACCAAAAACAGTGGCTTGTATTGCTCCCGCTGTAGACATCAAAGCTGTGCTTGAGTAATGGCTTGGGTATTCTTTGCTCATCTTAGCCTGTGCCGCATAAAGTGATCAACGACAAGAGGCAAAACAAGTCAAACGACTGCTTCACATAATGATATTTAAAAGAATAATGATATGTGCATATCATTTTTTCACATTATTTTTACACTTAGTTAACAATGAGTAAATATTTTCACATTATTTTTACACTTAGTTAATAATGAGTAAATATTTAGTTAATACAGTATATCATTTGGTTAATGAGTTTTACTAACTTGTAAGTGATTAGTTACCAAAACTCATTAACCAAGCAATATACTGTATTAATAAAAAATTTACTCATCATTAACCAAGTATAAAAGTGATGTAAAAAAAATAGTGTGTAAAAATTATTATTTAATCTAAAATCATTAAAAATGCAAGAAGCTAAAGAAGTTGGTGAACGAGTGCATGTCGTGATAAATAAACTGACCTGAATGATGAGCCACAAAGCAAAAGAGAAGCAGCTTGCTATGGCACAGAGAAAACCCGACAATTTACTTCCAGAGACAGCATGCAGTGGTGCCACGTGGCCATTTTGATGCTGATGTGGATGCAAAAGGTTGATATGGAAGGACCAAATATCAATTTCTACCCCTTTGAAAAAGGTCAACAGCATTGCCCCACCAATTCCAATTAGAGTTCCTAACACCTTAGCTTTTCCTGCTGCTGCCCTCAAATTTATTCTTTCGAAACTATAGAAAGTTATAAGTAAATTAAAAAAAAAAGTAATATATGTTAGGAGTAGGACTGCCAAAAGTAACTTCAATTTCCACTAATTAGTATCATTTAATATTTTATTGCATGACTAAGGAACACTTTAAGAAAGAAGATAAAATATAGTGTTGATGGTGACAGGTGATTACCCGCAGGAGATGGCCAGGATAAAGGTGATGGCTGGAATAAGGTTGTAGATGGCGGACACAAACGTTGCTGATGTCAAAGCCAGGGCCCCATAGAAAAGGTTTAGAAATAAACTTCCCCTGTAACATTACTTAATCATATCAGTTCTGTTAATATATTGATTACCTTATACCATTGACAATGTACGTACATGCGCAAAAACAGTTACGATATGGGGCAAAAGGTGAAGAATTTACATAACATACCCAAACAAGCCACAAAGAAATGCCATAAAAAGCACCCTCCAGGTCAGCTTTGGTCTCTTCTTCCTATATAGAGGAAAAAATGAAAAACCATTTTGGCCAAGTTAATCTATTACCCTAGTATTCAAAGAAGCTATGTAATCTTTAATTTGTTTCTCCTCCTAGAAGTTTAAAGTAAATGATAATAGTAGAATTACAAAAGAAGCTGCAAGGAAATCATCGACCTTTCAAAAATGAGAGCAAGAGGAACAGTGAAAGCGGATCCGAAAGCGAGGCGGTAGGCAGTAGCTACCCTCATGCTCATTCCATCGTTTACGGCGAGCTTGTAGAGCACGTTGACTGCAGTAAATGCAATCTGCACCACCACCATTAGCATGGTTGGTTTCAACCCATGCAATACATTCCATATGCCCTTCATCTTCACGATTGTGCTTTCTGCAAGTGAGGTTGGAGACTGAAGGAAATAGAGAGCGATAAGGAGCTGTGAAGGTGTACCCAGCAGCAAAGGGGAATATTTATAGTTATATGGGGAGAGAAGATTCAGATTCCAATTTTCAAAGAGTGATTGTTCTCCACGTCAGTGTTTACGTACTACTGGCAAAGAGGCATGCACATGCACTTTTATTGACATTTGCAAATTAAGTTAGGTTTAATCAGGACGTCTTGCCAATGAGACCTTAAGCTTTTGGCTGTGCTTGTGCTTTATGTAGACAGAGACATTACACACTGGAAGACAAATTAGACCCTGTGGTAAGATACTTGAACGGATTCAATTAATTAGTGAACACTAGCTTACAAATGTAGGACCCTCAGCATCATATACATTCGGAAGTTTTGGTATGCTTGGTCTTCTCGTTATATTTTATTTTATAGCTTCATGGAAATTGCCATCTATCCGTGTTTTGGTTTCCTAGATGAAATTGCCATCTATGGTTGAGCTGATAGCACTTTTAGCTTCAAATGAATTCTCACGAATCAGAACACCCTTTACTAAAGTGTCAATTTGTAGTCTTTTTAGTAAATGCCAGAATGTGCAAATGAATTCACCTTTATTAGAGAATAAAAAAATATTTTTTCAATTTATAATCCACTCAAATAGTTAACACAATTAGTTTATCATACAATACAGGTGGTACATTCACCCACCTACTCGAAGGGCAGAGCATTCGCAGTGGAGCCACTTCCCCAAAGCCCTCTGCGTCTCTCACAGACAATTAGTTCACAAAAGCGAAGGGAGAAAGTGACAGAACCAAAAAAGGCAAGATCAACCACTTATACTGTCAACTGAACATCCAACATATATATTTCTTATTAAAATTCGACTATAATAACTTGATAAAACTTTTCAAATTTCCTAAGCTTTCAATGCTCCAACAACAATGTTATATTGTTTTTTGTTTTTGTTTTCATTAACAGTTAAATTGAAAGGACCTGATCAATAACGTGTGAAGGCATTATGGCATGTATCAACTTTTTTTTATAACGAAAATTCAAAAATAAATAAGCTGCTCAAATGCCTCCAGTGAGGGCAGGAAGAGCCTACCATGATTCAAAGAATCAAATTTATGCCTACTTTTAAAAGTTTGTTTGAATTATTTAATAAGGGAATAGATTTTGATGACCGCGGTGTGCATGTTATAACAACACATTAACAAAAGTCCCACTATTGCTCCACAAAAATGTCCCAGTGTTCATTTGATCAGCATGTCCTTATCCTAGGGATATGTAAAGTTCCAATAGGCAACTCCACAATACCTCTTTGCTTCATATGTATTGAAGAAAATGTTAACAAAAAAGTGTAGTGAGCAACAACTATGATCACAAAATAAAGGCATAAGTTGTGGAGTGAGATAATAGATTTTATACCAAGAAGTGCAAGCTAGTATATATGATAACACTCCAAGCAAATAAATACATAAAATAATTAACAATAATTGCTCAAGGGCTTCCGTTAGTGCAGTGAATAGTACTCACTATGAGACGAAGACGAAGCTATACCATTCGACATCCATAAAACAAGTGTCCGTGAGTCTGTCCAATGGTCCATTTCTAAATGGATAAAGATACTTGCATATTTGTTTTTTTACATTATTTTTACACTTAGTTAATAATGAATAAATTTTTTGTTAATATAATATATCATTTGGTTAATAAGTTTTAATAATTGGTTACTTACAAACTTGATTAACGATGAATAAATTATTGATTTATGCAATATTATTTGGTCAATAGATTTGGTAATCGATTACCAACTTATAAGTGATTGATTATCAAAATTCATTAACCAAATGATATATTATATTAACCAAATTTTTTTTAACTAAGTATCAAAATAATGTAAACTTTGTAGTGTGTGAATATGATTGATTTTTCTAAACTGTGGCTGACACCTAAATTTCCCACTTACATTTTGAGACACAGGTAATTCGAACATTTTGAAAACTTTAACCTTCCAAAAATAATGCTGAAAAAGGATGCAGATAGAAGCCTATAATACCGAGCAAACCACAACATAATAAATTCCGTGAAGAAGTTTTGTATTTTGTTTATAATTTTTTTTTGGGTATCCTCACACTTTGTAAATGTAAGATTAATTTTGTTGGAAATATTTGGGTTATTTCTTCACACAAATACTTTTTTTGTAGACTCAAACTTGTAACATTATAGAAGTAAACTACTTAAATTAAACTTGCTTATCACTTCAGTCACATCTTAAAAGTTTTTGTTTCCAATTAAGGCAGGAATAGATCAACAATTGTCAAGCTTTTTTCTCCAAATGATTTTGTCTAAGAGTTGATAATAAAAAATAAAAATCAAAATCAAATTTCAGAATACAGTTTCATTTTCATTTCCTGCTCTTATTGAGATAATAGCCGTAAAATTTGATTGTCAAATCATATTTGAAGACTTGGCACAGAATACCGAGTGCTCGTGTATCCTATTTGGCATTCCCAAACTATATACGTACATTCCACTAATTTTATGGTGCAACTATTGTATCAGGGCAACTAGTTGATGGCAGTATTTAGACCATTAGATTCTACTAACACTGAAAAGGGATGGACATAGAAGCCTGTAATACCGAGCAAATCTCAATATGATAAATTCCGTGAAAAAGTTTTGGTTTTTATTTATAATTTTTTTCAGTGTCTCCACACCCATTAAATGTAAGATTAATTTCGTTCAAAATATTTGAATTGTTTCTTCATACAAATAATTTTTCGTGGACTCAAACTTGTAACATTGCAAAAATAAACTACTTAACTTAAATTTACTTATCACTGAGCTACATCTTATTTTTGTTTCCAATTAAGGCAGGAATTGATCAGCAACACGTTGTCAAGCTTTTTCCTCCAAATGTTTTTGTCTAAGAGTTGATAATAAAAAATAGAAAGAAAAATCGAATTTCAGAATCCAGTTTCGTTTTCACTTCCTGCTCTTATAATTGAGATAATAGCCGTAAAATTTGATTATCAAATCATATTTGAAGACTTGGCACAGAATACCTAGTGTTCATGTATCCTGTTTGGCATTCCCAAACTATATACGTACATTCCACTAATTTTATGGTGCAACTATATAACGCAACTAGTTGATGGCAGTATTTAGACCATTAGATTCTACTAACACTGAAAAGGGATGGAGATAGAAGCCTTTAATATAATAAATTCCGTGAAATAGTTTTGTTTTTTATTAATATTTTTTTTTCAAGTATCCCCACACATCCTTTGATTGTAAAACTAATTTTATTCAGAATATTTGGATTGTTTCTGCATATAAGTACTTTCTGGTGAACTCCAACTTGTAACATTGTAAAAGTAAATTATTGAACTTAAACTTGCTTATCACTTAAATCACACTTTAAAGATTTTTGTTTCCAATTAAGGCAGTAATAGATCAATAACACGTTGTCAAGCTTTTTTTTCCAAATGTTTTGGTCTAAGAGTTGATAATAAAAAATAAAAAGAAAAAAAATCGAATTTCAGAATCCAGTTTCGTTTTCACTTCCTGCTCTTATTGAGATAATAGCCGTAAAATTTGATTGTCATATCATATTTGAAGACTTGGCACAGAATACCTAGTGTTCGTGTATCCAATTTGGCATTCCCAAACTATATACGTACATTCCACTAATAATTTTATGGTGCAACTATTGTATCAACGCAGCTAGTTGGTGGCAGTATTTAGACCATTAGATTCTACTAACACTGAAAAGGGGTGGAGATAGAAGCCTATAATACCGAGAAAACCACAATATAATAAATTCCGTGAAAAAGTTTTGGTTTTTATTTATAATATTTTTTCAGGTATTTTCATACCCTATGAATGTAAGACTAATTTTATTTAAAATATTTGAATTATTTCTTTATACAAGTACTTTTCTGTAAACTCAAACTTGTAACATTACATAAGTAAATTACTTAACTTAAACTTACTTATCAATTAAATCATCTCTTAAAGGTTTTTGTTTCCAATTAAGGCAGGAATAGATCAGCAACACGTTGTCAAGCTTTTTTCTCTAAATGTTTTTGTCTAAGAGTTGATAATAAAAAATAAAAATAAAAATAAAAATCGAATTTCAGAATCCAGTTTCGTTTTCACTTCTTGCTCTTATTGAGATAATAGCCGTAAAATTTGATTGTCAAATCATATTTGAAGACTTGGCACAGAATACCTAGGGTTCATGTATCCTATTTGGCATTCCCAAACTATATACGTACATTCCACTAATTTTATGGTGCAACTATTGTATCAACGCCACTAGTTGATGGCAGTATTTATACCATTAGATTCTACTAATTTTTGTTTTGTCAAATTCATATTTAATTCACTGGTCCAAAAAGGGCCAAATTGAGAGTGTAACTAAATAAGTGATTGTATTATAAACTTGGCGACTTGGCCACTGACTAATTTTGACCAATGACGATAGAGCAAGTCCTAGAGTAATCTTTTGTTTTTCCCTCTTATATATATATAGGGGTATCTAGTGAGATAAGTAATTTATTGTGAGAGTGAGAAGAACAAATTTTGATAATTAGATCATTTATGTATGATCAATATTAAATATTACTTAAATGTCATATGACAAAAGTTATATGACTTTATGTTTTAATATTGACCATATATAGATGATCCAATGATCAAGATTTACTCATCTCACTCTCACAACAAATCACTCCTCTCATTAGATATGCCATATATATATATGAATTTAATTTCAATCTACTGTCAGTGTAAAGTTTCTTTACACTGTCACCCAATCATGTGCTGACACATTTTTAAAAGAGTTACACTTTTTAAGTAGTTGTTGTGATAGTTATACTCTTTTAATGATTTGGCAACACATAATTATATGACATTGTAAAAAAACTTTATAATAATGATAGATCAAAATTAAACTATATATATATATATATATATATATATATATATATATATTAAGTTGAGCTCTCAAATTCAATTCTCTATCTTTTTTTGTTGATAAACAGGGACTTTCATCTATACAATGATTATGATATGATCCTATCGATCTCAAAAGACTCTTCAGGTAATAATGAATGTTGTATGTGGGTTGGTAGTTGTGAAAACTCTTGGATGAAAATTCTAAACCATCAGATGATTTGTCTGGCCAAGCCAGATCAAATGGTGGAATACTTATCTTGTTTAATTGGATGCCAAATAGTCAGGGTTCCACGTTAGGGTATAGACTGTGGGGGCATTTAGCATGATTCTCTGCACCATGTAAGTCCGATATTGTGCCAAGTCTTATTAGCATATATTAAAAAACAAAAGTGGGAAAGCAAAAGTATACCTTACTTGGAGAGATGTGCAGGTTCATCCCTCGTAGTTAGTGCTTTCTCTTTATTCTTTACTGTACAAATAGAGAAAGAATGTAGGTTCAGTTAATTAAGCAAAGACCAACTCTCAATGGTATAGTATTGAACCCTTAGGTTCCGTGAAACTCAATTGTCCATATATATATATATATATATATATATGATTTCAATTTTTTCAGTAAACTAATAAATATCAAATATCTAAACTGATGTTATTAATTGATGAGTTAGAATTTACGTCGGGTTGGTTGCTGAGAATGAAACACAAGCTCCAACTCTCTAGATAGTTTTTTTTTTTTTTTTTGATAGAGTAAAAGAAAAGTATATAGGTAGATAACATAGGAAAAGACACTTATTTTATTTCTTACCTTTTCAAACTCCAAAATACATAAGATACTTATAAAAACTCTAAGAAAGTTTAAGAGACATTACATATTTTATAGCTCTCACTTATAGCTAGAATAACTTTCCTTAATGTTCATAACTCTTATATAATAATTCACCCTAATTACAATATAACTTTTATAACATAATTCTTTCTAATGGCACATAACTTATACAATAATTCTTCATAAATTCACACTAGCCACATCAAAGGTCACATAACTATAAAAAAACTCCATTAACTTTAAATTATTATTATTATTTTCTTTCAACACTCCCCTAGCTAATTTGAAGTCTTCTTCATTTTAAGTCTTGGTTGCAATCTTCAAAAATCTTTAAACTTGAGGGGTTTATTAAAAACATTAGTAATTTGATCTTGAGGCTTCCTAAAAATGTCAACTCTATATTTTTGCTTGTAATCTCTATCAATGAGTCTTGTTTTATATCTCTCAATCTCTCCTTTGGTATTCCATTTTATCTTGAACACCTATTTGAATCCAGTTACACTTGGGAAGAGATGATAACTCAAATGTTGTTCTTCTTAATGACTTCAATCTCCTCTTGCATGACTTGTCTCCACCTTTTATATTCCAAAGCTTCATCAAAATTTATAGATTCACTGTCAACGAGAAGACAAAATAAATTATTAATAAGCTTAGTTTCATCATACAATTCATGTATGCTTTTCATTTTGCTTGGCCTTTCACTACAATTCTCTTCAGAAGATAAGGATGCTTTATATATTATTGGGTGATGGAGGCAGAGTTTCCTCTTGAATAGGTATCAAGGTCTCTTGCCCTTCCTCTTCAAGGTATGGAAAGAAATCATAAGCTCCTTCATGTGCTTCCCATCTCTAAATGGATTCTTCATCAAACTTCACATCTCGTCTCACAATAATCTTGTCATTGCTTGGGTTATACAACTTGTAGCATTTGAAATTTGGATCATAGTCGATGAAAACATGCTTCACACTTCGATCATCTAGCTTGGATCTTCCTTGTTCGAGCAAATGGACATAGGCAATACTTCCAAAAACCCGCAAATGATAAACGCTAGGGTTGATCGCACTCCATATTTCTGGTGATGTTTGATCATTCACGTTCTTTGTTGGAGAGCAGTTACGCAAGTAAATTGCGCAAGAAATAGCTTTAGCCCAAAATACCTTAGGCATGTTTTTGGCTTTCAACATACATATAGCATATTAAGAACAATTCTATTTTTTCCTTTCGCTACATCATTTTGTTGTGGTGATCTAGGAACTGTTAGAGGGCGACGAATTCCATTTGTTTCACAAAATTCATTAAATTCTTTAGATCTTTAGAAGTAAATTCGCTTCCGTTATCGGATCTTAGATATTTAATTACATAGCCATTCTCTTCTTCATCATACCTGTATTTAGAGGTGTCAATTCGGGTCGGCCCAAGTTTATTTCAGGGCGGCCTGTAAACAACACATGGCAAATAGAGTTTTGATAATAACCAAACAAAGGCTCCCTCACTGAGAAAACAAGAACAAAGACACAAGATGTCTTCAAGTATATGTAGAACTTAGTTTCTCTTTGTAAGAGTATTCCTTCATGAATCACTTTGCAAGCACTTTTTGGTTTTTCAAAACCCTTTCAAAAAGAGGAATCTAGTAAGGGATAAAAATCTACAAATCTTTTGGAAAGAAAGAGTCTCCTTATATATAAAATATGTAATTTAAACTTCTGAAATTAGAAAGCATATGTATCGACTACAAGGTTGGTGTAGTCGACTACGATCATAGCTCTTTTACTTCATAAATGCATGCTTTATATATTTGGTCAGTAGACACTTGTAATTGACTATCAAGTTATATAGTCGACTACGTTTGTTCATTCTTTTAAAATCACATCCTTTATAAACTGATATGAGGAGACTCGTAATCGACTACAGGTCTGGTGTAGTCGATTACAATGTTTTTCAAAATTACTCTTGTTTTAAATATGAGGTGTCCCGAGGAGACATGTAGTCAACTACCTGTGTATTGTAGTTAACTGCATCATCTTTGTAAAACTTCCCTTTAACCTTGCTTTGACTCTGAACTTACCCGAGAACTCTTGTAGTTGACTACAAGACATTCGTAGTCGACTACTTGTGTAAAAATTTCTTTTATCTGTGTTTTTGAACTTGTGTTTTCTAAATCAGAATGACAAGGTAGTTGACTATAAGATATGTGTAGTCGACTACACACGCGCCAAAAATCATTTTTTAACGGCTAGTTAAGCATTAAATGCAAATCCAACCACCACCCAACGACTCTAATTTACTTTGGGGATATTTATTACTTACCTAAGGGAGTTATGAGGCAGAACTAATATCATTGATTCATTCTTAAAAGCATTTACTCCTCATAAGTTGATCACACTTTGTTTTCTCTTTAAAAAAGCTTGCTTAGTGATTTGATCAAATACTCATTAGAACCTCAAGTTGTATATTTGCTCTTATGAGAGTTATAAACATAAAAAATCAACTGATTATATTGTATAAATTCAAGGAGAGAAGTTCCTTATTGTATTGAGTGAGACTCTTGTACAAAGAGGGTGGAGGAACCCAAACTAAGTGAAGAGTGCTCTAAATTGTAAGGGATTTTTTCAAGCACCCAAGTTAGAAGCTTGAAGAATAGTGGAAATCTTAGGTGGATGATCTCGAGGACTATACGTAAATCACAAGAAGTGACTGAACCAGTATAAATCTTGTTTGCATTCTCTTAACCCTTATCTTTTACTTACAAGCTGTGTATTATTCATTGAACTTGCTTGGTGCTTTCACTTTGTGAAACCTTTACTCATCATTTTCTGTGTTGAGATTATATTATCCTTGGTCTATATCACTCTTAAGTTTATTGGTTCAATATAATTAGTACCATTGAAGCAATTAAGAAAAGGTTTTCGAAATTTTTTTGAAAACTCAATTCACTCTCCTTTTGAGTTATTGAAGTCACTTGGTAACACGACCCACAATGAGTGCGAGCTAGCAAATAGTCAGCCCAGCCCAACTCGTGGGTTGCAGGCTGGGCTGGCTCGACCCATGGGCTCATTTTATTTTGTCTTTCTTTACTTTTTTCGTATCTATAATAATAAGTCATTAATAAATTAAATTTCTACATCAATCAAATCCCACAAAAATCATGTATGCAAATTGGATACTAGTATAATATATTATATTAAATGTCATCAACATAAACAATGAAGATTTACTATATAGTTTTCTACATAAATGATTTATGATATATCCATAAAGCATCGTTTGAACCATAAATTAATCAATTCAAGGAATTAGCACAAGTTAACATCATATTTCAAGTGGAGAAAAAAGAATGGCTTAGATGTACTCATTAAATTTGATTATATTTTTTTAAAATCCAAATAAAACTAGTTAAGTAAATATATGAATAAAAAATAACAAATTAAATATATAAAAAAAAAGAAATTTCACATAGTCAAGCCAGCGGGCTGTCCCGCATCGGGTCAACCTATTTTTGGGCTGGACTGGGTCGGCCCATAGTTGGTTTGGGCTGAGATTTCCTCAGCTCAGCCCACGCTTTTTGTCGAGCTATTTGAGCCAGCCCATGGACTTGGCCTATTTTGATACCTCTACCTGTATTGTATTTGAATAGTGTCCATATTCACGTAACAATGAGTATCATTTTTTTAAAAAAAATTTTGCATAAAAAATGAACTAAAAATGTTTAAAATACTTTAAAGCATTGAATTTTTTTTAAGATAAAAATGTATAACATAATATCTTTTATATTAATTTTTTATGTGTATATAAATATTTTGAATACTTTTATTTAATATATTTCAATGTGAATTTGATCTTTAAAATGTATAGAGCATTTTAACCACTAGATTTAGGTTAATTGGCAACCTGAGTTTCATGTAGGTAAACTTTACTTAAAGTTTAGAAGTTTAAATCGCATTGTAGCCAAGGCCATGCCATCAAATGCCCAAATAGAAATTAGTCACAAAAAACATTTCGTGAGAGATAAAAAATGTATAATGCATTTTATAGAGTAAAATGCAAAGGCTTACAATTGTTTTTTGGTTGAGTAAAAGGTTTGTAATAATTGTGCTATAATTTTGGGAGTTGCTATAATACTCTCATGGATTTAATATCCAAAGTGAGTTGTTAATTATTTATTAAATATTATTTCATAATAAAAATTTAAAAATCTATTAAATATAAATAGAAATTACTAATTACTTGACAACCACCCTGAGTATTGGTACTTAGGGAAAAGAAGTATGAATACTGGAATAATTTCCTATAATTTTAGAGGTAAAATTTTCACTTTGCGCAGATTGGCTCTCTTTTTTATTGAATTTTCTTTTAAAATTTTTCCAAAAAAAGAAATACGATTTGCCAATTTTATTTTGTTTCTTAACAAAATACTTTCCTATTTCTTTATGTGAGAGTTCAGCCTCCTATCAAAACTATCAATTACAAACCAATTCATATATTTATCTCTTAATTGATTAGATCCGAACAGAATATAGGTTAAACTTCAATTTTGCATTATAATTACTGATTTGAAGTGGAGGTTCAATTAAATGTTGACAAGAAAATATTTCCTTTTTACTTGATAATTATCTCTTATTAAATTTAGGACAGAATTGAAAGCGAGGCAAGGGGACATAAAATTTGATTCGCGACAAGTTATGATATTATGGGAAGAATCAATTTATTTTTTAAGTTAAAATTATTTAAGAGAACTATGCGCATGAATAATTTTTTCTCTCTAACTGTGGGTACACAAGCAAAATCTTTTCCCTTTCAGCCTTATCTAGAGGTGCCCGCGGCAGTGGGCAACTGGAAAAGATGGCATTGTGTCCACCATGCATGTACCCTCTATGATTCTATATCCTTAGCACTTAGAACTTTTTAGGCCTTTGAGACTTCACTGGAAGCCATGTCTTCTTTCCCGTTATTCTCGATGTCTTGTACTTCATGTTCACTTTTTGATGAATTATCATGACCCTTGGCTGTTATATTGCTCTTACTACTGGTGTGGCTGTTGTTCCTGCAGTCACCATTATCATGATCTACTGTAGTGGAAGTGACAACAACCTCAATTGCTTCAAATTCTGGAGTGATTTCTGATGACACCAAGTGAGTCGTCACCTTTTTCATTTCTTTACTCTTACCCCATAGCACCATGTACAATCCACACACAATTAGCACTGCTCCAATTACACTAGACATGTTTCAAAAAAGCAAATCATGAATATGTAAGTTGACCTTGATCATATACTATATTAAGTTACGGTATCATAGATATCTATATTTAGGTGAACTAGGATTTGGTGTATACCTTCCTAAGTATAGGTTTTCATCCAACATCAAGGAACCGGCAATGGCCACAAGCACAAGCATCAGAGGGTTGAAAACAGAGGCATACAGTGGGCCCCTCATCCTTACACACCATGCAATGACAATAACCATTATTCCAGAGGCCACAATTCCCTGCAACAACACCAATTCACATGATCACAATGTTAATTTCATCAACAATAATTCATTATTCGTTATATTAATTCACGAAACCAATATGCTAATTAATTATGAAATTAGCATACCGAATATGCTGCAGTTAGAAGCCTAATACTCCAACCCAACTTCCATTGGCTCCAATCCTTCTCAACACAAAGGGCAAAAACAGTGGCTTGTATTGCCCCCATTAAGGACATCAACGCTGTACTTGAGTAATGGTTTGGGTATTCTTTGCTCATCTTAGCCTGTGTCATATAGTGATCAACGACAAGAGAATCGCAAGCCAAACGAAAGTTTCACGTATACATATATATATTGATAAAACGACTAGAATCTAAGTACTTAAGCTGACGGCTGACCTGAATGATAAGCCATAATGCAAAACAGAAGCAGCTTCCAAGACCACAAAAAATACCTAGCAATTTACTACCAGAGTCACCATTTAGCGGCTCCATGTGACCCTTTTTATGCAAAAGGTTAATATGGAAGGTCCAAATGTTAATTTCTACACCTTTGAAAAAGGTCAGCAGCATTGCCCCGCCAATTCCTGTTATCGTTCCTAACACCTTAGCCTTGCCTGCTGCCGTTTGCAAATTCAATCTTTCGAAACTAAAGAAATTTAAAAGCATGTTATACAAAAACAAGGTGAGTTATCAGTAATCATCTATCTTATAATATGTGGCCTGAACTTTAAATAGCTTTGTTGAAATGAAAACTTGAAAGGTATAGTGGTGGTGGTGACTGGTGATTACGTACCCGCAGGAGATGGCCAAGATAAAAGTGACGGCAGGAATGAGATTATAGACCGCGGAAGCAAATGTTGCTGATATCAATGCCAAGGACTCGAAATAAAGGTTTTGGAATAAACTTCCCCTGTTATATTATTGCATGATCATATGAAGAAAAAAAAAATTCTTAATTGCGTTACTTATAAGTTATAATACAATTTAGCAATTTACGCGTCCAAAAAAGCTGAGGCAAAGGGTGATGAGTTTACGTAAACTTACCCAAATAGGCCACAAAAAAATGACATAAAAACCACCCTCCAGGTCAGTTTTGGTATGTTCTTCTTCTTCCTGTAAAAAACGAAAAAAGGGAAAACCATTATAGCCAAGTTAATCTTGTACAACAGCAGTCTGGTTTACAGTGAAAAGTGTAGGAACAAAAGAAGTTGTGGGGCTATGGATGCATGGACCTTTCAAAAATAAGAGCAAGAGGAACAGTGCTAGCTGCTGCAAAAATGAGACGGTATGCAGTAACTACTCTCACGCTCATTCCATCGTTTATGGCAAGTTTGTAGAGCACATTTACCGAAGCAAATGCAATCTGCACCATCAACATCAGCAGGGCTGGCTTCAACCCATGCACTACTTTCCATATATCTTTCATTTTTCAGACAGTTGCAGTCCACGTCTGTTGTACTATCAGTCTATCACAACTAGCTGCTGCAAGAGGGTTTGCTATTGAAGAAAATAGAGAGCGATATGGAGTTAATGGAAGCTCCAGCCCAGCGATGGCTTGTTTATTTATATAAACAAATGCGCAGTGGAGAACACAGACATTCCAAATTCAAAGAGGCACGCTTTTATTGACATGCGCGAATTATTAGTTAGTCAATCTGCGACGTACGCGTCTTGCATTTAAGACCTTTAGCCTTTGATTGTGCTTCATAGCTTTTCAGGTTGGACGTCCCTCAAGATCATGTGCGTGAGGAAGTCAAATACACACACACATGTATGTTTTATAAAGCTAATAGCACTTTATTTTAGTCAAATCTATGGTGTAACCTTGTATCGGTGCAATTAGTATACCACAGTTTTTTTATTTTATATATACAGTGGATCAGGTGTTAACATAGTGTGAGGAGGAGAGGGAGACTCACACTGTGATGAAGCAATCTCCAAAATAAAAAAAATAAAAAAACTTATCTCTAAAGCTACAACTTATTGAGCGCGGTTTTTAATTTTCACTGTTGAATTAAGAGTGAATATGTTAAAAAAATTAATTTTATATCAGGTAAAAACTCAATACGACGATAAAAAAAATTGCCTAAACAATAACGTCTATGCAATACAACCGTATTTAGATTGATTAGTTCATAATGCTTGCGTAGTGTCGTACATTTGGCCTTCGCACTCTCCAAGACCCTTCTCTCTGTGTTTCTCTCACGACCCTATTTTCTCCACTCATCAGCCACCTTCTTTTTCTTTTGACGCCAAATAGAAACAAATATCATAGGCTCTCTCTTTCCTCTGTTTCTTCAGAAAACCATCTATATGAAACCATGTCCTATAAATATTTTAATTCCACTGATTAAACATTAAAGTAGCTAAAATTATGTCTGTATATCTTAAATTGAAAATATCTTTAAGGGAAAACGTTAGACGATTACAAATATGAAATTGTTAAAAAAAAAATGGATGCATTTAACTTCGATTTCATGGATTTGAGATGTGCACTTGAGAGTTAAGTGCAAAAATGATAACAATAGCTGGAAAAATACAAAAGTCTCCATGACAAATCATTGATACGTAAAATCTTACTCTATTGATGTTCTTATTATCAGGTATAATTTGTATTTTAGTTTCTTTTTTAGTTTAATTTTCATCTAATGTTAGTGTAAAAAATTTAGGTTTAATTTCTATCCACTGTCAGTGCACTGTCATCTAATCATGTGTTGCCAAATCAGTAAAAAAGTTGACTATCACAACATCTACATATAAAGTCTAACTATTTTAATGATTTGGCAACACATGATTGGATGACAGTGTAAAGAAACTTTACACTGACAATGGATAGAAATTAAATCCAAATTTTTTTTACATTGTCATCTAATCATGTATTACTAAATCATTGAAAGAGTTTGACTATCACAACAATTACCTCAAAAGTCTAACACTTTTAATGATGTGTTAATACATAATTGAATGACAGTGTAAAGAAACTTTATACTAACAGTAGATTAAAATTAAATCCTTCTACCAACATTGTATAACATAAGTGATAGATATTTGGGCCCCTTAAGCATGTGGTCAGGGGTTCAATTTTTGACCAATGTGAATGGAAAAATATCTATTGGGACAAGTCAACCCCTTAAATGGATCTCAATACCTCGAGAGATTAGTTCCTGCAGTCGCACGCGGTGGATACCCTGGGAAACAAAAATAAATTAATTAAATCCTTCTTTCTTCTCCTTACTCACAGTTTATGTCAATTATAATTATAATTAGTTAATTATTACAATCATATAACACTTTCTTATTTACGGATTTAGTGTAACAATCTTTATAATAACTAAATTAAATTAAAAAATAATTAAATTATCCTAGAAATAATTATAAATTTGAAGATTACTTTGTAATATATGTAAACAAATTGAATAAAAAATATTCTTCATTTAGCAAATTGAAACTAAAATATTACTTTTTAGTTTGATTTATACTTTTTATTATTATTATGGTAATTAAATATTTGTTAAGTATTAATACATTTTGATGTACTTGACTACTTGGAAAATATATTCTTATCACAAAGTAGATTTCAAAACGTGGTGAGAGCATGAGAAAATATAGGCTTATGTATTGTAATTAAGTGTTAGACTATTGAATTCAACATAAGTATTTTTTAAAGAAGTTATGTATCACTGGGTTACAAGATTCTTGACAAAAATATATGTTGACAAAAATTCATTAGCATACGATATATAATTTCTCAAGGTTAATTTTTCTAGACATAATTCTTTTTACTAAGAATTGAATACGTTATTGCTTTTATTAAGTAAATATATTTAACTAAACATATAATACTTTGTTTGGAAGAATAATATCTTGTTGATAATTATATAAAATTCATTTTTATTTTAATTCACACTTGTTTTTCGAGCTACAGTATTAATCAATGTTATTAATCATTTTTTACTATGAATAGAAGGTAAATATATAGTATTAGTGCCACAATTTTATGTATGGAATGCATTTTCTTATATTTTGTGTTGTGAAAATTTAGATTTTTAGAATTTGAATGAAGCACTTATGAAGCTTTTAAGGTCTTTTCGCAATAGCTTTTGAATTATACGAAGTTATCTTAAAAATTTAAAATTGAAAGGCTAAATTTTATATTTTGAAGTTGAATTTTAAACTAAATTATACACGCATATTTAGACTCAAGTTTTAATAGGCGATAATCAGACAAAGAATGTTGACTTTTGCTCAATATTCTGCTGCTTGAAACTGTAATTTAATTCGTAGAACGACAAAACGAAAAAATAGCAACTAGTCAAAACCAATAGGAGGATTAAAATTTAAAACAAAGTCCTTGGGCGCCACTATATATCAGTATTTATTTAGTGCTGGTCCAATTTTTTTTTTTTTTAAGAGAAAGGTCTGTGGCTATTTTCTTTTTAAGCCCCCTGGAAAAATAAACTTTATATTTAATAATAGTCATGAAAACTAAGTAGGAGAATGGACAGGCTTTAAATAGTATGAGTTTTTGCTAGGATGGGATGCAAAAATAAAAATTATATGAGCCTATTACTATGCGTAACGTAGGCGCATATATATAAATGTTTTGTTTTATACTAGTTAGTGCGATTTGGATGGGAGCTCGCACCCACGAGGTAAGAACTTTTCGAGTATGAGAGATATTACATTACATGCACGGGCAAGTCTTTCAGCTACCAGATTTATGAATTTAATCACTTGGATCATGTAGAGAACACAGTTCTGTGACTTGGTCTGAAGGAACCTCCATCTAGTGACAAATAATTGACAAATGAACATATAGAAAAGCATATTATCATAATTACTATTTAGATTTTATTTTTAGTGGGACGGGACCACAAGTTAGAGTTCAAAATGGATACAACTACTTCCTCTAACATTTAAAAAAAGATAAATTTGAGACTACTTTCTCTCTCACTTAGAAGGGATCAAATTAAAATAGAGAATTATATATTCTAATTCTCATATAAACAGATTGAGAAAGGATATAACTCCATGGATTTTCTAAATTGAAATATACCTAGCTGAAGGCAACCCTAATTACTGCCATACATATACTTAACTTCAATATAGAGTAATATTAAACATATATATATATATATATATTATGTATAAAGTTTATACTATTTTTAATTTTATTAAATTTATCTTTAAATTTGGATGTGTTACTTTAAAATGTTTTTACACAAACACATATAGTGTAATGATTTATTATACTATTTCCCCCCCTAAAGATTGTATATATTATACAAAAATTTAGTGCACCAAAACTCTCTTTCAATGTATTTCACGGAATTAAATATAAATTTAATCTATTTTCAGTGTTTATATTTTTAATTATTAATAAATAAAAAATGTCTCATCATTATTGTAATTAACATTTTAAAATAAAAACTCATAACAATTTTTTTTTCTAAATATATGATTTATTGATAGTATACAAATTTCACACTTTCAAATAATAAATCAAAATTAAATATTATTCAATCATTTTCCGAGATTATTGTTTTTTATTCGTCATTTCCCTTTTCTCTTTCCTAAAAATAGGAAAGCCCGTCATCTTGAGCTCATAAAGCTAAAGCTTCCGCTGACTTGCATATATTGGCTCTGCATGCAATAAGACAATTCTTTTTCTCAATTTCTGTTTCCATAAGAATACATTTCCATTACACTTACTGATGGAAAATTGAAATTGTGTAAAAATGAATTGCATTGCTTCAAATCTGATTACAAGGCTTTATATTGCCGATTACATTATCAGGAGTGGTTAGTTATTAACCAACGTGTATGTAACTCTGTCTAACAAATAACTAACTATGTAACTCACTTTAACAATAATTAGTTATTCACAACTGATATAATCTAGCTGTACAAATGAAACGGTTATGATGGCTGGTGTTGGATGCTGAGGTGGAGGTTGGAGTGAATGTTGATGTGGATCGGGTAATACTTACACCACCTCTAACATACTATTTTTAATCCTCAAATCTTTATTACTTTAATATGCTAATTCTTTATATTAAATCAGTGGCCTATATGTAGGTATTCAAACATTGTGAATCTGTGATACATCAAACTACTTTTACCTTTTTAAGTTGATCCCAAATTAAAGTAGAGGCAGTGACAGAAGCAAATGCAGAGAAGCAGGCTTTTGCTTTCAATTAAGATAAATATTTGTTTGGGTCAATTTTTCAAGTAACATTCACCCACCATACAAAGTGGGGGTGTCTATTCAACTAAAGGAGGCTCAACCTGCCGGCGGCTTCCACTACGTTGTTTTCCGAATTTGGATCGTCTAATTAAAGTGAGGGGTATATTTAAAAAAAGAAAATATAGAATCGTAATCATTGATGAAAAAATTAAAAGTTTAAGATTTTATAAAAAATAAATACATATATAACATAAAATGGATATGTGATGATTTAAAAATCAACTATTACAATCAATTACTTTATTTTTTAGAATGCACCCCAATTTAGAGAATGTAAATCCTGTTTTCTGATTCTTGTTTCCAACTTGGGCGGCGTCTTTATTTTCCTCTCCTAACAATATTAATGGTCAATTGAATGAAACTGAGATATTGAGGGCATGTTTAGTTCCTCTTTTCAAAAGTAGTTTTTTTAAAAAAAAAATAATGAAAACAACAATTTTGTAAATAGAATAATATATTATTTTTTAAAGAAAATCCCTCATTAATAGTAACAGTTTTGTAATTATCACATATTCATACTTTAAAAAAAATGAATTATCCAAATAAGTTATTTTGATTTTTTGGTTCTTTAAAATTACTTTTAATCTTGTTTTACAGATTGATTTTGAAAACAATAAAACAAAAGCATCACTAAATAAGCCGTATGTCGATAATCTTTTATTGATATGTTATTTATAAGTAAGAGAACAATATAAAGATATAAAAGCAACATATGATATAATTGTGGGCTAAATATAGCCCACTGATTCACAAGTGGAAGACTTAAAAGGCCTCCCTGCTTTCCCCCTTTTATGTACATTTATTTGCTTTTTGGTTTATTGGAAATGGAATTGAGGTTCTTTTATTCCTAAAATAAATTCTTGAAAACCTTTATAATTACAATTCTTTCCTATATTAATGATGGATTTTACGGATATTGTAAGACGAATTATTGTAAATCAATAATCAATTGCTAGTTTGTTTTGCCATTAGTTGATGATAATTTGCACAAAGAATACCATCGTGAGTTACGAGAGAGTGCGGCCTTCGATAATTAAACGAAATCAGAAGTTCCAAACTGGGAGGACATGCATTGTAATAAGTCGTAATTGATAAATAAACCATAATACTTGATATTTATTAGTGTGTTGATGAATACTATGTTGTGCTACGTAGCCTGTGTGTGGTGAACTGGCGACATATAGACTTTTTTTCCTTTTTTTCTTTTTTGTGTAAACGTATGGATTATATTCTTCTTAGTTGATAGGTAAAGAGAAAAAAATCCCTAAACAAAAATTATGATAAGCAGAACATTTTTTTCAATCACAAATTATTAAATTAAAAAGAATTAAACTTGTGATCTCTACTCAAATTTCATATCAAGTTTATCATTTGAGTTAAGCCCATATAGTAAAAAGTTATTTATGTATGAAGGAATTTGGAACTAAACCTTTGGGATATTTCTTAAACAAAATAATTTTCATCATCTATTTTGAGATATATAAATAATAAATATCGAGAATTATATTATATGATAGAAGGTGAAAGTCAAAGTAATTTATTTGCATTTGATCTTATAATCATTTATAGTGAAGGGCTGTTATATGAAAAGTTTGGTACAACTTTTAGGGCAAAGAGAGACTAACTCTGTTGAGCCATTTTTCTTGGACCATTCATTGTTGTGAGAAAAGTATGCAAAGGTGTTTATGGAGTGTGGATGGTATATAAATTGCCTGTGCGGTTCAACCAGAGTCACCCCTTTGCATGATTTTGCACATTGTGGTGGAGCATAACTAATGAGGAAAATTCTGATTGTATCTTTATCCCTTTATTCTAGGAATCACTACCATAACTTTGTTGGGTAATACCGCGCGTAGTGGCCAAGTTTGGTTCATAGTCACTTAGATTTTCTGTAGCATCCAACAAGAAATTACTCACGCTTAGACTACGTGATCACATGACCTCACATACCTCAATCAAAATAAAAAAGAACGAAAGAAACAAAGTAAAAGCAAAAAGGAAGCCGATTTATACCATTAGGATGAATCTTACATGTGGTTTGAGTGGGCCCCAATGTCCACAGCTCATAAGCCCTCTATTTCAACGTATGTTGGTTCTACATCGTTAGAGGTTATTTGGATGTCCATTCCAAGTATCTGACACAATGCTAGATACTACATCCTCTTCTTCGCCCTTACCGGGTATAACATGTCCTTCACGTCCAGATTTTGGTGAGTTGTTATGATCCTTAGCAATACAGGTAGTGATCTGATCGCTCTTATCATCTACAGGAGGGGGCACGACAACTCTTTCAACTTGAGATTGAGAGATTTGTGATGGCACTGATTGATTCCTCGTTTTTATCTCTATTTTCTTACCCCATAGCACCATGTACAACCCGCACACAACCAGTGCTGCTCCGAGTACACTATATGCATAGCATAAAACGAAAACAAATACCAAAGCAAATCATGAACATGCACGAATATATAACTGCAATTCACAATTGTGCAAATAATTAAATTGGAATAGACGATGCAAATCAAATATATATAGGATTTTGTATACCTTCCCAAGTAGAGTTTCTCTTCCAATGTCAGAGAAGCGGCTATAGCCACAAGCACAAGCATTAGAGGACTGAAAACAGAGGCAAACACTGGGCCTCTCTTCTCTATACACCATGCAATGGCAATAACCATTGCTCCAGAGGCCACAATTCCCTGTGAAAAAAAGTGATTACACATGATAACATGTTCAATTCTTCATTTATATAATTCTTCACAACCTATGATCATTTAAGTGAAAAGTATACCGAATAAGCAACAGTCAGAAGCCTAACATTCCAACCCAACTTCCACTGGCTCCAATCCCTTTCAACACAAAGAGCAAAAGCAGTGGATTGTATTGCTGCCATTGTAGACATCAACGCTGTATTTGAGTGATGGCTTGGGTATTCTTTAGAATCTTTGCTCATCAGACCCTGGTTCATACAGTAAACAACAGAAGTCAAACCACAATTTAAACATGGATAACAAAAACGACATGACCAATGACTTAGGAGAATTGCAACTTGGTGGCGAAAAATTAACCGACCTGAATGATGAGCCATAAAGCATAAGAGAAGCAGCTCCCGAAAGCACATAAAGCACCTAGCACCTGGCGTCCAAACCCTGCGTTTTGGGGTGCCATGTGGCTATTTTGTTGGTCGCGTGAATGCAAAAAGTTAATGTGGGAAGACCAAATTTTAATTTCTTTGCCTTTGTAAAAAGTCATCAGCATTGCCCCTCCAATTCCGATTATAGTTCCTACCACCTTGCCTTTCCCTGCTGCTGTTCCCAAATTTAATTTTTCCAAACTATAGAAAAATTAAGAAGTAAATTAAACAAAATTATGAGTAATCTTAGTGATGCCAAAGCTCAACCACAAAGTTGCCTCTTAAGACATTCATTGGTGATTGAGGCATCCTTCCAATAAATGGCTATAGGGCAGTTTTGTAATTTCTCGTACCTGTGCCATTCTATTACTAGGCTTTCATTCATGGGAAACAAGTTAAATATTTGAAGAGAGGTCTTACAATCGAATAAATTAATTAAAATGATACTAATAAATAATTAAATAGGAACATAAATTATTTTTGGTGGTGGTTACCGGAATGAAATTGCCAGAATAAAGGTGATGGCTGGGACAAGGTTAAAGGTGGCTGAGACAAAGGTCGCCGATGTTAAAACCAGACTCTCCAAGTAAAGGTTTTGAAATAAAGTTCCCCTGCATCACATAATAAACATATTATTTTTTGCTTATTATTTAGTAACAATGTTCTAGCCCAAAAATAGTGGTTGATTTTATTTATTTATTTTATGTTAAATGAGGTTAATAAGAGGCTACCCAGCAATTTAAGCTAGAGAAAAATAATATTGATTTACATATCTTATGTCCTTTGCAGTTGAAACATGGATAAAGCATATACCAATGCTGAAATTAAATGTCCAAGAATGATTTATATCCATAACTAGAGTTACATAATCATACCCAAATAAGCCACAAAGAAATATCATATAGAAAACTCTCCGAGTCAACTTCGGTTTGTTCTTCCTGTTAAAAATGAAAACCATTTGGCAAAGTTAATCTCTTACTCTGCTCATCCTCCTCATTCCAGAAACATGAAAGAATGGGAGTGTCAGAGTCATAACAGTAATAATTAAAGTGTAGAAACAAGTAGTTACTGGCAATCGACCTGTCATAAATAAGAGCAAGAGGAACCATGAAAACGGTAGCGAAAATGAAGCGGTATGCATTCACCACTGCCGAGCTCATTCCATCCTGTTCAGCAAGCTTGTAAAGCACATTGGCCACAGCAAATGCAGCCACCACCACCACCATTAGCACGGTAGGCTTTAACCCAACCACAAAATTCCTGATTTTGTTCATCCTCGCTGCAGTCATCTTCACTAGGAGAACATGCCCCAACCAGCTCCGCCTTGGAACATAGAAAAGAAAGCAATAAGGAGGTATAGCTTATGGGCCGGCCAATAAAGAAGATTCCAAAGCAATTCGTATGTGGTCTGTGAATCCAAAGCGGTTCTTGTTCTCCACGTACGCATAACGTAGCCATATACTTGCATGCTGTAAGAGGCATGCTTACAGTTCACTATTGACACGTGCTAACAGAAACAATATGACACATTAGTTATTCGTTATGGGGTTATATATACTTTGTGGATGAAAACTAACAACCTGACAACTCAATAACTTACCTTAATAAGTAAAGAATTTTAATATTCTTTTTTCATATAATACATGTTTAGTCATCTTAAAAAAATATGAAGTCTTTCTAAACAGGTTAGATAATTTATAATTTGCCCCCTCAAGATATTGATTTAATATCAGAATTTAGTTATAGGTGAAATAAAGGATATTGTTCCATGGGTTTGGCAAATAATAACGGGAAAAGATATTTTCTCAAATTATATGATATATGTGCACAACCCAGACGACCATGTAAAAAAAGTTATAGTGAAACTAAGATGTTATTTAATGACTTGTATAGAAATATATGAAAAATGTGTGAGTGTACGTTTATGCAATTATCACTACTTAATGACAATAGCTCCGTTTTTCCATATGCTTAAACAAATGCCTAATTCGGATCTGAATAGATATTAACAGAAAGTTCTTCAATTTTTTCCTTTTTGATTGGAGATGATTAAAAAAGAGTTTTCGAAGCCAATTTTCTTTTCACATCTTAGTATTGTAATTGTCACCATATAATTTGATTATGAAATCCTAAGTTGGCCGGCAAATTCAACAAATGTTCCTTGTACCCAAATCGCATGTATCCATTAAACTAACTAATATTAACAGGGTTCATCAGAGCAAGTACCTTGAATTTTCTTTTTACTTTCTTTTAATTTGGTTGGATTAAGTACTCATTATTAGGCTAAAACGGTATTTATTGACTAAATGGTTTTCAGTGAAGATGGAGATATGAGTTTTATCTTTTCAGTGGCCGAGTTTCAGCTCCAAATGAGGCCTATAGCCCACTATATAGTCCAATATGTGCATACTGCCTAGATTCCAGTGACAGCAAACCCACTCTGCATTGCAAGGCTATTTTGGACCCTTAGAATTCTGATCAAGCTCTTGAGTTCTTCATGAAAGTTGTAGAGCCTTGTCTTAGCTTTCCAAAGACACCAAAATCACCTTAAATGGATCACCGAGTTCTAAGTTATGGCTTAACCAAGGAGGAAAGGTCAAAATGCATCAAAATCCAAGAATTATTTACAATTTGCATTAAAGCTCAATGAGGCCCAACAACATTAAACTCATCTAAAATACTAATATTTGGCACAATAAACATCTAATAAAGTCTAGTACAAAGCTAACATAAGTGTCTCAAATTGATTGATCAGTAACACCTTAGCAGTTGTCTTTTCTCCTCCAAAGTGTCCTCCATAATCAGATGAATGACATTGATGCAAGATGTTATCAACTTCTTTACTAGGGATACACCTTCTTAAAATTCGATCTGCACATTGCTTAAATAAGAAAGGTTCATCCCAAACATAATATTTAATATCATGCAAAAATTTCTTTCTTTGTTGTCAGTTAAGCTCAAGAGGTAAAATATCACTTACTAGATAATTAACAAAATCAGCATACCATGGTATATTACCTTGAAGGGTAAAGAGTTGTTCATCAGGAAAACACTCATTAATTTGCTCTTTGCCTCCTTTATTGTTGCAATTTTCCAATCTAAATAATTGGTCAGCCACTTGATTTTTAGTTCCCTTTCTGTCTTGAATCTCAAGATCAAATTCTTGTAACTAGAGTATCCATCTGATCAACCTCGGTTTAGCATCTTTCTTGGAAATCAAATACTTGATTGCTGAATGATCTATATAGACAATTACTCTTGTTCCAATTAAACAAGATCGAAATTTATCAAAGGCAAATACCACTGCAAGAAGTTCCTTTTCTGTGGTGGTGTAATTAATTTGAGCATCATTCAAGGTCTTGCTCGCATAGTAAATAGCATGCATCTTTTTGTTCTTCCTTTGACCAAGAATTGCCCCCACTGCAAAATCACTAGCATCACACATGAGTTCAAATGGGATATTCTAACTAGTGCTACAATGATTGGTGCTGTAATCAACTTCTCTTTCAAAATCCTATAAGCTTCAAGACAAGATTCATCAAATTCAAAAGGAATATCTTTCTCAAGTAAATTACACAAAGGTTTAGATATCTTAGAAAAATCCTTAATGAATCGTCTGTAAAAGCCTGCATGTCCTAAGAAACTGCAAATGCCCTTCACTGAAATAGGTGGAGGTAATTTTTCAATTGTCTTAATCTTTGCTTTGTCAACTTCAATTCCTTTAGCAGAAACTTTATGGCCAAGAACTATTCATTCTTGAACCATAAAATGGCATTTTTCACAATTTAGTACCAGATTAGTCTCTATACATCTTTTAAGCACTAAAGCAAGATTATTAAGACAAAGGTCAAAAGAATTACCAAATACAGAGAAGTCATCCATAAATACTCTATTGACTGCTCCACCATATCTGAGAAGATTGCCATCATGTATCGTTGAAAAGTGGCTGGTGCATTGCACAATCCGAATGACATCCTTCGAAAAGCAAATGTCCTATAAGGACATGTGAAAGTTGTCTTTTCTTGGTTTATAGGAGCTATGGCAATTTGGTTGTACCCCGAATATCCATCCAAAAAGCAGTAATAAGTTCGACCAGCAAGTCTGTCTAACATTTGATATATGAAAGGGAGAGGAAAATAGTCTTTCCTTGTTGCTTTGTTCAATTTTCTATAGTCCATACAAAATCGCCAACCTGTAATAGTTCACGTAGGAATTAGTTCGTTATTATCGTTAGTAATTACAGTCATACCTCCCTTTTTCGGTACACATTGCACTGGGATGACCCACGAACTATCGGAGATAGAGTAAATGATTCCAGCATCCAACCATTTAATAATCTCTTTCTTGACTACCTCCTTCATTATAGGATTTAACCTCCTTTGATGTTTAATGGTGGGCTTTGATCCTTCCTCTAACAGAATCTTATGCATGCAAATGGATAGGCTTATTCCTTTGATATCTACTATGGTCCATGCCAAGACTTTCTTATATTCTCGCAACAATCTTAACAATTTCTCTTCCTGTACACTATTAAGAGAAGGTTAGATAATCCCTAGTAAAGTAGAAGAATCTCCTAAAAACACATACCTCAAATGATCAGGAAGTTGCTTTAGCTCCAACTTTGGTGGTTCTTCAACAGAGGATTTCATTGTAGTCCCATCTTTCATGGACAACTCCAAATCCTCGAATTGTTTTTCGACATGATTGTAAGATGGTGATGCATTAAGCCATTGCACAAACTCAAGGGACTCTTGCCTATCCTCACAAGGTAGATTAATAATAGCATCTTCTAAAGGATCAGTACTAAAACCATTAGTACTTAATTTGAATTTGCTATCATCAATAACATTAATCATGAAACATTCATCAGATTCTTGAGGATATTTCATAGCTTTAAAGACATTGAATGTTACCTCTTGATCTTATACCTTCATAGTCAACTCACATTTTTGTACATCTATGATAGTTTTACCAGTAGCTAGAAAAGGTCTCCAAAGAATGATTGGAACCTCTCGATCCTCCTCCATATCTAACACTACAAAATCAGCAGGAAATATGAATTTATCAACTTTAACTAAAACATCTTCCACTACTCTTTTTGGGTATGTGAGAAATCTGTCTGCTAATTGTAGAGTTAGATTGGTTTGTTTCACCTCCATCAACCTAAGTTGCCTGTAAACAGAAAGAGGCATCAAATTTACACTAGCGCCAAAATCACATAAAGCTTTATCAAAAAATTTATTACCAATAGTACAAGGAATAGTAAAACCCCTGGATCTTTTAGCTTTGGCGGAAACTTTTTCTGTAATATGGCACTGCATTCTTTAGTAACTGCAACAGTTTCAAAATCTCGAAGTCTTCTCTTTTTGGACAAGATTTCCTTCATAAACTTGACATAGCTCGGCATCTGTTCCAAAGCTTCAGTAAAAGGAATATTGATATGAAGTTTCTTGAATACCTCTAGAAACTTGGTGAATTGTTTGTCTATATTTTGCTTTTGAAGATGTTGTAGGAATGGAGGTGGAGGGGATTCATTCTTCTCTGATTTCTTCAATAGAAAAGGCTCTTTAGAATTGCTCTTTGATTGTTCATGAATCTTCTCCTCTTCATTTACTTCAGGTTTTTGAATGGGCTCATCTAATTATTTACCACTCCTAAGGGTAACAGCCTTACATTGTTCATTGTTCCCTCCCTTAGGATTAGTCTCCGTGTTGCTAGTAAAACTACCTTGAGGATGATTATTCATAAAACCGGATAATTGCCCAATCTGAACCTCAAGATTTCGGATAGAAGCTCCTTGACTTTGGAGTTGATTCATACATTGTTGAGTACTCTTAGTCAATTGTAGGATGACTTCCTTCATTGTAGATTTCTTTTCATGTTGTGGAGCTTGTTGTTGGAACCCAGGTGGTCTCATCGGTCTGGCTGATGATGAAGCTGAAATAACCAAGTGAAACACAAGAAGGGGGGTTGAATTGTGTTTCTTAACCATTTTAAAAAATTTTTCTTTTAACAACAGATTGAACACAACGAAGGTTAAAGGTTAACAAGCAAAGAACGTAAAAACAAGACTTCTCAGTCCTATTGGACTCTAAGGATTTTGGAGAGATTTTTAAGGAAGCAGTTAAGAACTTCGAAGAACCAATTTAAAAACTTTGTTAATAAACACAATGGTAAACCTCAGAAGTTAGTGGAAATAATAAAACACACTAGAAGAGAAGAGAAGCTTACATGATAAACATATTTTATATGCATAATTTAGCACCTCTCATTGGTCTATTCTTATGAAATTATTGCATATATGAAGTGAAAATTGCATAATTCCTCATATATTGGTTATGTTGTTACAAATTGAGCAGAACACCCGAAGGACTATTCAAAGCAGTTGTTGAACCAAAATATCATGAACTTGGATGTTGATATCAGTATAGCTCAAACAGAAGAGAAATGAAGACCTAAACTCAGTGAATTTTGGGTTACATCAAATTCAGGACAAATCAGAAAATTTCTGCTCAAACCTATACTCGGTTATTTGGTGATTTCTCAAGATCTAACCGTTGGATGTAGCTGAAATTTTGATATGTCATGCATGACATAATTCTCTATGACTTTCCTAGAAATGAAGATTTCCAGATTAGCAACGGAAGTGGGTCAAAATTAGGCAACAAGTTGGTGGCTGTCATTTTTTATATAATCTGAGTAGTTTTGGAAAAATGGTCAGATCTCAAGATCCAACCGTTAGATCTGGCTGAATTTTTGACATGTTCTTCATGACTGCATGTGATACAACTTTTATGAAGAGAATATTTCCAAATTATGACGGGAGCAATGACGAATTTGATAATCTTCGGAGCTGAAATTTCAACCCATGTGCAAAGAGATTTGACAAAATTGTAATTGAATAGTTCTAGCCTTTGCCTATAAAAGGAAGGCATTTGCCACACTTAAGGGCATCCCATTTCTGAATTCTCTCATTGTAGTTTGAGTTAGGGGTGAAACTTTGATAAATTGTGAGATTTATACTTTGATTTCAAGGTTAGATCTTCCAATTTGTTTAAAGGAAATCCCAAAGCTCTTGTAGTTTGTATAATATAATCTTCATCTTATTCAAGTTTCTTCATCTTGATGTCTAGTTAAGGTTCTTCCTAGAGTTAGGGGTGAAGCTTTCATAAATTGTGAGATTTATACTTTGATTTCAAGGTTAGATCTTCCAATTTGTTTAAAGTAAATCCCGAAACTCTAGCCCGTTGTGTTCTTGTCAATACCAAACAACCACTTTCATTTCTATCATGCTTTTCACTTATTCTTTTGTTTCCTTTAATATAATGAGTAGCTAAATTTCTATACTATGATTGCAATTTGAACTCACACGTAATTTGATTCGTTTATCATATCCAAGAGTAGGTTGATTATCTTGAATTGTTATTCTTACTTGTTCTTAATACTTTTAATTAATTGGCCATTAATTAAATTGAATTGATAAACCTTAAGCAACTTGACAAAGGGATTTTGGTTTTAGATCTAAGTAAGATAACATATGATCTTTGTGCGAAAGCCTTGAGTTCATATAGGATAGACATATACCTATTTGACATATGTAACCATTAATGAAATCGGAACTTAATGAATTCTTGATTATTTGATAGACATAGACATATAGTTTATCATTAATTAAGGATATTTCTATTTGACCATCGAAAGAGGCTTATAGATAAGTTAAGGATTTCTATTTAACAATTCAGATAATTAATTGATCTTAGATAGAAGTAAGTGAATCAAGTAAAGTGTGAGGAATAATTGCAATCCTAGGCTTGGTTAATTTGATCATTAAATTCTTCTTCTTGTATACTTTAATTTTTAATTTTTCATAACACTTCCTCTTATTAAGTTGTTTAAATAAGATTGAGTTTTGTAAACTTTTAATAGATAGTTAAATTTAGAATTAATCCCTGTGGGTTCGACACTTTCTTACTATTATATTACTTGATTTGCGATAACGTATACTTGCGTTCTGATTTACCACATCATTACACCAGAGATTTATCCTAGTTTACTCTCACCAACCGAGAGCTATGTCCAGTCCCTTCAACCAGAAGGATTTTCAGCTAATCTTTTTCGAGATTACAAGTATTATTCACCTCTTCAGGTTACAAGTATTTTCAACCTCTTCAGGTTCAACCACACCAGTATTCTTTTATACCCAGCCTCTTCAGGCTTACAACACTAAGATGAATAAGTAGAAGATGATGAAAGCTTGAGTTTGAAACTCACTAGAAAATGAGAATAGACAATTGATCTCAAGACTTTAACCCTTTTACAAGTGAAAAGAATTCCAAGAAGAGATAAAGCCTTTTAGTCTTTGTAAGTTGCTTGGACAAAAAATCTGTTTCTTCTTTTTATATGTAAGAACAATTTGAGCAGACTTCATAAGCTACGTCGTCCAACAGAAACATTTATTACTGTTCTGAGTAGCATTAAATACATCGACTGATATTGTGTTGAGCTTATTCTGAAATGTGACTTTGATTATCAGAGATTTCTAATCATGTGATAACAAAGTTCTGATTTGTCTGAGATAGCAGAAAGTTCGTTATTTGCTGGTCTTTGTAGTTGTTAGATAATGTCAGCAAAAAGCGGCTCAGTTGACTTCTTCTGTTGCCATGAGCTGTCAGAGTTCTTTTCTAGCATTTAATGAGGAACAGTTCTTCACTTTTGAATTTTAACTTTGGACGAGAGCTTGAGTTTGAACTTTGTAAGAGTGCTTTGAGTCTGAGCTTTGGTAATAAGATAGTATTGGACAAACCAATAAAATAGTACCAGTATATGCATACAAACATTGGACGCACCAATAGTAATAGTATATGTAGAATGGACGTAAATAAAAGATTTCGCAGAAAACATATTGGACGCAGACTATCAAATAGTTTATTTTGAGAAGCTATTTTGCTCTTAAAAAAAACTCATTAAAGAATTCCTCAATTAACAGCAATAGAGTCAATATATAAAGGAATTTCAGTTTTAATGAAACACTCTGTCGAAACATTTACTTGTTCAAACTTAATAAATATTTTTGTTATCCTCAAAACTTAAACAGGGAAAGCTATAGCTTTTTGACATTAGTGCTAAACCTTTTTTAAAAGATTTTGGTTTCAACAGAAGCTTCTTGGTTATTTCTCCAAGAAAAATTATGGTGATTCCTCCAACCGGGATTATAGAAATTTGAATTTGGGTTGTGTTGTTGCCGATTGAAGTTACCCACATAATTAGCAGTTTCAGAATTCAATGAGCATTGATCAAAAGAATAGGGTCCAGAGCAATACTCACAAATCATGAAAGGGCTCTGAATAGCATGTATTGACTGTTGATTAGATTGACTCCTAACTAGTCTAGATTCTTAGTCAATGCAGTTACTTGTGTAGATAAAGCAGATAAAGTATCAACTTCATAAATTCCAACTAATTTCCTTTATGATGCTCTTTCAGTAGGTCATTCATAGTTATTGGAAGTCATCTCTTCCAATAAATCATAACCTTCTTCAACAGTTTTGTTCATCAATGCACCACCAGCAATAGCATCAATGGTTGACCTTAGAGAGTTAGTCAAGCCATTATAGAAATTCTGAACTAGAAGCCACTTTTATACCCCATGATGATGGCATCTTCTAAGTAGATCATTGAATCTCTCCCATGCCTCATACAATGATTCTGACTCATATTGCTGAAAAGAGGTAATGTCATTCCTCAACTTTGCACTCTTCGTAGGAGGGAAATACTTAGCTAAGAATTTTTGTGCCAACATATCCCATGTAGTGATATAGCTATCAGGTAGAGAATTAACCAACTTTTAGCCTTGTCTCTTAGTGAAAAGGGAAAAATTCTTAATCGAACAGCATTTGCAGAACATTCATTGTGCTTAAAAGTATCACAAATCTCCAAGAAATTTGCTATATGCGCATTAGGGTCTTCATGAGGCAAACTCCCAAATTGATTATTCTGCAACATCTGGATCACTCCTGACTTAATCTCAAAGTTGTTAGATTGTATTGGAGGTCTGACAATACTTAAATGAACTCCATCAGCAGTAGAAATTATATAATCACTAAGAGTTTTGGGTTGTTGATTAGCTGACCCAAGTTCTTGATTTCTGTTATCGTCAACCATTCTTCTCTGCTGCAATAACTCTTGACGACATTCTTTTCTGTTTCTACGGCAAGTTTGCTCAATCTCAAGTTTAAGAGGAATCAACTCCTTGTCTTGAGCACTACGCATAAACAGTTCAAAAAATTAAAATAAAATAAAAGAACAAATTTAAATTAAGACCAAGTATGCTAGTATTAATAGTAGTAAAATAAAGAATTAATCCCCGGCAACGGCGCCAAAAACTTAATGTGTAATTTTAGAACGCAAGTATACGTTATCGCAAATCAAGTAATATAATAGTAAGAAAGTATCGAACCCACAGAGATTAATTCTAAATTTAACTATTGATCAATCAATTTGAGACACTTATGTTAACTTTGTATTAGGCTTTATTAGATGTTTATTGTGCCCAATATTAGTATTTTAGATGAGTTTAATGTTAGGGTTCATTGGGCTTTAATGCAAATATTGAATAATTTTCAGATTTTAATGCATTTTGACCTTTCTTCCTTGGTTAGGCCATAATTTGGGACTCGGTGATCCATTTGAGGTGATCTTGGTGTCTTTGGAGAGCTAAGACAATTCTCTAAAAGTTTTATGAAGAACTTAAGAGCTGGATCAGACTTTTAAGGGTCCAAAATATCCCTGCAATGCAGAGTGGGTTTGCTGTCACGAAAATCTGGGCAGTGTGCACATATTGGACTACATAGTGAGCTATAGGCCTCCTCTTGGGCTGAAACTTGGCCATTGGAAAGATAAGACCTATATCTCCAACTTTCCTAAAGACCATTTAGTCAATAGATGTCGTTTTAGGCATGATAATGAAGCTACAAGTTGGTTTGAATTTGGAAACATGTTCTGCCAACCTAACTTGAGGTAGGTTCAATGTTTTTGGCATATCTGGAGTTCTAAACGTCCAAATGGCATGATTCCAATTGTAAAATTTCAAGGAGACAACTGGCTACAACTTTCATGAAGACCTCCAAGCCAAAATGCACCGTCTAAATCATGAAAATCAAGCCAGAAGTTGAATAAGAGTTGTTGACTAAAAGCCACCAACCATACACCAACCCACCTACCATGCACCAACCCACCAACCATGCATCAAGCTTCCATATTTGACAATTTCCATATTTTTATAGGTTGTATTCAGATTATGTACATGTACAAATTGGCTTCTAGGATTATGATAAACTGCCATTTTATATACTTAAGTGCTGGGAAATTGAGTTTGATTTGGTATTTATTTGATGATTTTATGAGGGAAACTTACCCAATTTCCTTTGAATATTGCAGGTTGAAGATTTATAAGAATCAAGCTTTAAAGTGTTAAAATGGAAGCAATCTTGGGAAAGATACAAAGATATCATCATCATAATTATGAAAGATTTTGGCAAGATCCTACAAAGATATCATCAATCCAGTTGTGGAACTTTCCTATTTTTATTCTTGGAAGATTTTCCCTTTTATCTCACATTAATTAAGAATACTCAAAGTGGGAAAGCAATCTACTTTCTCTGTTACCCAAGAATTGCACATTAAATGAATTTGTGCACAATTAGGAAACCCTAAAAGAAAAGTTTGCTAGAGTTGTTGGCCCACTAAAATATTATAAATAGGAGGAGTGACAACAAGAAGAAAATATCCAGGCATTCGAGAGAAAGAAAGTAGCTATAGCCCTTTGCTTGATTAGAGAGTTGTAGCGGAGCTTGAGAGGTTTTTGAAGCTATCAAGTGAAGGACCGTCTCCCAATTGTTCGTGAAGGACTGTTTCACCGCAAGGGTTTCCGGTTTTAGTTTTTCTATTGTTCTTTTATGGATTTGAATTTGGTTTTAGTTTATGCTTTGTTCTCTTTGACTATGCGTAGCTAAATCCATAACTAGGGTTATGGTGGATCTTATGTTCAAATTCTTATAATGTTTTCCTATTTCTAAATAATTTTGTGTTTCCCCAATTGATTGGATTTTTCCTAGCGCTTTGTTTTCCAATAAGGTTTGCGCACCATTTAAAAAGTTAATTGATTGAATGCAGAACGAACCACAAATAGTTAACGCAACTCTAGGATTAAACGGATTTTGGGTTGTTTGGACCAAAATCAATCCTTTGTTTTCAATCAGTTATTTAATTAACAAATCTTTGGTTCTTTATGCTTTTCTTGATTGTTTGCCTTGCATGACCATTGGGGGTTTCAGATTGAGAAAAAGAATATTAATATTGCATGACCATTGGGTATTAATAGCATTAGAGCAGGTGATTGGCAATCAATCGGAACACATATTATTGAGGAATTGGGTAATTTTATGAGTTTTGACATAAGTGAAACCAGACACCCTAGGCTTTCCATAATTGAATCTTTGCTTGATAATCTTTGATTTCCTCACTTTCTCCTAATTGCTTGATATTTTCTCCTTTCTCATTCGAATTTCATTGTCTAGATAACATAAGGGATTAATTAACTTAGTAATTGCCAACAATCCTTGTGGGTTCGATACTTGGAGTCCCAAATACTCCTTTATTACTTGTGCGACAGGGTGCACTTGCCCTTAAGTGTGATTTTAGCGTAACAGATTAGTATAAATAGAGCAAATCTCTTTGTATTAATAGGATTCAATTTTAAGTAAGTTTGAAGAAAGTTTGAGTATTTGTGAGAGTTTTCTTTCTCTTCTTCTCCATTCTCTTTAGAATTTCATTTTTGTTCTTTTATTTCTGAGTTCTTCCTTCCCATCCATAGAAGGCTAGGCTCTCATAATCAATCCAAAGGATTAGCCATCTTGATGTTTAATTTGGAGATCTTGTTTTGCTTGTTCATATTGCTTAATTGTTATTCAAGTTTCTCTTCTTCCTCTTTTGATTTTTATCTAGATTGAATTGCTTAATTTGATTTAGATGTTGGTGTGATAATAGCTTTATTACAATGCATTCAAAGAGGATCACAAAGACTAAACAATATATCAAAGCTTTTTGATGGATTGTTTAGCTTGGTTAAATCTATGATCTTAAGTTAATCTATGTTTGGATGGTGCTTACTTTATCTAACCTTGGTTAATTAAATCCTAGATGCTTATCTAGTAGAGGATTCTTGGATCATGTTGAGGCGTCTTGATGTGATCTAAGGCCAAGAACACGGTTAGCAATTAAGTGAATTCCTTGTGATCAATGATGAGTTAAACTCAAGATCGGTAAATTTCCTTGGATTGGTTGTTTCTTTAAATTTGTTAATTACTTTCCTTTAATTCAACTAGTGTATTATCTTTATAAATCATCAAAAATTCCCTTTTTAATTATCTTGATCTAATTAAATCTTTGTTCTTTTTGGATCATTAAGAGACGATTTGGTTCATGCTCTATACTACAAATTAGTTTGTGAACCGGTAAATTTTATTATTTGACGGGGTCTCGACAACCTCTTGTCAACTATCTACTGAAAGTTTGCAAAACTCAATCTTATTTAAACAACTTAATAATAGATGATTTATGAAAGACTAAAAATTAAAGTAAACAAGAAGATAAATTTAATGATCAAATTAACCAAGCCTAGGATTGTAATTATCCCTCACACTTTATTTGATTATCTTACTTTTATCTAAAATCAATTAATTATCTGAATTGTTAACTATAAATCCTAACTTATTTATAATCCTCTTTCGATGGTCAAATAGAAATATCCTTAATTAATGAAAAACTATATGTCTATGTCTATCAAGTAATCAAAAATTCATTATGTTCCGATTTCATTAATGGTTACATATGTAATATAGGTATATGTCTATCCTATACAAACTTAAGGCTTTCGCACAAAGATCATATGTTATCTTATCTAGATCTAAAATCAAAATCCTTTTGTCAAGTTACTTAAGATTTATCAATTCAATTTAATTAATGGCCAATTAAATAAAAGCATTAGGAATAAGTAAGATAAACAATTCAAGATAATTAACCTACTCTTGGATATGATAAACGAATCAAATTACGTGTGAGTTCAAATTGCAATCATAGTATAGAAATTTAGTTATTCATTATATTAAAGGAAACAAAAGAACAAGTGAAAAGCATGATAAAAATAAAAGTGGTTGTTGGTATTAACAAGAATACAATGGGTTAGAGTTTCGGGATTTACTTTAAACAAATTAGAAGATCTAACCTTGAAATCAAAGAATAAATCTCACAATTTATGAAAGTTTCACCCCTAACTCTAGGAAGAAACTCAACTGGACATGAAGATGAAGAAACTTCAATAAGTTGAAGAATATATTATACAAAGAACACGAGCTTTGTGGTTTACTTTAGATAAATTAGAAGATCTAACCTTGAAATCAAAGTATAAATTTCACAATTTATGAAAGCTTCACCCTTAACTCTAACTAAAATGAGAGAACTCAGAATATGGAATGCTCTTAAGTGTGGCAAATGTCTTCCTTTTATAGGCAAAGGCTAGAACTATTTAATTACAACTTTGTCAAATTTTGTTGCACATGGTCTGAAATTTCAACTCCGAAGATCACCAAATTCGTCATTACTTGCATCATAATTTGGAAATCTTGATTTCATGAAAGTTGTAGCACATGCAGTCGTTAAGAACATACCAAAAACTCAGCCAGATCTAACAGTTGGATCTTGAAATATGACCATTTTTTTGAAACTGCTCAAATTACATCAACAATGACGGCTATCCACTTGTTTCCCATTTTTGACCCACTTCTGGTCATAATCTAGAAATCTTCATTTCTATGAAAGTTGTAGAGAATGATGTCATGAATGACATATCAAAGTTTCAGTTTCAGCTGCATCTAACGGTTAGATCTTGAGAAATCACCAAATAACAGAGTATAGGTTTGAGCATGAATTTTTCGGGTTGTCCTGAATTTGATGTAGCCCAAAATTCATTAAGTTTAAGTCTTCATTTCTCTTCTGTTTGAGCTATACTGATATAAACATTTAAGTTCATAATATTTTGGTTCAACAATTGCTTTGAATAGTCTTTCAGGTGTTCTGCTTAATTTGTAACAACATAACCAATATGTGAGAAATTATACAATTTTTACTTCATATACGCAATAATTTCATAAGGATAGACCAATAAGAAGTACTAAATTATGCATATATAATGTGTTTATCAAACCTTGCTTGGTTCGTAGACCATTTTTCATTTTAAATCTTTTAAAAGGATTTTGTCAATTATTTTTTCTATCAATAAAAGATTGGTGTCGACTCCATTTTTAATTAATTTTTCCTCCATCCCGTTGTGATCCCAGTCATGAGACCCAAAAATCATCTATGTTCAAATTAAAGATAAATTGAAATGATACTAGAACAAAACGTTAGCATATCCATATTTTATGTTACAATTGAATACACACTTAATTTGTTCTTTACAGTTGGAACATAAAAACACCTATAAAAAAAAACGATGTTGGGGCGATCGGAAAAAGGATGGCAAGCTATCTAAAGTACCATCTGTCCGTAGAAGTTACATGGAATATTTAGGTATCTGAAGCATTCCTATATATTACTACTTCTTCTTTCCCCTTATTGTGTATACCTTTATCATGCTCTTCACGTCCATTTTCTAATGAATCTTCATTATCCCTAACCACATTTGCAGCATTACCGTGGTTATTGTTGTTATTGCGATTGCTTTTATCTTCTACTGGAGACCTGACGATTATTTCGACAGTGACGGATTCATGGTGGCTTTTTGATGGCACTAATTGATTCATTTTCTTCATCTCTTTGCTTTTACCCCATAGAACCACATATAAGCCACACACAATCAACACTGATCCAATGATGCTGAAATTAACAAAAGCAAATTAGTTAAATCAAACCATCAACATGGCTACCAATTTTAAAATAAATAACTCTTTTTGATAATTTGAAACTATAACCCACTTGATACTATCCCTTAATTAATAACTTGAATGTCAAATCCCCTAAGTTTAGAATCCCTTGCCCCCAAAGCTGCAACGCATCAGTCAACGGTGATATATATGGACTTGTACCATCCAACCAACATTCCACCGAAACAGTAAAAACTATTAAATAGGGAAAATAGCTGGGTTGTCAACCCTCTGTAACTACGATTGAAATTGTAAGGTTAAGTACTTATAAATTGCATTTTGTAGGTGAATAATTATCCTCTAAACGGTATTAAATAAACATTGTTAGGATGATAGTATTGAGGAAATAATAATAATAATAAAAGGGTAGATATACCTTCCAAGGTGTAGCTTCTCGTCCAAAATGGTGGATCCAGCAATGGCCACAACCACAAGCATTAGAGGGCTAAAAACAGAGACAAACAATGGGCCTCTCATGTGCACACACCATGAAATCACAACCACCATCACTCCAGAAACCACTATACCCTACACATATTATTTCTCTTTAGCCACATATAAGATAATATTAATATATAGCCTCATTTAGTCACATATTTAATGATAGATTAAAGCCACAATGCAATGAACGGTGTATTATTATTATTATTATTATTATTATTATTATTATTATTATTATTCAGCAAATAACATACCGCATAAGCTACAGTTAGAAGCCTAAAATTCCAACCCAACCTCCACTGACTCCAATCCCTCTCAAGGCAAAAAGCAAACACAATGGATAACAGTGATCCCATTAGAGACATCAATGCAGTGCTTGAGTAAGGACATGGGTATCTTTCACTCATCTTTGCCTGTGCCACAATAATTCAAAATTAATTAAAACCAAATATAATCTCTAAATGACAAGCGCACACAAACGATGGTTGGTTGCAAATCCAAAACTGACCTGAATGATGAGCCACAGAGCATAAGAGACGTTACTGGCGAAGGCGCAGAGAGCACCCAAGATGCTCATACCACCGGAGCTAGCGTGTGGGTGTATGATGTGGCCATTTTGGTGATGCAAAAGGTTTACGTGAAAGGATCCCATCTCAATTTCCACACCTTTGAAGAAAGTCAGTACCATTGCCCCACCAATTCCAGTTAATGTACCAATTATCTTGGCCTTCCCTGCTGCTGTTCTCAAATTTAGTCTTTCCAAACTGAAGAAATTTTAAACAAAGAAAAAAGACATTATAACACTAAGGCAAAGTGCAACTATACAATGTATTCTTGTTCTTATTGTGATTTTCATTCATGAATTTATTCTTTATTGTCGTTTAACTGTTTGATTAAAAATAAGGTTGAAATCCAAAGAGAGATAAAAGAAATTTTCTAGAAGCCCATTTGATAGCTTCGTTAGGATTGCAAAGCCAAATATAAATTGCATCGACCTATTTAATTTTCTATTTGAGAGAAAAATGAGAAAGGGAAAAATAGAAATATAATTAATAGAAGTTGAAAAAAGAAATAGTAGTTTAAGTGAAGCTTACTTACCCGAAGGAGATGGACATGATAAAGGTGATGGCTGGAATGAGGTTGGACATGGCGGATGCAAACGTTACAGGAATTAAAGTAAGCGACTCCAAGTGTAAGTTTTGAGGCAATGCTCCTCTGCATATTAAATCAAAGTCTAGATCTTCGTCACTTAGATAAATAAATGCTACATTAGAAGGAACTCATCTCTACCTAGTTATTAAGGAAAAGGCAAGAAGAAAATAATTCAATCATTAAAGAAGAAGAAGAAACAAATAGATTCAGATTATTTTTTACAGTTTACTGAGCTGATTTTTGTAGAAGAGAGAAAGATGCATAATCTCTTTTAAATTGAATTTAATTATGATCAGTAGATAAAAGTTTAGATTGATACCACGCTATAATGCATATCGTTAGTGTCTTATTGGTTTAATTCGAAATAAATTATGTTCATTTTTGTTTATCTACGTAGACATAAATGAAGCTGCTATAAGTGCAAGCACCATGTCACCTTAAATATGCCAATATTATACGGTTATGTAAGCATGCAATTGATAGATATGCCACAAGTTAGATATAAAAATGCACTCACGTAAAAGAATATAAAATACACTCTTTATGTGATAAAAATTCATTTCTTTAATTTTTTTTAAAAAAAGTATAATAAATTTGAAGTTTTTAATATAAAATAATATCATCGTTCAATTTCTGTTTTCAATAAGCGTTCTTTAAAACTCAACCGATCAGGGAAGGACCTGTCCTTCAACACCAAAAGAATAAATGATCATGGGACTGTGGGAGGACAAAACACCAAAAAATGCAATATAATACTGTGTTTTCTTAATAGAAAGTTCCCGAAAAGTTGCCGTGTCGAGGAGGAAAGGAGAGGGCAAAGAGGTCTAGTTTTGGAGGTAGGGTGTTTATATAAAATTATTTATGAGCTTTTCTTAAATAGTTTAAGTTTTTGAAAAAATTAATTATTAATATCATATTAGAGTTTTTATAATTAAGTGATTAGGATATGTGTATTGTCCAAAATTTAAGTTTAAAGAGTTAATAAGTTAAGTAGCATATTAGATATAAAATTATTTATAAATTTTGGCCTAATAATTTAAATTTTTAAAAAATTAATTTTTGAGAGTTGCCTCCTTTTTTTCAAAGTTCTAGATGAAGTTAAATTTTACTTCACAATAAAATAAATATGTACATTATACACACTTAAACTAAAAGAAATTACATGAAGGGACGTGTTAAGTTATCCTTTTAAAAGAAATGATCCTACAGTTGCTACTGTAGAAAGATCACGTAAATTTATAGCTACAAATAACAATTGGTGGTGCAGAAAGAGTCACTAGGAGTCTACGTGGACTGCACAATTGGCTTCCCAACTTTTCACAAATTTGACATTTGTTTCGCGCTGCAAAGCAAAAGGTAGACCGAAAGAAGAGCATAGCATATCAATAAACAAGACATTACATACCCAAATAAGCCGCACAACAATGCCTGAAACAGTACCGTCCAACTCATCTTTGTCCTCTTCTTCCTGCAAATCATCGACAACAAGAGCCATGTTCATTTTTTTGAATAGGTATTATTTATCTTAACCTCTATCTTTTTTAGTTCTTAAAAATTTAAATACTATTTTCTTCAAGTGGGGTCGTTTTACTATTATTATTGCTTCTCCAGTTTTCTTAAATAGTGATGAAAAGACAAGTTCTTAAAAAAATCAAAGAATCGTTCTCAAATCCCATATAAAGCATACTTAAGTGGGTTCAATAATTCCATCTGCTCAAATAGCAGTACCCATTAACACATAAAAAGCTTTCAAATTGCTAATAGAAAGCAAAACAATCATTATATTCTCGATTGATTATCAACTCTTAATTATCTTTAGTTTTAAAAAGGAAAAAAATCAATGTTTCAGCTAGAATCTTCATGATAATATATTAAAAATCATAAAAAATTATATAAAAAAAAGAAGAAATGATTAGGAGCCAGATGATCAAATTATATATATCGAAAATCGAGATAAAAAGGGTGATTATTAATTAACGAATGAACCTTTCAACAATGAGAGCAAGTGGAGCTATGAAAGCAGTTGCAAAAACATAGCGGTACGCAACAACCACCCTCAAGCTCATGCCATCGTTTAACGCAAGCTTGTAGAGCACATTAACCCAAGCATTTGCTATCTGCACCACCACCATTAGCAGCGCTGGCTTCAAAGCATGCACTACAATCCACATATTCTTCATCACTGCCGTCTGTTAAGATATCACCGCTACCACTATCACCACCAACGGCGGCGTCAAAAATTGCTGCAAAATGGGTTAAATTGACTTAGACAGTGTGAAAGAAAGAGAGAAACATTTATGTTATGTTCCATCTGTAATGTTTGTTAAGAACCAGTAGGTCACGGGCAACAGAGGAGAGGAGTGGGGAGGGGGTATTTATGGGCTATGCAGATTTTCAAAGTACAAAGAGGCAGTGCTTGTTTGTTTCACACGTCACCCTTTACGTTCATAATGTCAAAAAGACACAGGCTTGCAGTTCCTTGCTGACACGTGCACAACGCTGGTCATCGTGGGTCAATCGTAGGCCTGCAAGTCTGCAATTGCAGCTGCAGCTGCATCTGCATGAATCTCAGTGGTGATTTTATGAGGTCTCCCTCGTCACTAACACTGCCTTTGTGAAAGAAATAAAATGAGTGGATTTTGACACCTTCTTCCATTTGGATGTGAGGAGAAAAAGGAGAAGAAAAAAAAAAAACTGCCGTAGGGTCCACACAAAAGTTTTCTTCGCTCTATTGCGATTTGCGAAGAAAATGAAAGAGAGCAGAGCTGATGTTGTAAATTTACCACTGCGCCCATATAAGTCACATATAACTCTCTCCTCACTCTCTCTCTCACTCAACGTAATATGCTGTAAATAATACAGAGATTGGCTTTTCCATCTGATTCATGCATGAAATCATGTGGTAGCAAGGGAGAGACACCTGTTATTGACAGATCGGTGGTTGCCGGTGATGAGCCAAATCGGACTGAACGGCATCGAAATGTCTCTGGCGAACGGCTCAGTCAAATCCAAACTTGGTCTGCTTATTCGGTCACTTATAATCACTGAGAATGCATCTCTAGATCCATTTCTTCACTTCTCACTTCAGAATTTGAATCAGCTCCCTCTCTCTCTATCTCTTCTTTTTTGGCCTTTTCTACATAACTCTTCCCTCCTGAAACTTCTCATACTCATCCTCTCGTTAAAGTTTCATATCTCTATAGTCTATAAAAAGATTGTATTTAAAAATTAAAATCAAAATATTTTAAATAATTAAATATTAATACCTGAATCTTCCAAAATCAACTATTAAATTATATGTCTTTCATAATATGATGCTTTACAAAATAATTTTTTCTCTCCTTCATTTATCAATATTCAAATGTTAGTCTTTTGAAGTTTTATTTTTGGTTTCTTACCAGAAAAAAATTGAACGAATAATCTAAAATTAAATTTTATAATTTAGGTGTCAACAAAATATATTTTAAAAATTAATATATGTTTTAAGTTTTTTTTTTGTAATTTATAAAAAAAATGTGTTTAAAGATGTAAAATGAAGAATAACAAATATTTGTATTCCATTAAATATAATGAGGGTATATATGTTATTTTATATAATTATATATTTTCTCTTCCTCACTTTTTAATACAAATAAGCAAAAGAAAAAATTTATGCTATTTTTTTCTTCATCCAATTCAATTATATGAAGAGAATATAAAATTTTCTCTTCATTTTCTCTCGTTGTCCTTTCCAAACAAAGCATTAAGAGATGAGAGGAAACTTTGAATTTTGAATTTTAAATTTTGAATTTGAAATTAAAAAAAGTAGATTTTTTTTTATTTTCTTTCTTTCCTATATTTTTTTTCTAAATTTTCTCTTGGAAAAAATTTCTTTCTTTCTTTTTCTCCATGTACAATATTTGAGTTCATCAACCTTCAAATATCAGATGGGAAAATGAAATTGATTTAGTTAATCGTTATTTTTTTAATAAATTAATGAAAAATTCAATTTTAAAAGAATTAAAACATCAGTTTATTTTCCTATGAATTATTTACAGGTGTGAGGTGCGTGCCACGTGAAATATTTAATTTAATCCCCTAAGTGGGTTTTCTTTGGCAGGGAAAGTGACTAGTATCATGTATGGCATAGATGAGAAATTTAGTTGATATTATGTAAATTAGGTAATTGTATATTATTTATTTCTTATACTAATTAGATAAAAAAAAATTAAAAACCTCTCGAGTTAAAGAACATGGGAATGATGGGATGAATATTCTCGAAAGGCAATTCTTATAGTAGTTTCTAACGTCAGATCCGTTTTATTTACGCATTTTTTTTGTCAGTGTGCTTTTGGGGACAATTGCTAGAGTAGAGGTTGTCATTTTCGGCTTCATCTACCATAGAATCTAAGAAGCAAATGCCATTTTGGATGCTAAATACTTAGCCTTGGTTAATAACCATAAAAGCACTCACCCCGAAAAGATCGACAGGGAAAGCTGCAGAAAGGCTCAGGTTAGTGGGAATCTCAGAATTCCATTAATTTGTTCTGAAAAATAAACAAGAGAAACATACTTTTGCAGCTTCTAACGTGCTTCCAATTCGAGTGATGTTGATTGTGATATATGCATGTAAATGGTTGTAAATGCCACTAAAAAGACATTAGTAAATTCTAGGGACAAAGAACTGAGATGGGAAAAGGTGGCCTATTCTTAATTTATATAACTAATTTAATATTTAATGGGCACTAACCTTTAATTTAGCGACATTATCTAAGCTTTCTACGAAGCCATTCTCGAGCAGCCATCGTTTTATCCATGGGCAGCATCAATACATGTACTTTATAGGTAGCTTTGCTCCTTTGGTCAGCATCCACTCGCTCCAAAAGCAGCCCATTGAATTAATTGGAGTTTTAGATCAGCTCCTGATGCTTGAGCAACTCCAGTCACATAAAGCAAAATTGGCCAGCAGCATTATAAGCCATAACTCATGCCGAGTTTAGGCAATATCCACGTAAGCCTTATGGTGGAAATGAATGCCACTTGACTTCATGCATATGTACACGAGTGAAAGTAACTTGGGCTGCTACCCTCTCATTCTTTCCATCCCCTCCCCCCTTCTGCTGCACCGCACTTCTTTTCCCTTTTTCTCCTTCTTTGGTATGTTCCTACAAGAAAGTTTTGCTGTTGTACTTCAATCATCCAAGCATCACAAGCCACTTGATTGAACATTAACAGTCTCCTTGACGAAACTGCAGGGAAAAAGACGTAAATGAAAAAGGGAGATGCAGGGGGACAAAGGGAGTGATAAAAGCTTTTGGCTCAATTCGTTTATTCATTAAAATTATGAGTTGTGTTTTAATATTATATCAACTTATTTTTTTAAAGACCAATATAGCTCTCAAATTAAATGGGGCCAAGCCTGTGTATTTGTGGCTTAGTCGGTTATATATATATATATATATATATATATATATATATATTTGCAATATTTTTAATTTGTTTTGAATATATACATGTGTTGTTATTATATGTGTTGTGATTTTGTTATGTTAATGCTTTGTTATTTTTAATGTGTTGTTGACTCTATTATTAATATATGAATTTGTCAATTTATTACTTTAGAAATTATATAATTTTAAAGATTATTATTATTAGCTATATTTTAATTTATTAGAAGACCTTTCTAAACCTTTATATATTTGTAACTTACTTAAAAAATTTTAGATGAGTTTACCATCAAATTTGTATTATGAAATTGTGGTTGTTATGATAAAAAAATGTAACTATTTGTTAATCTTACTTCTTTCCTTCACCTGTTCTGGCTATTCATACTAGACTATTAATTGGACAATTACAATTATTATTATTATTATTATTATTATTATTATTATTATTATTATTATTATTATATGTTTGCAACACCCAGCCATCTTTATTTTTATGGTTTCTAATAATTAACACAGTTTTATCATATTTTAAATTGTTGAAGAACCAAATTAGTCACCTACCTGTACTCAGAAACTAAATCTATTCAGCATATATAATTTGAGGACCAATTATTACAAGATTAGTAAGAAAACAAATAACTAAAGGTTAAAGAATCAACGTAAATCAGAACTGGGAACAATGTTCTCCAACTTTGTTGATTTATTAAAAAAAATTCCTTCCCAAGAGAAATAATTGAACTCCAAACTTTGTTTTGTCATTTTTTATTTGTCTTTCTTTTAGTTATGTCTAGGAACATGACGTTCAAATTTTCCTTTTGTCAAAGAAGTTCAAAGTTTTTTTGGTCTTTATAACGGGGAAGGGCTCAAACCTGCATGATGCCCACCAGAACAAGACCCATTAATGTAGATCCATTAGATATCACCTAAATTTCATAATGTCATAAGTTGACAATCTTTCATCTATGACAACCACAAAAACAAAAACAAGACTACAATTTCATCAACGTGCCCTGGAATTAGCTTAAACGCGTGCTCCATGTCCAGCATACAACATTACAACTACTGGCAAAAAAGTGATCAGAAAAGTTTGAAAGTAGGAAAATTCCTCCAGAATGGAAGTGCTAAACTCCTGATGGAACAAAGAATTCAAATAATTTTAGAAGGTAATATAAGTACCCAAAAAATGATTTTAGAAATGTACATGCAAACTACATGGAAAGAAACAAAGATATATAAAAGTATTATGATAATTCAATTAATATTTATTTCAATTCGAAATTCATTATTACTTCAAATGGATAGATATTAGTGATGTGAAATAATTGAAGTCATAATTTGGTGGATTTACGCCAACAGGTAGCTCCAACTTTTATTCACATAGGCTCTTAATCCCAGCTCAACTAATTTGAAAAAGGACCGAAGATAAAAAGTGTGGCTACGAAACAAATGGTGGATCAGAGTAGATTTATCAATATGAGCTATCCTAGTCCACTCATCCCTAGCCCATGTGTGTGAAGGTAAAAAAATCCATTACTTAAATGAGCTGGCCCAAGCCCAACCCACGTGGCCTAGGGTGAGCCAACTATATTTAATAATTATTTTTCACAATTTATGCAATGTGAGCCTAACTCACTAAATTAAAAAAAATTTTAAATTTGTAATTGATTAAATATATTTGAATTAATTGTGAAAAAAATATTATATTAAAAATTAATTATATGTATAATTAATTTTTTAAAAAATCAATTATAAAAAAATTAATTTATGTTTGAATGTGTTAGTTTATAATCAAATTTAAAATAAAGAATTTTGTTTTGATTGTATAAAAAAGAATCATATTTATGTATTAAATTACTAAAAGAGATATGGAATGATTGAAAATTTTATTTATTTGAGGACAAAAAAGTATTTATCTATCAAAACATTTGAAATAATTTATAATCACATAAATAAAAACTCCAAATTCAAGCTTTTTTTTATAAAAAAATTGTTTTTAATTATAAAAAAATAATCTAACTTATAATCAATTTTATACATTTTAAACAAATAAAATAGATTTTTGATAAAAAAAAATTTATTGAAAAAAAAACTGTTTGGGAAAGAAATAATATTTTTCAAATTTAATAGATAAATACTCTTTTATCCTCAACTAAATAAATTTTTTAATCTTTCCATATCTTTTTTAGTAATTTAATACATAAAAGCGATTCTTTTTATACAATCAAAACAAAATTATTTATTTTAAAATCAATTATGAACTAACACATTCAAACATAAATTAATTTTCTCATAATTGATTTATTTAAAAATTGATTATATATATAATTGATTTTTAACATAATCTTTTTCACAACTAATCCAAACACACACAAGCTTTTTTTTATAAAAAAACTGTTTTTAGTTATAAAAAACCAATCTTAACTTATAATTAATTTTACACACTTTAAACAAACAAAATGTATTTTAAATAAAACAACTTTTTATTGAAAAAGAAACTGTTTTGAAAAAGAAATAATCCTTCCTAAACATGCTCTAAGTCAACTAAACCAACCATATATTTTTTCTCTTTATTATCAAATTATCACCAGTGATATTAGACATTAATTCCTTAATCTTATTAAATTCATATGTTAGCACTACAGGTAGCAATTAGATGCCTCAGGCAAAGATAAATTTTTGAAAAGATACATTCAGAACACTGATACAACTCTTACAAATTGAATGCAAAGCTAGTATAAGTATAACCATAAAAAATCATGTTGAATAAGCTAGCATCTCTGACTAACTAAAGAACCTAAATGGGAACAGAGATAGCTATTTCAAGGGGGAACCTGGAAACAAAATTTATAAATGCCTTCGAATGTCTTAAATGATCACAAGTCCTAAAGTCGTGGACAAGCAAAAACCCAGCATGCAGCCAGTAGACACCACCATCTTCCAACAAAATTGCTCTTCAATAAGATGACATTCTTTACCTACTCATATTTTGATGGACTGGTGTACTCGGTTCCATTGTCCAATGAAGTTACATTAAATGAAGCACTAGATGACATAGCACTACTAGCAGTAACAGCATTGTGATTGCTTTTTGATGGATTTCTCTGAGGATTGTTAGTTGCAGGGTTCTGCCCTTCCTCTGCTAGTCTTCTGACAAGGTTCATGATAGTTGGAATAAACTTGCTAGACAAAGATATGATTCCCGGAAGCTGAAAGCAAACAGTAAGAAGTAAGACTGCTAAACACACTGCAAAATAGAGAATGAACAATTGACAAGGGCCTAGATAATTTGTCTAAAGGACTACTTCACATAAAAAATAAAAGCAATTCATAAAGTAAACATAAAAGACAATTTATTACACCAATTTGTCATGGAACAAAATCAAGGATGATCAAATTTGTTAACTTTTTCCCACAGAGGCAGGAAGTCAAAGTATTTAAACAAATTAGAAGAAAATTAACCTCCTCCCAATGTGAAACATACTATAGGTTGAGTATATATTGTTAATAAACAGCATAGCTTTTGAACTTTCTTTGAAGACATAAAAAAATCATCTTAATGCATAAAATGGCAAGGTAATACAAATATTGAAAGACAGGAATAAACTTGTGACTTATGCATCAAATACCGAGGTCTATGGAATGCTCTCTAAGGTTTCATTGACTACTCTGCATTAGCAATAGCAATAAGGAAACAGAAAATTTATTGCTGACACAAGAAGAACGAATCTAGATCAAGCTTCACAGTAGGAGGACATACCCAAGATGGTAACCAAATAAGAATGAAGAAAGAGAAGCCACTAGTACATGATGCCAAGAGCGCCGCCAAGAAGATTTGCCATTCAGTAAACGTACTGAAGCCATGAGAAAAAGGTGTTCTAATGGCATCATTAAAAACAATTTTTTCCAATTGGGTCATGAAAAAAAGGTGTTCTAATGTGTGTATCAGTGCATGTATGCATGCACAACTTTCTTTGCTATTTCAAACCATAACTCTGAAGCTCATAAAGGAAATGGATTGTCAAAATATACACACTATTTCTAAGCACAATTTGGAAAATCAATACTCGACAACACATGTACCCAAAAAAGAAAGTATATCATCAGCATAAACTTCATGAAAACACAAAGACACAAACATACATGATGATAATTGATAAGGTAGAAAGATCAAAACACATCACCCCTTTCATACCATTTTAAAAGAAACATAACCCCTTTTAGACTGGTCCCTCCCTCCAATAAAATAAAAAAAAAACGAAATTTATCAAGAGAAATTGGGACTTCACTATGCGGTTGTGTCAATGATCCACGTTCATAGAACAACAAAGAAATTCAAACAACATATGATGATATATGCAATTCCACGCTGACGTGGTTACCTCAAAATGCCATCAAAAGGGAAATACGATTGATACTTGGATTCGAGCAGTGACACTACACAGACCAGAGAGAGATCTACCCCTAGAAAGAAAAGGCAACCCAGAATGGCGATGGAGTTCACGATCACGATCGGAGGATCTTCTGGCACCGACCCAAAATTTCGTGGATTCATGAACAGGAGGCCTTGAGAGGAAGTCTTGCTATTACAAAACTGGTGGAATTCGTAGATTCTCTTCGTAGGAATTGTAGCAAAGTTGTCAAATCAGTGAGTTGGTCAAAGTATAATTGATGTTTCGCGGTGAAGATAATTCACGCACAACTTTACCAACTATCCCAGCTGATGTGAATCCACTCGTATGCTATGGTTGAAAGATATATTTTCATTAGCAGATTAAAATGAAGGTCTAAAGAACTAGCTACACATTACTAATAATTTTTATTCAAGATATTTAACTTTACTATAACATGGCCAACAAGTATGGTAAATTAAGAATTAATTTTATCTGATATAAAAATAAAAAGTGGCTAAAATGATCTGTGCATTCAAACTGACAATAGTACGTACTTGTTACAGTATATGTATGCCCAAAAATCATCTATATATAATATATGTTACAATAACGATAAATTTAGATGATGATACTAGAACAAAACGTTAGCGTATCCATTTTTCTGTTACAAATTTACAATTGAATACACGCTTTGTTCTTTACAGTTGGAATTAAAAAACAAAAAAACAAATAGAAGCAACTGAAAGAAAAGACGAAGAAAGTTGAAACTAAGCAGTGCTTTCCCTTTTTCAACATTACCAAAAATGCCCATAGCATGATGGGGCAATTGGAAAATGATGGCAAGCTATCTACTATCACTATCCTTACAAGTTAGAGCATTGAATGTTTAGGCATCTGAGATATTCCGAGAAATTACTTCTTCTTCACCTTCTTCTTTTCCCTTATCGTGTATTTGTGTGCCATGCTCTTGACGTCCATTTTCTGATGAATCTTCATGATCCCTGACCACCTTTGCAGCATTATCGTAGTTATTGTGGTTGCTTTTATCTTCTACTGGAGACCTGACGATTATTTCGACTGCGCGGGATTCATGAGGATTTTGTGATGGTACTAATTGATTAATCTTCTTCATCTCTTTGCTTTTACCCCATAGAACCACGTATAAGCCACACACAATCAACACTGCTCCAATGATGCTGAAATTAAGAAAAGCAAATTAGTTAACGCAAATCATCAACATGGTTACAAAATTTAACAGAAATAACTACTTTCGATTATTTGAAACTATAATCTACTTGACACTATCTCTTAATTAAAAACTTGAATGAAAAATGTTTAAAAACACAACTTGATGAGATGATTATATATATAGGTAAATGATATATACATTTGAGAGCATCATCTAAGTATGTCCCTAACAAGAGATTTTCATGTCATAGTTTTAAGTTGCCACTTTCTTTCGACCATAGCAATAATATCAATCATACGTAAAAATGATTAAATAGGGAAAAATTGCTGTGTCAACCCTTTGTAACTACGATTGAAATTGTAGGGTTAAGTATTTATTAACTGCATTTTGTTGGTGAATAACTTATTAGACTCCAAGTTATTTCACAAGAATTATTAGGATGATTACTATTAAGGAAATAATAATTAAGAAAGGCAAGCATACCTTCCAAGGTGTAGCTTCTCGTCCAACATCGTGGAACTAGCCAAGGCCACAATCACAAGCATTAGAGGGCTAAAAACAGAGGCAAACAATGGACCTCTCATGTGTATACACCATGAAATCACAGCCACCATCACTCCAGAAACCACCATACCCTACACTTGTCATTCGGATGATTTCTCTTTAGCCACATATATAGGAAAATATATAGCATCATTTAGTCACATAATTAATGAGAGCTCAAAGCCAATGCAATGAATGGTGTATTATTATTATTATTATTATTATTATTATTATTAAGCAAATTATAGCATACCGAATAAGCTACAGTTAGAAGCCTAACATTCCAACCCAACCTCCACTGACTCCAATCTCTCTCAAGGCAAAGAGCATACACAATGGATAACAGTGACCCCGATAGAGACATCAACGCAGTGCTTGAGTAGTGACTTGGGTACCTTTCACTCATCTTTGCCTGTCCCACAATAATTCAAAATTAATTAAAACCAAAAAGATGACATTTTAAATCTCTGAAGGACAATCGCGCAACACATAGCAATTAACACAAACAACGGTCGGTTGCAAAACCAAAACTGACCTGAATGATGAGCCACAGAGCATAAGAGATGCTGCCGGCGAGGGAGCAGAGAGCACCCAAGACGGTCCTACCACCGGAGCTAGCGGGTGAGTGTGCACCGTGGCCGTTTTGGTGATGCAAAACGTTTACGTGCAAGGATCCCATCTTAATTTCCACCCCTTTAACGAAAGTCAGTACCATTGCCCCACCAATTCCAGTTGATGTACCGATTATTTTGGCCTTCCCTGCTGCTGTTCTCAAATTTAATCTTTCCAAACTGAAGAAAATTTAAAGAGGAAAGAAACACATTATTCCACCAAGCCAAAGTGCAACTATATATAATTTGTCATTGAAACTTTCATTCATAAAAGTTTATCTATTACTCTTCTTTTTTTTTTTTCCGAGGATACTGGTACCATTTTATAAGTAGTGATCATGTATTTCATTTAATTAAAATATAATTATTTTATTTATATTTCAACAAAATAAAATATATATTTAAATACTAGCTATTAATTATTAAGGGTACCACTATCCTTATAAAAACAAAAAGTGTCAGAATGAATTTACTTCATTCATTAATTTATATTCTTTATTGTCTTTTAATTGTTTTATAAAAAAATATAAGGTTGAAATGGATCAAAGATAGAGAGAGAAAAAAAAAGGAAGTTTTTAAGAAGCCATTTGATACCTGCGTTACAAGCGACCTATTTAATTGATAGAAAAATGAAAAAAAAAATAGAAATAGAATTAAAAGAAAAGTTGGAAAAATAATATAATGGTAGTTAAAGTGAAGCTTACTTACCCGAAGGAAACGGCCATGATAAATGTAATGGCTGGAACGAGGTTGGACATGGCCGATGCAAACGTTGCTGAAGTTAAAGCCAGGGCTTCCAAGTAGAAGTTTTGAGCCAGAGCTCCTCTGTATATTAAATCAAAGTCTAGATCTTCGTCACTTAAATAAATAAATAGTAAGTTAGAAAAAACACATCTCTATCTAGTTGTTAAAGACAAGCAATGAAGAAAATAATTCAATGAATAAAATTAAAGAAGAAACAATGGATTCAGATTATTCTCTACAGTTTACTGCGCTGATTTTGTTAAATACGTGCCAATATTATAAGGTTAAGTAAGCATGCAATTGATAAAGATGTCACAAGTTAAATATAAAATACACTCCGCCACACAACAACAAAAAAAAAGCACACTCTTTTTAAGATAAAAATTAATTTCTTTAAAAACTATATATAAAAAGATAAGTTTTTTTATGGTACATTAAAAATGTAAACATTTGAGTAGAAAAAATTGAGGCCTATACCAATTAAATTACAAGCACGTTAGCTAATGAATTTTAATATGTAAGAAGTACCATATCGTTTGATTATTATTTTTTTTTGAACAAAATTATCGTTCTTTAAAACTCAACCGATCATGGAAGGAGAAAAAATCAAAATCTGCAATCTATTACTGTATTTTTATAATAAATTGGGGTTTTGTTAATAGTTCCTGAATAGTTGCCGCGTCGTGGGAGACAGAGAGGCAAAGAGGTTTGGTTTTGGAACTCTAGAATGGTGCACAGTTGGCCCCTAGAAAGATCACGTAAATATAGCTAAAAATAACAAATATATGGTCCAGAAAGAGTCACGCATGATTAGCAGTCTATTTGGACTGCACAATTGGCCTCCCTTTATTCGCCCCCCCTACTCTTTTCACAAACTTGACATAATTTGTTTCGATGCAAAGCAAAATCTGAACCAAAGATGAGCATCAAACGAAAATGGAGGAGCATATATATCAATATATAAACAACACATTACATACCCAAATAAGCCGCACAGAAATGACTGAAACAGTACAGTCCAAGTCATCTTTGCCCTCTTGTTCCTGCAAATCATCAACAACAAAAACCATATTATTTTTTTTGGTATTATTTATCTTGATCTGTATCTTTTTTTTTGTTCATTGAATATGGTGTTTTACTATTACTATAGCTATAGCTATTGCTTCTCTAGTTTTCTCAAATAGTAATGAAAAGACATGCTCTTCAAAGGAGCGTTCTCAGATTAATCCTATATAATGCATACTCAAGTGGGTTCAATAATTCCATCTGCTCAAATAGCGGTACCCATTATAACACTTAAAAAGCTTTGGAACTGCAAATAGAAAGCAAAACAATCATTCTCGATTGACTATAACCTCTATCTTTATTTTCATAAAGAATCATGTATTATTCTCACAGAAGAAAGCAATAATGGGGAGAAATTTTTTATGGCATACTTTATTTATATTATTTGCATTTCTTAGCTAGAATCATTAAAAAAAATGATTAGAATTTAGAACCCAGATGATCAAATTATATATATTAGATGAACAAGGAAAAAGAAGGAACTGTTCATGTTTACTTCATATATATACATAATTACATATATTGAGAAAATGAGATGAACAGGGAGATCGATTTTTAATTGAAGAATGAACCTTTCAACAATGAGAGCAAGTGGAGCTATGAAAGCAGTTGCGAAAACAAAGCGGTAAGCGACAACCACCCTCAAACTTATGCCATCGTTTACGGCTAGCTTGTAGAGCACATTGACCCCAGCAAATGCTATTTGCACAACCACCATTAGCAGCGCTGGCTTCAACCCATGCACTACATTGCACATATCCTTCATCCTCACTCAGTCACTGGTCACCGCCACCGTCTGTTAAGATATCACAGCCACCACAACCACTACCAAAATGGGTTAATTTCACTTAAGACAGTGTGAAAGAGAGATATTAGAAATAAAGGGTTTTGGTTGAGAAATTGTAGGGCACGGACAACAGAGGAGAGGAGAGGAGAGGGGGTATTTATGGGCAATGCAGATTCCGAAGCTGAAAGAGGCAGTGCTTGTTTGTTTCCCACGTCACCCTTTACGTTCGCAATGTCCAAAAGGCACACGCTTGCAGTTCCCGGTTGACACGTGCGAAACGGATCTTCGTGGGTCAATCTCGAGCGTCTTCCCCAACTGCTACTGCATGCTTGCATCTCTGTGATAAATTTTATGAGGTCTCCCTCACCACCTCTGCTCGTCACCTAGGTATTCAACCACTCCATCAAATATCACATGGAAATTTTTTTAATTTTTTAATATGCTCTGTTCATTGCATTTTCAATCTGTTATTGTAAATGTAAATTAATATTTTGATATTTCAGGTTCTCTCACAGCTTTAAATAAGGTAGCAGATTTGTTAACGAGGATTGACTCACCTACTTGTACTTATTATAACTCCATAATTTGGGTTAGAATTTAAGAAACTCTCATTGGTAAGTATTCTTTAATCTTACTGTACATACTGAAGTTACTAATTTACCCTAATCTTAAAATGGAAGAAATAGTAACTTTTATCCACACAAAAAAAAATGGTAACAGAGTTAGTGACTATTTGGAAAACTATGCGCATCACTTGCTTCTAGGACTCCACTGCCTTCATGTCCCCCTGCTGGATGAGGTTCTCTCCTTTCCTATGATGTTGTAGAGGTTTTTTTTCCCACGTTCGGTTTTTTCTTCTTAGGGCTTAGCCTCTCCGTTGTATAAAAATATATATATATATATATATATATATATATATATATATTTTAATATAAATATAACTTTTACACCAACCACTAATCATTAATTTTATTTTGATTTAAAGATTTAAAAGCATACAATTTTAATTTTAAAAAATAAAATAGTAAAACATGCATATTTTACGAAGAGAGGAGAATAGTAAAATTTATATTTAATGAAAAAAGTAATTTAATTATATTCTTTAAATTTAAGTAATTAAAAAAATACATACTTTTAATAAAAAATATATATAATATTTTCATGCAGAAAGATATAATTTTATAAAATAACATATCTTTCTTGATTTGACGTTCTAATTTGCAGAACATCTATTGTTTAATAAAAATATTTTAGATTTCGATGTTAATTATATTTTTTAAAAGCATTCGTTATTTTATATCTTTTTAAGCTTCGATGTTCTAAACATATATCATTCTTTATAAAATTATTTTACATTTTTTTATTAGTAATACCTAATTTTATCATTTAATAAAAAAGAATATGTTATTTCTTTTTTTTTTCACTTTTATAATTTGAAGAATAGAGTTAATTTTTATTTCTTAATTAAATAAATATTTTAATATTTTATCTCTTTATTAAAAGTATTTTTCACTATTCCTTTTTTATTATTAAATTGTGTAATTTTAAACTAAATGAAATCAATTATTCATATCCTTTTTAAATTTTTTTGGTTAGTGTGTCTTTCAATCTTTAAGACAACTGAGGTTGCCATTTTCGGCTTAATCTACCGTAGAATATTATAAGAAAAAGCAAATGCCATTTTGGATATTAAATACTTAGATTTGGCTAATATCCATAAAAGCACTCACCCTCGAAAGATATCGACTAGGTGCGTAAGTTGCAGAAAGGCTCAGTTTAGTGGGGTCTCATAATTCCATTAATTTGTTCTTAAAAATCAAAAGAGAGACATGACTTTCGAAACTAGCTATCATTTGCAGCTTCTGACGTGCATCCAATTGGAGTGATGTTCAATGTGATGTAAGTATGTGCATGGTTGTAAATGCCACTAAAAAGACATTAGTGAATTCTAGGGACAAAGAACTGAAATGGGAAAGGCTGGCTAGCTAGTTCTTAATCATATATACCTACTCTTATATTTAGTGGGCATTTACCTTTAATTTAGCGACACTGTCTGAATCTCGATTTCAACTCGTTTATATTTATTTAATACTTACATAAATAAGTTCGAACAAAATTTAAAAACTTGACTAATAAATTAGCCATTTTAAATAAAATAAATTGTTATTTGTGTTTGTTTACAAATTATTTATTATTCGTACATGAAATTATTTATCATTCATTCATTACTGGTTCAAAGTTTATTTAAAGTTATTTGAATATTGATTACAATGAAGATCTTATGACCTTGTGTGGGAAGGAGGAAGATGGACAAAGTGCAGATTTACTAAAAAAAATTAAACTCTCCACCAGATGCATGCTTTAGGAAATTAGATATTACTAGGTCACTAACATAGTACGAGAGTTGTTCCAACTTAACTAAGGTCTTAGGTTCGAGTCTTAGGTATGCAACTCCACTTGTTGGGAGAGCTTCCGCCCTCTGAGGTCTTTATTCGGCTCGAATTCGAATTAGTCGGTCCTGTTTGTAGGCCGAATAGATAGTTTTCACCAAAAATAAAAAGATATTACTATACTTCAATACTTTAATACTTCTAAAATTTGAGAAAGATATATTGATGGTAATTAATTATCCAATTTATGTTTAAATACATTAGTTATTTTATAATGTTCAAAGAAAAGGAAAGAGATTTTATTTTATATAAACAAGGAAGCTCAAATCAAGTTAAAACTAAAATAAGTTAAACTTATACAGATACTTAAACCCAAATAAAGTTAAACAAATCAATTATCAACACCAAATACTTGTTTAAACTCGACTTATTACCCCTAATAAATAGACAGAAAATCTACTGCTTAATTTGATATTGATTATTCGATTAGCTATTTGAGGTCAGACTCTTAATCGTCATCATTATGTTGAAAAAGCTTTCTGTAGGAATGCTTCCATAGAAAATGTTTGTTATTTTATTTGTTAGATCACTGTGGAAACATCCATTTCCTCTTTAACCCCACTAATTATTTGCTAATCAGTTCTTAGTCCATTACTGGATAAGCATCATCCAATTATCTTTTTATTAACTTTCGGTAAGATCTCTTCCCTCTTTAATTAAATTTTTTTTTTATGTGTTCTCTCTTCAAAGTGAGGGCTATGCTTTTACTTATTCTATTTACCTTTTTATAATTAAATAATATTATTAATATAAGTACATACAAGTATACAAGTAAAAATTAAGTGGGGAATGGTGATGATTCATTAAAAAAAAAAAAACGTGGTGGCTTCATGAAAAGTGAAGATAATATATCAATTAATACTAAATAGCATGTGATCAGAGTCTTACATTTTCATCACATAATATGTGTTGATACCAAACTATCGATGAATCCGCCGTATTGCTTCCACTCAAAGATTAAAAATAATAATAATAACACAGCCAATCCCAAGCTTTTGATTGTACGAACATATTTCCCCCCTCTTTTCTGTTTCATTTACTGCCTCAAATTCAATCGTCAATGCATATGCAACTTCAATTAAGTTGCTAGCACTTACAAGTTAGTGGGTGGTTGTGAAGAAGAAAGAACCGTGGAATTCAAAATTAACCTGGAAGGCTTCACTCAAATGAAAAATATCCATCTCTTTCTGCCGTACAGAAACATCAAAAGTAACAACTACTAATTATTGCACTTTAAACGTTTTTATTACCATAAACGACCCGATAAAAAATATAACTGCTTAATTTTACTTCTTTTCTTCACGTATTCTTACTGGACTATAGTAACATGTATAGCTTATTGCCAGCAAATCTCTAATTTTTCTCTTTTTTAATTGGACAATTTTTATTCTTTTTTTAAATTTTGCAACATCCAGCCATCGTTTTTTTTTTTTTAATGGTTTCTAACTAACACAGTTTGTTCATATTAAAAATTTTTGAGGAACCAAATGAGTCTCACACACACATTCAGAAGTTAAATCTATTTACTAACAAGTGATTGATCGAAGTGGTAAACGAATCCAATCCCTGAAAGGAAGTCAAATGTTCGAATTTTAAAAGTCGCTACTGTTAAGAGGGTTTTATCATAATATTTTTTAGTTCAAAGGGGATTAGTCTCTTATCCAAAAAATATAGGGATACTCTTAGTTTACATAAAGAAAAAGAAGCTAAATCTATTCAGTATATATATTTTAAGGACCAAATTACATAATTAGTAAGAAAAAACAATTACAGGTTAAAGAATCAACGTAAGTCAGAACTGGGAACAATGTTCTCCCCAGCTTTTTAATCTTTTGAAAATTTTCCTTCCAAAGAGAAATAACTGAACTTCAAACTTTTTTCGCCCACCTAATTAATTTTATTTTTTCTCATTTTCAATTTTTTTTTTCTAGAAACATCAAGTTCAATTTTTTTTTTGGTCAAAGAAGTTCAAACCTTTTTTCATCTTTATATCAGGGAGAGGCTAAAATCAAACCTACACGATCCCCACCTTCAAATGGCAAAAATGGAGGCATCTCAAGAGGGTCTCAGAGATGCAAGAAACAAATTAAGATAGATATATCAAAATACTATGATTATTCAATGGATAGATATTAGTGATGTGAAATAATTAGGTCATAATTTGGTGGATTTACGCCAGCAGGTACTGCTCCAACTTTTATTCACATAGCTAGGCTAGCTCTTGATCCCAGCACAATTGATTTGTTTGCTTGCCCTTGCCCTAATAGGACCGAGGATAAAATATGTGGCAAGGAAACAACTGGTGGATTTGAGGTAGGGAGATTGGTGCTATATTCCCCTTTAGTGGCTTCATGGCCAAGTGTAATGTTTTGTGGTGAAGATTCAATTTCTTCCGGGCAACCAATTATAATGTCCATCAAAGAGACTATTTCAGAGATAATTCATGAACAACTTTACTAACTATCCCATCATATGTGAATCCACCCGAATGGGCCTTTTCAGCATTGAGGTGCAAATAGGAACGAAAATTTCCTCATTAATACACTTGTGAAATTAATTCTTAATTTGGTGTAAATTTTACAATGAGTTGTGGTTATGGTTTATGACTTATACCAAGTTGTGGTAATGAATTACGACTTATATTTTAATCAATTATTTTTTGTTACATTGCATGAAAGTTTAGGGATAATGTAATTTTTATTTATTTATGTTTTATCAAAGTTGTGGCTTAATTTAATTATGTAAGTGGTGTGAGAAATTTCTAAAATGGAAGCCTCACATTGCTCAAATATTGAAAGTGTATCTTAATTAGGACATGACATTTCACAAAAAGGTGTCTTAATTAAGACATGCTCTTTTCATGAAAGTATGTGTTCATAGAGACACAACCTTTCATGAAAGTATGTCTTCATAGAGACATGACTTTTCATCAAAGTGTCTTAAATAAGACATGAATTTTGGTAAAAATATGTCTCTTGGATGAAACTCTGTGTCTTTTCACAAGAATTGCAACTTATGGCTTTTCACAAGGGTTGTATCGCATAGCTTTTTGCAAGAATTGCATCTCTTCACCATATGCCTCTTGGTTTTGGATATCAAATTATCCTCTGTTTTCTTTTGTGTGCAGAAAGAAATTAGGGAACTATTATTCTGTAAAATATCATTGTTGTTATTGGCTTGGTTTCGGTTGTGCAAGACAACTCAAGTGTTTTTCATTGTATCCTAGAGGAAATTCGTCAGCATCCATTTGTATTCAGTAATACAAATTGGTGAAGGCAAATTAAACCTTAAGGAAAGTGTCTATACACGCCTTAAAGTTTATGTGCATTTTTGGTTTTGTAGCAATTTCTCCAACAATCTTAAGGTTTAATTCTTGTTCTATATCATGGCTATTGCAACGTTGAGAGAGATGACTTCCGACTATGTGAAATTGGAAAGGTTTGATGGTGAAAATTTTATGAGATGGCAGAAAAAAAATACACTTCCTTCTTACAACATTGAAGGTTGTGTATACATATTGAATACACTAAGGCTTATGGAGAAAGAAGATGAAACAGTGGCTAAAACTCGTGAAAGACATAAGTGGGACAATGATGACCACATATGAACTAGACATATTCTAAAAGGAATGTGTGACGCACTACTTGATGTCTACCAGAACATGAGATCTGCAAAGGAATTATGGGAGAAACTAGAGGTAAGGTACATGACAGAAGATGCTACAAGTAAGAAATTTCTTGTTAGTCGTTTTAATAATTATAAAAAGATTGATGGTAGGTCTATCATAGAATAAATGCATAAAATTGAACGAATTCTGAATAATTACAAGCAACATAACATGCATATTTATTGTCTCGTCAATTATAGAAAAACTTCCTCCTTCATGGAAAGATTTTAAAAGAAATCTAAAACATAGGAAATATGATATCTCTCTTGGGCAATTGAGTAATCACCTTCGACTTGAAGAAAAGTATTGTATACAAGATGATACTAAGGAACAATATGCTTGTGAGAAAGTCCATGCGGTGGAAGAAGGAAAGTCTTCCAAGTCCTCTAAGAAAAGGTAATGAGATTCTAAAAAATCTCATGATAACAACAGTGGGAACAATAACAATGATAACAAGAGGAAGGAAAAGAAAGGCAGTTGTTACCATTGTGAAAAGTCTGGACATTTCAAAAATGAAAGTCATTTCCTAAAAAAGAAGAACAAAGAAAATGATTATGGTAGATCAAGAGACAACCTTGTTGTCACTTCCGAGGTCAACATGATTGAAGATGTTGGAACATGATGGGCAAATTCTAGTACAACCCATCATGTGTGCAAGAATAAAGATTTTTTCAAGACAATCAAAGAAGAAGATGGGGTTGTTCTGTACATGGAAAATACATCTACTATTCAACTTAAAGGGACTGTGGAGTTAGAATTCACTAATGAAAAAATGTGTTCTCTTACTGATGTGTATTATGTACAATATGTTAGGAAGATTTTAATTTATGTATCCCTACTTAATAGGTTCGTATTTAAGTCTGTATTTGAGGGAGAGAAGTTTATTATGTCTAAAGGTAGAATTTTTGTGGGAAAATGATATATGTGTGAGAACATGTTTAAGTTCAATGTTGTTAAAATTAATAATAATAATAATATTACATTTGTTTATATTGTTAAGTCATCTAATTTATGGCACAATAGTTTAGGATATGTTAATTTTAGAAAATTACATGAAATGATGAATTCATATTTAATTCCAAAAACAAATAGATATTTAGAAGCATGCACAACTTTTATGTTAACAAAGATAACTAGACTTCCTTTTCCAAGAGTAGAAATAAGTTCTAAAGTGTTAGATTTAATTCATTCAGATGTATGTGATTTACATGGTTGGCTTACTATAGGTGGTTAAAGATATTTTATAACTTTCATAGATGATTGTACTAGGTTCTGTTATGTATATTTGATGAATTCAAAAGATAAAGTCTCATATAAATTTAAAATTTTTAAAACTAAAGAAGAACTTCAACGTGAAGCAAAATTAAACGAGTAAGGACTGATAAAGGAGGAGAATATTATGATCCAAATTATTTTGAGTCCACTAGAATAATTCATCAAATAACTACACTATATTCCCCACAACAAAATGGTGTAGCTGAAAGGAAAATTAAAGTATTAGAGGAAATGGTAAATGTTATGTTATCTTACTCTGGTCTAGCAAAAGGTTATTGGGGCGAAGCTATGTAGACAACTTATTATATTTTAAATAGAGTTCCAAATAAAAGAAATAAAATAACCCCGTATGAACTCTGGAATAAAATAAAGTCCAATCTCAACTATTTTAAAGTTTGGGGTGTTAGAGTAATAGTAAGGGTTCCTGAACCCAAAAGAAAGAAATTGGGTGAAGGAGGAATTGAATTTATTTTCTTGGGATATGCTAAAAATAACATGGTTTATAGATTCATGGTTATTGAATCTAATGACTCATATCATGTGAATACAATTATTGAGTCTAGAGATGCTATTTTTCCAGAAGATAGATTTAACACAATTCTTAGGCCCAAAGACAATGTTCATTCCAATGGACATGATCGAAAGAATAATGTATCAAATTAAGATGCATTAGGAAGTTCTGAACCTAGAAGAAGTAAAAAAGTTAGGAAAGGAAAGTCATATAGATTAAATTTCTTCATGTTCTTGGTTGAAGGGACAAGAGAATTAATCAATCAATTTGAGACACTTATGTTAGCTTTGTATTAGGCTTTATTAAATGTTTATTGTGCCCAATAGGCTTCATTGGGTTTTAATGTAAATATTGGATAATTTTCGGATTTTGATGCATTTTGACCTTTCTTCCTTGGTTAGGCCATAACTTGGGACTCGGTGATCCAATTGAGGTGATCTTGGTGTCTTTGGAAAGCTAAGACAAGGATTTACAAGTTTCATGAAGAACTCAAGAGCTAGATCGGACTTCTAAGGGCCCAAAATAGCCTTGCAATACAGAGTGAGTTTGCTGTCACAGAACCATCTGGGCAGTATGCACATATTGGACTATATAGTGGGTTATAGGCCTCCTCTTGGGCTGAAACTTGGTCATTTGAAAGATAAGACCCATATCTCCAACTTCATCGAAGACCATTTTGTCAATAGATGTCGTTTTAGGCATGCTTCTGAAGCTACAAGTTGGTCTGAATTTGGAAACATGTTCTTCCAACCTAACTTGAGGTAGGTGCAGTGTTTTTGGCATTTCTGGAGTTCTAAAAGTCCAAATGACATGATTCAAATTGGAGATTTTCAAGGAGACAACTGGCTACAACTTTCATGAAGACATCCAAGCCAAAATACACCGTCTAGGTGATGAATTTGAAGCCAGAAGTCGGATAAGAGTTGTTGACTAAAAGCCACCAACCATACACCAACCCACCTACCATGCACCAACCCACCTACCATGCATCAAGCTTCCATATTTGACAATTTCCTTGTTTTTATAGCTTGTATTCAGATTATGTACATGTACAAATTGGCTTCTAGGATTAGTATAAATAGAGCCAATCTCTTTGTATTATCAGGCATTCAATTTGGAAGTAAGTTTCAAGAAAGTTTAAGTATTTGTGAGAGTTTTCTTTCTTTTCTTCTCCATTCTCTTTGCAATTTCGTTTTTGTTCTTTAAATTCTGAGTTCTTCCTTCCCATCCATGGAAGGCTAGGCTCTCATAATCAATCCAAGGGATTAGCCATCTTGTTGTTTAATTTGGAGATCTTGTTTTGCTTGTTCATATTGCTTAATTGTTATTCAAGTTTCTCTTCTTCCTCTTTTGATTTTTATCTAGATTAAATTGCTTAATTTGATTTAGATGTTGATGTGGTAATAGCTTTATTATCATGTATTCAAAGAGGATCATAAAGATTAAACAATATATTAAAGCTTTTTGATAGATTGTTTAGCTTGGTTAAATTCTAGATCTTAAGTTAATCTTTGTTGGATGGTGCTTACTTTATCCAACCTTGGTTAATCAAATCCTAGATGCTTAACTAGTAAAGAATTCTTGGATCATGTTAAGGCTTCTTGATGTGATCTAAGGTCAAGAACATGATTAGCAATTAAGTGAATTCCTTGTGATCAATGATGAGTTAAACTCAAGATCGGTAAATTTCCTTGGATTGATTGTTTCTTTAGATTTGTTTACAACTTTGAATCTCCTATTTTATTAATCTTATTAGTCAACAACAAAACCCCCCCTTTCTAATTATCTTGATCTAATTAAATCTTTGTTTTTTTGGATCCTTGAGAGACGATTCGGTTCATTCTCTATACTACAAATTAGTTTGTGAACCGGTTATTTTATTTGATAGGTCTCGACAACCTCTTGTCAAGAATCAATAGCTAGTCATACACCAAATTTCCTATAATGCAAAAAGTGATCCAAAGACATTTGAAGAGACAATAAAGTCTCAAGATGTGCTTTCTATAAAGAAGCTATACAAGAGGAAATTGGCTCAAAAATGGGGAATAAAACCTAGAAATTAGTAGAACCATTGATAAAACCTGGAATAATTGTTGTAATTGGATTTTCAAAATGAAAATGAAGGTAAATGGAACCATTGATAAATTCAAAGCAAGACCGGTTGCTGAGGGATTTAGACAAAAAGAAGGAATTAACTATTTGACACATATGCACCTGTAGCAAGAATTACTACAATTAGAGTGCTTTTGACACTTGCTTCCATTTATAAATTTGTCATTCATCAAATGGATGTCAAAACAACTTTCTTAAATGGTAAGTTGGATTAGGAGGTGTATATGAAACAACTCAAAGGGTTTGTAGTTTCTAGTCAAGAAAATAAAGTGTGTAAATTAATTAAGTCCTTGCATGGACTAAAGCAAGCCCATAAGCAATGCATCAAAAGTTTGATCAAGTTGTTATTGTTAATGGATATAAAATAAATGAATATGACAAGTGTATGTATAGTAAATTCAATAATGGAAAAGGTGTCAAGATTTGTTTATATGTTGATGACATGCTAATTTTTGGTACTGATTTGGATGAGGTGGAAAACACCAAGAGATTCTTGTCTAGTAATTTTGCAATGAAGGATTTAGGGGAAACATATGTGATCTTAGGAATCAGAATAACAAGAAATAGTAATAATTAAGGACTATCTCAATCTCATTATATAGAAAAAGTATTAAATAAATTTGATCACTTTGATTGTCATCTTATTTCTACCCCTTTTGACTCAAGCATTAAATTAGAACCAAATAGTAGCGGCCCAATAGCACAACATGATTATGCAAAAGTAATTAGATGTTTGATGTATGCTATGACATGTATCCGATCAGACATTGCATATGTTGTAGGGAAACTAAGTCGATTTACAAGCAATCCAAGTAAAAACCATTGGCATATTGTTCGAAGAGTATTGAAATACTTAAAGGGAATAATAAGTTATAATTTAACCTATAATGGGTCTCCTTTGATTTTGGAAGGATACATGGATTCCAGTTGGGTAAGTTATACAAACAACCATGCTTTAACAAGCGAGTAAGTCTTCACTCATGGTGGAGGTGTTGTTTCTTGAGGATCAAAGAAATAAACATGTATTACCAATTCTACTATGACTGTAGAATTTGTAGTTTTGGCTACAGGAAGCAAGGAAGCAAAATGACTTAAAAAGTTGCTTTATGAGATTCCGATTTGGCCAAAACCAATATCACCAATATGTATACATTGTGATAGCTAGTCAACACTTTCAAAGGCATATAGCCAAGTGTACAATAGAAAGTCCAGGCACATTTGATTAAGACATAGTTATGTGAAAGATCTAAGCACAAATGGAGTAATCTTTATTATTTTTATAAGATCATAACAGAATCTTGCAGATCCTTTGATGAAAGGATTGACAAGGATTTTGTGTGAAAAACATCAATAGAGATGAGACTCAAGCATATATCTTGAATGGTCACAAATGGTGGAATCTTAACTCATACTTGAGTAACATCATGTCTTGAGTTCAATGAGAAAAGTACTTCATTAGAGTGATTGCAAGTACTTACCAAAATTTATTCATGTCAAGGTAAAAATTACTTGGTACCATAAATTAATAAAAGATGACTTAACAGATCTATAGCATATATTTGATGAAGTGCTTAATATGAAAGCACTTTTGATAGAGTCTACCTATCCACTTCTTGGAGTTAAAGGCTCGACTCATAAAGCTCTCATGAAAAGGATACTAAACATAAGGCCGCATTAAATGTGTCATTTTGATTAAATATGACATTCAATGGTATTGAAATTTTATGTGTAAGTAATGAACGCTCGTTCATGTGGATTAAAAGGTTCAAAGCTTTTCTACCATTTAATTATGGATTAGTGAAACACATGACTTACTAAGTAAATGTTCAAATCTCAAGATACCTTTATCTAAAGCATAAGATTTCCAAAATGATAGGATTTGAGTTCATTTTGATAATGGTGGAGGCTTGTGAGAGGATGTCCAAAATGGAAGTCCTACATTGCTCGAATGTCGAAAATGTCTTAATTAGAACATGACTTTTCATGAATAGGTGCCTCAATTGAGACATGATATTTCATGAAAATGTATGTTCATAGAGACATAACTTTTCATAAAAGTATGTCTTCATAAATATATGACTTTTTATCAAAGTGTGTCTTAAATAAGACATGAATTTTTGTGAAAGTATGCCTCTTGGATAAGACTCAGCGTCTTTTCACAAGGGTTGCATCTCATGGCTTATCACAAGAGTTGTATCTCATGGCTTTTCGTAAGGGTTGCATCTCTTCACTATATGCTTGTTGGAGTTCTATAAGAGGGGTTCTTTTGCATATCAAATGATCCTTTGTTTTCTTTTGTGTGTAGAAAAGAAATTAGGGAATTATTATTTTATAAAATATCATTGTTGTTATTGACTTAGTTTCGATTGTGCAAGATGAATCAAGTGTTATTCATTGTATCCTAGAGGAAATTCATCGGTATTCATTTGGATCCAGTAATATGAATTGGTTGGGGTAAATTAAACCTTAAGAAAAATGTCAATACACACCTTAAAGTTTCTGTATGTTTTTGGTTTTGTAGCAATTAATCCAATATGCGGTGGCTAGGTAGGATGAAGAATTTGCATCTTCGAGTAGGGTGTGTGCTATTTTTGTTTTTCTGTTGGTGATACTGGCATTCTCAGGTAATGTAAGAGCCACTTGCCCATAGTGGCAGGTAGACCTCCACCACTTGAGCTTATCTGATTGTTGTCTCTAGCTGTGGGCATGTCATGATTATGTTCTCCTTCATAAGCAGTAATTACATATTTTAGATTGTGTGAAGCCCTTTCCACATGTTTCCTTATATAACATCCAACACTTGTGCATTAGTAGTAGTTCTTATAAGAGATCCATGAGAAAATGTTATACGCATATCAGCATATAATCTCAAGTAAAAAATCATGATTGATATATCATAACATCACGATACAATTATAAGCATAGCCCAAATGTGAAAAAAATAGCGTCAATGAACAATATAGAGAATGAATTAAATTAACAATTTGTAGAATAAACCATTTATCTACTTAGAACATGAACCATTTCAGGTAATAATCGAAACTAGAAAATAAGCATTAGAAAAACCAAAAAATTGAAACCTTCAAAGGATCCAAGTGATGGTTATAATCCATGTTAAGATGATTACCTTAATAACGAAGTTGATGTCGTGACGGACAGCAAATCACGAACACTACAACGCACAAACGTTATTGTAGCATCTCTACGGTATCCATACGAATGGATGCAATGGTCTCTCTCCAATAATCTCTCTCCAATAATCTCTCTCTTCGGCACGATGTTAGCCATGAAGGGGGCACAGACTCACTCTACGAGTTCTCTCTGACTCTCTCTGTTTGAAAACAATTTCCAAATATGAGTTATGTGTGATGTAGTAGTAGGCACAAAGAGTCTAAGATGTGTTGATATATGCCCTTACACATATTTGACCTAGGTCAGACTCATGTGTGGGTCTATTCAATTGGATTTGCCCATTTAGTCTTTCTAAAGGTCCAACAAGCCTCATTTAAATCCATTTTACGTGTATGACCTTGTAGGATCCTATTACGTTGACAGTAATATTAAAATCCTAGTTAATATCACAAATAATGAGTGGTATCTAGCAATACATCATTGTTACTCAAGTAATATGAATGTCAATGATTCGACATAACCTAACTGTGACTAATGTTATCATGTAGTTTAGTCTATTTGTCTTGATATCTTAATTGAATACAATGCATGAAATTTGTCACCCTCATATAGTTCAATCATTGATTTTTTTTATCGTTGAGCAGACTTATAAAGACAAATGAGATCAATATATCATATCGACTCATTTGAGCACGACCATGCATTTTCAAGTCTCACACATCAAGGGGCTCAAAGATATCACTCCCGTTATATAAGAGAGACAAATCCTATTTACGTTACTCACATCCCTCCGGATGACTTGTAACATGTCCAATAACCGACTTTATGATCACCTTGTTATAGGTGACGTTTGACAATATTAAAACATATGACTCCTCATATGGGGAATTGTATTGACCTCAAGTCAAAAGACCACATACATCATTGTCACTATGAGAACCACTTATGACACTCACGTAACGATCCATGTAGTGTTCTCATGGTAGGTCAGTCCAGTACATCATTACTCTAATATGTACCAATGTGTAGACTTGATAAATTATATCCATGACCTGTGAGACAAGGTCATCAACCTATATGCATATTATTCTCAATGCATCATTGTCGTCCTATTGATAGTAATACTTAACTATGGACATTTAAGAATAGCGTTCCAATTTTAACCAATAATATCTCACTATCAAGTAGAGGTGTCAATTCAGGCCAACCCAGCCCATTTGGGCTAGTCAGCATCGGGCCAAGCTTATTTCGGGTCGGGCCGGGTCAGCCCACAATAGGTGCGGGCTAGCAAATAGCCAGCCTAGCCTAGCCCATGCGGGTTGCAAGTTGTGGGCTGGGCTAGCCCGACCCATGGGCTGAATTTTTTTCTTTCTTTTTTTACTTTTTTGTATCTATAATAATAAGTTATTGATAAATTAAACATCTACATCAATCAAAGCCTACAAAAATATGTACGCAAATTAAATACAAGTATAACAGATTATATTAAGTGTCATCAACAGAAACAGTGAAGATTTACTACATTGTTTTCAACATAAATGATTTAGACCATAAATTAATTAATTTAATGAGCTAGCACAAATTAACATCATATTTCAAGTAGAGAAAAAAGAAAGGCTAAGGATGTACTCACTAAATTTGATTCTTTTTTTTAAATCCAAATAAAACTAGTCATATGAATAAAAAATAACAAAATTAAATATATAATAATAATAATAATATTTTACATAGTCGGGCCAGCGGGCCGGCCTTCATTGGGCTGACCTATTTTCGGGCTGGACCAAGCCAGCCCAAAGTTGGTTCGGGTTGAGATTTTTTCAACCCAGCTCACATTTTTTATCGAGCTATTCTGGCCGGCCCATGGGCTTGGCCCATTTTGACGCCTTTACTATCAAGTCACGTACTTGATATTCCATAGCATAGAACTTTTCATTCTAAGGACTCTATTATGTTTATTTAATATAAATAAATAATATAATAAATGAAATGCCTCATATATTAAGTAAACGTCATGATACAATGTAAATCATAAAGTCAATATATAACTGGTCTCTAGGGCATATATTAACAAAAATGTTACATGCATATCAGCATATAATCTTAAGTAAAAAATCATGATTGCTATATCAATCACGATACAATTATAAGCATAGCCTAAATGTTAAAAAAATAGGGTCAATGAACAATATAAAGAATGAATTAAATTAACAGTCTGTAAAATAAACCATTTATCTACTTAGAACATGAACTAGTTCAGGTAAACAATGAGAAAGAGGTAAACGAGAAACAGTAGAAATTAATGCAAAAACATAAATATGTCATCTTTATTTGTTATCGTCAACAAGTAGACACTATCAGATATAGTATAAAATCTTCTTTTTGACTCTGATTCATCGTCTTCAGCATCATTTTCAAGCGTATATATGTTTGCTTGAGTCACTCCATCTTCATCACCATCATGACCATCTAGTGTAGAAGAAAACTCTCGACTATCCTCCGATTCAAACATACACAGAGTTTTACCTTTGTTAGTTGATATAGGATCTGAAAGCTCAATCATAACAGAAGCCAATGATGTCCTTACCTGACCATTAACCTTCCAATCAAAACTCTGTTTTGTATCTTTTACTCTTGAGAAGTCCTGATTGAATATTTCTCCAGAGCAACTCGCCATCAACTTTAGCACAAGTTCCATGTACTAGTTTCGCATGGGATGTCTCGTTCTGGTCTTCTTCTAAAATAGGATGTCGTTCAATATCCTCGCCATGGATAGCGTTTTTAGGCAGAGCTCTTTCATCACTATCACTTCAAAAAAATAGCACCCACCCAACTCGAAGATGCAGATGCCTCATCCTACGTTGGGCCATGACTTACATAATTATATTATATATATATATATATATATATATATATATGCACTAAATAGTGATTACATAATAATAAAATCCATAGGCCATGACTTCGATTAAAAAATATAGGTTAAACACAAGTCGTAGTTCTTGTCCATGACTTGTTACAAGTCATGATTGATGAACACGACTTGTTACAATTGTAATCCATGACCATGACTCACTTTAGATTTTATAGGAATTAATCACACACAGATGCATTAATGAGTGAATTTTCATTCCCATTTGCACCTCAATGATAAAAAAGCCCACCTGTATGTTATGGCTGAAAGAGATATTTTGGAGCAGATTATAATCAAGTTTAAAGAACTAGCTTGACATTACTAATATTTTTCTATTCAAAATTTTTTAAATTGATTTTAAAATTCTTTTGATTTTAGTTTTGTGTATATAAAAAATACACTATTTTTTTAAAATCAAATCAAATCAAATCATTTTTTTTTAATGATTCACAAGATCAAATAAGGTATACATACTTGTGTTTGTGAACAACTTGTTTATTTTGGTACCTGGAATGATTCATTACTATAGGTCAAAATTTGTTCAAAGTCGTTGTTTGGAAATTGATTATAATGGAAACCTAGCTTAAGAACTTGTGGGTGAAAGAGAAATGTGGACAAAGTGTGGGTATTAAGATTTACTAGAAGTTATATAAATAAATAAGCTAAAATCATGTATAAACTAAGATTTGTTAAGCTCAAACAGAACAAATTTAAACATACTAATTGGTGTTTGATTTGAACTTATTAAATACTGAAACTCAAATAAAGTTAAACAAAACAATTATAAAAAAGACTGAGTACTTGTTTAAACTCAACGTATTGCCCATAGTAAAGTGACAAAATCTGCTTCTTAATTTGATATCGATTACTCCATTACTAGCTATTTGAGGTCATTCTGTCAGTGGCTATTATGATTGGCTATCACCTGTAAGGCTCCAAACATTTATATATAGGGTCCTTCTTCTGTCAAGTATGGACTTTGAAACATTTCTCATCACTCTTTATTTAGTTGTATGATATTAACTTGATCATTGAAGTATATTAATAGTAAGTTAATTTGTATTAGATTTTTCCAATTGTAAACGTGGGTTTACACGACTTTTGATGCACTTTTTATTGAAGTAAAACTTTTAACATTTATTCAATGCACATATGAGAGGAATTCTTAAATAGTTCGAGAGTATTACACTATTTTATTAACGATGTAACACGTAATATTACATGATTATACTTATTGAATTAAAATTAAAATATTTTTTTTAAAAATCAAATCGAATTTAATTGTTAAAAAATTAGTAAGAGTAATACTCTTAGAATATATTAGAATTTCTCATTTGATTGGGATTAAAATCCAAAACAAATCGACCTTAAGCTGTTCCAATCCATCTATCATCTTTCTCTCATTTAGGACCCAGTCCAGAACTTAAACAAATAAAAAAGACCTAACGCAATGGTGAGTAATTTGTAATTTATAATTTCTATCTAAGATTTTATAGAAATTAATAAGCAATTGTTTCTCTTTGTTAGTAAAGTAGTATACTAGTAATATTTATTAAAATTTTCACAGATGATATTATTATTAACATATTCATTAAAATTCACATATTCAATTAAAAATTGTATGTTTATTTTCAAAATATAATAGTAAAGTTTAAATATAAAACAATTGATGTATTTTTTAAGATTGAATTTAGTGATAAGAAAAAAAATTATACAAGTTCAACATCTTTACATATTTAAAAGCCTACTTTTGATGTTCAAAGTTCAAGAATTAAACATAAAGATTAGCAATTTTAAAATTTCTAACAATAACACTTAATTTATATGATGTGATTTTTTTTAGAAAGTAACCAAAAGTTCAAATCTCAAACAAATATAATAATACTCACGGACCTACCACCTCACTCGTCGCGACCTTGACCAATAGAACAACCTTAAATCATGATTGTATATGTTGGAAAAGCTTTCCGTAAAAATATTTCCATTGTATATGTTTGTTATCTTATTTTTTAGAATAAGGTGGAAACATCCATTTACTCTTTGCCTAATAATTGTTAATTCTATTCTTAGTCCATTATTGGGTAAGCATCAACCAGTTATCCTTTTTTATTGATTTTTGGTAAGATATCTTCCCTCTTTAATTTGATGGATACATAATTACATATGTAGTAATATATCGTCAATGAAACAAATAAACAATTAGTACTTTGATCTAATTTGGCATTTATAACTAAGGAAGAAATTATTTTAAATATATATATATATACATCTGATTTGTAGGCTATGTTTTGAATTATTTTATTTACCCTTTTATAATTAAATATTATTATTTATATAAGTATATGCAACACAGTTGATATAAGATCAATTTTTAAAATAAGAAATTTAAGCCATGTGGAAAAGTAAAAATTAAGAGGGGAATAAGTGATGATTCATTCAAACAAAACGTGGTGGTTTCATGAAACGTGAAGATAATATATTAATTAATACTAAGAACATGTGATTAGAGTCTTACATGTTCATCACATGATATGAGTTGATACCAAACTATCGATGTATCTGCCGGCCGTATTGATTCCACTAAGATATAAAAATAATAACACAGCCAATCTCAAACCTTTGATTGTACGAACATATTTCCCCCATCTTTTCTGTTTCATTTCAAATTCAATCCTTAGTGCATGTAACTTCAATTAAGTTGCTAGTACTTACAAGTTAGTGGGTGGGTGTGAAGAAGAAAGAACCCTGGACTTCAAAATTAACCTGAAAGGCTTCACTCTTATGAAAAATATTCATCTCTATCTGATGTACAAAAACCTCGATAGTAATAACGACCAAGTTTTATTGCACTTTAAACCAATTAATATAAAAATATAACTAATTATTAAATTTATATAATACTATAGCTTACCAGTATATATCTAAATTTTATCTTTTGAATTCGACATTATTTTTACTTTTGCCACAGCCTTTTTTTTTTCATGGTTTCTATAACATATAATTTTATCACGTTTTAAATATATTATTGAAGGATTAAATTAGCCTCCCACATGTACTCAGAATTTAAATCTATTCAGAATATATAATTTAAGAACTAAATTGTATGTTAAGTAAGATAAAAAAAATTGCTGGTTAAAGAATCAACATATAAGTCAGAACTGGGAACAATGTTCTCCAACTTTTCAAATTTTTAAAACGTTTTTCTTCCCTAGAATATTGATTGAAGTTCAAACCATTTTTGTCAAGCTTCAAGTTTGACTTATTTATTTATTTTTTTCTAGAAACATTAAATTCAATTTTTTTTGTCAACGAAGCTCAAACTTCGTTTTTTCGTCTTTATATCGGGGAAGGGCTCAAACTTGTATACCTTCAACCGGCAAATATTGGGGCATCTTATGTTAAGGTTCTTAGAGATGCAAGAACAAGACCATTAACGTGGGTCTAGCTATCATAGGCCCAACAAATAAAAGAACAAGACCACTGTACCAAAAAAAAGAAAAAGAACAAGACCACTAAAGTAGATCTATTACAGACCTAAATTACATAATAACACAAGTTGACTACTCTTTAATCTATGACGAAAATAAAATAAAATACAGAAGACAACAATATCATCAATGTCCCCTGGAATTGAAGCTTAAACGAGTGCTCCATTCCATGTCCAGCATACAACTAACGGGAAAAAGTGATGAGAAAAGTTTGAAAGTAGGAAAATTCTACACAGTTAAACGAGGTGGAGCAAAAATCCAGGATGAAAGCTAAACACCAGAAGATATTGACAGCAACCTAGTGTAGTCCCTAACTTAGATACTCTTGAAGAAGAAGAAACAAAAATTATCTCTGATGAACAAACTAAGTGCTCTTTGCTGAAGGAGTCGGGCCTACACATGCCCCCCTTCACCATGATGGGTGTTTGCTAGAACTGTCAAGAACTCAGGGCCTCCTTGTCAGGAAATTTAAGAACTGAGGGATTTTCGTGCATGAGAAAAACCTTATATTTTATGCCTCTTAAAAATAAAAAATAAGCTAGCAAGGGTTGGCTCAACTTGTTGGATAAAACTGAGTCAACTCAAATGTTTTTGGTTCAATTCTTGAAGGTAATCTTTAATTGGTAAGTCATTTATAAGTACCAACCTAAGCTATTACTAAGGCTTGTAACATACACTGAACTTAGAATGAGTCAATTTTTCCTTCTAAACTTTTTTTGTACCCAAAAGAAATAAGAATATGTAAAGCTTGATAGACTTAAATTCCGCCCGGGTTTTGATTTCATTTTTTTAGGTGAACTTGTTGGATTATAATTAATGCTCATTGTGAAGAGTCCATATATACAATGCTGGCAAATCACCTTCGGTATACGGGCACCCTGACTTGGACAAGAGGAAGAGCTATGGAGGCAAGTTCTTGCTCTCAATACTAGTAATTATCTCCTGTATGTGTATATGGGAGATTTTAATGAAATCCTCCATCAACATGAGAAATATGGGCTGAGGGTGTACAACCAAGGTCGCAAAGCTTTCGTGAATACAATGACTACAAGAGACTTATAGAGATTGAGTTAAAAGGGTGCAGATATACCTGGTGTAACGATAGGGAGCATGATGGTTGCTTGCCCTATATTTAGATATGAAGCCTACTAGGAAGATAAGAAATGGGGAGGAGTTGTAGACAATAGCTGCGGAAATTCAAATATTTATGAAGAAGGATGGGACATAGTGGAAAAAACCATCAAGATTGCAATGATGATTGGCTTATTGGAGCAAAAGAACATTTCAAAGGGCTGACTACGAGATTGTAACAATCAAAAGGAAGCCTTTGTTTTTTTAATGAGAAAAAGTTTAGATTAAGGAGAGACTTTTCTTATTATCAGAACATATCACCAAGTTTAATGAGAACGAAAATTTATAATAAGATTACATATTATGCACCTATTAACCACAGACTCTGAATTCAAATTTAAATCATGCAGTTATTATGAACAAAAGATTAACCAAGTAAATGAATCTCATTTGACATTAAAAAAAAAAAAAAAACTTTTAAGGACAAATGAAATTGTATTGATTTCACTTTTAATTTTAAAAATTAAATTTACCTATTGTCTATGTCACAGCTTTCACCTGTACGACAATGTATGGAAAGTTGTACTTACAAACTGTTTGTATATTAAAAAAAATGCTAATCAAAGTTCAAAGTACGAGAGAGTCTTGTAATTATTTAAGAATAATGATACTCATCAAAAAAATTCTTACTAAATTTTCACAAAAATTTATGTAAGTCGTTGGATCAAGTCTAGGTTTTACTTACACAAATAAAATCTTCACAAAATTCTCACAAAATCTCATATAAATCATTAGATTAAGTTTGGGTCTTATTGTAACTTTTTTTAAATGACCTAGATGAATTTACCTTAAATTTTGTGAGAGTTTTATGAAGACTTTTTTTGTGCAAGTTGTGAACAACATTTGACATATAGGATTTTGATGATAACCAAACAAAGGTTTCCGCACCAAGAGAACAAGAACAAGATCACAAGGAGTACTCAAGTCTTATAGGTTTTTACTTATCATTGTAAGAGTATTTAATTGCTTAAATCACTTAGCAAACAATTTATTTTAATCTTACAAAACCATTTCTAAAATAAGGTTTGATAAAAAGAAAGTTATCTTTAAAATATTTTGAAAAGAAAGATTTTTTAACTTGATCAAAAATGAGTTTTTAAGTCACTTGTAGTCGACTACAAGGTTGGTGTAGTCGACTACACAGTTGTAAAATTTCAAGTTTACAACGTTTTTCTAAAAGTCAGAACAAACTTGTAGTTGACTACACTAGGCAAAACTTTAAAATGCCTATGTTCTTGTAATGTCCCGAGGACACTTGTAGTCGACTACAATGCTGAAGTAGTCGACTACAATGCTGATAAAAATACTCATCTGTTAAATATGAGTAAACCCGAGGACACTTGTAGTCGACTACCAAAGCTATTGTAGTCGACTACAACGCTTTAAAAAGTTGTTCATTTTTTTAAAGCTCATAAATCTGAGGAGACATGTAATCGACTACATAAGCTCTGTAGTCGACTACATATTATTTTTAAAAATATATCTCAGATGTTCTTTACTTTTAAAAAGTGTCCAAGAGCTATTGTAGTCGACTACTTTGTAAGTGTAGTCGACTACGTGCGTTTTTCATAAAATAAACTCTCATGTTTTTAAAAGTCAGAAAGGCATGGTAGTCGACTACAAAGGTTGTGTAGTCGACTACACACGCTCCAGAAATTCTTCCAACGGCTAGTTTAAGCACTGATTGGATATTCACTTACTACCCAACGGAAATAATTTTATGAGAGCTATTTATAGCTCATCTAAATAAGTTTTAAAATGAGACCCAAGATCACAAATTCATTTTAAAAGAGCTTTTTCTAATCTTCAGTTGATATACTTTGTTTTCTATTTGAAAAAGCTTGCTTAGTGATTTAATCAAATACTCATCAGTTCCTCAAGTTGTATATCTGCTCTTGTGAAAGTTACAAACAACCAAAAATCATTTGATTATCTTGTATAAGTTCAAGGAGAGAAATTCCTTATTGTATTGAGGGAGGCTCTTGCACATAGAGAGTGGAGGATCCCAAACTAAGTGAAGAGTGCTCTATATTGGAAGGGTTTTTATCAAGCACCGAAGTTAGAAGCTTGAAGTATAGTTGAAATCTCGAGGTGGACGATCTCGATGACTGGATGTAGATCACAAGAAGTGATTGAACCTGTATAAATCTTGTTTGCATTCTCTCAACCTTTATCTTTTACTTATAAGCTATATTCTATCAATTTAACTAGCTTGATGTTTTTAATATTGTGAATTCTTGTCTTATATTTTCTGTATTAAAGAGCTCATTATTCTTAGTCATTATCATTTTCAAGTACATTAATTCAATATAATTAGTATCATTGAAACAAACTTCATGAAAGTTTTGAAAACTCAATTCACCCCCCTCTTGAGTTATTGAAGCCACTTGATAACACAAGTATCGTTACTCTAATTTTTTTTAACTTAATCCAATGATTTGCATAAACTTTTGTGAGAGTTTTGTGAAGTATTTTTTTTGGTATAAGTATCATTACTCATTATTTAAAGTAGAGAAAATTACTGTAATTCATCAAATATAAAAAAAAAATTAACGTAATTTTATCTTAAATTAATAACTAAAAGAAAACCATGAAATGATTGGAACAAGAAATCAACAAAGCTATTCTTAAAATCCATGTTCATTTCAGATTTGATTCTTCATTCTTGTCCGGTAGTTTTTTTATTATTATTTGTATTCAGGTGTTTAGGCCATACAAAAACAACCTACTTCAGCATTGGTGATTGGTGAACGACATAAAAATTTCTAGCGACTTAATTTTAAGAGATTTTTAAAAAGTAGGATTCGGAAACTTGCATTATGGTCAAAATCATGCTATTCGTGTTGGTACTAAAAATTAATATAAATATTTCTCACAATCTGATCTAAAAAATTAATAAAAATAAAATTTGAATTTACGTCAAACCATAAATTATATATTTGTTTGTCTCTATGATTATTCTTTGAGTTAGTAAATTATTTGTTTCATCAAACGAAATAAACTAATTAAATATTATTTTCCCTTTCTTTAAAGATAACTTTACCTCCACAATATCAATAGGTACATGGTACTTTGTAAAGTTGCCCTATTTCATTTTTATTTCATTCCTTTTCTCATTACCTTATTTCCCCCTGAAGATAACAGAGGGGTACCAGTGGGGTTATTAACTTTTCTAGCCATTCAAATTTCCAAAATCACTAAGTCGTGGAAAAACAATACATTGCGAAACCAAAAAAAGAAAAAGGCTCCAAGAAGAAATCAACGATACTAAAATCAAATAATCAATTTCCATAACAAATCAAATGAATTCTCTTTAAGCACAATATTGAAAAGAAACACATTTGTAATATTGGAAGTATCACAGCTCTCTTGGGTTTAAACTGACAACGTTTGCACGTTCTCAGTTCTCAGCCTCAGCTGCGGGTGTCTCTTCATTGGCTTCAGGCTTTGCCTCCTCTGCCTCGGGCTTCTCTTCTCCCTCGGCTTCAGCCTTCACCTCCTCAGTCTTGGCCTCTTCCTCCTTGGCCTCACCCTGCTCTGCTTCCTTTTCTCCATTCTGCCAATACATTACTCATAATTGTTATGAGAATTTCATGGGAAGGCCCAATATATGATCTTTTAAAATGATCAAATTATAAGGGTTCTCACCAAATTGTTATTGAATTTAAAGTTCTGTTCATCTTCATTTGAAAAATAGCTAAATGGCTCATGCAAGGCGTTATGCAATGATGATTAGAATAAAGAAGAGTCTTATTTGCTAATCGATCATGTCATGTCAAGCAAAAACTAATACCTCATTGAGCAAGGTGCCTAGAGACTTGTCATCAGAGGCCTCGGGGGTCTCCTCTGTCTTGGCCTCAGCATTTTCCTCAGCCGTGTTCTCTTGTTGCTCAACCTTCACCTCCTCGGTGACAGGCTCTGGCTCTGGGGCCTGACCTTCGTTGGTCTTGGGGTTGCTAGCACAGTTGCCCATGTTCAATTATTTAGTTGGGAGAACGAACCAAGTTCTCTTCTTGATTGTCCTCCCTGTGAGCTGATGAGAGCAAGCGAGAGAAGAAGGCTAAGAGATGCGAAGGGATGGTGTGCTAGTTAATGATCCTTCAAGGGTTTTATAGAGGGTTGTTTTGATTTTTTGGGTGGTGGAGTTCCTGTGGCCTGGAAAATTTTGAGGAGGCCAACGGTTGCCATTAGTTTAATTCCTTGCTTATATTTAGCAAATGCTATTAAGTGTTAACCTTTCTTATTGAATCAAACTTAGAACCTAACAGCTGTGTGATTGGCAATCACAGCCTAGGACTGTAGTCAATCAACCAATCCTTTGCTTTCATAACAATAATAAATTAAAATAACAACATGTCATTTTTATAAATAGAAAACAGATTCTATGGATTGTGTCCATTCTGCCTGTCAGTATTTGTATGTATGTTCTGTAAATCATGTATATTATTTTATTGTTTTTTTTCTTCAAATTTTCAAAGATGGTAAATTCACACCCAAGGTCATTCTGGTTTTTCATTTTGTTAAAGGGTGAATTTTATCTTAGTAAAACTCTATGATGCACGGATACATGTACGGATATCGGATATAATACCGGTACGATAGGTAGATATGGTATTTTTTTTTTTAAATTATGATACAAGTATGACATGATACAACATAACATATATATCAAAAATTATATATATCATCTTATAAAATATCAAAAAAAATATAAAATTATCATAATACATCATAAATAAAAAAAATTAATAGTTGGGTCATTTTATAATTAAGGGAGAAACATGGAGAAAATAATTTTATTTTCAGCATTAGTCATTATAAACAAAATAAAATACTAGCATTTATCAAATTCTTATGATATTTTACTCATATTAATATTAAAATTCAAAAATTCAAAAATAAAAAATACTAGATATAGATTAACAGTATTGTTGATGCTTTTTCGGCAAGTGCACCGAATTGCTACAAGTAATATAATGGTGAGAAAACCAATATCGTATCCACAAGGATTGTAATCGTTTATCAACGCAAGCAAGTATTGCAAATACTTTGAACGTATATCCTAAAATTGTATTGGTGTGTATGATTTCAAACAAGTATGAGCAAATGTATTATTAAAAGAATAATTAACAAATGAATAAATGTTTTTAGATTTTTAAGGAGAAGAATATCAATTAAGAAAAACAACTAGGGTTTGAATCCTTTTATCTATCCTCTTGTGTTATCGATTCACCATCAACTAGGGTTCAAAGTTCATCTAATCCTAGTCTAAAAGAAATTAGTACTCATGGTAGAAGAAGAAGAAATGAGAAATTTCAAACTAATAAAAATGGAAGAAGCCATTGATCTTTAAAGTCTTGTTCTCAAGCTTGAATCCTCAATGGAAATGGAAGAAGATGAAACCCTTTGCACTCACTGGCCAATACCCCTACACCGAAGTCAGAAAATGAATAAAAGATCCATAAAAAATGTTTCAGCTAATTATTTAAAGTTGACAAGGTAAATGGTTATCGCCTTGCTATAGCACATCCTCGCCTCATGACAGCTCGCAAGTCACAACACTCTTTTCATCAATTAGCTCGCCTCGAGAAATCCGTTCCTCCCCTTGCAATGGCATGCATAAACTTCGTCTTGTGATGTGGTAAATCAGAACGCAAGTATACGTTATCGCAAATCAAGTAATATAATAGTAAGAAAGTGTCGAACCCACAGGGATTAATTCTAAATTTAACTATCTATTAAAAGTTTACAAAACTCAATCTTATTTAAACAACTTAATAAGAGGAAGTGTTATGAAAGATTAAAAATTAAAGTATACAAGAAAAAGAATTTAATGATCAAATTAACTAAGCCTAGGATTGCAATTATTCCGCACACTTTTACTTGATTCTCTTACTTCTATCTAAGATAAATTAATTATCTAAATTGTTAACTCGAAATCCTTAATTTATCTATAAGCCTCTTTCGATGGTCAAATAGAAATATCCTTAATTAATGATAAACTATATGTCTATGTCTATCAAATAATCAAGAATTCATTAAGTTCCGATTTCATTAATGGTTACATATGTTATATAGGTATATGTCTATCCTATATAAACTCAAGGCTTTCGCACAAAGATCATATGTTATCTTACTTAGATCGAAAACCAAAATCCCTTTGTCAAGTTGCTTAAGGTTTATCAATTCAATTTAATTAATGGCCAATTAATTAAAAGCATTAAGAACAAGTAAGATAAACACTTCAAGATAATCAACATACTCTTGGATATGATAAACGAATCAAATTTCGTGTGAGTTCAAATTGCAATCCTAGTATAGAAATTTAGCTACTCATTATATTAAAGGAAACAAAAGAACAAGTGAAAACCATGATAGAAATGAAAGTGGTTGTTGGTATTAACAAGAACACAACGGGCTAGAGTTTCGGGATTTACTTTAAACAAATTGGAAGATCTAACCTTGAAATCAAAGTATAAATCTCACAATTTATGAAAGTTTCACCCCTAACTCTAGGAAGAACATTAACTAAACATCAAGATGAAGAAACTTGAATAAGATGAAGATTATATTATACAAACTACAAGAGCTTTGGGATTTCCTTTAAACAAATTGGAAGATCTAACCTTGAAATCAAAGTATAAATCTCACAATTTCTCAAAGTTTCACCCCTAACTCAAACTACAATGAGAGAATTCAGAAATGGGATGCCCTTAAGTGTGGCAAATGTCTTCCTTTTATAGGCAAAGGCTAGAACTATTCAATTACAATTTTGTCAAATCTCTTTGCACATGGGTTGAAATTTCAGCTCCGAAGATTATCAAATTCGTCATTTCTCCCGTCATAATTTGGAAATCTTCTCTTCATGAAAGTTTTAGCACATGCAGTCGTGAAGAACATGTCAAAAATTCAGCCAGATCTAACGGTTGGATCTTGAGATCTGATCATTTTTCCGAAACTACTCAGATTATATCAAAAATGACAGCCACCAACTTGTTGCCTAATTTTGACCCACTTCCGGTGCTAATCTGGAAATCTTCATTTCTAGGAAAGTCATAGAGAATTATGTCATGCATGACATATCAAAATTTCAGCTACATCCAACGGTTAGATCTTGAGAAATCACCAAATAACCGAGTATAGGTTTGAGCAGAAATTTTCTGATTTGTCCTGAATTTGATGTAACCCAAAATTCACTGAGTTTAGGTCTTCATTTCTCTTCTGTTTGAGCTATACTGATATCAACATCCAAGTTCATGATATTTTGGTTCAACAACTGCTTTGAATAGTCCTTCGGGTGTTCTGCTCAATTTGTAACAACATAACCAATATATGAGGAATTATGCAATTTTCACTTCATATATGCAATAATTTCATAAAAATAGACCAATGAGAGGTGTTAAATTATGCATATAAAATATGTTTATCACCTTGCAACACAAACATCTCGCCAAGTGACAAGCTAAGTGCTAAACATCTTTTCTTTTCTTTTTCTTCTAAGTCATATCCAAGCTTGTTTCATCAGAATTTTAATTTCCATTAACCAATGAACACAAGAACCTAAAATACTACTTAAACAATTAAAATTTATCTAATTTTTACCTAAATTCTTTAATTCTAAAACTAATTTGACACTAAAAACTACATGTACTAGTGATTTAACAAGTATCTGATAATATATCACGAAGTATCATGAACAATATTTGATGCGGATTTGACAAACATTTTAAAATATTTGTGCTTCTAGATAAAACTCCTTGTGGTTTGCAAAGCTTATGTAGCCCCATGTGGTAACAACACATGCATTTATGATTCTTCAAATTAAATGAAAAAAGAAAAAAAAATCAGATTTGGAATTCTTCTACTAACTGTTTTAACTGTGAGTGGTCAAAGTATTTATTTAGTCAATAAAATAATAAGACGGAGATATATAATCAGATGTACTATTTATGTTATTCCATGTATTGGAGTAAGAAACGAATGTTGATTGGGTACCTCTTTGCCTACACAAGATGACATAATAGTGCTAAAACATAATAAAGCGTTTGAAACTGCCTGAAGAAAGGATAGAAATATCACCCTTTGAGCCATTTGGAAAGAAGGTAGGCTTGAATTTATTAGATAGTCCAGGTAATGCAATTTTTTTTTTAATGTGAAGGTATTCCTTTTTTGGTTTCTCAAGCGTATCTTCACCTAATTAGATAGAAGATTAATTTTTTGTCGGACTACTAAACGTAATAAGTAGAATCTTCCTCAAATTGAGATCTCCAAGAATCGAACTATTGTTAGTTTTTAAAATTTAAACAGTCGCCACTAATGCAACCTCTCAACGTTGGGAATGGGAAGGCAATTCATTTCTTTATTACACATAGAAAACACAGTCATATTAATGTGCCAAAAACAGAAAATGTTATATTTTAACATTTTTCAGGACCCCTAACCTTATTAAAGAGATGAACAAATCTAAATTAAATCCCTGAAAATATTACTTTTAATTATGCTAAAAAATCACCATTTCTGATCTTTTCTCTAAAAGATTATAGATAAATATTGAAAATATTAGTAATGGTCCTAATGACAAAATAAAAAAAATAAGGAGCATAATGTGTGCACAACATGTTAGTCTCGAACACAAACTACCTAAAACAAATTGAAAATTAAGTACGTTTGCTTTGACTTTGGTTGATTATGCCATACTGATTCTTTTTCCACAAATAATAATAGTAATAATAGCGCATCATATATATGCTATACGTACTATATTAGACATGGTATCTTAAGCAATTCATGGAATCAACTAATTCCACAATCTTTGGTCCCCCCCAGCAGAAGGCGCCAAGTCACAGTTTTTTAATTGATAACTTTGACTCGATTAAATGAGTTGTTTTGAGCAATACACATAAACTAGAAGACATTATTTTTAAAAAATTTATCTTAGAAAAATTTCGTTCTAATAGTATTTAGTAGTGAATTTTCAAATCACTGAAAATTTAGTTTAGAACTTAGAAGATCATGAGCAAGCACATTACAATAACCTGTAGGTGAGGTTAATGATGTTAACTTGTTTTGTCCCATTTTTTTGCAGTTATTGCTTATGTTTATCCACTTTCTTGCCTTCCATTTTCTTTAACCACTTCTTTTCCCTTTCACAAATTTAAAAGTGATGTTTACAGATGAAGACAAAAATTATTGTGCATCTGTAATCGCGGGAACTTCATCTTAAACCATACCATATTCTTTTCCAACCACCCCTTGTCGAGTTCCATAAATGCGAATGTTATTCTTTAGGATTTAATTTTAATTTATTGTTAGTGTAAAAAAAATTTTACATTATCATCTAATCATGTATTGACACAAAATTAAAAATGTTAGACTTTTGAGGTAATTGTTATAATAGTCAAACTTTTTTAATGAGTTGACAATACATGATTAGATGGCAGTGTAAACAAAATATACACTAAAAGTATATCAAAATTAAACTCTATTCTTTAACGCCTTTGTGCTTTTCTGGTTTTGGGTTTACCTGAATTTGTTTTACCATTTTGATCTCTCTTCAGTACTTTCTTAGAAATTTATGTTGTGATTCTATTTCTATCATCTTTTTCATCTGGGTAGTGTTGAATTGGTCTTGGCCTTCAATTTTAAGGTGATTCTGGTAAACTATATGAGATTTGATTTCCAAAGTGCAGATTATAGAATAGGACTTTGTTTGATACTTATATAAAATTGGATATCTATTTGCAAAGTAGAGTTGAATGGGAATGCATTGGAGAGGAATGATGGTGGCGGAGGAGGTGGAGTGGCGAGTTGGGCCGTGGTGTGAAGAGAAAATATGGTAGATGAAAAAAAAAAAAGAGGCCCATTTTTTCTATTTTATTCTTATTTGTGTATGCATTTGCAATATGTATCAATATTGTGTCTTCGCCTATCAGAGTTGACTCAACTTGTATCGGGTGTGTTGACCTACATACTCTGCCTTCGAAAGGAGTAATCTCTCATTTCTTAAAATTTTATATACAAAAAAAGAAAATATACTATATATGTCATTTTCTTCTTTTATATTTAATTAATTCTTATAAAAGCTAAGACTCACATACAAATTATCACTATCTAAGTCTCAGTAACTCAAATCAATCCAATCTTAAAAGACAAACTCACCAACACAAATAGCGAGAGGTCGTATTAGGTTAGTGTATGGAGCAGTGCCACTTAGATTCATATTTTCATTTTCTTCTTTTATATTTAATTTCTTATCAAAGCTAAGACTCACATACAAGTTATCACTATCTAAGTCCCAGTAACTCAAATCAATCCAATCTTAAAAGACAAACTCACCAACACAAATAGCGAGAGGTCGTATTAGGTTAGTGTATGGAGCAGTGCCACTTAGATTCATATTTTCATTTTTTACTGTATGTTAAGGGTATTTTTAGGTTAATTTTTATTTCAATTGAGACTAAATTTCTTCCCAAGATGATCTAATTTCATATTTTCATTTTCTTTGAGATCTTGAACTTCTTTATGAACAGTTGAGAAAATTAACTAATTTATTATTAGAGAATATGAAAATTTGATTTGTAATTGTGTATACTGATCACTGCATAACGGATGGATGGTTGCAAATTAAAATCCAAATCACATACGGTAGTACAAGATTTAATGTCTGTAACAAACAAATTAACATATTAATTGACATTAAAACTACTTTTTAAATATTTTTTAATATAAATTAATACCTAAAATTATTAAATTATAAATTTAAAAATTTTCTCATATTTTTTATATTTTAATAAAAATTATTTAATTTACTAAAATAAAATTAACCAAATAAAATTTTTCACACATTTTTTCTATTTTTAATAAAATCTATTTAATTAAAAAAAATTAAATTTAAATTTTTTTAAATTGAATTTAACCAAATTATTTAATAAATTATTTATCCATAAAATTGGAAGTCACTTTGCCAATTTCCTAGTGATAAAATCAACAATGTTGCCTAAGAACATTAGCTTGAGTGATATGAAGTTTTTTCAGGATTGTTTGATCCCATAATGGGATTTCATACATGCTACTTTACTTGCACTTTAACTTACCTTCTCTCTTTCCACATTAGGTCATGGGACACTCTTTATAACAAAAAACAAACATAGATAGTGTTTTTCTTTTTTTTGTAATAGAAGGGGATATAAGCACAAAAACAGAGTGTTACTGCCAGTTCGGTAGTGCCTTGGTACCAGGAGTACATTTAGTTTGTTTTTTTTAATTATTTTTATAAAATTTTAAAAATATGAAATATAATAAAAATAATGTGATATTTTTATAATTATAATAAAAATATATCTAATTAAAAATTAAAAAAACAATAAAAACATCTTAAGTTCTAGTATATATTTCAAGTTTTCAACTGCTAATATTAGTGCAAAATTCGCAAGGCCCATTAAGCATTGGGTCTAAATCTTAAATGTTGATTTTGTGTAATTTGCAGCCGAAACAAAAAAAGTTGCTGAAGAGATTCGCTATGTGGCAAAAACAATTAATCCCCTTAAAAATACTTCTAAAGGGGACCAAAATCCAAAATTCCAAAACAGTTTACCCTTAATTATGAGTTAAAAAGCCTCGTGTTAATTCACATAAATCATAGAATTAATTTGTGCCAAATTTTTTTGTAGAGAAATGTAACAGAAAAAAGAATTAATTTGAGCCACATCCGACATCAATATTGTGTGATTGCAATAAAATAGAAAGTTAATTGTCAATGAGTGTTCTCTCACATGGTTAGACTTTTCGCTTATGCTAGTTATAACTTGGATTCAAATCTAAATACACTCATTGATAAGTGATCTGTAATCCACCATAAATTTTTATTGAAGTTGATGGTTTATCATGACCTTGAATTGAAGATGAGCATTCCCTTCACTTAAACTTTTATACATAAAAAAAAGTTAATTATAAATTTTTTTGGTTATATGATAAGGATATTTTCAACCTAATTTTCGTGTCAATTAAGACTAAGCCCATCACCAAGCGATCTTAAAGGTGCAGTCTCACATTGGCTTAATACATTTTAGAGAATTAATTATTACCGCTAGGTGCTTGCCAGGTTCGAATCCAAAAATTAATTAGGGATTTAACAATACTAACTTAAAATTTAGAGAGAAAATATTATTTTATTAAAATTAAGAGAACTAAAACGATATTTTTACAAAATTATAGATTAAACAAAAAGCTCCTTTAAGTTTTCCATGAGTAAGAATTTTCACTGTCGAGAATATGAAGAAAATGATTTCATGGCAATATATGCATTAATAAGTACATTGAAATCAATTTTTGTTAATCAGATCATTATCTTAATTTTTTTATTCAGTAAGAGTATTGTCAGATCAATTTTTGCACCAAATAAAATTAAAATTTTTCCTGAACGATTTTAAAGACACACTCTCACATCAAACCTAATGTATTTATATTAATTAATTAATTAATTAACCTTTGTGCTAACCTTAGATTCACATCACAGTAATCAAGAGGAATTGTTAACCAGAGTTCTCCCATACGAGGCTAAAATTACTAATTTATTATGATTTTAATTTATCATACCTTATCATTCGTACTCGTTAAAGGAAGAATATGTCTCGTACAAATGTAATTATTTTAAAAAAAATTAAAGATAAAACGAAATCGTTTCGTTGGCATATTTTCAGTTAAAAAAACATTTTAATTTATCCTCTAACGCCATATTAAATTGTTATAAGTAATGATTGATTGATTTAATACAGTAATAAACTACACAAATTAAAAGATAAAGGGACATTACAATTAACATTAAAATATTATTATTATTTTCACAAAATAATAATCAAGTAAACAAAAATATATTTTGCATCTCATGGCCCTAATAAATTTAAAGGGCCACAGGTCTACAAATTAACTAAAACTGCATGAACCAGAAATTATCATACCGTGATGAGCCAAATGTCACTTCCCTCAATCGTATTGTTAAAATTAAATCCACCAAAAAATTGTTTCGAATGAATCATTAAGAAATTTAAAATTATCGATGTGTATATAGATATAACCTGAGATCCTTCTCCCACAAATTCAAACTGTGGTAGCTAGAGTTGAGATATTACAAAAAGCAATATGGCAAGAGTTAGAGGAGTTATGGATGATGAGAATAGTTTGAAGACACCCATTATATTTATGGCACTTGTCATCCTTGTGCTGACTACAGGAGAAGCCTATGGTGGCGTCCCTTTCTGTTACCATCTTCCTAATTGTGCTCCTGGTGTCTCACCTGCTACTCCAGGACATGCTGGATTTGGAGGAATGTTGATGGCAATGAAAAGTGCCTTTGTTTCGGAGGAGTTGGCTAGAACATGTAGCTAAGTGTGCGCGATGAAAACCCGAGGCTTGCCCATTTCAATGCGTGAAATTCGTATAGCTGATTGTCTTTTCAAATGCCTGAGCAGTGCGATGAAGCACTGATCAACAACAGTAACACCCACATATAGTGTTGCCTATAAGGGGAAAAGATGTTTGCACAATTTTTTATAAAGTATGTCTATAATTTAGATTATTCAAAAATTAAAAGTAAGAGTAGTGATATATAGGACGAATGGAATTTTCCATTCACTAATGACATGACCTACATAACAAGTTCCCTTTCAAATTAAATATAACAATTAATTATTAAAAAAAAGTTTAATTTTAATTCATCGCCCGTGTAAAGTTTATTTATATTATTATTTAATTATGTATTACTAACTCATTAAAAGAGTTTGACTATTATAACAATTACCTCAAAAGTCTAACATTTTTAATAATGTGTCAGTACATGATTGGATGACAATGTAAAAAAACTTTACACTAACAATAGATTAAAATTAAATTCATTAAAAAAATAAATCAAAACTCATATGTGACAAATAATTATTAGTACTAAGTCTTTTTAGTAAAACACTTTTGTAACAATCAGCATTTTCCTAAGGTTGTGTTTGAAATTAATTAAAAATTGATTTGATTTGATTTGATTAAATAAAAATCAAAATTTATGTTTGGAACTCAATCTAAAAAATTGGATTTGAATTAATTTGGAAATCAATTCTTATGTTTGAAACTCATTAAAAATAGAATTGACTTGATTTAATTTGATTATTTTACTTTTTTTAACCTTATATAATTATGAATGATATTATTAGGTTAGTGAGATAAAATCAAAAAGTTCATAAGGGTAAAATAGTCAATCTAAATAACTAAATTTAAAATCAAATCAAATTCACTCATCCAACCAAATATGATTGGATTTCTAAATATATACAAATTAAATCAAAAAGATTTCAAAATCAAATTAATTCTTATTTTTTAACATTTCAAACATACTTTAAAAGTTATAGTACGATGATGGTATACATTATCTAAAGATTTGTATGAGAGTATGTAAAGAATATATAAGTATAACTTTGTACAAGTATTATTATTTTAAGCGAAAAAAGAAAAAAAAGTGTGTGGGGTTTAGTTACTTTGTTACTTCAAATTTTAAGTATGTATAAAATAAAATAAAATAAATCCATCATATATATTTTTCCAAAGGAGGATGATAGATATGCTTCCCTAACTTAAAATCAACATTCTTTCTAAGGAATAAACCTTTGTAAATTTCAATGCGTGTACATTTTGATATATACTTGTTGATAATCCGGAAGGGATTTTGAACGCTATATGTTGTGAGCATTATACTTTAACAAATATTGTCCATTTATACCACACAAAAAAAAGTATGATACCCTTCTCGTTGAAAGTGTACATTAAAATAAATTTTGACTGAAAAAATAACTAATTAAGGATAAATATCTTCCTTTACCTAGAAAAAGAATACCAATTGGAATGTATTTTTGTTTCTTATAATTTACATCAATTTTTAATTTAATCATTATACCTTTTTTCTTTATAAGACAATCTTTGTATTTATAATCATTAGCAAAATCATTTCTGTTATTAATCTTAATTATAACTCCATCAATTATGATCTGATGTAACAAATAGATGCTGAGGTGTTACTTTCTTTTTTTTGTTAATGTCATCATCCCTAACATTAATATATGGACTAAATAAAAAAAATTAAAAAAAATTATAAGAGTTAAATTAAAATTAAGAGAAAATTATAGTACCAGGTTCTCTTATTTTCTGACCAAGCATTTAGGTAAGACTCATGGTGAATAGTCCTCTTTTTTATTGAAATTATTTTTTGAATAACTAAAATGAAAGTTTTAAATTACATTTGGCTATTGTTATGGGTGGAAATAGGTAAGGTTGCCTACCTAATAGGGACTTATGACCTAGCTTACTTTCGGTCTACTTCGACCTAGTCTATTTATTAAACAAGTTAGGCTTAGATTTTTTTTAAAACCTATTTAAATAGGCTTAGGCCTATGCCTGAAAAAAAAGTCTATTAAGCTTAACAGGACGACCTATTTATATATTATAATAATATATAATTAAAATTTTATAATATTTATATAATTTAATAGTAATATATTAATATAGTTTATTTATTTTATACACAATACAATAATTTTGTTAAAAATTACGTATATTTGAAACTTATAAAATTTGAGCATGTTGACTTATTCGAAAGCCTTTACATAATATTAATATAGGCAGTCAGATTTTTAAGTTTTCATAAAAAGGTCAAGCTAAACTAAAAAAAATGCTTATGATAGGTAACAAATCAGGTTAAGCCAATGTTTTTTAACACAGACCAGGCTTATTTAGGGTAAAGCCTGGCCTAACTCATTTTCACTCTTAGCTATTGCAATATTATAGTTTTGGGAGTTAAACCAAAAGTATTTTGTTTTTGTTGTCGTTCATGATTATTGTAATATTTGCCTATATTTTTCCACAATCATAACCACTACTATTACTATCACCATAACAACATTAAAAATAATTAATATATATATATATATATAAAATAAAAACTATGAAAAATCATTTTGCATACATGTACTTTATAAGGACCAAATAATACAAAAAGAAGAATAAGATAAAGGTATGGCATATAATTAAATTGAATTTACTTTATATAAGAAAAGAATGATAATATATGTATCATATGAATTCTCAATTTAATTAAACATTATTTATTTGAATAAACTATACTAATGCACTTTATTTTGTAGTTTATAATATAATAGAGATACCTCTATTATATTTGGATTGTTTTTTCATTCTTATGAATCTTTACATGGAAATGTTGGATTCCAATGTTTGGTACAAGTTTTAAAAAAAATATTCTCATCCAAAAATAATTCTCAGAAATGATTTTTACCCAACATTTTCACACTTTCATTCCAATAAGGGAAGGTGGGTTTGCAATATTGTTATGGCATAAGAATATTTTTGTCATGTGAAATGTCTAAAATATCTATCATTCTATCTTCATGTCATCAATCCGGCCACCCCTTTCGCCGTTAGTAGTTGACGATGGTCGGTCACCGCGCTAGTCATTGGAATCCATTCACCCCCGTTACCGTTTGATGGTGGCTAGCATCTTCGGCCACTGCACTGGTCAATGAAATCCATCCACCTCGTGCCATCATTAATGGTTGACGGTGGCCAACGACTTCGATCACCACACCAGTTAATTTGGTCACCGCTTGCCATCAGTGGCGACTTCAGCCACTGTTACTAATCATCGAAATTCGGTCACCCACCATCGCCGCCAACAATTGACAATCGCCTATTAAGCCAACCTGCTGACGATTGGAGTTATTTTAGGGAATGTTTTTTTGTTAATCAAATATTGTAATTATTATTCCTAATAATATCAGGGATGTTACTCCTGAAAATCTTTTTCCAAAGCTTAGAACCAAACGCCTCTTAAATAAGAATTAAGTGCATGTGTTTCTGATTATATAAACTGCGTTGTCACACTTGGTCTGAAGAACACGAGCTTTTATGATGAGAATAGTCCTTCTTATACTTGTGCTGTGCTGGGTACAGGCCAATTATAGGGTCCCTTTGTGTAACCTGCCTTGTAATTTAGGCTTAAACCATAACCATCTCTCTACGCCTCCACTAATGGCTACACCGTTGGAAAATAATACTTACATAACAATTTTGGAGAACTTGGTTAAAAAAATGTAGCAGCAACTGTCTCCGGAGAAGCAGAAGTTAAAGCATCTCTACCAAAAATCGTGAACTGTTTATAGAATCAAGTTGATCGTTACCCACATCAGATCTAGTGTGGTGTCACCAACAATACATTTGCGTCTTTTCTAGGACTAGCGGCTAGCCTATATGATCAAACTTATCATTTCCCTCCATGTTGAATGCAATTTAAATTTTTTCCTTTTCTTTTCATTTTTTTTTTTGTTAATCTTTTCCTTTTCTTTTTTATATGTTTGTTTTGAAACAAGAGCGTAATTTTTTTATTTATTGTTACCAAAGATAAATAGTAATGTTTTATTCCGCCTGGTTTAGAAGACCAGAAACTCAAGAACAATAAATAGACTTTGACTAATTGCTTCAGAAACAGCTCTATTGGATACTGATTTAAACAATTAATTAAAGGCCAGACATTCTAATCCCAGTGACTTGGCTTCTTCGCTCCTCTGTTGGAGTTACTGATTTAGCTTTGGCTAATTGCTTCAGTCCAGATTAGCTTGAAAATTCATTAGTGAGTTAGGCTTGTTTGGATATACCATCATCCATAATTTATATGGTATTAACATATAAATTTTAAAGATATATAATGGAAAATAAGATTGGTGAGGGAGAGAATAATAAATGTGACTTCTATGCTACACTATGATTGTATGGTCACATGCTTGAAAATGATAAGTGAAATTATCAGTCCTTCCTATGTTTTTAATAATTTGGAATTAGACGATTATGTCATTTTTAAGGGGTGTAACATATAAGCCACCAATAATAAAATCTGTACAAAAGAAAAGGGAAAAAAAATAGTGAAGAAGTTTGTACTTCACTAATAAATGCAGCACAAAAGAACGTACCCATTATAGGGTTGCTCATCGATTAACCATGTACTTGGATTCATGCAAGAATTTCCCATTCTTTTACATTGACACCCTAAATGATTTTCGACCTCGTCGATTGTAGTGGTCCATTATTAATATTATTATTTTTGTATAAATTAAAGATATCTTCTAATCAATAACAATCTTTTTTGAGGAGAATATATCACTGAAGTAGATAATCTCTCCTAATAAAACATTTTTTTATATATACAGCCTAATTTGAACTTAAAATAACATATTTAAGGGACTCAGTTATCTACCGACCTATGATATTGTAACACAATAGAAAATCATTTTATCTTCAACTTATAATTGACACTTAGAGAGGTATAAAATTAAGGACAACAATTCTCTTCACTCTCTGCTTCTCAGACTCAGTACTCTTCCCGCTTATGTTCCTCCCAAGTGGGAGAGAAAAATCCTTCAGTAAAATTGGATACCCTTTCCCTCCTAACATCATATCATAGCTCTCTTATTCAGTGCCTTTTCTGATTTGGAAACGGACTGGAATACTTCGTTCCAGCCCTCATTTTATCATCCACTAACATAAATTGTTCAAATAAATACCCTGTTCTACTGAAACAAATGATGCCCTACCAAATTAACTGCCAAGGATTGATATCTCTAATACATGATGAATACAAACTGAGATTCAAAGACAATTGATATTCATGCACCATTTGCTTTAGATGCAGCATAAAGCGCTTTCATTTGCTCGATTTCATCGTAGCTGCCAAGGAATATTGGTGATCGGTCATGTATTTTCTTTGGAACCAGGTCAAGTGCCTGCAATTTGCCAATCTATTCAGAAACAAGAACACTTTATACATGAAGCTTCAAAAGCTCATAAGTAAGAATTGATTTTAGTTCCTTAAACTGCTCATTGCAAAGCAAAACAAAAAAAAAAAAAAGGCCGAAAAAAGATATAGGTAAAATGTAACTGAAACTGACCACTTCAAAAATGAAATAGAGGATGTAATATCAAATCTGATACATATTCATTTAAACTTTGATCCATATGTCAAATTCAAGAAGCAGAAATGCATGCAATGCAACCACTTTTAAGTCATTTAGTTTGACCATTTGGGAGAAACTGTCGTTAGAGTAACAGTTATTACCAAAGTTCCATATTGCATTGCAGCTATAGGGTCCTTGTATTAATTGAATACTAACAAAAGGAGCAAAGAAGAAAGAGAGTCATACCCGTTGTGTTCCTGTAAAACCTTGACCTCCTGCTTGCTCCATCAAATATGACATTGGAAAGACTTCGTAGAGAAGCCTAATTTCACAATAAAATTCCATAACTAAGCCATGTATTTGCGTTAAGGATATAACCGACGGCCACCCAAAGAAATAAAGGTAGGAATGTGTCAAGTTCTCATCCCCCTCTCTCCTTTGGGGATCCTAATATGCAGTTCAGAAAACAAGTCTATATGTGGAAAATTGCATGTCCAATGGTGTGAGAGAGTTGGCATTCCTAGATGCTAATTCATATGATTAGAACTAAAAGCACATCATACCGTAGCTTTCCATTTGGGCTTTTCATATCAGCCGGGTACATGAAGATACCACCATAAAGCAATGTTCGATGGATATCGGCAACCATGCTGCATTACTCATCTGTGTTAGCAAAAAAAATGAAGATATTTGAAGGAAGGCCAAGTACTCCACGAAGTTCAGAATCAAATACCTTCCAATGTACCTAAGAGACTTAGGTGGTGAACTATCTTGAGGAAACTTGCAATTTTCAACATATCTGGAAAAACAAGAGTGTCGAGAACTTTGTCATTTACACAAGAATTCATTTATAAATGAAATCAATTCTTTCACTTCAAGAATTAGAAAGAGTCCCCAAAACTTACTTAGTGGTTGGTTCATCCCAGTTTTTGGCATTTCCCTCATTCACCGAATAAATCTTCCCTTTCCTTGGTATCTGTTCACGTAACACAGTAATTAAACAAAGCTCCCTGTTATACTCTAACTTTCACAAGCTGATAAAAAAAATCCATGAGCCATATCAGCAGAGCAAGGATAAAGGACTCAAGAACCAGCATGGTTCAGGACTATATTAAATAATAAATGAGGGTAGAAAAGGACTAGAAATCTAGAGACACATACACACATATTGATGCTAGGCCTCATTACAGCAAAGAAAAGTTAGAATTTCGATGTACAATTCTAATAACTTGATCTACCAATTTGATTGCCACATATGTACCTTGATGTTTGGATGAGTCAATATGAACTCCCCAAGGGAAGGGTCAAGTGTAAAACCATTCACTCCATTTCCTGTGCTAAGCACCAACTGCAATTCCAGAGTTTGTTCTATCAGCATCAGGTATTCATGACAATAAAAAAAATCCATTTTAAAAATAAAACAAAAGAGGATAACCTTGAAATTTGTTGTGAAAAGGAATTATAGATAGTTTTTAAAAAACTGATATATAAGCCATGTTGCACAGATTGGAGTTTGTTTTACCGTGCAAGAGCTTCCATACATGCAGTAACCAGCTGCTAACATGCTGTTCCCAGGTTGCAACACATCATCAAGAGTAACGTTATCTTTATCCCTCGCCGTGTATATGCCAAAGATCTATATGCAACGGGGAAATGCTAGCTATTACTATAATTTCTGTTTTGAAGTTTTCAAATACAGCAATTATGTTTGGGATAAGAATTTCATACAGTTCCTATAGAAACACCGCAGTCGATGTTTGAGGATCCATCCAAAGGATCAAACACAACAATGTATCTGAAAAATCAAAAGGAATTTATTACATAGATATGATCATATAGTATAATGGTACCATTAAAAAATGGAGTACTAGGTGCTTCTAGAGCATCAAACTGACTTTCCACGCTGTGATGGCTGCACAAATATAGCCTCTTCATTCTCTTCAGAAACAAGAAGGCACTGACAAGGCAACAAATTACATTTTACAAGAATCAGGGAAGAGAGTTGCTGAAAGGATGCATCTGAAGAACATTTTTCCCAGAGATATTATCAAAATGAAACTTAATGAAAGGGGAACCCAAAAAAAAAAAAAACAATTAAATGGGAAAATTGCTCCATTCATTCAAATGGGTTTCCTAAAACCAGTAAAATCTATGGAACTAGACCGTTCAGGTGTGCCATTAAACCAGATTTGATAAATAAGTGAATTACAGCAATTCAGATAACAGACAGCTTTTCTTTTATTCAAACTTACTGTGCGTCCACTGCTGATTAAGGCCTTGACAAATACTTCATTAGAAAGCACATCCAATTTCTTTTGCTCCTCACCCTGAAAAAGGTACTCCGAATATTAAAAAAATACAAAAAATAATATATATATGAGTATATTATTTGGAATTTGGATCATATTTTGTTTAAGAACATGAGGGAATTATGTTAGGAGAGAAAGAAAACCACAAACTCTTTTCTTGTAGATAAGTGTTAGAAACTGCTAAAAGTAATGATAGGTCAATGTCTCTCATAACATAAGACTGTCCTGTTCTTAAAAATAAAAAAATTAGATGATTTAAATCCAGTTCTGCAGGGGAAAGTTTGTGTCTTTCTCTTATAACATTGTTGATCAATGATCATGTTCTCAAGGAAAAAGAGAGCATCCAAATCCTATTATTTAGTTTCCAGAATCAAAAAGAGAACTCACTTGAACATTGGTCTCTCCAGCAAGTCCTAGGAGTTTTGCTAGTCCCGCCTGCGAATAAAGGTATGTCCTTGTATGGTTATCAAAACATTAAACCAATGGAAAAATGACCAAAAGAAAAGAAAAGAAATGAAACCAATGGAAATCAGATTAGCCATGAGACACAAGTTGTTGAAAATATCAGAGCATGATTTTCCCTTGTCCTCTGTTTTCTTACCCTTTTAAGAGAATGATGGGTTTTTAATGAAACAGTACCTTGTTAACAGCAGAGCAAACGAATTTGCAGCCAAGAACAATGTGATTGAGGAGGATGCTGAAATCGCCACGTGATTCAGCGTACCTTGACTGCTCGTTCAGAACAAAGCGAGTGATGGTCATCAAATCAGTCCTGTGAGTATCAGCTGCGTGATCCATTTCCCTTGCTCTCTCCCAATGAAAATAAAAAAAGCTATGAATCCCACTTGTTCTTCTTCTGTGATTACCAGAAATATATGCAAATTCAAGAAAAAGATTATTTTAAAAAAAATGTGATGAAAGGTATAGAATGAATGAAAAAAGAAGATGAGACTAATTCCACTATGTGAAGAAGATGAGAATACGAATATTTATTTATGCGTTTCCGAAGTAACAGTGGAGAAAGAGAAAATTTTGGAATAAGTAGTTTTATCTACGAGGTGATAGGAATGACACATGGATACCACGCTGTAATCGAGGAATTATTCTCTTGTTCCTACTCAGGCTTATTATTCAAGATAACACCTCTTCCTCGTCTGACTCACCCCACTACCATGTAGAAAACTAGGAACAAAAAATGGCCAGATTTTGGCAATTCTCATTAAGGAAAGGCCAGATGATACTTGATGAAGATACACTGCAGCACACTTGAAAAAGTCAAAAAAAAACACACTCTTATCATCTTGGCCAACTCATCTTCCATTGATTTGTTTATGATCTTCCATTGATATCTTAACTCTATTAGTATATGTAGTGTTGTTAAAAATCACATACTCGTATCTTTCACATATCGTCTTTTAAAAGTCATTTTCTTTTATTAAAAAAAAAAGGTCGTTCATCTTAATTCGTGATAATGATATTCGCAAAAGCCATAAAACTAAACAGTAGTCTACGATTGAATGTGTCTCTTGTAATAATTAATCAAGGTGGGTATGGACAAGATTGTTAGATATAATACAAATGAGCAATGCTGTTTGTATAATTTTATATTGAGAAATGCTGATTAACATGAAACGGTTTTCGTAAAAAGGCTTACGAATCAATAATGACTAGCTGTATGATATAACTCATTCGTGATACGGTTTTATTTATTTATTTTGTTATATTCTATTTGAGAAATGGTTAGCTGTATGATATAACTCATTCGTGAATAAAATTCATAGGAAATAGCATTGCTCTTTATATTATTGTATAAGTAACCCAACTTACATTTTTTTTTTGGTACAAAGCCCTACTTACATATAAAAATCATGTAAATAACTTATTCAACATAGACTATTCATACAAATTCACGTGGAAGAAATTGTTTCACAATGCATAAAACGATATAAGCCCCAACAAATTTCTTGAAAATAAAAAAGTCTTTTAGAGTATGTTTGAAACCATAAAATTTGAGAATTGATTTAATTTATAAATATTTTTTTTGTTTGGAAAGATAAATAAGAATTGATTTGATTTTGAAATACTTCTAATTTTAGTTATGTACATGAAAATTCATTTAAATTTGGTTAAATTTGAATAGATTTGATTTATTTTAATTTTAATTATTTAAATATGATAATTTATCCTTATTAGTTTATTCATGTTATTTATTCTAAGATTGATAAAATAAAATTCTTAAAATAAAATAAATTCAGTTCATCATTAATGAATTCCAAACATTGAAAATTGATTTGCAAATTAGTTCAAATGATCATATTTTATTTAATGAGCTTCAAATATATAGGAATTAATTTTTAAATCAAGTTAAAATTAACTTAATTCAATTCTAATCAAATGAAATTATTTTTTAATGATTCCAAACACTATAAGTGAATAAACTTAAATTTAGATAAAATTACATGTACGATTGCACAAAGGCATTAATCTAAAATTGTATGAATTACATTAATAACTTTCCTAAAGAGAGGAACCAAAATATCTGTCTATCTAATTGTAACAAAGAAAGCTTTTCTTTTTTCTTTTTTCTTTTTTCTTTTTTCTTTTTTCTTTTTTTTTTTTTTTTGTTTTCTGGTACCAAAAAGGGGGCCTGAGCTCCAAAGGAAAAAAGAGACAAACTAAACTAGGTAAGAAAGCCTAGAGCAATCACCAAGAACAAGCCGAACTAAATCTATAGTAAGAGAGAAGACTTATTCATAACCAAACACTTTTGGACAAGCTCTAATTTGCAAGCCAATCCGCATGGTGATTATCCTCTCTCAACGTGTAACAAATTGGAAAGCTTTTTGCCATTTGTTTGTACATCTATTCGATTGATTTTTGCTCATAGTTTTAAATATTATTTTTTTCATTTTTCTTTTAATTTCTAATGTGGCTCTTTTTTCCTATGTCATGGACATAAGTAAATTTGTTTGCAAGGAGTGGGTCATTTACTCTATTATATTGCGTGTATTAAATCAATATTATGTATTGCAATTTATTTTTTTTTTTAATGAAACTCTTGAAGGAGGTGAAGTTGCTACTTTTCAAGATTAGAACACATCACAAATGGCAGGAAAAGTTTATAATAATACTTCACAGATAACTTTCCATGTTAGTTTAAGATAAGAACGCCACAAGTCTCGACAAAAGTTTAATGTATTTTGTGTGTACTGCATGCTTGTGTAATGCATTTAAACTTTTCCGAAGTATACAAGTGAAATTGGTCTCATATTTTCTTTTTATTAAATTTAAAATATATCATCTTTACTTTTGTGGAGAAAATACAAGGAAATCATATCTTTTCATTCTTTTATTCTTTTCAATTAAATACAGACATATCAATAAAAAAACTGACAACTAAAAAAAGATTTATAACTAATTAAGAAAGAAATAATTTTTTTCTGCTAAATTATCATTTAATTAAAAGATAAGAAAAGAAACATAAAAATAAGACAAATTTAAATCAATAACTATTTTAAAGTCTCCTTCCTTGTCCCCTAAATTAAATAGGGACAACTTCAACAACAAATCTTAATCTCTCTTAATTGGCAAAACTTCTTCAGCCAAAAACCTCATTCTCTCTTAATTGACAAAATTTCTCTCTTAATTGCCAATTTAATTTTTACTAAATTATCAAATATTACATAAGACAACAAAAAAGGAGAGAAGATTTGACTCTTACGACTTAAAAATTTAACATTATTTTATAAATTAATTAATTTTGTTAAGAGCGTGTAGAAGTCGAGGTAGAAGGTGGGTAGAGGTTTCCTTAACACACAACACGATAATTTTCGAATTATTTATCAAAACTCTTTTAATGTCTCTAAAATTAGTGAAATAATCTTAAAAAATATATGAATTAAAATTTTAATGAAATAAAAAACCATATAAATTTTGATTGTGCATAAACTTTTATTCATGAACCCTAGCAAAGGAGTAAACCCGTCCTGCTAAACCTCCTAAATTCCTGTTCGAAATCATACCACAGGCATCCAAATAGATTTAACCGAATGGCTAAAAAGCCATTACTCATATCTAACAATAATAAATAAATAAATAAAAACAACCAGGCATTTGTGGTCTATTGTCTAGAGAGAGTGCATTGCAAACATAGAAACCAATTAAGCATAAAATAAATATAAACAGAACTGACTCAAAAATCCCTGTCTGGGATAAAAACATGATGAAAGTTATCGTCCTCCTCCTAACTCAAGGCACCTAAATTCATGGCCAGAGCATGAAAAACCAATAAAAGGAAAATCAAACCAAACAGAACCTACCAAGTTCCAATACCATCCGCCAATTGCATAAAATAGTCTGGCTTTCAAGGACCTAATGAAAGAAACATAACATACTCGACTTACAAACCCATTCATCCATTACACTAGATATATCTCTATTAAAAACCCAAAGCATCAAATAAGTCAACCAAACTTGACTGAAATATGGCACAAGACTGGGTGCATGAAGAACTTGATCACCATCCATCTCAACTTGACCCAACTCAGAAGCACTTCCGGTGAACGATAGCTGGCCCAGATTCATCATATTCACCCTTGGAGATCCACATCTGCATAGAAAAGAACAAGCCAACGACTTCCATTAACTGATCCATTCTACTGATTATCAAACACAAGTGAAAAATCATGTAAAATAACAGTTGAGAAAAGCAACAGTACAAACCTGTTGAAAGGTGCTAAGTGATGCCAAGATAGACCCACCAATCCACACACTGTACTTCCTCTCAGGAGGTGCAACAACCTTGATCTTCATGCTGCTTGGAGCAAGAGCAGTAATTTCCTTGCTCATACGATCAGCAATTCCAGGAAACATAGTGGACCCACCACTAAGCACGATATTTCCATAAAGATCCTTCCTAATATCAACATCACATTTCATGATGGAGTTGTATGTAGTTTCGTGAATTCCTGTAGCTTCCATACCAATTAGAGAAGGCTGGAACAGTACTTCTGGGCAACGGAATCTCTCGGAACCTATTGTAATGACCTGTCCATCAGGCAATTCATAGCTCTTCTCCACTGAAGAACTACTCTTTGAAGTCTCCAATTCTTGTTCAAAATCAAGGGCCACATATGCTAATTTCTCCTTCACATCACGTACAATTTCCCGTTCAGCAGTGGTAGTGAAGGAGTATCCTCTCTCAGTTAGAATTTTCACCAAGTACTCTGTTAAATCACGGCCAGCAAGGTCCAACCGAAGGATTGCATGAGGAAGAGCGTAACCTTCATATATGGGCACCGTGTGGCTCACACCATCACCAGAATCAAGCACAATACCTATTTATATAATAAATAGTTCAATAACAAAATAACAATACAACTGAGGAAGGAAAATAACGTTTTAAGCTAATCACAAGGAATATTGCATGTATTTCCCCACCCATCACCCGTGTACCTATGGAATTTTGCCTGGTGAATATAATTCAAGTCAACTAAGCCAAAAGTATAAACAACACAAATTCGAGTATAACGTCAACCAGCTTCCTGAAGTTTCCAACTTATGTGCCACATTTAGCCTTGAAGACTGCCTCATATTCATTGGATCAGAACGTAGCCAGCTTCCAGCATTTAGCCTATGTTAAATTGACCTAATCTAATTGAAGTTCCACAACCACAAAATAGTTAAACCAAATCAATTACAGAAACAAACCTGTTGTACGTCCACTGGCATACAGAGACAAAACAGCCTGAATAGCAACATACATTGCAGGCACATTGAAAGTTTCAAACATAATTTGGGTCATCTTCTCTCTGTTGGCCTTGGGATTGAGTGGTGCCTCAGTAAGAAGTACAGGATGTTCTTCAGGGGCAACACGAAGCTCGTTGTAAAAAGTGTGATGCCAAATCTTTTCCATGTCATCCCAGTTGCTGACTATGCCATGCTCTATAGGGTACTTCAAGGTGAGAATACCCCTTTTTGACTGGGCTTCATCACCCACATAAGCATCTTTCTGACCCATTCCAACCATTACACCAGTATGACGAGGTCGTCCAATAATACTGGGGAACACAGCCCTAGGAGCGTCATCACCAGCAAAACCAGCCTGTAACCATTAAGAAAAATATACATTATCACGAGCACAGTAAAAACCAGCAGACAAAGGATATATGAAACAACCGTCACTCATTCTAGACAAGCACAAAGCAAACAGTCTTGCATAGTACAAGAACCATGCATCAATAACAAATTCACTAACCTTGACCATTCCAGTACCATTGTCAACAACAAGAGGTTGAATGTCCTCAGCATCAGCCATCTTTTAGAACCTGTACATCACAAAGGTTAATAAGGTGGTTAGAAAAGAATGTCCCCTGAAACCCCATTCCATTACTTCTCAATTATGCAATTTAAAGTTTAAAAAAAAAACTATCCAACAATTTTATTTTTCATTCAAACAAGACAAAATACACACAATCCTGGCATTTTCATGCAAATGCAATGAAAAGCATCAAAAGACTCGAAAGATCAGAAACATCCCTCGTAAAATCAAAGGAAAAAAATCATTTTTTACACACAAACAAAATAAGCAGACTAATTAATAACATAATCTCCCAGTTGATCACCTAGAAATTGCAAGAAAACGAACCGAAAATCAAATCCGATGCATCAGAAACATCTCACAACAAAATCAAGCAAAAATCGAATCAACCCACCCACACCCACACCCACAGAAGAAACACAGCCACGAAATAGATCCAGATCAGGAAGAGCAAGTAAAGATCAGAAAATTTTCGATCCAGAAAACACAAGGGGAGATCGAAACCGTGCAAACACAAAAAAAAAAATCACCCCAAAAAAGCGCAGAAACGGAGATCGAAACGCACCTTCTTCGAACGAAACGCGAACTGGTCGGTTTGCAGCGAATCGAAGGAGAAACGGCTCAGCGGTGCAGCAGCAGCAGAAGCAGGTGGTGGAAGTGATTGGGGAAAGAGTATCAAATGAGCTTTTATATTATATTCAATGAAGGGAGCTAAATGACAGTGAAATGAAACTCAAATGCAAATGCAAATGCAAATGCACTTCGAGGACGCCGTTTCGGCTGCGTTTGGTTTCGGGGAAAACGCTATCCCGAGGAAGATGGGGAATGCGAGAATGACTACTAGCGTGGAAAATGTCGGAGAAGAAAAGTGGACTCTTTTTGGAAACCAAACAGGGAACAGAAAACACCGCCGTTACTTTTTCTGCGGAAACCCAATCGGTTCGTTTGGAATCCAATCCACAAAAGTTACAGTGTCACTTCTCAGCCGTCCATTCCCTGTGCTGCCACGTCACCACGGGCGGCTATGATGGGCTTCTGGACCCCACTCGTGCCGCCCAATCGTTGAAAGTTTTGCTGTACCCTATCAGATCCACCTTCTCACCCGAGAAAATTTCAAATGATTCAATATGCTCCTAGAATTATTCAAACCAAAATTGCAAGGAAAAAATAAAATGATGATGGAATTAGAAAGGTATAAAAGTGACACGAGAAAAATAAATTAATGGTTTTAAAAAATTCAGCAAATGGGGATGAAAAAGACAGTCAAGAAAAAGAAAAATAGGGAGTAAAGGCCAATGAATGAAATGACTTTTCCCCTTGTTGCTCTCACTAAAAATTTCAATGGCAAAATTATTATAATTTGTTACGTTTACTTCACCTTTAAGGCTAAACTTAATGAGAGGGGTTTTAAAATTTTCATTCATTCATTTATTTGACTCTAGTTTTCATTGTGAAAACTTGCATGTGTTGGTGGTATTCTACAAGTGATTGTAGTGCATGATTATGTAGAAATTGGAATAAGATGAAGAATAATTAGGCTAAGTAATACTTTTTCTTATTTTTATTCTTTTTTCTTTTTACTTATTCAACAAATAGATAGAACACATATATTTATAGTGAACAAATGAAATACTCTAAAAAGCATTAACTCTCTAGTGTATAAACACACATTAGCATGGGTACATGTTTATCTAGATACATGTAATTCTCTAGGTACATGAATATCATTACTAAGACTATTGCTACTGCATAATAATCAACATTCACTGCACATTACTCAACATTCTCCTACTTAATGTGTTGTTCTTGAACTCAAAGAGCTTCTCTTAATTTCTGAAATTTTTCTCTAAGAAGAACCTTTGTGAAAATATCAACAACTTGATCATTGGACTTACAAAACTTTAGATGCACCTACTCTTCTTCAATTGCTTCTTGAATAAAATGATGTTTGATAGTAATATGTTTTGTTCTTCCATGAAAGACTGGATTCTTAGCCATATCAATGGCTGATTTGTTATCACAATGGATAGCCACAACTTCTTGTTTTTCACCAAAGTCTTCAAGTATTCTCTTCAATCTTATTGCTTGTTGGGTACCTAAGCCAAGTGACATATATTCAGCTTTTGTAGAAGATTGAGTAACTATTTGTTGCTTCTTTGAGCACCATGAAAATGCTCCTGAACCTAGTGAAAAAAACATATCCATAAGTACTTTTCATATCATCTATATAGCTTGCCCAATCACTGTCACAAAAGCCAACTAACTTTGTTTCAACCTTGCTATCATTTTTTATTCCATAGTTCAAAGTGCCTTGCATATATCTCAGCACCCTTTTTGCTGCACCTAGATGAATGTAGCTTGGATCGTTCATGAATCGAGAAAGTAAGCTTGCTACAAACATGATATCGGGTCTTGTACTAGTGAGGTAAAATAAATTACCAATCGAGCTTTTATAGTTGCTAGCATCAATTTTCCTTCCTCCATTTTTTTCTTCAATTTTTCATTCACAACTAATGGTGTATTGGTTGGATTACAGCCAAACATTCCAAACTTCTTCAATATTTTCTCAACATATTTCTTTTGACAAATAAAGACTCCGTCATCCTCTTGGTAAATTTCTATCCTAAGAAAATGATGTAGCAAGCTCAAATTGTTCATCTCATATCTCATCATCATCTCTTTTCTAAAATCTTCAATCAACTTCTAATTATTTCCAATGAAAATTAAATCATCCACATAAAGTGCAACAATCAAGATATCGGTCATACCTTGTCATTTGACATACAAAATAGCCTTATTCTTGCCATTTTCAAAGCCTTTCTCCATGAAATAATTGTCAATGTTATTGTACTATGCTCGTGGTGCTTGTTCCAGCCTATAAAGAACCTTTTTTAATCTATAAACCTTTTCTTCTTAGCTTTCAATTTCAAAGCCTTGTGGTTGCTCCATATAGACTTCTTCTTTCAATTCTCCATTCAAGAATGATGACTTTATATCTAGTTGATACAACTTCCATCTTTTTTGGGCTGCAAGAGAGATTAAAGCTCTAATGGTGTCTAGACGTGCCACAAGAGCAAATGTTTATTCATAATCAACACCGGACTACTGTGAATAGCCCTTTGCAACAAGTCATGCTTTGTTATTTTGGACTGAACCATCTAGATTATGCTTCACCTTGTAGACCCATTTCACTCCAATAGCTTCTTTGTCTTTTGGCTTCTCAACCAACTCCCACGTCTTGTTCTTTTCAAGTGCATATGTTTCTTCTTGCATTGCCTTCCTCTAGGCAACTTCCGTAATTGCTTCTTCAAAATTTTATGGTTCCACTAAGCAATAATTGCACCTAGCATAAACATCACTCAAACTCCTCATTTTTATTGGAGTTGAGCTTAGAGATGATGAGCTAGAACTTGGTGAAGATAGAGTGTTGGATGGAGAATTTGATGTAGATTGAACTTATTGCTCATTTTCAGACGAAATTGGACTTTGCTCTAAAATTATTGTTGGAACGGTTTTCTCCTCAACTTTTTCCTTTTGCCAATTCCAAAAATCCTTCTCATCAAATACAACAACTCGACTAATGATTACGTTCTTTGTCTTCAAGCTGTGAAGTCTATAGCCCTTTGCAATGGAATTATAGCCAATAAAGATGCATCTTTCACTTGCTTCTTCAAGCTTTGTTCTTTTTTCTTTGGGAACTTGAGCATGGCAAACACACACAAAATTTTTAAGGTGGTTCACTGAAAGCTTTCTTCCACTCCATGCTTCAAATGGTGTCATATCTCATACAGCTCTTATTGGGCATCTAATTAGCAAATACACAGTTATATTAACAGCCTCGAACCATAATTCTTTAAGCATCATTTTCTCAAACAATATAGATTTAGCCATTTCCATCACTGTTTGATTCTTCCGTTCGGATACACCATTTTGTTGAGGTGTATAGCCAACAGTTAGCTGCCTCTCCACACCTTTTTCTTCACAAAATTTATCAAATTCATTAGAGATGTACTCTTTTCCCATGTCACTTCTTAAAATTTTTATAGACCTGCCACTTTGTTTCTCAATAAAAGCTTTAAACTTCTTAAATATAACAAATACTTTAGATTTTTATCTCAAAATAAACTGATGTCATATAAGTCAAATCATCAATAAACAAAATAAAATACCTATTTTGAGCATGAGACAATATATTCATAAGGCCACACACATTTGTATGCACCAATTCTAGCACTTCTTTAGTTCTCTTTGCTCCTTCTTTTGGAAATGGTTATCAATGGTGTTTTCCAAACAAACATCTTGCACATACTCTATGTTTCTTTTCAATTGTTGGCAGTCCGTACACCATATTCTTTTGAGAAAGCAATGTGAGATTGTTGTAGTTTAAGTGTCCAAGTCTCTTGTGCCATAGACAATAGTCGCCTTCTTCTCTAGCCATCAAGCTGAGATTTTTCTCAAAATTAAGAGAGAGTGGAAAGCTTATGCTTTTGGTCATTTTTACCACAACAATAACTCTTCCTTTTGAATAAAAAATTATGCACTCCTGATTCTCAAATTGAAGAGAACAACCATGCTCCAAAAGTTGTCCCATGCTCAACAAATTCTCATCTAATTTAGGCATATAAAGAGTATCATAAATGACCTTACCTCTTTGCTTTGTTGCAAATCCAATGTAGTCTTTGCCCTCAACTTCAACTTCGACATATTCTCCATTGCCCAATTTAACTTTTGAGCCAAATGAGGGATCTATGTCAATGAAAGCTTCTTTATCACCTGTCATATGTTGCTACAGTCGTTGTCCAAGTACCACACATTTTTATACTCTACAGTTGCTTTTTGAAAGGCAGAGAACATGTTGCCTTCATTATTTTCTGCTTCTGCAAATGCAATGTGCTGCTGGCTGCCAAAACGACAATCCTTTTGCATGTGCCCGAGCCTTTTGCAATTATGACATTGTGGTTTGCCTTTGTTCCAGCAATCTTACTCTTCATGAGTGTTCTTCTTACAGATTCCACACAATGTATTTGATCCTCCATCATTTCCTCGTCTGCCATATGAGCCTCCTCCTCTACCACAAGGGTTTTTGTCTCTTCCTCTGCCTATGTCAAATCGTCCACCTCTAGAAGACTCACATTTATTTTGGGTTGATGATTTATCATTATTGGATTGAATTGTGAGCTTGAATTGAAACGCACTTTCAACTGACTTTTCAATACATCGTAACAACCTTTGCTCATAAGATCTAAGTGACCCCATCAACCCTTGAACTGTTATAGTTGACAAGTCTTTGGTTTCTTCTATAACAGCCACCATTAGATCAAACTTTTCAGTCAAGCTAATTAGAATTTTATCGACAATTCTACGGTCATCTAGACTTCATTTGATTCACCAATTAAGCCAGTCTATTAAAATACTCATTCAAACTTTCATTTTCTCATTTTTTCTTTCTCAAAATCTCTCTTAAGAGACTAAAGTTTAATCGTTCTCACCTTTAAATCTCCTTCGAACTCTTGTTGCAGATTTTCCCATGCTGTCTTGGCTGTTTTTGCTCTCATAATTCTTGAAAATATGGCTATTGAGACTCCTCTTTGAATCATCCCAAGAACTCCAACATATGTGATTTTGTTCTTCTTCAATTCTTCACGTTGTGCAACTGTAACTTCTGCTATAGATGTTGGTTCTTCATACCCTTGTTTGACGAGTTCCAAGACATCCAAAGAGGTAAACAAAGTCTCCATTTTTACTGCCCAGAAATCATAATTTTCTCCTTCAAATAAAGGAACTTAGACATTGCTATAGATTGAGCTGGTGCTTGTTGAAACATTGCTTGAGGAAGCCATAACTCTTCGCCTTCTCTATTTTTTTTTACAAGGATCTAAAGTTTTGATACCACTTTGATGGTGGTATTCTAGAGGTGATTGTATTGCAGAATTATGCAGAAGTTGGAACAAGAGGAAGAGTAATTAGGCTGAGTAATACTTCTTCTTATTTCTGTTCTTTTTTTTACTTATTCAGCAAATAGATAAAACACACATATTTATAATGAACAAATGGAATACTCTAGACAATATTAATTCTCTAGTGCATGAACACACATTAGCCTAAGTACATGCTTATCTATATACATGTAATTCTCTAAGTACATGAATATCATTACCAAGACTATTGCTATTACATAATAATCAACATTCACTGCACATTACTCAACAACATGAGTAATGTTAAGAGTTAGTTTTGTATCCTCTTATAAATAGAGATTAAAAAAAAACTTAAATTCATTTTTGTTGTCACATAAAAAAAAAGAGTTTGGTTTTGGAGCTTGGAAAGAAAGTTATGAAAGAACATATTCTTGTTTAAATAACTAATGAGAGTATGAGAGTTCTAATAACATATTTGGTTTAGCTTTTAGAAACTCCAAAATCATGGTTTGAGTAAAAACTTATCTCTTGATGTTTTTGCTCAAATCATGATTTTGAGGTTTCAAAAGTTAAATCAAATACACATTAACCCTTTACTGTCTTAGACTCCCAAAGCTTTTATCGATCTCTAGTCTTAAATTGAAATTGGTGAAATTCTATCCTGAGAGTCTGACTAGAAAAGAAAGGTCAATAAAAGAAAGTGAAATGTATTTCTTGATGCCCAGCTTTTATGACTTGGAATTCCCCTTTGATATGCAGCATGCTCTCCTGTCAGTGTCACAAGTGAGTTAGCTTATATTGCAAATCAAGCCATCTTGCTCAAGAAACTATTACAGTTTGGTACTTTGGTAGTTAGAGAATATACTCAGTTAACTCTACATATGAGAATGAGATGGCTTATGATTTTTATCTCGATCCCTTAAATATTTTACCGAGTTACCTTCGAGACAGCTCCCATGGGAAATCCTTATGATCAATTCAGATTCCCTATAATATCAATATATCTTTCTTTGGATGATGGTTCATAATAGTTTACTGGTGACATCAAATTTGTCTAGACCTATGCCACAAGTGGTTGATATTTTCCTACTTGCTTGTCTAGTTCTGAATCTGTAGTGCAAGCTTTTTTTTCCTATGTCTAAAATTTAGTCATCTTTGGGAGTGATGTGGTAAATCAGAACGCAAGTATACGTTATCGCAAATCAAGTAATATAATAGTAAGAAAGTGTCGAACCCACAGGGATTAATTCTAAATTTAACTATCTATTAAAAGTTTACAAAACTCAATCTTATTTAAACAACTTAATAAGAGGAAGTGTTATGAAAGATTAAAAATTAAAGTATACAAGAAGAAGAATTTAATGATCAAATTAACCAAGTCTAGGATTGCAATTATTCCTCACACTTTACTTGATTCACTTACTTCTATCTAAGATCAATTAATTATCTGAATTGTTAACTAGAAATCCTTAACTTATCTATAAGCCTCTTTTGATGGTCAAATAGAAATATCCTTAATTAATGATAAATTATATGTCTATGTCTATCAAATAATCAAGAATTCATTAAGTTCTGATTTCATTAATGGTTACATATGTCATATAGGTATATGTCTATCCTATATGAACTCAAGGCTTTCGCACAAAGATCATATGTTATCTTACTTAGATCTAAAACCAAAATCCCTTTGTCAAGTTGCTTAAGGTTTATCAATTCAATTTAATTAATGGTCAATTAATTAAAAGCATTAAGAACAAGTAAGATAAACAATTCAAGATAATCAACCTACTCTTGGATATAATAAACGAATCAAATTACGTGTGAGTTCAAATTGCAATCCTAGTATAGAAATTTAGCTACTCATTATATTAAAGGAAACAAAAGAATAAGTGAAAAGCATGATAGAAATGAAAGTGGTTGTTTTGGTATTGACAAGAACACAACGGGTTAGAGTTTCAGGATTTACTTTAAACAAATTGGAAGATCTAACCTTGAAATCAAAGTATAAATCTTACAATTTATGAAAGCTTCACCCCTAACTCTAGGAAGAACCTTAACTAGACATCAAGATGAAGAAACTTGAATAAGATGAAGATTATATTATACAAACTACAAGAGCTTTGGGATTTCCTTTAAACAAATTGGAAGATCTAACATTGAAATCAAAGTATAAATCTCACAATTTATCAAAGTATCACCCCTAACTCAAACTACAATGAGAGAATTCAGAAATGGGATGCCCTTAAGTGTGGCAAATGCCTTCCTTTTATAGGCAAAGGCTAAAACTATTCAATTACAATTTTGTCAAATCTCTTTGCACATGGGTTGAAATTTCAGCTCCGAAGATTATCAAATTCGTCATTGCTCCCGTCATAATTTGGAAATCTTCTCTTCATTAAAGTTGTAACACATGCAGTCGTGAAGAACATGTCAAAATTTCAGCCAGATCTAACGGTTGGATCTTGAGATCTGACCATTTTGCCGAAACTACTCAGATTATATCACTAATGACAGCCACCAACTTGTTGCCTAATTTTGACCCACTTCCGGTGCTAATCTGGAAATCTTCGTTTCTAGGAAAGTCATAGAGAATGATGTCATGAATGACATATCAAAATTTCAGCTACATCCAACGGTTAGATCTTGAGAAATCACCAAATAACCGAGTATAGGTTTGAGCAGGAATTTTCTGATTTGTCCTGAATTTGATGTAACCCAAAATTCACTGAGTTTAGGTCTTCATTTCTCTTTTGTTTGAGCTATATTGATATCAACATTCAAGTTCATGATATTTTGATTCAACAACTGCTTTGAATAGTCCTTCAGGTGTTCTGCTCAATTTGTAACAACATAACCAATAAATGAGGAATTATGCAATTTTCACTTCATATATGCAATAATTTCATAAAAATAGACCAATGAGAGGTGCTAAATTATGCATATAAAATATGTTTATCAGGGAGGACTCACAATTATCATAGCATGTCTCATCCTTTTGAGGTTCAGATGTCTGAATGTGGTGAAAAGAGATTGTGGGTGTGCTTTAACGCAAGACTATTTAACAGGAAGATTTTGGTTTTTCTGGCCACCCTTTGCAAATGTCGAAACTATGGAACTTGAAGATGTTTGAAAGAGTTGATGAAGCTTCTTCTGAGCTTATAGCAATTACAGAACGTCTAGTAGAGGAGTTCTTTCACTTAGTGGATCTATGTCTTCCCCTTAGTAGTGTTTATTGTACCTTTCTAATCCTTATTATTCCTTACTAGTTTGGGTTTAAGTTTCGTCCTTTTCCTTGTGTTCCTTGTGTTTCTAGTACAGTTGAGATAGGTCTCATTCCCAGTCAACTCTTATATTTTCATCATTATTTAATGAATTCCCTACCTTTGTTTTTTAAAAGTGCTATTTTCCTATTATAAAATACAATCAAAAAATATTTTCAAATGTTAATGAAGATGAATTATTGATGTGCAAATATTTAATTAATTAATGAAAGGAATTTTTGTAATTTGATAAAATAGCAGGTGGCCAAGGGGCCATGGAGTTTGGAATGTGATCTTGGACTAAATTCTCTATTTTAAAATAGGGTGAATTCTGCACGGTTACCGCAGGGTATATACCATATATCCACCTTATTATGAGACAATTCCTGCAAGGATCCTTGCAATAATATTATTTTCATAGATTTTTAAATTAATTTAAAATTCAATTAATAAGTCCTAGCTATTATAAATATAAAGCCTAATGATTGATAGTTCCATGACCTGCCGTAGCACATAATATATGTGGCCAACATGGCCATAGTGGTATGCTTTGATAGGTTGAGATTTGCTTCTTTATTTTCTCACGCTTTTAATTAAGATTTTCTTTTTATCTCACTTCATCTTTGAATGAGCTTTACTTTCCACCAAATATTTAACATGTTCTCATAGAATGGAATGAGCTAGGGCTTCTTCAGTACAGGTCCTTAGATTCCCCTATTTCATTGTTGGTAAGAGAAAAATCAAAACCAAATAAAAGAGTGTTTACGATTCTATTGCGTGTTTAACTTCCTTGATTATTCGAATTTTTAGATTGAGTTTGATTTGCTGGAAGAAGTGAATAGTAATAAAGAAATAAGAATTAAAACGAAGTAAAAATATATTTAGTGTCAATTATAGAAAGGAATTAGTCATTTTAATAAAAAGTGAGAATATTTTTTCCTTCAAATTTAAAGGAATACTCATTCCTAAGACTTGCTAAGAGTCTTACATTAGATAGTGATATGGCCTGAACAATATTTATAAGTGAGGGGCAACCCTCACTCCTTGAGCTAATTTTTAAGGTTGAGTTAGGCCCAAACCCAAATTTTAAGATGGTATCAGAGCTTATCAGAGATTTATTAGGCCACTTGCAGATGTTCAGTCTTGCAAACTCTACGCTCCAGAAGCCCAATCTTGGGCGAGAGGGGGGTGTTAAGAGTTTCACATTGAATAGTGATATGACTTAAACAATGTTTATAAGTGGGGGACAACTCTCACTCCTTAAGTTAATTTTTTGAGTTGAGTTAGTCTTAAACCAAAATTCTAAAAAAATCATAATTTTTTTTAAATAATAAAAATAATTTGTTGTTACCACTACATTACAGTCATTGTCATCATCAATACCACTCTCACTACCCTATCATATGAATTAAATTGGAAGTTTTATTTTATTGTCTCTTTCTTTATCTCCTCAATTAAATATTGATAACTTAAGAAAAAAAATTAATAATTAAAAGATAAGTTATAAATTGATAACTAAAAGTAAGTTATTACCAATTAAAAGAAAGAAATTTTTTTTATTGAATTGTCATCACTTAATTAAAAAAATAAAAAAAAGCCACAGCATATTTGAATTCTCTACCTTATTGCTTCCATCATAATTGCTATTTATTATCATGTAAGGGTGTTATTGTCTTTAAATTATTTTTTCTTTTTCATCTATGTTTTTATTCCAACGTATTAAACTTTTGAATGAAATTTTCATCATTAACCATACAAAATATCATTGTAATTAAAACCAAGGAATCAAAATAGAGTTTTTAGACTGAGGTACAAAAATATAATTGTCATAAACTTTGTAGGAGGTAGGCATGATTTGACCGAAATTGGCAAATCGGAGCCAACCCGAATCCAAATATGGTGACATCTCGGAGTCTAATTTGATCCGAAATACAAGCTCCGCAAAAGCCAACCAAACCAAACCAACGCAGAACAAACAACACCACCACCTGCAACCTCTCCTCAACGCTCGTTGCCCTATCACAGTCTTCGCCTTCTGCAATGTACGCTTCAAAGCTTCTCGCTTTCTTCCTTTTCTCATCAATCAGATCTATTATTTATTTTTTTATTTGAATGCAACACTTCTTATGTCACCGCTTTTCGAATCTAGGGTTTTGAAATTTGCTTCAATTTAATTTTTTTTTAGGGTTTTCTTTATAAAAACACATGAAAAATCGATTGCGATAATTATCCGTAAATGGGCTTTTAGGCCGCGTTTGATTGCTACAGAAATAGTGGGTTCTTGAACATATAGTGAAATCAACATGGGGTCTCTGTGTGATGCAAAAATTTAATTTTTTTTTATACTGGGTTTCTTGAGTTTGCTTGGCTTAGCTGCTGTTTTCATTCTATGAATTCAAGATGGGATTTTGTTGAGTACCAGCCTTTTGGGGGCGACTCTTTGATAACTTGGGTTAATCCGAACCTAGAAATCATATCTGGGGTGCTTGTTGGCTGTATGCTAGTAACTGATGCCATTCTTTGCTACCTAGTGATAGTTCATATTCGGTATTTGTTGTGGAAATAGTCGTTCACTGCAAAAAAATTATGCTTTAGATGTGTCTGATTATGGCTTGTGGTTGATTTAGTGAACATAATTCAGGGGACCGAGCCAAACCTATGCTGAGTGCTGACTTACTTGACTAATTGACTTTTCTTTATTTGCCTTGTATCAGTTGGATGTACTTTTTTTTTCTTTTTCACTTGTTTGTGCGAGTTTCATGTATACTTTGTTCTTTGTTAAGGCTTGTGCTAGTGCTAATTGTAGTTTTCACATTAATAATATTTTACTTCTACATTTTGGAAATTGATCCGTTATGAGTTGCAGAGTGTCACAAGATTTGTATGCCTGCTTATGAAAATTATGGCATATTTTGGAAATTGGTTGTTTTGATTTTGGTCCTATATAATTGTTGTGTCAATAGCTTCTACTGCGTTCTTTTGCTCGTGGGTATTTTTGGCTTTTTATGGCATTCCTCTACTTATTTATTTCTGTTCATTCATCTTTGGGTTTTATTATGAATTTAGGGCTGACGAGGAACCTGTTGATCAGAAGAGATATCTTGAAGAGTCTTGCAAACCGAAATGTGTAAAACCATTACTTGAATATCAGGTGTGCTTTTTTAGAGGGTATAATTATAAGCCGGATCATTAAAAGATGAGCTTTATTCTTAATTGAAGTGATCAATGCAAGTGTTTTTTCTTTGCCAGATTAAAATTAAAGTAGATGGGTGACTACTATGACCTCCAATGGATTCTTTTTGTGCTTTAATTAAATGCTGTTATTGGACTTTTCAGTTATTGGCTAATTATATTGTTCCTTCTGCACCAGTTAAATTTGTGATATGGTTTACTAAAAATCTAATTGGAGAATCCTATAGCGATGAGTCAAGGTTTTAATCTAGGTGATGTAGCCACAACACTGCCGCAACTGCAACACTTTGCAATTGCGGACTGCATCGGCCTGCATAAGCCGCAATGCGACAGCAACCGCAACCAAACCGCAACTGAGATTTAAGAATGATTGTCATGTGACAATTTAAGCAGCATATAGAACAAAAGGGGAGTACTAGCAAGAGACAAGAAATGAAGAGAACTATAAGAAATGCATTGTATTAAAGAAAATATTTGAGGAATGTTATCTGGTGTCTTTGGAGGGTTTATGATCTCATTATTTGAATTTTATAGAGCTCATGAATAGGCCTGATAATGGTGAAACTGGATTATTATGCTGAGCTATAGCATGATTGTCCAAGTACTTTTCCTTTGTTCTGATGTATTTTGTTCTCTCATATTCTGTGGAGAATATAACACTTCTGCTGTATTCTTTAGTGGTTGTTTTTGGGATTCTGCTCCAAGTGAGAAAAAGTCAAATAAAGCTGCTGGTAGATGGATTACTAGCATGTGAATAAGTATTTGCTAGATAATTTTGTAGAATTGGCACAAATTCAACTTCAGATTTTCTGTACTTGGAGTCTTGGACATATCTTGATGTATCAGCAAGGCTTTTAGAAGAGAGGCCTCAAAATTACATTGGTGGGGGTTAGGGTAGAGATCTTAGGCTCAATTTCCATGTTAAAAAAAAGGTTACATTAGAGGGTGCTTTCTTTACTTCCCCTCCCTTCTCCTATCTCTCTTCTAGTTCACAAAAGTAACATGCTCATCTCATTTGTAGGCACCTTAGATTTTGACTTGTTAGTTGAATAGATACCCTGAGTGATATTATTAATGAACAATATAATTTAGGAACAAAGAAGCAATTTTGGCAACTTTTCGTTCTGCCTTATTTTCTGTTTATTCAAAAGAAATTCTTACTTGGTAGAGAAAAGTAATTCTTCAAATTGCTACAGGCATGCGTGAAAAGGATCCACGGTGATGAATCTGGGCACAAACACTGCACCGGACAATATTTTGATTATTGGTTTTGTGTTGACAAATGTGTAAGTATTACTCTTTAGTAAGTAAATAACTGTTGAGTCATTTTGTTTGCTTATGTTATCATGTAATCCTGCAATGCAGGTCGCACCAAAGCTACTCTCCAAACTGAAGTAATGGGGGGATAATTTTGTGGTATACTATCATTATCTTCTGTTTAATTTTCATTCCCAAATAACTGTTTCCAAACGTTTGATTTTGTAACCAAACTATATGCCTTGTATGGTTATCACTGTGTTTACTGTGAAATTTTGAACCCATGGTGACCTTAGATTATGATTAATAAAAACATTATGCAAAGTTGCAACTTTTGGATTTGGAAGGATGTTATCATGTATTCTGGTATGAATCCGACATATTTAATAAGTTTTGAAATGTGGATTGAAGTGTGTATTGCTGGATTTCCAGTCCAAGTTTCACAGTTGAATACAAAATGTTTGCCTGCTCCAAAAATTTCATAATATATGTTGTCTTGTGTGCTCCAATCATATCCAAATGAAACATCAAACTGTAGTTGGCATTCATCAGAGTACCTCTTTAAATTTTAAAAATAGCCTTTAACAGCAGAGTGTTGTTGAATTCCATTTGAATGATTAAACTGTATATTCGAGTTGCATGTACTGACTTGGAGTTTGAGGGTTTTTGGTAGTAGGGTTGATTCAATTTTTATTATTTTTCTGTTGAACTTGAGAGATACTTGAAATACTGTAGAATCAAAAGAAAATATGATCTTTCATATTTCACAAGGAACGTAATTGGTTATATTTTTGGGAGTATCTGCTGATTTCTTGTACTAAAATAACATGTCTTTTGACAAGTTCAAATGTGAATGATTGGGGGATTACTAGGGCATCTATTTTTATTTTTTTTCAGGGTACCAGTACTCAGGGTAAATTGTCAAGTAATCATTAGTTGTTATTTATATTTAATAGGATTTTAAACATTTATTGTAAAACTAACTGTCAATAAATAATTGACAACTCACCTTGGATACCAAATTTATTAAGGTACTATAGCAACTCTTGAATGATTGAGATAAAAGCACAGAGTTTAATTTTGATTCACTATCAATGTAAAAAAATTTTACACTGTTATTTAATCATGCATTGTCATATTATTAAAAGAGTTTAAGTATTACAGTAACTATTTAGAAAGTCTAATTTTTTTATAATATATTATCACATGATTAAATGTCAGTGTAAAAAAATTATATTAATAGTAAAATTAAATTAAATTCAAGCACATAATGGCTGTAATCAATTTAAGGAAATTTTTTTTGTGATGCTAGAACTAGAATGAATAGTGGTTATTCATCTGCAATGAATGAATTTTTTTGGCTTCGCAATCCCTATATAATTTGAGAAATACGTGACACAACTGGTAGGGTCGAAAACAATAGATTACAGTGTGCAGGTGTTTTCACCTCAGTCTTTTCACTGTTAACTAGAATAACACGGGATAATATAAAAGATAAAAATATTATAGATCTCATGACATATTTGAATGTAAGATTGTTTTTATATCATAATAAAATAGTAAAAAATAAATAAAGTTTTAATTACAGATAGAAATGTCGGGAGTTAGTACATAATATGTACAAGTGTCTTTATGATTATAAAAAGGTGGAAGAAGAACATGGTGAGCACTTGTTTTCTGATTTCCAAGTTAACAAGCAAACAGGTTTAAATAACAATATTAAAAGAAAAAATTCAATTGATCGCACTAATGGGTTTCTCGTTACATACCAAAATCAAGGTAACATGCTCAATTCAAAATGCAGATATGTGATACCAAATAACCATGTATTGTACAATATAGTAACGCAGGCAACGTATTGCTTCCATATAGAATTGTAGATACTAAACTAGAATTTAGCTAACACAGAATGCAGAAGGAATATCAAAAATTCCCCATTTAAATTTCCCATAAAAATCAATGTGAACACCAAAAACCTAAAGTTAAACAATTAACAATCAAAACGATACTTTAAAGAAATATCCTCTCATTCATTACAACAACTTCAAGAAAATAAGAAAGTTTTGGTTTCTTAGAATTAGAAATTATCTAAAGACAAATAAAAAAAATTATTATTCACATTGACATCATTAATGAAATTGTACAGTAAACCAATGCAATATTGAAATGAACACAAAATTAAATTTGGCAGCCAATTTAAGATGATGGATGAGAGGCCACAGAATAAAAAAAAAAGTAAATGGAAGTTTGGAGGGAAGAGAGAACAATCAAACTAAAGGCAGATAATATTCTACAGGAAAAAAAGTGATGAGAAATTCATATATACCTCATTTATACCACAATGCAAGCAAAAGAAGATAAAAGGGTTTAGGATTTTTTTGATATGGAATATAATTAATGAAGAATTTATTAACGTCTGATATTACTAAGAACTCTCACGACGTGCTATGGTAAAGAGAGATAGAGTTTGATAAGAAATTCAAAAAGGTAATTTGACTTAATTTTGAATTTGAAAAGTTAAAATAATTAATACACTATTGTTCAAAGAATTCAATTGAAATCAAATTAATGTACTTAAATAATGAAATTAAATCAATAATCCTTTGAAATTTGAATTGATTTTAAACTTTATTATTCATAATTATAAGAAAAAAAATCTATATAAAGATTATTCATAATGACTAGTGAAATTTTCTATTAGGTAGATATACATTGTGAAATAAAACAAATAAAAATTAAAACATTTTTAAATTAGAACACATGAAAAATGAGGCTGATTAATTGTTGATACAACTGTATCTAAGAAAGTAAGAATTTGAAGAGAAAAATTTATATATGAGTGACTCATGGCATTGCCCCATTTATATGAATTATGTTTTATATAATATTATATAAATTAATTGTATTTGACATTATTGATTAAATTGAAGATTTAGATCACTCTTCTAGACGTCCGTTGCATTCCAAGTAGGGGTGTTCATTGGTTCGGGTAGACCAAATCAAACTAACTCAAACCAATTAAAAAAAATCGGTTCGGGTTAGGTCATCGGGTCTAATCGGTTTCAATTCGGTCAAAACCGACCATGATTGGTTCGGTTCACGGATTTTGTATTTTATAACCCGATGACCTGATGAAATGACCCGAAGAGTAATAGAATTTTAGATATTATCTTCTTGTTATTTGGCTTTTCATTCATTTAAAAACCTAAGACACAATTATATATCTTTAATTTCTATTTTAAAGCCCCAATCATTTAATTATTTTTATGTTGTTTTAGTTGCATATTAGGATAGTAACGTTTCAATTATTAACTTACTGATTTGTGTTATAAAACTCTACAACTTAAAGCATTCTTTGTAAAGTAATTATATATATATATATTCTACGAAGCAGGATATATTTAATATCATACATTTATATTGCAAATAAAGCTTATAATAATTTTGGACGTTGAAATATTTCTTCCCAAACTTGATTTTACCTTAATACTTGTATTATACTGGAAGACTTGTATGCTTAAAATTCATATGTAATTGTTTAATTGAGTTTAAAGTATTTAGCAATAGTATAGTAACGTTTCAATTATTAACTTACTGATCTGTGTTATAAAACTTTACAACTTAAAGCATTCTTTGTGAAGTAATTATGTATATATATATATATATATCTATATATGTATATATACTCTGTGAAACAGGATATATTTAATGTCATATATTTATATTGCAAATAAAGCTTATGATGATTTTGAGACGTTGAAATATTTCTTCCCAAACTTGATTGTACTTTTATCTTGATACTTTTATTATACTAGAAGACTTGTATGCTTAAAATTCATATGTAATTGTCTAATTGAGTTTAAAGTATTTAGCAATAGTAAGTTTTTAATTTTACTATGAGGAAAAAAATAATCAAATAACCCGATGACCCAAACCAAACCAACACAACCTTAATCGGGTTGGTTTGGTTCGGACTGTTGGAAATTTTTTTAAAAAACCAAACCAAACCAACCCGATCAAAGTTGATCGGTTTTGACATTTTTTTCCCCAGAACCCGAACCAACCCAACCCATGAACACCCCTAATTCCAAGCATTAGTGCTCTATTATTTGGGGTATATACGTGCTCTATTCAATGCTTCTTCATTACCAAATAACGTTGGGTGCAGTGGTAAAAGAGTTACACTTTTAAGAAAATTAAACAAGTTCGATCTTTAGAGCAGACAATTGTTGGGAAGGCATCCAAGTCGTAACCTTGAGGGAAATTAGTCTCATAGTGTTAGTAGCCTGTGGAAATACTTTAAGAAAGAAAAAATAATAGGTTCTTCAATATTTTCAAATATCATAGTTGTAAATGACTAACAAGCGTTGGGTGTAGTAGTACGCGAGCTACATTCCCAAGGTGAGGACATAAGTTTGAACTTTGAAGTAGACATTTGTGGGAGGGCTTCTTAGTCGTGATAGTATTCAAAGAGGATTAATCTCACAATGCTAGTAGCCTATGAAAATACTATGAGAAACCATAGCAATTAAGAACTAATATGGCTATTGGATAAGGCTAATCGAGCCAAAGGTTCCTACTAATTGGCCCGGTCTTGCAATCATAAAAAATTTAGAATCAAGGTTCTGAAAACTAAACCGGTCATTGAACTAGCCAGGAAACTAATTCAAGGTTTAATGGTTCAACTGTGATTGAACCAAAGTATAATTTTAAACTAATTAAATAAAAAAAATATGAAAAACAATAAAACATGATAAAAATAGTTTCATAAAACAATAAAATAAAATAAAATCATTCACACATAAGCAACTTAACATTAAGTCATTGTCATGACTCATAAACAATCACATAGTTCACAACTTACACGCAACACAACATTAATCCACCATCATAGTTACAATAACAATCCAACACAACAGAAGTTCAATATTGTTCCACCAAATATAACCATAAAAAAGTCACAAATTACATAATATCATTATAATAGGCATTGATGTGCTGTCCAATATCTCCATAAAAAAGATCATCATTATGTCCATCATCATCATCATCACATGAACCCATGATTGTTTCTTCAGGCATGTTAAGATCAATATCAATCTTTCCACCTTCTAATAAAACAAAAGACAAAGTTATCATGATATAAAAGAATTAATAGTAATATGTAGTGCTTTTGTATGAAAATAGAACTACAATACTCGCCAACACTTAATTCTAAAAGAGGAAAATATTTAATGCCAAAAATTCTCAAAACCCAAAAGCAGTATTCATCAATCGAATTAAAAATAAAAAATAAATAAAAGGAAAAAAAAACCACAACCAGCTAAAACGGAAGAATATGAAAAAGAAAATGGAGAGCGATTTGTAGTTGAGAGAGAGAGAGAGAGAAACAGAGGATGTACCTCTTGATGGAACGGTGGCTCGCAGGGCGCGATGGCTAGTCAAGGTGCGGTGGCTGCGCCGCTCCTTTGCTTCACGAGTTCGTGCATTGGGGAGGGTTTCAGATTCATATTCATATTTGATATCCCTCCCTCATCCAAACGCCATCATTTTCGTGCTGTTCATTTTAAAATAAAATAAAAAAAACAAGCAAAACAACATTGTTTTGCTTTTTTTTTTTAAGAAAAAAAAAAACTAACGAACCAACCAACTGTGAAAATCAATTCTTGACTAGTTTGATTTTTTCCTAACATCTGGACCCAGATGGGTGCTCAGTTCCCGATCAGACCAGTTCGATTTTTTTATTCATAGTTGGAGTTGTTAAAATTTGTTTATAAAAAATATTATCTTTTGTTTTAAAGAATGGAGTTGCCATATTACTTTGGTTTTTTTTTTTCTAGGGTAGTGGTAGCAAGTGAATGAATGATACGATATGTAGTTAATAGCTATAAATGCCCATTATGATGTCAACGTTATTAAGGTCTGAACGCCGTATGATATGAAGATCAACGTTATTAAGGAGTAAGTGACCATATGATATGTAGATTAACGTCATTAAGGAGTAAATGGCCCTAATGCCATGATATGAAGATAACCAATGCATGATTAGTAATAGAGTTTAATTTTGATCCATTGTTAGTGTAAAGAAATTTTACACTGTCATCCAATGATGTATTGACACATCATTAAAAGAGTTAAACTTCTTAAGTAGTTATTGTAATAGTCAAACTCATTTAATGATTTGTAAATACATGATTGGATGACAATAGATTAAAATTAAATTCTTAATAATTTTAAGTGTTATGTCAGGAGATTTTAGATGTACAATATAGCTACGAGGTGAAGGCCAACGGGCTGCTTTTTATGCCTATGTATATACATATGTGTGTACTGTTGTAATACTTGTTATAAATAAGAAGAAAGTGTATAAAAAAAATGTAAAAGTGTATATTTTGTGTCTTTGTGTAATTAATCTCTTGTCTTTTAAGCGATAAGGTATCTTGATTTATATATAAAAAAAAGTATATAATGGATAAGATATTTCCTTAAAAGAACAATTACACGTTTCAATCCATACTTCTTTTTTATACTTCTATATTTATCATATTCGTTATGATATATTAATCCTGACTAATTTAAGATAGTACATTTATTAATAATTAATAATATAATAAATTAGTAATGATTTTTCAAAAAAAAATTACACATTAACATATACGTATATAATATAAATATAAGTCAGGGTAAATATATAATATAATATAATATAATATATCTAGACCTGAATAAATCCTCGCAAGAAATCCAAACTTAAACCTAAACTTAATTAATTGTACCTGAATCAGAACTGAACAGAATAAAAACTGAGGAGTACTCATCGGATGTAGTCCAATTATCGTCCCTATCCCAATGTCAATTCCTTCCAAGTAATAGTATGAACGCATTAGATTCCAACACCGCCTTCAATTCCACCTGTCCTAGATGGCACTGACAACTATATTCTCTTTAACACTTTTCTCTCCATTTATAAATATCCTTATCCCAAGGCGTGTGTCCTCCACACTGCAATATATCCCAACTCATCATTTTGTTCTTACCAATTTGCTTCTCATTCCTTTCTTTCACTGTTTCTTTCATTTGCATCCAAGCTCCATGGCAGACACTCAACAAAGCCACCATGCTTCTGCACTTCCCACGGAAGCCAACCCTTCAAAAATCGTCAACTTTGATGTGGAAGGACAGAGAGAAGAGGAGCAAGAGGTCGAGGTTTTTGACTATGCTAAGAGGGCACAGTGGCTTCGAGCAGCTGTTTTGGGTGCCAATGATGGCTTGCTCTCAACTGCATCCCTCATGATGGGAGTTGGAGCTGTGCGGAAGGATGTTAAGACCATGATCCTAACTGGGGTTGCTGGGTTGGTGGCTGGGGCTTGCAGCATGGCCATAGGAGAGTTTGTTTCTGTTTATTCACAGTATGATATTGAGCTGGCTCAGATGAAGAGAGAAGGAAAAGGCACCGAGAAAGACAAATTGCCAAACCCATTTCACGCAGCCCTGGCCTCAGCCCTTGCCTTTGCTGTCGGCGCGATGGTGCCGCTGCTTGGTGCGGCGTTTATCCAAGATTACAAGGTGAGGTTGGGGGTGGTGGTGGCTGTTGTAACCCTTGCCTTGATGGTGTTTGGAGCCTTGGGTGCTGTTTTGGGGAAAGCACCCTTGGTGAAGTCATCTTTGAGGATTTTGATTGGGGGATGGCTAGCCATGGCGGTTACTTTTGGTTTAACCAAGCTCGTAGGTTATGTTGGAGTTTGATCTATTTTGAAACAATTTCTTTTTTACTCTTCCTGGTTAGATCTGTTTTAATTTAATTTGATCTATGTTTATGTTAATAGATTCATATATATATATATATATTTCAAATATTTGTACTCCAATTTAGAGCTTGAGATTCCATTGTCCAATATATGCTTTCGTTTCCATGAGGCCAATAAAATGCTCTAGCAAATCCGAGAGACCTTTGTTACCCTTGTATTTGACAAAATTGATAAGAACTCAATATGCACTTTTCCAAATTAAATCTGTGTAAGTGGGAGACATGGTATAAAAGCAACATGCATGGTGGAGCACACCTTAAAGTTAGACATATGTTTTCTTACGCGAAGAACATGATTGGCTGAAGAGAAAGGTTGGGGGCACAATTAAGAAAAGATAATTTGCTAATAGAATTCTGAGAACCATCGACATGAATAACCCATAGAATACTTCCTAATATGATCCAATTTATTTCTAGACTATGCTCATGCTAGGGATTTATATAAAATAAACAAGTGGATTAATCCTTTTTATAAAATATTGGAAAGTATTAATTACGGTCTCAGCCAAACTTTTACCAAAATCTCCTCTCATTTAAAAATAATGGGACCATCCTTTTGTGATTACCGTATGTATAATGAATATATGGTATATAAGATCGTTCCTTTGAAATATAATCTACTTTTTTTTATTACTTATTAATAGACCAAAAGAATCAAATCAAACTAAGTAACAGTGTAAACTAAAAACCAATTTACTTTCTTTACAATATAGCTTGGTTCATAATTTTAGGAGCAAAATAAATCATATAAATCGAGCGATATATATTACTTGTTGACTTTGTGAATATTTTTCTCTTTTATTATTGGAGAATATTGGGCAACGTCAGAATTTGAAACTAGGTTATGCACATTATTTTTATGTTTTCTATTTATTTTAGTTTAATTTAAATAATACATTTTGAATGTATTATTAGGATTTGAAACATAAATGAACTGTAACTTTAAATTTATCCAAAATCGAGAATGGGTTTTTAAAATCTTTTAACCATAAAATATGAATTAATTTAAGGTTGATTCTTAAACCAAACCAAATTAAACAATGAAAATCATTACTGAATTAGTAGTAGCGGTAGAACATTGAAAGATTCAAACAGTATATCCAAAGATAAAAACTCTTTGATTTTCACTTAGACTTTAAGTTTGATAATACATATATTAGATGGTAGTGTAAAAAAAAATTACATTAAAAGTTGACCAAAATTATAAATCCTTTCACTTATTCCTTTGTTTTATAAAAGATATGTATCATTGGTAAAAAGAAATATACAAGTCAATAGTGTAGTCATTAACAAAATATCGTGACAGTTTAAAAGATATATAGAGTAATACTTTATATTTGTAAGAATATATACTCATTTCAATCTTTTAAAGATATATGTATCTTCACATTGGTCATCCGTTTATCATCGATATAAAATTGATCCTTAAATGATAATTAATGCTATCAATTTTGTCCTTAAAGAACTAATTTGATGTCATTTAAAGAACAAAATTAATATAAAAAATATGATATTAAAAGATTAATTAAATGTTATATTTATCTTTAGATAACCAATTTGATCTATTTAAAAATTAAATATCAATATAATATCGCGTATATATTAAAAAATTAGAATAAGAATTTACTAATAGCAATGCTCTGCATAGTATAAAGAATTGATGGGTTGAGACTTACAAGTTAACATGGTATGAAAATGATGTTATGTCATTACCCAAAAGAAACTAAAAAAGGAATGGTATAAATGATAAAGTTTTCTTCCTAAAAGAATTCCTTAATTACTTAGCATTAGTCACTTTTCGATAATTTTAAAGTTTTATTCATATAACAAGCAGGAAAACCTACACACGGCACAACCAATACAGAAACACAAAACTAGCCAATTAATTAATCTAGGGAAAAACAAAGTTTAAAACGTAACATATCACTTAAGAATACTCTTAATCAAGTCATCCTCATATATAAGCATCTAAATAGTATCATTGGTATGTCAAATAGCTTATATGTTAGGTTATATAGCTAGTTTCTTCCCTTACCAAAATCTCCTCTCTCATTTAAAAATAATGGGACCACCCTTTTATGATTACCGTATGTATAATGAATATATGGTATATAAGATCGTTCCTTTGAAATATAATCTACTTTTTTTATTAATTAGACAAAAAAAAATCAAACTAAGTAACAGTGTAAGCTAAACCAATTTACTTTCCTTACAATATAGCCTGGTTCATAATTTTAGGAGTAAAATAAATCATATAAATCGAGCGAACATGTATATATATTACTTGTTGACTTTGTGATTTTTCTCTTTTATTATTGGACAATATTGGGCAACGTCAGAATTTGAAACTAGGTTATGCACATTATTTTTATATTTTCTATTATTTTAGTTTAATTTAAATAATACATTTTGAATGTATTATTAGGATTTGAAACATAAATGAACCGTAACTTGAAATTGATCCAAATCGAGAATGAGTTTTTAAAAATTTTTAACCATAAAATATGAATTACTTTAAGGTCGATTCTTAAACCAAACCAAATTAAACAATGAAAATCATTACTTAATTAGTAGTAGTGCTAGAACATTGAAAGATCATTCAATCAAACACTTTGATTTTCACTTAGATTTTAAGTTTGACAATACATAATTGGATGATAGTGTAAAAAAAAATTATATTGAAAGTAGACCAAAATTAAATCATTTCATTGATTCCCTTGTTTTATAAAAGATATGTATCGTTGGTAAAAAGAAATATATAAATCGATAGTGGAGTCATTAACAAAATGATGTGACAGTTTAAAAGATATTGTATAGAGCAATACCTTATATTTATAAGAGTATATACTCATTTTGATTTTTCAAAAATATGTGTCTTCATATTAGTTATTCATTTATCATTGAGATCAAATTGATCCTTAAATGATAATTAATGCTATCAATTTTGTCCTTAAATGACTAATTTGATGTCATTTAAAGGATAAATTTAATGTAAAAAATGTGACATTGAAAGACCAATTTAATGTTGCATATATAAAGTAGATGACCAATTTGATTTATTTAAAAATTAAAAACCAATGTAATATCGTGTATATTTTTAGAGAATTAAAATAAGAATTTACTAATAACAATGCTATGCTTAGTATAAAGAATTGATGGGTTGAGACTTAACCAATTAACATGGTATGGTATGAAAATGATGTTATGTCATTATCCAAAAGATTTAATTTCTATCCACTGTTAATGTAAAGTTTCTTTATACTGTCATCTAATCATGTGTTGACAAATTATTAAAATAGTTAGACTTTCTAGATAGTTGTTATGATAGTCAACTCTTTTACTAATTTGGCAACACATGATTAGATGACAGTGTAAAGAAACTTTACACTGACAGTGGATTGAAATTAAACTCTTATCCAAAAGAAACTAAAATAGGAATGGTATAAATGATAATGTTTTGCTTCCTAAAAGAATTGCTTAATTACTTAGCATTAGTCATTTTTCGATAATTTAAAAGTTTTATTCATAGAAAACCTACGCACGGCACAACCAATACAGAAACACAAAACTAGCCAATTAATTAATCTAGGGAAAAACAAATTTTAAAACGTAACATATCACTTAAGAATACTCTTAATCAAGTCATCTTCATATATAAGCATCTAAATAATATCATTGGTATGTCAAATAGCTTATATGTTAAGTGATAGCTAGTTTCTTCCCTTGCCAAGGATAACCATAAATGAAGGAATATTGAAACGGTGAAACTGGAAACAAAAGAAAGCCAAAAAAAAAACGAAAAAGTTTTCTATATTGGTCTAAAAATATATTCTTCTTTGGTGGTGGCGTGTCTTAAAGACAAAGAATCTGATAGACAAATACCTATTGAAGAAATGCTTTTTCTTAAAATAAATCACAAGGGAGCCACAACAGAATAAAGCTGAGACTCAAAATTCTAAAAGAAAAGGGCTAGTCATTTTTAATTTCTTCTTTCATTTTGGTGAAAAAGTAGTGCTCACTTTAAAGCTAGCTAGTGCGCAGAAAACTGCTCAACGATCGCTTTTTCTTCATCTATGTCGGCCGCAGGCTATATATGTTTACATGAATAAAATATGTTCCAATTCAATCTTAATTAAACAGTGGGAGCTTAGTGGAATGCTTTATTATTTATCAAAAAAAAGAAGAGCCTTGGACTTTGGCTAAGGTTGAGGGTAACCAAAACGAATAGAAGAAGTCTCAGGTGGGTTTCAAATATACAATACACGACACATTATGGCAGATTAATTGCAGTGTTCGCGATGGGGTGGCACCTATGATGCACTGATACAGGTACGGGTATCGGATACGATACCGGTACGACATGGGGATACGTCATTTCTTAAAAAATTAAGATACGGGTACGGTAGGATTCGACATAACATATATATCAAAGATAGAGAAAATAGTTGGGTCATTCCATGATTAAGGGAGAAAAGTAGAGAAAATATTTTTTATTTTTAGCATTAATCACTACAAACACAATAGAAGACTATAATTTATCAAATTTTTATGATATTTCATCCATATTGGCACAAACATTCAAAAATAGAAAATAAAAATTATAGGAAATAGGCTCTGGTAGTTTATTTGAAGTATCTGGTATCGGATACCGGTATCCGATACGGGTACGTATCCAACACGGGTACGGCAGATATTTTGAAGTATCGGTGCTTCCTAGGGTGGCACAAATATGAAATTTCGGATCTTGGTGAGATACTCAATTAAATTGAATGGACTCAAACCCACAGCTTCAGCTATTGAAGTTAAACCAAGCATTGAAGTAAGTATTGGTCTGTTTTGGCACAAATATTCCACCGGCTAATAATGGAGATTAAGGCACATTTCCTGTTCTCTAACTATGACCAACCATTTTATATATATAAAACATAATCAATATGGCAAATACCAAGATCAAATTGCCATTGCTGACTGAGCTGAGGATTTTGAAAGTAATAGAAGCAAATAAACTAAAGAAAGGAATGTGTTCTCCACACGGAACCCACTAGCCATTGTGTTTTTTTTAATGACAAATAGGACAGTGACCTCCATCGACAAAGTCAGTCAGAATACAAATGGTTCGTGACATAATGTGTATGGGTTGGGATGATGTGCATGGCATTATTTTTATTTTTATGTGGGGTTTGCTGATGAAACTCTTAACATAAGATGTATATGTGTTGGGTTAATGCTGGCCTTAACTTGTCTTATGTAATGAAAAATTATGGTGTGATTAACTATTTTTTGTTTTACTGTAAGATATTTTCAAGTTTGAATTTACGTCAATCAAGACTATTTTTTTTTACAATCTTAAAAGCCCACTTTTCATATTGGGCTGATACATTTAGGAGAATTAATTTTTTCAAGTAATAACCCAGAGTTCAAATTTGAATATTAAAGATAAGAAACGAATATTAAAGATAAGAAGCACATCTTTTTTTCTGGATAAGGAGAAGCACATCTTTTTAACCCCTAGTTAAATCTCATTAAATTTTCTGGCGTGATAAGTTAGCAAATGATATGAAGAAGGATTCATTGAAAGTTAAATTCTACTAACACTAAAGAATATGCTTCTTTAGGCTAATTTGTAGACTTTAACCTTTTTTTTAACAAAGAAGAAAAATAAAAGACTAACTCCTAAGGATAGAGAAGAGTATGGTAACAGAGCTCAAGAAACACCAACTGGAGACGAAGGCAAAAGAGACCATTATCTCTAGCACGGTAGCACCCAAAGCCAAAAAAAATTTCTGTGCAGAAGTTATTTTCTCTAAATAGTAACGATAGAAAGAGAAAATAGTAGTTGTCATCATGTGCTTTTGAATTCCTCCATCAAAACTATATTTAGGGCCATCAACAAAAAGGAGCTCACAGCACAACTGGTTGTACTCTTCCCACCAAATGAACAGATCAGTGGTTCGACTCCTCACCCTCCCCAAGGCCAACGCTGGAACTATTTCCAAGCTCGCTAAATCAATTATAATCTTTATCATTTGGCCACAACAACATAGAATAGAAATTTGCAGCGTAGTAGCAGTGCAATGGATACTCCATAGCGCATGGGAAGTCACTTGGGATATGTTGTGGATCCCAAGTTTCAAGATGTTTTTCTAGTTCATTAAAATAAAAAAAGGGTCTTCCTCATTTTTTATTGTAAAGACCAAGTCCGTTTTATAGAAGTACCTCCATTATATTTGGATTGTATGAGTTTTGATAAATAAATAAATAAATAAATAATTTTTTATTTCTAAATTAAGAAAACTATAAAATGTTTATAAAAATAAATAAGAGATAATTAGAAAATAACATAATAATTTCTCATTTTATTCTTCTCATTTTAAAAAATTCTTAAATAAGAGAATTATTTACTTAAAATGAAAAATTATTCCTCCCTTTATTTTCTTTCCAAACTCTTCCATCCAAACATACCCTAGAATTGAAATAAATCAAAGCATCTCCATAGCAAGCCTTCTTTTCGCAAATTTCGTCCATCTATTTTGTTTTAGCTACCTTGGGAACTGACGCTTTCAATGAGGAAATCAAATAATATGTTAATAAATAATAACAGGCCAGGTGAGCGGGGAAAGCAAGGCCTATTCTAAATGTTATCAAGTGCATCAGAATCCTGATGAAGCTTTCACTGGATAAACACTCCATAAACCAGTCACAGTTGTAAACTCTTGATTGGCTACTACAATTACTTATGCAAAGCACAAAGGCAATTTTTTTCACCTACAGCAGATGCTATACAATGAGGTTGACACTTCCCATCTTGAAACCAGGCAGCACGCTTCTCCAGAAGCTCGTTCAGAAAATCATCAAGCTTCTCAATAGTGATGTTTGGCATCACCACCACATGTGCAATGTTCCCCTGGCATGCCAACTGCCACCTGCGTACAAATTCCTCATCATGTGGCCGCTCAAACACAACCGTGCTACTCAGCTCATTAAGCATTGCACCAATCCCAGCATCTACAAGGCGGTCTTTGAAGTAGTGTGCATTCCGCAAGCATTTCTGTACTTCTTTCTGAAAACCTCTGTATCCTTTCCGGTTTAAGGTATACCAGAGGAATATGGGAGCATGGCCATTCCGACTACCCATGATTGTAGCATCCCTCGAAGCTAGGTATTCTACATTCCTGGAAAGAGCATTAACATGCTCCAATCGTGTTATCTGCACACCACAAGGCATGGGGCACCCCACGAATTTGTGGCCAGAAACACTAACACTGCCAATAGGCTTCTTAAAAGAAACTTTTGGAGCCTGACATTGCAGAATAAAAGAAATCATCAACTCAGTCAACACTTACGAAAATGAACACAGAAAATTATAAAGAACGTGGCAAGATTTACATGACTACAGGAGTAGCTCTCCATTTCTTGTTTTAACTAGCAATAAATGATAAATCAGTCTAACATAAGATGGGTTGATCAAGAAGCCTGAAAATTTAATCTTTGTCCTTTCCTAAATATAATCAGGTTAGAATAAAAATATTCCCAGACTGAAATAACCATTGGAATAATTGATGCAGTTTCTTGTGTACTAAAATAATCAATGAAGTCAGGTTTATACTTCATACAGATTGGGTTGATCAACAAGCAGACATTAAAACACGCAAGTTTCTACTATCATATATGACCAAAAATTGATTATATACTAAGTGGGATAGGCCTATAAAAATAGGACTTTACTGTAAGACTGCAAATGCATGACAACCAACAAGGAGACCATATAATAGACAGTTTATGCATGGAAGAACCAAAAGGCTGTTTGCTAAAGTGAAATTGACAAACAACCAGAACAAAAGTAGAATAACACGTCAGAGTTTTCTATCAGAACACACAAAGATAAAAATAAAATAAAATAAAATAAAAAATTAAAATTTCAATGTATCTCAGAAGTTTAATGATTTCTGGTAACATTTGGCACTTACACGTTTCACAAAAGGCATCATGAGACCAAACAAAGCCCCATCACAATGGATGTAGAACCTGTCATGCGAAAATCCTGCTTCTTCAAGTTTCTTTATGACCAGATCAAGGTCATCCACAGCTCCTTTCACAGTTGTACCTGCAAAGTCTCAGTGTATGAGCCAGAATCAACCAAGTGAAGAGAAGAGGAGGCATGGGAGAGAGAGAAACAGAGACAAAGAAACTTGCCTATGTTCACATTTACAATTGCTGGCTTGTCCTGGTGACAAAGAAGCTTGGCCTTAAAATCGTCACAATCAATCTCCCCAGAACAAAGCGTCTCAACCTTCACACATTCCATTCTGTACATACGAGCAGCTTTAAAAACAGAATAATGTGACTCCCGTGAGGCATACAAAATCCCATCTGGCAAGACCTCTCTCCTGCAAAAGTCATTTCACCATATTAGGCATTCTTTACAAACTTACAAAATGTTGACCTAAATAAAACTAGCTGAAACTAACCCAACTAGGATGCCATGGAGATTGCCTTCGGTACCACAGTTTGTTATATAGCCCCAGTACTCAGCTTTCTCCAGTTCCCACAATCGGGCAAACCAATCCAAAACGCCAACTTCAAACTGCCGGGAGTGGACACCATAATTGCTTTCAATAAATGGATCTCCCAGGTTGTTTATGGAAAAGTGCTGAAGTTGAGAGAGCGCACCATAGTCAAAATCCAAATTATAGGGGTAGCCTGCAATAGATTTTTCATAAATTAAAGATGAGATAGACCTAACTCCCGAGGTTAATGGAAGAAATACATGGACTTCAAAAGTTACACAAAAGCCTAACAAAATTCTTTCACAAATGGAAGCAAAAATAATATAAATGCATCATAAACATTTTTTATTTCCCTCTAAAGAATGGACTGAGCATTTTTTATGCATATGAAATGATGAGAAATAAAAAGATTTCTATCATGATTTCAGCTGACTGAATGCTTTCTAGTTATACCTATCTACTCCCTCACACAGGCACAATCTTACATGTTTCTTTTTGTTCACAAGGCAATATCCAGTTAATTTGGTTATAACAGAGTGGCAGTTATACATTCATGCTGAGCAGAAGATAAGAGAACAACACAACACACACGGGAAAAGTCTGTATTAAATAAGAGCCAAATGCTTTCCTTGGTGTCAAGTGTCAACATGGAGAATATCAAAACTGCATTTACTTTCTTTATCAGAGAAAAATCAGGTGCTATTCAACTCCAGAAGAAGCTAGAATACTTAATAATAAAGGCACAAATAATCCTACACTGCAATTTTAACATAATCTAGCTTCCTTCCTAAAACAGTAAAACTTGAATCTAAGATCATCAAACCCAATATAAAATAAAATGCTCTTGAAAGGGGGGGGGGGGAGTGAATGAAAGTCCCACTGAATTGATACGGGTCCATGAATCAAAGAAATAGTGAGAATTCTTGATCTCAGTATCTCTCAATTCAAATAACCAGGATTTGAATTGAGGTCCATTCATTGAAACCTTCTAAATCGCATTGATTTATCCTAAAGATTTTGTTTCAATCAGAATTTGGAGGGATACAAAATCATGACCATCAGGGGTTTTGGAATTTCAAAGTTAGGAAGGAACCGTCAGGTAAGTCCAGAACACACATTAGGACTTAAGTAGAGATGGTTCCAAGGGGAATCCATTTCATGACCAACTACAACTAAAGTTGTACTGCCAATAATAGTTCAGAAAAATAAAGCACAGAACTATGGAAGCCATTTCATGGACTAGCATATTGTGGGTTGTAGCATGTTTTAATGGCAGAAACCCACATCAAATTCTTTCTTTTATTAAAAAAAATAGTTTTTACATTAGATTTGTGAATTATACAACGTAAATGCAATCAAGAAAGCAATAAGACTAAAACAAAAGAGCATATATTGTCAAACCTAAATGATGCTTTGTCCTTTCAGTCAAAGATCTTTTGTATTTAGCCAACACGCTTGCCATATAAGCTTCCCGATCCCCAGTAACCTCGTCATCAGCATCAGGCTCCGTGACTTCTAGGCACATGGTATGAATATTTTTTCCCAATACCATCTCTCTTTTTTCTTTTTCCTTACCAATCTGACCCTCCCCCTTGACTATGCCATTGTCTCCAATTATGGGTGGCACGGGTTCTTTGATCACCGCTGTTGCATCGAAATCCTCAGGCAATGGTTCCACTGCTCCAATGATGCTCAAATCCTCAGCTAAAACATCAACACTTCCGACCATTTTGCTACTACCAACACAAGAATACCTGACAAAGACGTATTACAAGAGTGAAATTAAAAAAATAAAAAATAAAAACGCAAGATAAAAACCGAGGAGCACAACAGTTCATGTGAAACTCATTTCCTTTTCATCAAACATTTTGCATGCAAGCAAGATTACACAAAAGGAAAAGAAACAAGGCTAAACAAGAGCTAGAGAGGAAACAATACTTGATACACAAATCTAAGAAATTTTCCTTCAAATCCATATGAAAAAAAATATCCATGACATGGAGACGTTAACACAGCCACCAAAAAAGAAAAAGAGATTTGGCAGCTAAAGAAATAAGTCAACGTGAAATGGTCTGGATTCAAATCATTCCCAACATGTCGTTGAGATATATCAATAAAAATAACATGCAACTGTGACCTACAAATTCTTCAATCGAGGATGAAATAGAGCAAAATCCACAGTAAAAAAAAAAGCAGAGAATGAGGGCGTGCAGAAGAAAATGAAGGTAGATCTGAAAGAAGAAGAAGAAGAGAACCTGGAACAATGGAAGGAGAAGCGGTGGAATCGCAAATGGAGAGAGAGAGAGAGAGTGATTGGAATTTGGAACACTGAAAATGGGAATGGCCGCAATGCCAAATACTCGGAATGGGATGCAAGAGAAGAGATCAACAAACACCTGAGGAGCATGCCGCTATTTATAGTTGCGATATTATAAGATATTAATTCTTTACCCTTTTACTCAATTATGTTCTCTCGTATTTAATTATCATAATAATTATTTAAAAATTTTAATTTTTTAATAACATACTAAAACATAATTAAATGAAAGTAAATTAAAATTGAATCCTCAAATAATCCATTCCAATTACTTACTTATGAATCTATTTATTTACTTATGACATATATTCATAGTTATAAAAATCGGATCGGTAATCGACTCGGTCAGGATACTGAATTAATGGGTCACTGGTCGAATTACATAAAATTAAATAAATATTTAAATACATATATATATATATAAATACACATTATATATAATAATATTTATCATTATAAATAACTAAAATATATTTATTTTGAGAAAAAAATATGACCTATAAAAAAAAGAGTTTAACCCTTAATTCATAAAAAAAAAAAGTCTTAATATTTTTATTAAAATGCTCATAATTTAGAAATAAGTTTTTAAAAAAAAATTAAGACTACCATGTAAAAAAATTAAGACTACCATGACGTAGATCTCGAAAAGTTATATGAAATGAACATATAATTAATCTAAATCAGACAAACGAGTCAAAAGTTATGATTTTTTAAAATTTAAAAAAAAATTTAATTTAGTGACCGGGCCGGTTCCGGTTCAACCAACCGGGTCACCGATTTTCATCCAAAACCGGTCAGGTCGGACCGGGTCGTACCGGTTCTGAGACATACCCGATCTAACTATTCACCCGGACCAGTTACTTGACCGATTCATCGATCCACCGACTGGACCGACCGATCCGGTCTGGGTTTTATAACACTGCTTATATTCCCTTTGCAACTTTATTACAAACTACCCTTCAGTCTAACTTGAAACATTATTATTTAACTAAAAAATAATAATGAAACATTACTATAATTGGATTTGAATGTGTATGAACATCTCTTAAATTTTTGGTATGATAAGGCTACAAAGGTTTGGATTTAAAATCTCCGGTAAATTACTCGAATTTTTTATTATTGTTAACTTACTTTTAATAATATTATTTCTTTAGTTGAAGTATTATTAATATTCAAATTTTCATTTAAATTTAAGAAAGATTCTAGTATAAATTAACTACTTAATACAACTTGTACAGAGTAAATGAATAAATCAACTTGTGTATAATATTAGTGCCTTCTATTTTATATATGTGGTAAAATACGAAAATTCATAAAAATTTGTAAGAGGCACTTGTCTAAAATTTTAAATTTCTATACAATACATTTATCAGACACGTCTTAAGCTTTTTTATATTAATGTAGCAAAAAAAAAATCTCACTTTCATGTTATTTGCAAATTAAGTATTAAAATAAATATTTTTTTTCATGTTGACAAGTCAATTTACATAAAATCGACTTCTCAACGTGCTTAATTTTTTTATAAATCACGTTGAGAAGTAAATTCTCATGTAACCGACTTCTCAACGTCTTCTTTTTTTCAAGTTCTTGAGAAGTTGATTCCACCTCTCCCAACTTCTCAACAATTTTTCTTTGCAGGTAGTAAAATAAGAGCACATCACGAATGCACGAATGCCTGGAGCTCCTGCTAAGCTTCATGCGATTTGATTAGAACAATTGCTCGTGAGATTCCCGTTCACGGGCACCACGAGGGAGTAATGTATTAAAAAAAAAGTTCCCATTGAGAAGTCGGCAATGAAACCAAATTTCCAAATGCCTTAATTTTATTTTCTTAATCAATCATATTTGTTTGTTTAAAATAATATATTATCAAAATCAGTTAATTGTCAATTCTAATATGTGTCATTGTTTAAGTAAAATCACTTAATTAATTACTTAAAATCATAAGAATACAACATTGACATGTTAATAAGTCATTTTGGATCATATGTTGCTGTTGAGGCGAGCTTCCCCTAGTGATGCCACGATGAGGATAATTTGGACAACTATGTCCTATTGATCTGCATGACCCACATTGTTTTGGTTGGCATTTTCCCTTAAGGTCTATCCCATTACAAATGCGATTAAATTTTGGTTGACCACGGAGAGTTTTTTGCATTTTCGTATCATGGCAAAGTTCTAGACTTTCATACTAAAGTCAATATCATTGGTTTCCCACTACATCGTACTCCAACTGGTAAATGCAAAGATTCTTTTAATAATATATTATTTTAAATAAACAAACATGATTGATTATGAAAATAGAATTAAGGCATTTGAGAATTTGATTTCATCATTGCCGACTTCCCAACAAAAACTTTTTTTTAATACATTACTCCCTCGTGGTGCTTGTGGAGAGGAATCTCACAAGCAATTGGAAAATGTTGTTGAGAAGTCGGTATAGATGGAATTGACTTCTTAACAGCTTGGAAAAAAAATGAAAACGTTGAGAAGTCAATTACATGAAAATTGACTTCTCAACGCGATTTAAAAAAAAAATTAAGCACGTTGAGAAGTTAGTTTTATGTAAATTAACTTCCCAACATGAAAAAAGAAAGCTTATTTTGATACTTAATTTGCCAATAGCTTGAAAGTGAGAAAGAATTTTTTGTTGCTATATTGATATAAAAAAGCCCACATCTTATCCCTTCCCTCCAATCTATATCTATATTATTATTATACATAATAAAATTATCTTGAAAAAAATTGTTAATATCATTAAATGCATATAATGTAGTAATAACATATTTATCTATATTATTATTAGAGTAAAATACACATTACTTCATTGTAGTACAAGTTTTTTTTAACTTATCCCGTTAAAAAAAAATTTGGTCACTAAACCCCCTTTAGTTTAGTTCACATTGAAAAAGCTACTTTATCTGTTAAAACAAACGGAGAATCCTTTTTTTTAGTATCATCTATATTCCAATCCATATTTTCTTAACCCAAAAGTAGAGCATCATTTGTGCATATACATTAATAATCAATGGAACATTTATCATGCACCAAACATTAATCCGCACATTTTAGAAGTTGATCCTTGTTTTCAAGTAATTTCAACTCAATCATTGCTAACAGTCCTGACATACTCACCCACTCATCTAACGCTGTAACTTGATAACCAATATCTCATGTGTTTCTAATAGTAAACAGAGTTCTTAAGTGATTATCTTCAAACAGATTTTAACTTTTGTTTGATTTAACTCCTAAAATAACGTTTTTAACGTGAACTATATTATAGGAGGTTTAGTAATAAAAAAAATAGTTTAAGGGAGTAAGTTGATAAATGTTTATACTATAATAAAGTAATATGTATTTTATCCTATTATTATTATTATTATTATTATTATTATTATTATTATTATTATTTTGAAAATTAATTAATAATATCATTTAATACATAGTGTGTAAGTATTAGTAAAAAATATATTCAAATAATAGTGATAGTAAAATTGCGTTAAAAAAACACAATTACTAATATTGTAAATGCATAGAGTGTAATGATAACTTATCTATATCTATGTTATTTTATCATTATTACTAACATATTAACGAGCATTACGTACTTTATCAATCTGTATTTTTTTTAAATTTTTGAATAAAATAAATAAATATGTAAATAAGGAGTGTTTAAAATTAATTATAATTGTAAGATGAAAGTTGATAAGTGTTTGCAGGATAAGAAGATGAAAAGTAATAGTAGGTAATTATAATTACTAAGGGTATTTATAATATCCTTACAAATGTTGGTATTTAAATAAATAATAATAATATTTTGAGAATAATAAAGTTGGATATCAAATGGGAAATCACATTTATAATAGTATAGATAAATAAATAATAATGACATTTTGAAAATAAATAAGTTGGATACTAAAATGGAGAACCCCTTTTATAATAACTAGCATATTGGTGGGCACTGCGTGATTCGTCAATTTGCATTTTTTTTAAAATTTTTGATTAAAATAAAAAGTGAGTCACATTTTTTAATTTTTTTAATAAGATAAAAAATGAATAAATAAGAAGTGTTTGAAATTAATTATAACTATAAGATAAGAAGTTGATGAGTGTTTATAGAATGAGAAGTTGAAAAGTGTTTGTAAGTAATTGTAACTGATAAGTAAGGGTATTTACAATTTAATTATTTTTATTTTTATATTTAAATAAATAATAATGACATTTTGAGAATAAAAAAGTGAGATATTAAAGTGGGAAATGCCCTTATAATAATAGTATATATAGATATATATAATAGATTATTATTGTTGTTGTTGTTTTGATAAGTAATTAATAATAAGAAAAATGCACAAATACCTCATAAGTGTTAGCCAAGGGCAACCATCACACAAGAGGGGGGGTGAATTGGGTGATTACAAATTTTAAAACAACTTTGAGCAATTGTGCATTTTGATGCACTCAAACAATACATGCAGCGGAATAAATATATTAAACACAAATCATGCTTAGAGACAATCAAGAACATTAACTTCACATTCAAAACATTATGCTAATCACATTAAAGTTATATAACAATATTAATCATAATGTGATTAACCAAGAACAATCAATTATCATTGATACAAATATTCTAGATGGCTCAATTGCAACTTCAATTAGTGTAAAAACAAGCAAACAAGCTAAACATTAAGTTCTAATGATCAAGACAACAAGCTCACAAGATTATGCAGTAAATTTATAATTATAGCTGCAGAACATGTATAGATAGCAAGAATATCAAGTGAAAGTCATTGTAATGTTAAGAGAGTAAGGGATAAGAGAGAGTGTAAACAATATTTACTCTGGTTCGATCACTTCTGTGATCTACGTCCAGCCCCAAGATCATCCACTGAGGTTTCCACTATTCTTCAAGCTTGTAACTTAGGTGCTTGAGAAACCTTTACAAAGTTAAGCACTCTTCAGCACCTTGGGATCCTCCACCCTTGTGCAAGAGCCTCTAACTCTTCAAGCTTTACCGGTGCTTGAAAAACCTTTACAGCTATGAGCACTTCCTACACCTTTGGGATCCTCTACCCTTTGTGTATAAGCCTCACACTTTCAACTAGAGGGAACCTCTACCCTCACTTAGTGTTTACAAGATAAGAATATGATAGAATGAATAAACTCTCTCAAAGAGTAGATAATACAAATTGAAGAACTAATGGATAGATGGATTTTTGACAATGAAGAGCTCAAATATTGATTTTGATAGAAAATGATCAAATCCTCATAATGATTTGTAAATCAGTGTTCATCAACTTGTTAATGCTTCAATATTAACTCCTATATATAGCCCAAGTGATAAAATGGTCGTTGGTGGTGTTAAAGAAAGATTTCCTATGAAAACTAGCCGTTTATAGCCAAGTATTCTCGACTTTTCCGCAAGCAATATCCTGGATATTTGAACTTGGTATCCTGATATCCTAATTTCTCGGCTTGTTCCAAGAACAGAATATCCCCGATATCCGATTTCGCAGATCCCCGACATTTGATTGAGATATCCTCGATATCATATTGAGATATCCTGACATCTCATTGAGATATCCCGATATCATAACTCGTGATCCCCGATATTTGTTGAGATATCCTGATATCATATTGAGATATCCTGATATTTGAAATGAGTTTTAGCTACTTGAGCAAGATATCCGGATATCACAAAGCTGTATCCGGATATTACAATGTTATTTTGCCTCTGGAGATAAATATCCGGATACCAAAGGCTTGTATCCTCGATATTGAACTCGTGAGTGCTTCTCGAGTCAAATATCCGGATACGAAAGTCCGTATTCGGATACAAAGATTACAGACACAAAAATCAAACTTCCAACGGCCATAACTTCTTCGCTTTCTTAACTAATTAAACAAATGACCATGCGTTGGAAAGCTCTTTTGAGGCTACTTTCATATGAAACAAGTTTTAGATCAAAACTCAAAGTATTTTGAAAGTTATGATAAAAATAGTGACCATAGGTCAGTTTTCCAAAACTCAAACTTGGCTATTTTTCATAGTTTTGACATACCACCATGACTAACTTTTCAAAACTTGTTTGTTGGGCATTTTAGCAAGTTTAAAAACATTTGTCTAGATTGAAAAACTTATTTGAGCTCTCTTCTTGTAAAACCTCTATCCTTACAAAGGAGAATAGCCTATAAGAGAAATATACCCTTTTAAGTCTTTAGGCTTGATGCAATCCAAGCTTATAAAAATTCTTCTCTTCAAATCTTCCAAATGCTTGGAACATCTCTTCATTCTCCATCTTCTTGAGTTGAGCAAGATTAAGGTCTTTCACATTCTTGTTCTATTGCTCACTCTTGATACTTGGACTATCCTACAAAGCATAACTTACTTAAAAATCATGGTTAGTCCAAAAGCATAACTCAATATTTCAATATGCATGATTCATAAGTATATAACTATATATTCTTCATGCATATATGATTCACATAGACACATATCCAATATCAATTCATTACAACACATATAAAGTATTATTGGATATATTCTATAAATTATGCTACTCATACTCAATGCATGATCCTTATATAAAATAAACAAGATATATTACATAATCATGCTTGATCAACTATATTCCATTAAGCAAATGTAGGTAGCATATTCATTATCTACTTATCTATTTGTCATCATCAAAACATATTGTTTTAAACCATTGGGGCAAACACTTTTCCACAATAAGCTTTATCTTGTTTTGAAATAATCACTTTGAACTTTCAAATTCTGTTGTGAAACCCTTAAAATTTTCAAATTCTATAAATAGATCATTTTATACAAAAGTTAAACAAAAAACATTTATCACGTGATTGTTAAGTGTTTATTAACACACATGATAATTTCTAATTTGTCCATATAATTTTTTTTAAATTAAAATATTTTTCTCCTTTTAATTTAATTTCTTTCAAATTATTCTATAATTTTCTATTTTCAGACGAGAATTAAATAAAAAGTAGAAAAAATTTATTATTATTTTAAAATTATACGAACAAATTAGATATTAATATATGTGTTAATAAACACATACAAGATGAATAATTTTGGCTTAATTAGTGAACGAAAGTATCTATTTGCAAGATTCATAAAGTCTAAGAATGTCTTGCCCGAATCTAAAAGTTTAAGGTGACAATTTTAAAATTAAGTAAAGTTTAAGGAGTATCTATACATTTTTTCCTTAATAATATCATTAAATGTATATAGTGTAGTGATAACATATATATTATTATGTGAAAAATGCACAAACCCTCCATAAACTTTACATTGTTTTGAAATAATCATCATGAACTTTTAAATTTGATTGAAATCATTACGTAAATTATAAGTATATATATTAACACACATAATAATATCTAATTTATCCACATATTTTTCTCCTTTTAACTTAATCTCCTTCAAATTATTTGATATTTTATTAAAGGTATAGAAATTAAATAAAATGTAGAAAAAGTCTTAATTTTAATAAAAAATAAATATGAACAAATTAAATATTTTTATGTGTATTAATTAATACGTTTAAGTGAAGTAATGAATGATTTTGGTTTAATTTATGTATCGAATGATCTATTTATAAGTTTGGGAAATTTTAAGGGTCTCTTATTTGGATTTGAAAGTTCATTGTGTCTATTTTAAAATAAGATAAAGTTTAGGGGGATGTTTATGCATTTTTTCCTATTATTATTATATTAAAATTATCTTAAGAAGTAATTAATAATATCATTAAATGCATAAGGTGTAAGTGTTAGTTAAAAAAAATATATTCAAGTAGTAGTGATAGTATGTACCAAAATTAAAATTATTTTTTAAAATTTTTTTCCTATATTTAAGATTTTTTTAAAAAAATATTTTGCAAACTTAACTTATATAAAATAATAATTAAAGATAAAATAATATTTCAATAAAAATTATTAAATATATAAAAAATTATTTTTATTATCCAAACTAACCCACGTTAGCATGTCTCTTATTGTAATTAATGTAATATTACTCTTAATATGAAAAATATTGAATGGAATCAATATGTACTAATATAATTGATATATTGAGATTGTTCTTAATATAAATTAATTTGTTGGGAGATGTCAAACTTTTAAATGGATCTAAGTACTTTGAGGGATTAGTTCTCACAGTCACAAACGAAGATTTCTTGGAAAACTAAAAAAATTTAAATATATTTATATATAATATATAAATAAAAAGTTAAGTAAGGGAATAATGAAAAGAGAAGATGACATGTGACACTTTAACGTAATATCATTTAAAAGTCTCTTACTATAATTAATGTAATTGAGATTGGCCTAGATAAAAATAAATGGATTTAATTTTAATTTACCGTTAATATAAAAAAAAATTACATTGTCATCTAATCATGTATTGACATATTATTAAAAGTGTTAGACTTTTGAGATAGTTGTTATAATTGTAAAACTCTTTTAATGAGTAGACAATACATGATTGGGTGACAATATAAAAAAATTTTATACTTACAATGGATCAAAATTAAACTCAAAATAAATTGCAACTTATCTCTGTACTAGTATACAAAAAAGATAGTCCAATAAGATAATATTGAAAGAAAATAATGTCATGTGAGATTATGAGATGTTAGCACGTGTCATTTATTGTAGTTAATGTAATTCAGATTACTCTTAATATGAAAAATGTGACATAATGAGATTGCTCTTATATGTACAAAAATTAAATGCAAATTATATATAATGTATAAAGAGATAGATTACCGAAATGAAATGATGCTATATGACACTTTGAGGTGTCAACATGTGTCCCATACTATAATTAATGCAATTGAAATTGCTCTTAATATAAAAAATATTAAATGTAATTAATGTAGTGATATATCTGTTAATATGGACAAAAATCAAATGTAATCTATATTAATATATGAAAAAACAATTGTCCAATAAAAAAAATACTGGAAGGGGATGATGTTTTCTCATAAGGGGCTAGCATGTGTTCTTTACTGTGATTGATGTAATTGAGATTGCTTTTAATATAAAAAAATCAAACGCAATCAACTAATATAATAATTAATAATAAGAAATTAATGATATTATTAATTATCTAATATATAATAGAATTTAATTTCAATTCACTCTCATTGTAAAGTTTTTTTTACACTGTCGTTCAATCATATGCTGACACATCATTAAAAGAGTTAGACTTTTTAAGTGATTGTTGTGATAGTCAAACTCTTTTAATAATTTGGCAATATATGATTGGATGATAATATAAAAAAAATTTACACTGACGGTGGATCAAAATTAAACTCTATATAATATACCTTGACACATATATATATATATTAGTAAAATGACCTTAAAAAGTAATTAATGATACTGCTAATTATATCAAATATAATATTACCTTAATTATACCATCAATTTTTTAAAATGAATAACAATTTTTATTAACAATAATATGAATTTATTATTATTAAACTTATAAAATAAAAATTTACTTGAAGAAGCAATTAATGATACCATTAATTATATCAAATCTAATATTAACTTGAAAAGTAATTAGTTTTACTTAACATTTTTTGATAGTATAAATTACTATCAATTTTGTAATTACTATTAATTTTTAAGCAAGGAAATTTATTTGTTGTGAATTTTCTAGCAACCTACGATGTTAGAATCTTTAATTTGACTCTAGCTGTTTTCTTAACCTTCTATTTATTCTTTTTTTTTCTTTTTTTAGGTGGTGTGAGCTATTTTTTTAGCCTAAAATTATTTATTTATATTATTTTTTTCTCCTTTTATCTAAATAAGTAATTTTTTCAGATAGATCTGATTTTTATTTCTTGTTTTTCTTTGTTTTCATCATTTGAGCGTAGCGGTATTTTATTCATCGTCTTGATACAATGTTGTTTAGTTTTTTGTCTTGTTATGATAGTTTCCCATCTTGTTACGGTATTCGTTTGGTTCATATTGGCAGATTAGCTTCAATCAATTACAAATTTAATTAAGACTTGAGTGCCAACATTACAGATTCAGAAATATGTGTATTCCGGTCACTTTAATTTTGTCACATTTGTAAGTATTTTACTATATTATGCTATTAACCTAAGTATTTTACTATATTATGCTATTAACCTAAGTATTTTACTATGTTATGCTATTAACCTAAGTACTGTGAGTTTATTCGCATATTCATCTTTTTTTATTTTTAATGATATTAAATTTATATTATTCTCAATATATTTTATCAATTTAAATAAATGAATCTTCTTTAATAAAAAAAAATGAACAGATTTATTTCCTTACGAGCTTCCATGTGTGAGTGCAAAAGGTCATATCAACTAGGCCGCTTACTTTTTTTTACACCAACAAGTATTCCTAAGTATTTGTGCAAAAAGTGCAATGCCACATTGGACATTAAATGATGGCGTCACAATGAGGGTGTGGAAAAATGATCATTTTAAAAAGATTTATAAATATGAGAACTCGTTTGTAAACAAAAAAAAAAAAAGTTTAAAGATTAAATTAAAAGTATATATAAATTATAAGAGTTTAATTTTAATATATTATTTATATAAAAAAAATTATATTATTATTTAATAATATATTAACATAATATTAAAAATATTAAAATTTTTAAATAATTATTATAATAATTAAATTTTTATAATAATTTATTAATGTATGATAAATTAATTTTTTTTCGTGCATCAAAATTATAAAGATTAAAAATATATTTTAACTTATAATTTTCTATTTTCCACTTGAACCTTAAAGAAAAAAAGAAAAAAAGGTGGTGGTTTCTCCCCGTCTCTCAGAAGTTCCACTCGCATTCATAGCGCGTGACCTTTGAACATTGAAGGAACGCCATGCGAAACGCAATTTGCGATCCCTCGCAAATCCTTAATCTCTGAAACCCTAACAATAGGTTCAACTTATTCCCCCCAATTATTATTTTCAATCTCATCGGAGCTTGGCCGGCGATGAAGCTCCTTCAACCGGAGAAACGAATAGAGGCACGCTCACGCCCACAAAGCCCCAACAATAGCGAAAGTCATGATTCCGAAAGCCCCGAGTCATCCGAAAACCCTTCCTATTGCAGTCCTCCATCACAGAAGAAAACTAGGGATTTGCCCAATTTGACCGAATGCCATGCATGTGGCTTCAAAGTTGACGTTTGCACCGGTAAGAACGGACTCCGAACCCTTTATAGCGAGTGGCGTGTAGTTCTTCTCTGCAACAAATGTTTTTCTTCTCTCGAATCTTCCCAAATTTGCTCGTATTGTTTTTCTGAAACATCTGCGGACTCTTTTCGTTGCATCCGGTGTCGGCATTCCGTGCATAAAAATTGTTTCTTAAATTACAAAAATGCTGCTCCTTGGTCTTATGCCTGTTTGGGCTCGGAATTTTCTGTTTGTGTGGATTGTTGGATTCCCAAACCAGTGGCAATTTCTAGAACAAGAAAAAGAGTCAAGAGTGGGATGATTAAGAAAAAGGGTAGGGTTATGCTTGATAAGGGGAATTCTAGGGTTTTGGGGGGTGGAAATTTGGTCAGGTCGATGGAGGATGTGGTTAAAGATGCAAATCGTGCGGTGGAGAAGAAGGTTGAGGCAGCTGCTAGGGCTAGAAAGGAGGCAATAAAGAAAGCTGTGGTAGCTAGAAGGGCAGTTGAGTTGGCAAACGATGCTTTGAGTTTCGTAGCAAACAGAGAAGAGAGTCGTCGGAATCTGAGTCTCAAGATGGATGCTGTTAAGGTTATTGATGGTTCAGAGTTGACATTAGAGTTGCATCCACATATGAATAGCTCGCCAAGGATTTCAAAGAGTTGCTGCTTATTGAATACAAGTTACTTAAATACTCTAAAGAGGTGGGATTCTAGTGTTGATTCATCTTGCAAGACATCAAACTCAAGGGATTGTAGTGGTTTTGATAAGCATCAAGTATCCGATGATAATAAGCTATATGAGGACTCTTGTAAATCTTTATGTGAACCTTCGGCTTGTATAGGCTCTTTGGATCGTGATTCTTCAACAGATCTGAATCCTCTCTGCATGGGCAGAAGTGACATGAAAACTAGTTCAAAAGATGGTGAATGCACAGCTGAATTTGATGTTGAAGAAGAGATTGGGGAAGAGCTGCTGAAGGAAGGGGAGGGAAGTTGTTCTGATAGGCTGATAAACTTCGGTGGAGAAGATAGTGGCATGGAACTTGATCGCAAGCAAGCAGATTCTGCATTGCATGGGGAAGAAAGATGCAATGGACAGCCTGATCGCTATTTCTTGAAGTATAGGAGGAGAAATTGTAGGTTAAAACCTATTCTAGATAGTAAGCCCAAAATCCTTTCTGATAAGATTTATCTTGAGAGTCAGGACTCAGCTGTAGGGGTTCCATTAATTTGTTCCTTGGAATTGAGAACAATATCTAATGCTTCGAGTCAGTCATGTCATGCTGCTTTGCAAGCATCAGCTTGTGAAAGTGGATATTTCTGCGAGCCATCCTGAAAGGGAACAGGTAGTATAGAAAGTTTTTCTCTTCTATTGCTTATGGTAATATGGTTACCATTTAATGCTGTTGTTATTTTGTTTGTCTAATTTGGAAGACAGATAATATTTGTGTGTTCAAGAATTAAAGTTATGTAGACTGGAACAAGGAATAATGATAAGAACAGTGTTATGATTTTATCAACAATTTAATTGATGAGATGATTGGCAATACAACGCTTTCTATAATATTGGAAGTAGAGTTTCATATTATTACCTGTTCAAAGTTTTGTAGGCATTTCAAGGTACAAATTTCATAACAGATTTTACTCTTCTGTTTTGCTTGTTTAGATGCTTTGTGAAATATTGCTGACTTTACCCTGAAATCACATTCTGAGTGACCTTATAAAATGTTGAAACAGGACTTTAGCTGGACAAGACTCAAGATACAATACTCTGAAAAATGTATCATTTTGAGAGACCCTTATAGCGTTGTGAGACCCTTATAGTGTGGCAGTAGCGCACTGTCACACACTATTTGCCCTATTTCAACAGTGTGCTATTTGTGCTATATCAAGTTAGCAACAGTGCGCAATTCCCAAATATCCCAACGCTTCTTGAGGGATTACTTTGTGTAGAGAGCTATAAATACTCCTCTTGTCAGAACTTGAGGTCCTTCCTTTCTACTTGATTAAAGAGTGGTCCAGTGCAAAAGGCTCCCATCTTTGTGGGGTCTAGGGAGGGTCAGATGTATCTAGCCTTACTCTCGTGTGCAGAGTAGCCGTTTCTGTGACTAGAACCCTTGACCACCAGGTCACAAGGCAGCAACCTTACTGTTGCGCTAAGGCTCACCCTCTACCTTTCTGCTTGATTATTGACTAAATTTTTTTTAGTTTCTATTGTGCTCTGTACTTCTCTGTTCTACATCAGTAATTTGTATAGTAGAACTTGCTGGCATTTTTTCAGATGATTGGTCTTATCTAAAATATAGTGGAGATGGCTTTGTTGTTCATCTTTGAAAGAGAGAACAGACTACATGTTAGGAGAGAGACCAATTCAACCGGGATCAAATATACAAAAGAGTCCAAAATATGAACTGAAAATGCAGGACATCCATTCACTTAAATCAAGATGATCTAATTAGTTTTGGTCTCTAATTTGCTCTGAAAATATGCTGAATATATTAGCAGTGATAAAACTAAGCATTAGAATAAAAGTTAAGTATACTAGAGCATTTTGATTTTTTACGTTACAGACAAAGCTTTAGTCCTCAATAGGTTAATGATGAGCAGATAGAGGGGTAATGGGTCTTCTGTAAGGAAAGTTGATGGGTAACCAAATGAATGAATGTGGTCTTCTGCATTAATTTCTGAAGCTTCTTCTTCTTCTTCTTTTTTTGGAGGGGGTGGTGGTTTTCCCAGCCAAAATTAAACAGGAGGGTTTTTTTTTCAACCAAGGGCTGTTAAAGAATTGTAGCTGCCTGGCCTTTGCCCCCTCTTCTTCTGATAAGACAAGGCTTTTGTCTATATGAGCTATCTTTTCAATTATACTGGTTATAGTCATTCTTGCTTTTCCTTTATTTATTTATTTTTTTTAACTTTAATTATGATGGTTAATAGTGATTATTTTTTGACGATTGCCCCTTTTCTGCGTAGCTGATCTGAATGGCTCTTACTGTATCAACCTCAAAATGGTCAGATGTTTACTGGACTGCTGGAATTTTTACTTGGTTAATTATCTTTGATCGCGTGCAGCTCCGGGTGCTATACCAGGTTGGGTTTCAGGACACTTGACGAGTGACTAAATCTAGGTAATGCAGATAGTGATAGCCTTTCGTGTGAGAAATGCTTTATCTTTAGATGTATTTTTGTCTTAGCCAAATCTTATGCCTTTCTTTCCAGTTTGATTTTGTTTGTTCGTCTTTGTTGTTTTTTTGTATGACATCCTCACCTGTTGAGTTATATTCATCATAGTTAATAATTTTGCAATGTGCTTACCATGTTAAAGAATTGAGTAAAGAGACAATCTAGTCCCTAGAAATTTTCATCTAGTTTAGTCCATGAATTTATTTTTGTGTACGAGTTAGTTCTTAAAATTATAAAACCCGTATCAATTCAGTCTTCCGCTATCTCTAGTGGCCAAGTTAAACAATGACCCATGACGTGGTACATTAAGTGTTTGTGTAAGTGGCACGTTGCTCAGCACTTCCTCTTTAGATACAACGTCATTTTAGCTTAGTAAGTGAGTGAGTGCTCTATGTATGAGGGGGTTACAGTTCACTAAGCTAAAACGACGCTATATCTCAAAGGGAGAGATGAGTAACGTGTCATGTGACACTTGAAGTTACACAGGCATTTAATGTGTCACGTTAAAGGTCATTATTTTACTTGGTCGACGAGAGATAACAAAATAATTAAATTGATATGCGTTTTATAAATTTAATGACTAACTTGTACAAAAAAAAATAAATTTAGGGATTAAACTATGAGTGAGAGATATTTTTAGGGTTTGAGCTATCTTTGTATCATATGGGTTAAATTGGAGATTTTCTTATTTTTAATAAAGAATCAGTTGATCAATTTTCTTGTATCAAATATGCAAACTGGGCTGTTCGCAAGCACCTTCAAATATATAGTTTTGTAGAAAAAGTGAAAGTTGAAATCTTCAAAATTCTACTTGGTTGTGTAAAGTAAACTAGTATAGGAAAGTTATATCAAAGTCAAATCTTGCGGTGGAAGGAAAGAAATGGGAAAAAATGCAATTTTTAGATACATTGATAGGGGGATAGGTAACTTGACATATTTTAACTATGCTACCAAACGTGTTCTTATGTCGAATGCGCTTTTGAAATATAATGGTAAATTCTGGTATATTTTTTTATTCATTAACCATTTTACGAAAGATGATTTTTGTTTTGAATGTTTTAGAATTGATGTTGTATCCTGTGTATTTTCTTGCAGCTTGATTCAATGATTATTAGAGAACCTCGGTCTTGTTAGCTGTACCATGTCTTTTATTTAAGTAAAAAATGACTGTTCAGTGTTCATAGTTGTACGCCTATGGGAAGAGATTTTTAAAGTACTTCCACAATGAATTTGAAAAAGATTTTCAGTGCTCATGATTTTGGGAATCTAATAACTTTTGTCCTCATAGTTTCTGTATTTTGGAAACTTTTCTCGGTATAAAAATAATTTTATGACATTATAAAAGTAAATGATTAATAATTACGTTCGTTGCAAACATATACTTTCACGTGCCTTTTTTTTTTAAATTAATAAATGTGTGCATCAATTATAATAATTCTTCCTTATTGTATTACGTGTGTATATTTAAAAATGCTAACTAGTATTTGAAAAATGTCAAATCCTTTTAAAAGTTGTAACCATATTTTTTATATGCTCCTGTACTTTTAAGAAAGGTAGACTTGGGCAACGACTTACATGCACCATAAAGAATAGGGTGCATCTATAAGCCATATAATTTCAACCATTGATTGTAAAAAATTATAATTCAATGGTTGAGAATTAACACTTGTAACCTGTAGTACAGGTATCATAGATTATTTAGAAGGGTAGTCCTTGCAAAAAAGATTATTTTAAAAAGTATGAATAGTGTTTTTTTTTTCTCATTTTAAAGCCTATTTTGTCCTCCTGTCAACAAAACCAAAATGGCATGAGACCACGAAATATGACGGTGATGTTAGCATTTAGTGCTATACATAGGGAGGAGGATATTGGTTTAGGTTGACGATTTTCTGCTATGTATGAAGGGTGGCTTGAGAGCTTCATGGGACATTCTGCAAGTAAAGTGGTGGTGTTGGACGTTGTTGATGCGTGGCCAGCAATGGGGAGTCAAGGTTGTATGGGGCTTGGATGGGGTCGTTTCTGGTATGGTGGGTCTGGGTTGAGCTTGGGTGGTGCCATAGGAGGGTTCAGATGCATGATGCGTGTAGAGACTTGTGGTTTGATGGTGGTTTGGGTTTGAAAGGAGCATGTGATTTTTGGTGCGTTGGGAAGGTTGGTTTGGGTGCTGCAAAAGAGTTTCAAGCGTGGCTGGGTTCTATTTGAGACTTGGGGGTGCTGTACGGAGGCTCATTTGTTAAGTCTGATGTGTCTTGGGAGTGAGCTGGAACACGTTGGCTGACTAGGAAACGAGGTGAGAAACTTGGACATTTGTGGCTGAGTTTTGATAGCACATGGGTTCGGGAGTGGAGGTGTGTGGAACTTGTAGAAGTTGCAGGGGCTGCTGAGGCGTCACGGAGTAGTTGCTCCTTGTCTTTGTTTCTTGGCTCAATAAGCGGTACATTCGTGCACAGGTTTGTGTTCCAATGGTCACAAATGGGTGCCGTTTGTGAAGAAATGCGAGTTGCAGAGCTTGGGTCTATGGAGTAGCTGTGAGTTGAAGGAAGAATAATTTCAGAGTTTGGCTTCTAAATGTGAAGGACTTAAAATTTTTGGAACATATTATAAATATTTATAAGATAAAGGTCTGTTTTATCAATTTCTCGTTACTGGTAACTATGAGTAATTTTTTATATGAATTAAATAAGTTTAGTGAGGTGTCAAAATCATATTCAATCATCAATATTGAGTATCAATGCACCTTCTTAATTAAGGTGCACCGTAGAATTCTCCGTAGACTTGAGGCCTGTTTATATAAGGTTCTTCCAAACTCCAAAGCTGTTTTGCACAGTTACCAATGCCTTCCTTCAAGGCACTTTTATTTTATGCTTAGTTTTTGTCTTATAGTTCAACGCCCGCTTGTAGTATGTACTTTTTCTACACCCAAAAAAAGTATGTACTTTTCCTACACCCAAAAAAAGTATGTACTTTTCAAAATCTTAAGCAATCATGCTATTACTTATTGTAAGAATTTTATTAAGATACTAACCTTTTCATTTATAAATAAATTTTCATAAGATTTAAAATATATTTTCCGAAAAGGACTTCACTTTTATAATAATAAAAAATTGACGAAAAAATGAACATGACCCTGCATTCTTGTTGAAAAATCGAAGTTGAGACCGAGGGAAAGCTGGGATTCATAATATCGGATACATGTTGGAGCGTGACAGATGATTGAATGTCAAGCTTGTCAAAGAATTTCATATCTGCAACCATTTGCCATGCTTTGAGGGTGGAACTGTGAGTAAGTGTTATCAATAAGCGGACCAAGCAAAACTCTTGATGGAAAACCCGCAAATACTTACCAACGATATCGAAGAATTTCCCCTAAATAATACTCTTTATTTTGCGATACAGAGGGGCCAAAGCCCAAGAAAAGAAAACTACGAACAGAGATCAACAAGATGGGGCATGGATACCCCAAGAGCATCAGCCACAATCAAGGGGCTATCTCCAAGGGAGGATCAAACAGCACTTGAAGCCCTTAAGACTGGGAAGATAAGCTATAGTTTACTAACCAAACCAATCCGCACACTTTCTCTCAAGGTATGAAAAAAGCTAATTGACCATGGACGGTTCTCGAGAGCTAGAATAAATTTGAGTAGTTCACAAGGGCATCTGTCAAGAGAGGGGGGTCATTCAGTTGCGAGATTATAGCCTTGGAATCACTCTCAACAATCAGCTTCTTGTAGCCTTCCTTCCAAGCCAGTTCCAGCCCAGAAAGAATCCCCCAAGGCTCAGCCCTATAAGAGTTACACTTGCCTAGCCAGCGAATAAAATCTTTCCTCCAGACGCCATCTTCCCCACGAAGAATGCCACCACAGCCAGCATCTCCTGAGTTTCCTATCGACCCACCACCAGTGTTCAGTTTAGTCCTGCCATGGGGAGGAAAATTGCACTTGACATCAATGGACTGCCAGTTGTGGACATGATTAGATACCTTCGATTTCACTCTAGCACTCATAATACTCTTTTATGTTTATTTCTATCAAATTGTAAAACTACTATGCCTATTGGTTTAGTATCATTCATAAAAAAATGGTTTATCAATCCTTGGGTAACATGTATACAATACTTCATTTTAATTCATATGAAATGATTGCATGCCAAACCAAATGTGCATGCCTATATTTCCAATCGCTGCACACTTGTTTAAGTTAGTTGGGATTTATTATTATGAATATACAATTTGTAGGGGCTTGTGGTTTCCACACTACCCTCTACTTTTATCACCACTAACGTGCACCCACGAATTCCCACTCCTTATGTAATGCTATTCTCGAGGGATATGTGTCTTCCACTTGCAATTTTATGTCCTTTTCACTTCAATCTTCGTTTTTTCGTTTTTTCCTGTTTGTTGTTGTAGTTTTTTCTGGCTGAGTTGAATTCATTCTTCTGTTGTTAGGTTGATAGTTGAAACCCTTTTGCTCTTCTCTCTCATTCCTACCACCGCACAGAGTCATCATTTACTTGATAACAGAGCGCTTCTGTTTGTGTAACTGATACTGAAAAAAACCAATATCAAAGTCAAACATAGATGATAACTTGGATTGCTCTTATAGAGGATAATCTTTGGAGCAAATGATCATGGGATTGGAGCTGTGAAGGATGACATTAAACCCATGTTAGTTGGTACAATCTGGATTTGCAGGGCTATAGTTGCCGGAGCATGTAGGATGGCTGTGGGAGATTTTTTCTGTGTACACTCAATTGGACAAATAGAGTACTGAGAGAGAAAAGGAAGTAAGAATGGACAAATTTGATTGGCTATGGTTAGAAGCATGCAAATATGATTGGTGTGGTACAAATAGGTACCTTTAGTATATGTGCAAATATAACTATGTTATGGAGAAATTTTAAATAGGCATATGTCTATATGGGCACTTCATTCAATAGTTAACATGTATAAGTGCACTCTTTAGATATAAGTGCATTTATAATATAACTCTTATAACCTTACATATGTCAACTATTGAATATAGTGCTTACGTAAGCATGTACCTACTTAAGAATTTTTCTTATTTTCTATTAGACTATTATTATTCTTGTGCATTCTCTCCCATATATCCGTTACATATGAAGCCCATAGACCTTCAGATGATTCAGTCATACACGTTCTTGAAGTTGGTTGGTTGATTGGGTTCATCTCAAAGAGGCAAAGAAGTTGCTCATGTTCTGTTCTTATTTATGTTGTTTTCTTTAGTTTTATGCGTTTACTTATATGCTTTCAGACATGAAAGGCATTTGGTTCCTCCCTTTGTACTGTTGAGACCGACTAATTTTATGTTGACAAGAAAAGAAAAAAAATCATTAAGGGGATTCGTTTATGCTGTGTCACTCTTCAGTTAGAACTTAGAAGGGCTTCCAGGGGGTTGAGAACGATACAAGAAAGAAAAAACAAGCGTGTATTACTTGAAGGAATCATATGCAGACGATTCCAATTCTTGAAAGTTCACTAGTGACTATAATAATATTGATAACTCTGAAGGATATAGACTCGTGAGAGTTCAGAGAGCATATAAATCATCGCTTGGATTCACCGACATATCTTATGTGACTTATGGCATCATCGAAAAATTTCAAAATTAGACGTCTTTCCTATTGATGAAATTATTTTTTGGATGTGGTCATGTATACAACTATTCGCAATTTCGCCTAAACGAATAGTCAATTTTTTCCGATCAAAATCTGAAAATACAAACTTAATCTGAGAAAATTATTCTTTATTGTCTATCTAGGATCTTTTTTTACCTCATTGACTATTTTGTAAGAAATTATTAAAATAAAATTTTAAATTTATTACTGAAATATTGTCATTTTTTTCAGCCTTGATTTTTTTTACGCATTTCAAGTATCGCATTTTTAAAGAATTGCGTTAGTCAGCACATTAAAATACAATACGGTGGCATTATTGATACCGTCCAATGATTTTTTCGTAGAATTTGAGTTTGGACTTAATTCAACCTCAGAAGCTAACTCATGGAGTGAGAGTTGTCCCTCACTTATAAACACTATCCAGGTCATATCACTATCTAATGTGGAACTCTCAACACCCCCTCACGCCCAGGACTAGACATCTAGTGCATACAGTTTGCAGGATTGGATATCTGCGGGTGGCCAAATGGATCTTGGATAAGATCTGATATTATCTTAGAATTTGAGTTTAGACCTAACTCAACCCTAAAAGTTAGCTCAAGGAGTAAGTGTTGGCCTCACTTATAAATACTATCCAGGTTATATTACTATCTAATGTGGAAGTCTCAACATTTTCCCATTTATTTTGTTCTAAAATGATTATTGATCACAGTATAATATTAGTCCTGTTTCGTGTAACGCCAAAAGATGTTAATGTTGACTTTCCCTAGATCTAGTAGGTGGAGTGAAAGTAACTCTCTATGCTTAGATGCTGATTATTGAGTATTAGGTATCCTAACTCAGATTTTGTATTTAAATTCCAATAGTTGAAGACTTGTGAGTGGTTTATGAGAAGGGAAAAACTACTCCTCGTTAAGAGTAACAACATTCTAATTAAAAAAATTAACCATGACCTTTGTAGCAATAATAACTAATAAGTACGCAATTTGACATTTCTCTCTTGAGATATTTTTATAATGACGAAAGGTCAGCAATGATAGAGTTTCAGTCCTTAAAATAGACAGGGTGAAGAATGATGTAACTTTGGAGCAGAGAGAGCAGTAGAAGAATTCTGTACTGATGCCTCAGAAGAGGCATTATATATATGCAATAGTCCTAATTTTAAATCAAGTTGGAATGAATTTATATTTACCTACGTGAAGACTTTACTTTTGGCCTTTGCAAACTTGTATGTGCGCGGAGAAAAGGAGTTTTCGAATCATATTTTTTTATTCATTAGGCCAAAGGCATAAGCAAGCCTTAGAATACATTTAAAAAAATGAATCAATCATTAATTAGTTAAACCTCAGAATCTCCACTCCTCTCGTTTAAAAGCCTTGAACCTTCAGTTCTTCACTCAATTCCTTGTTCAAGCCTTATCTGATTTCTTGCTCTCCTTTGTTGCCTGTTGTCACCTATGGCTGCTCTTGGACCCTGTGGTTTGGTTTCACTCAACCATGTAGGAGTAGTTCCAAACCATCCAAATGAAAGCGATCAGAAACAAACCCAAGTGATTGAAGATAGCAATATTGACTACTCACAAAGGGCCCAGTGGCTTCGTGCTGCTGTATTGGGAGCCAACGATGGGTTGGTTTCCGTTGCTTCATTGATGATGGGTGTAGGAGCTGTTAGAAGAGATGTCAAACCTATGCTACTTGCTGGTTTTGCTGGATCAGTTGCAGGAGCCTGTAGTATGGCAATAGGAGAGTTTGTTTCTGTGTCCACTCAGTATGAAGTTGAGGTTGGCCAAATGAAGAGAGATATGAATATGAGTGCTGGAGGGGAGTGTGAGGAAGACGTGGAGATGGGGATGGAGAAAAGGACATTACCTAATCCATTGCAGGCTGCTTTTGCATCTGCATTCTCATTTTCTGTAGGTGCATTGGTTCCTTTACTTGGAGCTGCATTCATTACAGATTACAATATAAGGCTTATGGTGGTTGTAGCAGTGGCTAGCTTGGCTTTGGTGGTCTTTGGAGGGGCAGGAGCTGTGGTGGGAAAGACACCTAAGATAAGGTCTTGTGTAAGGGTCCTTGTTGGGGGATGGATGGCTATGGCTATCACTTTTGGGTTAACCAAACTATTGGGTTCTAGCGGGTTGGAATTATGAATCCTTCAGGCCCTAGTTTTTTCAAGTATTGAGTGAGGAACCGTTCCCTTATGTTCATTGAATAAGGTTAGTTCTCATATGAGAGCCTTACCTGCTCTGTTCACGATTTGTTCTATATTTCTTTTTTTCAAAAATAAAAGTTGGAGATTATTGGCTGAGTGATTATTAGTGAGTTATTGACAACGAAATATGATATATTTAATTGCTGTTTTAATCTCACCATTAAATGGCAACAAAATAGAAATTTAGGAGTTAGTTTTTGTAAGCTAAACTGCTTCACCATCTTTGTGATTTTTGAAAGAATAAGTTAACACTTACAAAGATGAAAGTGGTACGTAATAGTGCTGTAAAGAAAGAAAACATGTTAGTGAATAGAGGAAAATAATCCTAGCTACCTGGTTATAGTTCAGGTTAGTTGTTGGATGAGTTTGGGTAAAGGTGGTAAGTTTAAATTGAAACGTCAAAAAAATAGAAAAATGATTTTAAAGATGCCTACCAAAAAAAAAAAAAAAAAAGGAATCTCAAACGTTATGATCTCCCTTTTATAATGAAGACAAAAGAACATTTATTGATAGCTCAACTTCCTTAGTTGTGAGTTGTGACCTTTGGAAAGTTCAATAAAACGTATAGAAAACAAAGTGGTTGAGCTCTGCAATATGTGATACTCTAGTTGGCTGTACAATGACTGGTATGGCCATGCGCATGCATTTTATATCGCTACATCAGTGGAAGGTTTGTTTTCTGCAAATTAATGTATCTGGTATACATTCTGATCGAGCGTGGAGCAATGTGGCTTGTGTTAAGATTCAAGCCCTCCTACATGTTCGCTAATCTCATCACACCAAATTATTTTCACACTGGAATGACTTGCCTCGTGAAAAGAAAAAAGAAAAGAAAAGAAAAGAAAAGAAATGAAATGAAATGAAGGCAGAAAATCATCACTACTGCACTGTTGCAAAAAAGTGTTAATTACACAACACTCATATGTGACGATTATGTGTAGTGTAGCTGTATTATATAAAATTTATACTTTCGATATCACTTGGGGTCATTCAAACCTTAAGTCTGATAAGCAAGAAATTCGTTCTTTTTCTTTTTCGATACATAAGTAATTTAATAACTTCTTGAAGATATAATAAGTGTGTGTTTGGATTAGTTGTGAAAAAAAGATTATGTTAAAAATCGATTATGTGTAGAATTGATTTTTAAGAAATTCAATTATGAGAAAATTAACTTATGTTTGGATATATTAATTAATAATTAATTTTAAGGTAAAGAGTTTTGTTTGGATTGTATTAAAAAAATCGCTTTTATGTATTAAATTACTAAAAGATATATGGAATGATTGAAAAAATTATTTGGTTGAGAGCAAATAGATATTTCTCTCTTAAAACTTTTGAAATAATCTAAAATCAAAATAATTAAAAGTTTAAAATAAAATTTTTTCTAAAAAAGCTAGTTTTAGTTAATGAAAAAATAATCTTAACTTATAATCAATTTTACACAGTTTAAACAAGCAAGATAAATTTTAGATAGAACAACTTTTAATTGTAAACAAGTTATTTTAGGAAAGAATTAATCTTTTCCAAACATGTTTTAAGTTTGTTTTCACTTCATATTCATAAATAAGTAATGCTAGTGATAAAATTATGTGGTTAAAAGCACATAATGTGTGTTTGGATTAGTTGTAAAAAAAATTATGTTAAAAATTGATTATGTACATAATCAATTTTCAAAAAAATAAATTATGAAAAAATTAATTTATGTTTGGATATGTTAATTCATAATCAATTTTAAAATAAAGAGTTTTGTTTAGATTGTATTAAAAAAATTACTTTTATGTATTAAATTACTAAAATATATATGAAATGATTGAAAAAATTATTTGGTTAAGGGTAAATAGGTATTTATCTTCTAAAGCTTTTATAATAATTTAAAATCAAATAATTAAACGCTCAAAATAAAAATTTTCTAAAAAATTTATTTTTAGTTAATAAAAAATAATCTTATCTTATAATCAATTTTACAAACTTTAAATAAATAAGATAAATTTTAGATAAAATAAATTTTAATTAAAAAAAGTATTTTGGGCATTATCATACTCCTAAAAAATATATGAGCAATTTAAAAGCCAAGCGGCTTTTGTTGAATTCATCACTTTTGATAAAAGTATTCTAATTGTGCTATCTTAATCAGATAATTAAGGTGGATAAATTTTTAAATATTTAATGTGATTAATCGAATTATTTACCTTATTAATAATTCACTAGTTACATAACATAATTCACTAGTTGTCATTAACAATTCTTTCCAACATCTTAGATTAACAATCGTCTTGATGTAAATGGAAAAAAAAAATGCTAATGCAATAATATTCTTGCACTCATTGTCTATCGTTATAATTCATATGCTCGAGTTATTCCATATCATGATAAAAACGCAGATGTTACACTTTCTAGTTTCTAGTTTCTTCTGTTTAAAATTATCTTCAGCAAGACATAGAAATTAAGTATCTTCAATCTCTGTCTTGGTACACGATGGGACTACATATAAAGCCCTGGCCCAGGAATTATTCCTTACAGGTTATTCCCTTTGATTCTCCTTCCGGCATATCTTATCTGCCACTCAGTGAAAGGCTAAGCGTGCCCATGTGGCTATATTTATGTTATGCATAAAAAGGGACTTTGCATTAACTAGGTTTGTTCATTTCTCGATGATTCACATATAAATATTATTTGCCGGTTGGAAAGGTAAAATATCTCATACATATAATTTGTTTTTTGTGTTGAGAGGAAGTATTTTTATATTTTCTAAATATAAGATTAATCTTTTTTAAATTAAAAAAAATTATAAAAAAGTTCAGTGATAACTTTTAAAATTTAAACTTTTGTCTATTCCTAAACACTTCCAAAAAAAAACTTAAATTATTAAATAAATGTTACAAAATTAATTTTATATTTCTAACATGTGTTATATCCAACAGTAAGTGCCTCAAATCTTTACACTGCACAGTTCCAAATGCATTCGTTGGTACACTCAGACATTCCGTTTTTCCTACTCATGCTGATTAGTACAGACGTGGGGCCACACCAAGTAAAGCATAAAGAGAAAAAAGAAAACGAGTTGAACCCTTAATTCTTTTGCAACAGCTAAAATGCATGTGCGTGAGGGCACACTAGCTTGTGTTCACTTAGGAAAGCACCCACAAGTCATAACCTATCAAGAGTAATCTACGATATTTTTTGAAAAGTGCTTGTGTTACGCCCTCCCTTACGTTTATATACTAGAAGTCAAAGAGAACACAAATCCAAGTGATAAGAGAAAGAAAGAAAGAAACAAAAAAAGTACTTGTAGTAGTTAAAACTTAAAATGCTAGTAATTAATCACATTCAAAGTCCAGCAGAACCAATCAACTTGGTCAGGCCAAATGTTATGGCCATAGCCATCCAACCTCCAATCAGCACTCTGACACAAGACTTCCTCACTGAAGTTTTTCCGAGCACTGCTCCTACCCCTCCAAATACCAACAATGCGAGGGTAGCCACAGCAGCAACAACAGCCAGCCTAATCTTATAGTTCCTTATAAATACAGCTGCTAGCAGTGGCACCACAGCACCCACAGAAAATGCAAGTGCTGATACTAGAGCAGCTTGAAATGGATTTGGCAGCTTCTCCCTTTGAGCTTCTTCACCCACTCCATCAATATTAATTTCTCTCTTTCTTTTAATTTGAGCCATCTCTATGTCATACTGAGTGTACACAGAGACAAACTCTCCAATTGCCATGCTACAAGCCCCAGCAACAAGCCCGGCAAAGCCGGCAAGAAGCATGGCTGTAATGTCTTCCTTAACAGCTCCAACACCCATCATCAGTGAGGCAACAGAGACCAACCCATCATTGGCTCCCAACACGGCTGCGCGAAGCCATTGAGCCCTCTGAGAGTAGTCAATTTTGCTCTCTTCAACCTCTTGGCTTGGTTTTGGCTCCACACCATTTGCATAGATAGGAATCTCAACATGGTTAGGTGAAATTTCATTAGTTCTATCACCAAGGGAAGCCATGAAGGACAAAGGTAAAATAAAATTGAGAAGATATATACTAAGATAGAAAAGGAGGAAAAAGGAATATGATATTGAGAGCTTGTGGAGATAACAGGCTTCTAATGAAGGGTATTTATAGAGAGGGATCATCAAGGTTGGGTAGGGTAAATGGACCTAGATATTGATAAAGGAAAGGAGATAGTGTGGAGGGCACTAGCTACAAGTGGTGACTTTAACTAATGAATCTGGTTCGCGTTTAAGAATTCATCACCAAAAAGTGGATCCATCACACAGATATTCCTCGTCAATTTAACCTATCTATATCATTCATCTTACCTGGTTCAGTCTTATTTTTAGTTTCGTTTATTATTTGAATTTTATCAATGAGGGGATTAAGAAATCTAGAAGAACATATAACGAACGGATATACTTGTGCATTTAACTTACACGTGTTTTAACATTTTGCGTTTTGTAAAATTTTGGGGGCGGGGGGGTATTTTGCTGCATTCAAGGTTTAAATCCACCAGGGGTGGATTTCCACGGGCAAGGTCACAAGGCTGATTGTGACAATTACTCAACTACATAGGGGAAATGTAAATTTTGTATTTTGAGTCATACACACGAAATTTCAATATATAAGCAATAAAAGTGATAGATATAAGCAGTAGATCCCAGCACAATATGCAACAACTGTTATAAGTACACCTAGCTAGTAGGCTATAAGCATTGAAAGACTAAAAGATTTAGAATGATATTAATGAAGAAGAGTGTGTGCGTATATATAATATGAGCACTGCTATATCACACGAAAGGTTTTTTACGAATTCAACTAGGAATGATGTGGCCTTGGTTTTTACCAATGAAATTGTTTTCTTTTGACAACTAGCACGCACCTTCCATCTAAAATTCTAAATTAACACGTTCGTAGTTTTATTTGTAAATAATCTTTCGTGTAAATTAGCATTTCTGATATAATATTTGACGGAGTGTGCACTCCACAGGATAGTGGCAAATGCTGGACTGAGTATAAAAAATGATGAAACAAAACTTCATGAAAGCCACAACTAAAGTGTGTCATTTATAAATTGAAGGGAGTGTGCACTCCACACGAAAGCCAAAGGTTACGTTGATGACAAGCAAACAAACAAAACCTGACACTTCAAATTCTCTTTCTGCAATTCTCTTTATTAAGAAACTTTCCCCACAAAGTGACCCATTATTGCTTTGTTGATTTTCTTTTGTTGGGGTATCTTATTTTCTTTCCATATTTTGGGAGTGACTAATATTTATGTCAATCTCTGGAATCAACTGCATTTATTGAGTATACATTTCTGGTATCCTATCTCCTGCATTTGTTTCATTTATGTTAGCCGGCCTCATCGCTTTTCTATTTTTCTCTTCAATTGTATGGGAGTTGGTGAGCCCATATGTACTAAGTAATTGAGCTTTTGGCTCCTTGACCTGCAATTTGCAGGTGATTTCTTAAGTTTGATTGAACAAAAAAGTGTGCCATCACATGCATTTAGCTCTCTCTGGGGACTTCATGGTTTGCCTTATTTTCTTCTCCCTCCCCTGCTTTGGCGTTTTACCACTTACCCTGTCTCTATTTGGTGTCAATGAAGTATCATTTAGTACTTTGTGCTGTGTGTTGCCAGATATCCGAAAAGTTTTACTGATAGCAATCATATTAGTAATTTGTCACGCCCTTCTATTCAAATAACCGGGGCAAATAGTATTTAAAACTCAAGTCAATGCCAACTAAGGCAGAATCCATTGTTCAGTATGACATAGCACTATGATAACACACTGCGATATGATATGCCCGGAGCAAAAGGATCATTGAGGAACAAACAAACTCCATCAGAAATCTGTCTGGCATGATCCTGGGGAATTAATTAGCTTCCTTTTGGAGCAAGAAAAGATTATATATACTTTACATGAAGTTATGTTTCATTATTTATTGTTATTAATCAATAGAGAGGCTGCCACTAAGGCACATTTGATAACCCCTCCACTTCCCCATAAGCATCTACGACCTATCTATCTCTAAGATTTTCATTTAGAATTGTTGAGTCTGCATGCTGCTGCTTACAGTAAATAGTAAATGCGGTTACTTCATATATTAATTAATTAACACAGTTTTAACTTCTAAGCTTAAACGCCATAAGAGTATCTATCTCCTCCATTTTTGCAGAAACTGAATGCAGGACCTACCTTCATAATGAGAAAGAGCCAAATAGATGCCCCTGGTGATAGATAAACAGATACTAACTAAGATAAAGTGAATCATACCAGATAACCATACAGGTCCATGGAAAAGACTAACTCAATATTGGTTGAATTTTTCAGGAATTATTAAACAGGTGGCCACCCCTCCCTCATAGTTAGTTATCTCCACACTATCACCTATTCTTTATCACCTTTGAGCAGGGGCGGCTCCTCTCTATGTCATAGGGAGTACATTCCCCCCAAACATTTTAAAACTTTTTAATAGCATATGTACTACTTTTGAAAAAAAAAAACTGTTTTTTTTTTTAATAAATTTGAACCCCGAAACAAATTTTTTGAATCTCATTGAGTTGGTGTTAGGTCAAACAAAAATATAAAATCTCATTAAACTGGTGCCCAAGTTTTAAACTTTTATCTAGGCGAAACTCAATCAATAATAAATTGTGATTCACCAAGCCCAAGTTCTAAATTTTTATCTAGCCTAAACCAAAGTTGTAATTTTTTTTATCTCATTAAGTTCAAGTTCTGCAAATCCATTGCTTGGCTATCGTAGATGACAAACACATTTCCTCTGATCTAGGAAGCACCAATACTAAAAAATGTCAATCGTACCCGATATGTATACATATTGGATATTCCTCATATACTAGTGAATATTATTAGCTTATACCCTATATTTTTATTTTTGAATTTTTGTGCCTAGGTAAGATATTATAAAAATTCGATAAAAGTTAGTCTACTATTATATTTATAATGACTAATTTTAATCATGAAATAACCCAATTATTTTTTTTTTATTATGATGTATTATGATAGTGTTATATTTATTTGATGATTTATAAGACCATATTTATAATTTTTAATATATATGAGCTGTCGTATCACGTTGTACTTATATTTTAATTTTTTAAGAAATAATGTGTCATATTAGTGTCATATCCGATATCTTTATCTGTATCCGTATCATATCCGTATCCGTATCGGTGCATAGCATATGATAATAGTAAGTTTTATTTCCATTATCCACACGTGCAAGCAAGCCTTCAAGTAGAAACTAGAAGCGGCACCAGAGCAATAGCAACACCCGAGGCTTACCCAACTTAGAGGCTATGCTAATGTGAGGCGAAAATTCTTCTATTTATTAGTTTCGGTTTGTTACAAGAAAAATATATAATTAAGTTCTAAGTGGAGGATAAATATCAAAGAGTTCAAAAAAGTGGAGCATGTATTCATTCAGTCAGATTAGCATTATTTAGCATTGCCCTTTATTTATGTTAAGAGAATCCCTAAAACAAATGAATTTGATAGTCCTTCAGGCTCGGCCTTGACACTGCAGAGATATGTTAAATACAACAACTAACATCCGGGTCATCAGAAAAAGAAAAAAAAAAATGTACTGAAAGTCCTAGCATCCTGTTGTTATATATTTGGTTGCTCCTATGATCTTCCCCCTACTAAATGTTCCCAAAATGGGAACTAAACTAATCCTAATATAAGTGTAGACTTAATCCATGTGCTGTTTTCATATTTGGCTGTGAATAAAACCAGTGGACCACTAAATAGATGGCTGCAAAGTTTCAGTTAAGATGTGTTTGGTAAAGATGAGAATTGGTTGAATAGGTGAAGAAATGAAAATTGACAATGCATTTATGTATTATACATGCTTTATTGTCAATCATTTCAATTCTTTCAATCTTGCCTCTTACCAAATACACCATTAAATTTTCAATTCCAATTTTCAACTAACTCTAAAATTACACTTGGGCCCCATGCAACAACTAGGCTTTCTATATTCTTTGTTTAAAAGAATTACTTGTTCTATAAAAAAGAAGTCCGATTCATATGAAGTCTGGCTTACTCATAAGAATCTTACGTGATCGGTATCAAATTATGCAGAGGATTGACTGATCTCTGACTGAACTTGTCAAAGGACACATGAACACAGGTTGATGTTTCTGCCTTTTGGTTAGTATTAAGTTTACCATCTGCTTAATGAGTCTGAGCATTGATTTTGTTGGATGGCTACAGGAGAAGGATTTGCTATACTACGGAGTGTCATAGCTTTACCGTAAAAGCCAGGTCATCCCAAAAAAAATTAACATAAAATTAACATAAAGGATGTGCATGCTGTAAGGAAAGAACGGAGAATCAGATATGAGATCCAGATAAAGTTTAACACATTAAAATAGATCGAGTGGGCATTAAAATTACACCATAAAACCTAAAAGTAGAGAAGATGGAAGTACCTTCAGACCAACCCACTAAAAGAAAACCAACAATGCAATAATATATTGCCACACTTAGAGTGGAATGTTGCTTATTTATAAGGAATTGCATAAAGAGAATGCTAATTTTGGCTGTTGGTTCATTGTCAAAGTGGCCTGTGGCTTTCGTGTGGAATGCACACTACCCTGAATTTTTTTAAAATATATACTTCATTCCTCAAAACTCACATCCATAAGGTTATGTTTGCTTACATCTTGTTAACCAAGGATATTTTAACTGAACCCACTACTCTCTTTAGCAAATCTTGAATTCGAATATTGAATTCAGGACATACTTAAAGATGACAAAGCTAATGAATGACCCTTTCGTTAGCCACTATATTGATGTGATGTATTTTGATTAAAATATATCAAGATCAAGTCAATCACTCCAAATTCCAGATTTATAATAAACGTCTACGAAAAAGGGTATCTCAGCCTGGGTTCAATTTCTGATGAATTATTAAACAAATTAAAGCGTACCCTCATGGTTAGTGCTCTCCACACCATCACCATTTAGGCCTATTATCATCCAAGGACTACCTAAATGTGCGACGAGAGATAACCCTTTTATATGACGTACAGGTCTCTGTTGCCTCCTTGATGGTGGGTGTCGGAGCAGTCAAGGAAGACATAATAGCCATGCTCCTTGATGACCTTTCTATGTACACTCAACTGGACATTGATATTTCTTAGAAGAAAAGAGAAAAGAAGGGATAACAATAATGGAGAGAAAGAACAAGAGGTTGAGAAAGAGAAGCGGCCAAACCCATTTCAGGTTGCCATAGCATCGCCAAATGCTTTTTTAGTAGGTGCTATGGCGCCACTGATTGCAGCTCTTTTAATAAGGGAGCTTAAGGCCAGGCTGGCTATTATTATTGCTGTGGCTAGCTTGGCATCGTTAGCATTTGGAGGGGTAGGAGCAATGCTTGGAAGAACTCCAATAAGGAGGTTTTGTGCTAGAGTGCTCTGATAGTGATTGAAGGCTGGATGGCTATGGCTGTAACATTTGGCATGAAAAATTGATCTTTAGATATGCGCTCAGTTCTATCAATAAAAATTATGGTAAAAATACACGCAATCACATGTACATCATAACTTCTGCAATCTTCCGTGTAATGTGGTGCTCTATATATCTAGAACAACACGTTCGAGGTGTTTGGCATCATTGAAAGAATGCTTTCCTTGAATACTCTTTGACTTTGCTAGAGCTGATTTACATTCCGAATTCAACTGTTTATTTGCTTAAGAATGCATGCTTTCACCTACCGTTTATGAAACAAGACACCATTTCTGAAACCTCACCCTATGTAAGTGAATCACATTGATTCATGAAAATTTCATTCAGGTTTTAATTTTCAGTCATAAGATGCATCCTTCAAATTCGTGACAATTTCTTGGCAAAAACAAATTTGAGATATGCAACCCTTTCCCTCTTTTCCCTTACAAAACTTATACCTACTTTTTAAACCATTAAATTTACCTCAAGATTTGTACTTACCAATTTTTTTTTTCTGCATACATTCATATGCAATCTAATAGCTATGGATTGGGTGTTAGCCACACATTCTCATACTCTTAACATGTATCTAGAAATAGATAGTCAGTTGCTATCTTCAGGGAAAATGCATGCATACTTAAATATTTGCCACCTTCGGTGTTCTAATCATTTCTTGTGCAACAGAACAATAGCCCAGGATCGATAAAAACATTAAACAATACTAAAAAGTTATAGAATATACCATATCAATACCAATATATAATCTAGTCAAATCTACCACTAGGCATGATAAACAGAATAAATGCAAATATAGGTAGAAAGGAGTTTGAGCTTTAACATGATGACCATAGATATAGGAAAACGAGAATAATTTTTAAAACATAGACCATGACAGACGAATTATACAATTCTAGAGATAACCACGAAACCAATTTCCTTTCATAATCACTGTGCAGAGGTTAAGAAAGAGGCGGCAATCTCAAATCAGATATTAGTGAGCCCAACCTTGTGGTGGAAGATAATGAAAATTTGGGACCATAACTCAAGGTTTGATTATCGCTTTATAGTAAGACCAATTAACTGGATCTCAGCAAACAAAACCAACATCACATGCAGGCAGGTGAAAAGTTTGACGAGAGCAATCTTCCACTGAAAAGCTCAATAATGTATAAAAACAATGGATCGCAGTTGCTCAACTCATCAAGAGCTTCCAAACAACGCACCATAATCACAGAAAATGGAACCCCCTTCCATCAGTGCCCCGTGAAGAAAACATGAATGGCATGCATATTGAGTGTAATAGCAGATGGCTTATTGGAGCTGAAAAGTTTTTTAAATTTAAAAAACCATGCATGTCCAATTAGCAACAAAGGAACCCAACGATGAATCCAAAAAGACCACATTTAGCCAAGCATCCTGCCAAAAGGTCAATAACATTAATAAAGCACAGACCAAAACAGAAATCTAGCAAATAACAAAGTAGGTGTATGAGAAAAACATTCAATAATTTACCCGCTTGACTACTTTTTACTCAAAAGATCCTGAAACAGGATAGCCAAAGGGCATTCTACTTTTAAGACTCCTTTCACCCAATGAGAAGAAGCAAACTCCAGAGATGGACCTCCTCCTTGGTCCTTCAAAAACCTATCCAACACCACAAAACTTTCCAATACCTCTTACACTGAAACTGGTAATCCAGCAGCAAATATGTCGCATGTAACTCCTCATACATCAAAGTCACAAATCACAAGATACCCAGCAGCAATTATCGATATCATAGAGCACAACATCAAATTTCACCGTAAGTCAAGCATGCATAAGATTTCAACAGACCTAAAGATCAGCATTTAGGAACATAAAAGAGTTTGATATATGTGCCGAGTATTGCATATCAAAACACTGGTATCATTGATCCATCCAAACAACAATCCCAGAACATGGTCATCAAAAAAGAAAGTTCAGGCAGTAACAGCAACCCCTTCAATTTCAAAGCTGCAAAAATCACAATAACAATTTCATTAGAACCATGAAAACAATGTACAGAAAGTAGAGGTCAGTAGATGTTGCGTACCTCAAAGAAAAGGCTAAATTCTATCAACGAAAGCCTCCAGATCCCCGTCGCTCATAAGGTCCAGCGCGATCACGGTATCGATCATTTCCAGAATCTCCATGACTACCAGCATCCCTGTTGCGCCCACCAGAAGAACGATCTGAATTCCTATCAGGACCATAGTGACCACCACCACTGCTTCCACCATATCTACTTTCTCTGCCACCATACCTTCCCCCTCTTGCTCCTTCACCAGGACACTCTCTAGCAAAATGACCAGGTTTACCACACTTGAAGCATTCACCACCATTAGATCCTCGACCACCTCCATAATCTCGGTTACGATCATGATCACGGTCACGATCACGATCACGATCACGACCACGTTCTCGGTAGCGATCACCATCATCTCTAGTTGATCCTTGTTGAGGCTGAGCTTTATCAACAGTAATAGTTCGACCATCTAAATCCATCCCATTCATAGCGTCAATAGCCTCTTCCATTGCTTTCTTGTCATCAAATGTGACAAACCCAAAACCGCGAGAGCGCCCAGAGAATTTGTCGACAACCACCTAAATCAAAATATATTTTAAACCTTAAACGCCAATGAATAACCAGCAGAAAGAAATATATATATATAATCAGAACATTAACAGTTGCCAAATTAAGTAGACAAATATAATGCTTCAAAACCTAGTTTTCGGTTATATTACACCAATTTCTTTTTGTATGGTTTAGTCAATTTTGTAATAAATAAGTTCAGTGCATACTGCAAGTTTCCTCCTACATTAACAAAGAACAAAAGAAACATTGCAGAACTCGCCAAAAGTACAGCATGGGTAGCACCATAAATGAAGCATAAACAAACTTCTAAGCAGGAACCTGAAATAAGATAATGATCACAATAACTGGGACAACCAACAAGAACGACAATAATTATAGTACTAATATGAAATTGACTACCTTAGCCTCGAGAAGCTTGCCAAACTTTTCAAATGCATCCTTTAACTTTCTATCAGATGTTGACCATGAAAGGCCACCAATGAAGCATCGAAACTCTTCCACTTCAGACATTTGAAACTGCATATTTGCAGGAAAACAAGCAATAGCTAGAATGTTTAAATCAGCTAAGCAGGGTCGGTCATCCCACAACCTACATAAATAAGTGGAAGAAACCCACTCCCATGACTAAACCCAGAAAAGCTAGACCCAACTAGCAGCGGCTAAAAGCCATTTTGCATCTTAGGAAAGCGTGCAGAATTAATTATGCTGGCTGACCAAACATGCACAAAGGCATTGGCAGCTTGCCATCAGGCCCAAACGCCAAAACGAACAAGCTCTATGTTGTTGGTTTCTATCAAGCACATAGATTTAGTTTGGCACACAGATAACCACGAACTCTTTTTCATATTTAAGATGAAAATAATATACGTTCACCGTTCCCACTGCTCCAGGCACACCATTAAGGGGCAAAATTAAGCAACAAAAAGCACTTGTTCTATGACTATGAATGCATTCTTGCAAAAGCCAACCTGCGACCATATTCCTATTCCCCCAAAAGCAATAAATAAAATTTAACAATGATATTCCCTCCATCCTTACACAAATCAAAGGCCCCAAAATATAACAAAAGCACCACCTTTATTTAAAATTCTCAAATTTAGGGCCAAAATCGAAGCAAACCCAACAACCCCATGATTTCCATAACATACATGAATTAAAACAAAAAACCCATCACCGTCTCTAGCTTTAGCTTGTAATCGATATATAATTCGAAGCAAATTGTCAGGGAAAAAAAAAAAGAAATCAAATTTCAGTCGGAAACACGCGAAAGCTGAACAACAATGAATGAATATCTGAAAAGCTGCAAGGATATAAACCATACCGGTGGCACGATGTCTCCTCGGAAAACCGAAAACCTAAGAGTGACAGAAACAGAAACAGAAACAAAATCCGACGGCGCTGTTTCAAGTTTTACGAGTCAGATTCTGCCTTATTTAGGTCTGCCACTAAATCGCACGTGCCACTTTGTGCCTATATGGCTTTACCCAGGGGTGAACATTGGGTGGGTTGGGTTTGGGTAATTTTGAACCCAGCCCACTTTTGGAATTACTGAGTTAAGTTGAGAAAAATAAAATTTCATCCGAATCAACATAATCTGTTAATATGTAAGTTGGGTAGTTTAACCCATAAATTAAATTTGAATCAAAATAAAAATTTAGCATGCTAAAATTGAGATTTAAATTTATTATAAATAACATAACATAAGTTTTCAAATAACATAACATATAAATTTCAAAGTACATATAACTCTAGGATTACAATTACAATCAACACAAGCAAACAATAAAGATATATGTAACACAATTAATTAATGACACTATAATCAACATCTCATTTGCTCTTTGATTTTCTACAAGTCAATAACACCATAACATTGATCATAATCAATACAATTATCAAAATAAAGATAAATGGAAACTAATAATAAAATAATAATTTAAAAAGAACTAGAATCTTAACCATTTAAATAAAAAACATCTAAAATGATCAATTATTACGATCCTCAATTTCATCTCTAGCAACAGACATATCTAATACATAAAGGAATTGTGAAGTATTAACAAGCATTAATGATTAAACTATTAGTAATTGACCAAACAAATTAAACAAATTCTATATAGTACATTACCTACTTCAATATTTTCAATTTTATCTATTTGAGCATGTAAATCAATGTATTTATCAATAGTTCTTAATTAGTTATAAGTACAAATTAATGTCTCAATAGTAGTAGGTTGCAAAGAACTACGAAAATGATCAAAAACTTGTATTTCAATATTAAATGTAGTGTAATTTTAATTTAAAAATTCTCAAAAAATTAATTATCTAAAAAAATTATAAACTTATATAAGATTCTTGAAGCCCAAATAAAAAATGATTACATATCATAAAATATTATTAAAAAAAAAATTAGTGGGTGGGTTGGGGTTTGTAGGTTGGGAGAGTATCAACCCGTTATCTGATCTATACCTACGGGTTTGACTATTTTAAACCTAATCTAACCCACAGACACAAACAAGCCCGTCAACTATGGATTGAGTTAGATAAAAACGTGTGGGTTTGTAGATTTACCAAATTTGCTGTCTACCCCTAGCTTTACATACCTACTTACTTTTTGAGTTTAAATTTGATATAATGTGATTGTAAAACGTAGTTTACATTATCATTGATGTGTCAACACATATCACATATTTAAAAGAATAAAAAATTTTAGACAATTATTATGATAGTTAAGTTTTTTTAATAATTTAATAATATATAATTAGATGATAATTTAAAAATTTTAAATTGATAATAAATTAAAATTAAATATTAATTTTATTAGAGTGAACATTTCAATATTATCACAAGTGGAGGAGGTTTCTTCCCTAATATTATAGTGAATATAATTTTGATTTATTATAAATTTAATTTTGATTCATCGTCAAAAAATTTAAATTATCATTTAATTTTATAGTAATAAATCATTAAATGAAATTAATTTTCACAATAATTATTTAAAAAGTTTAACTCTTTTAATAACGTGCTAATTATATGAAAGTATTAAATTTTTTTACACTAACAAGTGCTACTAATCAATTATTACATATTTTTAATACACTATTTATTAGATTTTTTCTTCTCCTTTGTCAATATCTTTTAATAAATTTAAATTTAATCAATTGTCAATGTAATATTTTTTACACTATCATCTAATAATTTGTTAACACATTATTGAAAGAGTTATATTACCTAGATAATTATTGTGATAGTCAAATTCTTTTAATGATCTATCAATACATAATTGAATTTCTTTATACTAATAGTAAATCAAAATTAAATTCTATTTTAATACATGATTGGATTTTTTTACACTAATAATATATCAAAATTAAATTCTATTTCAATTTAATTCCAAATTTAAAAAAATATATTTTATAAGTATATTTATTAACAAAATATATGAAGTTATTAATAAACACCATGTTCAAAAAATGCATCATATTATTTGTACAATATTTTAATTATACGAAAATCCAGACATCTTTATAAGTTATTAACCTTATTTTTTTTTATCAAGTTATTAACCTTATTTTTGGATTTAATGATTTTTTTAAAATTAATTGTTTATTTTTATCTACATAATAATTGTATGTATATGTAGCATTTCTAAAAACAAAAAATAAAAATTGAGGGTTTTGGCCTGGGTTTAGCTTTAGAGCCAACCTTCCTTCTTTGTATGATTGTATCTGTTTTTGGACTTTGTGATTTCCCCAAGTTCATTGAAGAAACGCCGCAAAAAGGGAGGGGAAGGAGAGAGAAGCTATGTGGTATTTATGTGTTTTCTACCACAGATTGTTGGATTACAGGAAGCCCGAAGTGGAATCTCTGGCACAACTCTTTGGAGCTTTTGGGGACAACAAAAACCAAAACCAAAACCAAAACGGTCACTTTTGCTGCCACAACCACTCCTTGCAATGGAGGCTTCCTCTACACCATCACCCGGACTCTCCTTTCCATTTCGTCAATCTTCCTTCAGAACATGTTGCTCGGAACATTGCCAATCGAAGTAAATTTTAACACCCACTTCTGTTTTCATTTCACTTTACTTATGATTGATTATCTGGAATTGGAAAGTAGTGTTAAGCCCTTGAAAAAGTTCTCATTTTGTTATGTGGGTTTGTTTTATTTTTGCTTTTTTTTTTCCTTTCTGTTTTTCTGAAATTGTAGGCATACTTGTAAAGGGAATGTATGAGCTGTGGGGAGAAGGGTGCAGCTATGAGGATTTAAAAGATTCTATCTTGAGTTACCCAGATGACAGGAAGTTGCCATACTTAGATTCTAACAGCACTTTCAAGATTACTGTTGACACCTTCGGAAAGGTCATTAGCCTCCAGGAGCAAAAGGAACTCATTCAAGGGCTTTCTTATATCCCTTTCAAGGTGGGTCTACTCTAATTTGAGTGGTCTCTACTTTGAAATCTCTGATGAGAAGATAGCTTTGGTTGGACTCTCTAGATTGGAAGTAATGTGAAATTTGAGACACTGTCATGAATGTAGGAAACTATTTGCTTAATGCTTACTCTTATATGGTGCAAGAGGACTTTTTTTAGTGATTTTGCATCTAGCTGCATTGGTTTTTGTAGATTTTTAGGTTGATTATAATATTTTTGAAATGCAAAATGCAATTTGAATCATTGCTATTCACTACCATTTTGATTTTGTAGGAGATGATATTGTCTAATCTGGGCATAATGAAAACTCTACCGTAGCTTCTGTGAGGAGTTTCCAGATTTATGTTTTTTCATATTAACTAACTTTTTACCTTTATTTATCCGGATATTTGAATGTTCTTATTTATCAATTTTTTTTGAAATTTCTAATTTAACAAGTAATATTTTACCTCGATTTTAGTGAGCTTATCTTCTCCCTGTTTGTTTCCACTTCAGCTAGCACATAGGCCTCATAAAGAGTCTTTTAGGAAGTCAAATAAAGTAAAATCAATGAAATTCCTCATTATATACTGCTCTTTTGAAAACTAGAATCTTTACAAGAATGTATTCCTTGTCTATCATTTTGTTTGCAGGGACAAGTAAAGTTGAGAAACCCAGATCACAACTTTTGGCTTATAGAAACTGATAATTATGGAGCTAATAATGGTCTTCCTCCAATTGTCCAAAAGAGAATCTTCTTTGGTCGGGAAGTTGGTGGTGCTGATAGGAAGCTTATACCTACATATCAGTTGAAAAGCCGCACTTATCTTGGGCCAACAGCCATGGATGCAGAAGTGGCTTTTCTAATGGCCAACCAAGCACTAGCTACACCTGGGAAACTAATATATGATCCTTTTGTTGGAACTGGAAGTATTCTTATTGCAGCAGCTCATTTTGGAGCAATGACCATGGTTTGCTTCTCCTTCTTTCTTCTACTTCTTCTGGATGAATTTTCCTTGCAACTTATCCTGCTTTTCATTCTTTACAATTGATTCCTTTTGGCTTCTAGTCAAGTTCATGCCAATCTGCATGCAAAAAATTTTCTTTAACATGAACTGATCTAAATTGTTCAGGGTGCAGACATTGACATTAGGGTAATACGTGGACGTGGTCCTGACTGTAATATTTTTAGTAATTTTAAGCAGGTAGATTTGAGCACTATTATTTTTATTTGGTTGATGCGAAACATTATATTCATGTAGTTTCTTGGAATTCAGCACCACTTATAATGTTATGATACTCAGAATATGCTTGAATAAAATGGACTTTGTAGTATATCCTTCTGATAAACTTATTAGGCTTACATTTTTGCAGTATGGATTGCCGATGCCAGTTTCTCTGTTAAGGGCTGATAACAACCTTCCTCCCTGGCGTCCAGGGCTGAAAGAGGTAATATTTTGAAATTTTTTTCTTGGCCTTGTAATTTTGTTATTAATTTTATGTCCAATCTGAATGGCACTTTTACCTGGATATTGTATTGTTTATGTCTCAACTGTAAAAGTAAGAAATTTTCTAATATGAGCAATTATTTCTCTGTTTTTGTCTTTTATCTAACTAATAAAGTATCAATCTTGGTAAAATATGCGTAGTGGTTTATTTCTTTTCTGTAATTGTAATGCTGGCAAGTTTCTGTCATTGTGCTTATTACTAAAATGTGCAAGGGATAGATTGGCATTAGCCGCATTACTGTTAATTTTGTTTAGCCCCCGGTGCACTGACTGTTAGGCAATAGACCTGATCATAAATTGTTTAGCCCCTGGTGCACTGACAGTTAGGCAATAGACCTGATCATAAACTTGGTAGCCCACCAAGCCCCTCCCCCTCCCCCCTCCCCCTGTTTTTTGGACATAACTCTTGGTAAGCCTGCAAGGCCTGGCTGGGGCTTAGTACTTGAGTGTTGAGTTCCTGTTTAAAATAACTGATTGACTGTAAATAAATTTTAATTTTTTCTATGCACTATTTTGGAAAACCCAGAAATAAGATTTTAAATTCTATCTTTTTCAGAAAAGCCCTTCCCTGCCATTCATATGTTAATTGCTTTGCTTGTCTAATGCTTATCAATATCAGTTTATGACCACAACATGACTACATGAATCTAGGTTGCTTTATTTTTAAGAAAAACAACTTCAGCTCCAAAACCTTTCATATAACAAATTGTAGGACTAACTTCATCAGTCACAAAATTGCTGAGGATCCTATGGCCTCTGATATTTGTACTTATTACTTTCATTTCCATCTGGAAGTTGTTGTAGTCCATGAACTCATATGGATTGATGCAATCTAGAAGAGTCATGTACCAAGAATATACAGTGATTCTCTGGTATTCGACATCTATGAATTGTAAATATGGACACAGGACAGGACAAGCAAAATCCAAAATATAAGGACATAGCAACTTGCTTGAAGTCTTGGTGATTTATAGTTTGGCATACTTGGATTGAAACCGTTGGGTTTATTGTTAATCCTGTGAGATGGATCTATTTTGAACTTAGTTGTCATTGTGTTGGATGCTAGTAGACACAATGACAAGCATGATTATATTATTTTCTGGGATTTTTTTTTTTGGTATTTATTGATCTTGTCTAGTTGATTGATCTTAGAATGTTTTTTCTGTCTGTCTTGATGCTGGATTACTCTAATACACCAGTGCCCAAAGCTTGACCTGAAAATTTGAATGGACTGGGAGAATATTTTGTATATACTTGCCTTAAATCCCATTTTCGGATAATGTTGCTGTGCTTTCTTGGCAAGAAAATGATGACAATGAAAGGTGGCATGTGGAGCTGTGGTGGCTATATCAGACTAAATTCATATATGAACGATACAAGTGGATTTGATCACTTGGATTGACCATTAAGATTGATCAAAGATAGCATGACTAGTTTATGATTACATTTAACTGGAATAGAAATCCATTAAGGTTGATCAACTTCATTCAAATTGTACTCATATGCATCTGGCTGTCTTAAAGCCACTATGTTAAAAAGATTAATAACTTTAAGGATTCTTAAGTTGGTTTTTTCTTAAAATTTATATTTTTTCCAGTTTATATTTAATTTTTCTGTTCATTGAAGGTATTTGATGCTATAATATGCGATCCTCCTTACGGAGTTCGAGCTGGGGGACGCAAATCTGGTGGTCGGAAACTGCTAAAGGGGGCTGTGGAACCTTACGTTATTCCTGATGACAAGAGGACAGACCACATACCTTCAACTGGAGCTTACAGTTTAGTTGAATGTGTGCATGATTTGCTTGATCTTGCTGCCAGGATGCTTATTCTGGGGGGCAGGCTTGTGTTTTTCTATCCTGTATTGAGAGAAGATGATTGTGCAGAAAACCATTTCCCAGAGCATCCATGTTTTAAACTGATTTCTTCTTCTGAACAGATCCTCAGTTCACGTTATAGCAGGGTATTACTGACAATGGTGAAAAGAGGCCCTTACAGAGAGGAAATAGCTGAGGCAGCTAGGATAGAACATATTGAGTTTAGGGAGAACCATCTAAAGTGGTTAGAAGATGGTAATCTTCATTCTGCAGTCTTTAGTCCAGCTGATGCTCAGTTAACCCCGACAGGTGATTCCAGATTTAGTAAGGAACCAAAGCCTAAATACAGGGGGAAACATGTTTAGGCTTGTTGAGTTAGACAGTTTTATGCCTTGCCATTACGACAAAAAAGCCAGCACTGTATTTTTTGATGTCCAAGCGGAAAACTTGTTTCACTAGATGGAATGCAGTGCCCCTATATATCCTTTTATTCAGTTTATTGATCTTATTCTGATATTTTATCTCATTTCATAGATATCTTTTTTTGCATTATAGATATTGGAAATTGTTAAATGTCACGAAAAGTTTTTTGTGAAATATTTTCAAATGATATGGAGCAATTTTATCTCTTTGTGGGTGAGAGAGAAGTTAATTGTTGAGTCTCATAAGAAATGTTGAGGTAGATTACTGTAGTTCACGTAAAATATGTTCGAGGCTAAAAAAACTGTAATTTTTCATGTGAAATAGCATTACTCATATATCTTATGCAACTGTAGCTCCTCTTTAACAAGGTGGTTGCATTCCAACTTTCCTGAGATTCAACCAGCACAACTGGTGCTTGGGCTTGGGGCCAACCCTTAAAGGGGAAGGTCCCAGTTCTTTGGCGGGGATCCCCTCCTCCAATATGAGCTAGGAAAGTTAAGGATATTGGGCAGGCTAGGACTTGAGCCTGGCCCAAATTAATGTATAAAAATATAATATGATTTATGACATCAAATATGTTAAAATTATGATATAAAATTTTTATGTTAATAAATGGTATAAAATCATATTTAATATAAGTAAAATAAAAAATATTAATATATATTATATTTATGTTGCTGATTTTTTAATAAAGCCTAAGCTAGACCAAGTTGTATTTACTTCATAATTGAGGCGTAAATGAGACTTGCTTTTTTCAGGTCGTGCCTGGTTAGACTTCTGAAGCCTTAGGCCTAGTGATCACATCTAAATGGAAGTGAGTTGAGTAGCTCACAAGTAGCATATGGCTCGATTTGGCTCAATAAGCTAAACTTATGAGCAACTGAGTTTATAAGCTAAATATTTGGCTCACTTAAATTATGATTTGAGTATGAGATCAATTCATTTTTTATAGATCTCTATATTTTTTTATGTAAAAATTTTAGGTAAGAGAAATGTCTATTCTAAGTTCAGGGACAAGACAAACATCAATAAAATTTATTATGAGATTATAGATCGTCTACCAACGAGTATACTCTGGATTCGAATTCAAATTATGGGTAACATGAGCAGAAAGTCTAACAAGGTGAGCCATTATTCATCGACAAACATCTCTTTATATGTTGTTATCATCTATTTTGTTGTCACTTTAGCAATTGGTTTTTATTTATTTTGTAGCCGCGACCATCATGGGTATGTGAGGAAATAGCAACTTTATGCTGGATTGTATGGACTTCCAGAAATAAATTATGCTTTGAGGGACAGGTCTAACTCATCTGCAAGTTCTTAACCATGATATGAGAAATGAGAGAAGAAGATAGGCCACAAAACACTGCATGAAATGACTCACACCACGCCGAGTGCTGGACAAGCTATTTGGCGCACACTACGACAAAGTCTCTGTAAGATAAATACGGATGCCTTTGTTATTGAAGGCAAAGGTTGTGGGATGGCTGTATTATGCTCGCTGCTACTTCTCTTTATCCAGTAATTGGAATGGAGCAAGTAATTAAGACATACTGAAATTGAAGTGGAAATTTGGAATCAACTAAGACTCTTAACATTAATTAAAGGTGCAAAAAGATGGTCTATATTAACATTGGTTCGACTCATCACCCTCGTAATATTCTCAGTTTCACATTCAAAAACAATTAACATGTATTAAATTAGAATAACTTCGCTTATCCTCCAAATGAACTTCAAGGAAAAATACAAATTACTATTGGTAGAAGTTGAAATGCGTGCAGCTGCCGCGTGCAGTCCTTGATAAAATAGAGAAATGAAAGCAATGCAGGATTGACTTAGGAAAGAGAATAAAAGCAAAAGAGGACAAGACTCATGCACTTGTAGACTTGTAGTTGACACATTGTCACCTTATACTTGAAGGTGTCAGCTTAACAGTTGCCAAGATGCCCTCTGCAACCTGAATTACTACTGTCTATTTATTTCAGCCCCACTTTGTTGTTATGGCTCTTGTTACAAAGTTTTTTTATATTTTCATCTAATCATATGCTGGTACATCATTAAAAGGGTTAAACTTTCAAGGTAAATGTTGTGATAGTCAAATTCTTTTAATAATTTGATAATACATGATTGAATAATAGTGTAAAAAACTTTTAAGTAAATCAAAATTAAACTCCTTTGTTATTCACCCTTTTCTCTTCCTCAGGAGCATTTGTCCTCCTGCAATTAAAGTTTCTATATATATGTGTGTGTGCGCTCTGTGGTTTACTAGCTGATATACTCTTGCACTGCAGTGATGGCGCCCTTTGTTTTGGCTCTCCTATTCTCATTCTTAATGGGGAGTTCTGAGAGTCAGCTTCAAGTGGGTTTCTACTCCAACACATGCCCTCAAGCGGAGCCCACTGTCCGTGCCGTTGTCAGAGACGCTGTTCTCTCCGACCCCAACATGGCTGCTATCTTGCTCAGGCTTCACTTTCATGACTGCTTTGTTGAGGTCTCTATGTATAATGTAGCTTATGTTTCTGTGTGTTAATATTTCTTTCTCTCATTTTTGTTCTTAAGCGGTCGAATGTGGGTCTTATTTGTGACATGAATTGGATCATTTCAGGGATGTGATGGTTCAATTCTGATTGACAGTGGTCCCCAATCGGAGAAACTAGCATTTGGACATCAAGGGGTTAGAGGGTTTGAAGTGATAGAAAGAGCCAAGGCACAATTGGAAGCATCTTGCCCAGGCGTTGTTTCTTGTGCAGACATAGTGGCATTAGCAGCCAGAGACGCCATAGTCATGGTACTAATTAACTTGATTAGTTGATGTCTTTCTGTGATTTCTGACATTCTAGTTAAAAGGGTTATGGGTTTGTCATTTATCAAGTTGTCAAGTAGAGACTTCTGGTTCTGTGTGTGTGCTTGTAAGTTGTTACACCATGTCCATGACTGAAAAAGTGTTCGACGATATTATATATATACAGGCAAACGGGCCAGGATACCAAGTTCCAACTGGGCGGAGAGATGGGTTGGTTTCCAACATTTCGCTTGCAGATGACATGCCAGATGTTAGTGATTCAATTCAGCTACTCAAGGCCAAGTTTCTGAACAAGGGCCTCATAGAGAAAGACCTTGTCCTTCTCAGTGGTAGTGTAACTCTCTCTCTCTCTCTCTTTCTCTCTCTCACACGCGCGCGCGCACAAACATATGCATCCTTGTCATGCAGAGTAGGTGAGATCATGGTTGTTGAAGAGATAAAGTAATATGAACTTGGCCAAAACAAGACATAGGCCAAATTACCAAACAAAGGATATAAATCTATATAATTACGTACCAGTCACACTCCTGCTTTAAAATGTTAACAATACAAATATATATACAATGAAAGCAATTTGAGAAGTTTTATACCCAATTTGAGAAATTGATCCTGAAGTCCAGAGAATTGTTTGAATATGATATAAGAACATATTTCAACAAGTCACTTCAACTCTTATCAAATTTTGACATTTTTCTGGATACAAGAAATGTTGACACAACATCTGCCACTCTTTGTTTAAAGAGTTGATTTGACCTAATAAATCAAAAGGGGTCTTGATATCTAGGATTCTGAATAGTGCCATATGTTCCATTTATTCATTTAGGATAATGTTTGTTAGAAAGGATCGATCAGATTCTATATTTAATAAATATGTATGTTAATGCTGAGACAGACCTTCGATTCAATTAATGATTAATGTATTTATTAAACTGTGATAGTGATTGGCCTAAACCTATATATGAGATGTGATTAATTTGAATGGTTTAAAGGTGTTTAATGTAAAGAAAAAAAATGATAATTTAGAAGTTTAAGTGAAATTTAATTATCATTCAATAATTTATAAAAAAATGTGATAAAAATGTAATTTAACAACATTTTACCCTTGAAACATATTTTTATGTGCGCTTATAGCTTTCAGTTCTTGGTTTGGTTTCCCTTTTTCCACCTAATTCATAAGACATGGACAGCTTAAGGTTTCGTATCAAACCTAACGCAAATTCATGGCAGATGGCAGTACTTGATTACAAATGGTGCACATGCAGCCCTACAGTTGTAACCCATATTGATAAAGACTTCTTTCGGTTTGTTTGTTTCTTTTTCTTATTTTCTCTTTCTGATGAATTGAGAAGAACCCATTTACTGGATTTCGCGGAAAGTAACAAGTTGATGCTCACAATAGGGACATGTTTAAGCCAGTGTAATAAGCAGGCGGAGTAAAGAAAACAAAAAGGGCTACGGTGCTTAATATTAACACTAGGAAAATACTAGATAAACAAAAAAAAATAGGTCATAATTTTTGACAGAATAAATTGACTTTGTTATTGACTAAGATGAATGAGTGGTCCTCGTGTTAACTTATCCAACAATTGTTTTTGAATTTTGACAAAATTCTAGCTAAATCATGTCAAATTTTTATCAATTTTACAGCATTTTTTCTTAACATAATATATGCAACTTTTCCATTGGCAACATTCAGAATTTTATTCTCTTCTTGAGAATAATGTTACGTATACAACGCCAATATTCACAATTAAAATGGTTTCTCTTACAAATTTTTGGTGTTCTAAACCCAAAAAGTGACACATTAATTTTCAGTTGAGGTGTTAGAATTGCGTGTACAACTAGAATTATATATTCTTATCATATTAATGGTCTATTTCTGTATCAAAAAATTCAGCTGCCCATACAATTGGAACCACAGCCTGCTTCTTCATGACCAAAAGACTGTACAACTTTTTCCCAGCTGGTGGGGGATCAGACCCAGCTATCAGCCCAAACTTCCTCCCAGAGCTGAAGACAAGGTGCCCGCAGAATGGAAACGTTAACGCCCGCATAGCCATTGACGAAGGAAGTGAACAGAAATTTGACAAAAACATTTTGAAGAACATAAGGGAAGGTTTTGCTGTGCTAGAATCTGATGCCAGGCTTAATGATGACCTAGTGACCAAGAGTGTCATTGAATCCTACTTTGGTGCCCTCAATCCTTTGTTCGGACCATCTTTTGAAGCTGATTTTGTTGAGTCAGTGGTGAAGATGGGACAAATTGGAGTCAAGACAGGTTTCCTTGGAGAGATTAGACGCGTGTGCTCAGGATTCAATTGAAGTGCATACATAATGATCATAAAATGTATGGCTTCTAATAATTTTCTTTTATGGGTGGAAGGTTTCTAGTATTTATTCATACCTCATTATATCTATTGTGTAATTCAACACATCAATTGACCCTTAATGCAAAGTCACAGTGCTCTCACTTGGTTATATGAAATCGTTGCCCAAATTTCTTATTACTGAACTATTGTATCAGTAGCTATGTACTTGATGTTCACATATTGTGATGTTTACTGATAGAATTGTGGCTTAGTTTTAGCTTGAGCAATGCCTTTCCGTGAGTATGCCACTATTGTGATGCTATTTTTTATCTTTGACACGGCACAATTTTTTTTTTATTATCTAGCTTTTTCTTTTGTTTACAACGTGATGCTATCTTTACATATATAAAAATGACGTGGTATAATTCTACGTCAATAAAATAAAAAGTCATATCAACATAATAACATTGAAGACACTTAATTTTATAAATTTCAAAACTATAGAAGACTAGCATTGTTCAAATTATAACTACCAACTTAAACGTAATTAATTTCTTGGAACTAAATTTGCAATTCCGAAAAAGTTAAGATTATTTTTAGGACAGTTAGATCATTTTTTGAAACACACACATATATATGTGTGTGTGTGTATATATATCTGTATGTATGTATGTGTCTATTGTATAAGGATAAAACTGTTGACAACAGTTATTTAAACAAATTACAATGCACGTGTCATAACATTTTTGGAATGGAGTTTTTTCTCTACAATTCCTTTTGCACTTCCTATCACATCTTTTGTAATGCCTCACCCCGTTAGTCTTAGTCCTGCCATTATTAGGAGAAGGGGAGCATTGGATTTGGAGGTCAGCTGAAGATGAAAAGGGTGTTGAGGTATGAGGGTGAGGATGGGAAGATTGAGGGATGAGATTACTGGAGTCTGATGAGAAAACTAGCACAAGGATAAGCATTTCTATCAACATGGCTAATTGCCTCCTTCCAAACATATCCTTTTACTTCGATAGCTTCAATTACTTTTTCCTTTTTCTTGGAACCAAATTAATGACCGCTATACTTTTGAAGATCCGAATTAGATCTAGAGCTAATTTTTTTGCCAAAAAAAGAGATTGCAATTTGGTGCAAGGCTTGTATTCTTGGAACAATTCAGAGCACGATTTTTCCTATATAGAAGGGAACGTGTAGTACAACATTTATAATTTCAAAGTCACTTGAAAATTGGGCTTTTTCTTTTAAGAAAAAGAGAGAAAAATTATTCATGAAGTTACAAATAAAAATAAAAATTTGTGTTCCTTCGATTTACTGAAACGACGAATTACCCAACCCAACCTCTAAAATAATCATTTTACCATAGTACCATGCGTGACTCTACTTAATTTTTAAAATAATTAAATTACCATTTTTGTTCATTTTTTGCTATTTTAATTACTTCTAAACTAAGTATAACCAATGAAAAGTTGACATTTCAATACAAAAAAGCGTGACTTTTGAAGTTAACATATTTATACTCCTTTTGAAGTTAAAATCAATTGATGTATAATTCACCTTAGCATTATCTGTTTAAGTATTCTTTACAGGCTAAATTTCACCATTAAATCAACCACTTGTGGTTTGACTTAGATAGCTAGTTGTTTATCATCGGCGACATGTTGTGTTCATTAAATTTATAATTAAAGTGCTATGCCTCCTATGTTCAAAACTCTTAATCGTGATATTAGTCAGGAGCTCTTCTTATAGTGACCTCATAATAGTGCTCTCTGTGCAAGTTCTTTGTGGTTAATGGATTGGCTGAGCACAATTATGCATCATCTATGGTTGAAACTCAGAGAAGCAATGGCAATGGGCAAGTCCAGTTTGAGATTCTATCTCATAAACTATAAAATATGGTACTAAAGAACTAACAGTTTGGTTCATAAAATTTAGTGAAAAGAAAATTAGTAATAAATCATTAACGAAAGTACAATAATGGAAAAAAAAAGAGAGTTGAGGATGGGTTGGTTGGTTGGATGAAAGTAAAAGGACAACTCTTAATGAAAGCAAAAGGTGATGATGGCTGATGAATGCAAGAGACACGCTTCATTAAGAATCAATATTGTGGGAGAGCATTACATGGATGTATTATACTGCGAAGAGGCATGAATTATTATACATCTATAAACGGCTTTTAACTAGGTACAATCTACATTTGAGTTTTGAAGAGCCAGTAGCAAACAGAGGATCCATATAAGTCTATTTCTGAGTTGAAAAAGATGTCATGTCAACCAGGCAATGTAAGAAAGAGATTTGATTATTTTTTTTCCAGCCTTTGATTTGCCTCCTTTCTTTTTGTAAGGAACATGTCCTAGCGATTTACATTTACGTGTATTAAGCTGTGAGTAACTATCAGTCTATCACCGGCAATTTCTTTTGTTATTACACACGAGCATACTTCTAGTTCATATTGTGATACTTGTTATCACATCTTTTGTGTATGGAGCTTTTCCTCTGTAATACCTTCTTGATACTGTATGATTCAAATTCTGATATTGTTACGAGTCAATTCAATGAACCAATAATGGAAGATGTAATGGTTCCATAATCCTCTTGGAGCTTCTCTGGAGGTAAAGATGTAGAGTTGACATCAGTTATTCTAAATTTGGCCTCTTTTATCAGATCTTTGTACATAAGTTCCTTTTTATATCTAGAAATTGCGTCTTGGCTGCAGGTCAACAATGGTTGGGAGGAAATTGCAAAAGATCAAGGAGTTGCAATTTCACAGTGGCCTGTGGAAAATTAAGTTCACAGAAAGGAAAGGCTCATTTAAAGATTGGTCCTCTCGTAGGCCTACTACATGCAAGAAAGATTCTTAATCTTAATTATTCTCACACTAAAACATATCTCTTAACTTAAGCTGTGCTGATATAGCTTGACACAAAGTAAGATATATGTTCTACTGTGGGAGTACCTAAGAATTTCTCTTACATGCAAATCAAAAAGGCATTCTTCACCCACTCGTTGCCAGCCACATGTGAAGCCTTGGAGAACATCGGCTTCACAAGGAACCAGATGTAAGATGGTGGCTGGCCTGGTTATGCTCTCTCAGATGATGCTGTAACCAATTGACAAACTCCAAGCTGTCTAGCAGATATTAGCTATATATTGAAATTTCCATCATAACTTGTTGGATAATTTAACTAACCGTGGCCCTAAGGATATTGGGAGGATAAATTATTTGATCATAGAGATCCTCGATCCTATACTTAGTGCATTGCACTTATTTAACCGTTCTGATACTTGATAGTCAATATTGAGAACAAAATTAAAGGAAAATATTAATATAATATATAATTGGATTGTGAAAATAAATAAAGTGGGAAATTTTAGCATTCACCCGTAATTAGAAAACTTAAGTTGGTCACGGTACCCTTGAAAAGGTCAACCTCCAACCAAATATAGAATAGCCAAGAATGTCACCATTAGAGTCAAATGCTTTCTAATGGGTAATGCATATGTCATTACATCTCATTTGGTTCCCACGTTTTCATGCTACAAAAACGGGTAATGCTTAGCCAATTTGAGCTCAGGTTGTAATGCTTGCCCAAGAGAGGAACGGAGGAAAGGGAAGAGAGAACAGATAGAAACAACTATCTACCCTTCTATTCCTTATTCTTCCTCTTTGTCTTTTCCCTCTAAAAATCTGGCGTTAAGGGTACGGACAATGACACTTTTATTTCTATAACCCTGCTGGGTCTATAATTTTCTCTATATGCAAAGAGATCCATAAGCAGTTGTGATTACGCCACAATAATCATCCTTTACAGAAATCTTAATTACTGCCCCTCTGGTGCTCTCCAAGCAGGTAGGTAGGACCCCCTTTTTCCTATTTGCTTTTCCATCATCCCTTATGTTCCTGTTATAAAGAATTTTTTTTTTATCTTCATACATCTAATGCATATATACTTTTAACTTCTCTTTTTTTCCCCCTCTTTTTTTTACTTTTGCTGAGTATATATTACGTAACAAGAAGTTAATGTTACAAATTTATGTAAGAAGGAAAAGTTTTCAAATTTGAATAATTTGAAATATTCTATGTGAAAATTATGACACTTCACACAGACTAATTTATCAAATTTGCAGGGTGCAACAATTTTGAACATATTTTTTCAGGTCATATTCAACCAATTTCAGAGCTGCAAAATCAGAACATTTAGCAGCCAATCCTTACCAAATTGAAACAAGTCCTAGGAGCTATAAAATAAACCATGCCTCCAAGCTCAATCAGAAGAGCCCTTGGGGCAGTCAAGGATCAAACAAGCATAGGCCTAGCCAAGGTGGGAAGCAGCACCTCACTTGCTGACCTTGATGTGGCCATTGTGAAGGCAACCAGGCACGATGAATACCCAGCTGAAGAGAAGTACATCAGGGAGATTCTCAGCTTAACATGTTACTCTCGTGCATTCATTAGTGCATGTGTTAACACCCTCTCAAGGCGTCTCAACAAGACCAGAAGCTGGACAGTGGCTTTGAAAACACTTGTTTTGATTCAAAGGCTGCTAGCAGAGGGTGATCCAGCATATGAGCAAGAAATATTCTTCTCAACTCGACGTGGGACTCGCCTTCTCAACATGTCTGATTTTCGTGACAACTCAAAATCTAATTCATGGGACTTCTCTGCATTTGTGCGCACGTATGCCTTGTATCTAGATGAAAGGCTTGAGTACAGGATGCAAAGCCGGCGTGGAAAGCGTAGCATGTTTGGTTTTGATGAAGATGAGGAGGAACCAAGGGAAAGAGAAAAAGAAAAAGACAAGGATAGAGAAGCCATTGTAAGATCCACACCAGTGCGTGACATGAATTTAGAGCAAATTTTTTCCAAAATGCAGCATTTGCAGTTACTGCTTGAGCGCTTTTTAGCTTGCCGTCCCACAGGTTTGTAATGGATTAGAACCAGAAAATTTGCATAATAATGCTAATCATCAAATATCCTGAAGTATGTACATTAATTCACATTCTTCATTAAAATGTGCATCATCAAGATGAATGATTATAAACTTTTTCAATTAATGTGAACACAACTTTAGCATACATGCATAAAAAGCAATCTCATGGTTATTTCAATGTAACAGGGGGAGCAAAAACCCATCGAATTGTGATAGTGGCTCTCTACCCCATCGTGAAGGAGAGTTTTCAGATATATTATGACGTAACAGAAATACTAGGTATCTTAATTGATCGTTTCGCTGACCTGGAGGTGCCAGACTGTGTTAAGGTGTATGACATTTTCTGCCGTGTTGGAAAGCAGTATGATGAGCTAGACTTGTTCTATGGCTGGTGCAAGAGCATTGGCATTGCACGCTCTTCTGAGTACCCAGAGATTGAGAAGGTCACACCAAAGAAACTAGAGGTCATGGATGAGTTTATCAGAGACAAGTCCGCCTTAGCACAAACCAAGAAAGCTAATGCACAAGAAGAGAAGAATGAAGATGAAGCATCTAAGGAACCGGAACCAGAAGAGGATATGAATGCAATAAAGGCACTACCACCACCAGAGGGATTCAATGAGGAACCAGCTGAAGAAGTGAAGGAAGAGCCAAAGGAAGAAGAGCCAAAAGAAGAAAAAGTTGTGCAAACAGAGGGTGATTTGTTGAATTTAAGAGATGAAATGGTGACGAGTGAAGAACATGGGGACAAACTAGCATTGGCTTTATTTGATGGAGCTGCACCAGCAACAGGTGCCACCCAAGCACTTCCATGGCATGCATTTGATGAGGGGGCAGATTGGGAAACATCACTGGTCCAATCAGCTAGCAACTTGACGAACCAGAAGCCAGCATTAGGCGGTGGCTTTGATACATTGTTGTTGGATGGCATGTATAAACAAGCAGAAATAAATGCAGCCATGCAAGGACCAGGGTATGGGGTCAGTGGCAGTGCTAGCAGTGTGGCACTCGGGTCAGCTGGAAGGCCTGCAATGCTAGCATTGCCAGCACCGCCAGCATCAGGGAGTGTTTCAAGTTCAGGAAGTGCAGATCCATTTGCAGCTTCATTGGCGGTGGCACCTCCATCTTACGTCCAAATGTCAGAGATGGAGAAGAAACAGAGGTTATTAGTTGAGGAACAGGTAATGTGGCAGCAATATGCGAGAGATGGCATGCAAGGACAAGTTGCGCTCACAAAGCAACAACCTAACACTTATACTTACATGGGACGGTATCCACAAAATGGGAATTATTATCGTTAACTAGGGATAAAAAATTTATTAGTTGGGACCCTCTCCTCACTCCCTCACACTTGCCCATTCTTCTGAGGTGCAGTTTTCTTTCTTGCTCAAGAAAGGAATTAGTCACAAATTATTCAATAGCAATATTCTCCCGTTGGCAAAGTCCGATAATATTAAATTTTGGCACTAATTTTTTTTTAAAAAAATAATTAAAAGAAACCATCATCATTACGTATCGCGTTAGGAATTGCACTTGTGTAAACCGTATACATACTGCGTCCACTATTGTGCTCTTCCTTAATCGTGTTAGGAATTGCACTCGGAAAACTGCGGTTTATCTTCATTTCTTCAACGTACACACACACCAGCGGCAATGCCTAGAAACTCGAAACTACAGTTTTTTCAACAACTATCTAACACCTTCATAGTTTCATTTCACTATTTTACTTAAAAAGCCATGACAATTGCTCGGAGTGGGCGATGGAAAATCACAACTCAGATTTGGAACAGCTTTATAGCATGTTTGGTTTAGCTTTTAAAAGCTCCCAAATCATAGTTTTGGCAAAAGCTTATTTCTTGATGCTTTTGCTCAAACCATGATTTTGAGGTTCCAAACCAAACATATACTTAAACCAAACTCTCCAAACTAATACATGCTACAGATGAAAATGCAAATATAGACAGTCCGGAGGAAGCGGGCGTCGATGGGCATAACTAGAATCCACACAGCCAATACAATATAGTGGAGATTTCATATAAAACCTATTATAGCAAGGGATTATTCTAGGCAGCAGCAAAAATGGGTACACTTCAATTAAATGAGACACTCTAAGGATCATTTCGGTGCTGCACTCCTTAACTAGGGTTCCAAAAAAGTATCAGCGAGGCAGAAACACATAGCCAAAGTGCCCCAGAGCGCATGAGGTAACCGAAAAATAATGAAGTAGTATAAAGACAAAGATGAAAATTGCAATCATTCAAGGACTGGAAACAAGTAGCCACTGATATTAGTAATAGTTCTCAATCACAAAAAAAAAGTATTGCGAAAACAAAATATAGCTACTAGAAATCCATAGAGAAACAAAACATTCCAATGTTGAACAAACAGTAAAACTGCAAATTCTAATTCTCCACCTAGAACAGAGAGGTTCCTTTCCCCTTCTTGTCTCCACCAATCTCAAAGTGCTTGCACCTCTACAGAACAGAAATATGAACAAACCATTAGCTACGTACCCCATGTCAAACAACAACATTAAACCACAAAAACATGCTGTGTTTTCCATATACTAACCTTGATAGGATGTTGGGAGACATGCTTGCAACCCTGGCATTGCAGCCTCAGGACAATTTTCTTTGTAGTTTTTGCCTATTCAATTGAAAAACAGCAAGAGGATCAGCCAGATGCAAACAAGCTTGAAAATAATTTCCCATGAATATAAACCTACACTATTGCTCAATTCATAATTCACTTTAAGAAATACTAAAACAGTACAACATAAAGGCTTACCTTCTTGTGGAACACAGGCTTTGTCTGTCCACCATAACCAGACTGTTTCCGATCATAACGGCGCTTTCCTTGAGCAGCAATACTATCCTTACCCTTCTTGTATTGGGTAACCTTATGCAGGGTGTGCTTCCTGCATTCCTTACTCTTGCAGTAAGTCTTCTTTGTCTTGGGAACGTTCACCTACAACAAAAAGTTGCAGTCTTTCAACATTTTTCCAGCATATGGTGCATAACACAAATGACCCAATAGCCAATACAATCTAGTAAAACACAGATTCCACAACTTCAATTCTAATTCACCTAACCAACGCTGTACCACACATATCCATTGACCCAAAAAAAAAATTATATATATATATATATATATATATATATATATATATACCAAATTCTAAAAGGAAAAAAGGGGGAGGGGGGTTCGTCATAGGCATCAAAAGATTCTAGGCAAGTGCTTAGATTGTAATTTTATTGGGATTGTTGAAAGTTTGAATAGCAGTTTTAACGATTATGAAAGAGAAGAGAGAATATAGAGGAGAAGAAGCTTACCATGATGGCGGGTGAGAGTGAAGGTGGGGATCGGAATCTTGTGCGCCGCCGCGAAAATGAGGAGATTGAAGGACTGGGTAGCTTTTAAATAATGGCTTTAGGAATTAGGAATTAGGGTTAGGGTTAGGGTGGAAGCGGTGGCAAAGGTACGGGCTGGGCTGGGCTTTTGTTTTCTTCTACCAAAACAAAGTGATATGCTAGGACGCATTAGTTGGTTTTGAGACCCAAAGCCGTTACCCAGTTTCGCTAAAATGGATCCTCACTGATTTTATTTTATTTTTCTTTGCTAAATCTTAAAAATGTTAATGCTACAAAAATAATAAATTAGTGAAAGAAAGAAGAAACATTATAGTTAAGGATTTTTTTTATGATTGTTGGTTACATAAATGGAGTTGACTATTTGCATTTCTTGAACTCTCATTTACTTAATGGAAAATGAATTGACTATCAATTAAATCAGTTGACACTTTTAAGTTATGTTTAAAGTTAATTAAAAATAAAATTGATTTGATTTGATTTAAATTGATTGAATTGAATTTTAAAATTAAATTATATATTTGAAACTTATTATAAAAAAATGAATTTGAATTGATTTAGAAATCAATTCTTATGTTTGAAACTCATTAAAAAAGAAATTGCTTTTATTTTATTTTATTATTTTAATTTTTTACCGTTGTATCATTATAAAATCAAAAAGTTAATAAGGGTAAAATAGTTAAATTTAAAATCAAATCAAATCCTAACAAATCTAATCATATTTGATAGGATTTGTAAATCTAAACAATTAAAATCCATGAGATTTTAAAATCAAATCATTTCTTATTTTTTAACATTCCAAACACAAAATTTGAATTACAAATCAAATCAAATCCTATATTTTTTTCATTCCAAACACACTCTTGTCTTTTACATGTTTAACATTACATTTGTTTTGCACACAAAAAAAATTTGTTTTGCAAGTTTGGTATAATAAGGAGTTGTTACCATGACTTGAATTTAGACATTTCCCTAATGTAATAATTTATTTATAATTTAAACTCATTATTGTTTTATATTTGATTTTAATTCATTAAAATTACATAATTAATAAATATTTTCTTTTTGTTCTAGATTTTTTATTAGGAGGATGACTTATCTTCGATATATGTGTTTTTTTTAATGAATTGTTGCTGTATAAAAAGTTGATAAATAATTAAAACAAATGTATCGAACATAATTAATTTTAGAATTTGTGAGAGTATAATAATAAAGAATAGAAAACAAAAACAGGTGAAGTAAAATGGATCAAAATGTTTTTTAGAAAAGGAATGAAATAAAGAAAGAAATTGGAAAGGGATAAGAAAATTAAACTTGAAAATTATTAAAAAGTACATGCGAGTAAAAGCAAGGTTTCATATGATTGCATTTCAATTAAATTATAATTGTTATTTTACTCTTAAACAAAAAGCTATATGCTCATTTTTGAAAGAGTTGAACCAAATTCGCGGATTCCCTTCATATAATAATTAATCTTTCTAATCCAAAGAGGGGACTGTGAACTTAAAAATTAAGAATGGAACTTATGTCGAGATTCTATGGAACAAATAATCTATGTTGAAGCTCTAGAGCTTCCAGTAGCATTACCCTAAATTATGCACTTATTCTTCACTAGCTTCTTTAACACTGACATACATGCATATCAATTATTATTTAATTGTATAAATAAGTTATAATCATGAAAATTAATTTTTAAAGTTAAAATTGAATAAAAATAACGTAAGAAACAAGTAAAACAAAATAGTGTACATTCTAATTCGAAATATAGACAAGCCACTAGTTTTATATGAATTCAAGTAAATGAAAGAAAGAGGGGGGGGGGGGGAACTAAAGAGTTTTTGATCCTATAAATAACAAAATATATTACTTATATAGACCGGATTTCTCTCACACGGAACTTGGTCCAAATTTTTCTGCACAGATATTGTGGTCAACTTTGAAAGGAAAGCCAGCTAGAGTTATGCCTTTGAAAAGAGGTACACTTCACAACTTGGGGAAACATCTGCCAATGATGTCTTGAGTATACAATATTCAACATTTCCAAATTAGTCAACCCAATATCAAGACAATTTCTTCGTAGAGACGCCCAATCTCATCCCTACAGAAACCAAGGTCTCCAGTGATCTGGTACTATTTGCTAGAAGGTCTTCATCAATTGCTATTGAATTCTGCAGAGCACAACATAAAATAAGATGGATGTTGTGAAACGATCAATCTCCATAGAAAGCTAAAAGCTCTGATAAAGATGAAGTTCAAGTGGCAATCAATTGAACTAATTTACTCGAACAATGATACTCTTGTTGAACATCAGTTGTATATTGCATGAATTATAACTAAAAAGCATTGGTGTAATTTAGTAATGCCGTTTTGACATGTAATTGTCAAAATTTAATATAGACTATATTTTTTTGGGAATTTTCTACAATTGATAAGAACAGCAATAATCATTAACTGGTTCCAGACGCAAACATCTTTTCAACCACTTAAAATGTGTTAAAGAGCAAGAAAGATCTCTCTCTCTCTGTCTCTCTCAACCTCTCAACCATCCTGATTTCCTGTTGGGCTAATATGTTTTCTTCTTTATGTTGAAATGTCTTTTGAAACTTCACAGAAACAGATAGGAGGACAAATAGAGATGCACACAGACACTCATTTCAGTGCTAACATAAAGAAAACATATAAGCCCAACTAGAAATCAGGAGAGTTGAGTTTCAGCAAAATAGGGACATTCTTCTACAGTTGACTGTTGAGGTTTACTACGCAAGGACAATGCTAATATTGGTCCAAGTTGAGCCACCTCCCAAAAGCCAAGCAGATTTTTCCTAGCAAACAAAGTTAGTATCTGTAGTTCCTATCTTAAGGATAATTTTGGACATAAAATTAGATTAGGAACTACAGATACTGATGCAGAGCAGCTACAATATTGGGTCATATTGATATATATTTTTTCTTATATAAAAGAAGAAATTCATTCAAATGAAGAGAAGAAAAGTACAATGAATATGGAGGATAAGGATCCTTCATAGGGGAAAAAGGGAAAATAAAACAACAGAGAAAAGCAGAAAGCATCAATGGAGCAAAGCTGCCGAGGCTTTGTATATCTTTGAAGGAAACTCACTTAAAAAGACCACGTGCTTTACACCTAAGTCAATTGCCTAATCTTATATTTCTCCGAACATGTACATATTTGCTCAAAACCCAATACATGTATACTAATCTAAGATGGTTTAGGCATGTACAATATAGGTAGACTACTTTCCAATATGGATGCTGGTTCAATTAGAAGAGTCCAAAAGAAGAGAGGAATGCCAAGAATGACATAGGTTATCCGCTACACATATTTTGCTCGTCTTCTTGTCACTTCATGCCCCAACATTCACTACCATAGAGCATCATTGGTCTTAACTCTTATGGTTGTCCAATAAAATTTTCCTTCAAATTTGATAAGCACTTGGCGATCACAAATAATGCTTGAAACATTTCTCCATTTCATCCACCCATCTTGAATCCTATGTGTGACATCCCCATCAATCTCCCTATCACTTTGTAAAATTTGGCAAGGCGCGAGCATGTTGAGGATCATAAATAGTTTGTACTTAGATTCAAGTAAAAGACTTTAATTATATTGGATTAAGGCCTTTTCCCCCCTTGGCTATTAGTTTTTCATGAATCAACATCATTTCCACATCCACCAGCTAATGAATGACCCATGAAATACACATATATTCAAAGAGTTCAAAGAGAGATTTTTTACAAGTTTAAAAAGGAAAATATATTACTTTTGAGATTTGGCATGAATTATTAGTGCCTTATTGACAGATCATACCATATATATATATAGGATTTAATTTCTATCAACTGTCAGTGTAAAGTTTTTTTACACTGTCATCCAATCATGTGTTGACACATCATTAAAATAGTTAGACTTTTTAGGTAGTGGTTGTGATAGTCAACACTTTTAATGATTTGGCAACACATGATTGGATGACAGTGTAAAAAAACTTTACACTGACAGTGGATAGAAATTAAACTCTATATATATATATATATATATATAACTATAAATTAAGGTCAATAAAATGGGGAATCAGGACCATTTCCAATTAAATAAATTTCAAACATAAAAGAATAAGAAGAAAGAATTAAAAAAATAAAAAGATAAGGAATAGAACCAATTCTAATACCAACCTTTTCAAAAACACAAATTACAGTGCTTCCACCAAATGAGAAATATCCAAACTGTAAATTAAACAAACAAAGGCCAATTAAAATCAAAGACAGCAAACAAAAATGAAAAAACAGAATCAATTGCAACTTGCAAACCTCATCTCCCTTCTTGACATAGTCACCCTTTTTCTTTGTAAAAGTGATGCTGCCAACCATTGTAGCTCCTATTGCAACAAAAGCCACCTGAATCCAAATCATATGTATACAAACACGAACATATTAGTAAAATACAGGTATTTGGCTATAAGATAAAATTGTGGTGGAGACAGTAAAGTATAGGGAAGTGGAAACTCTCTAAGAACATTTCAGGAACTTTACAAACCTTCAAAATTATAGCAAGAGATACAAAAGCATGAGTTGAAAATAAAATGCATAGATAGATTATATGATTTCATAAATAAATAGGAACAAAACCAAACAATGTTCAAAATATAGGAGAACACAAAAACACATTGTTTGAGTTCTAAACGGTATAATGCAAAAAGGACAAATTATTTAAAAACCTATACAAGGTAAGAAAATAGTTGTGACTTGAGAGCCTTTCCCTTTCACAACGCAGATGGTGGCATAACAAATTGGAAGAGGAATAACATTAAAACAGCATTATAGAGAGAATTAAAAAAAGAAAAAGAATAGATCCAAGTAAATGATACAAAGGGTAGCATTCCAAAAAACAAAAGATGACTGCATTTGCCAAGCCCTCTGAAGTTGTTGATACGTGTTATCTAGAGTCCTATTTTCCAATAAATACATATGGCATAATTTTCAGCAGGACAGAGTTATAAATTCATGCATTTGGAAATATAAATTGATTTCAATGCCAAACCTTTCCAAAATCTTCAGTTGAAATTATTGAAACAACTCGCTTGTTCTCCGTGAAGACATTACAGTACTTGCTATTTACAGCAATTGGATTGACCTATGGAGTAGAATACAACAGAAAAAAATGGCAAATGAGAATTAACACCAAGAAAATAGACCCAATGTATAAATGAAATATGATTTTCCTGAAGTGATTATTTCACATACTGTATATAAGCATCCTGGGATATTTACAAATTGCTCAATAATTCCCGATACTGGCAAATGGAAACGGTGATAATCCTGCAATAAATAAATGTTCAAATCAAAATTTGCAATCAAATTACATATATAAAATTAAAGTGGCTTCGAAAGAAACAAAACAAAAAAGAAGCAAGACCTGACAACTACCTGTGGTGCCAAACGGAATATCACCATTGTTCCATCAACAAAAGCACTTGAACACATTTCTTTCCCCAAAAGGCCTTGAACTGAAAACTTTCGACCCTAAAAGTAACAACAAATAATCCCAAAAGTACTTCGTTTGGCATACATAATTAAAGTTGAAAAGACTAAAGGACAAGAGATATCCCAATTTCTAAGGGAATCTAATTTTCCTTGCCACTTCTGGGCGCCAATTTCAATAATTGGCTTTGCTTAATATTATAATATAAACTCTTTGAAATAAAAAAGATGAAACAAAGAATATCATAAAGAAAAGGCACTGGACATAATAGTATTTACCTCAATGCGGAGGATATTTTCATCATTACAAATTTCTTAAGCAACTAAATTGGTAAATTGTTTCATATGTTACATCTCTAGCTTGTTTTCATGCAAAACAGGAGAGTACAACAAAAACAAACCTCAGATTATAATCTCATAATATTATAATTTTCATATTAATTCCAGGCTGACACTTTTTTTTATATCAGAATTCAATCATTTTTTGCCAGCTTTTGACTGATGTCTTAAGTGCAGATTCTCAAATGTGAATATCTAAATATTATAAAGAAAATGTATTCTTGAGACCAGAAACCTTCCGTATGCAAGAGATCCAAAAAAAATACCTTAATCCAAAATCTTGAACTATCATCAACTGATTTAAATGCCATTAGACGGCAATCAGCAGCACATACAGCAATATCATCAAGTTCAGCAGAAGCAATTGGTCTTGAGCCAGGCTTTAACTCTCTAACGAAAAATTCATTGAATGTCTGCCCAGAACAAAATTTAAGATAGGTATCATCTAAAAATATAATTTTATGAAGTCCAAAATAGTTTCCAGTTTGAGCATTGCTCAGAAATTTTGTTTATCTTCATTACAACTGCTTATACAAGCAAAACTGTGTGTTACTAGCTCAACGGAAAACAAATTCTTTTAGTTCCCCATATAGATAATGTTCTACTGGGATCAGTAGAGAAAATATATTTAACTAAAAGGCAGTAGGGATTCTATAGTAACATTAGCTCAAGTGGTACTGGTCCTACGGGCGGGGTGAGGTTTGGCATGTATATACAAAATACATGCATAGGTATGGAAACTGAAAAAATATTCAAATTGTTGGATTCATGATGGCTGGACAACAGCTAAAACTAAACAAGTTAATCTATTGAAATTACGGCTTAGCTAGATATGATGTTAAGTAAGCATTGACTAGCTTAAGGAAACACAGGAGGAAAGTTAATGTTTGTTGAAAAAATTTGGCAACATATAATGTTTAATTTCATAAAAATTAGAACACAAGACTGTATGTATATGATGAAACACCACTATCTTAAACATAATCAAATTGAACCTGCAAAGTATCTTAAATAAGTAATAGGATCAAAGAGTGTGTTCAGGAGCTATTGCACATCAATAACAAAATTCAAACTCTATGCAAAGTATTAGCCCACCTTAAAGTGTTCCAGTGGATACTTGACTTCAGCCAAATTGATTTGATCCTACAACACAATAGTCACATATTTTATAAGAAGGGTGTACTTATTGGCACACAAGTTCAGCACATAAAGAACTAAAGTAGAAAATGAAAATAGATATGCTAGGAAATAGGAATGGCACCCTACTCCATTTATAGAATAACTATTTTATTCCACTATTCGCTTTCCTTCAGTTTCTCATTAGACAAGTTTAATCCAAAAAAAATCCCAGATAATAATTTGACGGTACTAAAATGCCAAGAACTGAAACTCAAGCAAAGTATAAAAATAATGAACCATCAGCAAAAATAAGCTCAGCAAATACTTTGATACAAAGCAAAACCACTCATACAATAAAATTTGATGTGTGTGTGTGTGTGTATTGTTGGCATCGTATATGATTGTCTAGTGTTGGCGGTGCTTGTATCTATACTATAAGAAAGTAATATCATTTCCTATTGCACAGTCAGTTGTGATGTAGTAAGCTATATGATGTTTTCATGAACCATGCCTATCTATGACAGGAGAGGATCTTATGGCTTGCCAGTGAAAGATGTTAGAAATGGACATTGTCTTGCGGTTTGGAAAATGCTACCAGCTGGTCTTAACTCAAGTATGTAGAAGCCTACTAGGAAAGCAATATCCTTCTGTTTTAAAACACAGAATGATCTCGCAGGATTAAAAGAAGTTCCTGCAGAGCCTGTGTACCTGGGCTTCTTTAGTTCCTCTTATCTATCTTTTTCTTAATAAAAAGGTTAGTGCTTTTTTCTTAGTCCTTTGGATTCTATGGACTTGATGTTGTGGATTTGGTAATTCAATATCCTTTTTTTTTTCTTTTCATTTTTCTGCTTAGGCTGTGCCCCCCTGACTTTCCTTGTAAAAAGATCCCCTGTTAATTATTCAAAAATTAAGTATAAGGTTAACATGTAAATTACAGAAGCAATCACAAAGACAAGGTGACTAATTTGTGAGTATGAAACAAAGCAGTTGCTGCAGGATGCCCATTAAACACATCTATAATATATCACCTACATATATGCATAATTTTGCACAACAATGAAGTGAAACTGTTGATGAACTCACAATCAAGGGGCACCACATAGCTATGAACTTACATTTTTGCATGACATGTCAATATCAAATTGTGCCATCCACAAAGAAGCATTGTCATACCTTAAAAGATTCAATAAACTTTGGTATATCTGCAGCCGATTCAGGTGAATCCATTTGAGCTCCCTGCTTTTCAGAAATGCTTTGCAAGAGCTCCTTCACCCCTGTATATATTAAAGGTTCACCAATGTAAAGCATTGTCAAGTGTGATTTGAATCTCATATTGACTTCAAATCCCAGGTCTGTAGGAGGTGAATAAATATTTTTCTCAAAACTAATTACACTTTTCGTTATTCCTAATCTACTGCTAATGCTCCTTGTTGAATTAAAGAAATGTCAGCAAGACCTAACATATCTTCCTGGCAATTTTTAACCAGCAATTCTTTTATAGCATCAGTTCTACTAACAACACCACTTCGGCAATCCTAAGTCACAACAAAGAGTGGTGAATGGTGAAATTACTTATATATGTACCCTAGAACTTCTTTTCAACTAAAAAAATGACAAAGAACTCATACCTATGTCCATTAGGCCTAGACCTATTTTTGACTGATAAATAGCTCTCATCGACAAAACAATCTTTTTATCAATTAGTTCTTCGACAAGCCTTCGAGACTTCCGATCATATACCTGATACCAAATAAAAGTTTAAGTAAATAAATAACAAGTTATGAGGATGAGAAGGTCAAGAGATAATTCATCAATGTAGTGTGTATGAATGACATATTGCATGAAAATACTTAAATCGGTTGCAAATCACTAAATTCAAGTTAATCACAAAACATATATAGGATTAAAAATACCAGTATTTTAGTATTATTGTTCAAATTTCCTCAAACAAAATCCAAGAAGGTTAATATTTGTTCACTTAAGGAGATCTCAAATTCTTTACATAGATGATGCTGTTGAGCAATGCAAGTCAAATTCTCATGACTTTAAAGAAGGTATGCATGACAAATGTTGATACTTGATAATAGCATGAAAAGGGTGCCAAGATTGATATATGTTAGCAAGTAAGCTTGGAAACCTTTCTTCTAATTATGGTGGATGTGATTGGGCAAAATCAGTTATTAGCAATGGAGATAAGTGTGATACCCTAAAAAATTATTAGGTAAATGATAAAGACTTAGCAACTCAGAAACAGAAAGACAATGAGATGAAAATGGTTTAGTATTATTTGCTCAGAGACTGATGATCTACCAGTTCTGAAATAGGATATTACAAAGGAATGAAAGTAAGAACACTATTGGCAATTCGAGAGTGCCAATGCTCTCCTAGTCCCAAGTCCCAAATTCCCGCCTAACTCATTTCTCCCCCTTTCCATTTCTTTTATTCTCCCCTTTCTCTCTCTGCCAGCTCAGCAGAGTTCGTTACACCGTTCCCTTCCTCCCGACTTCCCTCAGGTGCTTCCCTTTTCTTGTGCTTTCTCACGTATACCTTGGCAAATCTAGTGGGCCCTGCACTCTTGCTAACCTTTGGGCCATTTACTGGGTTCTCATCAACACCCCCCTTCAAAACTCACCTTGTCCCCAAGGTGGAATTCCGGAAATGCCTCTAGGAGTTCATCCCATATTTCCCACGAATTCTCACAAGCAGGCAGCTGCTTCCATTTCACTAGCACTTCCAATTGACCCTGCGCATTCTGTCTGACAGCCATTGCTTCCTCGGGCTGTACCTGTAATTCCCAATCTTCAGCCATAAATGATGGTAGAGGCTGCACTGTCACCTCTGCAGATACTGCTTTTTTAAGAAGTGATGTATGAAATACGGGGTGTACCCTGCTGTCTTCAGGTAACTTCAGTTTATAAGCAGCAGTACCTATTTTTTTTTAGCACCTCATAAGGTCCATAGTACTTGGGGCTAAGCTTCTGGTTGACTCTTTTTGCCAACTGCTTCAGTTTATACGGCTGAATCTTGAGATATACCTGCTCCCCCACCTGATAATTCACCTCCCTTCGATGTTTATCTGCTTGCTGTTTCATCCGGTTCTGAGCTGCCACTAACTGCTCCCTTAGTTCAGACAGCATCCTGTTCCTCTCATTGGTCAATAGTTGCACCTCATCCACGGCAGTTTCACACGCATCTCCCCTAATAACCACGGGTGGTTTCCTCCCATACAGGGCCTCAAATGGGGTCATTTTAATGGCTGAATGGTAGTTAGTATTGTACCAAAACTCTGCCCAACATAACCACTTGGGCCATTGTTTGGGTTTTAATCCTGTCACGCACCTCAAGTAAGTTTCCAGGCACCTATTCACGACCTCCGACTGCCCATCAGTTTGTGGATGATAGGCTGAACTAAGCTTCAGTTTGGTGCCTGCTAACTTGAAAAGTTCTGTCCAAAATGAGCTAATGAACACCCTGTCCCGATCTGAAACTATTGACTGGGGAAATCCATGCAACCTGACCACCTCCTTCAAGAATGCCTCAGCCACTTCCTTAGCCGTGTATGGATGGGATAGAGCTATGAAATGAGCATATTTAGATAGCCTATCTACCACGACTAGAATGGTATCCACGCCCCTAGCCTTCGGTAGACCTCCTATGAAGTCCATAGAGATATCACTCCAAACTTGAGTTGGAATGGGGAGGGGCTGCAATAACCCTCCTGGACTCAAAGCTTGATATTTATTCCTTTGGCAAGTGTCACACCCCTGTACATATTGCTGAATGCTGCTCTTCATCCCCTCCCAAAACACAATTCCAGCAATCCTCTTGTAAGTTCGAAAGAACCCCGAATGCCCTCCCACTGCTGAATCATGGAATTCCTTCAAGATGGTTGATATTCGAGGTGATCTCTTGGAATAACTATTCTGCCTTTGTAATACAGCCTACCCATTCCTGACATTGAACTGTGGAAATCGCTGAATACTCCAGCTTCCGGGACAGTGCATCCGCCACCCTGTTCTCATCCCCCGGCTTGTATTTAATGTCAAAATCAAATCCCAATAACCTTGAGACCCATTTTTGCTGCTCCTCCCCCATTAACCTCTGCAGTCGCACTATGAATTTCAAACTTTTACGATCGATCAAGGATGAAAGTGTCTGCCCAAGAGATAATGTCGCCACTTTTGGATAGCCAATACAATAGCCATCAACTCCCTCTCGTACACTGATTTGTTCTGAGCCCTACTTGACAAAGTTTGACTTATATAGGCTACGGGTCTGCCTCCTTGCATAAGCACTGCCCCTATTCCCCTTCCTGAAGCATCGGTCTCCAGCACAAATGGCTTGTCAAAATCTGGTACAGCCAGCACCGGCAGTGTTGTCATGGCTGTTTTAAGCTGCTCGAAAGCATCATGAGCTTCCTTACTCCAATTGAAACTGTCCTTCTTCAATTGTTGTGTAAGTGGCGAAGCAATTTTTCCATAATTCCTCACGAATCTTCTATAATAACCTGTTAACCCCAAGAACCCTCTCAAACTCTTCACATCCTTGGGAACTGGCCAACTAACCATGGCACTAATCTTGCTAGGATCGGCTGCCACCCCATGCTTGGAAATTAAATGCCTCAAGTACTCAAGTTGTGGCTGGCCAAACATGCATTTCTTCTTGTTGGCAAACAGATGGTGCTCTCTTAAAATTTGTAATATGGTGTGGAGGTGTTGTTTATGGGTCTCCATATCCTTACTGTAAATGAGGATATCATCAAAGAACACCAATACAAATTTCCTTAGATATGGCCTTAGGATTCTGTTCATCAAGGCTTAGAATGTAGAAGGGGCATTGGTTAACCCAAAGGGCATGACCAAATATTCATAATGCCCCTCGTGAGTTCTAAAGGCTGTTTTTGGGATGTCCTCTTCCCTCATCCGTATCTGGTGATACCCAGATTTCAAATCCAACTTAGAAAATATTACTGCAGCCCCTAATTCATCAAGTAATTCATCGATTATGGGAATGAGAAACTTATTTGGAACTGTGAATTTGTTGAGTGCTCTGTAATCCACACAAAACCTCCACCCTCCATCCTTCTTCTTTACTAGGATCACAGGGCTTGAGAATGGGCTGACACTGGGCCTGATAATCCCTGCTTGCAGCATTTCCGATACAATTTTCTCTATTTCGTTCTTTTGGTAATGAGGATATCTATACGGCCTGATGTTGGGTATGGGGGCTCCTTCCTTGAGGATAATCGCATGGTCTTGTTCTCTGCGTGGGGGTAGCTCTTCTGGTTCTTGAAAAATATCTTGGAATGCTTCCAGAATACTATTCACTGCTGCTGTTCCAGTGTTGTCATCAGCTACCGTAACAGCCAACTGGAAATACTGCACCATATACCCTTCTCCTACTCCCTGAATTGTTTTTATCATAGTCCTCCACGAAGTTTGGTTCCTGCACAAGGCAGGGTCTCCCTTGATCATCAACTTCTTGTCACCTTCCTTCCATTGGAGGATCAGTTGCCTAAAATTAGCTTTTATATTCCCCAAGCTTATCAACCAATCCATCCCCAGAACTACCTCTGTACCCCCCAATTGCATCAAGAAAAAATTCTGTTCAATATCTACCCCTTGTACCTGCAATTTCACCCCTTGGCAAACTCCTTTTTGACGCATTTTATCTCCTGTGCCCACCTCTACAGTGTACTCGGGGGTGTCATCCAGCTTCAGCTGCAATTCCTCTACTAACCCGTGAGATATGAAGTTGCTGGAAGCCCCAGAATCCACCAATATCAGCACTGGTCGTTGGTTAATGTACCCCCAGACCTTGAAAGATCGGTTAGAAGTTAAACCTTCTTTACTTTTGAGTGACAATTGGAGAACCTTCGCTTCCAATTCTACCACCTCTCCCCCTTCTTGTTCACTAGCGTCACCTTCTTCCCCTTCCTCATCATCCACTATGGTCAGCTGGTAGTGTTTAAGCTTGCAGATATGATCACGCCCCCATTTTTCCCCACATTTGAAGCATAATCAATTCCTACTGAGTTCCCTAAGTTCTTCTTGGGTCAGCTTCCTTCCTTGGCTCGTTTTTTTCTCATCCCCACTCCCTAGGACCGTTGTGGGCTCTGCAGTCTTTGGCCCCGTTGGGCCAGTGTAGGAATTGGGCCTAAACACATAAGTCTTGCTTCGACCCATTTCTCCACTACTGCCACTTGCACCCGGTTTCCACTTGCTCGTTTTCTCACCCCCATCTTCCTTCTCCTTCGATGCCCCTCTTCCTTTCTGAGCGGCTAGGTTCTTCTCTTCAATTAGTAAGGCCCGATCCATCACTTCCGCCAACGATCTCGACTCATGCAGTCTCAGTTCAGCTTGGATCTCTTCACGCAACCCATTGATGAATATACTCTCCAACATTCCCCTTTCGTCGCGTCGCAAAGTGGGCTGAGCAATCAAACTCGTTTTCGATAATTCGTGACTCATTCGGTTTCATTGGGAGGCTAAGTAGAGGTCCCATAGGGTTAAGACGATCCCAGTGGAATCTCTCGACATGCTTATTTTGAACCTCGGCCCCAAACCCGATTTTGTCGTTTGCCCTTCCCACCATTGATACCAATTCAGAGCTCGCCCTTCCAATGCGATGACAACCGCATCGAGTCTCTCTTCGGCCTGGACCGAATAAATTCTGAAGTACCTCTCAACCCGAACCAGCCACCCATACGCATCATCTCCATTGAATACCGGGATTATCAATTTCCGGCCCCAAGATCCTCCCTGTGGCTTGCGACTCTCCTCTCTCCACTGCGACAGTCGCAGCGAACGCGACTCGCCGCGATAATCGCCTGCACAGGCTTCCATCGTCGCTACGACGTGAGCGACCTCGTCTCCTCCGGTTTTGCCTCGTCAACAGTTGCCGAAGCTCCTCCATTCGATCCCGATTCTCCATTCTCAACTCCTGGAACCCGCGCTCCAAACTCTCCACCCTAGCTTCCATTACTGAACGCGTCACCACCATTCAAGCTCAGGTTCTAGAGCTTTGATACCAATTGATAAAGACTTAGTCTTAGAAACAGAAAAAACAATGAGATGAAAATGGTTTGGTATTATTTGCTCTCGTGAGACCGATGATCTACCAACGAAATAGGATATTACAAAGGAATGAAAGTAAGAACACTATTGGCAATTCGAGAATGCCAATGCTCTCCTAGTCCCAAGTCCCAAATTCCCGCCTAACTCATTTCTCCCCCTTTCCATTTCTTTTATTCTCCCCTTTCTCTCTCTGCCACCAATGAGTTCTGCTACACCGTTCCCTTCCTCCCGACTTCCCTCAGGTGCTTCCCTTTTCTTGTGCTTTCTCACGTATACCTTGGCAAATCTAGTGGGCCCTGCACTCTTGCTAACCTTTGGGCCATTTACTGGGTTCTCATCAGTAAATTTAAATTATTTAATTTGGTTTGATTAGCAAATCTGCACTTAGTTATGTGAAGTAGTAGTTAAATTAGTGTGATACTTTAACTTGAAGACTCACATTGTGCCATAGTCACTAGTTAATGGGATGGCATGTTAGTTCACTTGGTGTTTTGTGTTTTAACATGTGGCAGAAGTTGAAAACATTACTTTAACAAGCGGGGGCTCCGGATGGGGAGTGTATAGAAGTGAGATTAAGTCTTTTTTTTCACTTAGGATTTTCGGATGGGTTTAAAACTCTCACCAAAAGGAGTTCCTTCCTACAATTTCAAGTGGAGTGGAGGATTAGGAATGGCCCACCATAATCTAACTAAAGATCAAGAAGCTGCAACTTCATCTCTTGGATAAGGTTCGGTTCCCTCATTTTCTCTCCAAACCAAAGCTTCTTTTACTTACCTTCTCACTTCCTTTCTTTTGTTTTCTTTCTTTTTCTCCTCTTCACCAAGCCATTGCTGTGGGTAAATGGATGTTAAACTTCCAAACTTTTCATACACGACCATTTGAAGGAGTCAAGGCTAGTCAAAAGCTTCACCAAGAATTTCTTGGGTAAATGATGCTTATAACTTACTTAAAGGTAATTCAAGTTACCTTATTCTGATTGCCAAATTTGGTTTGATTATTTTAGTAGCATGTTTGCGAGATTTAGGAGCTAAGTTCTGTAATTTCTATTTCAGCAAATTGAAGTTATTTTGTGGCTGGTTTGTGGATATCTTGGGAGGGTGTTGAAGATTGAGATAAGGGTTGAGATTAGAGTTCAAGTAGCTTTGGTTTGAAGGCTCAAACCGTGACCTACCTTTACTTTAATTGAGGTGACTTTACTTTAATTCAGGTGAGTGCCCAGTATATCTTTTAGGCTTATAAGTTGATGATTATAATTTAGTCAAACTTGATTATGGAATGTTTATGCGGTTAAATTTAGACGAGATATAGAAATTTAGATCTGGAGACAATGAGGATTTTAGCAAAGGTTATTAAGTCATTTAGAATTATAAAGTGAGTATTTTGCAGATCATTCGGAGGCTATTCTACCCTCACCATCTCAAGCCATTGGAAACAGCTAAGTTGGTTCTTTATATCTATGAATGGATAATTTACATTGTGGCACATTTTTATTTTTTTAAGTACCTCATCATGCATTTATGTTTTAAGTCATGTTTTCTTCATAGTGTAAACTCTTGTCTCTTGGGGAAACATTAGTTTTTAAAAAATTCTATTTAGAATCTCAATGAAGTTATGAAAGTTACATTGTGATGAATTTCGTTTTACTTTAGACTTATTAAATTTCCCTTTTTACAATGGCACAACTTATTCCCTTAAGCTATGGGCCTATGGCTCTATTGAGTTTATGAATTATTTTAGGTGCTACATATGAGAAGTTAAATTGAAAAGTATAGTTTTAAGTTGCTAGAAATGATTTTTAATTTTATTATGAGTTTGAGAAATGAGAACTATTGATTTCAATGGATTAAACTTGATTATTTTATTTCAAGTAGAGATTATGTTTTAAAATCCATACTGGGTTCAATGTTAGAACACCGTATGTCGCTAGCGGGGATAACGACCTATATGCACATAGTAGATACCGAGATATGGATAGATTTGGCAAGGCCATATGATACATTTTATCTATTGGGTGAGTGGACCCTTAGCATTATATGTTGGCATGAGAGGACCCTTAGCCCCTTTGCTTGGATGTAGGTTGACCCTAGCCTTGAGATTTTTTTGGGTGAGGCGAGGCAATTGGCTTGAGATGATTATGAGGTTTGACTTGTTGGGTGGAGTTGACTCCCCAACTTGTATTAAGGTTCTTGTAGGAGATACCCATATGGAATGACTTATTGAAAAACTTTACATTTATGTACATTTTGAAAAAGGAAATCATTGCTATATTGTTATTCATTTATGAACATTAATCGGATTGCATTAGCATATTTATAAAGTATTTTGAAAGTTTAAGAAGTTGTGTTTTCACTAGTCTCCCCTTCTGTTCACTTTGTTTATTATGCCCTCATTGAGTTTGTGTAACACCCTTTATCCCCACTAAAATTTCCAGATTATCCAACTGTTGAGTAGCATGCGTTGGAGTTTGTCTGTGCCGCCCCTTTCTTGTGGGGAGGCATTGCCCTCTCTTTGATGGTAGATGTTCAGGTCCTTGACTCCATGTTCTGCAACTTCAGGAACCATCCTGGGAGAGCTTGTGTTTTGATTTAGATTACGTATTGTTTATTCATATACTGGATTTGAGTTATGTAACTAGTAGGCTTGCTAGACTATGAGATTAGTCTATGCACCATTCATGGCTTGGAGTTTTGGGTCGTGAGAAGAAGAAGGAATTCCTAAAAGGTTGTGTGTATCCTGATATAACTAGAAATATAGATACATGTATGATGCATCATATAAATATCATCAGATTGTTAAATAAAAGGAAAATAAGGATGGGAGATAACTAATAAGGCATACCAGAATATGGGAAGCACTTGATCCAGATCGAATACCAACATCATAGGATGAGAAATGGGCCCATTCACTCAGTTTGAAGAGCCACCTATATAAATAAAAAATAAATAAGTGATTTTTATTTCATCATGATATACAATCATAAATACATAACCATAATCCATATATATCGTGCTAAAAAACTGTTATATAATCCATTAGATTAACATTGATCATGATCTCTCTTCTACCCTGTTTCTGAATGTCTAAATTAGCCACAAATTTGCAGAAATTTACCCATATGAAGCCTGCTTATCTGTTAAGAATCCTCCAGTCATCACCTCGTTTCCAGTCCCTTCGTCAAAACAAAGAGTTAAGTGGATCATGCTGTTCAACTTGTCAGAAATCTGAAGAACCTCACCGCAAACAGGACAGCAATTCAATAATGGTTCCCTGCAATACCAGAAGCTAGCTAAGCAAATAAGAATCAAACAAAAAGTTTGATACAGAAATTCCCACTTCTAGTCTTCCTCACAAAATGCAAAGGAAAGAGCAAATAAAGTAAAGAAAATATAATAACTTCAAGCACATTCATAATTATAAGTCATCAATCTAAAAAATTAATATAGCAATATAAACGAGAATAGTAAATGTGTCTGTAATGATGGAGGAAGACAATAATAGTTAAAGCTTTTAGTCTCTTGAATCTATATGAGTCATTACTTTTCTTGTTGAAAAGCAAGAAGGGCAGCCAGCTCATCCATGCTAACAACACCATCTCCATTCTTGTCAGCTGCTTTGAACAGCTCCTCTTTCTATTGAAAAAGAAATTGTATAACTGAGACAGTAAAACTTGTATATCCAAAACAAGATATTATATTGTAAATTCATTTCAGGATTTGCAGGGCCAAATATTCGTTATTTGAACCTTGAGTCCCACACCTGCTGTAATGAAGATTTGGACTTGGATACAACCAACAAAGTCAATTTCCAATGTCCAAATTCAAGGTTTTATAACATTCAAAATGTTACTAGTTTATATAAGCCCAACCTGAAATTAGAAGATCAGAAAATCTGAATCCAAGTCCGAACCCAGGTGTATATACAAGCAATTCTAAAAATAATTTAGCAAGCAAATTATTCATCAACTAAAAAGTAATAGGAAAATATAATGTGCAAAATAACTACTCTAGTCTGAACCTTGCTGGTTGCTACTTGATTGCCAAAAGCATCAATTAGGTCAGAAAATTCAGAAAGAGACAGCATCCCATCTTCGTTGTAGTCCTGCATAAAACATAACCTCTCAGGTTGATATTAAATATCAGAGGGTGCTAAATGAGATCCGTATATTTAAATTATCAAAACACTGTAATGGTGTCCATATTGCACTTTCCGTGGCTTACATAATTCAAATATTATTTTATGTATTCAACTTGTATAGATTTCCTTTCAAGTTTGAAGAGCCTTCAATAGAGAAAAGATTATGAAAGGACACTGCAGGAATAAACTGGAAGAATCGCTCATTAATATCTACTACCAACTTGTACAACATGTTGCAAATATGTGTTACTATCAGACCATAGTCTCAGCAACAATCCATTGGTTTAATATAAGTACCCTCATGCAAAGGGATGAGATTATTAATTATCATTTTTTGTATTACCTTCATATGTCTGTTATTCAAGCCCGCACTAGGCACAGTTTATCAGAAAACAGAGTAAGATCAAACTTACCATTATAGATAAAATGCGTCTAACAAAGCCTTTCTCCGTTTCAACTGGATCCTGTTAGTTTTTTCTTATAATTGTTAAAAATCCTTGTCAAACTCAAACAACAATGGAATTTATATCGCATGCCATATACCTCTACAGAGCATGAAATGGAAATGTTGCCAACCACTTTTTCAGGTGACAATGGATCTAAAAGGTTGAATATCTCAATGTCAGAATCAGAATCCTGCATCACCATATCATTCAGATCAAAGGGTGGAAAATAAATAATGCTGAAAGGGCACAGAAGAAGCTGATAAATGAACAATTCCAACATCTGAGATATATATATAAAAAAAAAAAGAGTAAAAATCTAAAAATGAGCATTAATCATTTAGCTATCTGAAGCCATGTTCAAACCAGGTAATCATCTGATAATCTGAATGATGCCAACAGAAACAATGCATTACAAATTTACAATAACAGACAAGTATTTACCACATAATCCAATAATGTCGATGATACCAAATGAGAAGGCTGGTCAGATCTATTAATGACAAATCTTGACAGGTCAGCAAAAAAAATCCCCAGTTTTACAATAGACTGCTAAGTTTATTAAATTCCTGTTTGCTTGAAAATCACTTTTTTTCTTTGGTCAGGATCAGGCCTCAGCCTCACATCTTCACCTGAAACTTCGTCAGTAAGTTATATTTTCTACAATCATGAAACTACGAACAACAAATTGCATCACTCTACTTCTGGGAGAGTTAAATAGAAGTATAGAATAGCTACCAGAATACCATTTCATTTTTCATGTATCATGTTTTTAAAATAAACTGCCACTTTCCTACCTGCCTTATGCATTGTTAAATCAACACCCTGACAACCACCTCACCTCAGAGATAATCCAACCACCTTCTCTATTACTGTCCTAGACCTCTGTGACCATTCCTCCTTAGTCCCCACCACCAGTCTACAACATTAAACACCTGGGAACTCCTAACACCTAAACCCATGTAAAACATTATTTTTTTGATAAAAGAAGAATTTATTAAGATGAACAGAAGAAAGAGTTTTTTGAGGATAAAGAATCCTCCTAAACAGAAAAGCAAAACACAAAAAAATAAAGAAAGAAGAAATCATCAATGGAGCAAAGCTGCCCAATCCCTAAACATCTTAAAGAGATCCCATTAAAAAGACCATGAGCTTTACACCAATAGAAGCCAAACACCTAATCTTATCCTAAATCAGCTGCTGTCCTAAAGAAACCTCCTTGAAGAAACGAGAATTACACTCCAACTATATACACCAAAGTTTAGAAAAGATTGCACATTGCCACAACAATTTAGCCTCTTTTCTCCTACCAAAACCATGAAAGCTAATCATCAAAAATTGATCCAAGGACCTAGGGCCCACCCAACATTTACCAAAAAGACCAAACAAAGAATTCCAAAGTGAAACTGCAGCAGCACAGTGTAAGAACAAATGATGAACCGATTATGAGCTAGCACCACACATAACACACATATCAGGGGAAAGAGCCTTATTCGGCATGCGAACCTGCAACATGTCACTAGTATTAATTCTATTATACACCACATTCCAAATAAAAGACTTAACCTTAGAGGGAGCTTTGGACTTCCAAAGGGGTTTATCAAGATATGAAAAAGCTTTATTCAAAGTGAGGAATTGCAAAAAATATTTACTCATAAACACTCAAGGGGTCAAGAGACCAATTTCTTTTATCAGGAGTAGAAGTCAGATGAGACTCCAATTCAGTAGATTCCCTATCATTTAAGTTAAGAAGAAAGTGGAAATTCCAGAATCTTGAACACAAAACCCATGTAAAACATTAGGTTAGGTTTACATGTTTTGTCCAGATTGCACATTGGTAAAGAATGAATAATCAAAATGAAATGTCAGAAATTTTTTTAGGTATATTTCCTGTCGATTTAATTAATTCCAATATTGCAAAAGAAAGTCACATTTATGGACATAATATAAAAACCATAACTTTCCGTTGAGGTATCTAATCAAGGTCCATCGTTGCAAAAGATTTTGCATCTTCACTATCATATATGTCATTGTCAACAATTAAAGTTTCCTCACCTGGGTCAGAAATTCAAGCAGATCAATCTCACAGTATCCAACAAGAGTATTGCTGGACAGTTTATTGGTCTACACAAGAAAAAAAAAATATTGAACTTAGATGCAGTATTAAACTTAAAAATTACAACAACAAAAAAAAGGGGGTCAATAATTAAAACAGTTTAACAATTTTATTATGTATAATATATACAGTTTTTTGATCTTCCAGAACATACAGATTGACAAAAAGCCTGCTCTTGAAATGCAACAGAAATATACCCCAAAAAAGTAGCATAGCATAGGATTTCAAGCTTTACTTTGAGTTTGCGGAAAGGCATTAATTCATTTTAGTCCGACAAAAGTGACATCTTTTCCAAAAACAAAAAATGCTTACTTCAAGGTAATGCATAATCAAAGAAAGGACCAAAAAAGGTTCTTATAGCACACCTCGAAGACAGAAATCCTTGCAACATGAGGCCCGTTCTGTTCCAAAAGAAGTTTCTTTTCCTGTGGAAGAAAACATTAGTCACATAGAAGAAATACTGTCCTATTTTCTGGATCATCTGCTCATAAGTCATGAGGAAACGGGAAAATCATCAATCATGAAATACTGCAGCCAAGATTGAGTAACCTAAGATCAAAATAAATTATATTTTTTCAATTAGAAATTTATGAATCTTAGAGCTGCTCCTTAACATGTTCCATATGACCTTCAAACATACTAAATTCAAGTTCTTATATTAAAAGGAATTATCTGAACTTACATTCCTAGATCTTCAAAAAAGATTGAAAGTCATCAAAGTATCTCCACTTTTTGGTAGTCACCTATCTTGCATAAATTTCTTAAATGTCGTTAAAGACAATAAAAATTCTTACTTAGAGTTATCTCCCTAAAGTCACAACAATCACACATAACTGTACACTATATCATTAATGCAGAAGTGTTTTTTGTCCTAAAAAAAATAAATAATGCTTCATAGATGATAGGCTGGACTGTGCGATTTCAACAAATTATCCTCAAGATGTTTAGTTCCTATTACTTAAACGGTTTACAAGTATGTATAGTGTATGTCTTCCTAAACCTCCTTTTAGTTATATGTATAAATATGAAGGCATATTTAAACAATATACCGGCACTAACTCTAAAACCCACCATTTGCATGACTCCGGATGAATTCATTAACAAAAAGAAAACGAAGGAGAATATTGAGAATTGACAATAAATGATATAGTTTAGAGTACTCACAGAGTTCCAAACTGGTTTGTCTGTCCTGCACCACCAATAACACAAAATGAATACATGAACGACTAATTAATAAAAAATTGAAGATTCCTTCGATACCCATTGTTTTTATAAGGGTACTGATTGAAATATAAATACTAAATATAAATAAAATAATGTTACAACTAAATGAGAGAAGTGGACAAATATTGACCATTAATTGTGAAAAAGTTCTATACCCTCACAAAAAAACAGGTCAAATACACATTACTCCTCTGTAGTATATGGCATTCTCAACTTACTTGTTTAAACTATTTTTGTTGTCACTAAACCCCCCTAGAGTATGGTTTTAAATGAAAACTAACATTTTCAGTTAAATCAAATGATGATGACATGTGCACAACACATGACCTAGTATTATATGATTAGATAAAATACACATTACTCCCATGTAGTATATGATATTCTCAACTTACTTCCTTAAACTATTTTTTTTGTCACTAACCCCCCCTAGAGTATGGTTTTAAATGTCTTCACCGTTTGATTTAACTAAAAAAGTTAGTTTTCATTTAAAACCATACTCTAGGGGGTTTAGTGATAACAAAAAAAATAGTTTAAGGACGTAAGTTGAGAATATCATATACTACATGGAGTAATGTGTATTTTTAAAAAAAAGTGCCGGATAAACTTCCATAAAAATTACATTATCTGATAACATAGAATATCCCACTTTTTTACAGAATGAACGATGATACTGTTAAGATTTGAAGGCTTAACTGGTCGGAGGTCTTTGTACGGAATGTCTGTTCTCCAAGAGAAAGGCATGCAATCCATTTATCCTTGAACTTCATCTCCGCCTACAACCAAAAGAGCACATTTTACCGCGCTATTATTTTACAAAACAAAAAATGGAAAATAAATTAAAAAAAAACAAAAGTGAAAATTGCATTTCCATACGAGTTAAGAAAAACTTTTTCCACTTTATTTCCTTGATAACAAAATAACCAAAATTTAAAACAAGAGAATAATCCCATTTCACAACAATTTCATCAAACCGGCACCGAACGAGAAATATCCCCTGCGAAAATGCAAGGAAGGAAAATAAAAAAATAAAAAATAAAAAACTTTTAGAGAAACGATAATTTAGGTAAAATAATATAATACGGCGAGTTTATATCATCATTCATCACAATAATAAATAATTTGACAAATTTCGAAAATGAAAAGGTCCATAGTCTCTGTAGAATCTGTGATGCATGCATGCATGCTTTGGAATTTCTCTGATAGAAACAGAAACCATAAAGAATCGTTTCATTGTCAGAGAACGAAAAAATAGAAAGAGAGAGAGAAGAGATAATGAAATTGGAGAACGTACGCGAATGAGGGTGAGGAGAGCAATTCCGGCGAAGGTTTCAGTGGAGAGGAGTTTGTGAGCAGAAGCGGTAGAGCCGTTACCGCTTCTGCGGCGGAGGTAATGGTCAAGGTGAAGACGCTCTTTGAAGCGAGCACGACGCGAGCCTTTCCCTTCCGAAGAAGATAATTTGGAGTCTCCATGACCCATGCTGTGCGAGTGCGAGTGCGAGTGCGAGTGAGTGCGTCCGTGTGACTCTCTCTCTCTCTCTACGATCTAAGTATCAGTGTACAAAATCCAAATGGAAAAGGGCGACAAGGAATCGGAATGGGATATATTGTTGGGTTGAGTCAGAGGTCGGGTCGTCGCTTCACTGGTGTGGATGTGGTTGGTGCCTCTAGTTCTTTGACCCGGTTCATGGCTTGGCTGTCACTGCCAGTGCCAATTGTCAAACCAAATTATACACCTTTTCACTTTCTTTTTTTTTTTCTTTCTTTTGGTTAGGACAAGTGAAAATATCTGCTCCTGTACACCACATGCTTGAATCCAACTTTTCATAGTGCAGTCCACGTAAGTAATTTGAATGATTCCGAATGTACTCTTCCTTTTTTTCGTTTTCTTGGGAGGTATTATTAGTCATAGGATAACGACGTTTGAATTAGTTTATTTAGAAAAAAAATATTTTTTAAAATAATAAAATTATATTTTTTATTTTTTAAAAAGTTTAAAAATTTAAGTTTTTTTAAAAAATATTTCATGTGTAATAAAAAAGCACATGAAGTAATTTTTTTAAAAATTTGAACTCTTTAATTTTTTAAAAAAATATTTTTATTACTTTAAAAAAATATTTCTACTCTTAAAAAAATTAATAAAAATGAGCTTTAAACCTTTACAAAAGATAACATATATATATAAATATATATATATGGAAGGAAAAAAAAACAAAATTAAATCATGATTATGATTGGTCTACGTGGATCAAAACAAATGAAATTTAATATTATTCATATTCTATCCTCCACTTTCTTATTCTTTGTTTATTATAAATTTAATAATTTAATTTTGATATATTATTTGTTAGAATACATTTTTTTTATAATATCATTTAATTATATATTGGTAAATTATTAAAGAGATTTGATTATCATAAAAATTATTTAAAAAATTTAATTTTTTTAATGATGTGTCCACATATTATTGGATGACAATACAATTTTTTTTACACTAACAAAAAATTAAAATTAAACTCATATTTTAAACAAGTCACAGTTTTTATTTAAAAAAAGTGAGTGAATAAAAATATTTTCTCATTAAATGATAAGCGGATTAACTTGGTTATTAAGGAGTTATTTTGACAATTTTATGAATAAATAAAATATTTTTTGTTAGTAATAATCTAAATTCATTATTAAACTAATCTTATTAGGAGTGCTGAGACTATTTCTCTCACAAGTATTTTCTCATGGATTCAAACCTTAACATTGTAGATGTCTCTCGTCTACTAAACTTAAACTTACTTATTACTTGAGTCATCCCTTATAAGTAATATAAGTTTTTTATGCCATAAAAAAAGTCACATAACATGCATGTTTATATAAATAAAAATGATTTTTTTTATTTTATTTATAAAACTTATATGTAAGTATTAATTTGCGGGCATATAAACCTAAATTAGAAGTGTATCAAAATATTGTCACAAACAAATTAAAACAAATATGAGTCATATAATTATTAAATGTTGAATTTTAGTCTCTCTTTACAATTTATAAGAAGTATGTTTGAATTAATTTATTTTTATCTTTAAAAAAAATTAGTCAAAAGTTTTCTTTAAAATATTTTAATTATAAGCTTTTATAAAAACAAAATAAGCTAATTAATGGTTATATATATTAACTTTTAAACAACTAGTGTAGGACACAAATAAGATAACAAATTGAGTTTAAATTTTGGGTCAACATATATAAACTAATAAAAATATACCAACTAATAAAAATATACCATTATTTTGATCTTCGACTTACAAGTTAAATAAATTAGGCCAAGCTAACAGCGAGTTAATTTATTATTCATGAACCGATATATTAATGAAAAAGAAATAGCCCAATGATAAACTTGGCCCATCTGGGCATCCCATGAATTGAGTCTAAACTCCAGACTAGATTACATCGTCGGTCTGGCCTGGATCGGATTTGGCCATCTGGGCATACGCGCGGTGGACCTGGGCAGATCGGCTGGCTGGTCCAGACTCCATTATCACATGCTGGAGATTTGTACAGAAAACATACTAGAGAAACAATGGTATTAAATTACTGCTGCATTTATTTTTTTTTTTTTAAATTACCCCTAGTAACTGAGATTTGTAATGGGCCTATGCATTTAGAACATTTTCATAACGAGACGGAATGACAGCTCCAAATGGTATAGTAATCCAATGAACAATGAATCACTGCAACCATGTATTTATTTTATATTGGGTAGTGTAATAGTGATACATATAATAAAATTATTTACTGTAGATAAATGTTAACTTTATTAAAGAAATCACTAATTGTAGTAAAAGAAAAAAATTAATTTTTCATTAAAAAATTTTCCATTAAAAATGTATAAAGTATATAAAAAAATGTAATAAAGTTAGTAATTGTTTAACCTGTAACTCTAAGAGTATGTTTGGATGAAAGAGTTTGAAAGAAAAAGGATGAGAAATGTAATTTTAAATTTTAAGTAAACATTTCTCTTATTTTAAAAGTTTTAAAAATGAGAAATTATCATATAATATTTTAATTATCTCTTATTTATTTTTACTAATATTTTATAATTCTCTTAATTTAAAAATAAAAAATTACTCTCCACTTTTTTTTTTCTTCTAAACTTTTTCATTCCAAACATGCCATTAAGGTTGGGGGTAGGATTTACAAGTCTCAAGCCCACTTAATAAACAGGCCAACCTGGTCTAATCGTTTAATTTAGCCTGCAACAGGCCTAGCCTTCTTCCGTGGTATTGGGTTGCATATGGCTCGACTCGGTTTGCATCATTCGTGTTTGTAGGAAGCTTTTTCTTTGTTGTTGATCATTTGCTTCTAGTTTGACTTAATTGCCACATCATGATGACCGTTTTTACTTTTTCCTTTTTTTTTTTTGTTATAGGATCTATGGAACCATCTTTGATAACTATCAAGGAGATACAGTTATGTTCAGTCATTCATGATGACTACTTTTTGTTTAATGTTTATTATTTTTCTCCCGCGGACGATAGTTACATAATTAGGTGTGCTACTGTATACTCGTTAGTGAAGAAAAAAAAGAAAGGAGATAGTTCTCTGTTAATTACTACATGCAGTTGACCTGGATATTGATGCGAATCAGTACCCTGGTTGTAGCTAAGCCAGTCCTGAAAATGAAAGGGGAAAAAGAGAAGAGAGAGTGAGAGAAGAGTGCATTTGTTTAATATATATAAAAAAATCCTTCTGAGTTGAGGGATTTGAAATTGTACCTTCCAATGGCTGGTAAGTTGTAACTAAATAAGAAGATTTAAATATATATATATTTCCATTGTGTTTATGTATTATTGCAGCGCCCATTATATCTTTATCTGAGTTCGAATATAAAAGTAATTGGATTTTGTGAGTTATGTGGTCATTCCTTACGTCATCCACTAGCCTTCATATTGTGCTTAAAAAAGCAATTATAAATTGACCATCTTTTCCCTCAAAGCAATTTTTATATCTAACAAAGCTTGTCTGGTGTATAATATGTTTAAGTACTCTGCTATGCCCAAAGACAAAACTAATTTGTTAATGTTATGAACTTATACCTTTTATTTATATTTTAATCATTTTTCTGTGGCCCTCAATCGGGTTAGTGTTCTCTTGAACTCTCATGGTCCTGAGCACAAGGCAGTTTTTCCACTTATTCTTTCCTCTATATGTTGGGACTTTGTCCCTTGGCGACAAGTTCTCTTCCTTTGGCACACTCAAACTCACTGAGCATTTTCACCTTGGATCGGCTTTTCCCTTTCGATTCCTTTTGTGTGGGGTTGACTTAATTTGAACTTTTCTGTTGACCTGTGATGGTTGCATGGATGGATTAGTGTAAATAACTTCACTCAAAAGCTACATAGGTATTGGCCTCACAATCATTCTCGCAAGTAGTACTTTTTGCCAATGTTAAAAAATCATCATCATACCTAGAAAACAAGCAAGCCAAAGGCCAAGAGGGTTGGGATGGATGGATACATGTCAAACACCTGCCTTCCCCTTTATGTCTTTATATATACATAAATTTTGTTACAAACAACCAAAGCTTTATGAACAAGTTGAAAAATAAGGCCCATTAGGAGGGGTTTCATGACTTTGGCAATCATTATGGCTTCCAATTTGATTTGGCATTTTCAACTTTCCTAGTCCAAACGGGAGCATATAGTTTCTGTGGGATTGAGAGCCACAAAGTCTAATTATGTGTTTCGAGTAATGGTTTTTGGTCTCTTTGAAGTTGCCACTGAAAATCACATGCACCTCTTTCTCTCTCTTAAGTCGCATTTGGTATGTTAATAAGCAAGCACGAGTGAGATGATTAGGACGCTCAGTGGTTACGAGCTGATTAAGCAATGAAATACTATTATTATTATATAAGAAGCAATGGAGGGAGGAGGGAGTTGTTTCGCCAAGCGATCGATAGACTCATGGACACAAAGGTCGAAGGGCAGCATGCTTAGATAGGACAAAACCCCTATTTATTTATTTATTGAGTACGAAGTTTAATATGTTGGATTCTACCTTAAGGTTTCAAAACCACATGGTGAAAAGAGCCATATGACTTGAAATTAATTAAAGAAAATATCATTTTAAATTGAAATCTCACTTCTATAATATATATAACTTGGAAGACAAGGTTTTGCTTCAATTGCTTTTTTGTGAGTTGTGACTGTTATTATCCTAATTGTAACTGTAAGCATGGAGGAAGACAATCTCTGTACGGCAATGTAGTCTGATATTACCTAGTTTCTGGGAAACGTCTTTTAGAGGACGGCATTTGAACGCAGTAACAAGGTTTTGAAACAAAATTACTAAGATGTTCATACTGTTACATTACCTGATAACCAGTAACTAGGACTTGAGAGGGAATGAAAATGAAGAGTTAATTAGGAAAATGAAAATTATTAGAAAGTAATACGTTGAATGAAAAATATTTTCACCCATTTTTCTTAGTAGCAGTGAAATTATTAATTGTCATTATGTTAATTAAATATTATGAAGCAGCATAGAAATTAATCTTGTAAAAGCATAATATCTATTTTATCAGAGTTTTGACGTTTCGATTACATCTATTTTTCTACTCAAATTTGAAATGAATATGTTGCGGATAGAATGTAATACCTCTTTATTCTTTTATTTATTTATTTTTAATATAGTAACATGGACATTCGAGTACCTTTTATTCTCTTATCAAAGCATATCATCATTTTTATTGCCTATTTTAATTTTTGTTTTTGTCGCACCTAGCTACTTTCATCTTAGTTCATTATCAAGCACATCTTTTCCACATTATAATTGGGATAAGGTAACTGCAATGTCAATGTCATTTCTAGCATCTCATTTTCTAAAATTACAAGAAAATTACTATATATCAAGCAGGGTAATTCTTGAGGGTTATGTATTCGTTTTTCATTTATGGGAAGGATTATGCATTCATTCACTGAGAAATACAAGGAATAAGAGCTATGAGCATTCCATAAAGTTGAGTCACAACTCAAAAATATATAGGAGAGCAGCGAACATGTTAAAGTAGGCGGATTATTAACACGGGGTTTAGTTATTCCCCTTTAATTTCCTTCTTTTTATTTATTAAGTTTAAAATGTATTATTTTTTATAAAACAGTAGATATGATGTGATTTCAATATGTGGCCCAGATATTTTACCAGCATTCATAATGGTGTCAAATCATGTCAAATATTATATAAACTTCTGCATATCGTTAATTAATCTGTCTTGTATTTGATATTAGATGCTGAATGCTGATGGCGAAGAAAATCAACCCCATTTCTTGAACTCTTCTATTTTGTGATCCATTCTTCACCCATTTTACACGTAGTTTTGTCATTAAATTACAATGCCCATGGTCATTATCTTGTCTGTTATAGTGGATATATGAGAAGAGAAAGAACCTCATGAATAAGGGAAGCATCATGGACTGGTCTGTCACTCTTTTGTGACAATATATGCATATAATATAGTGCTCGTGCTGGTGCTTGAAAGCATGCGAATGCTTGCATCACACATGACTTGATGCTTCCCTAAGCAGGCACCCATATGTAAGAAAAGCAAATAAAAGGACAAAAAAAAAAAATTGTTCCTTAGCATTTTGACACAAGACAACTAGCAACCAAATACCATCAAAGTAGGCAAAAGCTATAAAGCCTAAGAGGATTATTGCCCAATGCTCAGTTGCAAGCTTCCCTTACAGTGCTCAATGGGCTCCACAGTCCTCTCTTCACGTTTTATGAATATAAGCCTTATTCTCTCAACAATCCTTGCACGTGAGAGTCCCAACTCTCAACTGAAAGAAAGCCCATCCTGGATCCTACTAACACCCCCCCCTTCTATTTTTTTATTTTTTTAAGGTTTTAAGAAGATAATCCCAAGTGCACAAAACTTTCATGCAACAGTAGTATTATACGATGATATATGTAAATCAAAAGAAATAACATGGGGCCTTCTGCATATCTTATCTGGATTTGCTGGATTATTGACTCATATTAGTGGCTGAAAATGGATACTATGTTCAAGATTATCCACGTGTCCGTATGCAGAGTAAAGAGCATAGAAATTTCAGTGATTCTGGTAGTGAATGGGATCTTTGAAAGCATAACGTCATACTACATATTGTTTGGCCATGAATTTCACATATAGTGCCCCACTTGAAGGGCTGCTATATAGAAATTTAGCTATAGCAACTTCACTGATTACAATGGCAACTACACTGCTATTGGATTTAACTACAGCCAGTAAATAACAATAATGATAACAAGCAACAATTAGCTAAATTAATTATCCATTTGGATAATGCAGCTAGCTAGATCACTTGCATCAGCTAATTTGGTAAGCTTATTTCGTCAAGATCATCCAAAGACAAGAAAACTTCATCCAAACAAGAGAGCTCTGTTCCATCATCATCATCGCCATTGTGCTCATAAACTTGACAAATCACCCATTTACTATAATCCTGAATCAAATAAAAAGGAAAAAAAATCAGTAATCAACGTGTTGTACAATAATTTTCCACGTTAACTTTTTTCTGTGGTGAAATTTTCATGTTCTATATATTGTACTAACTGTTTTTGGTTGTGGTTTTCTTTTTGATGATCTGCTAGAGGAAGCAGAATCTGATAGACGATACTCTTGCATTAACCAATTGGTTTTGATACCAGCAGGGGCTTCTCCCATATGGAACACAAAATATTTCTTCATACCAACTCTCTTGTTGCTTGAGCTTGTAACCACTGGTTCTTCCATTCCCGTTGGCTTCCAATACCCACTGCCAGTGACCCTATTTTGTGTCCTTCTGCTATAGTAGTACCATTGGTTTCCCTCTGCCAAAGCTCTACCTGCGGATATGCACAAGCACCCAGAATTAATATCATACACCAACTTCAATTTTCTAGCTATTTGTCATCTACTCTAACAGTTCAAACTGGCATGAAACAAAGAGCTGTATTGAAACAATAACAAAGAATGATACCATCAAGTTCCCATGGGTCATATGGGTAGAGCTCAAGATCAGGGATGACATCTGGGTGGCAAGGTAGAAGTGATGCCTTTCTGTGAAGGAAATGGACTACAAGCTCTTCATCTGTGGGATAAAACCGAAAGCCGGGTGGAAGGTTGACATTATTATCTCCCATTAAAGCAAAAAGAGCAGCAGGTATACAACAGATAGAGCTAGAAAGGAGGAGTAAGAGAATAATGGAGGATGAAGGTGGTGTTGGACAAGGTGGGTTTGGAAGGGATGGTATTTATAGTGCAAAGAAGGGAGGGAGAGAAGGAATAGATAGATTATAGATATATAAGAGTCTGACGTGAAACAGAAGGTGGAGCTTGTCACGTACAAAACAGATGCATTTCATCAAATATTTGATAAAATTTTTGGGCACGGCAGCACTCAATACCAAGCAAGCAAGGCGGCGGATAACGGAACGTGATGGATAGATACTTGCTCAAGAAACGGGATCTCCAAAAGTGTGTTGGAGGGAGGCTGGTGGGAGAGAGTGTGACAGCAGATTCTTTTGCAGTTTTATTGATTTATTAACATATATATCAGAAAAAAAAAAAGAAAATTCTGATGGTGTGGGTCATCATCATACTTCATGCTGATATCATCCACCTGCTGTTGTCCACGTGGCACACATGAGTATGGGTTTGGTCTTGGACCAATTGAACCGGGGTGACCCACCTCTTGGAGTGTATCTATATATGCTTCATAATTATCAGCAATTATCATATGTTTTTGAGATTTAAATACGAGAACTTTTTTGTTTTGCTCTCTACCCATATGCTTCTGCCTAGCTCTGTAATCAATGGATTATTAGGAGTAGCACAGTGGGAACTGCACATACATCCCACATGAAACAGAGCAATCAACTATTTCTTTAGAAGGGGGAGTTTACCTGATTTGCTTGGGTCATTGGTGGAGCCAAAGAAGCCCCCGCATTATTATTTATATAATTAATCAATTATTAAATATTGCAGAAGAAAGAAACAAGCACATACAACTACACTAACAATGTACTACTTTGCTTATAACTTTTCCAACCATTAATTACATTTTGCAGCTCTATTGATATTGACTTTTCTCTGATTTAGGAGGTCAGCAATAATATTTATTCCATTAAAGTAGACATCATTATTCTGTTTCTGATGACTAATCGGAATTTCTATGGTACCATCTGAGTCCAAGTATAACCATTTTGAGAGTTATATATGTAAGAGAGTTACTATTTGCAGTACAAGGTTTTACAGTGTCTTTCTTATATGTCATTATCTGTCAACTGCACAATTGTGCTTCATAAAATGGGAAGCCATGATGTTGAAGGCCATTGAAGGGTACCTCAGTAGCTTTCTTCCTGCATTGACACCAATTGAGACTATTACTGAAGTAGACCTATTGCCTATAAGTTGGTACCAAGAGACTTCAACCAAACCAAGAGGCATCAACAACTGAAACATTAAGTTCTGGTTTCAAATTCGTTTACCATTTCTGGTTTCAAATTCTTGGTACCATACCATGATACCATTAATTTAATTCCCAAGGCTTGGTACTAAGTTCAAACGGTAGTTTTTCCAATTTTAGGTACAGATTATGATACTAAAAAGAAGATCCGAGTGTGTTGGGAAGAACATATTACATATATGTGGAAGTGGAAGCACTATCGTCCTCTATCTTTTGTACCTTGAAAGCTATGCCCCCATTTCTGGACTCTAGTGGACTAATAGTTGAGAAACAGCCTTCCACTTATAAGGAAAATTCTATCCATACGATACGAGGCCCAGTGAGCGACATTGCTAAAATTATGAGCCTAGTTCTTCATCCTCAATGCCTTGGAACTTACCCTAGTCATCTTATTGGTTGTCAGTGCTTGTTCCACAAAGAAATTGCTCATGCATACCCTTAATTGTTTTTTTGAACTTTTCTTTCTCCGGGGACAGAGGAAAGAGTAATACTAGTGACACAACATTGAAGCCACAAAAAGTCACAATTCTACTTCTGTACCATTTATCTTTGAAACAGATATTCAAATCAATGCCACGGATACAAAGTTGTGACATTTGTGCCTTTGAAGTTGTGACTATAGATTTTCTTTAAAGGAAATATCTCAAAATCAATTTAAAGAGGAAATTAACAAATATAAACTGAATCTTCTGTGGTGGGGTTATTATGAGAAAAAAGACTAGTAGATTGAAACAAGGACAGGGACTGGAAAGCATATACCATTCCTCAGTCTCTGCTTCCCTTTATTAAGAAAACTACAGATTGGTTGCTAGACTCAGAAAAACCTAATATGCTCCTCCTCAGTCCTTAGTCACGCCCAGCCCCTAGTCTCATATAATTATGCCCTACCACCATCCATATGTGTGTGTGTGTGTGTGTGTATATATATATATATATTGACATCAAAATGACATCTACCCACCGTTGTTGGAGCACTCACAAGTTTCAGTCAGACTCAATGTACATTTTGGTATATTTCCATGTCATTGCCCTATCCTGAAGTAATTAGTCACTTTTAAGATAATCTTGGCATCCAAAGAATCCCAATTATACTAATCGCTTCTCTTGTTTTCTTTTATCTGATATATAATATATGTTCAAGTTCAATTAGAATCAAAAGCATACTAAAAGAGCATTATAATGCTTCAAATGGAATGATTAAGCAAGTTTTAGCTGACTAAGACGATGATGTTATGGTTAATTGAGTGGTGGGTCTGAGTTAGGCAAGTTTGCTATCTCAGACGTTTTTATCCCTTTATCCTTTTCTTCTTGGCCTTGGCCGACATCAAAGAGTAGGGAAAAAAGGGAAAAGATACTAGTACACCAAAATTTTACATCATTTTAAGACTTGATTAATGATAAACAAATTCTTGATTAATATAATATATCATTTGTTTAATATATTTATTAATCAATTACCAGTTTATAAATAATCTATTACCAAAACCATAATCAAGAATTTGCTTATAGTTAACCAAGTGTAAAAATTTGGTCTGTGAATATTATTGTTGGGGGAAAAAATGAGTTAATATCTACCAATGATTTACTGTACGTAGTAGGTGTTACACTCTGTAATCAGTTTTGAAGTACTGCACTATGATTGGACAAGAAAACTGAACAAGGGTCTTTTTATCATTGATGCCCCCCCCCCTCCCCCCCTCTTCTCTCTTTATTTGGACAAAATATAGTTTGACATTTGAAATAGGAAGTGGTGGACTGTAACTTCCAATTCTTCTGGTATGAAACAGCCGTTTCACATAATCACAACTGACATGTTTCTACATTTAAAAGATTACTGAATACCAATTCTTCTGGTAAGAATAGTTCATTTCCTCCCAAGTCCCAACACTTTCAACCTTAATTTTTGACTGGTATTGAAGCATAGCTCTGGAGAAACAGGAACTAAATGTGAAACTTTTAAGTAGTTATCAGTCACTTCTTGAATTTTTATGTGTTTGCACTTTGTACATATAGGATGGATTTTGGGATTTGACTCGGAAAGAAGGAAGGAGAAAAGGGTAGAATAATGCACTCAAGAAATCTTTCTAATCTAAATCAGCATTAATAAAATCTAGGACAATGTGTCTGATATTTTAGTTACTTGGTGATACCAACGTTGGACTGAGACTGCTATATTGTTAAAAGAAGCAACTGCAAGCGTAATTTAAGTCAGCAGTGATAGCCAAGAAGAAAAAAAGCATTAGCATGTCCTTAGAAAAAATAGGGAAGATCGTGCATGTCTCATCACCATCTGAGGTGTGTTAGTGGTATTAGATTGAAAGCGAGTGAAGGTACTACTTATTTGATTAAATTTTGTGTTCGTATCTCTCACCTAAATCTATTGCTGAAATTTGGGCTGTGGAAGCCTACCCACTTGACATGATTTGACTGAGAAAAATACTTACACCTGATTATATATGTATTCTTTTCAGTAATCATGGTCACAACCAATATTACAAGTTACGACACAGAAGGGAAAACAAATCCTTTATTCAGGCTATTGGATTTTTGCAATGTGCTAAATGCATAAAATGGGTGTGATTTTTTTTGTTGACAAAAGTGATTATGTGACTAACATTACTCTCTTTCTTTGCTATTGTGCATCTGTCTTTGCTTCTTTACTTTAAATTATTACCCTACTTCACAAACAAGATGGTATTTTATTCTGTTCCCATCCCTTCCCCATATCTATGGTTGCTTATTCTTCAATTTGTACCTTTCAAAGACGAAGCATGCTGATCTGTTGAAAGTCCAGTAATAGGAAATAAGAGCCTGTTATCCACAAGTTTTGAAGGTGGCAAAGGAAGAAAAGAAGTTGAAATGACAGCAAAGGCAGGCCATGCGTTTTCGTTGTGGGCATGTCCCATCTTGTGATTAAGAAAAACTGCTACCCGCTGGTGACAATATCACTAATCGAACAAATATTTTTCTACTGTGTTGTCTTGTATTCACAAATACATTGGTAGTTTTCGTTGAAACAAAGGGCACACTTTTTTAATAGAAATTTGCCATGGCTAGTAGCAACAAGTTTTTCCGGTTTTCCATTTTATTTATTTGGAGAAAGCTATAATGCTCGACACAAAAATCGACCCGAATGCATTTTGTATCCATTATTATATCTACAACATGACAATAATATTAATGATGCTGAACTGCAGTACAGAGTTGCACAAGAAATGCATCAGTTTTGATTTCAACGTCGGTTGGAATATTAACATGAAAACATAGTCTAAAATTGGTTTGGTTCGAAATTTAGACTGAAAATACAATTACATCATTCAAACATGATGGACCGAAAATGCAATATTATCAGTCTCGTATTTATAATAATAATATGACTATACAATGATATTGATTATAATGTTTTGATATTTTGTTAATATCATAAAATATTTACGAGCCCAATTGAATTGTTTTGAATATTATTATTTTATTTTATTTTATCTTAAATTTTCTAAGAACTTAAAACATTCATTCATACGGAACTCCTTTCTTTTTTAGAGGTGCGTTAGAAATGAGTTACAACTTTAAAAACACTTCATTTCTTTTTCTTAGATAACAATAATATTAAATTTATATTATTGGTTTTGTTACATATTTTAGTTTTACAATAAATATTCCTTCTAATAAATTGAATATTAAATATTATTACTCGCATGTTACTCATGCGGTTCATGGAATAAATCATATAATTTTATATTTTTTGTAGATATTTTAATTTTAATTAAATTAAAAAAATAAAATTATAGATACATATACACAACTTGAATGAAAAAACAAGAATGTTCAAGCATACAAAGTGTTTTAATCTGCACAGGATCAGACACAGGGCCTACTTGAGAAAAAAAAGGATTTCCTGTTAACCACAGCAAGAGGTCCTAACAGTACTGAACATCTCTATTCATCCTTTTTCCAAGACTTTCCTACTATATAAGCATTAAAATAGGAAGGAAGAAATGAAAAATCTTAAATCTCAGAAATCTTAAAAGCACATGCCTATTCCAATTGAAATAAAATGATACTTGGTAGTTCCAGCAGTGGCTTGACATAATCACATTCACATTGCTTGATGTAGACTTAGCTGCTCATGTATCATTCTGAATTTCTCTTTCAGCCTCTTGATGTGCAAAACCACCAAAAAGTTGGACATTAGAGAGAATGACAGAAAGTCGCCGTGTCTGAAAATTGTTCATGCAGAAACCCCATTTCATATGAAATACCCTTTTCAGCTCAATTTCTGTATCTCTCTTCCACTGCCCCAATGAGTGTTGCAGATTGGTTATGTCAAAAGCATTATCCAGGTCATCTTCAAAAGCAGATTCTAGGTCTTCCCGAAGAAGTGCAGGCAACTTGTTCACAATGGGCATAAAAAAGAAACAATTGAACTGCAAAATATTAGGTGTAAGCAGGGCAGAAAGATAGAAGACAAAAAAAAAATGGGGCGACAATTCTAAATTATAGATATATCTTTATCATAATAAGTTCAGATTAATGCATTATCAGTGTTTTGATATTCTTGAAGAGTTGTAGTAAGTTGAAATAAATCTGAACAGCAAATATACAAAAATAAAAATATTGAAAAGAAAAATACATATAAGCATGACATTATGATAACTAAAGATAATAACCTTTATAAAGGCTAATTAAACTTGCAACCGTGTGCACAAGGCTGTTTTGCATGTACTGTACATGAAATTTTTAAGACATATACTGGTCATCTGTTGAAAAGTTAAAATAAGAAAAAACTAAGTATTTAATAATATCTGATGATTTTACACAACTTACGTACTGTCCTCAAGAATTTTGGAGTAGTTGGAAGAATCAAACATAAATAATAGAGAATCAGTAAATTTTTTGCAGTTTCACTGTAGTTGTGAAATTGATGATGGCTTTAATTTCGGAGAGCTATATTTTTCTCTTATAATAATGTTGTGATATCATAAAAGCAGAGGGGGGCTCTTTTCCAACGTTTCATAATAGTCAGACAGAAAATTTCCCCAATATTGTAGGATGTATATGTACTTAACCCAAAACATCCAACCCTTCATTTCTATGTTCACTCTGGCATGCTCCCTCTTCCAGCAGGAAAGGAGGAAGTTAACAGACCAAACAGTGAAAGATGCATAGATGAACAAGCAGGAAACATCACAAACCTTTAATTCTGTGGAAGCCAAAAAAAATTCTTATTCCATGAAATATCTGTTGTACCAAAGCATAAACAATCCTTTCCGATGAAGGTGCAAGCCCCCGATTCCAAAGTGTGCTGTCCAGAAGGTCAGCAAGCCTTGTTTCTGTTGTCTGAATGGGTGTGCTGGAATCAATGCCGGAGGCCAAATGACTGAGCCTTACATCTGGTCGTGGCTTTGCGTCATCTTTCTCATTTGCACTTGTTTGTGATAGACCAGCTGCTGTAGGATTACTAGAAACATTGGAATGTTCTGTTCCACCAAATGAATCTAAGAACTGACGTAACCCAGCCCGATTCTACGGAGTTGACACCACAAGGAGATATAAAAGGAGCCAGGTAAACTTAGTGAAGCAAATAATATTTTACTCATTGGTGCTTACAGTTTAACTGGACAATCATACAAGCCTAGCATAAATTTAAATTGAGAAGTGAGGTCATTTAAAATGCAGGGTAAGCCAAAGCACCTCCATGTAAATGCCCCATAAAACCAGTATACCTTATTGTGGTGGAGAGACCATGTAACATATCGGGTGGTGCTTGCCAGGTCCTCCATACATCTGCAGCAAAGAAGCATCAAAAAGGGATTTAGAGAACTGTACAAAACAACCAGGAACATTAATATTTAACAGGCATCACGTATGAAGAACGAAAAAGGATAAATTATGGATGGGCATGTGAAGATGAAACATATATGATTCTGGACTGTAAAGTTTAGTTTGATGACATTATCACAGCATCACATTCAGTACATAGTGTGTTACTTCTTTTTGTAAAATCAAGGAAGAAAATGCACCCCAAACCAAATCATGAAGAAATAAAGAAAAAAACATAAAAGCACGATGTAATACAAGAATACTACACAATACATCTTATGTACTCTTTTAAGCTAAACCATGCATCTTCTTCCTCTTCATTTTCCAGAATTAGCTTCTATAAAGCTGATGTACACAAGGAATTGTTAAAACAATTTCAAGCTCTTTGAAGACTCTTCTTCTTCCTCCCCTTCGCTCACAATTATGAATGCCTTCTTCCTCCCCTTCACTCACAATTGTGAATTGTGATTGTTAGAGCAAAATCCTATTAATGTTTCCTCAACCACTATGCTCCCAATATTTTCACAGAATGAAATATGTTAATGTTTTTGCTACATTTTGTGTAGTTTTGTGCAACAATAAATTGCAAATTTACCACAAAAAAAAAGACTAGAATGGAGCATATTGTAATTAGAAGTATAGAAACAAACTTATAGAAATTGGGGACTAGTGGTTAACTTTTCGTGGCATGATTTTTCAGTAGATTCTGCAAAGTTGTTGAAGGCAGAGGCGGCTCGCCTGAGGAACACCTCATGGCCACTTAGATACTCACCATCTTTCTGTCAGAAACCAAATGCATAAAGAAAATGCGGTTGGGAAAATATACAAACTAATAATTGCATGGAACTGTTAGAAAATTTCCAAAAAGGGGCATAAACTATTGATCCATAAAAGGAAAAGAGAGAGAGAGAGAGAGAGACTACCTGAAGAAGATAAACAGATATGGGAAGCAATCTCTTAAGTATATGCAACAGTCTGGCGCCCAACTGTGTCAAGAACAGAGAATTAATAAATTAGCTGGAGAACCAAAACATGAAAGGCTAAAAAGCGATAACTTTTCCAGACATGAATTTTAATAAATCAAAAACCAGATTTTCTGAACAAAAAAGTTTCCATAAACAAATGTAACTTTTGTACGAATGTCCACCAATATTCCATCACAAGGTATAAGTTGACTTGTGTCCCTAATGAATAAAAAGAATTTAAAAAAAAAAAACAAAGAAGACAGATTAAAAGGAAAATATTAACTTTCATATTACTAATTACCTGATGAAGAAAAGGTTCAAACGTGTCACGAGCCTTTGCAACAGCAATTACACAAGCAGTCCTGGGTACTCAAGAAAATAAGTTTAACCTTTTTTTTTTTTGAAAGAAAGTTTAACCTTTAATAATTAGTATTATTGCAAGAATGGGTAAGTAAAACACAGAATTACCTAGAGTAGTTTGTTCCATCATGAATATATTCAACTCCACAAGCATTTACAATTTCTTCCCGAGTAATTTGGGGGGACACCTTAATTCCTCCAACCACAAAACGAAATTCAGCCATTGCCCGATGATATTGTGCACCACCATAAAGACGCACGCATCCCTGCATTCTACATACAAGGATAACCCCGTCTGTCAGATGTCTGCATCACAAGATTCTGAAAAAGCTTGTGCCCACCACACAAATATCAGACTTGTATGAAAGTGGTTATTAGTAGGCATAAGCTAAATGAAATCATCAGCCAAAAGGAAAGAAAATGGATCTTATATAAAAAGGGAAAATAGTGAAATAAAATGAGTAGGTAGTCTGTTTTCCTCTCCAATGAAAAAAATGAAGCAGGACCTAAGTACAAAAACAAGCAAACCCAAAACAATTGTATAACTTACAGGTATTAGCTTGTGAGGGAACTGAACACCATCTGTACCAACGAATGCACCTCCATTTATTCTCTCATCTTGTAGTGTCTCACCTGAAATAAAACTAATAATGCCAAGGGAAAGGCCAAATCTAAAGAAAGCAAGCTTGCTTTTCTAGACATCTATATTATCAAACATTATCTACTATTCGATAGGCTTATCCATAAAACAGTGTTTAAATAATTTACCAAACTTATCAGGAGGTGTAACGACTGTCCCTTTAAGCAGCAATGACAACTGAATAGTAGAAAATAGTTGAGTTAGGAAGTATCACTTCAAGGTTCAAGCACTGGATTCCAACACCTGCAAAAAAATAAAGAGCCATCTATATTGGACAGAAAAATAAATTTACTCCACAAGCTAAACATCCAGATTAAATAACCCTTCCCTTGGTAGCAGTTCTAAGTTCTAACATCAACAAACATGGGAAATTCAACCAATAAAGCAAGATCAGTGATGCAGGACAAAGAGGGATCAATTATAATTATATTTTGGATTTTGATGATTTTATATATTTATTTCAGATAATTTAAGGTAATTATGGTAGAATTAGAGTCCTAGTAGGATATTATATGGGCCAGAATTAATTATTTTAAATTATTAGGTTATCTCTTAATGTTTTATTTGTAGTGGTAGCCAATGATGTTTTTCAAAGTCATTTAGAAAGTCATGTGACTAGCATAGCATGTAACCTTCAAATGAACTTGGATGGCTGTGATTTACTTAAGTCATATGTAATGAATAGTTAGGATGCTAGGATTATTAGAAGCCTTCTATAAAAGGGCCTTTAGGAACTATTGTAATCAATTTTTGCCGTCAAATTAAGACAAACTTCAGATTTGAAGCTCTCTAGGGTTCTTGACCATTGTTTCAGTTCAATCTTCTACCTTTCCTTCACTATTCACCTACTGTTTTTCCTTTATTACTACTGCTGCGTCAATCAGATACTGAGAAGGAAATTGAATGACTGCCCTATATGAGAGCACTTAGTGGATAGAAACCTTGGTCCAGAACAGATCATGGAAGGTTCTTCCTTTCTCCTTAAGTTTGCCTTCATCCAGTGCGCAGTATATAATTGGAAGAAAGAATAAAATAAGTGGTTATGAGTGGAACATAGACGTAGATAATGGTAAAAGATAAAAACAAAATTCCCATCCCTGCCCCCGGTGCTATGTAGATCATGAACAACAAAAGATATATTTAACTTTAATACAGACCTCAATTCTTGATTTATATCATTCAATTTCCTTGTTGCACTCCAGTACTCTTTCTTAAGAAGTGGAATGATTTAGGCATAGAATATTAAAACTTACGGTTTTATTAAGCATTGTCTAGAAATAGAAAGCGCACAAATAAAAATAATAATTATAATGTATACCTCTTATCTAGCATTTCTTCCAGGAACAACCTAAGTTTGCTCACACCTATCCTACTTCTTTCTTGCTTTGACAATGACCTGCCCAACTTCTCCTCCAAAGATGCAACATCTTCCATCTCTCTGAAGCATTCTGCCTGCATCCATAAGCACAACTAAGTAGACTAAGGAAAGGCAACCCTCTGGTACTTCATGTTCAACAAGTTAAAATAAGCAGCCCCTACGAGACAGCCATCAGTGCACCAAACATTTAACTTTTAAATAAGACAATTATCTTAGGTGTTCTTTTGTATCTTTATATTGTTTCCTTAATTCCTTCTATTTAGAGAGGACAATATCTGTGACATTAAATACCAATTTATAGTAATAAATAAATAAATAAAACAAGACAATCTATAATACACACCTAAACCTAATTACTTTGTCAGTCTATTTTTATTGATTACATTCTCTGATAATTTGTTTTTATCCATCTGATAATTTAGTTCAGGTATTTATTTGAAATAATTTAAAAAGAGAATAAATAAATAAAATGCAAAACATAATTCACAACCAGAATAATTCAGTTTATTACAAAAATATAAAAAGATAAGATGATGAATTAAATATGTCTATGAGCATAAAATCCATTTTCATCCTTATAGTTTATAAAGTGAAATTGGTGTGATCTTCATGACACATTAAGAGTAAGTCTCCCAAGATTAACATTCAACAACGAATTTATCTCTCAACAAATACAATTTGACTCATACAATTAGGGGTGACAAATGGATAGATTGGATGGATTTTGGATGGGACCATAATAAATAGATAAAAAATTAACCACTAATCCATTTGGGATCCATTAAAAAATTGTTAAAATCATCTAACTCATCCATGACTCATTTTAATGTATGGATATTCAATTCATCTATTAATTCATTTTAATGAATATGATTGATAGATATCCGACTCAATCAATTAAAATTATTTTTTAAAAATAAAATAAAATATCTCTCTCTAAAAAAATTAATTCTTTCTCTCTCTAAAAAATAAATAATTTTTTCTTTTTGAAAAAAGTTAATTTCTCTCTAAAAAAAATAAAAAATATTTTTTTCTCTAAAAAATGAATAAATTAGGATTTCATATGAGTTATGAGTTTGTTGGATCTCAAATCGATCATGAATATATTAATATCTAGATATTTAATAGACGTTGGGCTCAATTTATTAACCATTTATTAACTAATTTGATCTAATTCATTTAATTTATTATTATTATTGAATAAATTAGATTAAATTTAAACATGAATGAATTGGATAAATGGTGAATAAATGAATCATTTTGACACCTTTAAATACAATATAACACTACGAGCAATAAAAGTTACTCGAAACAGGACAACACAAACTAAAAATCTGCCATCACCATCATGAAAATTTTAATGAAATAAATTGGCCGCAGAGATTATATTGCAATCAGAGTACAATGCATGTTAAGTTCCTTAAATAACTCAACGACACAACTTGCTTAGTCATACTAACTCAGGACAGATGGCATGTTTAAGAAGTTGCAAATAGTCTTATTTTCAAAACAGCCTCTGGAAAATTACATCTACCCGATGGAAGATAACTGTTGTCTACCAAAACAGACGAAAAAGAAAAGAAAGGAACTAAAAGATTACAAAGAGTATAAGAAATCTAAACAATCAGACTAAAAGCACCGAAACGATTTTGAGGACCAGACTACATCATTGGACCTGTAGACAGAATCGCTTCCAGAACCAACTCTTCCAGAAGGAACAGATGTGAAGAACGGAGAGTCGCCCAGAATGCAGCCATCACGTATACATACAGGTGGTGAAAGGAGAACTTCAACATCTGATGGAGGTGCAAATTGAGGTATCATGGTTTCTAGCTTGGATGAGACAATTACAGTCCATGACAACTCTGGATCTATCTATAAATGAACACCAAAAACTTTTTGAAGCTTTGGCACATCGTAGACTGTACCTATATCAAGATAATTTCCAAGTTCCAGTCTTATAATCTAGAAACTTCATTTGCAAATTTCCAATTATATATATATATATATATGGAAGGGATCAACTTACACTGGTGTAAGACTTACATAGTGTTTAGTTGGAAGAAAATGGAGGAGAGGGGAAGGGAGGGATTATTTTAAATTTTATGTGTTTTGTTCAATTTTTTGAAGGGGGTGAAGGGGAGGGGAGGGGAGCAAAATCTCTTCTAAGCTAAGTTTAGCTTCCCTCCAAAAGTAAAGAGATTTAGATGGGAGAGAATATATGTTAAAAAATGGACTAAAATATCCCTAAATTAAATGCTACATTAAAAGTTATAATTATGTAAAGAGGTAAATTTATACTTTTCCTCTATTAAAATTTCTCCCCTCTACTCCTCAAACCAAACATACACAAAATTAAACTCTCTTCCTTCCATTTCCCTCTCCTTCATTAAAATCTCTCCCCTCCCCTCCCCTCCTTTGAACCAAACAGACCATTAATCACTTTTACATCACTCAGTAACTTTTTATTTAATAAATTTCTTACAAAATCTATCGTTAGATTGAAAGTTTATATTATGTAGATCATACATATAAAGTTTTATATTAATCCAAAATTATTTTATGGCTAATTAATATACATTAAAATTAACGTAATATAAACTATTAAAATATATAAATATATGAATTATTTGATTATATTCTTATTAATATTCAATTTTTTTAAAATTTGACACAAATGATTTACATGACATAAACTTTCAATGTAAGAAAATTATTCAATAAAAAGTTATTGAGTGGTTGAGTGGTGTAAAAGTGATCAAATCTTACAACGATGTAAATTGGTTCTTCCCTCATATATATATATATATATATATATATATATATATATATATAGAACATATATAATGAGAAGAGTGGTTTATTGTGAGAGTGAGAGGAGTAAATCTTGACCATTGAATCATTCATGAATGGTCAAGATTAGATGTTACTTAAATGTCACATGACCACTTAAAAAAGTCACATGACTTTATGTTTTAATCTTGACCATACATGGATGATCTAATGGTCAAGATTTGCTCCTCTCACTCTCACAATAAACTCCTCCTCTCACTATATATCCCCCTATATATATATATATATATATTTGCCTGACCGCAAGTAGCTTCTTAAATGTTCTCAAGGAAAATATAAAGGAGTGATTGCATTAAATGTTGACTCTTCTTTGCATCTTCAATGATATTCACTTTAATGCAACCCATTTGCTTTTCTTTTTTTTCACTTGATATTCATATTTCATACTTTCAGTCCAAAGATAAACCATTAAAAACCACGCATTTAGCAATGATCCCTACTGAAAATACCAGCTACTTAGTACCTTAAGGGTAATTAATCAAGACAACAAACATCAAGCATTAAGAGGCACATATATACCTGCATTACCACGTGTCTTGTTTACTACAATCTTCAAGACACAATATAATAAATTCTTTATGTTGCATTTTTGCCCGCACTAGAGATTCCACTGCACGAGCCCGGGCCTGTCAAGGAGGCTATAAATCCACCATCACCAACAAAAATAATATCCATGGGAAAATCAAGTGGATAGGTTTTGATCATTTGAAAATTGACCTGTAAATGCCCCTTTTTAGGACCTGGGGCAGGAGCAATAAGTCCAGGAGTGTCTATGATTGTAAGATTAGGGCAACATTTGTATTCCACTTTAATAATTATTTCCTTAGCTGAGAATTGACAAGAATCATGCTCCAACCTCGCATTTTCAGCTTCAATATATGCCTATAAGAATAGTCACACACCAGATTAAAAATCATGAGAAAAACTAATAATGTATGGAAGCCAAAATGAATCAAAGGAGATTAGTAGTCGTAGTTTATATAAATGCACCCATCAACATAAAACTTGTGAGAATTATTAATTCATTACAATTCACAGCTAAAAAAGCAAACTTTGATGGCATATCTCCGCCCCATTTCTGAAAACTGCAACATAACAGCTTGAAACTAGATGGAACCTACCTGAATTTGCATAAGGATCTTTTGTTGGGGCGAAGTGGGGTGAGCGCGAGAGGAAAGATAACATAAAGGAGAATGACATTTGAGAGATTCTTAAACTACTATACTATTTCACTATGTGTGTTTGGGAAAGATAGATTTTTTATCTTTAAGCTTTTTTTTGTCTAAAAACTTGTTTTGTAAATAATTTAGAATGTTTGGGAAATGACTTAAATTTTTAAAAAAAATTTTATTTTTTAAAAAAGTTATTTTACTAACATCTTTAACATAGGATGGTTAGGTTATTTTTACAATTTAAGTTTTTATTTTTTATTACTTTATCTTTTATTATTAATATTTATATTATCTATCACTATATTATTTATTATTGAAATTTATGTTATTTATCATTATCATTTTTTTTATTTAGAATTTACTACTCAAATTTTGTAAAAACTAATGCATGCTGTGATATTGTTCTGAAAAATATATATATTTATCTTAAAATTTCCTATATTATTCAAATAAAATATATATTGTTTTATTTAACTATTCTAAAAAATAATATATTTTCACATATTTTTCACAATCATAAAAAATGTTACAAATTTTATTCAATTTCTTATAATAGAAAAAAAAAAGTAATGATAACACATAACAAAAAATAAATAAGTTATAATGTTTAAAAAGCATCAAATATTAATATAAACAAATAACTTCATACCTTTTTTTGTAATTTATTATGAAAAAGTGATTATTTTTTACATCATCCAAACGAAATAAATTATCTTAAAATCACTTTTCAGTAAACATACCAAAACAAAAACATATTCTGATTATAATCGATTATATAAATAATCGATTATCAGCATAATCTATTTTTTCCAGCTTTCCTAAACACACTCTAAATGTAACATGTGACATTATATGACTAAACATTATACATGCAATTAGATTAAAATTAAAATATTTAAAAAAAAATTAAATAATATGTGACGGTTAAAAACACTTGAGCACTCACTCTCAAACTATATTAAAATTTCTCAGGACATTGAGGGTTATAGTTCATGTGGAGAGTAATTGGACGCCTGGTCCTGGAGCCACCACCAACACGGTGAACTGGTACCCGAACTCCTGAGCAAGCCCGTGAACCTCATTGCACGCTTCGTAGAGACCCAACTGCTTATTATCGCATTCTTCTTCTTCTTCTTCTTCTTGGTCTTCGTGTTTGTGGCCTCCCTCCATCTCTATGTTGTCACTATCCCTATGCTGCTTTTCCCAATTGAGTCAGATTCATAAGCATGCAAGGTGGCTTTTCGAATCCAAACATTATTTTAAATATAAACTTTTGTTTTATTTAATGTAAAATAATTATATATCATATTTGAGAAATTAAAACTTCTTCTAGTTTAGATTTTAGTACAATTAATTTAAAAAGAATTATGTTAAAAGAATTAATTTATGTTTGGTTATAATATTTTAAAAGTTAATTTAAAAGAATTGATTTTGTTGGAATAATGAAAAATAAAATTACTTTTAGATATAAAATTATCAAAATGTATATGAAATTTTCCATTCTCTCTCGCTATCTTCACCTTTTTCGAGGTTAATGTAGTAATTAAATTATATAATCTACTGTGTAAAAGTGTTTTCGTTCAAATTAAAAGTTTAAAATTTCTGTTGCAGGGAGAATTGATTTGTCTTGCCGCAAACTATCCCAATGTTACTTATATTCAACGTAATATGTAGTCAAATAAAATGAAATCCCATCTGAAAAACAAAATGCAATTCTATCAACCGCAAAATCTAAAACAAACGAGCTATTATTTAAGTTCATTTTTCGTCGTTAACAATCCATTGTGAGAGAGTGAAAGGACATGTTTCAACTTTTGTTTTGGGTTCTTGGACATGTTTTAACTTTAAAACATAACATTTATATACGAGTGTCTTAAAAGTTTTGATTAAAAGATTGAAGGAATTTGTTGCAGTAAGCTCGAGTGTCTATACACTCGTGCACTGCTTACTTCTTTTAATTTAAAAAGTGAACTCTAATTGTTTTTAAATTTTAAAATTATATCATTTTATAGATTCAAACCAATCTTGAGTTCGAGTATTTGGACACTCGAGCATTCTGTATCAAATTTTAAAATTAAAATAAAAAATATTAGATGTATAAGTAAAATATTTAATATTTTAAAATTTTAAGAAGTAGTTAATATCTTTTTTATTAAGTAATTAGAAACATTTAATGTTTCTTACACAATCTTCATAAGACATCGATTAATAAGACCCTTTTAATTTTTTAACCAATATCTTAGATCATTCGTTAGTAAATGTCAAATAAAAAATCTTTATAATTTTTTTTTAATAACAAGATTTTAAATTACGGTTATAATTTAATTGCAGTCACAATCGTGTTATATCTGATATGACCAATGCAAATTGATGCAATTCATGATTAGAGTGTCACAATTATAACAACTATCACAATCAATATGTTAAAGGTACGTTACGTTATGCAACCCTAAATTTAAAACCTTTCTAATTAAATTTTGTATTCATTTATTATAATTTGAAGATTATGCAAAATGCATCAATTACGGTACACCTTTGTTGTACTTTGAAGATGATGCAAAAGACATCAATGCGTGTGTTTTAAAACGGCATTAATTAGTCAGATATTATTTTTTTGTACGAATATTTAAAGCTACTTATTAAATATTTATTGATTATTAATTATATTTAATTTATTTTTTATTTTTTTATTACAAAATTAATAATTAATAATTAAAAAATATTTAATAATTCATTTTAAATATCACACTTATAAAAATATCATAACAATTCTCGTTCTAAAAAGTTCCTTCACAACCTTATCCAGCAGTATTAAATCTCAAATATCTAAAAATTGGCAAGCCTTAATCGTGCATACCTTCGGAGAAGGAACCGCGAAGCAAATTGGATGGCGAACTATGGCCACAATCTTCCCTTGGGTTATCATCATTTCCAAGCAGTTCCTCTTGGTTATCATTGCTGACGAAGTGTCTCATTTTCTTGCCTTTGCACTTAGCAATGGGCTTTAGCCCTCCCCTTTGACCAAAAAACAAAGAAGAAAAAAAAAATCCTTCACCAGTATCATTTGTCAAGCTTTATAATATTTTTTTTAATGTTGCTTTATTTTGAAGATTAATTAGATTACACTTGTGAGACACAAAATAATATTAAAAATAATATTATACATAATTAATGTACTTTTAAATTAATTTGATACTAATTACAAAATTAATAATATTAGTTAATTATGAGATATTGTTAATGATATAATATATGTTAATGATGTGAACTTTTCACTCTACATTATTGCTTTAGTTTTGACAAGATACTATTGTCATAATACTTATTAGTACTTGAGTCAAAAAGTAATTTACGGGAAAATTTCAATTATAAAATGTGTAAAAATGTTACAATTTAATATAAAGCTTAAAACAAATAGAAGAATAATTTATAAATATGAAAAAAAATTCAACCTATTAAATTTTACTAAAAAGACACTTATTATTGATATATGCAAGCAGTTTAACTACCTTTATAGATTAAACAAATTTGACAACACATGTCATAATAATGTATAATCTAACAAGGAAAACCTAAAAATTACCTTTTAAAATGTTTCATCAATTGCTTCAATGCTTCATTATCAACTTTTTAATCCTTCATTTAAAGGATATTATTACAAAAAAGTAAAGGAGGGGGTTGTAAGTTACAAGAACGTTGAAATTGCATCTAATGAAAAGGGATTAAACAAAATTAACCAATTACATAAAGTTGAGAAATGAAGATAGGGAGGAGAGGAAAAAAAAGAGCACAAAAAGAAAACAAGGAGACAACAATGTGAATTAGTACCAAAGACAAATATAAAAGAAAAGAAAATTGAAAAATAGAGCAAGAGAATGAGAAAAATAATAACAGAGATGAACTCGCTCGCAGTCAGACGAAATATTAAAAAGTAAAAGAATCGAACCAACCCAGTAGATAAAAATTATGTTGAAATAATTTGCATAATGAATGCACTAAGACTTTTTCTTATTTATTTTAAATTATTATAATGCACCGTATTAAATTGCAATAAATTAGATTTAATGATTAAAATATTTAACGATAATATTACCATAAATAATTAATATCAAATAAGTTTTTTCTAACCCATTTATTGCAAAATTTAAATATTTATTGTTAAGATTTGTGTTTAAATAAAAAAAAGTAAAACTTACACAAAATATGAAAACATATGATTCTAAACATTTTTTTTTGTTTACACGAAAAAAAAACTATATGATTAGTCTGTAATTTCCAGTTGAGAAATTTTTGGAAAAGATAAGATAGTTGAGAAATTATATTCCAACTTGAATTTGAGCTCATGAATATCAAAGTAATGAAAATTAAATTCCTTTCCATAAAGAATTTAATGAAGATTCAAATTTTTGAATTTGTTGTAATAATTTAAATGAAATGAAATGAATTATAATTATAATTTGAATTTAAAATTATTATTCATAATTATAATTATAAAAAAATTTATATAATTCAATTTCTAATAATAATTTTTGTAGTCATAAAGAAAGAGTTGAAATGTAAAGTTGAAATAAATTAAATATATAAGAATCAAAACTCATTTATGATTGTTATATATATGAGGGGCTAAAGATTTTATAAGAAAAAAATTTGTTATATGAATGACATATAACATTGATAAAACTTGAATGTGTTTTCTTTTATAATATTAAATAGATATAAATATATAGATATATGTCAATACCATCAATTAATAGTTTGCTCATTCTCTGTAGTAGGACTCTATCGTCTTCTTTATCCACTTTATTCCCAGCCGAACAAGAGTTTACCTTCTCCCAAAAAATATAGAAGTCTCATTGTCTTCAATGGCATTTTAAACGAAACTAGTTCATTAACCACGCTGCAAGAAATATCAAATATGAGAGTGTGTGTGTCAGTGTGTTGGGTTTGATTTAGGTTTTGGACATTGAGATTTGCTGTTATATATATATGAGCATAGTGTTTGTTCATGTAGATAAAGAAAGATCTCCTAATGAAAAAGACTGAAAACGCCCCATTTTAATAATAATAATAAAAGATAAAGGATGTGTGGCTGAAATTTGTACAACGACTCTAGATATGTTGTTGGTGGACTGAATCAATTATGCAGGGATAAAAGAGAAGACATCTCTTAAATGTAGCAACAGACACTTGCAGAACTTAATTTAAATATAATGAAAAATATATATTAGTGTAGTGTTAGATAACCATGTAATTTATTAACTTCCCTTAATATGAATAGAAGGAATTCGGTTATTTTAAGTATCTTATTTTAGGTATAATCTTTAAGGTGATGTGTATAAAAAAATATAATTAGAAAGAGTCTCTGCTTCACATATTTGATTGTACTTTATAGGATTAGTCTTTCATCTTCTAAACAAAAAAAAAAATCTAAATTTACACACACAAAAAATACCCATGCAGTTTAGGTTGTTTATAGCAGATTCTATTTTATCAAAATATGTCAATCAAATAATGAATTCATTATATTTTTTAACATTCCCTCAAAGAAACTCAAAAGATCATTGTCTTCTTACACTCAAATCAAGTTGTTAATTAGATAATATTAACAAAATTTAATGATATTATAACCAATTAAAAATATTAATTAGAACTTCCAATAGTTTGTTTTAACTTAGCATTAGGTGATGCTACGGTACCTTAATTTTTAGGTATAAATATATTTTGTCATAAATATTTATTAGTAGTTGATTTTAACAATAAATATTTTGAATATGGTATAATTAATAAATCAATAAATATTTAACAATTAATCAAGATACCAAAATCTTTACAAAATATGAATTATCGAAATAATCTCCTAATATTAAACATCAACATACGAAGATATTGCTCTGTCCAGGAGTTATCTTTATCTCTTCCAACCGTTGATGATGAGTACATAACCTTGTGCTGATAACTTACCAATTTCATTTTGTTACAAGTCATTATGGTCTCACTCTGCAACCTTATCTCAAAACTTAATGACACTCAGGCTTTTAATGCTTTTCCGGTGACTTACAAAATTTAAGATGTTGTCGGGGATTATTTTGATATTTTTTTTTAGGGTATTAATATTTAGAGTGAATTGTTAAGTATTTATTAATTATTGTTTATATTTAATAAATTTTTAAATATTTATTATGAAACTAATAATTAATAAATAATTAATAACTCACTTTAAGTATCAAATTTATCAAGATATCATAATAATTCATTATCCTTCACTATTAAATCATTATTTTCATTTGGTACTATTAATTTCTTAAATTAGGGTTGCAGTGGTGTTGAAGTTGCAAAAATTACAAAAAAAAATACGGTCGATGTATTGCGGTTGAGGAATTTAAAACCTCATGTACAGTGCTAAGAGAGTAGGTGGGTGAAGTGAGGAATTTAAAACCTCGTGTACGGTGCTGAGGGAGTAGGTGGGTGAAGTCATACCTTCTATAATTTTCATAGGACATTAGGAGATGACAACTTCTATATATTTAGTAATAAAATAATAGCCTTGGGGTGTGTACATTGTTATTAAAATTGAACTTAATTATATTAGCGATAGCAATGAGACGGGATGGGGACGGATTGTAGCTCCCAGTTTCCCGTTTTGTATTTGTGCAGGTACTTATTTTTAATTTTTTTGTGGGTAGATGGGTATTCACGGATATCTGTGGATACCCATAAAATATTAAAATTAAAAAAAAAATGAGAAAAATTAAAAAAAGAAAAAGAATAAATTAAATAAATTTTAATATCATAATTTTTCGTAATTCATTCACTACATACTAATTTAATTCAACAACTTTAAATACTTAAAATCAAAATAACAATATAATTTTCTTAAAAAATATATATATACATAATAATAATAATACAATTTTAAATACTTAAAATTATATACCGGGTACCTACAGGGTTATAGGTATGGGGAAAACAACCCTCTCCCCCGCCCCGTTTAATAAACGGGTGTTAAACCCCCATCTCCCAACGAATATTACCCGTGGATACCCATGAAGGATGGGAAAAATTGCCATCCATAGATTAGATAATTTGACTGATTTAATTATAAATTAGACATTTAAATAATTATGATTTAATTTTATAATTAAATTCATGATCATATCACTTTATATCAATCAAAATTCTGTTAAAATGTCTAATTTATCCTATTAGACCGTTCAACCATCAAATCATTTTTAAAAAATCTCAACATTTTCACATATTATATATATTTTTATATATGTTATATTGTTGCATATAAATTATTTTTATGACATCACACAATTTGATCAATTGCTTAAATTTATCGAACCTGAACCATCAGATTCAATTTCAACAACATTGAGTGCATGCCTTGCCCCGATTTTCCTTATTTTCTTACTGATTTTTGTCTATATATTACACCGATGGCATATCATCCCAGTAGCAGCTATAAGTATATAGAGAACGATTCATGGATTCTGCTTTCATCCAGTTGTGGCAACCTCTGCATGTTGCCATGTTCCCATCTCATTCCATGGCTTGCTATGGGTCACATTACATATGTACCCCTGTTTTGAAGCAGCCAAGATTCTTATTTCTTGCTCAAAACTAGGGTCACTCCGTGGCCTTCTTATTTCCATCCCAAGAAGCTTCCAACGCCCCCTAAATCAAAAGGTACCTGCAGAGTGCGCCATGGACATTGCTCCCAACAAAGTCTTTTTACCTTAAGTTGGCTTATGACAATATTTGGCTGGTTACTACCACTAGCTACGAGCCTCTAAATGCTTCTTGAAACATTACAACATAACCCTGCATGAAACAAATGCTTTTTTGAACCACTCGGAAGATGAAAGAAGCATTTGTTCTATGCGGGCACATGGGATTTGGAGGCTCTTAGCTAGTGATGGTAACTTGCCATGGCGAAGTTGCATCTATCTTTGTCTTCTAAAAAATTCTTCCAGCAATTTTTAGTGGATGTTTATTCTCGGTGACGAATCTTTCTTAAAATTACGGGAAGTCATGGCTCTGATTCATTAGTCAAGGTTTGTTTTTTTCACTCTTATAATAAATTATTCATCTCATTAAATATGTCATATATATATATATATATATATATATATATATATTAAAGTATCCATTCCCACAACGTGAGAAATTAATTTTTGAAAATACTGTTATGTGTTAGAAGTAGAGATTTGTCTCAATTATATTTTTTTTTATATATATTGTTTCAATAATCGAACTTAAGAAAAAATGATTAAAGTAACAAAACCTATGAATATATATATATATATATATATATATATATATATATGACTGATAAGTAACCACATCACACTCCACAATATGACATGGCAGCATAATGTGAATAATTCTCTTTGAAAGAGAAAGAGAACGGTGCAAGAGAATAAGGGCAAGGTTTTCATTATTTGTCATAACTCCTATTTTATTCCCTTATTAAATCAAAACCCCAAGGTAGTACATAGATAGTAAAGAAAGAAAAGAAAATTTACTTGTGATTCAAGACACCAATTACCTACCGCATGGACATTATTCAACAGCATTAAAAAAAACTCCAAGAAAAATCCTAAAAAGATTAATCACCCAGAAATGAGAAAACAATTTACCCATTGCAAAGTACCAAAATGGCAGGCTCCTTAATTCCTGTCAAGGACCAAACATTACTTTATATTAAAAATTAACTTTTATTTAAACAAAATAAGCGCGACAATGTTCAAACTTTTTATCACTTAATTATAAAAGTTCTAATACTATATTAAAAATTATTTATTCTAATAATTTAAGCTGTTAAATAAAGTTTAAAATTAGTTTTATATTTCTCTCACTCTCTTCCTTGGATCAAATCTCTCACTCTCATTGTCTTCGATGGCATTTTATTTTAAACAAAATTAATTCATTACTCGTGCGGCAAGAATTATGACGGTGTGCGTTTTGTAATTGTGTTTGTTTTGATTTAGCACAGTGTTCGTTTATGTACATAAATTATAAAAACTGACCGAATTAAAATATTAAAAAAAACTCCTATTTATCCACAAAAATAAATAAATAAAGGAATATATGTGGCTCATATTTTTACAGCACAGTAGAATCTGGACATGTACGTTGTTGGTACGTGGACAGAGAAGATCCATGATCATTACTCAAATACAAACTTAATGTAAATGAGCTCTCAACCTTACTTTGTTATTATTTATTAATTTCCTAATGTAAATAACCACCGGTTTCCTGATTTCAAGATTAAATTGCTCACATTTGCATAAATTATATGAAGTATGTATATTATTTAGATTATTTTAAAAACAAGATAATGAAAATATTTTTTATTATTTTTTAATTTCCTAATGTAAATAACCACCGGTTTTCTGATTTCATGATTAAATTGCTCACATTTGCATAAATTATATGAAGTATGTATATTATTTAGATTATTTAAAAAAAATATAATGAAACTATATATATATTTTTTGGTGAAAATCATCCGATGATTCCGCCCACGAACAAAATCAATTAATTCGGATTTGAGGCGAGTAAAGATTCACAGGAGTAGGAGCTCTTTCAAAAAGTAAAGCTGCATACTCAAGGTTTGAAACCGGACTTTGGTTAAGTTGGAATAACTCTAGTACCAGTTGATCCAACACCATGTTAGTATAATGAAACTATATTATTTAATGATTTAGTGTACAGAGTGTAAGTTTTTTCAAGTATGGTTACTCAAAATCGCTCACTCTTCATGCAGCAATTGAAGTTTGATGAAGTTAACGTTGCAAATCACTCTCTCTCACACACACACAAGCCGATTCATGCCTAAGAGATGGGTTTACTACCTGGAGCCAAGAAGCCACACATTCTTCTGATCTGATCCCATTTCCAACACACGGTCACATAAACCCATTTCTTAAACTAGCAAAGCTCCTCCATTGCAAAGGCTTCCACATAACCTTTTTTTACACTGAGTTCAACCACAAACGCCTGCTCAAGTCCAGAGGCCCCAATGGTCTCATTGGCTTGCCGGATTTCCATTTTGAGACCATCCCAGATGGTCACCCTCCCACCCATATGGATGCAACTCAGAGCATCCCTACTCCACGTGACTCTACCAGAAAGATCTGCTTGATCCTATTCGGCAACCTTATCTCAAAACTTAATGACAATCAGGCTTCTGATGCTCCTCCAATGACTTGCATAATCTCAGATGGTATCATGTCCTTCACTATTTAAGCTTCAGAGCAATTTGGGTTACTCAACATACTCTTTTGGAATCACAGTGCTTGTGGCTTCATCAGCTTCAAGGAATGCAAGAATCTCATGGAAAGAGGCATAACACCACTGAAAGGTAGAGAGCATATAATGTTTACTCTAATTTGAATCAAACTAGTACTTTAAATTAAAATTAGCAGTTTAATTTGTCCATCATGTTTTTCTTTTCCAGATGATAACTATCTGACAAATGGGCATTTAGACACCATCGTAGACTGGATCCCTGGCATGAAGAATATTCATCCAAGGGAAATTCCTGGCATGTATATATCGTACCACAGAATCAAATGATGTATTTTTGGTCTTTGTGGAGCTCTATTAGAAACCAACTATCAAGCCCACTGAACCTAATCAATAAAACAATGCCAACTCAAGTCTTCCTTTCTTCATGAAACAGCATTAACAAAATGATATCAAAATTTTAGCATAAACCTATAATCCCCTTCCCTAAACCAGCAACACCACAATTTAACAGTATTCTTTTCCAGACCAAACACAAACATATTTACCAACAAAGAATGAACATGCCTCCAAAATTTTCAAATTAACACAGATGTTATAGTTTAGTCTAATAACTAGATTAATGGCTAAATTACTTTAGACAAGTCAAAATCAATTAAAATTTGGTTGAACCGCTCGGTTCATTCAGTTAAACCATTACGTTTTTTTAAATAAAAAAACTCAATATTTGATAAACGATTATATATATTTTATATTATTACATGTTAATTATTTTTGGATGTCATTTAATTTGATTAGCCGACTTAAACGGTTTAATTTGAATCAAAAATCTCATCAATTCATTATCTCGTTAAATTTTAACAACATTGGTGGTTAAGTAACAAAAAATCATTATTTTGATTTGTACAACGTTAAGAGCGTGGATGGGTGAAGTCATAAATTCTATCAGTTTTTTAGGAGAGGACAACTTATATTTAGTAATAACTAATATGCATTTAGTCAATTATGCACTCATTCAAATTAAACTGAGAGAAGATGTTTTAGACGATTTATTGATAAATGTAACATCATTTTGTGAACAATATGGCATTTAAGGTCCTAACTTTAGTGCTTCTTATGTATTAAAATAATGTGCTCTCGTGACACCAAAGAAAAAAATCTAAAACATAATTTTAGAGTGGAAATATTTTTAGTTCCTAGAAATAAATAGTTACAAAAATTGAATATCAAGTTCAATGACCAAGCTATATTTTCTTCCTAACGATGCTTACAAAGCTTAGAGATTTATGTTAATAACTTACTTTAAATTTTAAATATGTGATATTTTTTAGGCATGAATATATTAAAAATTACATGTTGTAAATTTAAGAGTAAAACTCTATTTTGATCCTGATATTTGATTCAATTATCAATTTCATCCCTAACATTTTAATTTTTTTTAATTTAGTCTTTGACAAATATAAACTCACTTCAATTTGGTTCCTCCATCTGTGTCTCCGTTATTTACTGAATAAAAATAATGATGTGTCACTATTAAAGTTATGTGACATCCTTATTTTGCCAGCGTGATATTGAGTCAGTAACTAACTGGATTATTTCACCCAAAAAACGGCGTCATTTTCATCTATGAAGAGCTAAATGTCAATTAATAAAGTCATTTTTTTGTGAAAGAATTTAGTCAGCTACTAACTCAATGTTATGCTGGCAAAATAAGGATGTTACATTACTTTTAATGGTGATACATTAATAAACATATTTTATATGCATAATTTAGCACATCTCATTGGTCTATTCTTATGAAATTATTGCATATATGAAGTGAAAATTGCATAATTTCTCATATATTGGTTATGTTGTTACAAATTGAGCAAAACACCCGAAGGACTATTCAAAGCAGTTGTTGAACCAAAATATCATGAACTTGAATGTTGATATCAGTATAGCTCAAACAGAAGAGAAATGAAGACCTAAACTCAGTGAATTTTGGGTTACATCAAATTCAGGACAAATCAGAAAATTTATGCTCAAACCTATACTCAGTTATTTGGTGATTTCTCAATATCTAACCGTTGAATGCAGCTTAAATTTTGATATGTCATTTATAACATCATTCTCTATGACTTTTATAGAAATGAAGATTTCCAGATTAGCACCGGAAGTGGGTCAAAATTAGGCAACAAGTTGGTTTCTGTCATTATTGATATAATCTAAGCAGTTTCAGCAAAACGGTCATATCTCAAGATCTAACCGTTAGATCTGGCTGAATTTTTGACATGTTTTTCATGACTGCATGTGCTACAACTTTCATGGAGAGAAGATTTCCAAACTATGACGAGAGAAATGACAAATTTGGTAATCTTCTGAGCTGAAATTTCAACCCATGTGCAAAGAGATTTGACAAAATTGTAATTGAATAGTTCTAGCATTTGCCTATAAAAGGAAGGCATTTGCCTATAAAAGGAAGGCATTTGCCACACTTAAGGGCATTCCATTTTCTGAATTATCTCATTGTAGTTTGAGTTAGGAGTAAAGCTTTTATAAATTGTGAGATTTATACTTTGATTTTAAGGTTAATTCTTCTAATTTGTCTAAAGTAAATCCCAAAGCTCTTGTAGTTTGTATAATATATTCTTCATCTTATTCAAGTTTCTTCATCTTGATGTCTAGTTAAGTTTCTTCCTAGAGTTAGGGGTGAAGCTTTCATAAATTGTGAGATTTATACTTTGATTTCAATGTTAAATCTTCCAATTTGTTTAAAGTAAATCCCGAAACTTTAGCCCGTTGTATTCTTGTTAATATCAACAACCATTTTCATTTTTTTATCATGCTTTTCACTTGTTCTTTTGTTTCCTTTAACATAATGAGTAGCTAAATTTCTATACTAGGATTACAATTTGAACTCACATGTAATTGATTCGTTTATCATATCTAAGAGTAGATTGATTATCTTGAATTGTTTATCTTACTTGTTCCTAATGCTCTCAATTAATTGGCCATTAATTAAGTTGAATTGATAAGCCTTAAAAAACTTGACAAAGGGATTTTGGTTTTAGATCTAGGTAAGATAACATATGATCTTTGTGCGAAAGCCTTGAGTTTGTATAGGATAGACATATACCTATATGACATATGTAACCATTAATGAAATCAGAACTTAATGAATTCTTGATTATTTGATTAACATAGACATATAGTTTATCATTAATTAAGGATATTTTTATTTGACCATCGAAAGAGGCTTATAGATAAGTTAAGGATTTCTAGTTAACAATTCAGATAATTAATTGATCTTAGATAGAAGTAAGAGAATTAAGTAAAGTGTGAGGGATAATTGCAATCCTAGGTTTGGTTAATTTGATCATTAAATTCTTCTTCTTGTTTACTTTAATTTTTATTCTTTCATATCACTTCCTCTTATTAAGTTGTTTAAATAAGATTGAGTTTTGTAAACTTTTAATAGATAGTTAAATTTAGAATTAATCCCTGTGGGTTCGACACTTCCTTACTATTATATTACTTGATTTGCGATAACGTATACTTGCGTTCTGATTTACCACATCATACATCATCATTTTCATTCACTGAATAACAAACACAGACGGAAGGACCAAATTGAAGTGAGTTTATAAATGTCAATGACTAAATTGAAAAAATTAAATATCAATGACGAAATTGATAATTGACTCAAATATGAGTGACCAAAATAAGGTTTTAGTCTAAATTTAATAATACATATATTAAGTATTCATTTTGGCTCCCAATATTTCAATTTAAAACTTGGTCTCGTAAACTTAGCTCACTTGGTGAGAGACATTTGATATTAATGTCAAGTGCGGAGTTCGAATTCTAATAAGTGTACACTTCTTTCTCTTTCCTTTCTCCATTCCCTTGGGATTCCCTGTAGGGGTTGCCCTAAATTCTACCTTAGTGGTGAAGCTTTCATTGACTCTAGAGAAACCAAGTACAAAAATAAAAAATAAAAAAACAGTCGATCACTGCTTATACTATGACTGAGTCCTATAGATTATCTTTCGTTTGATCTCATCAAAAGAATTTTAGAGCAGAAACGTATAAAGGTCTTTTCGGAAGCAGTTTTAAGAGGAGAGACAAACCCATTCGATCTCATCCTTCCTTTGTCATTCACTAGGGGTGCACGTTACATAATCCAAATTTATCAATATGGGTGTGTGTGCATGGCAATCTGTAAGAGCACTGGCAATCCTGATTTATTCATTACCTTCATGTGTAATCTAAAATGGCCAGAAATTACTAGATTTATTGAAAAGAGAGCTCTTATGTAAGTGAGGAATATCGACCAAACATACTTTATTGAGTATTCAAAATAAAAGAGAAGGGTGAATGGGGAACATGTTTGAGTTTGTGGGTTTGGGTTGTTTTGGACCTGGGTCAGGATGTGCATTGGGAGGTGAAGTTTTGGAGTGCGGGTTAATGGGTGGAGATTTGTTTCGGCTCATGTAAGGTGAGATTATGTTTTAGATTTACATGGATTCACTTTGCGGACTTTGATCCGCAAAGCGATTATGGATCAAACCACGTGCAATAAATTATAATTTAAAGTAAACTATACGGTTCTCTCTGTGGCCTGTGAAGAGATTGATTGAACTTTCATTGTCTTCGATGTCAATTTAAACGAAATTATTCATCACCCACGCTGCGAGAAATATGACAGTGTGTATTGTGTTTGTTTTGGGTTTCGGACACTGAAATTTGCTTTTGCATTGAGCATAGTGTTTGTTTATGTACATAAAGAAAACTCGCCGAATGAAAAGTTTGAAAAAGCTCATATTTAATCCATAAAAATAAATAAAGGATGTGTGGCTCAAATTTGTACAGCAGGATCTGGACATATGCGTTGTCGGTGGACAGAGAAGATCTTGATCTATTCTGAAATACAAACTTAATGTAAATGAGCTCTTCAACCGCACTTTGTTATTATTAATTAATTTCTAAATGTAAATGACCTCCTGTTTCCTGATTTCATTATTAAATTGTTGGTAAAAGATATTTATATAAATTATGTAAAGTATGTGTATAATTTAGATTATTTTAAAAAGTTATAATGAAATTAAAATATTATCTAATGATTTATATAAATATATATATAAAAGAAAATACGTGACTGTAAGTTTTTTAAAGTATTGTTACTCTAAATCGCTCACTCTTTCATCCAGCAATTGAAGTTTGATTAAGTTACGTTGCAAATGTCTCACTCACATATACAATAAGCCGATTCATGCCTAAGAGATGGGTTTACTACCTGGAACCAGGAAGCCACACGTTCTTCTGATCCCATTTCCAACACAAGGTCACATAAACCCATTTCTCAAACTAGCAAAGCTCCTCCATAGCAAAGGCTCCCACATAACCTTTGTGAACACTGAGTTCAACCACAAACGCCTGCTCAAGTCCAGAGGCCCCAATGGTCTCATTGGCTTGCCAGATTTCCACTTTGAGACCATCCCAGATGGTCTCCCTCCCATCAACATGGATGCAACTCATAGCATCCCTGCTCTATGTGACTCTACCAGAAAGAACTGCTTGGTCCCATTCTGCAACCTTATCTCAAAACTTAATGACAATCAGGCTTCTGATGCTCCTCCAGTGACTTGCATAATCTCAGATGGTATCATGTCCTTCACTATTAAAGCTTCTGAGCAATTTGGGTTGCCCAACATACTCTTCTGGACTCACAGTGCTTGTGGCTTCATGAGCTTCAAAGAATGCAAGAATCTCATGGAAAGAGGCCTTACACCACTGAAAGGTAGAGAGTATATAATGTTTACTCTAATTTGATTCAAACTAGTACTTTAAATTAAAATTAGCAGTTTAATTTGTCCATCATGATTTTCTTTTCCAGATGATAACTATCTGACAAATGGGCATTTAGACACCATCATAGACTGGATCCCTGGAATGAAGAATATTCGTCTAAGGGAACTTCCTGGCATCTATCGTACCACAGATCCAAATGATATACTCTTGGACTTTGTGGTAGAACAAATTGAAGGAGCATTCCGCCCACTTTTGATGCCATGGAGCCTGATGTGCTGAATTCTCTCTCCACAATGTTTCCTAAACTTTACACCATTGGCCCACTTGAGTTGCTCCTTGATCAAACTTCAGAGAACAAATTTGAGTCCATTACATGTAATTTGTGGAAAGAAGAGTCTTAGTGTCTCAAATGGCTGAATTCACAGGAACCCAATTCGGTTCTATATGTGAATTTTGGTAGTGTTATAGTCATGAAACCTCAACAACTTATTGAATTAGCCTGGGGACTAGCAAATAGCAAGAAAATTTTATTGTGGGTGATTAGGCCTGATTTAGTTGAGGGTGAGGCCTCAATCGTGCCTCCAGAAATTGTTGCAGAAACCAAAGACAGAGGCCTAATGGTGAGTTGGTGTCCACAAGAGCAAGTTCTAAAGCACCCAGCAGTGTCAGGGTTTTTGACTCACTGTGGTTGGAATTCCACACTTGAAAGCATAAGCAATGGGGTGCCTCTGATCTGTTGTCCATTTTTCAATGACCAAACGCTCGATTGCAGGTATATTTGTGCTGAATGGGCTTTTGGCATGGAGATGGATAGTGATAATGTAAAAAGGGATGAAGTGGAGAAGCTTGTGAGGGGGTTAATACAAGGTGAGGAGGGTAAGAAGATGAAGAAAAAAGCAATTGAGTGGAAGAGAATGGCAGAACAAGCTACCAATACTAATGGTTCATCCTTCTTGAATTTGGAAAAACTAGTAAATGAAGTGCTGCTTTCCAAGAGTTAGGCTGCAAGAAACTAATGCTTTTCAAGAGTTAGGCTACAAGAAACTAATGCTTTTCAAGAGTTGGGCTACAAGAAACTAAGTTGACATTACTGATTTATACCAGATATTGCCATATTGCAATGTTCTAAGGATGACTTCGTTTAGTGAATGTAATTCCCAATTGTGTTAATGTGGATTCAATATTCTTTCTTTCCCTTTGACGCTAGATCTAGGGCCATTATATGAATTCTCTACTCGTTTTCTTTTCGCAAAATATTTTCTGCTTGAATTACCAAAAAAAAATTCTGCTTTTAATTTCTCTAATAATTGACTTGGTCATATTTGTCATTCTTTGTTTAACAGAACTCAGTTTTTCAATGCAATGAATGGTAGCTTCCAGATTTGTTTACGCTATGAACCACGTGGACGAGCGAGCAGAAAAAATGTCCCATAATTGAGCCTTGAATACATTATTAATATTGCAGTAGGACTTCGGAAAATGTTGTCTAGTTTGCCACTGCAGTCTGCAGCATCTACATGTGACTATCCACTCTCAGCTTTTCACCCCAATTATTTTGTATCAATGCAAATGGACATGGTAGACACATAAATTAATTATGCAAAAACAAAAGAAAAGAAGAATGCATCTCTTGAAGAAAAAAAGGAGAATTTTACAATATAGCTCTGAGAATTATATAAAGTTGATATTATTTATTTTTTTAAAAAAAGTGAGCTTTATCATTCTGGTAATATCATGTGGTAAAACCGCAAAGGAGTGAAGACATAACATAAACCGCCCAGTGGAAAATGGGCATTGTGGTGAAGGAGAGCGGAGGCTTCGATCCCTCATTGCACTCCCATTCTTCTCCTATTTCCTCTCCTAAGGTCCTAATTTAGTGGTGAGGTTGTCTTACGAATCAAAAAAACATAAGATATAACATATACCTCAAAGAAAAAAGAGTGAAACATATAATTCAAAGAGTAAAGGATGCAACATATATCCAAAAAGTGAGAAGTGTAACTTAGTAGGCCAGTGTAATCTTTTTAATCTTAAAAATCTATGTATCATTCATTAGTAATGATTTATTTATCTCATTTTCATAATAAATCATTTCTATCACTTAATATACTTCTTATATATTAATATGAAAACTTTTGCCTTTAATTTTTTAGGAAAACCTCTAGGATAAATCTCACTTATATAGATGCCATAGCAATAATTAGGTATAAGCTAACATATCATTGGATATTTAATAAATATTTTAATTAATCTATTAATTGTTCATTAATTAAAATTGATGTAATTTATAATTAGATATTTAAATTTATTATTATAATTAAATGAATTAGATTATATTTCAATATAAATAAACTAAATGAATGATAAATTAATTATTATAACTATCATCCCTAATGTATGGCAGTGGGTGCTGGATGGGCCAGGCCAGGTCATAAGTTTCATACTTTCATTCGTTTATACAAGGACCGCTTACTGGATGTAAAATAAAATAATAATTGCGTGTTTCACATGCCACTGCTGTCGATGTTTTATTTTACTTTTTTTTTGTGTGGAGGGGCTATATATTACAGTTACACAGATGACATGTCTTTCTTGTAGCAGAAGTACAGAAAAGTTTTCATGGATTCTGCTGCTCCAGTTTCATCCAATGGCAAAATTGATAAGCCTCTTCATGTTATCATGTTCCCATGGCTTGCTATGGGTCACATATACCCCTGCTTCGAGGTGGCTAAGATTCTTGCACAAAAGGGTCACTTTGTCACCTTCATATCCACCCCCAGAAACATAGATCGCCTGCCTAAACTCCCAAAAAGCTTAGCACCATTTGTTAAACTAACCAAATTGCCCTTATCGCCCCACATAGACAAAAGCCATCTCCCAGAAGATGCAGAGTCCACCATGGACATTCCCTCCAACAAGCTCTATTATCTTAAGTTGGCCTATGATGGACTACAAGAACCTGTAGCTGAGTTACTAAAAACTTCAAATCCTGATTGGGTTTTCTATGATTTTGCAGCTAGCTGGTTACCATCAGTTGCTAGGAGCCTCCACATGCCATGTGCCTATCTCAGTGTGTGCCCTGCATGGAGCATCTGCTTCTTTGACACACCCAAAGAACAACTGGGTGATGCTGCTGCATATAGAACAAAGCCTGAAGATTACTATGGCCCTCCCAAGTGGATTTCTTTTCCTACAAAGATTGGTCTAAGACCTTATGAGGTCAGGAAATTGTTTGAAGATGTCAAAGTTAATGAGACAGGAGCTTCACCAGTTTTTGATCTCAATAAAACAAATTCTGGTTGTGACATGTTTATTATCAGAAGCTCCAGAGATCTTGAACCAGAGTGGTTAGATTATCTTGCTGAATTTTACAAGAAGCCTGTGGCTCCGGTGGGCTTGCTTCCACCATCAATGCAAATTAGAGATTCTGATGAGGAAGACAATAGCCCTGATTGGCTTCAAATCAAAGCCTGGTTAGATACAAAACAAGGGTCATCAGTGGTGTACATAGCATTTGGGAGCGAGGTTAAGCTAAGCCAAGAAAACCTCAATGAATTGGCTCTTGGCATTGAGCTTTCTGGGTTGCCTTTCTTCTGGGTTTTGAGGAACCTGCAGAAGGGCTCAGTTGAGTTGCCAGATGGGTTTGAGGATCGGACCAAAGATCGTGGGGTTGTTTGGGAGGCTTGGGCTCCCCAGCCTAAGATCTTAGCTCATGGCTCAATTGGGGGTTGCTTGACTCACTGTGGTTCTGGTTCAATGATAGAAAACCTCCATTTTGGGCACGTTCTTGTTATGTTGCCCTTCTTACTAGACCAAGCGTTGTATTCAAGAGTAATGGAAGAGAAGAAAGTGGGAATTGAGATACCAAGGAACGAGCAAGACGGGTCGTTCACTAGGAGCTCAGTGGCCCAGGCATTGAGATTAGCAATGGTGGATGAGGAGGGAAGTCCATACAGGAAGAATGCTAAAGAGATGGGCAAGAGATTCAGTAACAAAGAGCTCCATAACCAATACATTGAAGACTTCATTGCTTCCCTTCACAATCACAAGCATATACATTGAGCTGGTACAGGTCTTTTACCTTTTTTCCAATATCAGCTATTTTTGGTTTCGAAATAAAGAAGCTCAATTCAACTATGGACTTGCTTGTGTTTTTGCTAATGTATTAGATTTTTTATGCATAGCTATGACGGGAAAAGAAGAGAAAGACATCAAGCCATAGGATGAATTAACCACCAATCAAAAAGTGATTATTAATTCGCAATAAACACTGGTACTCCATAAATCATTCCGAATTTGTAGTTTGTACCCTCATTTGAGTTTGATTAGCAGTTTGCTTTATATGTGCTTTTAAAAATTCTGGTGTAATGCTTATCAGGAGTTTTCCTTTATATATATATGTGTGTGTGTGTGTGGATACCCTGCTGCTAGATCATCAAACACGCCCTCAAACAACCAGATCAATTGGCATTGCATTTATGCAACAGAAATTAGATTTTGGTGGAGCCTTGACGGGTGTGACATATGATGGAGCCACACTTATTATTGACAACCACCTTACCCAACCCATTCGGAAACAGAATCGGCGTTGCATTTATGCAACAGAAATTAGATTTTGGTTAAGAGCCCAAGAGATAGTTAAGGTTTCACTGCATCTCAAAAATAAAATAAACTACCTCGGAGCTCCTTATTTGCATTTAATAACTTTAGCAGGCATTTTGTGAATGAAATAATGACCGACCCTATTTTTTTTTGGTCAATTTAACTGCACATAAGAAGTAAGTTGAATTTTAATAAGGTGATGGCAAGTTTGTAGTAATCTATCTCGAACAAAATGAGATACCGATGATTAATGGTTTGATTAAAAAGGAAGGATAAAAAAAAAAGGATACACTGATATGTATAACACGTTGAATATCCATTATGTCCGCATTCATTTCCAATTTTCCAAGTACCTCTTTAGCCTGACCTGCACAAAATATATTACTGGGCTCATTTAGTCAACAGCATTCAAGGTGATTCAATTTCTCCAGTACTGCCAGTGACATGTAGTCTTAACCTCTCAGGAAATATGGTTGTCATTGAGTGTTATCAGCTGATTGGAAATGGTAGGGAGTTCACCCACCATGAAGTTCTCCATAAAAATACATCAACTAAATACAATTAAGTTGTACAAATCACCAACTAATGATAAAAACAATGCCAAGATGCAGAATAGCTAGATGCAATTACCAACAACAACAACAACAACAACAAAAGCCTTTTCCCACTAGGTGGGGTCGGCTACATGGATCAAACGACGCCATTGTGCTCTGTCATAGACCATACTTTTTAGATGCAATTACCAACCTCGGTGATAATTTTGTCAACTTCATCAATGCAATAAATGCATTGTTGAGCAGCTGCTACATTGTTGTCTGCAACCTGAAAATAAAATTATGGGATGCTACCACCAGAATTTCGTGCAACAGATCAGGAAATTTTCTATAACACGAATGAACCAGAATTTCTCACTCATGTATGAAATTCAACAGAGTGGAAGCAAAGGGATAATTAGAAAATTAGCCATGCAGAAATCTATACAGCCAGGTTGTGAGATAACCCAATGAGATCACTTTCATACCATCAAGGCATCAAAATGTGTCGTCTCCAGCCTGAAAAATGAGCACTCATTAACAAATTACACTGACTACAGAATTCACTGAAATCCTCTTTTCTTACCTAACACAAGAATGCATATATTTTGAAGAAATTTCAAAGCAAACAATCAATTATATTATGAACAATTATTTTAACCCAAAGCCTTGTTATATGCCAATGTCTACATCTGATTCGAAGATTCAAGAATGCAGTAAGAACATCTGGAAAGAATGTGAAGATATTACCGTATTGTACTCTTAAGTCACTGGAATGTAAAACAAGTCAGAGCTATGAGGAGTTAAGTAGGACGAATCACGGAAATGCAATCTGAAAATCAGCTTGAGGTAGATGCTTTACCTTTGCAATATATGAATTAGGAAATAGTACTAATGCTAATAACAAGTTAAACCGAAGTTGCAAAACAGGAAAAAGACAAAATAAAAAGGCCTAATAAAAGACAATTTCCGTTAAAAAATCCACATTTGCAGTCTATTAAGACTGGAACACATGCAGACGTCAATGGACCCTTTTTTCAGTTTGCAAAACCTTGTTGAGTGTTGCTTATTTTCTAGTACTTCGTAATCATTTACGCAGGGAAAATGTAGAAACACCCTCTCAATATAACCAAATTGAGCAGAGAGCTCTGGATTCAACGATTTCGATGGGTCGTTCAAGTGGCTATTTGTAGGCATAATTATGGCATTTCATTTGTTACTTTGTATCCATGCGAGTACTAGCATGAACTCGGTGCATACTTATGCATATCAAATTACCACAAATTAATAATAATTAGCTAACTATTTTATGAGTGGGTGAACTTTAAGTTATTAGTTTATTTTTATTCACTATCTCTAAAACTTTTTATACTATCATATATAATTATGTGTGTAGTCAAATTATTCAAAAAGTTTGAAGTAGTTATTATTAAAGATTTAATTTTAATCCACTGTCAGTGTAAAAAAAATTTACGCTATCATCTAATCATGTGCTGATACATCATTAAAAAGTTTGACTATCACAATAACTACTTAGGAAATCTAACGCCTTGAATGATGTATCAGCACATAATTAAATGACAGTGTAAAGTTTCTTTACATTAACAGTGGATCAAAATTAAACTATATTATTAAAGTGAAACTCATTTAGTTAAATCTTTAAACATTGAAAGTTCATCACAATTAAATCCTAAGGTATATTGAGAATGATTTAATTTTAATTCACTGTCCATGTAAAAAAAATTTACACTGTCATCCAATCATGTACTGACATATCATTAAAAGTGTTAAACTTTTGAAGTAGTTGTTATAATAGTCAAACTTTTTTAATAAATTGACAATACATAATTGGATGACAGTGTAAAAAAACTTTTCACTAAAAGTGGTTCAAAATTAAACTCGATTGAGAATCACCCCAACTCATAAATCTTCAATCATTCCTCATATATAACTTTAATAAAAATATAAATCAATTATAATTGGCCCTAATCTTTAAAACTGAAATGTAATGATAATGTCCAAGTCCAACAATTTAGTAGGTTACCAATCTCCCTCACCTACTAAAGCGCTAGCGATGGCAATGGGGCGGGGCAGGGGCAAGTTGTAGCCCCCCGTCGCCCGTCCCATACTTGTGCAATACCCATTTTTGATTTCCCCGCAGATAGATGGGTACTCACGGATATCCATGGGTACCCATAAAATTATTAAAATTGAAAAAAGGAGAAAATTGAAAAAAAAAAAGAATAATAAATTAAATAAATTTTAATATCATAATTTCTCATAATTTATCCAGTACATACTAATTTAATTCAACAACTTTAAATACTTAAAATCAAAATAACAATATAATTTTCTTGAAAAACATATATAAACATAACAATAATATAATTTTAAATACTTAAAATTATATATCGGGTACCCATGGGGCCACAAGTATAAAAGAAACAACCCCCTCTCCTATCTCATTTAATAAACAGGTGTTAAACCCTTATCCTCCAACAAGTATTACCTACAAGAACACATGAGGAATGGGAAAATTGCCATCCCTATAAAGTGCTTACTAAAATGGGCTTTGGTTTTCAATCCAATCCGACCGTGAGGACTAATTGACATGCAATTAGCAGAGCCAAATAAAAAAAATAGCTGCGTGGTTCTCATGGCAACACTCGTGGAAATAAAGTAATATAATACTAGATGCGTGGTACATACAGATGGCAGTTTCCCTTTTTGTTTAATTGAGATCTTCCTTCTTCCTTTCATGGTATATAAAACACATGCCATGGCTTCTATTCCTCGTACCAGCCAAGTGAAGAAAAAAGAATCACTCATGGATTCTGCTACTCCAGTTTCATCGAATGGCAAAATTGATAAGCCTCTTCATGTTGCCATGCTCCCATGGCTCGCCATGGGTCACATATACCCCTATTTCGAGGTGGCTAAGATCCTTGCTCAAAAGGGTCACTTCGTCACCTTCATAAACAGCCCCAAAAACATAGATCGCATGCCCAAAACCCCCAAAAGCTTAGAACCATTTATTAAATTGGTCAGGTTGCCCTTACCACCCATAGAGCATCTCCCAGAAGGTGCAGAGAGCACCATGGACATTCCCACCAGCAAGGGCTGTTACCTTAAGTTGGCTTATGATGGCCTCCAAGATGCTGTAGCTGAGGTGCTGAAAACTTCCAAGCCTGACTGGGTTTTCTATGATTTTGCAGCTGGTTGGTTACCACCAATAGCCAAGAGCCTCCAAATCCCCTGTGCCCATTACAACATTACCCCCGCATGGAACAAATGCTTCTTTGACCCACCCAAGGATCAAATGAAATCAAATTTCAGCCTTGAAGATTTGTGTGGCCCTCCCAAGTGGGTTCCTTTCCACACAACCATTCGTCTCAGGCCTTATGAGTTCATAAGAGCATGGGAAGGTCTCAAAGATAAGGAGACGGGAGGTGAAGCTACTTTTGATCTCAACAAAGCATATTCCAGCTGTGACTTGTTTCTTCTCAGAACCTCCAGAGAACTTGAAGGAGAATGGTTAGATTATCTTGCTGACAATTACAAGGTGCCTGTGGTTCCGGTGGGCTTGCTTCCACCATCAATGCAAATCAGAGATGTTGAAGAGGAAGACAACAACCCTGATTGGGTAAACATCAAAGCCTGGTTAGATACACAAGAAGTGTCATCCGTGGTGTACATAGGATTTGGGAGCGAGCTGAAGCTAAGTCAGCAAGACCTCACTGAGTTGGCTCTTGGCATTGAGCTTTCTGGGTTGCCTTTCTTCTGGGCTTTGAGGAACCTGAAAGAGGGCTCACTTGAGTTACCAGAAGGGTTTGAGGAGCGAACCAAGGATCGTGGGATTGTTTGGAAAACTTGGGCACCCCAGCTTAAGATCTTAGCTGATGCGGCAATTGGGGGCTGCATGAGTCACTGTGGTTCAGGTTCTGTCATCGAGAAGCTTCATTTTGGGCACGTTCTTGTGACGCTGCCCTTCTTGCTAGACCAAGCACTGTTTTCAAGAGTACTAGAAGAAAAGAAAGTGGCTATTGAGGTACCAAGGAGTGAGCAAGACGGGTCTTTTACTAGGAACTCAGTGGCCCAGACATTGAGGTTGGCAATAGTGGATGAGGAGGGCAGTACTTACAGGAAGAATGCCAAAGACATGGGCAAGGTTTTCAGTTCCAAAGATCTCCATAATCAATACATTGAAGATTTCGTTGCTGTTCTTCAAAAGCATAGGGTTCCTTCACACAATTACACCCCCCCCCCCCCCCCCGCCCTACAAAATTTTTTAAAAAAAAAAAAAGCTCATTTGGATAAGCACACAGCTAAGCTTGTTGAGGGTTTTTATGTTTCAGCTCCTTCCCTTTCTGCTATGATTTTTGTTTCGGAATAAAGAAGTTCAATTCAACTACAGATTATTGCATTTTGACTATTTTTGCCAATGTATTAGATTTTGCATGCATAACTATGACGGGAAAAGTATAGAAAGCCATAGAATGAATCAGCCACTAATGAAAACAGTGACAACTAATTCACTAAGCACTAGTTAAATAAAAAAAATTAATTTTTTTTTTAAAGTTGAAACATAAAAAGCGCACATTTTGTGCTTCTTTTAATTAAATTTTGATACTTCTTAAAAAAAAATTATAACATAAAAATACTGTTAAAATATAAAAATATTTTCTCAAATATTGCATCTAAACATAAAATAAGTTTTACCTTTTATAAAATATTTTTAACAAAATGATTTTTTTTTTAGAAGCTCATGTTGGTTGTGGCAGGAAATAGATTATAGAAAATTATTCTTGCGTCCTTAGCCATCAATTTAATGATGCTCGAAGCTACACAAGTATTTTGTTGCAGATGTACATTTGATTCTTTAACATTCTTCAATCTTTCTCTAAAATGGGGACCGGAGGGAGATCAGTGCAGCAGCTAAGTACAATTTAATCTAATACTAGTCAGATACTGAACCTGAAATACCAGATGCCTTAATGAATCAGAATTACTGCCTCTTTCCACATAAAAAAAAGGTCCTTATTCAATTAAACCAGACCATGCTGATGCTGTGATTTCTTATTAACATGAAATTATTCTGAATTATAGGCACAACACTGGTAATCTGACCAACAACTGATCGTTAGCTGTCACCACAGTTATACTTGCCAATACGGGCAACCAAGAAGGTGCTCATTCAAAAAGTGTGAAAAACTATTCAAGAGGCAGAAAAAATATGGTTTTGACATTTGAGAGTATCTCAAGACGGTGTGGATTAGTACCTTCTATCAGTGAGGAGGCCTTGTAATCTTGGAGAACACTGCCCCTAGTAAAGTTCTGCAAATGCTGGTAGTCTCCTTTTAGCAGCGGAGCCATAGAGAATACTGAAAATATATGATCAACTTCTTTCCTTGATGGAGCTTTATAAGTTGAACCATGTGGCAGGACAGGATCAATGCCATCATTCATTGATGATGTTGGAATTGGCAAGGATATGGTCAGGTTCAGGTTTAACAGGCGAACCTGGTTGGGATGTTGTAACTGCATCTTCAGATTCAGCTGCTGCCTGGAGCTGATGAACAGTGCGGCAATTTGGGCCATATGTGCATGATCCTGCACTAGTAGATGATTTGCACGCCTGTGCCACTCAACCCAAGTAGAAATATTCAATTGCCGATTCCGTGTTCATTATGTTAAAAGGCATGGCAGTATACATCTTTAGATTGTTACCTCAGGCTTGTACTTGATGGAGAGACGAGTTGGACGAAGCTCTTCTTTTCCATGTGCAAACTGCAAGATATTGATCTCATCGAAGTACCATCAAATACCAAATACAGGCAGTTTATTTTCCTAGTGATATTGAATCAGAAAGACATGCTACTTGCCTGTTTCCCTTACTAATATTACAATCATATCTGGTAGAAGCTTTCAATAAAATGCAATTCTTTTTTTATAGAAGAATATATTCATTAAAGAGAAAAGAGAAGAAGTGCAACTAGGGCCTAGGGGGAGGATAAGAAATCCTCTAAAACAAATACAACAAAGAAACCCAAAAAAAAAAAAAATCACAATCTCTCTGCAAACCCGAAATAGCTACACCCTAGAAGCAACCATGAGCAAAACACCACAGAGCAACCAGAAACATAACTCTATCTCAAATCAAACTTGAGGGCAAAGAAACACCCTATACAAGCAGACACCAAGGAACTGCAGAAACTGCACACTGCCACACTACAATTCATTAGATGAACTCTGCGACTCTTTTGTTTTCTGTCTTGAATTTCTTTCAGGCCAAACTGTCTAACATCAGAATTTAATACAATATAACACATTCCTCAGGCAGAAATCCAGGTTCAAATATTCATGATCATATGTTGTTGGAAAAGCATAATTCCAAGGTTAGCTCCTCAACATGAAAGAAGAAGTGAGCTAGAACTCCTTTTTAATTTCTATTATAATATAATCTTTTCCCACTGTTGAAAAAACAAGTTCCCAAAGATTATTAGACACAATATGGCCAGAGGGTTCTAAGCCTTGTATGAGTCATGTCACCCAATATTACAAAGCAGAATAATTTGATAATGGCGAGCCAGCCACATTATAGTTATGACTACAAAGCAGGACAAAATTAATAATGACGAGCCACATTCTTAACAATCTCACCACTATATTAAAATATCTTAATCACAATTCCTTACCATAGCAGATGATGTAAAATATTTTTCAGCAATGAGATCATATGAATGATAGTATGACAGATATTCTAAGGTTCTTGGCCTTTCATTCAAAGTAGCATTCATAAATATGAAAGAAAATAACTTGATCATCCACCTTCACCGGCGGTTACTGTTCCTGCTATATATACTGCTGCACTATCGTATTTGCTGGAGCCGAACGTCGGAGAAGTGAATGGCTCACCGCCAAGCGGTTGAACATCCATCTCCATTTTCAACGGTGAAACATTTTCGTTTTTCAAAGGTTTTTCGCCTTCGGAACCTTTATCTAGCTGTTGCTTCGCACTTTTTTCCATAGCCTTTCTTCCATTACAAAAACGAAGAATCCGAAGCTGTTACGTTGAAATCTCCTGCTCCATGTATGACGGAGACAATTTCTTTTCTAGGTATGAAGTTCGAACCGTCCGTTTTTCATCAATATCATCTCAAGCGGTTAAATCTCAGCACAAAATGGAAGAAATCACAAGTTCGATGAAGGATATGGTGATTCGGTGCTGCTTCAGAGTGTGGTTGCTAGTTTGCTACAGAGAGAAAATGGAGATTAGAAGGACGAGGAAGAAGAGAAAGCTTGTGCTTTTTCCAGCATCAGATTTCTTCTCGGAGAAACCTCGGTTTCTCAGGGGACTTCTGATTTATACTGTGATCTCAAAGCAAGTGTTTATATGCGATTGTGTTCTTAGATTTAAGCGCTTTACTTTGAACAAGGTTTAGTTGCACCAAAAAATAAAATAAAAAAATCTAGTGTAGATTTAAGATTGAGACCATAATGATAGCTTGAAATTGCAGCAAATTTCAGAGAATGAGGCATATTTAACATTATGCTATTTGTGATGGCCATGTACCAACATTAAGAGCCTAATAATCAACACCAAACTATTTACATGAGTTATTGAACAATGAGCACAAACCTTTTACACAATTTCATGATCCAATGATCCCTAATTCCTAAAATGAATCTACAAGTTTTGTGTCACAAGCCCTTCAGATACCATCAATTGCGTTTTTGAGATTCCCTCCCAAATATAACATGATGTCGCCACCGTGGACCCTGCCCTCGGGCAGGTTAAAGTCGAGACCTTTCCGGGCACTGCTACAGCCACCAGCGCTGCCATGGCAGTTTCTGCCTTGCTCTGGCTCCTTGGCAGTCAAGAAGCTTGGATAATCAGATGATGATTTCATAGAGAGTGGAACCAGCACCTCTTCAGGTATGAGGTGTTGCCTTTTGGCTAGTTCTTCCATAGAATCATGGCAGTCAGACACAACACTGATCCCTGAGGAAGAAATAGAATTGTTGTTCTCAAAACTGCTACAGGCAGTGTAGGAAGCAGCTGGGACAAGACCGTGGAAAAGTCCTGGTGCAATCAGACTTCCCTTGTTGGTTTCCCGCTCTTGCACTAAACTGCTGTGAGCAGCACAGAGCCCACTCTTTCCCCTTGCAAACTTCTCACATTTACCCTCTCCCCAATTGCATCGCTTTCCCCCACCATGGGCCTTGCAGAAATCTGTGCTCCCCTGGGCACTCTTCTCACAGCCTTCAAACTTGCACCGCTTCCCCCCACCATGCCTAACACAACAATCAGTACGACCACGTGCACTCTTGGTGCAGCCTGGCACAGCACACCTCTTTCCACCACCATGGGCAACACAGAAGTTGGTACCTCCATGTACACTTTTTGGGCAAATACTACCACCATTAAAAAGGCAGCGCTTTCCCCCACCATGTGCCTTGCACAGTGGTGTGCTCCCTTCTGCACCTTTGGTACACCCTGCAAATGAGCAGCGCTTCCCACCACCATGTGCCTTGCAAAACATAGTGCTACCTTGAGCACCCTTCATACACTCCTGGTACTGACAACGGCGCCCACCCCCATGGGAGATGCACAACCCAGCATGTCCTTCAGCACTTCGAGTGCAACTTTCTACCCTGCATCTCCTACCCCCTCCATGTCTAATGCAAAGTCCTGACTTACCTCGTGCAGCTTTTGTGCACCCATCTGGATAGCCACATCGCCTGCCACCACCATGTGCTATGCAATACTCCGTCTTCCCCTCAGCACTTTTAGTACACCCCAAGTACTGGCACCTCTTCCCTCCACCATGGGCCTTACAATAAGCAGTGCGGCTCTCAGCACCCTTGTTGCATCCTGGTTTCTGACATCTCTGTCCACCTCCATGTCCAATACAAAGCCCATAAGCACCTCGAGCTCCCTTTGTACAGCCAAAAAATCTACATCTCTTGGGATTGCTTGTTCGATTCTCTGAAGTTATCCTTGTAGTCTGGGCCCCAGATGTGGTGCCAAGTGAGTAATTTGTAGCATTCGATGGCTCTGGGCACAGCTGAGGTTTTGACCCAAGAATTAGTAATTCTTGTGTCTGCACCGAAATTTTAGCATTGTCCATTCTTGGAGCTAAAAGAAGTGAAGGCATATAGCCGCCTGATTTCTTTGCTGAGGTAGAACCCTCATCAACAACAGGAATCATAGGATAACTATTCTCAGCACATGTTTGGCTTGAAAAACATGACATATTTACATCAGTCTCAGTTGAAACTGAGCAGTCCAGCACGCTTGAGGACTCAGTTCCACCAGAAAGACCAAGTTGCAGGATTGAATCGCATTCAGATGGCATGCAATGTGGAAAAAGGTTGGCTAATTCTTTCTCCATACTCAATCCCATATTATTATAGTCATCACGATATGCCCTCGGGGTTGGGCCCAATCCCAGAACCAATCTGCAGCCATCATCTGAAGGGATGGACAACTTCATCTCAAGATTGCTCTCAGTACACCTATAACTAGTTGTATTGGTTTCTCCTAAGCCAATGCCATTTAAGCATAATTCTGTATCCCCAAAGTTATCATTTTTCCTGAGTTCAGCATCATGAGGACACAGTACAGATTTCTTGTTTAGATCCATTCTCTAGAAGTTGTGTACAAAAACCACAAAGCGTTGAAGTAGCAGAACACTTCACCACATACTACTATATGATCCACATACATGTCATAACTTTATCCTCCACCACTTACAAAGCCTGATGTATCTGATCTGTCCATTGTCAATATATTCCAGAACAAAGTTGCACAAGATCTTTTAACGAAGTCAACACTACCAAAAATATCTTATAACATCTCTTGGAAAGAAACCTTTCATAAGATAGCTTAATAGTGAAGTAAAGAATTCCCTGGAGCTTCTCGTGCTCCTTGTGGACAAATCATTGAGCTTCATCAACCCTAACAAAGAAAGAAGAAGGATATAAATTGAAGATTTAAATACTAAATACTGTAGGGGAAGAAAAATTTTCTTTTTTTTTTTTTTTGTAACACACCATGCACCCATATAACCCTTTCGTGCCAACAAGACTGAGAGATCAGTTCATGTGATGTAAAGAAAAAGGAAATGTCAAGTTGTTTGCATCCCACCTCAAACATTAGCAGAAAAATTCCCCAACTTAATGAAATGACGCATTAGAAGGGACGCAGGGTATAAATACATTCATATTTAGGGCAAAGGTGAAAATGGAGATGCAATAATCTCATTAGTGAAGGCACAGAAAAATCTCTAAATATATTGACACAGAATTATTACTGACAAATGACAATTATCAGAATCAGGCAGGAATTTCTGTCTGAATTATCCAAAAGTTCAAACAAAATTGCACATGTAGAATTAACATAAAGGCCTACATTCTTCAATCATAACTTGATGTTGCAACATGAACAAACATGTTTCATGGACTATATATGGGTGATGCACAGTAGTCAGTGAATTCTTCAACACTCTAAAGAAAGATAACACCACAGAAATGAAGACACCATCTATACAAACATAAGGAGAGGGGAGAGAAGAGAAGTTTTCAATGAAATACTTTTTAAGGAAATTATGATGGATATAAAGATCATTAATTTGATTGAAATAACTGTTGGGTCTCCTCTCTTGCAAAACTTATTTTTCATACTTGCAGCTTCAATAGTCATTAAAAGCCTTGTCGTATATTCATCAGTGCCACTAAATCTTTTCCTTAACACCTATCATTTGTTACCCCAAATGATTACTAAAAAAATCAATAATCCTCAAATAATTGAAAAGCACCTTGCCGCATGTACTCCAGGAATGAACTATGGAAAGAGAAAAACCAAGAGAAGGAGGAGCAGAATATAGAAGATAAAGTTTATTCATTTCATTAAGAAGGAACCTTACTTTTTAGAAGAGAATGTAAAGTAAATAGCTTTAATAGGGCTAGGATCCATGCCCACTGAGTTTATATGGAACTTCAATTTCATAAAGTCCTTTCAGTATATGAATGAATTTGCAAAGTTGCCAATTGAAACCAAGTTCCAGATAAACCAAAGAATGCTGGTTCCTCCCGCAAATAGATCATTAGTTTCACAGACCCAAATAACTGCAGATCAATGAAGTATTTGAAGCTTATAAATGTTTTATATTCTCATCGTTCCACTCTTAACACCTCCCATTCACTGTCATCTTGCTCCTGCATGAAATTTGAGCAGAATAAGCAATTCAGGCTTCAAGCTAGGAAGTAAAAGCAAGACTTAAATAAAAAAATAATTTAAAAAAAAAAGAGAGAAAGGAATCCTCATCCGGAGCAGAATAATCAATCTAGCGTACTATACTTCATTACATTCAACTACTCATGTATAAAAAAAACAAAAAGCAGTAGATCCAAGTAAGCAAAATACCAAATTCACACATTGGTTGAACCTTAGATTTAAGATATTCAACCAAAAAATATAGAAAAATGAAAAATGAACATGAGGGCGTTTGGAACAAGAAAATCAACCACTGCAAGGATTATAAGTTCCCTGGATCACAGCCATATCCAAAGAACGAAAGATAAAAATACATTTTTTTTTCCAGAATTTCTATGACCCGACATAAAAAAAAAATAAAAAAAAAAACACCCACAATAACTACAAGTAAAATTGACAGTAAAAAGTAAGAAAAATTGCAGTGAATGAAAAGCAGCTAGTTAGAACCCTAGCATTGCATAGCAGCCGTAGAAGAGAAAAAAGCGATGATATAGTAATAGTGGAATGAGATCAGAGAACAGACAACAGTTGATGACTGAATTATGGGAAAGAAAGGAAAGGAAAGAAGAAGAGAAAGGGATAATATACCGGTGGCGATGGCAAATTACTAATTAGAAGAATCTGGGAATCACTCAAACCAACAACAAATTGAAGACAGAGACAGAGGGAAATTAATTAATTACGTAATCTTGAAAGTCCTACCAATAAATAAAGTAGGGGCGGCTTCGAAGAATATCGAGGGGTTGTGAAATATCATAAATGGCCTTTGTGGCGAGCGGGCCTAGCAAACAAGCCTCCCCCATTTAACTCTATTTAAAAGGATAAGTGCCTTAGAAGGGTTGGTGGTCTAAAATTAAATTTTAATATAAAGTTTTTAATTTATTTAATAAAATTAATTACTTTTTTAAAAATTTTAATTTAACTTATTTAATAAATAATTTAAGTTAAAAAAAATTTTAAAATAGACTATCTCGTAAGTCTCGACCTACTCTCATCCTAATTGTCGGGCATGCATGCTTTTGATTGAAAAATATATCTAGTGGAATCCTATAATTGTCTCCGAATTCAACTTTCATGTTAACCGGGTGAAGAGTGTCTTTATTACTCGAGTGTAATTTTTTCAGTGTAAAAAAAATTTATATTGTTATTTAATTATGTATAATTAAATTATTAAAAAAGTTTATTTATTATAATAAATATTTAAAAAATTTAACTCTTTTAATAATATGTCAATACATAATTAAATAATAATATAAATAAATTTTACATTAATAGTGAATTGAAATTAAATTCTTACTTTTTTATAATTTCTTTCACAAAAAAGTCAGGCGAAATTCTTACACATATCTCTCTATATTATTATATAAAATATAATTTATGTAAGTCACTCAATGAAATTTTTTCAAAATTATTTTTTATTTGATACAACTTTTTCATTAATTTAACAGTTTCAAGTTTTAACTTAAGATTAAATGATATTTAAATTTCTCTTACTATTTTAATATGTAACTTTGTCATAAATTAAACATTCTTATTTTTTAATTGAATATTAAATGAGATTTAAACTTATTTTAATATTTTAAAATTAAAATATAATATCCTAATACACATATTATATTTGATTTTAAAAAAATTAAAATCATTCAAATTTTTAAACCATAACACACATTTCACATTTAATAAGTTCATAAGTTCCTATGGAGACACACTACAGCTGATATATGTTCTAATGTGGGTTTCCTTTTTAACATCCATTGATTTTTCACAAAGAGAGGTCATGAGTTACACAATACCATTATACTATATTTATTAAAAATTTATAAATGTCATTATATTGTTTCATTTACTTTGTTTTTAGGTAAAATTATACTTTTCATCCATTAAGTTTATATCAAGTTTCATTTCCGTCCTATAATTATATTTTGTTTCATTTTCGTCCTAAATCTTTCTATAACTCACCAAATCCATCCTCAACATTAACACCGTTAGAAATGTTAATGGTATTTACTGACATGACAACTTACATGGCTATAAGTGCATAATTGGTAATGTAGTTTTGTTAAGTAGGATTTTTTTAAAAAAGTAGTTATTAAGATAGATTTAGTAATTTTGAAAAAGATTTAGGAAGAAATTGAAATATAATATAATAGAGAGTCGAAAATGAAATCTAAAATAAAGTTGAGGGATAAAAAATTAATTTTTATGTTCATAAAAACATTTGAAACAAATTAAAAATAAAAAAAAAGTATTTACATTTTTATTACTAATAATGATATTAATTATCTTAAATTTTAGAAGAATATAAATAGGTAACTCATTTTATCTATTTTAATGTTTTTAAATTATATTTTTAATCAAACTTCATGAACTAGATCAAAGCAAATATTTTAATATCATATATTTTTTTCAAATTGAAATTTTTTTAATTTCACAGTATACCCATTCATCTTTGTAAAATAATTTTTTTAGGAAAATTACTATAAATACTTAAAAATTCTCATATAAAAATATTTTTTATATTTTTTTTCATTCACCTAATTTAATGTTAATTTCATGCCGTCACAGAAAGAAAAATAAATATAAAAAATATTTTTATATGAAAATTTATAAGTATTTATAGTAATTTTCTTTAAAATGCTATTTTACAAAAATGAATGTGTATAACATGAAAATAAAATTTTCCAAATTGAAATATATATATATATGATATTATAATATTTGCTTAATCTAGTTCATGAAGTTTAATTAAATAATCATTTAAAAACACTCAAATAAATAAAATAGGTTGTCTATTTATATTCTTCTAAAATTTAGGATCATTAGTATCCTTATTAGTAATAAAAATATAAATATTTTTTTATTTCTAATTTGTTTCAAATGTTTTTATGAACATAAAAATAAATTTTTTATCCCTCAACTTTATTTTAGGTTTCATTTTCGTCCCACAACTATATTGTATTTTAATTTCATCCTAAATTTTTTTCAAAATTACCAAATTTGTCATAATCACTAACTTCTAAAAAAATCCTATTTGGTGAGAATACATTACTAATTATGCACTTATAGCCATATAAGCTGGCATGTCAGCAAATATCATTAGCATTTCTAATGGAGTTAGTATTGATGATGAAGTTGGTGGGATATAGTAAGATTTAGGATAAAAATGAAACAAAATATTGTTATAAAACAAAAATAAAACCTAAAAAAACCTAAAATCTAAAATTTTATTGATGAAGTTAATATTAATAATTATAAAAAAACCTAAAAATTTAAAGTGAGAATTATTTATTTTAAAATCTAAAAGTTTTTTTTAAAAATATATTAACATGTAGATATCCGCACAACACGCAGATTGAATGGTTAGTATAAGGCATATTTTTGTTTCTCCACCACACTAATAAAAACACGTATTTAAGTTGAAATTTTTAATTAAACCCGTGTCTTATCATCATATCATGTACTATTTGTCCAACTAACAGCTTATATTTATTTATCTAATGCAAAAATAAATAATGCATCATGTACATAACAATTTCTCAAAAATTGAATGTATAAATATCATTACTTTTGATATATAATTAAAAAATATCACTATTTATACACTCATTTATTAATGACTAGTATATAACTCGAGCTTTGTTTGGAGCATAAAAAGTATAACATTATAAAATTATAATTCAATATAAGAGGTTATTTTATAATACAATGTTAAGTTTGAATGAGAAATCTCAATTTAAAAAATATGTTATGACTAAAAAAAAAAATTTTACATGAGCATAACTACAAATATTTAATGTTTTGATAATGATGAAATATTAATGTATATTCCTATACATGACAACAACAAAAAAATTAGTAAATAATATATTTCATATGATACATAAAATGACTTAAACCCTCAAATACTTCAAAATAAATTTAATGATAATTTTCTTTTGTTAAATTATAGAATGATTAATAGTAAAATAAAGGATTTTTAAAGAATTAATGAATTTTTAAAAAAAATTGAATTTATTTTAATATTATTTAACTTCATTATTTTTATGATAATTATAAAAATATTTCAAAACGTTAACAAATTTCATTTATTTAAATATTAATAAAATAATATTATTATATAAATTAACTAAAAACATTTTAATGTATAGTATACATCTAATTTTTATTTTTGTATATAAAAAGTAACACTTTTTTAATTAGAATACATAATTCGTTAAGTAACTGAATGTGATTATGTAAAAACAAATGTAACTTGACATGATTGTACTATTTTTAAGACACATTTGATTATTATGTTATCATTTGAATTAAATCAAACCAATTAATATTAATGTAAATCTTATTTGAATAAAAATAATAATAATATAAGAACATAATAATACATAGTTTTATGCCCTACAATCCTACATAAAAATTATAGATACGTTTTGCTAGTTTAAAATTTTAAATAGTTACTCATTTAAACTACAAAAAGATCATCAAAATAACAAATTCTTGCACAAATTTGTGATTATAAGGAATGGTATATTTAAGAACAAAGAAATTAAATATATTTTTGTATGCATCTCATTGTAACCCAAATTCACTTCTTTTCATCTTGTCTTTTATAATTACTTTGAATGTTGATTAATCTAAAATTCATGAAGACATTTTTTTTCTTATTATTTTTACCAAAGATAAAACATTCACACAATGTGACATATATTTGTCTTTTTAGAACATATTCTGGTGTATATTTACAATACCAAAGTATGTTGTCCATCAAATATTAAAAGTTCTTTTAATTACTCAAAGTAAGGATGTAGTAATAAACAAATTATAAAACTCATAGATAATTAACTTTGACAATTAAAATTTTACTTATGTTTAACATGTATGTAAAAATTACAATTTGACATGTATTTTAATTAAATATATAATTATATCTAAGTGATCTTTATCAAAATTTTCAACTAACATTCGTCAACATTTTTTCTCTTTTTAAGTGACACGTGTTAAAAATTTCTCTTGATGGTCTTAATTTTCATCACAAATTAATGTTTAATATGCATGTATATAATCACAAAATTAATGTTTAACATGAATTCATATAATCATAATTAATATTTAATATACATGCATAAATTAAGGTTTAACATAAATTTGTATTAATTATATCAAATGTATAAATATATCTAAGTGACACTTGTTAAGATTTGTTATCTTCCAAAGTTCTTTCCATTTTCTCATTAAACTTTCACTTGCCAAGATTTCTTTTTTCTAAGTAACATTTGTTAATTATTTTTAGCCTCAATTTTTTTTTTACATTAAAAAGTCGTTGTTTGACTTGAACCTATAATTTCTACTAAGATACTCATTCATCATAATTTTCTAAACTAAGCTCAAATGATTACGTTTTGCTTTTGCTCGTGAGAAATGAGAGGTTATAAAATGTTTAAGTTTATTTACATATATTTTGGATATATTTTTATGGAGGAAGTTACTGTAGCTAATCAGCTTGAAGTAAGTATATAATTTTTTCAAGGTTAGAAACTTTTAGAACGAGAATTATTAGTTTCATTTAGGCTTGTATCAAAATTGCTCGTACCAAACACTATCTACTTAGCCATAACCTCTACTTAGCCATAACCTCCTTGAACATTAATCATTCATTAATAATTTGTGCATATTGACACTGGTAAAGTGACATGTGTCAAAATTTTAAATAATAAACTTATCTTATATTAAGATGTTTAAATGTGACACATTTCAAGATTTTATTTATTGGTCTTAACTTTTATATATATATATATATATATATATATATATATATATAGATTTGAGTGTATATCACCATATAAACAATTGTGTATAAATGTAAAACAAAATACTAATATAATTAACATTATTCATCCAAAACAATTTTGACAACGACTTATTCTATGGTACAATAAATATTTCACATATCAATAATTGAAAAGAGCCATATATCTCTTGGGTTAAAATTTCAAATTTCAAATACTTTTGGTTTAAATGACTCGTATAAGTATAACTAACGTTATTCATTCAAAACAAAATTTGACAGCTGATATAAATTTCAAAAAATGATACCATACAAATTCAAAAATAAATCTAATGATGTTAAGAAGAAATATAAATTTCTCTATCTATATATAAAAAAATTACATATAAAGAACTTAAATTTATGATCTTATACAAAAATTTGTTTTAATTTCCAATTATCGATATAGAACCAAAGTTGGAATTGAATGAACGAGTTAGACCAAAACAATTTTTTTTTAATTAAAAGTTATTTTATTTAAAATTTATCTTTGTTTAAAGTATATAAAATTAATTACAAGTTAAAATTATTTTTTCTTTAACTAAAAATAATTTTTTTTAGAAAAGTTTTTATTTTGAACTTTAATTATTTAATTTCAGATTATTTTAAAATTTTTAAAAGAGAAATAATTATCTGTCATCAACTAAATAACTTTTTCAATCATTTCATACATTTTTTGATAATTTAATACATAAAAATAATTTTTTTATATAATCTAAACAAAACTCTTTATCTTAAAATTGATTATAAATTAACATATTCAAATATAAATTAATTTTTTAAAAATTAATTATATATAATTAAATTTTAACATAATTTTTTTCTTAACTAATTTAAATACACACGCTTAATTTATTTACTTTTAATGGGTTGCATTCAGTTTGGAGATAATATTTTCTTTCTCTTTATAAAAATAGATGGTTTATAGAGTTAGAGTTGAATCTTGAACGTGAAGCAACCTTAGCCACATAAAGCATTCCTATATTATATAGTGGCATAGGCCATAGGGTACGTATTTTCCATTTTAAAATTGTGATCACGTTTGGAGCGCAGGAAGCGTGTGACCCGAAGCCACGGAAAAGTCCAATCGGCCCACAGCGGGAAAGCGACAAAGATGGAGAAATAAAGAAAGTTAAGTGACGTTGGGCCGTTTCGTTTGGGAGTAAGTGTTGGGTGCCGAAATATGAGACACGGGACACGTGTCGGAGAACGACTCGTTCGTGGAGATACTAATTATTGGAGAGCTTCCTAGTTGTTGTAAGAATAATATTATTCTAATAAAAATATAATATTTATGATTATATGATTATATATATCGTTGTATTAAATTTATAATTATTTTTTAAAAAAAATTAATTCAGTTTAATGATTAAAATAATAAGAGTATATTAAAATTTCTCAAATTATTAAGCGTTAACGAACAACACAAGGACAATCTCTTAAAAGAAAAAAGTCATACGTGATGCCAAAACCTCACCACGAAGTTCAGATTCATTCCACTATGCGATAAGAATTTTGTTCTATTTTTTATTATTATTTTCTGAATATAGATTTTGATAAATAAAAATACTTGCGATTTCCCTATTTGTCGGTTGTAAATAAATCATTAATCACGGCGTGACAATTTGTAAAAATAAAAGGAGGATAACCAAAATTATCAATATTTTTAACTTTAACCCATGTAATCTAAATACACTATTGATCTTCACCAATTGAATTACATTATTGATTTTCTCCATCCAGTGTAACATGTCTGGCACTTATATCGGTTCTCATTCAACTAATTATTTGCATTCCTCTTGTAATCGGTAGCAAAATGATGTTACACCACTTTAGTATTGATTACTAATTCATAAAAATAATAATAAAGAAGCCACCTTATAAAAAATGGTAGTGCATAGAGTCCCAGACTTGGGTTTTAACAAAATCTCATAGCTTTATGATCGGATACATACTAGCCCGAGTATTGTTCATTATTTTATTTAATAAAAAAGGAAAAAGAGAAATTAAATGTTGCATTCAATTCATAAAATAGTAAATTTAGTGAAAGTAATCGACAGTATCAAAGAAAATCATATTAGGCTTGCCGTTAGGAAAGGGTCAATTTGTTAGCTTGTCTCTTGGCATTAATCAAAGCATGTCTTTGTTCTTATATTTATTGAACTTCATTGGATTTATTTACCTACAAGTAATAATAAATAAATAAAAATACAAGAGTCTACTTGTCCCTTTGCATTCATGGGAGCCATATGCTCACCAAGCTCAAATCTACGGGCAAGTTCATGAAGAAGCAAAATTGTCTTTAGAATTTAGATAATACTTTAAAAAAAAATTATAAAAGAGGTCTATGATCTGGTGTGAAAAGCGGGAGACAAATTAAAGTGAAGATAAAATGATCTCAATGGGATTTGAATCCAGGATCAAATAATTGCAAAAGAACTTGGTATCACTTGAATTAATGTTCGACAATGCTTGTTATGTTTATCATACTTATTGTTTATCAATCTGTAATCATACTTATTGATGGTCACCAAAGACAAATTAAAGTGAAGATAAAATTATCTCAATGTGATTTGAATCCTCACTTGAGTTAATGTTGAACAATGCTTTTTATATTGATCACACTTATTGTTTATCAAACTGTAATCATACTTATTGATGTCACCAAATTTTAATAAATATGTTTTAAAAAAATACTTGATTGTTGTTGTATTTAGAAAAAGGCGTCCAACAAAACAAGTTGATCGTATTAAATTGATATTGGTTCTAGACAAAGTAAGCAGTGTGGTTTAGTTTAATAATAATATGAATCCCCACCTTGTTAAATTAATTGTAACCAAAGAAATCTAGTTATTATTATTATTTTATAATCTTTGCTTGGATTTTTTCGTACCTTTCAAATGTGAAACTAATTTCATTTGAAGTACTGAGACTGTCACTCTCCACAAATGCTTTCACGCAAACTCAAACCCTTAACATTGTAAAAATGTCATTCAGTGGTTGAGCTTAAATTTACTTACCACTTAAGTCATCATTTGTGAGTTGTTATTATTTAACAATTTATTTTTATGTGTTGTCACTTATGTTTAAAAATAAAGTTCTATTTGTTGATTTTAACGCCTTATTAATTGCATTTTTTCTTCCACTAACTTTGACATAAATTTATTGACTTCTTTTTAAATCTCATTTTTCCTTTATGTATTGTTTGGACATGGCAAGAAGGGAGAAGAGACAAAAAAAAATGACTCTAACTCTTACTTGGATTATCAAAGTCTCAAAATTCTCTCATTGAGCGGTAAGGAGAGCAAAATTTTATTTTTAATTAAATATTTATTAAATTACATATAAACCTTGAATTTGTGTTATTTGATTAGCAACATAAGGGGTATATTAGAAATTTAATTTTAAAATTTATCCATTTCTATTATTTTTATTTTAATTCCAAACAAATAAAAAAAATTCCTCTTTTTTTTAAAAATTTAAACATATAAACAGAGGGAGGAAATCTCCTTTCATCCCTTTCCTTTCCTTTCCTAAAACACTTACAAATCTTAAAGCCTTTGATAGGTCTAAGGCAATAAGACAATCTTATTAAGTGCATATTTGGGTTACATTTATAAGAAAATTAATGTTAAAATAATAATTAAAAATTAATGTTCAGTTTAAATTTTTTAATTATAAAATATAATTATGAAAATTATTAGAAAATTATTAAGTTCACTTATTATTTAAAAATAGAGTTATCATCATAATGAATTATGGGGGCTAAACGTGATTTTGGATCCTCCGTAATATAGGCCGTTGGAGCTCTTTGGATAAGATCCTTTCCAGAATCAAAGAGGATTCATATAGAAAGAGAAAGAGAGAAATTGCAATTCCCATCAATGGGCCTTGTGGACTCACTTCACTTGTCTCTTATATTTTGAACTGAATCCAAATCTCGCTTGATGGAGGTTGTCTTTTGGGTATGAGCTCAGCCTTTATACAATGCTTTTTCTTTTTCAAAAAAACAAACACATTTTGCTCATGTAACTACGTAAGCAGCAAGCTCTTTTAACGTGTACCGTGCATAATGAATAACTATAGATGAAAAGATCAATTGTTAAGATTTCTATATATAAAGTATAAATATTTGGATCACAATATATGAATTTGTGATAATTAATTTTGTTATATTCATTTTCACTTTACTCTTGAAATAATCTTAGAGGAGCCAAAAAAACTCTAAATATAGTTTTTGGGTTTGCAGTCATTAAACCTCTCTGTCTTGGGCTTGATCTTATATTGGTTAGGGTACCTCGAGACGAGCACGGCCCATAATTCTCTTCTACTTCAGACTAAGATGATTCCTTAGCCCAAAGAAAAAATTGAACCAAGAAAAATTAGGAAGCGAACAAAAAAGGAAGACAAGTGTAATAGATCGCCCAATAAGTGTGCTGTAAAAAAGGTTTTTCTTTTTTAAAAATTGTTTGGCTGTTTAGATATTAACACTGTTAAGGAATTATTTATTTTCCAAATTTAAGATGTGAAAATAAAACTACAAATAATTTTTGTTAAGGATAATTCTATAAATCAGAATTCTTAAGAGCACGAGTTTTCATTCGGGTCATTTAGAAGTTCGAACTCGAAACACTCACTTATTTCCAAGTGGGTGACCACCATACCAGCTTGATGGTGGAGATCAAATTATAATGTGGGCTCTATAGTAAATACTTGATTTTGATTTCAAATTTGTGATTTGAATAATAGTACAAATCAGATTAATTTGTTACAATTGCCTCAAACTTATTTGTGGCCCCCTTGAAAATTCTTAAAAGGAAACCAACGAGGAAAAAGGAAAAAACCTCAGTGCGGAGGATTTGAAGACTTATTTCAAATCCTCACACCCAATGGATGCTTCAAGTTTCCCACATGAAGCAGATGCTGTCCCAAGGGAACTTTCCTGTTGCCAAGTTCATCAACCACACTCAAATCCTTGCAAACATCCACCTTGAACCTAACTTGTGCTTCTGATTTTCCTGTCAAGTGCACTTTCTCAAAACCCAACAAGTGTTTCTGAGGTGCATTGTGCACAGCAGGAGGAGTAGAGAACAAAAACACTGTATAGCTACTGCTCATTTCCCCCATGTTCTTGACCCTAAGGTGAATATCAAAGGCCAAGTTTTGACAATGCTCATCAGCAACATTAAGTGACTTGCATTCTGAGGAACGGCATACATGATCCTCTGCTAAGGGAACAGACACCAACTGTGGTGCTTTAACTAATTTGTGCTCGAAACTGGAGAAGCTTATTCCATCTCCAAATGAGAAAACAGTTTCCCCTTTATAAAATCTGTATGTTCTACCAGGGTAACCTGTGGCAGGATCTGCCCTCATGTTCATGTTGGTCATTGGTACCTTGTCCACATAGGATTGGGGATACCATGTCATGGGAAGCCTTCCACCTACATCAGAAAATCATCCATGAGTGTCAAAGTTGTGCAATGAAAATTTTGTGATATAAGGGGAGACTGTGAGTGACTTACTTGGATTATGAAACCCAAAAATCACATCAGCTATGGCAGCTCCACCAGCTTCGCCCGGGTAGCCAACCCATAGGATGCTTGTGATTTTATCGTTAGTTTTAGCAAAGGACAGATCCATGCCTCCTCCAGACATTATGACAAGAATCACAGGTCCCTTGGATACATTTGCAACTTCAGTCACTAGAAGTTGTTGCTGTCCTGGAAGAAGAATGTTAATTCTGTCAAGACTCTCTGCCTCTATAGCTAGACTCGCACCCACTACAAGCACGGTCGCATCTGCAGAGGCTGCAATCTGTGTGGCATCATCTAGCTGGGCATTAGCGCATTGCACATCAGGACAGCCAGGAGCATAGCTTGTAGGAACTAAGGCTGTCAGGCCTTGCAAGGGTGATATATAGTTGCAAGGGATGCCTGCAAAATTTTCAGGAACTTGTCAAATGTGATGTTAAGCAGACGGTAGAGATAAGAAGTCTTCAACTATTGAGGACAAACCATTTGATAAATTTTGCCCACAGTTAATAAGTTCGGTGCTTCTACAGAGAAATACTTGATAAATTTACCAAATTTGGCCTGGCTCCCAACTTTATATCCATATGGCCAAGTCATATGCATATACAAATTATAACAGTTGGAAATTTTGATACCTTCATAGTTTCCAATCATGACCCGAGTAGCATTAGCATTGGGCCCAATAACTGCCAATGATTTAATGGCTTTGGCATTAAGAGGCAGTGATCCTGGACTATTTTTAAGCAACACAATGCCTTGCCTTGCAGCTTCACGAGCGAGCTCCTGGTTCTCTGAAGTGCAGACATCCTTTGGACCAAGGTTTCCATAAGGTTGCTTGCTTGGATCACCATCAAAGAAACCAAGACGCATCAACGTGGCAAAATTGTTGGAGACAGCATTGTTAATGGATGCTTCATCCACAAGCCCTTGCTTGACAGCCCCTTCTGTGTATTTGCCAAGATAATCTCCACAGTTCAAATCCAACCCTGTGAAATCAAAATTTACATATAGAAAAGATAAGTAAACAGGTGCATTACAATTTTAAAACCAAGACTTTTGCCAATAACATTATTACAATTAATTGGTAATGCAGCAATTGCCTATGTATAAGTAATTATATAATCTTTCATATTTGTTACCTGCCAGAATGGATTTGGCAGCAGCTTCTTCAGGAGTCTTGGTGTAGTGCTGATCTTTGAAAAGCACTTCTACTGAGTCACAGTCAGAAACTATATATCTGCATACCCCACATATTCATATTACAGTAAAGTCAACATTTACCACAAACATGAACCATTAAACATAATTAGAGGTGATCCACTAGGATTGGGCTAGTGGTGAGGGGTTTGAGTAGTTTTCAGTGTGCTGCTATTACACTTTTATTTTTTGGTAATTGCTGCTATTACTTTTTTAAAATGAAAAAATAGTTGGAGGAGATTTAGAAGAATTCGAAGATACCCATTTAATTTCCATTCGCCGCGGATAACCCCCTTAAGGAGGTCTGGGTCTGCGCAGGTTGGCTTTCCATTAACTTGGTTGTAGGAACACATGACACTGGCAACATTCCCATCAATAACACAGCTCTTAAATGGTGGTTGGAATGTGTCATCCATATCTTGTTGTGTCACCTAACAAATTAACAAGCAAAACAAGGAAAGGTAAGAAAATGATTTTCTGCATTCTTATCCTAAAATCACATTAACTTGTACTTGGAATTTTCAAACAAATGTAGGTTACCACAGCATTGAAGGTGTAACGCTGAACACCTTTCCAGTTATCCACATCATAGGCTGTATAGTGTTTGCAACAAGCAGCAACCTTGAGCTTGTTGGGGTCACCATCATCAGTTTGTTGCAGACCTTTCACGTATCCTGTTGCATATTTACTACTGAGCAAAGGGTCTTCCCCTGGTGTCTCCTGTCCTCTTCCCCATCTGGGATCCCTGAATATGTTAATGTTTGGCGACCAATATGTCAAACCAGCCAACCCCACATTGTACATTGCTCTGGCTTCCGTTGAAACAACCTGAAATGACCAGAAATTAGCCATAAAACACCATTTGAAATCCATTTTTTTTATTTGATTTTAGTGCCTGACTGTAAATGTGCTAATGACAAAATTGATCATTCCCCAGCAAAATATCATGAACTTTTCATTTTGATTATTTTGAAGCGATTTTGGTATTACCCATTTAAATGTACCATGAGAAATTGAGAATTAAGTGACTGATTAATTTTTAAATCATGTCACTGGTAGTCAATCAACATCAAGCCTTCTCTTTTATACACTTTCGCATCAATATGCAAGCTGGAAAACCTATTAATGTCTACATCCAAATCCAAATTCTTCAAGTTCCCACTAAGAACTCACCAAAAATTTTGTTTCATTTATTATTGTATTGTTCAATCAGACATTTGTACCTAAAAGACGGTTTATGCCAAAAGCAAATGGAATAGAAGAGTGTGAAAAAAATCAACCCTTTAACTACCCCCATCTACTTCTCTTAATCAATAATGAATAACTTCAACCTCATTGGAAAAATGCCTGTAAATAACTAAATATTCAAAATTACTAATTTAAAGCCAACCTTTTTTTTGGGTTTTCTATTTTCACTTCCAACTACTTAGTTAAATCAATAATGGACTGCATTATGAATGTAATAGAAGAAATTCCCAACAGTAGCAACGAACGTCCATGTGCATTTTCTGGAATCAAACCTATAAAATCGCATTTCACATTCAAAATCTCACCTAACTCTATGAAATTTTGCAGAAGGAACTACCAACTTAAATAATGACTTTTTTCAGTTTAAAATAAAAGAAAAGAAAGGAAAAGACAGCACATTTTCCCAGTTTTTGACTTTTGAGGAACCCCTTCTGAACTATCCCAAGAAAGGAAAAGGTGAAAAGACATACAGAAGATGAAGAAAATCTCACCCTTCCAATGGCTTCAAACAGGGAAGTATTGAAAGAAGCTGCTGTGAGAATAGGCATGGGAAAACTGGTGGCTGCAGGTACCACACTGGAAAAACGGGTGCCCGGACCAATGTTGGAGACTCCATGAAGAGCCTCAGACCACCATTCATACTTTGGAATCCCAAGCCTGCTCACGTCCACTGCAGAGTTCACCAGGTTCCCTATTTTCTCTTGCAATGTCAGCCTCTTCACCAGGTCAGCTACTCTGGCCTCCACCGACAATGACTTGTCACAGAATCCAAAACCAGCCAAAGCCGGATTTTTGGCAACATCACAGGCAAAAACGGGGGATGTTTGGCCCCAAACCCGGCTACAAGTTAACAAAACTGTGGCAAAGAAAAATGAGAAACAGAGCGAAACAGAGACCTTTGGTCCTCTGTTTTCATTGCAGGCCATTGTGACCTTCAAAACTCAAAAGACAAAACAATTGAGCTATGGGAAAAACAATAAGCAAAAGGGTATGCTTGCTATGAATGTAATAGGCTATTTAAGAAACAGGAAAGAAAAGAACAAAAATAAAATAAAATTGAAAGAAAAGAAGTATTAAGAACACATTGTTTTCTAGCAACCCGTGATGGGTGATTGAGGAGAATATGGAAGCCCGAATTAAATGTAGTTGTTTTTGGCGAAGAGCCAAAAGAACAACTGAAAGAATCGGTGTAATTTGATCAGGAACTCAATGAGCTTATAGTACGGGTTTGTTTGGAAGCTCTACATGCTGTGTATATATACTGCATAGTGTGTAGAGGGTTAAATTTTATAGTAAAAGTTGGAATACAGGATCAGCATTTGCCTGATACGGACTATGGCGGCTAGCTGGTATTTTTGGCTTTGTTATGTGGGCCAGGCAAGCCAGATTTTGAAAAGTGAAAGCATAGGAATTATTAGGAAAGCTTCTTGGTTAAGTACTAGAAAAGAAAGAAAACAGAACAAGTCACAGAGGAGGGGACTCATAAACTGATGCAGAATTGCCCACAAATGTTACATGGGAAAGGGTCCTCTATATGTGAGTTAACTGTGAAGGGGGGAAGTGAATCTTGTGAAGCTTAGCTGGGGGATCCTATTTCCACATCCCCAACTTGGACCTGTGAGGCTTTTAGGCTGGATCTAAATAAATGATTCGAGGTTTTGTCATTTTCATGGACAAAGCAAATTGCAATATGGATAAGAAAGTAATTTAATCCATGGCTGTATAATAAATGGGGCAAATAATTATTTATGAAGTTAGAGGTAAATCGTTTGTATGGTTCAATGGTTTTCATAAAGATGCAATGTTTGTTTCGTGAATCATGAGGGGTCCTCGAAGTTTCAATGCATCTTAGGAGCAGTTTTCTTTTTTTAACTTCATTTGGTTGGGGTTCAATTCTTGCAAACAAAGAGAAAAGGATGTGAGAAAAATTAAATAATAATAATAATTCCTTCTTTTTTTCCTCTTTATTTTGCGTTTCTTTGGGCACCCTTCCTTTTTCTTGGAGTACCGATATCACTTAACCAATGGAAGCGAACGGATCTCCTAATTATATTAGTATTGTGCACGTTTAAGATGTGAGCAAGAACATTTAATATTAGAATAGAAGTACTGGAGGGTGAATAATATTGGTACTTGATTATTTTTTCTTCTTATATTCCAAATCCAAATCACGCGATAGTAAGTAATGCTAACTTCACCATTTAAAATTTAGATTTAATTTTAATTCATTGTTAGTGTAAATTTTATTTACATTATCTTTTAATTATGTACTGACACATTATTAAAAGAATTAGACTTTCTAGGTAATTATTGTGATAATCAAACTTTTTTAATGATTTAACAATATATGATTGAATTGTCAATGTAAAAAAAATTTTACACTGACAATAAATTAAAATTAAACTCTTAAAATTTCAAAATTTTCACACGTTTCCACATTTTTTCAGCTTTGTGATTCCTTAGTGTACTGCACGTAGATCTATACAAAAATATTTGCGACTTAGAAATTTAATTTTTTATATTCTATAATAAGAGTATTTTTGTATCATATCTTAATAAATTTATTTTGCAAATTACCTTAATGGTACACTCCACTTGATGCATTTAGGAAAATTAAAATTTTATTAGATAGCCCTTATAAAATTATTTTTTTTATTGTATAATAAGAGTATTTTTGTGTTAATTTTTGCATCAATTGTTATTAAGGTTATTTTCGAATGATCTTAATGGTGCATTCAACTTGATGCACTTAGGAAAATTAAAATTTCATAAGTATTAGTCCTTAGAAATTCAATTTTGTTTTTAATTTTATAACAAGACTACAAGAGTATTTTCATGTTAGCTTTTGCGTTGACCGTTAATAAGTCTATTTTTGAATTATATTAGGAACGTATCTCACTTGATGCATTTAGGAAAATGAAAAAATTTCTTAAGTATTAACCCAATGATAGAACCCAAATAGTCAATATAAAAAAAAAAGAGATAAATTCATATTTTATGAAAATTTCGTAAGTATTAACCCAATGATAGAACCCAAACAGTCAATATAAAAAAAAAGAGATAAATTCATATATTTTATGAAAATTAAAGACCATGAGCCTATGATTCAGTGATATGGGCATATGCTTTGGGAGGAGGGCGGTGTGGTTCGAACCCCCAATGCACTACCATTTACCCCACCCCATCTCCCCTCCCTAAGTCCCCCTACGGAGTTCTTATAGCTAGAGGTGTTAATTGTGGGCTGACTCAAGCTTATTTCGAGCCGAGCATGAGTTTAATTTTTTTTGTTTTTATTTTTTATTTTTTTTATATCTATAATAATAAATTATTAATAAATTAAACTTTTATATCAATTAAAACTTACAAAAATTATGTACGTAAAATAAATATAAATATAACAGATTATATTAAGTGCCATTAATATAAATAGTGAATATTTATTATATTATTTTCGACATAAACAATTTACGATATATTCATGAAATATCGTTTGAATCATTAATTAATCAATTTAAGAAACTAGCACAAGTTAACATCATATCTCAAGTGGAGAAAAAAATACTTTAGATGTACTTACTAAATTTGATTCTTTTTTTTTTAAATCTAAATAAATCTAGTCAAGTAAAATTATGAATAAAAAATAACAAAATTAAATATATAACAAAAAATGACATTTTACATAGTTGAGCCAACTTATTTTCAAGTTGAGCTGGGCCAACCCATAGTTGATTTGGGCTGAGATTTTTTCAATCCAACTCACGCTTTTTGTCGAGCTATTCGATTTGGCCTATAAGTTTGATCATTTTTAACACTTCTATCCATAACCCCCACCCCATTGGTGGGAGGCACCCAAAAAAAATTGATTATTTAAGGGAGTGATTATTATCACTCATATGTGTCTACACTCTTATTTAATTAATTTTTATTTAACTTCTCTAAAATATTTTTTTATTTCTAGTCAAATTAATTGCCTCTTGCCTATTCATTTTATTAAATTTCTTATTATTAATTTGATAATTAACTATTTTTTAAGAAAACAAATTCATAAACATTTCTCCTGCATGAGTTTTGATAAGCATAAAAATAATAAAACAAATAGCTTTGCAGGTAAGAACTAAAAAGATGTCATTTCTCCTCTTCCAAATATATATAGGTAGTTAAAATTTAACCTTTCTAAGCATTATACGTACGTATAACTTCCTAACATGGTTAAATTGCCAATTTAAGAGTGTTCAATGAGTCTCTTAATAATCATGGTTTTCACTTTCTAGTATTTGATTGGTTACTATTTTACCTATTTTATGATGGATTGAATGAAAATCTTCGATCTATGCCCAAAAAGAAGCTATAAGGTATGAGCAAGTGTTTAAAGAAGAGATAACCATTAAATGAAATGTAAATCTCAGAGAAACAGGAGTTATAGAATAATTAGGAGTCTACAAACACTAAAAAAAATATTTATTAAATTAATGATAAAGAATTTAAATAAAATTAAAAGTGACTATAGATAATTAGTTTAATTATGAAATTAACTAAGAATAAAGAAGAATGGCATTTTAGAAAGCTTAAATAAAAATTATTTGAATATAAATGGCAATAAACCTATAAGAGTAGCAATAAATGCTCCCTCTAAGCCCTAATAATTAGTCACATTTAATTTATGAAAGTTTAAATCAATTCTATAGCTTATTCTTAGTAGTTTATTACACACGCTTACGCAAATAAGCTTGAAATAACTTACTTTATCTTTGGTATGTTACTTTTATGAGTCGGACCAAATGTATTAAAAAAAAAGTGTTCATTTGTTTTAATGAATTCTGTAACCCAAGCACAAATTTCAAAATTGGTTAACTTGCGAATATATTAAAAAATGGTTTGAATTAAGCAGTGTTTTTATTATTTTTATTAAATAATTTATATATTTATTTAATTTATTAATTAATAATTATGTATAATTTATATGAATTTAATTTATTTAAATTGTGTACATTAAATTTAGAGAATAAGTTACCATATTCAGTTGAGTATCGATGTTGGCTAAAGTGAAGCCGATGAAGCCGACTCTCGTCATTCTCATCCGATGGACCCGAGCGCACGAGATCTCTCTCGCGGTCCAATCATAAAGCCGTGTATGGATCAGTGGGACCCATCCACCCACTGGTGGGGAGTGGGGTCCAATTTGGTTCACTATCCAGAATCCAGACCAGTAGTAGTGTACAGCTGAGCTGAGGTACATACATCTTCTGTGTAAAGTGTAAAGGAAAGCACTCTCTCTCACTACGTACTTCTCTCCTATTCTAGTTTCTATGAACGACCACGTGAACCAATCTTATGTTTAACTATTATATTTATAACTCATCTTCTCTGTAAAGCACTTTCTCTCTCTAGGTACTTCTTTAGACGACCACGTGAACCCATCTTATGAAAGTGTTGCATAAAAATTAGAGACGTCAAACATGTATTTATTATCAATTTAGTTTTTAAATTTATTAATTTAATCCACTAACTTCAAATTACTAATAATTTAATCACTCCATTCATTTTATTCTAACGGAGTATCATCCTTCAATATTTAAATATTATAATGGGACGACCTTAGATCTGCATTTTCCATGAATGGAAGAACTAAATCATTGGGGATTTAAAATTTAAGGGATCAAATTGATAAAATTATCCATAAGGGAGTAATTGATAACGAATTTATCTTTTAATGACTAGAAATGAGTTTTACTTTAAACTTTAATTTAAACATTTGTTTAATTTTGCTTAGTTTTTATACAAAATAACTTTCTAACAAATTTTTTAAACATAAATAAACTAACACATACGTACATAATCAAAAAATAACTTAAAGAAAAAAAGTAATTTGCAACAAAATAATTTTTATTGTACAATATTATTATGGTTGGAGAATTGACACTAACAATATGGAGAGTTAATTTTTTTTTAAATTAAAAAAATTATAAAATACTTATAAAAATAAATTTAAAAAATCAGATAATAATCTCATTTTATTGCTTTCTTTTTTTAAAAAAAAATTCTCAAATAAAAAAAAACATATACTTTCAAAATTATCCCTCCACCCCCCAAACTCTTCTATCAAAATATTTCCTTAAAATTTTGTAAGTAGGGAGAACAGTATTACTCGTTCCTCAATGTACTACTACCGCCCTTTGTGTCTTGTAATAATGATCCAATGCTGCCTGCAATTCTTGACATTATTCATGTCCCAGTCTTTCCGCCAAACACTTACGAATGCAGGGAGACAGACACATGGACCCATTCACCCATGTATTCTTCCTAGTTCCTAAAACAGGATAAAGCAATATATATTTACATTACTAGACAAAAATCAAGTTGCTTAAATAGTACTCCTAAGTTTTTGTGTCATATTTTTATATGAAGTCCTGGACATGTCTTATTTTCCGAATTATGAAAAGTTTCATAATTAAAAATGATTACAACTAAGCAAATTGTACACTCAGGGATACCTCCACTCGTCACGCCTCCACTCTAAATCTATATCCCAATTGGTTTACAAGGTAAATAATTAAGAGATTAAGAGTGCGTTTAGATAAAAAAAATTTTAAAATAAAATACTTTTTTAAAAAATCATTTTTATAAGTTTTTAAGTATTTTAAATAAAACTTTAAAAAATATAAAAGTTAAAAAAAGTCCAATTATTATTTTTTAAACTAATAATTCTTAACTTTTTTAAAAAAGAGAAAGATAAATAATTTTTAATATAATTTATTAATAAAAAATTCTTTATATTTATTAAAAATTATATTTTATGTCTTTTCTTTTTCTTATAAATTCTGATTCTTTCATTTTGAATACTTTATATTTTTTTTGTAATTTTGTAATTTTGTTATATTTATATTTATTTTTCTTATTTAAATAAATTTATAAATTATTCTATTACTTAAAAATATTTCACAAACATTACACTTAAATATAAAATAATTTTTTCTTTTAAAAAATTTTACTAAAAGAACATCTATAAAAAGAAGTCATTTTTAATGGATTGTGAGCTTTGTCCATTTCTCTCTCCTCATGTGATAACTCTATGCTACACGAGCCAATTGAACTGCAACAAACCCAAGGACTCGTATTTGGTGATTTTGAAAAGCCACTCAATCTCATTCTGCCTTCTATTAAGTAGTAACCCTCACTAACACCTAAGAAGGCTTCAATAATTGATTTCTTAATTATAGATGAAAAGCTGCAACCTAAAACAGATGATCTTGTGGGATGATTGGCCACTAAATCACATTAGCTAAGGAGCATTCACTACATTATTCTGAGTAAAATCTGTGACAATATATTAAAGTCATAAAGGCAAACCTAAATTTGATCTGCATCAGCAGGTGCAGTAACTACCACCCATTGCGATGAATTGAAAGTTCGACTAGCTGGCTGCAGTCCAAATCTTCTATATCTAGTTCTATATACGCAATATAGCCAAATGCCACAACATAATTGACTTTTGAACTGGAGATGGGCACATTAAAATTGACCCGTGTCCAACTTGTTTGATGCCATTGATCTACTCTTAATAGTAAGAACTATTTTTTTTTTTGAGGATGACTTAAAAATTTAATTTGGTGAAAAAGTTAAATAATTTAGTTAGTTTTAAAAATTAATTAATTAATTAATTTAATCAATAATTTACATATAGTTAATCACATATTAAATATTAAATTAAAAATAAATTATTAATTAATTGTATGTAAATTATTGATTAAATTAATTAAATAATTAATTAATTTTTAAAATAAACCAAATTATCTAACCTTTTATCAAGAAAAATTTTTAAGCCATTCTTCCTTTTATTTTTTTTTGGGTGATATTGATCTACTCCTAAGTCGTCCTAACTTGTGTCACATCTCAAACATTTGTGAGACACGTTGCCTTGGAAACTCACCCGGCCATTGATAACAAATTCTAGTCTAGACAATGTTATTATGCATTTAAGCAAAATCAAATGATCAGATGCTTCAAGCAAGAAACCCAGCCGATATTTCCAAGTTCTAAGATTTGATACACCTAAATTCAAAGGTAGCTGTTATTTAAATTTCTTTCTTTATATTAATTACAGTTGTCTTCACCTGCAACTTCTCGCAATGACTGACTATAACTTTATTGTCCCTTTCATCATTCGGCCAACTAAGTTTTCCAACAGCTTCTGTGAATCTTCCAAAATCGGCATTCCAAAGAAAATAGATTAACAGATTAGTATACTTTTCGGGGAAGAGAAAGGATTATCTTTCACAGAATTGGGCTGGGTAGGTGAATATCCCATAAAAGTTGCGTCTTTTCAATTCTCCTATTGTAAATTTGTAATTCCTTTCATCCACCTCTTTCTTCACATTTGAGATTATAATTATTGATTTGTAAAGTGAATTGATGGATTATGAACTTATGCATTATGTAAGCACCAATTAATACCCAAAAAGAAAAGAAAGGGCTAATTAAAGAAAGGCAACTACTGCATTGTAGAAATAAAAGGGCATTCTAATAAACCATCTACTTAAGTGAATTTAAATCTTTTAAAGTGATGGATTTACTTTAAAAAATAAAATACGAAATGATAACTATTAATAAAAAAATGATTTAGAGTTGTATATATACATAATTTGTTGTACATATATTTATATTTTATAAAATTCTAAACTATTAATTTTTTCATTAATAATTATCATTTCACATTTTATTTTTTAAAATGGACTCTTATTTTAAAAGATGCAAATCCCTACTTTAGTAATTCTCATTTTTAATTCAGTCATTTTGGATAGGTGGTATTTGGTGTAATATTTTCAAATACTTTAATGATTAGTACATGATTGAGGATGGCAGCTAGATATTTCTCAATTCCTTTTTCTAATATCAACTTGCGTTGGTTCAAGTGGAAGATGCTTGATCATCTTAAGTATTTTGTCCCGTGGTTCCATCTTTTGGGCGGTGTGTATGAAAAAATGTAATTGGTAGGGGTCGCCTCTTCACACGCTAGGTCTTATCCCATAAGATTAGTTTCTTACCTTTCGGATGAAGGGATATCCTAGTATATACAAAAAAAAATCCCTTTTCCCAACATCATATGCCTGATAAATATGGATGCTCATGACTTGTCCTAATCCAAAAACCCAGCCTTGACCCGAAGCGTTTGAGTCAGGTTTGGGTCATCCTTCGGGCCATTTCAACTCGGCCCAATATTAAATAAATTATTATTTTTTAATAATTTTTATTATATATTATTGTAACATTTTTCTAAATATTAGACTTTGATCAAGTATTGTGACTCTTCATAATTTTAGTTATTATGTCCTTAACTTATTATATAATTATCAATTAGATTAAATATTGACATGAGTAAAAATTAGTAAATACAAGTAAATTTATACAAATAGAGAGAAAATAATTAAAACATTACAAAAAATGTATTTTGTGTATCTTAATCGGGTTGATTCAGTCCTGACCCGGCCTAACCCAAACCTCAATATAATCGGGCCTGGACTATAAAAATTGACCCGATCAAAACTTTGAAGCGGAACCGGATTCATGTTTAGCCGGGTCTAACCCAGCCCATGAGCATCCCTACTCATAGACATTTTTTCAAAGAGTATTCCTATATCTGTTTCTATCCTCCACGCACTTTCCCTCTTGTTTATCTATATTCTAGGTAACTGATGCAACATGATTTGAGTTTGCATTATGTAACGCATAATGTGAAATGTAACGCAATTATGTTGTACGTCAATGCGCGTTTTCACAAAGTATAAAGGAAGATAAATTAAAATACTAGTAAACTCTGAACTCTTTAGCTGCTTCAAGGCAAGAAAACTTTTTTCTCTTAATATTTTATTGACTATGATATGAACCAGGATATTATACTTTATAAATACATTATCCCAAGCGACAATGGATATGCCAGAAAAGCATCTCAGTATAAACTATGTATTACATGCATATATAGTGTGTACATGATCGCAGCTCAACTGACACTATATGCTGGGCCTTTAATGTAGGTATGGACTTCGCATATGGCAGTCTTCAATTTCATCCTCCTATTTCTTTGGCAGAATGCAATTGCTGTATTGGACTCATAGTTAAATAATGAGCTGATAGCTACTGATTCTCCAGAAATGGTAGGCAAAATAGTCTGTCCTTGTTCTCTAAGTTTGGCCTAACCCCATTTTGATGTGGATTCAATTGCATGGGGATTTTTGCATGATGGGGTCCCACAATTACATAACGTGAATGAGCATCTAGAATGATTATGGCTTTTTTCTTTGTTTTCGCTAGAAGTTATTGAACTAGTTGTATGTGATTCTTCCAATCAATATGATACTAATTAAAAGTATGACTATTGATAATGAGAGTCAAGACAAGCCATTTGGTTGGGCCACCGAAAAGGTACCTGGATAAGTGGATTAATTATCATTTGAGCGTGGACGGCAAGGGAGTTAATTACATAGACGGACAGGCTAACCTATCTGATGGCTATGATGCTTATGGTACAATCAGTCTCAGTCTCAGAAGACTTCAGGCCAATAAGATTTCACTTTGATAGATCAGGTTAATGCATTTCTAGAATGAGGATATTGAAGAATGGTTCCTTGTTTGTTTGGATACTCTCGGGTGGGAATGGGACAAGAAGGAAGAGATATTTTTCAATGCAAGGTATGAATACCTTTTTATACAACGTTGAAGTGCTAGGAAACAGAGCAAAAATTGAAAGCGAGGTTTTCACTTTTACTAATACAGTGACTTCTGTGGCTATGAATGGGTTGGTAGGAAACTCGACAGAATAAGTGAGGATTCAATGTTGTATTCGATGTTTCACAGTATTGAAGACTCAGCTTAATGGTAATTTTTTTATTTGGTAAAGAGGTAATGTGAATGATCTAATTCCATTCGAATGTTATGGCTCCTGACATGATGATAGGGGTAATATTATAATTTGGCTTGGGAGACCCGTCGTCAAGTAAATAGCTTAGGAGGGTTTCATTTTACAAATATACTTTTAGATGGAATAGTTTTCTTACCACACAAAATCTGTGATGAACTTTTTAACCAAAAAAAAAAAAGTTTCTAACATTAAATGGGTAGGAATAAGACAAAAAGAATTAGCGAGTGATAACACCGAGAGTTGTTATGATATTTTAATAAGTTTAATACTTAAGATAAATTGTTAATTATTTATTGATGGTTGTTTTCATAATAAATATTTATAGTTTAATTTTGATATACTGTAAGTATAAAATTTCTTTGCACTGTTACTTAATCATGTATTACCAACTCATTAAAAGAATTTAACTATTATAATAATTATTTAAAAAATCTAACACTTTTAATAATGTGTTAGTACATGATTAGATGATAGTGTAAAGAAACTTTATACTGACAGTAGATTAAAATTAAATTTAAATATTTAAAAATCTATTAAATATAATTAATAATTAATATATGCTTAACAACTTATTTAAATATCTATATCTAGGAAAAAGAGATGGTACAAGAATAATCCCCACTAATAACACATAATTTTTATTTCTTAATAAATAATAAAGAAACCTATTTCGTTGATCATTTTATATGGAGAAATCAAATAGATTATATATAACATCATGTATCACAATCAGTTGAGATTTGAGTCAGTGGTAGCATGAGTCTCTCCAGAAATGAGAAATGCAGATTCGATCCCCCTTTCTCAATTAGTATGTCTAGTTACCTAATATGTAGATATATATATAAAAAAAAACATTTATGTTTAGATTGGAAAAGTTTGGAAGAGAAAAGAGAGGATAAGTAATCTTTTATTTTTAAATTGAGATAATTATAAAATATATATAAAAATAAAAAGAACATAATTAAAAATATTATATGATAATTTTTTATTTTATTCTTCTTATTTTAAAAAAATTACCAAATAAAAAAATATAAATTTAAAATAAAAAATTACATATTCTCTCTTTTCCCCTCCAAACTTCTCCCTTCAAATAATTAAGTGTAATGCTATTGTTAAAAAAAATAGTACGCAAGGCACAAGTATAATTTTTTTTTAAAATTTTTTTTAAGGATACCAGATTCTTACATAGATATGGTGTATATTGATTTTGTGCATTGAATCAATACAAATATTATTTGGTTGATCAAATTTATTTTGTAAAACCCAGATATAAAAATATTTAAACAACCGTCAATTTCTATTGTTCTAGACCTAGTGCACAAATTATTTGCTACATCATATCTACCTAAGAAATTTTCAATTACGAGACTACCACTATACTCTTCAACGCATCTCATTGAAATGTATTACTTAATTATCTTATATTTTTTTTTATCGGGAAAATTACAACACAATAAATGAATTTATGGATAATGAAGAAAGGTGAGAAATAGAGCTGATGCATCTCGAACGAGATGAAAGAAGAAAAGGCTAAATAGTGATGATAATGAAGAGGTTTTTTTATACTAATATAGCCAAAAAAAAAATAAAAAATTTATTAAAATCATGTTGTTTAAAAATTATATACTAAAATATAATTATTATTTTTTTATATTGAGAAGTCGATTTTAATGGAATTGATTTCCTAACATAATTTTTTTAAATTACATGTTGAGACTTCTCAATATAAGTTTTTTTATAAAGAAATTAAACAATTTGATTCTCAATATGAATTTTTTATAAAAAAAAAATTTAAACATGTTAAGAAGTCAATTTTATTAGTAAATTTTTTTTTACTATATTAATTTAAAAAAAACCTAATGAAAAAGGTAAATAATTATGGAGGAAAATGATAACAGTAAAAGAAAAATTAATCAAAGAAAATTTTATATTCTCATCAAGTTTAATAATTTTTTTAATTACTTAAAAAATGTTAAATATTTTTTGATTCTCAAGCCGTTAAATACTTTTTATATTTAATATTTTTTATTTTAAATAATTAAGAAGATGTATGAAGAATTTGTTAAGAGGACCTCAAAAGTGTATTAAACTAATAAATTTTTAACAAATGAGATTAAAGATTCTAGTCACTGTTAATAGAGTTGGTTTCACAGGACAATTGTTTTATGTGAATTACTTCGATACCCATATATTTTTTACGGTACCGGTACCTAAGGTGAGTTGTCTAATATTTATTAGTTGTTATTTATATTTAATAGATTTTCTAACATTTATTGTGAAACCAACAGTCAATAAATAATTGACAAATCAAACCTATCAAGGTACCATAGCAACTCCCTTGTTCCATATGGAAACTGGAAAGGCAACGAAAATGTTAGTGACAAAAAGGCAGGAGAACCCTCAAATGGGGTTTTCTTGCTTCCCTTTCACCCAATTATTCTCTTACGCAATTAGCAGAAACAAAGGCCAAAAAATCATTGCACCAAGATGGTGCTTTTAGCAGTTGAGGAGTCACCTTCATCTTCGTCCCTATAGAAATTCTATCCAAAACTTAAGATAGTTGCATTAATGGTTATCCAACAAGGTGGGTCTGAACATTGAAACACATTCTTTTAAGACAGGTCAGATGAGTACATGAAACTGAGGACCTTAGAGAGCAGAGCAGTGAGCAACACTAGGCCATATTCTATTCTGTTCGTAGCTTTACAAAAGGTAGCTAGCTGCCCATCAAGGACATAATTGATGTATATCCCAAGGCTTGTGGATATGCTCGCAGTTGGTTAGAGAGATGTTGGATTGATGATTACTTCCTTGGCATTGAAGCTACTTGGTCTGCCTTCACAATCCCACTTGCTGTTTCTTCAGTTCCATCATTGCTTGTTAGTGAAAGTGAGATACTCAGATATTTTGAACCCTTTTTAGGATGGAGAAGGTTAGTTAGTTAGCACCGTCAAATTAACAATCAAGTTTGAAAGAATAAGACTGTTTTGATTTGATCTCCCCCTTCTCAAGATATCGAAGTGATTGGTTAAGGTAAAAATAGCACTGCATATTCCTTTAATTTCCAAAACTATACAAGAAAAAAAAAAGTTGTACTGAAGGAAAATGTTACGATCTGTTCTATTTCCTAAGGGCTCAAATAATGTTACAATGTTCAGTCAAGTAAAGTTAGTGATGGATCCACATGCAATATCTTTGAAAGGGGTACCAAATGTTTCAATGATTATTAACTGCTGAGGTAGGGACAGGGGAAGCTGGTGTACAGGTCTCTATTTCCAAAGTGCTCAGATATGGAGAAACGTGATATGTGAAGAACAATATGGATCAAAATGTGGAAAGAATGATAGTGATTAAGTTGGAACAATTTATTCTTTTTGTTTTGTAAGATAAGACGGGGCAGTTGTTCCTTATCGAAACAAGAGTGTAGTGAAGCTTTATGATAAGGTAATCCAAAGTTAATCAAATCCTAGTTGGATTTCTAAACATGTGGCATTAAAACATTATTTTAGCTTGACTTCTAGTTACAATCTTATCTTAAATGAACCCGTGTCAATGCCACATCAAGTCAAAAGAAATAGCCGTTGATCACATCAAGTTACAAATTGATCGAATAAGAAACAACTGATTGTGAGAACTTGCCAAGCTTCTGATTCTAACTGATTAGTTTGGTTTAGTTTTTTTTATTTTTTTAATGCTTTTCTTTTCCTTTATGGGAGTAAGGATAGGTGCATATCATTTAGAGTCATATCATTCACATCATGCAGTACTACAGATTTTGATTTGTTTTTATGTTTGTGTTACTATTTTTACGAAAATAAAAAAACATCACACTACCCAATAGGGATGGTGTGCCTATAAGAAGTATGCACCTACAATGACTCATTTTGCGGAGGCAGAGGAAGAAGTGGAGGATCTGGAGGGTGAGGTTGAGACTCATAGTCACAATATAGTGGCATAGCTGTTGTTGCTGCTTCATCAAACTGAGCCTTGATAGAACCCTTATATGAGATTGCAGCAATGACAAGATTTTACCTTCAAATTCTTTGTCCTTCAAACTTTACCTCAAATTTTAAAATAGCACAAAACTTATAATTTTCTTCAGAAAACGAAAACTGCTTTTCAATGTTCAGTAAATTTGTAAGTTGCAAAATCTGAAGGATGGATGATCCATGTTCACACAAAGGCCATCTTCTATCACAAATGTGAAGTTTTCATCATTTTTTTTTGGTATTAATGATCTCTTTGTTTTTTTATTTGGTCAAACAAGGGTCTCTTTGTAGTTGTACATTCTGTCCTCTTGCCCAAAAATTGATGGGCCCAAAATTTCGAGCCCATCTGCAAAACTTTTTCTTTTTGCATTTTGGGTCATTACAGCATTAACAACTCTGCTAGAGTTGAAGGGCCAGGGTCATTAACAAATTGGGATCACAGTCAAAACTGCACTTTAGCAATACAATAAGCAGAATTTGAGGAGCTAAAAGCACGCAGTGACATTAAAATTTTAATTACGATGATCAACATGTTAATTACTACTACCTAACCTAACATAAGTTTTTTGTTTTTGAGAGACACATAAAAAAATACTACTATCTAACGAGGAATAGCCTTAAAATCTGAATTGTTTAAAAGAGATATTTATAAACTGTGCTATTGTTTTTATGGCAAAGAACATAATTATACAAGAATTTTAAAATTTATGATATAATCTTCAAAATATTAAAAACAATTGTCGTGAGTTTTCTTAGATTAATTAATCTTCCAAATGGAATCATTTGCTAAATTTCAAACTTGGCTTTCACAGTTATTAAAATTAAAAAAATAAGATGAATAATTATAATAGCACCTGGGATGGAATCCCAGTGTTTGAGCATGGCCCGCACTTAGTTGAGCTTGAAAATAAAGCTCGAGTTCGAAATCGATTCAAATAATGTTTTAATATATATTTTTAATTTCTACGACTCCTATTTAAGTAATAATAACAACGATCATCGCTATGGATGAAAATAGACTAAGTTAAGTTATATTTTACTTTAAATAAGCTTAGTATGCTTTAAAAATATTGGCTTTTACCTGACCTGTTACTTATCATAACCTTTTTTTTAGTTTGTCCTAGCATTTTTATGAAAATATAAAAATTTAGTCTGACGTAAAAGTCTATTTAAAAGCTTATATTACAAAAAGACTTTTGAATAAATCAATAGGCTTAATTTTTATAAGTTTTAAATATATTTAACATTTAATAAAATTATTGTATTATATATAAAATAAATAAATTATATTAATATATAACTATTAAATCATATAAATATTATAAAATTTTGATTATATATTATTATAATAAATAAATAGACAGTTCTGTTAGACTTAATAGACTTTTTTAAAGGCTTAAGCTTATTTAGCTAAATATGCTTTTAAAAAAGTTTAAACCTGACTTGTTTGATAAATAGGCTAGGTCGTAAGCTCCTGTTAGGCCGCCTGACTTATTTCCACCCCTAATCATCATCTAAAAAAGAAGAATTACATTTTAGAATGTGAAGATTATATTTATTACTTTAAATTATTATTGTAACTATTTAATTTAAAAGTTAATTATTTAAAAATATTTATTAAAAAAATTACAATATAATAGCTAAGCTTTTTTTTTTAATTTGATTCAAACTACTACATAATAAATTTTTCTTTTCGGTATAATTCTTCCATAGTGAAAAGAGAAACGAAGATAACAGATAATTTGACGGTAGAATTTCACATTTAAACTAGACACAACAACGATAATGTAATTTAGTATCGAATGAATAAGCATTTAGTACTTATTACTGTTACCCGTTATTCTCAAGTCTCAACATTTGGGTAAACCATGAGGAGGTGGAGGAATTTGTGTTTCAGGAGAAGGGCCATCTTTCACTAGGAATACCATAGCCATGCCCCAAGTTGTATGGCGCTCTATATGGCAATGCAGCAACCACAAGCCTAATCATGATCAAATATTGAAGATATTAGTCAAGTACAATATCAATTCATGAAATAATTATAATTTTCACCTTATTAGTTGAACAAGAAATTTAAAAAGGTTAATAGAAAGGGAAATATATGAAAAGCTCACCTGGATTATCTGCCCTAAATCTGATGGCAACCCAACCATTTTTGGGAACTCCAACTGTGGTCTCCTCTGGTGGGTCAATAAGATTATAATTTTTGGGGTCTTTTTTGGGGTCAAAATTCCCAAAACCCCAACCCACCACATAGAAGCTGTATCCATGCAAATGAATAGGGTGGTTATCACTTGCTAACACATTGGTCCCCTGAAATATAAGCTCAACACGGGCATTGTAGTCCAAAACCAACACCTTGGTACCAAATGCTGGGGTCAACAGGTATTCAGGCAATTTATCAGCTGTGTAATTGAATTCCATACCTGGGTTTCTTGGAAAATCCATTTCAAACACACCTGGGATTTTATAGTAGTAGGCTCTGAGAAAATCAACATTTGGATATACAAGGCTAATGTTGTTCACACTAGCTGCAAACCTTTTGCCAAAGGGGCCTGTGCATGGTTTATCAGTACAATTAAGCAGATTAACAGAAATGGTGAACAACAAATGGGAGTCCACTTCTCTTGGCACTTCCATTGGGTGCGTTTTGCTTGCTAAGCTTCTGAATTGCTTAGTGAAGTCAGTTGCTGCTTGTGTTCTGTTATATGGAGGAAGATGAGGACGAATTGGGCTTTTTCTGTGATGGTTGGAGCCACGGTATATAAGCAAACCTGTTGTGGTTGTGTTATCAAAACCAGCACCAAGAGCACTTGAATATGCCCTTCCAGCCATGAAATAGTGACCAGGAGGTTGATTTGCTTCCAATAGAATGTCCATAGATTGGCCTGGTGTGATCATTATGTAATCTGTTTTTATTGGTTTCAGATAGCATCCATCTTTACCCACCACTGTCAATTTGTGTTTTCCAATGGCAAAGAAAAGTTCTTCATCCATTACTGCATTAATCATCCGAAGAAGATATGTTTTTCCATAGTCCACAATCATCTTGAAAGTCTCTATTCAGATGAAAAGGGAAAATTCAGTCTCTTTAGGAAAGAGATTTATGAGCAAATAAAAAATGTGTAATAGTCTAGGTAGTGTACCTTTTTCGGAGCAGGGATATAGATAACCAGGTTGACCATTTAAGGTATATGCATCTGATAGCATTGGCTCTCCTCCTGTTTTGTTTGCTTTCTCTGGAATGTCCATGACTTTTTTCTTCCACCACTCTCCTTCACAATGACGAAAAATCCAATATAGAAATTATTCTCAAAAAGAAAATTTTGGGTAAAGTTCTGGTGGGTAAAGAGTACTACCTAGTATGATTGGAACCTCGGAATGGGGCTTGGGAAAGGGATAATGGTAGCCACGCTTGGGATAAATGATGAAAGCTCCATGGACTGTAGCTCTTGCCCACCCACTATGAGCATGCCACCATATTGTTCCTTCCTCTGTAGTCAAATGGATACTCTGTTTGAACATATTTCCTGGTTGAATTGGGCACTGTGTGACGTAATCAGCTCCATCTGACCATGGATTCATCACTTGTCTTGCCCCATGCCTGCAAAGACTCTTCCAATCATATACTAAAAAGAATGAAGTTTAATACATAAACATGAAAATAGTATATGTCAGGAAGCCACATACCAATGTATTGTTATATTATATTTTGCCTGGTTATAAACCTTGACTATAAGCTTGTCTCCTCTATGAGCTTTCAGGGTTGGACCCGGAAATTTCCCATTTACTGTCAAAATGTTCTTGGTACTACATAGTCTAGTGTAAGATGAAGATTTTATCTACAGAAACAAAACCTGTTTGTAAAAATTGTGCAAGTAAGAAGGTGTTTGTGGTTCAGCTGTTATGATAGCAAGGACTTCAAAACTGAAATTAGATTCCACCATTGCTAGTGAGAGAGATAAGCACTTACCACAAACTCGTGATGATAGACTTTTCCATTTGCAGTATGAATCAGAAGAACGTATAGTATAAAGAGTGCCAAAACCTTCAACATAGAAGCAGAAGTCTTGAAGACCATCATTGGCTCGGATCATACGCTATCACTCATGGTCTCAAAATGTTATATACGCTCTTGATTCTCCAATAAATTCAATAGATTTACCTTTGCTTCTATATATCATACTTTGTTGACAAATGTTGCTGGTAGATTTTATACCTTTTATTATATTTATTGCTCTCATAATCTTGAAATAACTATGCACCTATCAAATTAAATTTATTAATTAATGAACTAAATTAGCTTTATTAAAACTTAAGAAAGGAAAGGGCAGTGCTACAGAAAAGCTCACTAGTGATATTTACCAAAAGAAAAAAGCATTGATTATGTTAATTTTGTGAGATATGATAATATTCTAATATTACATATTTTTTATACAAAAATAAATTTTTATTACGTTATAATATAAGTTAATTTTTTTATTTTAAAATATTAATGATTATGTGTTGAGAACGATTAATTATTAAATAATAGTGATAATTATAAGATTTTGGTAAGATTTCATAAAGATGTCAACAACTTAACTGTGAAAGTTTCTTATTTTGAATTGTTTTTCTATTCTTGAAAGATTTATCCTCTTAACTCACATTAATTATAAAGATTTAAAAAGGAAAAAAAATCTGCAAGGAGGAGAGAAAAGAAAGTTGTGAGCAGTACAAAAAAAAACATTTTGATGGAGTTTAGCAGTGAGATATTTTTGTTGTCTTTTGATTCCATTATGTGTTGCTAAACCCTTATACTAAGGAGAAGATGAAACCTTAATTGTTTAAGCATTAGTTATGTCATATTTTTATGACCGAGTTTAAGAGATTAAATGACTATTGTTTTTATTTTTATATCATTTAGTTTAAATAAATTTTTAGATAAGTTCAATAATTTTTTTATGCTTTAAGTTTATTTTTGCTATACGTGTGTTCACTGTGATTATTAGATATCAATTGTGATTTCTAATTACGGATATCGTTGATAATTTAAAAATTCATAGTTAATTAAGAAAATAAAACATACAATTGATTGATTGTTTTTAGTGCTTCATTGATGATTTTTTTGTGACTTTGCTGCTAGATTTTCACGAAATAAATTACCTGAGAATAATTAATTTGACATAGTTAGTATTAAAATTAATTATTCCAATATAATTTATCTTGTGAAAATTTAGCAGCAAAACATATAATCATAAAAAAACTATCAATGAAGCATTGTATGTTTTATTTTCTTAATTAATTATGACTTCTCAAATTATCAATTGTATCCCTAATTAGAAATCACAATTGATATCTAATAATCACAACCAACACATATCGCAAAAAAAAAAAACTTAAAGCATGAGAAAAACATGATTGAACTCATCTAAAAATTTATTTAAATTAAATGATAGGAAAATAAAAATAATATTCATTCAATCTCTTAAACTAGGTAATAAAAACTTGACATAGTTAACGCCTAAATAATCAAAGTTTCATCTTCCTCTTAGTTAACATTTAGCAACACATAATGAAATCAAAAGACAACAAAAATATCTCACTACTAAACTCCATCGGAATGTTTCTTTGTGTTGCTCACAACTTTCTTTTCTCTCATCCTGTACAGCTTATGTGTAGCTTACTGTGTGTTGTGCATGCTCTTATTTATATTAAATTCATTTGGGCCCAAACCACTAACAGGCTTTTCTTTTAGAGTTTCTTATTTATGTATAAACTTATTTAATGTGCAACACTTGGGTAACAAGAAAAAAATATATATATTTTTCTCTTTTTTTCCTAATTAATGTGAGTTAAGAGGGTAAGTCTTTCAATAATAGAAAAGCAATTTAAAATAGAAAACTTTCACAGATAGGTTGATGATATCTTCATAGTTACTTATCATAATTTTGTAATTATCACAGTTATTTAATAATTAGTCATTCTCAACAAATAATCATTAATATCTTAAAATTAAAAAAAATTAATTTATATCATGACATAATAAAAGCTTATTTTTGTATAAAAAATATATAATATTTGATGGTAAAAGAATACTTGAGAAGATGGGATTAAATTAAGTCACCTACTAATTCAGTTTCTACAAAACACTTAAATAAAAAAACTGGTGCATAAATGAGATAGCTCACAAGTAGTTTCTGTCAGCAAAAACTTAATAAAATAATAACTTACTTGCTCAAGCAATCAAAACTTAACACATACAACAATTAAACAATATAATATAAACAACTATGGATAATAGAGATTGCATAAGAGAATTTATATTGGTTTAGCCTCAATGTGGAACCTACACCCAGTCCGCAGCCAAGTTGAGATTTTCCACTATCAACTGCGTGTTTTATGATCAACCTTAACCTCTCTAGGCTAAATACAAGTACGTAACACATCTACAATGCTTAACAGGTTTCTCACGGACTTATCTACTAGCTTATCTAGCTAGATTTCCTTTCTACCACGTAGGGCTTCACTCAAAATAGTAATGTATATGATAAACTTACTAAGAGTATATAATTTACAAGTTAGCTCATAAACAGAATACAAGAGTATTCACAAAGAATAATAATATATCACTTTCTCTTGATTTCTTGATATTTTGATTGTCTGATCATATCCAATCATTCATGTAATAAAGACTTTATAGCAAATGAAAGAGATTTGACCATCTGAAGGTGATTCAAACACTTATGCAAAAAATACAATAGGTACAACATCTTTTTAAAAAGTTCTTTTTACTTGTTAAGTTGTTAGGTGTTTGGCAGCACACAAGCAACCGTTTGATTTTGACTTTCAACTTTGAAGATGGATTTTAGATTGTTGGTAGCTGATCTCAAACCGTTGGCAATCCATTATGGGATTTGTTGGATAATATTCATATATTATGTTTTCAACATTCATTATGAGTTATATGTTAAAATACTATTTGTTGTTAGCAAAGAGATATAACGGCCTATGTGCATATATATATGTATATATATACCTGACGAGACCAGTTGATTCAATTTGCCTATTGGGTGAGAGTAACCTTAGCCCGTTTGATTAATGAAAAATCTGAACAATTATCCTTTGACTAAGATCAAATATCAGTAATACGTGTTATTAAATTTAATCATTATATTCATCATATTTATTATCATCATATAAATAAAGTTACAAGAAAACCTTGAGCTAACAATATTAAGCTATTATCATTCGACAGACGTGCCAATTCCTCTTCCTTTTAATTTTAATGAAAATTTACATAATAGGCCATAGGCTTTGATTATGTTAATGGTAAAAAATCTTAACTTTTATTTTATTTTCATTTTGATCTTCTTTTTGCCTTGATTTTGAATATGTTATAGAATAAATTAATATTAGCTTTAGTATTTATAATCTTTAACCTCATTATTTATACAGATTTGTAAACATATAATACTTATTTAAATGATTATAAGATCATATAAAAGATGTCAAAATTAACTGCATGTCATTTATTTAAGAGACTCGATCACGGAAATTTAACTCGTTTACTAAAACAGAAATATTTATTAACGAGTGTTATAGAATAGAAATTAAAATAAAAAATATTTAATATAAAAGTAGAACATTTTAATAAGTTTTTAAAATTTAAAATTTTTTAAAATTTTTTTATTTAATAATTAAGAGAATTTACTAAGAGTTGTTAAATACTTATTACATAAAGTCTTTTGGCACTCGTTAACATTACCCAAAAAAAAATAATCTAATTTTACATTTGTAATCGGTCGAAAAACAAAAGAGAGTTTGAGACGGAGAGAGAATCAGAAATCCCTCTCGGTGGTGGAACTTGGTTTCTTTTGATTCTGTAGTTCATGTTGACAAGTTCTCCATTTCCAACCACAAATGTTGTATTTGTATCAGCCCGGAGACTTTGGTGGCCAAAAACTGAAACAATTGTCATACTGATCAGGGCTTTAACTGGGCTGACTCTATACATTTTGGGCTGATCAAAAGCTGGATAACCCTTGCCCGACCCTTTATCAGGCCAACGGGGCAGCCCAACCAAACCTGAAGCTGTGCAAGTCATTGGAATCCTACACGGCCATGCTGCAAAGCAAGTGTGTGGGTGTTGAAGTTGTATGTAGTTCAATCTCCCTCCCTTAGCAGTGACCAGTGAGCATAATATTCAGTTTGAAATTGAATGACGAGGTGATTGTTCTTAATACATTGCCAGTAGGATATAGTAACCAATAGCTTATCCCCTCTTAACTCTATATTTCTCTCTGAATTCTTTTAAGGTGTTTTATTAAAGGATATAGTAACCAATTAGGCTTTAGAGAAATTAAATTAATTGCTGATGTGACAAAGCACAAACTGTAGATGTGTTTTTTTAAATCTGACTGACTGAGATTGAGAAAAATTTACCCGCAGGGGTATAAAATGTATTATAAAATTTTTGACTGAATGGATTCTGGAGTTGCTTTAGGTTATGAAGGGTTGGACTCTAAACAGAAATCTAGACTTGTGTTAATTTTCTGTTACAAAAGAGAATGAGAGTATGACATGAATAGAGTTGCTGGTTGCTGTTTTCTAAGTCAACAATGTATTGCGTATAGGGATGACTTGGTCAGTTTAATAAACCGTTAGAAGATCAATGTATATACTTGGTCTAATGGTTTACTTGTATTTGGGGTGGAATTTGGTGCAATCCTTGAGCAATGCATAACATTATTTCATATTGATGTTATGCATAATAATAGCGTGAGGATAGATTGTTCCAATTTCTATAGTCAATGATTTGACCAAAGCGATCAGTGTTTTGAAAAGTATCTTTTTTTGGGAAGTGTCTAGAAATGCATGTGTTCCATTAATTTCAACTTTTTGGTTCTTAACAAACATGCATGCAGGATTTAAGCATTTTCAAGTATTTGGCAAACACATGATTATCATGTAGAAAAAATGACATTGAATATAATAATTTTGTTTTATGAATAATGCTACATATATAAAAGTTAAGGAAATAAAAACTCATCTTATTTTATATTATTAATTTTTTCTAAATTTAAGCAGAATTACTCAACTCTTTTTTTTTTTTTTTTACAAATCCATATATTATTTAATGATTTTGGTACTAGACATGCGGTGAATATCACTAATGTAAAGAACAAAAATATAATATTAGTTTATATTTTGAAAAATCTATTAAGTCCCTGCATTCATATTCAGAAGTAGTGATTTTAGAGTACAGAAAATTTGGGTTGTACAATTTAAGTTTAGATTGGTTGAAATTTTTTTTTAGTTAGTTCACTTATACTCAAAATTTACAATATATGTGTGCAATACAAAAGTAGTGTGAGAATATCAATTTTAATATTTATATAATGAGAAATGCTTTCTGTACACCAAGTGATGGGGAGAGTGGTGTAAGTTTAATTATGCATTCAAAATTTTCCATATGAATATATATTAGAACAGTAGAAGTGATGTGCATAAATAGGTGTACAAATAGTATATGTAATATTAGAGGATCTATAAGAGCAAGTTAATTGGAAACATTTTCATATCTATAATTAAGAAATATAAAATAAGATTCTTAAAAAATTATAAATTTCCTTAAGAAAATCTCACATGATAACAAGTATATTAGTAATCATACGTTTAACATAAATTATTAGATAGATGTAAATAAAAAGAGCATATTACAAATTTTATCATAATTTGATGGTTTAATTAATGGATTTAAAATTTAAGCGATATGTATAATTTTTTGGGTAAATATCTTTGTCTCTTATTAATAAGTTGAAGGATTTTGATATTATATATAATAGTATATATCTTTCCTTGCTATTCTAATTAAGTTAAGAAATATCATATATTATATGACAATAAATCATATTGATATTATATATATATATATTTATATAATTACAAGAGATTTTTTATAAATTGATGGGAGTTGTTATGATACTATGATGTGTTTGATACTCAATATGAATTGTCAATTATTTATTGACTATTAGTTTTATAATAAATATTTTAAAATTTATTAAATATAAATAATAATTAATAAATATTTAACAACTCATATTTAAGTATCAGTACTCAAAAAAATATGAGTATTAAAATAATCTCAATTGATGTAAGATATTGGTATCATAAGCTATTAAATACAAATTTATAATTGAGTTGTTACTAAAAGAAATCTCATTAATGCGATGGAAAGCATATGATTTTTCTGTTGTCAAAAAAAGAAAAAGAAAAAGAAATCTCATTAATAAAAGAAAACTCTACATTTATAGGCCAATACTAAATTTATCAATTATGTCGGTATAAGGAGAAGGTAACTTGGTACATGTTGAAAGAGGGGGAAAAAACCCCTGAACCATAACATGCTTGTCACACGGTAATGGCGATTATCCAAAGTTGAGACAAGCTTGAAGCAGTTATATAATAAGCCAGAAAGTGAAACCAAAAAAGCAAAACAAATTGAAAAGAAGAAGAAAAACTAAACCCCAATGTTCAGGTAAAAAACACACACTGTCTTATCTCTTATCAGTTTTAATTATACACAAGCTTCTTCGTATATGGTGGGGACAGTCACAGGAGTGCAAGCGTGCGTCTTTGACCCAACTCTCTATCTTACTACTTGCAAAAACCAAAACCCCTCTCTCTCTCTCTCTCTCTCTCTTCATTTTCATTTTCATTTTCATCTGAAATTCACTTTCTCATCACAGTTCATAATTCATATAAAACAAAGAAAAACCACAACAATGATTAAAAAAAAAGAAAGAAAGAAAAGAACTTAACAAAGCAACGTAACACGTTCTATCTTCTCTTCTCCCCTCCTTTCTCAAACCTGTTCCCTGCATTCAGCTAAAACCGACGACACCCACCTTAGATTCGAGCTCCAGATTCCAAAATAAGAACTGAAAGAGGAAAAAGAAGAGAACTTGGAACCACCCATAATTCGATTTTGGCATATCTTCAAAGTTCACTGCGATTTTCGTTTGGTCAACGAGTTCAAGATGCTGCTAAGTTTGATGGGTGTCATGTAGATCGACTAGTTTCAAGTGGGTCTGTGGATTAGGGAATCAATTGCCTATGCATGATTATGAAGCTCGTGGCGTGGGGTTGTAGTTGAAGAGGATGGGAAACATGGAAGTAGTGAGTTCGTTTCTTTTTTGGGCAATTTTGGTGCTTGATTTGGTGCTTAAGGTTTCTGGCAATGCGGAAGGTGGGTGCTGACCTTTTGTCCTTACTCTATGGGGTTTTAATTGTTCCATAAATGTCTGTTCTCAATCCCATTAAACGGTTGCTTTAAATGGGCAGGGTTACCAATTTTCACTCAATTATGTTTTTATTCTTTTTTGTCCTTTTTTTTTGTTTGATCTATTTGGTTGCCTTTTAGCTTTATCGTTATTGGGTCATGTGTTTGATCCACAAATAGAACTGGAGAAGTTAATGATAGACTTTCATGTTGTAGACTTGGGGTAGCTTTTGTAATATTTCAATCCAATTCTTCTCTAGCTGTAATGTTTTTGTTAGTAGAATATGATCAGAGAATTGAAGGATTTTAATATTTTCCTAGTATGCTGGTGCTCTGTATCATTAATTAGCTTGGGTTGTTTGTTAATTGTGAAGTGGCGAATGTTTAAGCTTAGGGAGTTCACCAGAATTGTTGATTGTAATACTTTGTGACATAACCATTGCCTGGGTGTGACTTTTTGTAGGATTTCATTATCTCAGAATGGCTTGTCAAAATGCTTTTATTCTTGAAAACAAAAGTTTCTTTCCGTTTGCTTTCATTTTTTATTAGTTGCCCAAGTATTTAGGAGTGTGCTACTAAGGCTGACTCATGGAAGTTGGGCTTCTGTTTCTAATTCCTGTATTTCACACGATTTCACATTGCAAATATAAATGTTGACAATTGTTTGATTCCCTACTCCATACAATTTAATATTAAGGATGTTTGCACCTGAATATTGCTTCTATCTAAGACAGGTGATGCCCTGAATGCATTGAAGAGCAACTTGCTTGATCCTAACAATGTTCTTCAAAGCTGGGATCCTACCCTTGTCAATCCCTGCACGTGGTTTCATGTTACATGCAATAGTGATAATAGTGTGACTCGTGTGTAAGTTATTTATGTGATTTTTACTTGTAGTTTTATGATTGTTTGTCCATATAGTGAAAAACTTATTTGCGTTTGGTCAGTGATCTTGGAAATGCAGACCTTTCGGGCCAACTGGTTCCACAGCTTGGTCAGCTCTCAAATTTGGAGTACTTGTAAGTTGTGAATCAGATATGATATTGTTGGGTAAATTTGACTCTCTGTGAGTAGATTATGCTTAACATTATTATTTCTTGATTGATATTCTTGTTTGACCTTTTTTGTTACTTTCTTCAAAGGATCTTATAAACAGTAGCTCTATATTGAGTGGCCAGGCATCTAATTCATTTCCTTGTTCACTGTCTCAAAGCTCCAAACTTAAGTGAACTCCATTACCTGAAATAAAAAAGCACCTAGGTTTCCTCTTAATATTGTATATTTTGAAAAAGTGTTCTCTGTTTTCCCTCCTCCTTATTCTCCCATCCCGCAAAATAGGTTATACATTGTATATTATACACAGCCATCAATATATGTTTGTCTGGTTCAATTTCTACCATATCAACTACTGTGATTTTAACCACCCCCGTTCATACAAATCATGCAAATGTGTTCTTTCATCTTTTAATTATTTGTTGGACTTTTTTTGCTTGCACAAATCTGAAAATATTTTTCTTTTCAATGACAGGGAACTCTATAGTAATAATATTACTGGAAAAATCCCAGACGAGCTTGGAAATTTGACACACTTGGTGAGCTTGGATCTTTACTTGAACGTGTTAAATGGTCCCATACCGGATACATTGGGCAAGCTTAAAAAACTACGTTTCCTGTATGACATGCTTTCCTTAATCTCATATCTTTAATCTGCAAAAATTATTTCAATTTTGTTTCTTCCTTTACCATTTCAACATTCATATTTTTTGTTTCCCATGCAAAATGGTGGTAGATTATGCTGCCTACAACATGACTATTTCATTTCCAATGGTGCCTGCCAATTTTTTTGCTTCCCATGCAAAATGGTGTTAATAGTCATTTGCAATCATTCTCTCATGTATCAAAGATGCAATAAAGTCAATGTAATAATTGTTCATGAATATTCACACTGATGGACTGAGGCGGTGGTGGTGGTCAAGGGGGGCCATTACCACCCTGTCTGCCGGAAGTTTCTTCAAGTGCCTGGTGTGACTGGTCTGTAATGTAGCTTGATTTGCTTTAACCACTGCTGAACTTACTTTTTTTTTTTATCAAGTAATCTTTTAGCCGTGAGACACCTTTGCGCTCCCACATTTTAAATACTAAGGCTGTGAGCCTGATTGTGTTTTAAAGGATTGAAGCCCCACTTGTTTTTGTGGTCTTTTCCCTGCAAATTTATTTACATGAAGCCCCACTTGGAACATTTGCACCACCTTATATGTAAATTTCAAAACGCGATAATCTAATTCATTCATGTACTTGGAGGTAAGAGTTAGGTTATGAATGCAATGCATCATTCATGGTAATTTAAGTTAGCAACACAGTTATAATAATACACACACACACTCACACACACTCGCACACGCTATTTGATAATTGTTTGCCGATCATGTCTTATTACTCTACTATATCAATAGTTTATTATCTGCAAACTAATTCACCCTGCTCTCTGAAATAGGCGTCTCAACAATAACAGCTTGTCAGGAAACATTCCCATGTCTTTGACAAATGTTACTTCACTGCAAGTTCTGTGAGTGTTACTCCTATATTTAGATTTTCCATGAGCTAATGCAAATGCAGTAGATACCTATTTATACTAGTCTCATATATTTTTATGAGTGTAACCTGACACCATGGTCATTGTGGAATCTAGTGATCTCTCAAACAACCAGTTAAAAGGAGATATCCCAGTGAATGGTTCATTTTCATTATTTACTCCCATCAGGTTGGTGGAAATAATTTTGTTCATATCTATGACTATTGTTGAGGGATGAAATATTATAATTTTGCTAATCCCTGTGTTCCACTTTACAGTTATCAAAACAATTCTGGCTTGAGACTACCAAAATCCGCTCCAACCCCACCACTTTCTCCACCGGCACCAACTACTTCAGGTTCGTAGATGTCTGTTTTTTTATTGGCGATGATTTTAAATGGTCAAAGAATAACTTGACCTAAAAGCTTAAGTTGAGAATAAAACTCTAGCATGCCCTCTCATGTGAGTCCACTGGGCTTGAAACGTGGACAAAGTATAAGCTTACAACTACCTTGAATTGCAGCCAAACTCAACTTTGTTTTGAAATTTTAATTATTAGACTGGGGGCAACAACAACAAAAAAACTCTATTTTGATACCATGTTAAAGAACCACTTGAACTCTGCCTTTGCGTGCTTTGTTGCCAATCTTTACATAGCTGGAGCCTGGTCCCAAGCTTGGATAAAAGAGGAGGGTTGTGTTAGGCTGTTGACAGCCAATATAAAACTTTGTTGAATCCTTATGGCATGGACAGATGATTTCATTGTGTTAATGCAAGGTTGTTACCCGTAAGTAACGTGCCGTATGACTCGAGTATAGTGTCAGGAGGATAGCTCGATAAACAGAGGTAGAGGAAGACCAAAGAAAACTCTTAAGAGAAACCATTAAAAAAGACCTTAATCTAAATGGTATTTCCGAAAATCTGGTTTTTGATAGAGCAGAATGGCGTCGTTTGGTCCGTGTAGCCGACCACACCTAGTGGGAAAAGGCTTTTGTTGTTGTTGTTGTTGTTAACGAACCACTTGAGCTAAAAGTTTAAAATGCTAAGCAAAGGCTCAGGATTTTTCTTTTCTACAACTCATAAAATTAATACTGTGTGAAGTAGGTATTCTATTTTTCTTGTACTTTACTTTTGTTTCTTTTAGAAGCTGCCTTCAACCCTTCCCTCCCTTACCTACCTATATTTCCTTTACCCCTTGCCCCCAAAGGATAAGGAGAAAGGTACGAGTTGATAATTGATTGGGGACATAGCTTTTACCAAATGTTTATTCTGTAATTATGGAAAAGGATGGAATGATTGTTATTGAACAGTGACTCTGATGATGGACATTTCTTAAGCGTAGCTTCTTTAGTTCAGGTGCATATGCCTCATGCTTAAATGTATAGCTCCGTGAGGTGGATGTGCCTTGTGGTTAAATTCAAGAGAGGGAGATATAATAATGTTGAACCTTGTGATTCTTATTCTATTCAATCACAACCAAATTCTTTGAATATAGTTATGACTTCTTATATAAACTGTTATTCCTTGCAGGCAACAGTGCAACTGGAGCTATTGCTGGAGGAGTTGCTGCTGGTGCTGCTCTGTTGTTTGCAGGCCCTGCAATTGCACTTGCTTATTGGCGAAGAAGGAAACCACAGGATCATTTCTTTGATGTTCCTGGTTAGTTGAATAATAGAAAAGATGGTATACATAGTGATTAATGCTGTATATTATGGCCATTACTGATTTATTAACATTTTGTCTGTGTTTTACTGGCAGCTGAGGAGGATCCAGAAGTTCACCTTGGTCAGCTTAAAAGGTTTTCACTGCGTGAGCTGCAAGTTGCAACAGATAACTTTAGTAACAAAAACATTTTGGGTAGAGGTGGATTTGGAAAGGTTTATAAAGGACGCTTAGCCGATGGCTCTCTTGTAGCAGTAAAAAGACTAAAAGAGGAACGCACGCAGGGCGGGGAGCTGCAATTTCAAACAGAAGTGGAAATGATCAGCATGGCTGTGCATCGTAATTTGCTTCGGCTCCGTGGATTTTGCATGACACCTACTGAACGGTTGCTTGTGTATCCTTTCATGTTTAACGGAAGTGTAGCATCATGTTTACGAGGTACCCCTATTAGTGTACTCTGTATTTGCATTGCTTTTATTCATAATTTACTTCTGTCTTTCTCATATATAAAACTTTTCGCTGATATATCTTTTTCTGGTAGAAATGTTCAATGTTAGTTTTCAATGTCAAATTCATTTCTGATTTATTATTGAAGAAATAAAGATTATGTATTTCTTAGATGTTATCTGGCAGCAACACATACACAATAATATGGAAATTTCTAAATAGCTCAGAAGAAGCAAATGAATGCTCTTATTGTTAAATTTTAAAACTTGCATTTTTGTATTAATGTGTTTATGTATATTGATTGTGTTGTTGTAGAACGTCAAGAATCTCAACCGCCACTTGACTGGCCAATACGGAAGCATATTGCACTGGGAGCTGCTAGGGGGCTTGCTTATTTGCATGATCATTGTGACCCGAAGATTATTCATCGTGATGTCAAAGCTGCAAATATATTGTTGGATGAGGAATTTGAAGCAGTTGTTGGAGATTTTGGTTTAGCAAAACTTATGGATTACAAAGATACTCATGTTACCACTGCTGTACGCGGTACGATTGGGCATATAGCACCAGAGTACCTCTCAACTGGAAAGTCGTCAGAGAAGACTGATGTTTTTGGATATGGTGTGATGCTTCTTGAACTAATAACTGGACAGAGGGCTTTTGATCTAGCACGACTTGCCAATGATGATGATGTCATGTTGCTTGATTGGGTAGGTATTCAGTTTACTCAAAATATGTCATTAGTACTTGAACAACTTTTGCTAACCGCTGTATCTATTAATCTCTTCACATGGTTCCTTATGCTCAAAAAACTATTTAGCATACCAATTCCTTGCTGAATATTTAATTTTTGTTTTCAGTCCATGTTTTCTAAAGCCCCTTCTCTGACCACCAAAGATATACCTCATGCTAATTGAAAAACGTGTTGTTCTTTTTTAATTAACTCTCCTATGTATTTTTCTGATAAGTATTATGAGGTTGTAGAAGAACCAAGGGGGGGGGGGGATCATATTCTCGAAGGAAACAAAATATTATTCCATTTTCAGTGCTTCTTAGTTTCTTGTAGAGGTGTAATTGATAATTTCATTGCACTGTGAGGAGTTCTTGTTTATTTCTTGCTATACATTCCTAGCTGGAGTTTTGTAACCTCATTTTGTTGCCTATTCTGGTTATTTATTGTTATTGTTATAGATCTAACATTTCCTTTAAAAGTATAATGCAACAAATTGATTTGGTTTTTCCTATTTCTGTCCCAAGTTCTAGAATCTCATCTTCCTGCTGTTCCTTAGGTCATTGTTGTGTTGCATAGGCTATATGTAATATTAACACCAATGACTAATCATTGTTGGCAACTGACATTGTTTTGAGTCCAGGTTAAAGGACTTCTCAATGACAAGAAGTTGGAAGCACTGGTGGATGCAGATTTACAGGGCAATTATAATGATGAGGAGGTAGAGCAGCTAATCCAAGTAGCCTTACTATGCACACAAGGCTCCCCTATGGAAAGACCCAAGATGTCCGAGGTGGTCAGAATGCTAGAAGGTGATGGTTTGGCAGAAAAATGGGAGCAATGGCAGAAAGAGGAGATGTTCCGGCAAGATTTCAACCAGTTCCATCACCCCAATGCTAATTGGATAGTAGACTCAACTTCACATATCCCACCAGATGAACTATCAGGTCCTCGATGATCCTTTGAACATTCTATGGACAAACAAATACACAATTCTGCCTGACGGTGCTTTCTGTTGGAAAGAGATATACTTCTGATTTGTGCATATGATTTTCACCCTCTCTGCTTTTTCTTTTCTTTTCATCTTTTTGAAATTATCTTCATGTTCAGTTTACTTTCCCATTGATCATGTTGTGAACCTGTGATTATTAAAGAAAGAAGAAATTTGTAATTTCTATTGGGTTGTCAAGTTGCAGGATGAAGTGTAGGCCACAAGCAACCATCTCTTTTGTCATTGTATGTATGAGAAATTAGTACAGATCTTTATGGAAATAAATGCAATTCTATTATCGTTTTCAGATATGTATATTTTAGTTGTTAATTTTGGGGATTTGGAAACTAGTACTTCAGTGGGTTGCTATCTTCTTGTCTTTAAAGGTTGGCATTGCATTGTCTGTGGAAACGTGCCTATCTGGATGGTAATGGAATCGGTTTTTCAATTTGTCTTTGGATTCTGTAATTCCGCCAATTATTGATGATGTCACACAAGACACTGATAGCCTATTTGATTCAGATTCCGGTGGAGCAAATCGTGTTTGGGGCCAAAATTAACAAAATCCATCCATATGCTAGAATCTATTTTTGGGAATGTGGGATCCAACAATTTTTCATAAATGTCTTTATAACTAACACTTCAAATATACATATATATTCACTTTAACTAAGGATATATTAATTATTTAAATATTTAATGTTTAAATTATAATTTATAAACAAAGAAAGTTTGAATGTGTGTTTTATTACATATTCGCTGCTACTAAAGAAGAATATGAACGAATCTTAAACCTAAATTAATTTAATTTTTTTTTTCATTATTTTCTTTTACAAGTCATATATCTATGTAATTTAGTAATAATGGATTTCACGAGAAAGAAAAGAAATCAAATGAAATGTTTCTTGAGCAAAAAAATTAGTTTGCATTCGTACCGTAAACTTAAAATAGCTTAAGGCTAATTAGGAATAATACAATATAAAATACTATTATTTTATCATTTCATAGCATTTATTTTTATCATTGAATAGTTAAAAATTAATGTCTTAATTCACAATAATAATTCTTATTACTGATTAAAATTATTCTTTGCTCAACTAAAAACTACACAATTAAGTGTTATTATCTCCTTGCTATAAATCTCACCACACCCAGTTAAAATTTGAACCTTCCAAAATGGAACTCTCAATGTTCAACCATTACAATATCCCCTTAAAAAGACCTTTTTGCATTATTGACTATTTTGCATGCTTCATTGACGTGGCAAAGAGGAAGAGTTGTGAGTTATATTTCTATTCTTGTTTTACATTGATACTTGAACTTTTTAATCTTCCGGCTACATGCTCTTTATAATTTAATGTAGGCTTTTTAATTTTATAAAATTTAAGTTAGTTTTTTCCAAAACATTCATTAACTCCACATTTTTACTCTCTAATATATACCCTTAAGTTTAGAAGATACAAATCCTTTAACTATAGGCATTGACTGCAATTACTAAAAAGGTCATTACAGTAATCAACAAACTTTTAACTCAATTGACACCGGTCTAAGTATTTAATACTTGGGTATATTGTTGATATCGGAAGTTTAGTCTTCCACCATATCACCTTTTCCCCTTCCATGCAGAGGCACTTACACCTCTAATATATCCAAAAAGGGGTGATACAGTAAGAGAAAGAGAATATTTTAGGTACATTACACTAGTTAAAATCTGAATTATTAGATTAATATTTTAGGTACATTACACTAGTTAAAATCTGAATTATTAGATTAATATTAGAAATATAATCTACAACTGTACTCGAGGCATGTAAAAATTGCTCAATAAGGATAACAAATGCCAGAAGGCAAAAGCAGATCAACTGTGTTGCAAATCGCAGTTAGCGTAATACGAATTTTATGTGACCTATGGCTATCACAAGCCATCTTCAATATAAATGAAAGAGGAGAACGAACATCCCATAGAAATTCACGCAAATAAAGATGAGATGAAGATGCTGGAAGGGTAACCTTGCAGAATAAAGTGCTTCTAAACATTTATACATCATCTTAATTCGAATTACTATTTTCTAAGTCCTTCAATTCACAATTTGACAACTAAAATGGACACTTAAACCTGAATGTCAAATATGCTACAACCCTCCAATGTCTTACAAAAGCATGACAAAACCTACTTTAAGATGCTTCACTATAGAAACTAGCCATCCTTGATCATAAAACCAGAAAACTACAAACCATATATATATATGTATATATTTACACATACATACATTGAAAGGGGAAGTAGACACTAGACACAGAAATTTCACTAAGCATTGATTGATAATTTCTTCATCAATCTTCCAAGGTGCCACAGCCCATTCAACTTCTATGATTTGATATCAACAAAGACCATGCCGCCATCATATACCAGTATTAGCCAACTATATACACAGAACAGTATACCAGACCACGATCATCTCTACTTTCTACCAGTAGCACCCATGCGGGGTTTGCCCTTAACCTCAGACTCCTGAGTTTCATATGCATATAATTTTGCTAGTGTCATTAAGAGATAATAAAGGGTGACTCTTTTAGATAGATAGCCAAACCAAATACCTGTGGCAAGTGCACGAAAATGTAAGTCTTTGCTGTTGCAGGATTATAATTTTCTGCCCCTTTACTCCAGTCATAGCAGACCTACAAGCAGGATATCAATATCAACTCCATAAGTTTTAACCATAAAAATAATAGAAATACTTCCATTAAGGTATCCGATATGACAAGCTTGACTACCTAACTTTTTGAATTCAAAATCCTTTTATCAGCAAATTATTAACCACAACGAGTCATGAGTTGACCAAAAGAAAGTAATATAACAAAGAAATTTCCATTACAAGATTAATATCACAAAAGCGAAGAAACTTAACAAACATCTTATACATTTCTGGGACAATTGAAACGTCACAAAGTGAATATAACTTTTCAAACAATAACATAAACAATTTACAGCTTATGACACACTTAGCTAGTGCCAAGATAATAATCACAAGTCACAACATATAACTTGTCTGTGTTATATGACAGAATATAGCTTGAGATTGGAGTTATTATGATCCTTGAGATTGATTGTTCATCACTTTCCTATAAGCCAAGCCAAGATCCTAATAGAGCCAATAAAATATTATGCTAATCCTACACCCAATTCATCATTCTTAACATTTACCAAGTATAGGGCAACCTACAGAATCATAATTAAAATTTTAAAAGATAGCTTTAAGGTAAATCAATTTTAAGTTACTAATGGGTAATCACAATCAAATATAAAATACCAAGTTAACTAGAAGATATGTATCCGGAAGAAAATTGGAAAATTAGCACAGTACCTATTGAGGTGAAGATGACGGAAACTCGCATAAGGTGGTTTGGTCATTATGTGAAAAGAAGAACAATAGGGGCTCCGGTGAGAAAAGTTGATAAAATGGAAGATAGACCAATTTTAAGGGGTAGAGGAAGACCTAAGAAAACTATAGAAGAAACCATTGAAAATGACAATCCTCTAAATGGTTTTACTGAAGTTTTGGATTTTGGTAGAGCCCAATGGTGCCAATTGATCCATGTAACTGAACCCCACCTAATGGTATATGGCTTGGTTGTTGTTATTGTTGTAACCAGAAGATATTTGAATTGAGAGAAATTTAATGCATATGAGGATCATGCAATATTACTTTTACTTTTTTCCACATAATATTTTGGTCTCTCATCTTCTCCCTAATTAGTGTATATCAGTTATATAGCAAAAGCAAGTAAAATGAAGTTTGGTCCTAACCAAAGAAAGAACTGCAGTTTGGAAGGATACACCTTATGCACATAATGCTTGGTGAGAAGAAACAACCATGCTTCTTAAAACAATTTTATTAACAAAACTGAAATCTCCTCCTCTCTTGCAATTTCTTTATAAATCTACATCGTTTTTTGTTTCCCTCTTTCCTAAATCCTAACCTATTTTCAAAGTTCCAAATGATTATCTTGCATTTTGGCATCCTCTCACACAAATGCTGTGTTCAGGGAGTTTTTCAAGGTATCCTCATAACTATTTGAAAGAAAAAAAAAGCAGCAGAAGAAAGAAAGAAATAAATCCCAATTTCCAATGCTATAGCATGTGTGTGACAGAAAGGGAGTGGCAAAATTTATTTAACACTGCTGCAATCTTGTGCAGCATGGGGTGTGGGATGTACCGAGTAAGCGAATATTGAACCATCATTGTTGAAGGCACTGCAAGGAATAGGTTGGCTGCATCTTAACATGGCCTGAAATAAGAGAAGCTTGCATTAGATAAGCATGTATTACACCAAAAATATCACTGCAATATGTCAGTTAGGAATTGAATGAAAGTGTTATTAGAGTTGGAATCACCTTAAGCCTCTGTTTACTATCCTTGTCCCAAAAATTAAAAGCACCGTCAGAACCAGCAGTTGCAAATGTGTGGTGTACCTGAAACAAGTTGAAAATGTGAGAAGTGATTATATATCTGCAAAGGTATAAATTAAAGTGGATATACTTTGTTAGTGATATCTGATGCCTATAATTGCTAGCAATGTTGGGTCTAGAAGTAAACATAAATTATGGATAAATGTGGAATAGCACCAAAATGTTTTGTACTCCTTATAAAATTTTAGGTAGATCCACTAATAATAGATAGTTAGAAATCAGCTATGCATTCATCAAAATAGAATTGACGCATACAAGTTTCTGTGAAATTCCATAACTAGAGGATTTAGGATGTGGAGATTTTTAAACCAAAAAAAAAAAAAAAAGAACTTGATAAAAAGAATGTTAATACACTATAACCATAGGCCAAGTATTTGTCAAATATGTCAATACACCAACATTATAAATCATCAGTAAAATAGGAGTCATAAGTATTTCTACTACTACATGTCTACATCTACATTCTATAAAGAAAATTTCAAGAACCGAATTTATAGGGAAAAGCTGCCTTTACCTAATTCACCAGATTATTAAGTTACATTGTCAGTATGGCACTTCTCATATGCTATTTGTAATCATAGAATTGAGTGTTAAAACCAAAACAATAAAATTGTGTTAAAAGCATAGACCTTACACTACTAATAATTTAATATACTTCATGAGAGTTCATATGTGGAAAACAAAACAATAAAATGAGAAGAAACAGAAATTTGGGGGACAAAAGCAGTAGTAAAATTGAGTGTTAAGAGCACAATTTCATTGTGATAGGTAAATTGCATTTTCAACAATTCATGATTGCATGACAGGTTATTATCTTCTAAAAAAGAAAACAACATATATTCTTTACAAAAATCTCATGCATGGTTGGATTTTCATTTTCTTCTTCTAAGAAAGAAAACAACATATATTCTTTACAAAAATCTCATGAATGGTTGGATTTTCATTTTCTTGATCCATAAGAATTTGGATTTCTTTAAAACAACATTGCAGAAATGCCATCTTTTGGTTCAAAATTTACAGGGCATCAGCAATCAGCACTGCCTAGATATAGATGAGATAATTAATTCCTCAGAAATTAAAGATTAGAGCAAGTTCCCTAGTACTTAGGATTTGTAGTTTCTTTCAAGAAATTTCTTTCAAGACCAATGTAAAGTCTGCTTCTACAGAGACATTGACATGAACAAATTTTCAATATAGCCAATTGACAATTCAATAACCTCAGAACCACTTGACAATAATAATTCATCATATATAGCATGTAACTTCAAATTGGTTAACAAAAAAGAGAAAGTAGCAAAGTGAATAAAATTCATATTATAAAATTCAAAGGGGTAGTTATGCTGCAAGAATAAAGTACATAAGTTTTCTGCTGGAGAGAAGACTGTTTTTAGCCTTGTTTTTTATAAAACTGATTTTCAGCTATGTAAGCCAGGAGCAATACAACACCCATCATTCATTAAAAATAAAAAAAGGTTGTACTAAAATGCAAAGATAACAATGCTACTTCAATAATTTTAAAGTTAATCAAAACCAAATCAGAATAGTAAGGCCCAGATGGAACACAATTCTTACAGGATGGAAGTTTAAAGAGTTGACCGAGTATATTTCATTGCCCTCTCTGTGGCATTTGAAAGTGAAGTTTTTACCCTGCTGGCTATCGTCCAAATGATGCACCCCAACTCTTCCTTCAATTGATCCAACCTACAGCGAGCATATTGTTAGTTTCAACAGTCCAAATTAATCAATCTAGACTTGCAAGTTAATAATTACTCAGGAAAGAGAATCAAGAAAACAAAAACAGATTTGCACATCATTTTCATAAATCGGAGATGTAAGATAGATGAGTCAGGGAAAGAGATGAACATTAGTTTTCATCAAAAGATGAAAAGGAGGATAGAAAATGGAGTATACTTCCCCTTTCTTTGCTGGAATGAATGTAGAGAAAAATGAATTTTCATCTTTTCATGATTATCATCAGAGGAAATTTACCGTCAGACTCGATCATTACACAAGTTCCTCTGATGGAGTAAATTAAGATGTTGTTCAGTCTCATAGAAATAGTACTTACACCCTAAGGACAGCAGAATTTACCAGACCTGATGGATCAGGCAATTTCTGACCAGACAGCCAACTCCGGACAGTTTAAATGTCAAAGTTACAGGATTGAATCGGGCTAAAGCAGACCCAAACCTGATAAATTGTCATTCCAATTACATTCAATCTGCACCTCATTTAGGATGGAAAAACATTTATTAAGTTTGACTTTAGTAAAGTAACAATCATCAAATTTTCATAACTTTCTCAATTCTCACCAACTAAACAAGCATAAAATACATCTCACTCCTTGTTTTTGTTACTAATAAACTCACTCCTTCCAAGCAAGTTCTAAAACTTGAGGTTTAATCTTTACAAGACCTGCTGATCAGAATTCCTATAACCTATTTTAAATCCTTAAATCTAATTTCAATCTCTTTTCAACTCTTAGTCCATGAATTTCAATTCTTATTCAGAAAAATACATTTTTCCCCAGAAGAAATCTAAGAATTGGATAATATACTAAATTAATAATATCTACTGTAAAGACAATCAGTTAGCAAGCCCCATAAACATGCACTGAAATGGTTTAACACATTTTTTCAATTATTGAATAGAAATTATTGGCAGGGATTTCAGTTTTGATGGTTTGACCAATAGTAATCCTTTACTGAAATTCCCATATTTCTTTTTGCCACTTAAAATTCTTCCTGCCCAAAACAGTAAGAAAATTTTCATCAATGAAGAGAAAATTTTCATCAATGAAGATTAATCCACTTGGTATCTGAAGTAGCACAAAACCAGCAAACAAACTACATCTCTAATTTAAAAAATGCTAACTCAAAATTTGTGAACTCCTACAAGTTAAAGTAAAAATAGTTAGTATGACAATATAAAATTGCAATTATAGTGAAAATATCTTAAAGAGTAATCTAGCAGACTAGCAGTTGTATTGGATCAACAGATCAAGATATCTGATTATCAATTAAATCATTTCTTTGGCTCTGATATATGTAGAATCTAGTTCTTTTATTCGTGTTGGCTGTTACAAGCTACAGGCGACTGGTATCTTGTTCCTTATTCCTACTCAACATTTTCCCTTTTCTCCTATTCAGGAGAGGGTGGCCAATTTGGTTCAAAAGAACAGGAGAAAAAGAGGGAAGGAAAAAAAAATCTTTGATCCTTTTCTTTTTGACATTTTCAGTGAAAATAATCTTTACTAATTCATGCTGTCAATTCCATTTGTTAGAAGAAGTTCCATTGTCTCAATGTGTGTTCCCAATCACATCCCAATCAACAGGTTAGAAGACATCATTCCTGCTCCAGCACATTCTAATTTTTGGCAGGACAGTTTACTACTTCTTTAATTCCAGCAAGCAAGAGTGAGGTTTTGAAATTACTAAATCCATAGAAAGATATGCTCTGAGGCATGCACGCACATAAATAAAACCAACCTAAAAAATGGTTATAGAACATAAGTTCTTCCACAGATACTAAATAGGAACAAAAGTTTGGGAAAGAATTGAACATCGCCTTTCACTGTCAAAATTAGCATGGAAAATAAGATTCCCCAGATACAGAAAAGGAGCAAAGATCTAAAATGGGTGGGGAGTGATGCATACCAAGAAACCTTGTTGATCAGGGAATGCAGCAAGGCACCTTGTCTGATACTTTAAGGGTGAAATTATTCTCTTGAATTCAATCTGTTGCAAATGAACAATGGTCAAGCTAAGAGACACTTGCAAAACTGAAAGCGTACAAGGAATAACTATCAACTAAATGAATAGTGTCCCTAAATATATGAACACATCCATCTAATGATAATATATTGCAATTGCATGCCCATAATGGAATGTGAAATAGAATGCAAAAGGTCAACAGACTTGGATTCATCCTAAAAAGTAATAGTAAGAGGACAAATATCTGTCAAAAAGTTAAAAGGGTATGATGCTCCCATCCCCCCCCCCCCACCACACACACACACACACACACACCTGGGTGCCTAAACTAAAGTACCACTATATAGTTGAATTGGTCATCCTACTACGAAGCAAACAGCACAAGAAATTAAATAAGTTAATACTTCATATCATTTATATACAAGTCCTGCAATCAAAAGGAACCAGTCTCAATAAAAATAATAAATAACATTTAAAATACATTCATTAGGTATTCAAAAAAGTTTTTAGAGATAAGTTGGACAACAACCTAATATGTAATAGCTATAATGCCCGCTCAAATAAAAGGCGAGGGGAGAGGCTTCCTCATATATATAGTCGAGAGAGATCACATAATTGCAGAAAATGCTGTTATTACATCCACTAAGATAAGCTTTAAATGAAATTTTAAGAGCTTCTATTATAATATTAAGCCCTTCAAATATTGCCTAGTCTATTGGAGTTAGAAGACAAGGCAGAGGGTGGTACAATGTCGAACATGAAACAAAGGAAGGAGTGCATATCTTTTTCAACAGTCTCCCACCCCCATGACAACCAGTTTATTGAATCTTCAAAGCAAGGATGTAAGCCTAATTTCATGAACTGGTAATATGTGAGTTTATACCTCCACACTTGAAGATCTTTCAATGGTTTGCTTTAGGTGCTTCAGAAGGAAAAGGGAGGGCAACATTTTGTGAAGATGTATGCCTTTTCTTTACTTTGTTGCAATTAGATAGAGCAATGCTAGATTAAGGGTCATACTTTTGGGCCTCCCTATCTTTGGAACAGAATTGTGCATCTAGCATGTCATCTCATGCCCTGTTTAGGAGGTATTTATACTGATTAAAAAAGATTGGAGAGCTCTATTGTATTGATTTTTGTCTTGCGATTCCTTTTTTTAAATCATTTTTTACTCTTTTCTTTCTTTTATATGATTTCTTATCCTCATGTAATTCCTTTTCTCTTCTCCTTAATAAATTTCCTCTTTTACTTATCTGGTATCCAAGAAAAAGAAACCCAATCTCTTTATGAAATATGGAGAGAAAATATAAGTTAATTACGTGACTGAAAGATAATACAAAACCAAAGCAAATATGATAAAGTTGTGATGAAATAAATTTGAATAAAAAAATTACCTGAGGATTTTGCAAGTTGTAAACAATAAGATTTCTATCAGCAGTGCCAACAACCATCAGAGGATGTCTCACTGTCATTGCATAGCAGCGTTCTGGGAGTTGTTGTGTGTGCACTGGATTTGACTGCCTAGTATCCCAGTACCTGAAAGTATCCGTGAGGAAAAAATAGAAGCACCAGATCATGCAAAATAGTGAGTGAAGAGCTAGAAGTGGAACCATCCTTATGAGTATACATTATAGTGAATAAATATGGATAACAAAGGCTATAACAATAACAAATCATCATTGACAATAAGTCTATAAAAGTTCACAAGAATAATAATTCATAATTGTCATATCTTTGATAATGTTGATCCATGTAGCCGACCCCACCTAGTGAGATAAGGCTTGGTTGTTGTTGGATATCTTTGATTATGTTACCATGCAAATAATAAAATAACAAATGAATTGCAGGGGCTTGTAAAGGTTCAGAGATACGGAAATAAAATTATTAGCTCCATATTTAAAAAGAAAGATACAATACATATCAGCACCACAAAATTCTAAAACATACACGGTAATCTATAATGGACAATGGTTAGTAATACTAATATAATAGACAACATATGAAAGAGGCTAGGAGGCTTCGGAGAAAACTTTATAAATGTTCATCACAGAAAAAAACAAAAGGAAGAACAAGAGAGAGAGATTTTATTAACCAATAAATAAGAAAAAGTTTCTTCTAAGAACAAGAAAAGTAATCCTACACAGCTACACACACTTTAGATTGGAGCACTCATTTTCAGTTCAGACATTCCCCTCCTGTAATAATTTACTTCAATTCTAACTCAAATAGAAGACCACCCAAAGAGCCATGCCAGACTAGATATTATCCAATAGATACTTAAAAGAAAATTTCTGTAAAGGCAAAAAATGCTGCTAGTGCATTACTTCAGAGTCCTGTCCCAGCTTCCTGTGGCTAAAAGGTTCATCTCAGGAATCCAAGAAATTTCTTTTATGGGTGCATCATGCATGGCGACAGTCATTGGTTGGCCTCCAGACAACAAAGGCCACATCTTCACTTGCTTGTCACAGCCACCAGAGAAGACAGTTGTGCCATCATCCTTCCAAGTAGAACACAAAACCTACGCAAAGAGATATATATATATATATCTTATGATGCATAATAAAGCTTAATGTTTCAGGACATAGCAGATGAGCAAGATCATGAAAACCAACGCTGTAGGATTCAATAATCAAGTACTATTAATTAATTTATGATCCTAATCAATTCAATAGTCAATAGTCAATAGTCAATGCATATCATGTTGAGGTGCAAACAAGTCCCACATTGTCTAAACAATGGGAGGGTCATAGGTTTATAAGTATGTAAAAATGTCTCCATTAGTATGAGGCCTTTTGGGTGATGTCCAAAAGTAAATCCATGAGGGTTTAAGCCTAAAGTGGACAATATCATACTAATGTGGAGATATGTTAGATCCCCGATTCTTAACAAGTGGTATCAGAGCCGATGGTGTCGGCTGGGGCGGGTATTGGAACAGCCGTTGATGGATTTGAGTCGAAGATTCCTTGTGTCGAAAGTCCTCCTGGCGTTGAGGTGATCAGGCGGCGTGTCCCGTTACTATACAGCGGTGCAAGATGGAAATGGTCTTGTGTCGAAAGTCTTCCTAACAGATTGGTTAGGCAGCGGGTTCTGTTGGAGAGCAAACGGCGGTACAAGTATAAGGCTGAATACTCGAAGAAGTTTCCGCTGGAGGGGAGGTTGAACCATGGTCCTTTGTTTGAGGGGAGGATTGTTGAGGTGCAAACAAGTCCCACATTGCCTAAACAAGGGGAGGGTCATAGGTTTATAAGTATGTAAAAATGTCTCCATTAGTATGAGGCCTTTTGGGTGATGTCCAAAAGTAAATCCATGAGGGTTTAAGCCTAAAGTGGACAATATCATACTAATGTGGAGATATGTTAGATCCCCGATTCCTAACATATCATTATTCATTAGTGTCGGCATCAATCAGCACAAAACTAGAGTACGAACTGAAGAACATATAAACATTACATGGTAATGATAAATGGATAAAAATTAAATATCATAGTTACGGGATGCTCATGCGACATAGATGCCTTGGGCACACTCGCAACATTTATCCCATTCCGTGCTACCTCCCAGCATCGAACCTGCAAAACAAGTCAGAAAAAATGCTTATAGCTTGGCACAACACAACCAAAAAATTGCTCACTCTGCATGCTATTGCTAGCAGAGAAAATTGTATGGAACAAGAGGAAAACAAGAAAACGAAGAGAAAGAAACACCTGGTTGTCCCAGGAAGTGGCCACGAGGAAGTTGGCTTTGGGACTGAAACTAAGACTGGATACGGAATCAGTGGGAGGTTGATTCACCTACAAAATTCACAGTTCACAATTCACAATTCACAAACGAAGGAAGGATCGATCAAAATATATTATTATTCATTATTCATTATTCATTACATTACACAAACAAGCAGCGAAAACTTTTTTGGATACCTCAAAGGACTTGTTAGGGTTTGGATTCGTGTTGGTCAAGAAATTGGACATTGCAGTTGCAGCAGGAGATGCAAATTTTCTCGCTGGATTTTCTCTGACAAAATTTTGCAGTGAAGGAATTGTAGTTTGGACTTTGGAGGGAGGGAGGGAGGGAGTGAGTGAGTGGGTAGGAGAAAACGCACAAGGAAGGGTTTTATGTGGGTGAGGGCACGTGTAGGAATTAAATGCTACGACCAAGCGTTATTACGACGCTTGCTTATTAATATGGGCCTAAATATTGTGTTATGCTCCTCATCACAGTCCTCGTGATTTGAACTTGTTTTGGGCCCCCGAATCAAGCTTCACTTTAGGTACTCCATTTTTTAATTACACTTTTTCCTCTTTTGGGCTTTCAATTTGTTTAGCTATTGTAAAGAAACTATTTTTCAGGTGTGAATATAAAAAAATATTATGAAAAATTATTAACTTACACTTGTTAAAATTAATTTTATAATTATATAAATACTTGAGCCCATGAGATTAATCTAGTGGTTAAGAATTTCCTTAATGATACCAGGGACGTGTCCGGTTAACTTTAAATATTTTGAATATTCAATATGTTTTTTTTTTTTTGAAAGAAATATTCAATATGTTAGAACATACAAGAAATAAAAAAAAAATATCTGGGAATAGAATACATATATTAATTATATAATTTTAAATAGGATACCATAGCTACAAAGTTTTAGATATTCACCCATTGTCATTATAGATTAATCTTCGCGTCTATCTATTATACTTTTTTTGGTTAAGGATTTAACTTTTATTTATTGTTAGTATAAAAAAAATTTACACTGTCATCTAATAATGTATTGACACATCATTAAAAGAGTTAAATTTTTTAGAAAATTGTTGTGATAGTCAAACTCTTTTAATGATTTGACCACACATAATTGGATGACAGTATAAATTTTTTTTATACTGATAGTGGATAAAAACTAAACTCTTTCGCTAATCACATACTTAATATACGCTAATTTGGGATATGAATCTACATTTCAAATAGAAAATTAACTACCTAATGCATTTTTTTTCCAGTTGATTTTCTATTAATTCTCTAATACCGTAGTGATAGAATCATGATAGGAGTGACACCATGACCTCTACTTTGTGGTATTGGGCCTTTATGGAGTTTTAATTAGACGTGTCCATGCTTTTATTTAGTCCATCGTATTTTCCATTTTAGTAGCATTGATCGTCTTACGTTGAATGTTATATAATAATCTTCTGTCCCGAAACCCTTCTTTTGTATTAGCTAATATGGCAATTTTTAACAGTTGACGTTTTGTGACAATTGGTGCAGCATGATCGTAAGATCTTTTTGTTAAGTATTTTAATGTTTGACTTGGATGGCAAGATTTTAGACTAAGCATAAGTTGTTACTTCAATGCTCCTTCAATTGGCCTTACCAAAATGGGAAGGGGGATATGTTGGATTAAGCACAAAGGCTCTTTCTATGAATGCAATTTTTAATGAGGTTGAAGATGAATGCAATGGAGAGTACTAATCAAGTTCTTTATAGTTCATGTCATAGTTTGACGATTTCCTCTAATTATATTCATTATTTTAGCAGTAATTTACAAATTCATTGGAAAAAAATCTGCCACGATGTGCAAGCAATGTAATCTTGATTTATATAGTATACTGTAAGTCTATATATCATTTATTTTATATTGTTCAGAATATATAGAACATCAATTATTGATTGATACATATACTACACCTGCGTTAATCACTTATATTAAACCGGACTCAAGTTAGGTTATATGTAACATACAATTTGTATTTTAGATGGTATCTATACTGTCTTTTTATTTTTTTTAACTAAATATATATATAACTAATCAAACAAGTTTAGTTTAACCACTTAATATAAGTGGTTAACTCGGATTTGAGTAGAAATAGTTCAGTTAATAAATAGTTAATTTCAATAGAATTATATTGTGAATTTTTCTTTGTTAAATTAATTACTTATTTTTAATGTAAAATATTATGCTAACATTTGACTTTCTTTTGCCGTGATAAATTTTATTAAAGCTATAATTCGTCGTACATCTTAATATCCATAAAATAATATCACATTATAACCTTTTGTACTTATTTTAGTAATTTCATACTAAAAGTAACTTTATTTAATGCTATTTAAATAAAATGTATTTCTAAAAATTAATTTAAATAAACATTTCGAAACATAAATTTCATTCCTTTAAAATAAAATTTTAAATTAATTATTTCAAAATTAATTATCGTTAAAAGTGATTTTTCACTTCAAATTGTTGTTTCTAAAATAATTTTGTGGACTAGATAAAGAAGGTCCATTCTATAATACAATTAGTATGATAAGTGTTATCAAATAACACTTACAAATGTTTGAATCTTGTCATTTCTTTTTTAGATTATTTAATTAAATGAATGGTGAGATACTGCACACCCAGTTTACTTCTCAAAGCAAATTCTTTTTATTTCCTTTCCACTACTACATATTTGTATAATTTTCTTGAACTATATTAAGTGCGTCGGGCTGAAATGGTAGAAGTTTTGTTAGGTTGAGTTAGTGAATTGGGTTCGAGAATTTTACTTATATTTTTTTGCATGATATATGTATAATTAGTGAAAAAGCATATATATTGATGTTAGGTTTTTGTTTTACATGAACTTAACATCTAACATATATGGAAATTAATAGAGTTGAAAAGGACTTATAATGGAGTTTTAGGAAGCTTTTCTTTACTACAGACAGAGTTGTTGAGGAAAAAGAAACCAGGAACTTTTGCAATGTGTCACTAGGGTCTCCTTTTAGCTCTTATAATAAAGATGTTATTGGTAACACTAGGGGTGGAAATAGGTCAGGTTGCTCAACAGGGACCTACGACCTAACTTATTTTCGGCCTACTTCGGCCTAGCCTATTTATCAAACAAGTCATATTTAAACTTTTTTAAAAGCCTATTTAACTAAATAGGCCTAGGCTTAGGCCTTAAAAAAACATATTAGGCCTAACAGGTCGGCCTATTTATTTATTATAATAACATATTATTAAAATTTTATAATACTTATATGATTTAATAGTTATATATTAATATAGTTAATTTATTTTATATACAATACAATAATTTTGTTAAATATTAGGTATATTTGAAACTTATAAAATTTGAGCATGTTGGCTTATTCAAAATCCTTTATGCAATATAGGCCTTTAAATAGGCTTTTAGGCCAGACCAGGCTTTTAAGTTTTCATAAAAGGCCAGGCCAGACTAAAAAAAAAAAACCTATGATAGGTAATAGATCAGGCTAAGGCCAATATTTTTTAAAACAGGCCAGACCTATTTAGGGTAAAGCCTAGCCTAGCTTAACCTATTTCTACCCCTAGGTAGCACTAGCAGACAATTATTAAATTTTTAATTATATCTCCTCTTAATCAATTATCTTAATAATCTTTTTAATGATTTAAAAAATATTAAATATTTTTTGAAGTTTTAAGAAATTAATTTGTTTCTTTTTTCTTTTAAATAATTAAGAAAATGTTAGAAAAATATCACATTAGTCTTTAACTTTTTGTTTTAGTCTAATTAATAGATAATGAGGATGTGTAGATAAGGTCATGGCTGTTGGTTTGAAGAATTTTTGATCTCATATTTGGACTATTTTTTCTATTATTGTAATTTATATTGACAGTTACATAATTGATGTTAACATGATTATATTTTTTAAAAAAATTACGAGATGTTTTTATATCCTTTAATTATGAGAATAATTCTTACTTAGCGTTGACTTAGTCTTAATTATAAAGTGTTTTCAATGATTTTTGAATTGAAAGTCTATTATATAAAATTTAGTTTGTCAATTGAGTTACATTTGGTAGTTTAATTGTATTATTTTAAAAAGAATAAAAATTAGTGAAATTTAAACCTATTATATACAAGTAATTTTAGTCATTGATTTAATGTACCGTGTTATTTTCTATAAAATTAGAATTTTGTTACCTTAAAAAATGTTTTTGATATAAATGACTAATTAAATTAGATAAATAAATTTAGGATTAATCAGCGGAGTAGCTTTGTGTGAACTTTAATTCAATGAAAATATACAAATTTGGATGTGTCACATGGAGATTCTTTTCTGCGTAGGAACCCCATCTCTGGTTCTTTTGTGAATTGTTGAGATTCAGTCCTTGCTTTGATGCTCCCAGCCATCTTGTTCATCACCACTGGCTCCTGCAATTACCAAGCAAATTTAATGGAGCAGAATCTGAACATGGGCTTGCCTTCTTTTTCTTCAAAGAGGCAATAAAGGACTTCACTCATGTGAGGCCTGACCTTTTGGATCACTTCTATATTCCACATACCAACAATTTAGTTCACATTTCTAGCAAAAAAAGAGGAAGAAATGAATAAAGAAAAAAATTGGTTGATATTGTTTTTATAGTCATTTTCAGTTGACCAATAATTTTCTGGCCTGGTTTTGTTTAATAAACTGTTTTATTTTATGTTTAAATAATTGAAGAATGTAGAACGAAGAACGTCCAAGACTCATTCTCTGCCTTGTGGTTTTGCTTGTTCATTGACTTCCATTGGTCCACCCTTATTTATTTTTGTTTAAGAGCATGTTTGTTTTTACTTAATTTTTTAAAATAATTATTATTTTTAAATTAAAATTTATTTTATCTAAAATTTATCTTGTTTGTTTAAAGTATGTAAAATTGATTATAAATTAAAATTATTTTGTTCATAACTAAAAATAATTTTTTTGAAAAAAGCTTTTATTTTAAGCTTTTAATTATTTGATTTTAGATTATTTCAAAATTTTTGAGAGAGAAATACCTATTTGCCCTCAACCAAATAACTTTTTCAATTATTTCATATATTTTTTGGTAATTTAATACATTAAAAGCGATTTTTTCTATACAATCCAAACAAAAATCTTTATCTTAAAATCGATTATGACTTAACATTTTCAGATAAATTATTTTTCTCATAATCAATTATACACATAATCAATTTTTAACGTAATCTTTTTCTCACAACTAATTCAAACACACACTAAATTCATGGTTTACAATGGGTTCCCAACAACCAATAGTAGAGGTTTTAATTGAAGCTCAGTATCAAGTTCAAAATTTCAAACTTTATGGGTTTTAATTGCTGAATCAAGACCAAATTTCTTCTGTTCACATATATTCCTTTAACTGAAATATCTTTATTAGGTAATAAATTCAATATAGTTCTGTACCATTCCTTTTTTTATGGAAAGAAGTCATTTGCCATGTAGTTTCCTTTATCCCAATCCTAAGTCTTTTGTTTTGGTGACTCAGTACCAAAATCTGTATTGTATTTAATGGTCAAAAATGGGTTAAGATTTTCCACTGATGTTTGGAACGACTTATGGTGGCTCAGTAGCCATTGCATGCAAAAATGTCAGTCAAGATTCAGTGTTCTAGGAAGATCACATTGCTTGTCATTTTCTAATGCATGCGTGTTTGCATCTTTTCTTCTTTCCACAGCGGTTAGTATAATGCAAGCCTAACCTAAACTCCACTCATTCCGTCCTTTATAGTATAGATATTACTTAATGATCCATATTCTTTTGACACAAGACTAGTCCTAAGGAAAGCTTGACTTTTCAAAGGAAAAATGAGAATATTTAAAGTCTTAATAGTCTTCTACAAAAGATAACATGGATTAGGTTTTTCCTTCAGCACCCAGCTTACTGTCAAATCCTTGAGTCAGGTTATGCTGTGTATGTACTATGTACATTCACTTATGATGAAGTTAAATGAGATAAGGACTTCATATAACTTTTGGTTCAATCACTAAATATTCAAATCTTTCCTCCCATTTGTGAATTGCAATGGAACTATTAACCTTCATTTTGCAAATGGCAGGGTTGCTTAATGTAATGGTTGGCCTGGTATATTGTGAAATGAAGTGTTATAGCTTCGAAGACTTAAATTTTCATGCATAAACAAATTAAGTATCTAATTCTTATTTTTGTCCACCAAGGATGAGAGTCATTTAAAGTCCAATTGTGGCATCAATTGTTTAGATACCATCTTAAATACAGATTTCTGGATGTTAATGCATTGTAGAATTTGAATCTAATGGAGTGGGGTATTTAACATGCCATCCAAAATTATTTATACTAAAAGGTGAGGTCCTTGAGCACCATTTTTCTTGTGCAAAATGCATATTTTACAGATTTAGATGGTGATGTATCTTTATGTGTAGGAAAAAGGTCCTCTCCACGGGAAATATGCCACATATATGTAAGCCGACCACACAGGGTTTGGAAGGGTCATAGAATGGAGAAGCTAGCAAAGGGTAGCTATTTTAACTGAAGTTTTTTTTTAATTTGAAATTTGGAGGACAATGTGCAAGTAGTTTAAAGAGGTACAAGTGAAAGATCCTCAATCCATTTTCCAAGCATTTTAAATGTCAGGAGGGTCATAATAGAGACATAACGGGAAAAGGTAAAATTAGGCGAAGGTGTGGAAAATGAAATTGTTGAAATTGACATATGAGAACTCACTTTCTCACGTGTTTGCTTGTGAGAATCTAGGCATACTTTAGTAGCAGTTCTTAGTTTGTTGATTGACCCTGTTATATATATAAATTTGTCGTTGTGGATAACTGGCACAATTGCTACTACTCATCTGAAATAAGAACCAGAGCCTTAGAGGAGTTTCTGGTTGAAGAAAAGAAATCAGGCCTAAATTGTACAAGATGTCAATTTGCAGTTTTACGTTTAGTACAAATGTTTTGCAGCCTAGGATGGTAGTGGCTAGGTAAAAATAGGACTGGACATTGTTAACTTATACCAACAAACCTCAGTTATCTTCTGTTTCCTCTTACTTTTTTGACAACAGGTTTCAATCTATATTTGACTTGTATTCAATGATAATTTACAGGTTGTCATGCAGGTTGAAGAATCGAAGAGTTAGAATTGGTATGCATATAATTCATACTTGTTTGGTTCGAATTTCTATTTTTTATGGATTTATTTTCTCATTTTGTTCCCCTTAGCCTTAAGCTTATCATCATGACTGTCATGTGCAGGACACTGCACAAAGGTACCCCGGAATGCAAACATGGAGAAACTGCAACATGGCTATTTGTTTCCTGAGGTTCTTTTCAATAATTTTCCCATTTCTTGATGGTTTATCTGTTCTTGTTTATCTCATCTAACTACTGTTTTTATAGGTTTTTTACCCTTCCAGTTGAACAGATTATGCATTAAGCTTCTTTTTAATCATCTACATTGCTACAATGAAGTGATGAACAACTAAGATTCTGAGAACCGGTTAATAGCTCTTGTTGGACCTCTTGTTTCTTTCTTGCACTGTGTACTGTAACTTAATTAAATCTTACCAACAAATGACTTTGACTTTCTGAAATATCCAATGCCTTCACCCTAAGTAGCACCTAGCAAGCCGGACTTTGGGAATTTGAATTACTAGTCCAAGATTTTGACTGCCTTGGATATTCACTTCGTCATATAACATGTCTTAGAATTTTATGATAACTGTTAACAAAGCAATTAATATCCTGATTGCATCAGATTGAAAGACACGAGCTTATGCATTTAGAGAAGTATCCGCATGCAAAAGTAATAGACCTTGGAATTGGCGATACTACAGAACCCTTGCCAACAATTGTTACATCAAGCATGATTGATGTAAGTCATTAAGTACATTTTGTTCTTTCTGTTGAATTAGCATAAGAGAATGCATGTAAATAAGTGACTTTGAGAATTAATGTGCCACCTCATGGGGCAATCTCTAAGAAACCGCATGTATAAACTCTGTATGAATGTGACTGTATGTATTTATGACCTTTATGCGCGTATATATAACAACACTTTGTAGTAGAAGGAAAATTGTGTCTTGCTTGTTTAACAACCCTCCCCTGGTATAGATGAAAAAAGGTTTGAGAAAATATTTTTTTAATCACAAGAATTTTGGAAAGATCTGGTACACAAATCAACATACTTCTACACTTTACAATTAACACTAATATTTCTTGATGTAATTTTTTTTATTATGTAGGATGTGTTTTCCTATATGTGAATTTCTATGAAGGATCTGTTTTGACCTATGTAGCATTATTGCGTGGTGACTAAGTAAGAACTCAAGCCTTTATGGCATATATAGTATAGTTATTCATATTATATATAAAGGTATTTTTATATATTGGTATTTATGCATACTCTTGGATTTATTATTGTTAATTAAAGTGGGATGTTTTGAAAATCATTTACACATTTACAGTCTTGTAGTCTTCTTGATAGTTTGTTAAGCATAAACTATCTGAGAAACTGTTCCACCAATTTCATTCAGGTAAAGAAATTTTATCTCCAGCATAGAGGTCTGCTTATGAACTCTTAGCCTATTTGTGATTTCTATAACCATACAGAACGATTCATGAAATGCTTTAAAATATGGTCTATTACCAGATTTAGGCCCATCTTTTTCCTCTATTAGCCTGTCAGTGTCTCACGTAACTTTCCTTTACTATGGAGGAGAATTAGGTTTATCGAATAGAATTCACTTGGATATGTTACTTTATTATGTAATAATTTGCTGCTGGAGAAACCTGGTGATTGTCCACATGCCAGCGACCTTTTATTATGAAGTTATATGGCTTATTACCTTCTTATTAAGACATTATGAAGATAATGATGCATGTCTCATTCACCAATCTCAATAATTTATTTTCAGCAGATTGCATATTTGTAAAATGCTCTACCAGTATTTGTTGGCAAAATTCTAGGATTCTTGGTCAAGATGCACGCATTGCTGCGTGTGTGTACATGTGTGCCTGTGTTTTAACACTAGTTATATAAATTATAAATCATGCAAGTAATAAAGGGAAGCCTGATGCTATAAATCTCCTGCTCTGCATGGGGTCCAGGGAAGGGCTGGACCCACTACGTGGGTATATAGTAGGCAGCCTTACCTTGCATTTGCAAGAGGCTGATTCCATGGCTCAAACCTGTGCACATGGCGACAACTCCAGCCATTGCGCCAAGGCTCCCCTTCTTTAAACCATGCAAGTAATATGTTAATTATATAAGCAGTATTTGGAAATATTAAAAATAAAGTATTTGACAATATATTTGAACCCCTCTCTCTCACCCTCTCTTGCCTACTATTTCAAGAGAAAGGGTTTCAGCTAATTCTTGAATTAGGATAGCTAATAACCAGTAAGATTGGTGTAGAAGAGAAATTTCTCATGATTTTGATTGAGAAAATGTTCACTCATATGGTGTTTTGCAGTTTGTGCATGGCCTTTCAACAACCAAAGGTTATAAAGGATATGGACCTGAGCAAGGTGAAAAGGTATCTTGGTGCTTGTTTGAGCAATCAATACATTTTTCCTCATTAAGTCCCAAAAATAAAGACATTTTCCTCATAAAAAATAGGAATTTTTTTTCTTGTTATGCATGATTTTGTACCAAAAATTTAGTAGTTCTTAAAGTGCTTCTGTATTAAAGTACATACTATCAACCTTGAGTCTCGACTCCTAGCAATTCATCTTTATCCACTTATTTGGACTTCCATTTGTGATATAGTAGATTATAATGATATGTTATGCAAGTAATATATATATATATATATATTCTGGCAAAACAACATTGCAGGCCTTGAGGAAGGCAATTGCTGATGCATTCTACAAAGACCTAGGGATAAAACCCACAGAGGTTTTTGTTTCAGATGGTGCACAGTGTGATATTACTCGTCTTCAGGTATTCCATCAATACTATTTCATATTTATTTGTTGTATTATACTTAATTCTTCCTCTTCCCTTCTCAAATTTTAGTTCCTTTTTACCTACCTACTACACTAATTAAGCATTGAGGTTAGAATGTCTCATCCTCATTATAAAGTAAATTCATTTGTTAATTGCTCACATTAATATGAAGTACTGAATTTGATTTGTGTCAATACTTGCAGCTGCTTATGGGTCCCAATCTGAAGATAGCTGTACAGGATCCGTCCTTTCCGGTATTGTAATTACTGAGTGATTCATCTATCTAATTAATATGACCTATTATCTAGATGTGTTAGCAACTATTGTGGACTCAGTCTTCTATACTAACAAGCAATAGATGTCATGCAGTTAGCAGAGTTTTTATTCCATTTCCCTAGGGTTGGTTTTGCTCACTAGCATTTTGTGGTGTATGACGAACTGCATACTGCCATAGGGCAAGCAACAAATTCTCTTCAACCAAACTTACTTATTGCAGGATTTATAAACTTCAATTGAATTGAAAGTTTGGTTAGAGGACTTGCATATCAAATATTCTTCATTAAAACTGCAGACTGTTGTTAACCATGTTCTTTACAGCATTAGTGCATTCTTTCTTTACTCAAGTTTCTTGAACCAAACTTATAGTTTGAAACCTCTTGAGGTTTATGTATTCTTGAAATATGACTAGATTTCAATATTTGTTGGGAATGGACTTCATAGCCTTTCATCGTCCTATTTGCATGGTTGCATTTAAATTGGAGAAAGTCTTCTATCTTTTCATTATAATGTGTAACTTATATCAATAACTCCTCAGACTGAATGCAAGTTTATGTCATTTCACCAAATTGAAAGTGTTTTAATCATGGAAAATTCTTCTGAGGCAGGCCTACATTGATTCAAGTGTCATAATTGGTCAGGCTGGTGAGCTTGTAGATAAAGATGGGAAGTACAAAAACATAGAATACATGAAATGTGGGCCTCAAAACGACTTCTTTCCAGATCTGCCTCCCACTTCAAGGGCAGACATTATTTTCTTCTGTTCTCCAAACAATCCCACTGGTCATGCAGCAACAAGGAAGCAATTAGAGCAACTTGTGGATTTTGCCAAAGTGAATGGATCAATCATTATCTTTGACTCTGCATATTCAGCATACATCACCGATGATAGTCCTAAATCAATCTTTGAAATTTCTGGTGCCAGAGAGGTAAGTCTTGCTCGTTTATCTATCAAAGCATTGTTTTCACAAGAAACTTGTAGATCTATTCTCTCAATCCAGGCATAGGGTTGGTGAATCAAAATATTATGTGAATTATTTAGTTTCAGGACTCCATTGTCTAGAATACAAAACATAAATATCTTCTGGCTAATTATTAAGTCTCTGATGAGTCAATCACTATGTTGAATGGGAATTTATAAAATCTGCTCATGGCTAATTATTATGTTGAATGCTCCATTAAAGCAACTGCACTAACATATGCAACATTATTTTTGCATGACATTTTTTAATTTCTAGCATGCACTATTTTCCTTAGCGGCAAGCTTAACCTCTTTCTTTCCTCATTATGCTTTCAGGTTGCAATTGAGGTTTCATCCTTCTCCAAATTTGCTGGGTTCACAGGTGTCCGCCTTGGTTGGACAGTGGTCCCTGAAGAACTCTTATATTCAAATGGCTTCCCTGTTGTACACGATTTCAACCGCATAATGTGCACTTGCTTTAATGGAGCATCCAACATAGCTCAGGCTGGTGGACTAGCATGCCTCTCTCCGGAGGGTTTCAGGGTGTGTTATAGTTCCCTAAGAATCTGTATAACTTCCTTGTCTAAAAAACCTGATTTTGTGTTTCATTTCAAGTTTAGTTCCCAAGATTTAATGCAAAGTATTTCATCTTGAATGCCATGGATTCTATTAAACTCTTCTGCCATTGGGGTGACTTTTACTGAATATTGTTTGGAAAATTTCTTAGGCTGTGCAGTCCCTCACCAACTACTACATGGAGAATGCAAGAATACTGGTCAATGCTTTGGCTTCTCTTGGTCTGACAGTTTATGGTGGTCAAAATGCACCCTATGTTTGGGTCCATTTTCCTGGCTCAAAATCTTGGAATGTTTTTGCTGAGATTCTTGAGAAGACGCACATAATTACTGTCCCAGGCAGTGGTTTTGGTCCAGGTGGTGAAGAGTATATAAGAATTAGTGCTTTTGGCCCGAGAGATTCCATCATTGAAGCCTCAGAGAGACTCAAATACCTTCTTCTCTATTAGGAGGTAAAGTGATGCTCTACTTCTGTCAGTTTTGTGATCTACATAAAATAAAGCAAAATGGCAAATCTGAGCCTTAACTACTTGTATGAGGATTCCCGTATGAACTATACTTTCTACTTCTACTTATAATATACTGTTTTTGCAGTGCAACGAACATTTGCAACTCAAACTTTCACTTTGATGATATTGCTCCTGTCAAAATTAAAGTCCGACGACAAACGTTTAACAAATCAGAATATTTAAACTTGCTAATGTTATTTGAGAAAGGGATTCTTCCTCCGCCCCCCCCCCCCCTTTATATTCTTCTTCTTCTTCTGCTCTCTCTCTCTCTCTCTCTCTCCCTCCCTCCCTCCTTACTAATGGTACTAAAAGCTTCTTTTTTTGGGGTTATTTTTTGTTGGGGTTAACAAAGAAATACAGTACCCTTTACGTGAGCGACACTTTTAAACAGATGATCCTAGTTCTCCAATTCGTAAATTAACGTCAAATTGCATAACTTACTCAAATTTATACCATGCCTTGACAAACCAATGAGACGAGGTAACATAAAAGTAATTATCAACCACGTCAATGGCTCGTAAGAGTGTTGAGTAGGTTTGTTTCAATACTAATATTCATTGACTGTTGTCCTTTCTTGGTGATTTCTTTACCAAGAGCAAAAGTTGTTGGCAGAAACAAATCACCAAGAAAGTACAACCTGCAATGAATATTACTATATTATTAGTATTGGAAAAAAAGAATCGTTTTACCAGGAATGCAACATAAAAGAGCAAATGAGCAATTAGAACGTATGAGAGAATAAATTCAACATCCATTCATTGAAGATAGTACCTCTCACATTGGTATTAGACCAAATGCTACTAAATGAACACATACCCAATGTAAAGGAAGGATCCGAAAAAACTTCAGTTTGATGTACTATGTTTTGATATTCTTACTTTGTATAATTTTAAATTTTCTGTGTATGAGTAACTTGGAATGATTTCATCTTATGGATAAATCATACAGAGGAGAGTGCACCATTTACAATTTCGAAACCTTCGTCAACATTGCAGCTTATCAGCAATCATACCAGCCAACACAGACCTGATCTGAAATCAGAACCATAAGACTCTAGATCCAAATAATCAAAGTTTAAGGGATTGACAGCCAACTAGTTCAGCAGATCTACCATTCCTGGAAGCAAAAACCCTCCAAAATTCTCTCTCTGATTCCACTGATGATTCAGTATGTTCACTGAATGAGTTATCTGGTGATGACAACAAAGATTGGGAGGAAGCTAAATCATTTTGCATGTCAGCCTGCAACACTGTAATGTTGTGATTGGCATCTTTAGTAATTACATGAAGTTTTCCAAGTAAACCAGCCAAAAGATAGGGAGATTCTGAATCAGTGAAATCATGAATAGGAACATCTCCTGCAACAAATTTCCAAGTATCACCTTCGTAATCATATACCTTGATTTTCGCACAGTCAAGAGAACTTGAAGGATCAAGTGCATATAGATTATCATTGATGGTAACACTCAATTTTGTTCCAGCTTGCCTTGCGGGCCAACCTTCACCCATGCCAATTGGCATTTCAAGCCATGAATTTATATTTGGATCATAAACTTCTCCCCCAACATCAACAAAAAATGGCCAACAATACAAACTCTGAGGAACAAATAACCTTCCCCTGTATGAAGTCATTCCTGTAGCAATGGGCTTGAGCAAGTCAGCCAGAAAAGCAGTTGGTAGCACCTGAGCTTTTGCAAAAGGCATGCTTGGTAATTGGGACCACATGCCTGTATGTGGGTCATATACTTCTGCAGATTGAAGGGGGTTTAGTCCACCACGACCCCTAGTAACCCCTCCAACAACATACAGCTTATCATTTAATATTCCTGTCTTGCAATAGGCTCTACCAACTGACATTGGACTAGCCTCAGTCCAAGAATTTTTAACGGGATCATACCGCCAAACAGATTTCATTGCTGAAGCTTTAGAAAATCCTCCTAAAGCATAGATGCTACCATCAATGGCCCCGATGGAGCAACCACAAAATGGCATCCGATCTAGGGCATCTCTCCTCCCAAGCCAGCTCATTATGACATCAGCAATTCTGATACTTGAACCCACCATGCTCCACATCCGAAGGGGAAGGGCAGCCAAACCCTTCTTTGCTTCATCTTCAAAGGAGACATTTGGCATTGGTGGCAACCTTTGCCATTTTCTTGAAAGAGGGTCCAAGGCATACCATAAAAGCTTACCATCATTGAACTTTGTTAATATGTAGAGCCACTCCTCCATGGTTCCGAGTTCTTTTCTCAAACAAAATAGTTCAGAACTCACAAGGGCTGCCTTCCAAGCATGAGAAACTGACTTGAGATTTAAATAACAAATGCGAGGAACTCTGGCTAGAATCTGAATTGATATCTCATCAGGAAGGGAGGGAATCAGTCTCAAGTTATCCTCGCAAGAGCTTGACAACAACCTCTGTCTCTTGCAAGCTTCACCTTGCAAAACCTCACAGGGATCACTCCATCTAGTCTTGGAACTGTTCAGACTCAGTATGTTCCCCATTAAAACCACTTCAAATTCAAATCAAAACCAAGCACATCAAGCTCCCGAGATAAATCTGTTCAAGAACATCATCATTCTAAATCATTTCTCACCACACAACAGGAAAAGCAGTGATGAATTGGAATAGTGGATTTATCTCAATTGGCAAAAGCCTTTGTCCAAACACAGCATCCATTAGTACAAAAATATTCCTACGTAATTAATCAAAGGTAAAGAGAACACTAGAATAAGATGTGTAGAATTAAACAAATAAAAATGCTAAAACTATATCACTGAATGCTAAAAGCCCCATCCAACACATCTCAGTTCAGTGTCTATGAATGCTAGAAGTCTGATCCAACACGTGCGTGCAGTGTCTATGAGATAGACCCAGTGAGAGATAGAGATTTTGGAAAAATTACTAGTCACACCCAAACAAACATAAAAGTAGTTTCCAGAAATTTAAGATAACCCAAGGTTAAATTGAAAGCATGAAGCAACTAAATTGGATGTTTTGAATATTCAACAAAATTAGGGGCTAAAACCGAAATTCTCCATATCTTAAACATGGAAGACAACATGGACAGAGAAATTGTAAGTAAGTCTTATAGAAATAGAGAAACCACTTCATTATCTCCCTAGAGTCAATATTGGTCAAGTCATCATTTAGTACATCTTGGTATTTATTTAAACATTTTTGAGCATACAAGATACTAAAAAGCAATTTCTCATAGACATAACAATGCATTATATAAAGCATAAGTTCTAAGGGATCCTCATATGACAATATGACATGGCTGGCACTCTTTCACAATAGAACAACTAAAAAAAGGAACAAAATCAAACAGTTTTTAATTTCTTTCTGTTTTTCATTTTTTCCCCCTTTACCAACAAAATGGTTCCAAAGGTTCAAATCGAAAACTTCACCATTCAGACAAATTCAACTACAAAATAACACCAGAACTGTAACAGAGAAACAAGAATTCCGGCAGAAATAGAGCTAAATCAGACATGGGTTTTTCAAATAAACCCACAAAGAAAAAAGGGCAAACACGCACACCGCATAGAATGATAGAAACCTCAGTCAAATGAGCAATTTACGACATCATATAGTCCAGAAGAGCAGAGAAATAAGGAGTGAAATGACTGAGAAAAACATCAATATACAAAGAAAGCCCAATATTAATAGTTATACACTCAAAATTACAATCGGAAAAGACCCAGAAGTCAATCACACACCTGAGAAGGGAATGACTATGAAACTGATCGAAAAATCCTTAATTTAAGCAAAACCCACGTTTGGGACGACGGAAAATTTAGGCCTAGGAATGAAGGGGAACACGTCGGTTCCGACACTCACATCGTCACAGACACACACACACGCACACGCACAGAGATTTGTTAATTCCTTCCTTGGAATAAACATTAACATTTGCGCATCTGTCCGTGCGTGTGTCAAGTGTCAAGTGTGAACCCAAAACTACATGAACGGTAGCGTATCCTATCCGTTGCGTCTCTGGCATTGGGGCGATCTGGTCCCTTCATATAGCAGGGCCCACTTCAATGGACGTCCCAGATCTTGTTTCTACCACTTGGTCATTTTTCTCCCTTTTGATTAAATAGAGTATTTTTTTTTTAAAAGGTAAACGAAGATATTAATTATTAGGAAAACGATATATACTTGTACAAATTATCTGTATCTTTCAAAAAACAATTACAAGAAGTTTTTTATTTATTATTTAATTACGTGTGGCCTATCATTAAAGTGTTTGATTCCTCAAATAGTTATTATTATATCAAATTTTTTAATAAATTAAAATTAAAATTTATTCATAATTATTTTTGTGAGGCACTAAATAATAAAAATTTATTTTAGTCACACTGTTAGTAAAAATTATTCAGCCGCATATTATTTTATTATTTTTAATACATATATTTTCACATTATTAATAAATTTTTTATAATATTTAAGAAGTGGACATAATTTTACACTAATAATAAATCAAAATTAAACTCAACAATAAATAATATGATATAAGTAATTATTTAAAAGACATAGATTTTTTTTCTTTTGTTTAAAAGACAGAGATTTGTATATCCTTAAATTTATTTTTTAAAATTGTATTTAAATTTTTATAGGTAATATTATTTACAATTTCTTTTATATAATTTGATAGTTCTATACAGTTGTTGTTTTTTTTTTTTTAAATCATAATATTTTTATATAATTATATAAATTTTGAGTTAAAATATATTTTTCTAAAAATAAATCCTGAAGAAATTAAAACCTGTGGACACTTCAAATTCTGCACAAACTATTGTAAGTTTAGGCAAACATTGGATTCCACATATATTTCCCTCTTGATTGGCGTTGCCGTACGCAGCTATTGGATTATTTAATCTTACGTGACTAGTATATTCACATGTATATTAAAAGATTCACATTAATTAAATGTTATATTGATGAAGTATATTTAGATAAGTTTATTTGTGATCACTGTTGTTATTGAACTTTTATAAATACTTAAACTTATTGTGGACTATTGTGGTGGGTCGTGTGTATGAGCTTATTATGATGGGTAGGTTAACCCATCTCTTTATAACACTTACAGAGGCCATTATTTTTAACCATCATGTTATGTAGTTATTCCATTGAAATTACACAGATAAAAGACATTGTGGAATATGAATAGTTTCTCTCCTCACTCATACACAGAGAACTAACTAAGGATTATAATGCTTCTTCCAATTGTCTGTGATTTGATCTCAAGATGGCTAAGAACTCATTGTCATCTTCTTATCCAAGTAACCCTAAGCCTAATATCTAAATTAATGTATTATATATACATACTATGATTTATGGTTAAATGATTTAAGAATTTTGTCTTCTAATTTGGGATCAGATTATATCTAAGTTTTAGCAATGATTATAGGAAAAATGACTCAAATGGCCAGCTTGATGAAAGTAATAACCATTTGATTTGTTTTGAAAATTAATTAAGTATTCAATTATATTAACTAATAATTTACATACAGTTAACTAATAATTTATCTTCATTTTAATACTTGATAAGTAGTTAACCATATGTAAATTATTAGTTAATGTAGTTAAATACTTAGTTAATTTTCAAAACATATTTATCCATCAAGTTAAACATTTGAATCATTTTCCCATAATTATACTTCAAATTTTAGCAGCAGCTGCTCACATCAGCTAGGCTACATCACACATCTGCGTGTACGTAAATATTTTATTGTTTAAACTGTTATTTAAATAAAGTTAAATAATTTTATATATTATTATGTTTGACAGTTAACTTGTGCATATAGAATGACTTAATTGCCTTTACAATTTAGATCCAGTGTCTAGACTCAATTATTTAGCAAAAAAGAGTATTATAAAAAGACAGGGAAATTGCGCTCACATTTTCAGAAATTATATTATCAGTTATGTTTTAAATTACCATGATTTCAGTCAACTTAAACTTTGTTTCAGTTAACTGATATCATTCATTGCAAGTGTGAGAGTATGTGTTAAATTTTAACTACTTGGTTCTTGCATTACACTTTTACAAGTGAAAATCTAAGTAAATCTCTTTTAGAAAATTTGTTTGAACCTTTAAGCCCCTTATTTTTCAAAAAAGGCGAAGTTTTTGAAGTTACACAATTCACCTTCCTCTTGTTTGCCATTTCTTTTACTTGAATATTGATCAAATTTCATTTCTTTTCTATAGAATTTAAACTGGGCAAGCTATAAGTTCACTTGAAGTTTATTGAGGTCCTGCATTTAATTTAAGCATTGTACTTTCAATGAAATGTTGAAATTTATCAGTGACTGCACTGAGTGGTGGTCCTAGGATGTAATACTGCTGAAAGCAGCATGGGACGGAGGAAGGAATTGAAAGACTGCACCACATAAATAATTTCACATGGTATCCCTCTGGTAAAGTAATGTATTAGTACAACTTATGCACTCATCATTAAGTAAGGTTTGGGTGGGGCCATACCTTCTTCACTGGTGTTCTAATCGTTACATTTAATTTCATAGGAACTGCTTCATAATGCATAATCCTGCCATATTTTCTGGAATGAGAGAGGATAGGTTTCTGTTTGATACATGGAAACAGCGTTAGAGTTCAAAGAACAAACCTGCATTTTATTACTGCATAATCATAGTTTAGAGTGGATTATTTAGTAATTTGAGTCTTCTATAGTTGGGGGTTATGCATGATTCTCGGCCCCTTCAACTGTTCTATATATCAATTCGCACAAGTTGTTTTCCTGGGGAATCCTTGTCCTTCTGTTTTGGAAGGATGGGATTTGTAAAGAGGCTAAAAAGGACATTTTCTGTGTCTTTCTCGAAGAAAAACCAGATCAGATATTAGTCACATTTTGTTTTGCCTTGGTAATTATCTCCTAACTATAAGGAATGCTACATATTAATGTCTTCCTGCCAGATCAAAATGCAATGCCATCTGCTAGCAAGCTCTGGTTCTTCACAAAGGATTTTGGGATTGACAAATAAGACAAGTTTTTTTTTTTAATCATTTACAGGCTTAAGGCAAAGGAGCCACTTGATTACATTTAAAACCTTTGTCACATGATATCTAATCACAAAATTTTGCTCCAAATTTCAAAAGGAAAACTCCTTCCCCAACCAAGGGACAAAAGAGGAAAATTTTTGGTAAATTTGAAAAGTTTGACATCGTTGGCTATGCCATAAAAAGGGACCATTTTGCAAACTATGCGTTCTTCGTGCCCAAATGACAAAGCAGGTCAATTCATGTAATTAGTATTCATGTCCATTCTGAACATGGCAAGAGCATTAGCTTTACCAGCACTGTTATTACAGACTCAACATTTGTAACTCAGACAGTACTCTGCATCTCCTCACTGATTTTAACCACTTTTGTACCTCAACTGATCCTTTTGACCATCCATCATTGTCCAACTACATTTTCAGTTTTCCCACTACGTGTTGCCTAACCCCCATGGTTAGTGGCTATAACCTTTTTGCAGAAGGCAAGAGAAAATGACCATATCCACAAACCTAGTAACAATGGGTGACCGTGTCTTAGTTCTTGAGCATACCCTATTTCTGTGGTGGGTACTGGTGAGGTGCTTGTTTGTATTTCTCATGACTGATAGCTAGCTAGGGGCAAAAATAAGAATGAGTGGACAGGAAGATGAAGCATTTCTGGTTCTACCCTCCCCCACAGCCCAAACCTCATACCCAAAAGGAAAAATAAGAAGTCTTTTTTGGTAAGAGAAAAATAAAACTAGAAAACCCATGTTCATTCTGTTTTAATCTGATTTTCACCCTACTGGATCAACCCGCTTCTCTAACATGTCCTTTTTATTCATAGCAAAAAAGGGATGTGGTCAATTTCTCAGCATTAACCACTGAAAAGGACAGGATTTTGGACACGTTAAGATCATAGGCATATGCATAATAGATAAAATGCCAAAATGATTCTACACTGCCAGTGAACCCATTGTTAGCTAAGTCATAATGACAGCATGTCTCTCCCATTCTCTAGTCCCTTTCTACTACTCTTTCCCAGTCAGAAAACCAACATTAGCATTAGAATATTCAATATTATATCTTCACAACATACCCACACTCCCCATTGATATTCCTCTTCTCCCACAAAAATCTCTCTTTCTCTGTGGTATCCTGTGATGAGCCTGAAAACCAGTAACAGGAAAATGAGGAGGGGTTTCATGTGCCACTCTCAGGCATCAACAGCAGTGTGCATGAGTAGCCGCGATCCTCGGTCTGTGATTGTGCCTAGGAGGCATGACAGAAGTATTTTTCTTGATGATACCAGGTTGATCAACTATGACAAGTACTCCAAACTTATTGAGCCTCGCAGGTTCAATTCAGGTGACAAGAAATGTGCATCTGTCTCTGAACCAAAGATCAAGCAGAGGGGCCAAGATCAAGATCAAGAGAACGAACCAAGGGAACTTCAGAAAACACCTACAGATAATGTCTTTCAGGTTAGATAAGTTTACACATTCTCCTACACTAGGTGAGATGCACATGAGATTTTACCATGTACACATTTCCTTCTTATGGCGTTTCTCTCTTCAAAATTTATGGAGTTGCATAAATTGCGCTTTTCTCTCTTCTCTGTCTCCCTCTTTTCCGTTTCTACAACACCAATTATAATTTATGCTAATTATTCTGTAGTAGTTCAAAGTTTTGAATTTAAATTCTTTAAACAGCACCTGCCTGCTGTGAGATAGCTACATATCTCTGATAAGTTGATAATCAAGAAAGCAATCACAATTATAAGTCCAAATTAAAAACAGGATCATAATGGAGTAAAGGATCTATGAAATGGAAATTGGGTTTTGATTCTTGTCTTGTTCATGTATAAATGTCGGCCTTGTTGGCTTTTCTGCTACAACTGCTAGTGTGGTCAACAAAAGACAGTTCCCTCTTCCGCTTCATTCAGTTCATTGATTACTTGTAAGATCAAAAGCAATGTCTAGGACTATATCAGTTGTGTCCCAGGTGAACTCTGCAAAGGAACGAAGGAGCTCCATTTGTTTGTCCTCCTCATATATTTTGTCATTTGCAGAGGTTTCAAGATGTTTCACGTGCTTTTCACTTGATCCTGTCCCATGCATATTCTGTAGAGAAAGCAGGATGATTATGTCCTTTTTATGCAAATGGGTATTTTATTAGACAATACAATTGGTATTACTAGAGGCCAAACTCCTTTTGGTTTTGTCTTACATAAAAGAGGTGCTTTTTTTTTTAGCTTTCCTCCAAGGAGCTAATTATGCTTAAATATCAATTATAAAGTTAAGGGTATCTTTGGATTGATGATAAGGGATAGAATATAACGGACTGAAATGGAATGGTAAAGGATACTATATTGTTGGGATGTTTAGAAAAGAGATGGAATGAAATGAAATTGGAAGGATTCTATCCCACTGCATTCTCTCATTTTTCTTCCCTTTCAAATTGGAGATAAGGGATGTAATGAGTTTTGAAATTACATTTTTAACTTTAATTCTTATATTTTTGTGTTTGATAAGAGTAATATGAAAATAATAAACTTATAATTCTTTTTATTTTATTCACTTTCATGAAAACTTCCAAATAAAGAAATGAAATCAATAATTAAACATCCAAACAATAATATAAAAATTTATTTAATATAATTCCTTTCCATTTCATTATATATTATTTTGTTCCACCCACCATAAAATTTTTAAACATAGCCTTAGGATGATTTTGGATTGTCTTAGAGTCATTTCATCACATAGTATGATTTTGGATTGTCTTGTGGGATTTCAATCTTTTGTCCCCCTTTTGTTGCCTCTTTCCCTTTCCTTCAAATTAAATGTTGACAATTCAGTAAATATTTATTATCTTTTATACTTAACAATAAATTTTATCTTTAATTGTCAATTTTTCTTACTAAGTTATTAGTATTTAGTTGGAGAGACACAGAAAAAGAAAGGAAAAGGAAAGAAGAGATTTGATTCCTGTCTAAAAATCTCATATTCAAATATCTTTAAGAGTGGATGAGATATAATAATTGCAAAAAGTAATTTTCAAACTCTATCGTATTTTACATTTTACTTTTACTAATTTTGAAGGGGTTATATGCAGGTGGTTGTGATGCGGGTTGCTATTCATTGTCAAGGATGTGCTGGTAAAGTGAAAAAACATCTGTCTAAGATGGAAGGTAATCATCAATACTAGTAGTATATTCCTGTAAGATTCACATGGTAAAAATGAAAAATTAAAAAACGAAAAGCACCGTAATAAATAATTTGTCTGACATATTATACATTTTCATAATCTGAACCAAAATTTATATGTAGGTATAGATTCTCTATGAATACTAGATGAGTATCGAGTATCGACATATCATATAACGAACAAGAAAGGCTCATTTTACTTTATTTTATTTTATTTTTATTTTTAAATAGCAGTATCTATTCTACATTCAAACATATTTGGGGTTAAGCCATTTGACTTCAAATTATATATAATTTTAAGTTCTAACATGTTTTTAAACTTAACGATCTCAGGAGTTACATCATTCAGTATAGATGTAGAGTCCAAGAGGGTGACAGTGATGGGGCACATTTCTCCGGTGGGAGTCCTTGAGAGCATCTCAAAGGTGAAAAGGGCAGAGTTCTGGAATTGTTAAAGCACTCAAGAGTACCTTAAATGTTAGCAGTGGGCCAGAGTCAAAATGTTAGAAATTTGTCTTTCCCTTCTCAGCTGGGAACTTCTTTATATGGTGGTGGACCTGGTGGTCCTCCTAGAATAAAATTAGGGAATGGAGTGGGTAGAAATCTGCTCTTGTTACATGGGTGTGATGGTGATGTTCATTGACAATTTAATGATATCTACCCCCCATTTCCCTTTGCAATTTCTTTCTTACGGCATTCTAGTTACAATGCTTAAAACCCTTGTAAGAAATGGTGCCTCACTTCTTGACTTGAATTTTCTTTTCTGTTGAAAGAAATTATTATTGAAAATTTCTATAAAAGTAGACATGTCATATTTATTCATCAATGGCCATTTTGTTTAATGGCTGATTAATATTAAGCATATGTAATTGATATGTACCAAAGCTTGTATAGCAACTGATTTACAGATAAATTTTGAAAAATTAGTTTTTTTTGACAGATCTTTCTTGGATAAAGTGAACATAGTTTTTCTTAAAGTACTGAGAATATTGTCACAAAGTTATAAGGACCATGGTTCACATGATACTAGAATAGAAATTAATTAATTCGAAAACGACATCTCATAACTTTATATATAGTTGAAGAAAATAAAATGTGGGTTACAACAATAATAATGTGCAGATATTCAGCTTGTTAATTATTGTATACTAGCCTGCTCAACTCGCGTACCTGCTTATAATTATTGTTTTCGGATGAGTTTGTGTAAATTACCTCACCCAATTTTTTTTTTGTAGTACCTTTTATTTACTCCTACCCAGTTGATTTATTATTAACTGTTGGATTACTGTTAAACATACCTCAGTGCAGAACAATAGTGCATGAAATAACACAGTAAAAAAACAGCATAGAAAGTCTCTTATTCTGTCTTTCTGGTACAATCAAATGGATTAGATTTAACCTGAAAATTTTATCTTAGCATGTGAGTGAGAATTTTTTTTTGTTTACCATAAGCAAAGAGCAGCTAAAATTCTAACTAAAATATTAGAGGATTGGGAGTTTGAACCTGGTTCTTCTACTTTGGGAGACGCTCGGACCAAGTGTGCTGAGTGAGATTCATTCAACCAATAACATTGAATGTATATTCATACCATTTTCAAGTTTCGAAATTCACATGGAGAAGCCCAAAATCAGGCCGGCGGCAGCTGCAAGCGACAGACTAGATTCCTATTGACAGCATTCCCTAGTTTGCCTTTGTCCCTCTATACTGTGAGATCCAACATTTAAAATAGCATCTGCACATTAAATTAAAGTATTATGAAATAAACCTAAAAGAAAAAAAAAAAAAAGAGAAATCAATATAAACAAGAATTAGAAAGAAAACTTAATAGTAAAAATCAACAACATATCTCCAAAAGCGTCCTTTTCAAGATTTCTTTGTTCATATATGTGAAGATGTCTCATAGGTGCTTTGAGATGTTGGACAAGTCTTGAAAATCAATTTGGAAGCTGCAGTAGAGCCACGCCGCGGCATGACTTAGTGCACGCCGTGGCATGAGAGCCACGCCTCGGCATGGAATAATCCACGCCGCGGCATGGAACAGTCCATATCGCGGCGCTGAAGTTTCAGCCAAGTTTACTGTCAGGGTCCCGAAAGTTGGGCGCCGCGACTCGAAGAAGCCATGCCGCGACGCGGACATCTGATATATAAATTCTGTTTTCTAGTTCAATAAAACAGTAGGTTAAAACACCAAAAGGAGGCAGAGGGCGAGATAGACTTGTGAGATGCTGTGAAATAGGGTTATCTTGAGAGGGAAAACCATTGAAAGGGTGAGATTGCTAAGGTAGGAAGAGTTCAAGAGAGTGGAGAGATTGTAAAGCTTGATGGGAGTTTGTTCCTATTGGTAAGCTTGATCTAAATCACTTGTAATCTTATTTTAATCTTAGTGGATGATTTTTAATGCTGGATATAAGCTATATTGGCTAAACCAGGGGTAAATCTTGTGTGTTATTTCTCTTTACTCCTCTTTAATCTTCCTTAATTTTGTTACTTTGCATTTCTTGGATTGGTTTCTGCATAATCTTTCTATTTCAGCATATGTATACTTGCTGTGATTGCTTGGTATTGACTAAGTGGTATAATCACAACAATATCTATATGATCAGAATCTCATGAACCTTTTGCTCAATTGGCACCTAGGTTCATTTGGAACCAGTCAAATTTTTGTAGATGATCTTTAATGCTGGATGTAGGTTATATTGACTGAACCAGGGGTAAATCTTGTGTGTTATTTCTCTTTACTCCTCTTTAATCTTCCTTAATTTTGTTACTTTGCATTTCTTGGATTAGTTTCTGCATAACATTTCTATTTCTGCATATGTATACTTGCTGTGATTGCTTGGTATTGACTAAGTGGTATAATCATAACAATATCTATATGATTAGAATCTCATGAACCTTTTGCTCAATTGGCACCTAGGTTCATTTGGAACCAGTCAAATTTTTGTGGATGATCTTTAATGCTGGATGTAGGCTATATTGGCTGAACTAGGGGTAAATCTTGTGTGTTATTTTTCTTTACTCCTCTTTAATCTTCCTTAATTTTGTTACTTTGCATTTCTTGGATTGGTTTCTGCATAACATTTCTATTTCTGCATATGTATACTTGCTGTGATTGCTTGGTATTGACTAAGTGGTATAATCATAACAATATCTATATGATTAGAATCTCATGAACCTTTTGCTCAATTGGCACCTAGGTTCATTTGGAACCAGTCAAATTTTTGTGGATGATCTTTAATGCTGGATGTAGGCTATATTGGCTGAACTATGGGTAAATCTTGTGTGTTATTTTTCTTTACTCCTCTTTAATCTTCCTTAATTTTGTTACTTTGCATTTCTTGGATTGGTTTCTGCATAACATTTCTATTTCCGCATATGTATACTTGCTATGATTGCTTGGTATTGACTAAGTGGTATAATCACAACAATATCTATATGATCAGAATCTCATGAACCTTTTGCTCAATTGGCACCTAGGTTCATTTGGAACCAGTCAAATTTGTGTGGCATCATAATTATATATATATATATATATATATATGAGTTTAATTTTGATCTACTGTCAATATAAAATTTTTTTATACTGTCATCCAATTATGTATTGTCAAATCATTAAAAAAAGTTTAACTATCATAACAACTACTTAAAAAGTCTAACTCTTTTAATAATGTGACAGCACATGATTAGATGATAGTATAAATTTTTTTTTACACTAACATTGAATTAAAATTAAATCCTATAATATAATATAATAATATTCCTCTTCTGTTTGAAAATGATTTTACTGTTGTTTTCTTTAAACTGTTGTTGTTATATGAGGCTTCAAAGTCCATATAGCAGACATCTATTACCTTGTATGCTTATCTTCAAACTTCAATCCTTGTTCATCGTTGTATTTGTATCTAAGAGAGGTTCCAATCATTTGGGAATTCCAAGCCCAAGAATGATCAGTTTCTTAGTTGAACAGCTGCGGATTGAAGCTTCTCCAGCTCCATATTCAGATAACTCATATAGCTGATGTCATTGGGATGGGAGGAATCGAAGCTCCAAACATGACGGTAAGATTGAAATTTACTTCTGCTTTCAGTTTTCAGCATTTCTTTTCTTTCCCTTTTCATGTCTAGATCCTTTCATTCTACTTCTCCTTGTGTGTACTATGATAAGATGGATTCGCCATCTAGAGGTTTCATATTGTGGAATATTATTAAACCAAAAACAAAAACAAAAAAAAAGGAGATTTCAAAATTTCTTTAAGCTATTATAAGAACAATTTTTTTGGAGAAGAAGCAAAAAACACTATATTTTTGTTTATACAACATATCAGTGAATTTTGATTTATCTTTATTGTTTGGCTCATCACTTCTCAGTACTTATATTAGATAAACTGACATGTAACGATACACAGAAGTGACAACAATTTACATATAGTTTGTTAGAAATTTGTGAAACACATAATATTATTACCCACCTCTAGTCTCTGCTGAAGTAGGTTTTTCATATTGTGATCAGAGTGTGAAGCAATTTTTGGGGTTTATATTAACTAGAGTTGAGAGTTGAGACGATGATGGATATGCTTTCACGTCTTACAGTCTTACACTCACTTCTATTTTATTTTATTTTATTTTTAATTAAACACATGCATATATGTGTACTTATTATTTTTAATTAGATTATTTTCATTTGAAATTCCTCTTTAATTAGTTTGTGATAAAAAAAAAAACATAAATCGTCATGTCCAAATAACTGAATAAGCTATTGGACTGGACTGGGTCTTAGTTTTAGATATCCCTCATCCTTGGTCTAACTAACCAAAGTTTGGGCTCAAAACAAAGTAAACTTTCTTAAGTAACAAACCGATATCTCCACCCCAGGCCTCATATCATTATAGTTTAACTGTTTGCGGAGAAGGTCAGAAGCAAGGGAGATAAGATTAACATACAGTCCAGTCAGCAACAAGCTATTTGATACGGTGCTTCACATACACGTCCTTAATAAGTTAGGATACAATTGTTCCTCTCAGGTCTCAATTATATTTTTGTTAGAGAAAACTCTTTTACAGCTGGTCACATTTCGGGACATATCTCTGTCAACAGCTTCAATTAACTACGTTTGAGAGATTTACATGACTCTAACCGTTGTCAGAGGTACATTCCAAAAATAATAGAACTATTCCCAACAAAAGTATAATCGGAAGAGCGAGGGTATCTGATAATTAAGTATAATTGAAAGGTCACATGTCAAGTGGAAATAAGTTAGGTTAAGTTAAGTTTTATCTTAAAAAATGTGATATATTTAAAAAATATTGGTCTTAGCCTGATATGTTAAGTCATAGGTATTTTTTAGTAAAATTTGATCTTTTTATAAAAATTTAAAAGTTTAGCATAACTTGAAAGTCTATTTAAAAGTTTATATTACATAAAGGCTTTCGAATAAATCAACAAGTTCAAATTTTATAAGTTTTAAATCTATCTATAAAAAAAATAAGTTTCAAATCTACCTAATATTTAATAAAATTATTGTATTGTGTATAAAATAAATAAATTATATTGATATATAACTATTAAATCATATACGTATTATAAAATTTTAATTATATGTTATTTTAATAAATAAATAGGACAGTTTGTTAAGCCTAATATGATTTTTTAAAGGCTTAGGCCTATACCTATTTAACTAATTAAATAAGTTTTTAAAAAAGTCTAAACTTAATTTATTTGATAAATAGGCTAAGTCGAAATAAGTCAAAAATAAATTAAATCAGAAGCTCATATTAAATCATCTAACTTATTTTTACCCTTAATCACGTGCCAGTATGTAATTTATTAAATAATTTGAAGTACCATATAATTCGTGAAGCATAGTAACTAAAACTCGATCTTCTTCATAAAAAATAAATAAATTAAATATATATGACATGGGGATGACGTCAAAATATATGAGATATTAATTGATGACTTGAGTTCACGCGTTACCCTTTTTTTTATGATGGTATCATATCTCTCACAAGTAGTGTATACGAAATGATAAAATTAAAAACTTTATCTTATAATTCATTTTTAATTATTTACTCTAATAATAACATAATAATTATTTTACAAAATTATATTTAAAAATATTAAATATTGAGATTAAGTAATATTATAAAATATAAAAAATTAATTTATTATTTAGAAGATAACGAAGGAACCTTCCAAATTTTATATTTGTGTGGGAAAAGATATCTCAAAATTCAATTATTAATGATAAAATATTATTTTTATTATAAGTCCTACGAATCACTCATTTATATATATATATATATATATATATATATATATAAACTTGAATTAATAATCTTTACACTTTAATCTCGATGTAAGACTTATGTGAGTCTTTGTACATCACTTTATGCATGTCAGAACACAAAGAATTACAATAATAAATTTGATACTACAAGTCAATCAAAAACTTAAAAATATTAGGATCATCCACATCATTTCTCCACATAAGACTTCTTTTATTTACACCCTATTGACACTTGAATTTTCGACCATTATGAATTAAACTTATATGTGAATTACAAAGTTTTTAAAATAAAGATAGATTCCATAACAAGTGGATCATAAAAAAGTTAGTGATAATCTTAAAAATGCGTACAATCGTAATTATTATTATTTTAGAAAAGGATTACATAACTAAGGTTGGATATATGAAGGAGTAGTGATTGACAAATAAAATAGTGAATTAGTCGGCATAGAAGATGATGAGAAGTGCCTCCGTCAACGAACTATGGCCGGTGGTTCTGAAATATGAATGATACACAACTCTGACTAGGATACGACTGGTGATTCAATGAATCTAGACATGCATATATATATATATATGGTAGGATCTAGACAGACATATTATAAATTCCCCAAAAAAACAAGGTAAAAATAAAAGTTTCTCAGCCATTGAAGTTTTTATGTAATTTATATTAACCAAAAAAAAAGTTATAATTTTTTATAAAATTTCTTTTAAAGCATATAACTTTAACTGTAACTTGTAAATATGAAAGTTTATAATTCCCGCATATAAAAAATATTTTTTTTTATAAAAGAGGATATAATCTTCATAAAAATGTTTATGTTAAATAATGCTTGATGGCCAAATAAGTTAATTTAATAATTAATATTATATAGAATCTGTTTTACCAAAAATATATCACATTTTTTGAAGAAAAAAATACTTTACATTTAGCAATTTATTTTGTTGGCTAATAACATTGAAACTTCACTAAATCTGCATAATCTCTCGGACTGTTTACATGTATCACCACCCTATCATAAGTGTTTATAATCTTTTTTTATCTAAGATGATTAGGATATTTTAGATAGATTTCTAAAATTTGTAAAAACATTATCTTCGTACCAAATACAATAATATAATATTTTTAAAATTTTCAAGAAATATTTTTAAAAATGTTTTTACAAATAAATTTTTTTTTCAATATTTTCAGAAATCACAGTTTTGAGACGTATCTAAGAATCCCATTCTCGAAAATCGAAACTCATTCCGCAAATCAAACGCTCATTAATTCAAAAAAATAAAACTTTATTTCGTTACACAAGTTATAGTCTTTGGTTAGTTTTAGTCAAATTAAAAAATATAAAATATTATGTAATCATATGTTAACAATAAAATTTACGTTTTTACTACACGCGTATGCCACTAATGAAAAGTTCAGTGATGATGAGAAAGTGAGACCAAACCCTAATGTAAACCTTGGAAAACCACCACCTTGTATGACATGTGCCTATATTTTGCAACTTGTGATTAAGTGAGACAGAGAATTATTCTAATACTTATATTTTTTTAGAATATTAATACTTAAAATAAGTTGTTAAACATTGTTATTTATATTTAATAAATTTTTAAAATTTATTATTAAATTAAGAATTAATAAATAATAAACAATTCATTTCTAAATATCATATTTATTAGAGTACTATAACATTTCCTGTAAAATTTAGTAAGTTAAAGTATAATGGTGGTGGCCCCGGCGGCTTGTTTCTGTTTGGGTTTAGGTCCCTAGTGGGTTGTTAAGAATTGGTGTTGGTGGTAAACACCTCTACGGTCCATATGAATGGGTTTTTGAACTAATTGTTCATGTTTTTAAAACTAATTATTGAAATATCTTCTTGTTTAAATTAATTATCACCATATTATTGTTTTAATTTGTCATGCTGGTGAATTTTTTTTTCAAATTATGTGAAAGATGTTAATGTGGTTGAAGCCTTCTATGTAAAGAAGGCAAATGCCTTAACACTTCTACATGACTTTGACGCTTCTCAAGCAGTTACTTTCAAATCGGATGGCACAAATATAAGCTTCAATTGGATCAATATTAACTTTTTTGAATTTTTCAAGAAACCAAATATTTGAATATGATAATTGAATATTAACTTGTCTTAGGGCATTATGAAGATATTTGAATATTAGCTTCACATAAGTTAAAACTTGATTATTGTAAAAGTTTTATTTCTAATAAATATTCGAATGTCTACATCTAATATTCAAATATCAGTTTGACATAAGTTTATATTCGAATTCGTGCCACCAGGTTTAAAGGTGGCCATGTGTGAGGCGTCAACACACTTGATGCTTCTATTTGGAAGGCTTCAAACGCGTAAGTACCTCCTCCTACATAACCCTAAAAAAGAAATACCAACATGGCAAAAAAAAAAGTTTATATAGTGATAATTAATTTGAAAATGATGGTATTTTAGTAATTAATTTTAAATACATAGGCAGTTGGGGTAAAAAAAAACCCATATGAATCTCTAATTCAGGAATAATATGATCCGTCAAGAATGATCATTAACAAATATATGTTGTTTAAGGCTAAGAGTCTTAACTAAAGTGATGTAAAGTTCTTTTAATGTATCTTATTTATTTGGATTCAAATTTTGGGACAACATATAAGATAAAAAAAAAAATTCAAATACATCAAGTTAATGTGAGGAATATACTTTTAAGATCATCTAATGAGATGTTTAGTTTCAGTTGGCGCGAAATCTAATCTAAAGATACTCTTGTTGTATAACCAAAAAAAAATCCTTTTAAAGATTGTTATATATCAAAATATATGTTATTTATCAATTGAAAAAAATGAAAAATGTAGTAGTTACCTTCTAGCCAAATATCAAAAGAAAAGAAAACAAAAAGAACCTTTCCTAATTACTTAATGAGTTTTGATAAATAAATGTTTTAAATTTTAATTAATTTTATTTTTTGTACAAATTAAACAATCCAATGGTATTTAATGCTAATTAATATGCCCAATACGTTACTTCCAGACTCGTCATTTGATAGATCACATTCTAAACTAGGAGGAATTAATAGATGCCAAACATAAAAATTAGTACTCTAATTTGCCCGCTTTCTTACCATTACGCCTGTGTTAGCTGCTTTGATGTATTGTTATATTCTTTAAGTGTGAGACTAATCTAATTCAAAATATTAAAGTTGTATTTTGCTTGATCCCTTAATATTGTATAAGCTCCTCAATTTTTGAATTCAAGCTTACTTATCATTTAAACTCATTGTAGGTTTAGCTCTTATATGAGATTAGCCCCATATTAGAGTCGAAACTTCATACTGTTGGTGACAAAAGGACTACTATACCCGAACTACAAAACTGTTAACAAAATTATAAGATAGATATGAATTAAAGGAAAAAAAAAATACTGCCAAAATGAAAAGAGAAGATGACACATTAAAAGAAACGAAAAGCACACTAAAAAATTACCTTTTAAAAAATCCTGAAATAAAAGAGAGCCGCGCTAAAGACGGTTGAACAAGAGATCTTATCATTACCTTTTTTTTAGAGAGAGATATAAGAAGATACAAGACCACATAAATAAAATTACTAATGCATAGATACATACATCTTATCTAGATTCATTGTTAATTTCCACTTCTCTACAATTGCAAACATTCTTCCCTTCATTTGTTTTCCAAGCAAATATAATAAGCAGATTCTTTTTCCTTTCTTCTTTGACCGTGCCTTAAAGCAGAATCTGCAAATTAATTTTCAAGAGACATTGTGGGGCAACCTTTTCATTTACTGAGAACGATTATCAAAAGATCTTTTTATTACCAGAAAGAACTTATTGAAATGCGCACTTCAAAGATTTCTACATCTTTCCTTTTCCCCATGTTATCTACCATTACAAAGTCAAGACTTCAAAGGATTAAAACAAATCATAAGACAAAGTGGAAGAATTGAAATGGAGTTGGCCTATGCAATTAATTCAAGATTCCCCAACACATTTTGTTCTGCAATCGTTTTCCGTCAAGTCAAAGTTAGGTTGAGAAGTTCATGGCCGATGCAACTATGAATGGTAAACATCAAAAGTCTTGTAGATCAGAAAACTTTTAGTAAAAGATACCATGGATGGACTAGGTGCATGATATCTACTATCAAATAGCTAGGGTTGGCCTATCTCTAATTTTCTTTTTCTACTCTTTGCATTGTAGAAATTTTTTTTCCTTCCGCCATCCTTGAACCCACAAGCATTTCTTTATGTCATGTATTGCCAATATTTTGCCTAGATCCTTACCAAGTATTTTGGTAGGGAATTTGTTAAACTCTCCCTAGCTATCCTCCAACACATGTGAATTCTAGTGTCCTATAACCCTGCCCGTCTTTGTCTTTGAATTTCAGCAGCCTTCAAGTTTATATTATGTAGTACTTACTGTTAAACTTCAATACATAAAGTATGATAAATATACAAATCTACTCAAATAAATAAAACTATCAGCAATCAATTAATCATTCATTATTTTAGCAATGGTAAAAGCTTTCCTAAAAGAAAAGTGCAATTAAAATTCTGAAAATAGTAATACTTCTTGGGAACAAAAAGAGTAATATTTTAACAATGAACTTGATTGGCTTTTGACTTTGTGAGCTTCCATTTTTGTCATGAAAATAGAACAGTTCATCCTGATTCTTCCATTTTCATTAATGTAGTAAGATTTTAAATATTAATCTTTTAGAATATAATAATATTATGAACTATTTATGAGGAATCTAGTGTGTGTATGTGGGAATCTACTTAATTAATTGGCACACTTACTCTATTAAATAACTTTTTATAAATATCAAATTTCATCAATTCAACCTCAAATTTCATCAATTCAACTATTGGATTGAAAGTTCTCATTAAGTAAATCAAACTTATAAAATTTTATAGAATTTAAAAATTAATTGATATATCATTTAATTACTTTATTTTAACATATAATATACTTTTCAAAATAGAAATAAATATCAACTATAAGATTAGATATTCAATAGTATAAGTCTACAAGACTTATATATATATATATATATATATATATATAATGTATGTAAACTTTATCTTACATAAAACAGATTGATATAATAAATATTTTAGTGAAAATTAATGTCATATATTGAATTCTTCTATCGTTTAAATTGTCTATTTTTTTGTATGTGAATTTTAATGAAAACAATTGTCACATAACCTAATGCCACTCTTTGAAGAAAAATTAATGTCATAGAATTTACCAACTTTTCCTTGCCGTAGTGCAAAAAAAACTAAACAAATCAAAACAAAAAACTTAATTCACTTGTCACCAATTTAGGAGTTATTACAATGGCCAAATTCATAAAATATAGTAACATTTCCAATCAAAGAAACTAATGAAATTATGCATGTGATAGTTGCCTACGAACAAAATTGACTATTAGTAATAATAGGATGATATGAATTAAGTTATAATGTGCCAAACAATTGATAATTTAGAGAGAACAGTACAATTAAGCTAATAAATGAGGGTGGGTAAGTATAATTTCCTCTATATATAATTGTAACTAGATTCAGACTAAGTGTGGAGTGGAATATGCAATACTCGAATGTGATAATGATATTTTTTGTGACATTAAGTTTATTTGAGTTTATTTCGAATTTCGATTAACTGTTGGCTAACCTGCCCCAAACGAAACAGGATAGGTCGGGGAATTTTTAATTTTAGTGTGTGTTTGAATTAGCTGTGAAAGAAAATTATGTGAAAAATTGATTATGTGTATAATCGATTTTCAAGAAAATCGATTATGAGAAAATTAATTTATGTTTGGATATATTAATTCATAATCAATTTTATGATAAAGATTTTTGTTTGGATTGTATATAAAAATCGCTTTTATGTATTAAATTACCAAAGATGTATGAAATGATTGAAAAAGTTATTTAATTAAGAGCAAATAGGTATTTCTCTCTTAAAACTTTTGAAATAATATGAAATCAAATAATTAAAAGCTTAAAATAACAGATTTTTTTAAAAAGTTGTTTTTAGTTATAGAAAAATAATCTTAACTTATAATTAATTTTACACACTTTAAACAAACAAGATATATTTTATATAAAACAATTTTTTTAAAAAAAAAGCTGTTTTGGGAAAGAATTAATCTTTCCCAAGTGAGATGATATTTTTTGTTGATGTTTTTCTTCCCAGATCTAATACAAGATATAAAAATGTATAAATCAACCATATTTGTTGCATATTATGCCGTCTTCTATAGTTTTAACTTTTTAATCCTTAAAAGCTTTCAAAACCTACAAATTGCTATCACATTAAAAACAAAACTAAACAAATTACCACATATCTTTACCCCCTTGTGTTGAAATAACGTTAGCTTGTGAATATATCTCATCATTATACAAGTGGCAGATTCCAAATGACAATTTGGACTTAATTAGGCAAAGCTAATTGCATTTATGAAATATAAGAAGCAAATTGATCTTACAATTTGAAATGTAAAAATGGAGTTAAAATTTTAGAATAAATTTGGATCAAATTTCATTATTGTTCTAAAAATTTGGCTACCATTTTTTAATTGAGTTGAATTTTTTTAGTTTATTTATTGGGAATACTTTTAATTGATGAAATATTATTAATTACACAAATAAACTTTGTTACACACTTCTCGCAATGTTATTTGTGAGTCACTAATCTATATATCTATATATTTATTATATAAAAAATATTTAATGTAATTTGGACAAATACCACTTGTCACTAATAAATACATTTATCTCCTTTTAAATTTTTACTCCTTTAATATAACATTCTTTTTTATGTATTCAAAATTTAGTTTAAAAAGTTTAAATTAAATTTAAATTTAAATTATATTTGATTTGATTTTATTTAAGTGATAAGTTTAATTACTCTAACTTATCAAATTTTATAGCTGTAAAAAAAAACAAATTTTATATTAATCTAAATACTAATTACTTAATTACCTATTAATAAATCTAATAATATTATATAAAACACAGTCGGTGTAAGTAGAGTCAATGTCATGTGACACTTATACATAAGTTTTTTTTTCTCTAAATTTTTACTCATTTGATATAGCCTTATTTTCTATTTATTCAAAATTTATTTAAAAAAGTTTAAATCCAATTCAAATTTGAATTATATTTGATTTTATTTTATTTAAGTAATAAATTTAATTACTCTAATTTTTTAAATATTATATTAATTTAAATGTCAATTACTTACTTATATATTAATAAGTGTAATAAATGAAAATCATATATCATAGCATATTTAAATTATTTATATTTTTAAAATTAATTAAATATCAATTATACTTATTTACCTATTATAATAAACACATACTCTAATAAACTCCTAATTTAAAATATTTTTAACCTTAATCAAATACTTAAAATTTTCTATTTTCATAGTTATTTATTTTTATTTTTTTACATATTACTAAACCCTAGATATATTAAATACTTCATAATAAATGTAATTTGTATGAGTTTTTTATCTTGAGATAATTAAATTAAAAAGTAATTAACCTTTTGTTCTTGCATAAATTTAATTAAAAAATTCTTATAAAAAATATCAAAATAAATACTATATTATAATTCAAAAAATTTATACACACCTAATATAATAAATTCGTATATCGTGAGGGTAATAAAACTAGTTAACAATTAAATCACACTTAAACATTTTCTTTTCAACAACTCTAGTTCAAAATCTTCTCATACAGTTGTACCACGATAATTTTACTACTTAAAAATACTTGTTGATGATGGAACCAGAGTCCTTTAAAAAACTCCAAAACCTATAGATATTGTAGATAAACAACCAAAATAGTTTTCAAGAAACAAATTATTCTGCACCATCGGAAATTAACCACCACACCAGAGATTTCTGCTAGGTGAAGAAGTGACGGCATAAACAAATAATTCAGCTGTACGTTTTAAGATGAAAACAAATTATATATATATATATATATATATATATATATATATAAACATATTAATGGAATTCGGCTTTGAATTTGGAAGTGAAAGTGCAAGTGTGCAACCAATTCTCTCTGGCGATTCCAGCTACACCCAAGTGGCAACCATGTTTGAACTTTCAAGTCAACCCTATCCAAAGTCCCAAACACTATTTTATGTGCCGTCAAACAGCAAGCAACCCCTGCTTTCCTCCCTTCGTTGCCGCAATCCCCAGATAACAAATCAACGTTCATTCATTATGGCTTATACATAAATTCAACGCCTTCAAATTTCATGAACTTGGACGCAATCACAGTCTCCTTCATACTTTTTTATTTTGAGAAAAATCTTGGTATTGTACTTTAATCACCACGAAAACAATGCTTAACGATGGTGGCGTAGCAGCGCAATAAAGTGTTACCATATAACTCTTTATTATTTATTTATTATGTATTTTATGTTACTGTCCATGCGTTGCTGTTTTAATTTTCTAATAAAAAATGCGTTTCCCTGTTTATATCTTCCAAGTAGGCACTTCTGACAGATGCGGGTAATGGGTTCCATGAATTGTTGCATTACTGATTTTGATCCCCATGTAACCTGAGCTGTTCTTGATGTAGACTGTAATCAAGAGACAGAAAGTAATAATATTAATATTGTGTGAGTCATCTAAGTTTAAAAGGAAAAAGTAAAATAACATGAATTCAAATAAAATTTGCAGTTGCAATTTTTATAAATTCATGAATACAAAAATTGTGAGTATCATTACTCCGGAGTTAAAAATATTTTATCTTCGTTTCTTTTTATTTTAACTATTATTTATTATAATATCGCTTTCAGTCACCTGCTATCTGAATACCAGTTTCTACTATTAGAATTACTAGGGAAAGCCAAGTGAAATTCTTCTTTACTTTTTGGTTCATTCTTTGTCGTGTTCATTTTTTTGTCACTTTTCTGTTCCTCAACTACAACATTCAATGAATGACCAACCAAACAACATTCAATGGGAAAGAAAACAAACCCAAACTCTGCCCACCCAACTGTAGGTAACATAAGAAATTGATTAATTTTGGTCAATGGTAATAAGCTTATCCAGGTGTCATTTGTCTGCAAAATCTTCAGTTCATAACTTCATATGAGAAGATTTTTATCACAAACCCATCTCTGTTTTGAAATTTGAACATTCTTCCCTTACCACTTAACGATATAGAAATTGTAGTTTGTACGAAATCTTAAATATCATCAATTTTATGTGGTTGGCTTGCATTAATAAATAGAATTATAATTTTAAGAGTTGTGGTCAATGGTGATAAGCTTATCCAGGGGTCATTTGTATGCAAAATCTTTAGTTCATATGAGAATTAAATTTTAAGAGTTTTATCATAAACCCATCTCTCTTTTGACATTTGGTCATTCATTCTTCCCTTACCACTTTTTTTTTTTTTTTGACTAATCTTCTCTTACCACTTGAACAATATAGAAATTGTAGAGTTTATACGAAATCTTAAATATCATCAATTTGATATGGTTGACTTGCATTGATAAATGGAATTATAATTTGTTTAAGGATTTAATTTGTTTTTTTACACTGTCATTCAATCATGTGTTAACACATCATTAAAATAGTTAGACTTTCTAAGTAATGATTGTGATAGTCAAATTCTTTTAATGATTTGGTAACACATGAATGAATGAGAGTGTAAAGAAATTTTACACTGAGGATAGAAATTAAACTCTTTGTTTAATTAAGGTCAAGCCCTACATATCACATCAGGTACAGTTGATATTTCCAACATTTCCCATTTCTGTCCCTATATAACCATTAGCTTCGTCCCAAATGCAGCAAGTTAGTGGGTTCTCTGCTGATATATCAGATCAGTTGGTATTTTCACTGTGTCTTTTGAGTCAATTATATTCTTTGTCCAATTAAGACTGAGATACCGATATGATTCTTTTTAAGAAACTAAGCTAAACTTCACATGACAAAATGTGACTGTGCAGCTTTTCAAGCATTTGACTCTGAAATAGATTGCTCTACTAATTCAAGCTACTTTTTCTTCATAATTCCTGTGTGGTTTGCAGGTTATTTCTAGTCTCTCGGCATTGAATGAGTCAGCGTGTTAGTGACGAGGTTGTGGCAAAGGCCATGGAGGAAATAAGAAGCGGGCCTTCTTCACGTCGACATGGAGATACTTTGCCATATATTCACAAGGTGGGAGCTCCTCCTAAGCAGACACTTTTCCAAGAGATCAAGCATTCTGTGAAGGAGACTTTCTTCTCAGACAACCCCTTAGGAAATTTTAAGGACCAACCCGGATCAAGAAAGTTTGTTCTAGGCCTGCAGGCAGTCTTCCCGATTTTTGAGTGGGGAAGAGATTACAATCTTAAAAAATTCAGAGGTGATCTCATTTCTGGACTTACCATTGCAAGTCTCTGTATTCCTCAGGTTAGTAGTACCTAGTAACTTCTGAATGATATTATATTGACCCCCATAAATATTGGTATGTTTTATTGAATTATCACTCGTTAACATATGAGTGCATATAACAGGACATTGCATACGCAAAGCTTGCAAATTTGGAACCCCAGTATGGACTATGTGAGTATTTTGATTTGTTCTAAGCGACTTGAACCTGTTAGTTCTTCAGGTAGACATCCCCTCTTCAGTTATGTGACTTGGCTTTCCATCACTATGTGCAGACACCAGCTTTGTGGCTCCTCTTGTGTATGCTTTCATGGGCAGCTCAAGAGATATTGCCATAGGACCGGTAGCTGTGGTGTCCCTCTTGCTTGGGACTATGCTTACAGATGAGATAAGTGACTATAAAAGTCATGAATATCTGCGTCTTGCATTAACTGCCACCTTCTTTGCAGGAATAACTCAAATGGCACTCGGAGTTTTCAGGTCCATTACTGTTGACTTAGTAAATTAATCTTATTATGCGTTGTTCTTTTTTTTTTTTTTTTTTTTTGCTTTGCCTAAATTCTTCTTGTGTTATAATCTATTCATGAATTTTGCAGGCTTGGTTTCTTGATTGACTTCCTATCTCATGCTGCCATTGTGGGATTCATGGCTGGAGCTGCCGTTACTATTGCCTTGCAACAGCTTAAAGGTCTGCTTGGCATACAAAACTTCACTAAGAAAACTGATGTTGTTTCTGTCATGCGCTCAGTTTGGAGTTCAGTGCACCATGGGGTAAAGCTTCAATTTTTTTTTCCTTTCTAAATTCTCTCAGTATAGAGGAAAAAGTAAAAGCAAGCTCACAACATTTGCTTTAATCTTTGCTTGCAGTGGAATTGGGAGACAATAGTCATTGGAGTAGCATTCTTAGTCTTCCTTCTTATAACGAAGTATATAGTAAGAATGCCAATGACATCCCTTCCTTCCTTTCCATGAATTCTTCCATTTGAACTTTCATAACTGTTCTGTTGTAATGGACAGGGTAAAAAGAATAAAAAACTCTTTTGGGTGTCCGCAATTGCTCCTATGATCTCTGTTATATTGTCAACCTTTTTTGTGTACATTACCAGGGCCGACAAGAAAGGCGTAGCAATTGTAAGTAGCAAAAAATTGAATTATTGTCTTCACGTTTAAACAAATTTATGCACTGTAAAACTCAGAAGTATGCTATTTCAGGTGAAACATATTAAAAAGGGTGTGAATCCATCATCTGCTAGTGAAATTTTTTTCAGTGGAAAATATCTTAGCCCGGGTATTCGGATTGGTTTGATAGCTGGTATGGTAGCACTTACGGTAAGCAAATTTTGTAAAAGATTCCTTATCCCAGCAAGAGCATATATATATTTTTCCTTTTGGTTTCCTTCTTGGGAACTTTGCTAAGTCATATTCGTTAAACTTTAGGAAGCTGTAGCAATTGGGAGAACATTTGCTGCCATGAAAGACTATTCACTGGACGGTAACAAAGAAATGGTGGCAATGGGAACAATGAACATTATTGGTTCGCTGACATCTTGTTATGTGGCTACAGGTACAAAAAAAAGGAAAGCAAAAGCTCAATAATATCTAATATCCTGTTTGAGACACTGCTAGAAACCTTCTCAATTTTTGTACCAGTCATCTTAATAAGCGTTTATGATCTTTATGCAGGATCTTTTTCTCGCTCAGCAGTGAACCACATGGCTGGTTGTGCAACTGCTGTGTCAAACATTGTCATGGCCATTGTTGTATTATTAACTCTGGAACTCATTACACCGCTATTTAAGTACACTCCAAATGCAGTGCTCGCTTCTATTATAATAGCTGCAGTGGTAAACCTTGTGAACATTGAAGCGGTTGTTCTGCTATGGAAGATAGACAAATTCGATTTTGTAGCTTGCATGGGCGCCTTTTTTGGTGTGATTTTCAAAAGTGTTGAGATTGGCCTTCTAATTGCGGTAATGAAAAATCAAGAGAAATTCAAAAGAAATTTCTGGCATTTTTGCATCTTCAATTTGCCCCACCCACACTATTTACTTAACCTTCTTTATGCAGGTGGCAATATCTTTTGCCAAAATCCTTTTACAAGTGACAAGGCCTAGGACTGCACTACTTGGGAAGCTTCCAGGGACTACTGTTTACCGGAACATCCAGCAATACCCCAAAGCAACCCAGATTCCTGGCATTCTGATTATCAGGGTTGACTCTGCAATCTACTTCTCAAACTCTAACTATATCAAGGAGAGGTAATTAATTGACATACCAATCATATATAACACTTGTGTGTTCCTGTAGAAATGTTCACTACATAATTTAAAATGGTAACCACAAGTTGCTAATATGACAATTTAAGAACCTTGAGCTGTCAGTTGGAAATGGTTATTACCAAGAAATCTGCGGTGGGAAACTTTTGGAATCCAATGTTTTCACCCTAAGGTGTACTATTATCTTTAAGTTTGTAGACACTCTCAGATCAAGGTGAAGACAGTGTAGATTGGTTCACTTAATGGAATTGAGCCTGATGAATAATTCAATCACAATTTACAGAATTTTGAGATGGCTGACCGATGAAGATGCCCTAAGGACAAAAAGTGAATTTCCCGGAATACAATATCTCATTGTTGAAATGTCACGTAAGGCTTTCTATCAAATTCTTTGAACCTGTTTTTCATGATTAACCTTGAAGAAGGAATTTCTTCACGAAACCATATTCTTGCAGCTGTTACTGACATTGACACTAGTGGTATCCATGCCTTTGAAGAGTTATATAGGAGCCTTCAGAAAAGAGAAGTCAAGGTAATACATAATTAAAGAACTCAACATTTACACTACTATTCTCCTCATGGTACAGCTTAAGTCAAGCAAATGAATTGCTTGTGTGCAGACGAATTCATCTATAATGATATTATTGTGTAAAAACCAACTTGTTACATATAATTGTGCTGGCATTCATGTGGCTGTATGGTCCTTTCGCAGCTTGTCTTGGCAAACCCGGGGCCAATTGTAACGGAGAAGCTCCATGCATCCAAGTTAGCAGACTTAATTGGGGAAGATAAAATATTTCTATCAGTGGCTGATGCTGTTGCAATTTTTGGTTCAAAGGGTCAAGAACTATGAAGAAAATTACTGTTTTAATTTCAGTGTCGAAGCTGAAGTTATATGCTGTAAAGGGTGGGGAGCAGTTCAGAGAGCTCATAGGAAAGCTAATAAGCAAAAGGTCATGTAGATTTGTCTTCTGTTGTTTTGTTTCCTTCTGTTCGATTTCTAGTCCCAATTGATGTAAAAACAAAAACAAAACAAAAGGGGAAGAAAAATGAGTTCTCTTTTTTGGTTATAGCATCTTATTTTGTGGGAGCCAAAATCGTTTCTTTATGGTTCACCTATGCTCAGCGGTATTGGTTTGCAGAAAAAAAACCAGAAAAACAATCTCTACTTCATGATTTGATGGACTTATAAAAAAAAAAATTAAATGATGCAATATATACATGAGCAAAATAATGGATGTGTATGGTATAAACGAACAATTTTTTGAGAGTTAAGAGTTCATTATACTTGATGACGTACACATAATGCAATCACCAACCATTAAATTAACAATATAACATACTGCAATCACCGTCATGATTGTTGAGTCAAGTTTTCTTTTTTCTTTCTCTCAGTACTATGATATAGAAGTATATAGTAGCAAATTATTGTAATGTAATTTTTTTTAATCGGAATTGTTATATTGGACTTGGTTGAGTATATTTTGCTTCATAAGTACATGATCGTGTTGCTTTACATTTAAAAATGCAGTTATTGAATTTTAAATTTGAGTTCTTCATCAACTTTATAACCTTAAAATTATATATATGTCTACTGGGTCTGGGACAAAGGCCCGTAAACAATATCCAAGAATCTTTTTGCTTTCCGTAAGTAATAAGCACTCTAAATAATAGAGTAATTAATTACGATTGACCTTTTCTTAAATATTATTTTAATATTTTTCGATTATTCTTGTATTAGGCTTTCCCTCTCATCCTGTTTTCTTAAATGTTATATGATCTAACCATGTTGTTTCCTTCGGCTTTCTCATTAAACAAATGATGCCATCTGGTGTTTCCGTCACAGAATTTTTTAGAAAAAAGTATCATATAATAGTCAATAGACTATATATCAAGCCATATCAAACCTTTTTATTTCACATTTGTTGTAAGTTTCATATACATTAGCCAAAAAGAACAAAAGTAAACTTTGATATGCCTTCATTTCAAAAGTATCATAAATCTTTGTTAAAATAATGCTACTCGCACATTTATTAACGTTTCAATCATAGAATACACACGGAATTCATCTTAGTTTAGGCAAATCTGTTTAAACTTTTCTTGTTGAAGTCGCCTAATTAACAATTGTTCATATAGTTGTGAATCTTGCAATTGTGTAAACAATATCATTTCTTGTACTTAATGAAGACGCAACTAGGAAAAGGACTCATTGTATTTTTCTTGAGATGAAGTTCATTTTCTCAACGATAAAAAATACTACTACTAATACCCATTGCTCTAATTAATTGTCTCTTATCATTGAGAATGTGGGTGAGGTCACGGTGATATATATATATATATATATATATATATATATATATATAGATATATATATATATGTGCGCGGGCGCGTACGTGTATGTGTCAAGAAGGAGCTTGGATACCTTGGACGCTGTTTGAACTAGTGAAAATTGAATGCATACTTTAAGTAATCAATTTATACATATAAACTTGAGTAAAATTGACTTGAGTTTAATAAATGACATTGATGATTCCCTAAGTAGTGCTTTCATATTAAATAATTAAAAAAGAAAAATAAGTTTACTATTTACCTCTTGAATGACACATTTTTATGAATCAAAGAAAAATTTAGAGACTAGAATGAGTTAAAAATTGTGTTAGACTCCTACATTGTCCAATCAAAGTGTCTATTTTGATAAGAGGTGACAAGGAAAAGGGAAGGAAAAATGATAGGAAATGAATATTCCCCTCATTTAAGAGTTTAAAATTTTATGTAAAAAAAAAAACGAGTTTAAAATATAAGAAAGAAAAGGGAATGTGGGAAATTATCCCCCTTCAAACTCCACTTTTTTCTTTCCTCCCAAATGGGATGAAATTATAACGAATTGTGTTGGGTTTGATACTTTTTAATTGAACATATATTAACACAAATTAGAGCACATATTATAATTCAATCTTTTTATGGAGGTAAGTAAATCTTTTTGGAGCACAAATTAGAGCCCATTGTGCAATAACCCATTCCAATACCTACTGAATATATATATAATAATTTTTTTATAAATTCAATGTTTTTTGTATTATTTCAATATATATTAATGTGATTAACATGATCTAAGAAAAATATAAAAGATATGTACAAAAATTTCTTATAATACAATATTTAACACTAATTTTTTCTAAGCAAATGTTAATACTCTATTTATTCATCTGTATAATAATTTAAATAATATCATCCATTTTAATATTATTTTTTCATAAACTTTAAATAATTAATATTATAAGAATAGGACATTACATATATTATATAAACCCGTTCATTGCACGAGAACGAAAACTAGTAATAACTATTATTCAGTCTTATACTAATTAATTTATATTAGAGGAAATGAACGTTCAAATTTCCCATAAAATGAAATTTTCAGCTACTGAATTATTCAGAGCCTACGCGATTTCGTCATGGTTAGCATCTAGAATTTTATTATATTTTTGTTTAGGCTAAACTTTGGGTAATCTTGTATATATAGAGATATTAACTAAGATCATATTTGTTTCCTCTATTATATTAAGCAATTTTTAGCAACTTTCACACAATAATAATTTTGACGGAAAAGTCTTGGCCAAAATGATCATGAATTTCTTCGTAAGAGAAAAGGGTCCTGACCTTTGAGTTCAATTCAATGTGAATGCCATAGTTCGAAGAGGTTAAAGAGGAGGTAGAAAGAAAGGCTAGTTAGTTACCCTTTTTTCCCCTAAAGGAAGAAATTCACGAATCATTTTCACTATGTCTTTTTTAACAATTTACACTATGTTTAGAATTATTAAAAAATAAATAAATTTGATTTGATTTAAAAATTAAATTTATTCAAATTTATTAATTAAAACCTAACTCACACTCAAAGTTTCTTATACACCGTCTCTCAGAACTCAAAGAATTCCTTTCACTCTCTTTCAATCACATATATAGGGTTATTAATGTTATTTATAACCAAGGACTTCTAAGTTTTTTTTTAGTAGATTTCTTAAATATTTTCAGTTTTTTCAAATCCTTAAAAATTTTCAAATCACCAAGAATAATTATTATAAATAAATAAAATCAATCATATCAAGATATACATGAACCAATTTTTCTAATAGGAGAATAGGGGTTGTCTTTGTGACTAGTTTTTTTAGTCATAAAAGTCATCATCAGCTTGTGCAACTTTTGTAAGGTTTCTAGAGGGTCTTTTGAAGAAAAGAACAATGCCAGAGGGGCAAAAGGTTGGGATGATAAGTTAACATCCTTTATCAAACGGTTGGATGTTTGGGCAGACGTCAAATTTCTGTCACCAACCGACCATCTTAGTAGGGATGTTACCAAGAGCTACCCTAGATTTTAGGCCATGTTAGGAACTATGCTATTGTTACCCAAGACTTCTGCTGTAGAACCTGGGGGGCCTTTGTACACCAGCTAAGACCCAAGTATCACAGAGCAGACAAAGTTTGCAGCTAGTTAAATTTTAAGCCATTTTGTTTTGCCATTAAGCCATTTTGTTTAAAACTAACCATTTGTGCATATCTTGGACCCCATTTTCCCTTATTCATTGGATTGGAAGGCATCAAGAGTCAATCATACCCTAGAGGAAATATAGTCAAACCGAAAAAAAGCGAAACATTTGGAGTTAGTGATGGTAAATCTTGACCCTGGTGATCAGTCGAAATCCAATTACGTGTCCTAGTCTTTCAGTGTCCCACTTTTTCTTGTTGTGGCCAACATCAATGCCAAACTTACAGTCGGGCTATTGATTTTTTAATATACTAAAAAATAAAAATAAAAATAAAATGATAAAATATTTAAATATTTAGTGGGTTGCTTTCCCTGATAAACTCATTTTATTGCCTAAGAGAGATACAATTACTGAACGAGATAAACAAAGTGACACCTCAAGCCTTACAGCCAGCCTTCACAGCCAAATCCCTTTAATATCCATGGACTTCCTACGGATTGCAAACCATTTGTCAGCCCAAAACAGGAAGTTAAAGAGAGAGAGAGAGAGAGAGAGAAAAGAGGATGTAAAGAAAGCATCTGCTACCAGTTCTTCTCCAAGGGCAAACAATGATTGACCCACTACAAATCCCTTGGCGCATTGAGTAAAACTAGAGAGAAACTAATTCAGTTGGAAGTGCTTTCTAGAAAATTTAGAGCTCATTTGCTTATGGGGGGGCTCTGCAGAGAATGGTTATTTTACAACTTCTTAGCTCACAGTATCAGAGATATAGATTAATTACATTAGTTAGGAAATTAGTTGTTCTGGTCAGTTACATAAGCCATATTGTATTTCTTATAATTCTTGTAATTTATATTTTTTACATTACATCAATACAATTTTTTTCCTAAAAAAAAAAAAATCCAAATCCAAATCCATTCATTCTCTGTTTTCTGAAAGCAAAGCAAAGCTCTTGATTTGTGAATGGCGTTGCCGGTGGTGGACACAGAGTACCTGAAGGAGATCGACAAGGCTCGTCGCCATCTCCGTGCACTCATCGCCAGCAGGAACTGCGCTCCCCTCATGCTTGGCTTGGCTTGGCACGATGCCGGCACTTACGATGCCAAGACCAAGACCAGTGGAGCTAATGGCTCCATAAGGAACGAGGAAGAGTATTCGCATGGCTCCAACAATGGCTTGAAGAAGGCTATAGATTTCTGCGAGGAAGTGAAGGCAAAACATCCTAAGATTACATATGCAGACCCTTACCAGCTTGCTGGTGTTGTCGCAGTTGAGGTTACTGGGGGTCCCACAGTTGATTTTGTTCCTGGAAGTAGGGATTCAAAAGTATCTCCCAAAGAAGGGCGGCTTCCTGATGCTAAACAAGGTGTGCCGCATCTCCGTGATATCTTTTATCGTATGGGTCTTTCTGACAAGGATATTGTTGCACTGTCTGGGGGACATACGCTGGGAAGAGCACATTTAGAGAGATCAGGGTTTGATGGCCCTTGGACAGAGGATCCTCTGAAGTTTGATAACTCATACTTTGTGGGACTTTTAAAAGAAGATTCTGTGGGGCTGCTTAAACTTCCAACAGACAAGGCTTTATTGGACGATCCTGAATTTTGTCGTTATGTTGAGCTGTATGCGAAGGACGAGGATGCATTTTTTCGAGATTATGCTGAATCTCATAAAAAAAACTTTCAGAGCTAGGATTTGTGCCAAGTTCAAAGGCAACATCTAAGGATGGGACTGTACTGGCACAAGGCGCTGTTGGAATTGTAGTTACTGCTGCTGTGGTGATCCTCAGTTACTTGTATGAAGTTCGCAAAAGAGGGAAGTAGACTCGCCGTTGTTGATCTCTGGGATGCTACGTATATTATATGTATCCCATAATGAACGGTATTGGGTTCATTTTTGCAGTTTCAGTATCTGCGTACTTCACTACTTCTTAATGCCAATAAGAATAATGCAACAGCAATTCTGAGTATATGGATAGAATAAGAATACAATTGAATACTCCATTTGAGAGCAAACTTCATCACATGTAAATACAAATTTCTATAGTCCTAAAAAAAAAAAAGTTGTATTGATGTAATGTGAAAAATATGAATTACAAGAAATACAATATGACTTATGTAGCCAATGAGAATAACTAATCTCCTAACTAATGTAACTAATCTATATCTCTAATACATAGAGGGGAAAAGAAGCTCATTGCCTTCGAGTTCTTTCATAAGTAGTTATTTAGTAATGACATGGCCGTTTAGAGTGTTATACTTTCTTTCGTAAGTGTTATACTTGAGAACATAGGGTGGCCGGTGGCCGGTGGCCTAATACTATATTAAACAAACAAGTGAGGAATAAAATTCCCAGCAGATATTTCTTAGAAAAGAACAGTAGTAAAGACAAATTGGAGTTGCTACATTTGGAACATATCAAAGCTTCGTTTAGTTGTTGAAGTGGTAAATAAGTTTGAATTCAGTAATTGAGGGACTTTTGCAATGACAGAGATTCAAGCTTACAAGAAAATATTTGTGGAAAAGATAATTTCAATACCCAGACAAAACATAATTAATTTCACATTTAAAATGTGTTAAGGTGACATTTTTATATTAAAATAGCAAAAAAGAAATTACTAGAATCATACTCTTTGTAAATTAAATATCAAAATATGCATTTTTTTAATGTTAGGAATGAAACCGACTTCTAAATGTGTTTAGTTTTTATTTTAAAATCATGTTGGGAAGTTGGTTCTCATGGAACCGACTTCTCAACATCTTCCTATATTTTTTTTAAGCTGTTGAGTGTTTTATGGTTTTGGTTGAGTGATTTTGGATTTTGATTGACTGGTTTAAGGTTTTAAATGAATGAGTTAAGATTTTAGATGAGTGGTTTAGAGTTTTAAGTGAGTGGTATAAAATTTTAGATGAGTAATTTAAGGTTTATGCAAAAAAAAAAAATTAATCATATTAAAAAGTCGGTTTTCAAATTGAGAAGTCAATTTTAAAAAAATTAACTTCTCAACATGTAATTTAAAAAAGTACGTTAGGAAGTCAGTTTTATAAAAATTTACTTTTTAAAAAAAGATTTTAATACATAATTTTGAAATTAAATTCTTTTTTTTGCTATTTCAATATATATATAAAAAAAACCGTGTTAAGATACCGGGAAAAAGAAAACACCGTGTTGAAACTTACTGCTTGCTACATTTGTCATTGGGAGCAGATGCCTAGGCCCATGTTGTCATGCTAATGTGGAAAATAGGGATCGCGTCTTTATGAGCTCATGTTTCCACTCTTCCTCGTAAAATGTCGGCTTGTTTAGCTTTCATGAGGTGTCTCGGGGAAGAAGTTTATAGATATGCTAAAATTGTCTCAGGCTGTGTAAGAAAATATGTATCATTTATACAAAGGAGTAAAGGAAACACATTGCCACGTGTCATCTTCTCAGCAAAACTTTTCCCTCCAAAATGAAAAAGGTTCTTCTTATAGAAATATTCAATTTTTTTATATATGAAAAAAAAAAACTAATACTAATAGATAGCTTGCATTTATCCTTTCAATAATATTTATTAATAGTCTTTCTTCCTACCCATAATCTCGAATCTCGAACTACATTGTTCTTCTTCTAAATTAATGTCTCTGTCTCCAAATCTCTTCGATTTCCAGGAGCTATCATCTAACCGACGCTGCCTATTGGATATTCATCTTCTCAAGAAATTTTTTGTGTCTTGGAACCAGAATGCTCATCAATGACCCGCTTCTGAGTTATGAATCCTTACAATTTTGGAGTTGATTGTAAAGTTGGGTTACGTGCATCCTTAATTTTTAATTTTTAATTTATGCCATGCCTTTCTTTTTCTTCATTGCCTCTTGAAATGCTTTAATGATTCTATTTTAGCTCCCAAAGCCAATATTCATCTACTTCTCTTTCCAAAACCTATATTCATTGTCTCCAAAAATTCTCTTAGCTCACACATCTAAAGCATTTATCTTATTTTCTCTTTCTTGCAAAGGCTCAGTTCCTTCTCTAATAGCAGTGGAATAGGGGAACTTCACCAGAGAAAGATGGAACGATGGAACCTTTTTGCAATCAACTAGCTCGATGCGAGAGCGTGAAGGAGGAAAAGGAACAAGAGATATGGTATGGATTTTTTCTCTCTTCGTTTGCTTTCCGTCCCCTAGTGTATCATCATATATATTTTTTCAGTCTTATTCTTCTTTTTCATCCACTGTGGGTGACTAGCTGCGCCTGTGGTGTTCATTTACCATCTCCTTTCTGATTTAGAAATTTTCTTCGATTATGTCTTTCTTTTTCTAGATTCCAATGGGATGTAAATGGTTTCTATGATTTGGGTTTTTGCAAAATAAGACCCATGAGAGCATCAACACCGAGCTCGCCCTTGTGATGAAGAGTGGGAAATATATTCTTGGTTATAAAATCGATCTCAAATCCCTCACGAATTTAAAAGGTGTGCTTTTTTACTCAAATAGGTCAGCTTCATTGAATTTATTGATTAAAAATGCTGTGGAATTTGAATTAATTCATTGTGCTGAGGAATTTATTTAATTTTATGTTATAAAAATTTAAGAGCACTTTTTGAATCAATGGATGGGTGTGTCATCTGTTTATTAATTATTTTCAAATTACTTTTTTATTCATGGAGACAAAAATGAGAAGGCTTGAATATAGTAAGAGGGATGGTAGTTTGTTTTTTATTCTCGGAAAACTAATCAAGTATTTTTTCTCTCCTTACAACGAGTTTTGAAATTATAATTAAAGAAAACAGAGGAATCTGGGGTGAAGAGGAGTCTGGACAAGCTTCTCAAGTCTATGCATTTTTAAACATTAGCTCATCAGTGGAGAGAGGACAAAGATTTATCTTCATAAATTTACATCTTTTAAGGTAAATTATGAAATCTCGTATGGGGCACATGAAAATAAACATATGTTTCCATAATACATTATAATTCAGCAATTCTAGACACGTGTCTTGACTTTCATGACTGTGACATGATTGGAGTATTGATTTTATGATCTAGGATTAGAAATATTTTATATAGAATCTAATAGTATTTGTGCGATTTATGAATTCATCTATTAATTTACATTTGTTTTTTATTTCCCTATTATTCTCATATGCATGTAATGCAGAGTTATATTGTATGGTCTGGGTGCCATTTGTGATGGGGACCACTAGTGGAGATAGGGATCCTTAGTATAAGACTGTTGAAGACTCAAAAGGTTTATGCAGTGATATCCCCGCAAATAGGAAAACAGGAATATCAAAATGTCAAAGGACCTTGATCATTTCTCTCTCTTCTATTTTGTCATCCTTATGCTGCTATACTTTTTCCCCTTAGGTTGTTGCTTTCCTTGCGGCTATGGAAATTATGGCAGAGCAATTTCCTGGTGCCTTCTCTGGGTATTCCTTACAGGTAACTCTTTCTCCCTATTGACATTTTGGGGCTCGATGAGGTTTTTTTGAGGAACTAAGTACCTATATGGTTCTGTTTTTGTTTTATTATTTTCGAAATCAGTTCTTTAAAATATGATTAATAAACTGCTTTAAAGAACTTAAAATAAAAAAATCAATAAAAAAATGTGGAAATGCCAATTCTTTACAATACAGTCATGCAGAGTGATAAATTGAAAAATGAGAGGTTGCAGTTTTGCTGAAGTTACAATCATACTTTTTAGTATTACCAATCCAAAAATGGCAAAAGAATTTTCTCTGAACCCAAGATAGTATACCATATCCTCTGTTGCCAATAGTATGTAATTTAGATATTCTAATGGGATCCTATTATGGAGAGGAAGTCATGCTTATATAAATGCTAAATAAAAAGATAGGTTTCATTAACTCTTAATTATAGTGTTTTTTTTTCTTTTAATTCAGCTTAAGTTTGATGTTATATTAAAATTTGATGCATTCTCCCAATATCTTAGGTTTTGGAGTCTCATCAAGCAAGCAAAGTTGATGCATCTGGAATTGCACAAGCTGTAATTTCTTGCTACAACAAACTGGGGGTGTCAATGGATATAGATTAGGTGTGTTAGATCACATTGCATGGTTCATTGTGGTGCAGTATTCGCTTGGACATTGCTAAACTCTTTGCTTGCTGAACTACCTATTTGCATGATTCAGAAGAAGATATCCTTGAGGCATAGATTGCCAGTGGGAGTTTAGGTGAATATCTATTTTTATGGCTTTTAATGGTTGGGTCTTTCAATTGAGAATAGTTATTTTCTTTATCCATTACCCATATCTTGGAATATGCATATCAATATAATCATTATAATATGCTTACTTGAATTCATGATAAATCATGAAAAAATTACGTGTTTAATAGCTATGGGAGGGTGTAAAGATTGCTTTTTGGAATGTATTTGAGAACTTATAATTGGTAGCATTGGTCCTACGAATGATCATATACCTGCATTTTCTTAATTTTATCATTTGAAAGATTTATGAAAGCAAGGAAATTTGAAATTAAAAATGCAAAGAATATGTGGGTAGGAATGCTACAATGGATGAATGATTTTGGTGTTAGCACCATTGTGGAGGTAAATGATATAGAATTTGGGTTATTCACTTGGCTTTTGCATCTGCTGATTAAATCAAAAGGACAAGATTAGCTTTTACAGTGATTATTGCTTTATCACAACACTTTTCATGTTTTCATCAAGATTTTGATGGTGTAAGGCTGAATAAATCTCTGTTTAATGATGGCGTAAGGATGCTGACATTGCTAGATGCTTCTTGGGATACATTACGTAGGTTCTTGGAAACAAGTATCAAAGGAAAAAGAGGTTTTGATGCTGGAAGTACTATTAACATCTTTGTAAATTTTGATTAGCTGAATGATTTTTTGTACTTAACTATTCAATTTGCAACTGTTGGAATTGGATTTTGAAGCCTAATATGAAAGCAATCAAGAGGAGCATTCAATATCTCATCACTAGAGGTTGAGACTATCTGGAAAGGGACAAAGATAACCCAAATACCTTTAGGAATCTGGCGTAATGGAAGCAAGTAATGTATAAAGTGGCCAGTGTTAAGTACTGCAAGCAAATGAGAAAAGTGGATTTTCTGAATTAGATTAGGAAATTATAGTTGAATTCCTGAAGATTACAAGTCGATGTAAATGCTGTGTAATTAAGTTACTTCAGTGATTGGAGAAACTTGATACTAAGAGTGAGATTTTTAGAAAGTTTTAGATACCATTTCACACATATGTTGGAGTTTATATAAAGTTATAACCCACAATACATTGCTCGACATTCCATGGGTGGGAATACTTTGTATAGAAAATAAAATTGATGAAATCTATTTTAGATTAAATATATAAATAAATTTTTAAAAATGTTGTAATGAAATTATTTTATATTCAGTAAATTACTTCAAATCCTAGCAACGACATGGTTCAATAGTTTCGTTGTCTATATCAGTATTTGTACTAATGTAACTTTTCCTTCGTTGATTGGATTATTCTTTAGGTTTTCTTTAATATTAAGGATGAAATTTTATTTTTTATTTGGCTGTTATGTTCATATATTATATATAATCATTATTAAGAATAATATAGCCGTGCAGCGCATAGGCACACATGCTAGTCTCATACATTTTAATGTAATCTTGCATCAATGATGTTGTCTACCATAGATACTGTTTATACAAGAAAAATCTGTGACATTAATTCGATCATACATTGATAATTAACGATTAGAAAGTTTGAATATGCTAGTCCCTGGTCATCTGATATGCAGCAATAGCAGATTGTAATTTGATCAAAGATAGACCAAGAATTGAGTATACCAACTGCAATATAGGACATACCAAACAAACAATTGCCTTTTTTTTATGTTGTATTTTGGTCAAAGTGCCTTCAATAGTTCACTTCAATGTCAAGACCATGGCTGTGTTTCTAGTATGTTTAATGGTTTTTGACCAAAATCATTTTTTAATGGGTTATCTACAGTAGAAATTAGTTACATTGTTTTTCTTAACAGAAATAAGCATTTTTCGGAAAAATGATTCTGGCAACAAAAGTTTTTTGACAGCATTGCACGTGGGCAATTATACCATTTTAGATCGTGATACAACTTTCCACCAAAAAAAAAAGATCGTGATACAACTGGGCCCTTGGTACACCACCTTAGATGGCATTAGTGATCCAATAGCATAGAGTACAGCTAACCCAAATTCTTGACCAAGAAAGAAAATGAGAGACACAAGAAAGTGTCACTGGAAACTTCGATGAGTTCAAGCTTTTTTTTTCCGTGTGACCATGAGTTCAAACTTCAAAGTTCAAACTACAACTATTGGTGCATAATAACTAGTATCCCCACTTTCCACTGATGTCACTGTCTATAATTGTACAAGCGACTGAAACTTGTTCATATAGATGTAGCTGCAATTATGCACAGTTGTGACGAGTTGTTACACCAAATTTTGAGTTGTAGATTTGACCCAATAGATTATTGCCATTGGTGTTATGTTTATACACATCCCGGTTGATGATGTACCCCAAGTTTCATTAGAATGCTTGCAACAAATTGTGATTTCTCGCTACCGTTCAGTTTGTACGTGCATGGAACAAAAGAATAGGAAACACTTGTCTAATAAAATTGATCTCCAAGTCTTTCAATCCTAGTTATAAAACACAAACATTACCTATGATGCACAACACCACAGAATTTGCATTTCCAAATATCAATAAGCAATTGCTTCCGTTAAAGCATTGCAAAAACTTGTGGCATTGCATTCATCCTCTTTCCTCACGCACGCGCCGAAAAATTGGCAGCAGATGGAGGCCTTTCGGCTTTGGACTGCTTACCATAAAAGGGGCACTAGCTAAGTAGGCACTAGATAAAAGGCCATTGAAGAGCCACGGTATGGGGATGGCTATTGAAGAGTCTCACTGAATAGTAATAATTTGGCCAACAAAAATCAGTTAATGACTTGCATGCCTCTACAATCTAAGGTTTGTGTGTTGAAAACAAAATTAGTTTCATAAAAAAAATCCATATGCCACTTTCGTTAAGTGAAACAATTTTAAAAATCTTAATTAAACAATTTACAGTTAAAGCACTAAAACTCATCATGTGGGTATCCACGTCTAGCCAATAATTTTGCAAAGAGAGGTAGTTGCGGTGATGACTACGAAAGCCATGAGAGAAAGAGACCTTAACAGCCTTTAGCAGTAGCCTTACCTGATAGTGATCATATGAGAAATTCTTGTGTCATTCAGTTATGTACACTAAATTTATAAATAATTAATACGTAATTATTATTACATCACAAAATTTATATAATATTTAATATAAAATGTGTACATATCTCTCGTGCTCAGTTTCTAGTGGAAGTTAAATTTTTTTTTTGATTCTTTTTTGGGTCACGTTACTAGTTGGAGTTGATTTCCCCGTTTTAGAGTCATTTAACCACTAATGTACTTGTCAAGAAGAAACCAAATCACACACATATAAATATCACTATCAACATATAATAATAATGCCAAAATCACTATATTAAAGAGGGTACAACCTCAAGAGGTTCGAGTCACTCAGAGAATGAATTTATCTACTTCAAGTCACACATAGAATGAGAAGATCTCCAATGGTAGTAAAACTCAAGAAAACATCAAAATAGTCCCTCATGTCATCTCCCTACTCTCAAAATGGAATGAAACTCGGCTCAAAAGCCTGAGAATGTAGCTACCAATAAGCAAACAAGCAGGCATCCAGCTGAAATGGGGAACATTGCTGATGCTGCGTTCCCTGGAGATGGTGCCGGTGCTGGGGATAGCTCACTTCCAGGACCGGTCAAACCCGGTGCTGGAGCAGCAGATGTTGGAGAAGATTGTGGAGAGAGGCTTCCAGCTAGAAAGAATTTATAATGATTCAAATTAATTAGAAACACCAATCATGTGAGAGTCTAACTCCAAAGATCAAATGTTCAAGATTTTTCATACTATACTATAAAATATTAATGCACGAATAGCAGATGTGAAAAAAGTGATAGAAGGCAAGCATATTTAATCGGCATGCAGAAGATATAGGATGGATAACAGCTTTTGATTTTCAAATTTTATATTTCATTTTTTTTTTTGGACAGATAAAAGTTTAGGGGGAGGGGAGGGTCAAATTTTATATTTCTGTGTACCTTCATGATACCTACATTTCATTTTTAATAAAGAAAATGAAAATCTTGTAACCTCCAAATACCATAGTATATGGAAAATCAAATCCCTCTTAGTCATACTCAAATGAACCCCAATAGACAAGCCCATGACTATGTTTAAATTGTTGACAATTCTTTAAACTAACAATAATTGGCAGAATTCTAATTATCAGCAGCTATATTGGTAGACCCAATTGTGTAAGGTAGACAGATATCAGAACGTCTGTGGAGCACATGAACTGCAAAGGCTGTAAGGTCCACAACTATATCTAGAATATCTAGAAGACAGCAGCCAGCTAAAGAAGACAGGAAACAACAAAATCAGATATGGCTCTTAATATTTTGGGACTATACCAATTAAGCATATGACTCCCTTTCTAATTCTAATTTGGAACAAAATTCAACATAAAACTACAAAACCAAGATTTCTACATGGCATAAATTATTAGGATTTAAATGGGAAAAGGGAACGGTATAGTGTGTTAGGTAAGACTAGGCTTACCAGGAGCAGCAGCAGGCGTTTCAGACACTGCAAAACAAATAAACCAGAGTAATTTAAATACTGACATGAATCTAGAGAGGGAGAAAACACTAAAGCAAACCCATAGAATTAATTCTTTTCGGCCAAAAAAAAAAGAGGGAGAAAACACTAAAGCAAACCCATAGAATTAATTCTTTTCGGCCAAAAAAAAAAGGCAGGGGGGCAAAATCAAGATCAATGCGTTCAATGTTCAAAATCAAATGTACACAGAACCTCACTCAGATATGCATAAAAATGAAAATTTTCTTCAACAAAACTGTCCAAAAAACCAAACTTTCTCGGAAAATACTCACCAAGACGGATTATCACCAAAAAAATGAAAGAAAGAAAGAAAGCATATGAAGAAATATGAGAAAACCCAAATGGGGGATTATTAAGCATAATTACTCACATCCACAGTTGGTAGCAGAAGGAGCAGAGACTTTGCAAGCAGCAGGAAGAGTCATAGCCTTAGTGACATTCAAGACCACACCGAACTGAGCGCTGCTCTTGAAGGCCTCACAGAGGCAGGTTGGAGCAGTCTTAAGCACAGACTTTAAGCCAGAACAGCAGGTACCCTCTGGTTTGGTTGCGGTGCTGTCGTTGGTAACATAGGACAAGCAATCAGCCATGGTCAAGACCAGGTTTGAACAATCCACGGATGGTGCTGGGGCATTGTGGGGTGAAGCACCGTGAGCAAGATCAACGGCCCAGATGGCCAGAACACACAGAATGAGTGAGAACTTTGCTGCCATTTCTCCACAAAGATAAGGACTAAGGAGGATAGTGAGCAAGCAAAGAAAGGAAGAGAAAATGGGTGTGTGCAAGAGTGAAGAGGAAGATGTGATTGGGAATGAGTTAAATAAGGGAAGTGGGATTGTGGAAATGATGGGTTTCAACTTTCAACTTTGAAGATGAATAATTTGAAAAAGGTTGGAAAAAGAGATGATTTTTGAAAGAGAAGAGAATGTAGGTGGAGAAAGAGAGAGAAAAAAAAGAGTAAGTGCGAGGTGGTGGTGGCGTCGTGCTTTATTTATTCGAAGTAGGGTGGAGTTGCCTTGCCATGTGGTAACAAGTATCGGGTGAAAATGCACTTGTGTACGTGTCATACGATTCCCCTCCAAGTTTCACCACCACAGACACAGAGCTATGTGATGGTATGAACTATGAAGTGTGAACCTGTGTGATCTTGCTTTTTATTTTTTTCTCAAAGATGGTCTTTTAGGAGTTCTGATTCTTCTGAAATTGAGAAGGAGAAAAGAAAAAGTATTCCTTTTTCCTAAGCGAAAGAGAAGGATGTACGTACAACTAGGATTGTGAAATGTAATAACATTAATATTTGGAATCATTCAAAAATAAAATTAATTTAATTAAAGAATCAAACAAATTTAAATCATTTGATTTAATTTTAAAATTAAATACATTCAAATTCATATTAAATTTAAATAAATTTCTATACGTAGGCAATTAAAATTAGAAGATTTTTAATTTTATTTCTATTTTATCTTTACAAAATAAATAATTTTATTTTAAAATTAACTCAATTCTTACTTTATATATTTTTAGACAAAATTTATTTATAAATTAAATCAATTCTAAAATTGTGATTCTAAGCATACTGTAATATATAACGTCTTTTATGATATAAATTTGTACAAACAAATAAAAACATCTAACTTAATCATGAATAATAGGATCATACTATTGAAACTTCGAATTGCTTATTCACATTCCTTGTTAATCAATTTTTATAGTAATTTCTTAAATTTTCATGAATTAAATTGAGTCACTTAACATTAAAAAAAATGAGTCTTTAACCCCGTTTGATCATTAAATAAGGGGATAAAATTTTGTACGGGCAAATTGCATGTGTTATATTTTCTACCTTTATCTAGGATTCCTTTATTTGCATGTTAATTATTTTAATATAAAACATGTAATAAGGAAAACTCTATGTCTATGGTGTAAGTAGTACTGTGTAAGGCCATAAGTAATTTCCTTATACGTGGATGGCATGCCTTTCGCTAACTAAAAAGATAAGAGTTTTATTTTGATTAATTGTGAATTAAAAAAAATTATATTATTATTTAATTATATATTATTAAAATTTGTGAATTTTAAGATAATTGTTATCAAAGTTAAATTTTTTTAATAATATTTTAATATATGATTCAATCACAATATAAAAAAAAATTATATTAACATTAAATTAAAATTAAATCAACAGATGAATTAGTAAAGGTGTATGCAAGTTGACTTCTTCTACGCTACCTGATCGCTATTAAAAAAAAAAAACACTATATATAATTGGACCAAAAAGTGAGAAAATTGTTCCTCAGATAATATGATTAGTTTTCTATATTACCGAAGTGTAAAATATATTTTTAAGAGTTTTAGCTTAAGTGATATACTAAGTTGTTTTCGGGGCTGTTTAATCCTAAAATCAAATCTACCATTTTCATTTTGTATGAATCTATGATTTTGCCGTGACTTTAGTCTACCTTTATCCTCTTTGCATTAAGTAAGGGTGAAAAGTTAGGTTAGATTAAGCTTTACTTTAAATAAACTTAACTTATTTTATAAAATTATGACATTAGTTTAACCTTTTATTTATTATAGATTTTTGTTTTACTTAATCTGACTTTTTTGTGAAAGCATATAAATTTTTAATATTGTATAAATTATTGTATTGTGTATAAAATATATTAATATATAACTCATAAATTATAAATTCTTTTAATTATTTATAATAAATAAATAATCTAAAATGTTAGATCAAATAAACATTTTAAAGGTCTTGTCATATTTAATGAAATAATTTTAAAAAAATATAAATCTAACTTGTTTCATAAATAAACTAAGTCAAAATAAACAAAAAGTAAGCTAAGTCAAAGTATACTCAAAGCAAATTAAGCCATAGATTTTGCTAAGCCAAGTGACCTATTTTCACTTCTAACACTATATTTTAAACCTCCTTTCCAGAGGGAAAAAAGTGTAATGCTATGTAAATTAACAAGAAATTAATGTAAAATATGATTTTTTATTCATCAAAATATTGAATATTAGTTTTTTATTCATTAAATATTAATATTAATGTAAAATATAGTTTTTTAAATAAATTAAAATATCCGCCAATGACAGAATGTGACCTTTCCAATTGCTTATTCATATTCCTTTTTAATTAATTTTCGTTGTAATTTCTTAAATTGCCATGAAATAAATTGAGATTTCTTATATATTAAAGTTTGACTTGAATGAAAACATACTTTATCAATGAAATTTTAGAAAATTAGACAGTAGAAGTAAGGAACTGGGAGTGTCAATAACTTCATCCATTGATCATATACTTTGTAATTGTTTAAATTTTCTAAAATTTAGAATATAAGATTATCATGTTAACTATGTGTAATTTAATAGATAGATTATTTTAATTTATTTTTTATGATAAGTTATTTGATTATATAACTGTGTCATTTTTTAGCCTAATATCATTGTATTCCAATCATCTCATATTATATTTCTCAATATTTATAAGGCGTGACATAAGTTGTAAGTAAATTTAAATTCAATAATTATGAAATATCTGTAATATTAGGAGTTCAAAATTACAAGAAAGTATTTGTGAAAATAAAAATTTTAATATACTCTAAATAAAATTAATCTCATATTTAAAAAAAATAAAAATATCTTAACAAAGACTAAAAATAATATTAAATTGGTCGAATGAGATAATAAATTACCCGCACCCAAACCCATTTATTATAGCCTAACCCAAACAAATAAATTTAGAGAAATGTCATAAAGAACTCGATCACTTACGGGTCCAGTTTTTGATTGGCTATAATCATTTTATAATTTATGATAGGTTTTTTTTAACGTAACCAACACACTTTTCAAAGGATTTAATTCTTATCTATTCTTAGTATAAATTTTTTTTTACATTATCATTTAATCATATGTTGACATATTATTAAAATAATTAAACTTTCAAGATAGTGGTTATGATAGTCAAATACTTTTAATGATTTAGCAACATATGATTAGATGATAGTGTAAAATTTTTTACATTAATAGTGGATAAAAATTAAACTTCTTTCTAAATTTATTCAAAGGTTAAAACATTCATCCGCTCGGTTAGCGTTATGTAGCATCGGGTGTTGGAGCCGAAATCATTTTCAAATGTATTAACCAAATATATTTAAAGCTCACTAAATTGTTCGGTTGCCATCCCTGTATTATTATTGTTGTAATAAATGTTGGTAACTGATGCAACAATTGGAGCTTTTTTTAAAAAAAATATTTACTCCAGTTTCGTAATTTAATTTAGCTGTATTATCATTATTAAGCATAATTTATAACCAAAAAAGTTTAGTTGTACTATAATTCTTAAGAGTTTAATTTTGATCCATTGTCAATATAAATTTTTTTTACACTATCAGTCAATCATATGTTGCCAAATCATTAAAAAAGTTTGACTATCACAACAACTACCTAAAAAGTCTAACTCTTTTAATAATGTGTTAGCATATAATTGGATGACAGTGTAAAAAATAATTTATACTGACAGTGAATTGAAATTAGATTCAATTCTTAATCACAATTTATAATGAGAAAAGAAAATATTATATAGGCAGAATTTTTTAATTAGAATGAGTTGTCATTAATATTGACTCTTATATATATAAGTGGTTCTTATTACTTTGACTTATTTAACAACTACTTTTAAATCTTGACAAAATTTTAGTTAATTCTATCAAAATTTTCTAGTTGTATAACATTTGAAAAATCACATTTTCAAAAAATAGTAATTTAAAATTTAGAGCAGAAAATCTTATATTTGAAAGTTTAGCAATTAGTTTAGTTACGCATAAAAAAAGTGATCACTTTTTCTTTGTTGGAAAAAAATGATTTGTTTTTTTTTATGGTATTATCAGGCATTAGAAGAGAGGACTCCTTCCAATTATTTTTTTTATACACATCACTCTAAAGATCAAATTCAAAATAAAATGTATAAAGTAATCGAGTCATTTTTACTTAATAAATCTACTTCATACGTAGATTTATGAAGGTAAAAATAAGCAATTATATAGGTAATGCATGAATTTTAGTAGTTTTAGGAATAGAAAAGACATATTAAACTTGCAAGTAAATTTTCTTAGGTCATAAGAGATTCTTTGTAAATTTCTCTTAAATGTGAATGATTCTTGTACATGTTTGTTCATTAAAGAAGAAGGTTCATCGCCAGCAAGACTTATCCATCGCCCAGTGATGAAGAGGGGTGATGCTACTGACTTGCATCGTCCAGAGAGGAAATATGATTACTCAACGATGTCCATACTTACAATTCTATTAACCATCATCCAACGATGACAATCATTGTTGGGCGATGACATGATTTTTGGAAAAGTATACATACATACACGGTTTATTTCTTGGGGTTTTTTGCCATTTTCTTGATACAAATCAGAGATAGCTCATAGTCATTCAAGATCCCTGGGTATTCAAGTGTTTTTGGAAAGAATAATTAAAGAATCTATGGCTTCTCCATCTCAACTTCACTTAATCATTTCCATTTCTCAAATTTATACCATGTTTTTCTAAATTTTTAAATTTAGGATAAGATTAACTCAATTGGATCTTGATGTGAGTAAATTTCGTTTCTAATTCCAATTCATTTTCATATTGATTGAGTAATCTCTTCTATGCTTAATGCTTTTCTTTGATTGACCATCTCGGGATTGAATTCAAGTGTGAATGCATAATTGAAAAATTAGTATTCATGTTATAACTGAAGTTGATTACGATTGTGATGTTGATTCTAGGAATAGAACTTCATTGCTATGTATTCCTCTGAGTCTTATACTACTTAATGTTTGTTTTGAATTAGAATCGCCTAAGGAATTAGGGTTCTTGATTGATAACAAAAAGATTTCTACCAAGGGATTGAGGATAATCTAAATTAGTGACTCGAATGTCAATCACATGAATTGAATTGGGATTAGGGCATGAATTAAGTTCCATTAGGTGACAATTATGGAAATTCCAATTCCTAACCAAGTGTTATACATTGATTCCATTCTTTATTCTCTGTAATTGATTGTGATAGTGTTAAAATTCAATTCATTTTGTTGTTTCATATTCTTCTTTTTCTAAATTCAAAATAATCAATCTTGCGAAACTATGATAATTATTCATTCAAATAGAAATTGACTAGTTAAGATTCATGTTATAAAAATCGGATCGGACTGAACCGGTGAACTGGCCAAATAACTGGTCCGGGTGGCTAGTTAGATCGGGTATGTCTCAGAACCAATACGACCCGGTCTGACCTGGCCGATTTTGGATGAAAACCAGTGACCCGGTTGGTTGAACCGGAACCGGCCGGTCACTAAATTAAAAAAAAAAATTTTAACTTTGAAAAATTATAACTTTTGACTCGTTTGTCCGATTTAGACTTATTATACGTCTATTTCATATAACTTTTTGAGATATACGCCATGGAAGTCCTAATATTTTTTTTAAAAACTTATATTTTAAGTTATGAGCATTTTAATGAAAATATTAAGGCTTTTTTTTTATGAATTAAGGGTTAAACTCTTTTTTTTTCTTATAGGTCATATTTTTTCTCAAAATAAATATATTTTAGTTATTTATAATGATAAATATCATCATATGTAGTGTGTATTTATGTGTGTATATATATATGTATTTAAATATTTATTTAATTTTATGCAGTTCGACCAGTGACCCACTGGTTGAACCAGTGACTCATTGACCAAATGGTTGAACCAGTGACCCATTGACACAGTACCCTGACTGAGTCAATTACCGGTCCAATTTTTATAACTATAGTTATGATTGATACTTGATCACAATTCTCGTTAAGAGCGATATTCTATTTATCACTCTATTACTCATTACGATTTGGTACACTTGCTAATTTGTCAACACTACTCAAGCTAATACAAGTTTATAAATGATCAGTTTATAAACACATAACAATAAAGGAAATTATTTCAATATTCATATTTTTTAAGATACAAAATAAATTATTTATTATTTATTAGTTGTTATTTATATATAATAAATTTTTAAATATATATTGTGAATTCGAATAAATTGTAATAAATTTTACTTATTTGATTTTTAAAATGTTGATCGTTCAATTCAACCTGTAAATTTTCAAGAAAATAAAAAATCAAATAGACGATGGTTGTGATCATGGTAACCACAAAACCACAAGAAACCAACAGGGTAATGACCGATTGAGGAGGGTGGACCACGCTCAAATATGGATCTGTGGCTGCGACACCTCGTGAAGCTCTGCGATTGTTCCAGAAACCACAATAAAAGCGCATTGCAATTGTGTTATGCGTCAGTGTCACTATCCGTCTTTAATGTTCTTAAACTTTCGTATGCTGTTGTTGCTGGAATGCCAAATTAAGAGGGAAAACACTACAAAAGGGGTTTGAAAAGTCCCCAGTTGATTGACCCTAACTCAGTATGAAAAAATATTGTTATTTCATTATTAAAATAATACTTGCATTTTTTTTTTATATAAATAAAGTAAGGGTATTTTCATATTCGTGTTATCTAAAATTACATCTCTCCTAGAATGATTTTAAGAGTATAGTCCCATATTAATTTAAAACATTTAGATAAATTAATTAGTTTTTTAAATACTGATATAAAGGTTTGACCCTGAGTGAAACACACATTATTAATCCCTAGGCCAACATTTTATTTTCTTGCATGTTTAATTTAACTTCATTCCATATTGCAAAAGCATAACATATACGAGTATGAGCTTGATAATATCTAAATTAATGATTGAATACCTGCACTTTAGAAATTCTAATCCCGAGTAGTGACCTTGCAAATGAATCAGTAATTCCAAAAGCTTAAACAAAGAATAAGTGGGATATATAATATATACATACATGAATATATATGGCTAAGATAATTTGTTATAATTTTATGGTTTCTTTGAAATTGTTAAACTTTTATTATCTAAATGAAAAATATATAATTAAAAAGTTCTTAGTAAAAATTTGAACTTTTTTTATCTTAAAAAATGGAAAACAAATTAATCCACACGTAAGTGTATATATATACGTACAGCGTCAAAATAACACACACACACACATGTACATATATATATATATATGTAATTTATAAATTTTTATTAGTTTCAACTTTTGTGTCACCATTATATTATATTATATTAAAGCACGCGCGCGCGCGCAGACATATATATATATATATATATATATATATATGCAATAAACATCAGAAGCATGTTGTAATTGTTATGGAATTTAAAAAAATAGTTTAATTTTGATTTATTGTTGGTATATATTTTTTATATATTATAACTCAATCATGCATTATTACATCATTGACATAATAATATTATTGGATCAAACACTTATTATTACGTCAAAAGCTATAATTGATGACAATGGTATAATTTTATTTCTTTATAAATTTTCAAAACTACATCAAACATTAAGAGGTTGTACCTCATTACAGGCTTTATAGATCGAGATGTTAAGCCCACGAACCCTAAGGGGGACGTTAACTAAATAAAGCCAACAATCTCCCCTTATTTAAATTTTATTATTTTTAAATTAAAAAAATTATGAAATATTTATAAAAATGAATATGAGATTTCAAGGTTTCATGATGATATCTTATTTTATTCCTCTCATTTTTCAAAAAAATTTAAATAAGGAGAATATTTGCCCAAAATAAAAAATTACTCATATTTTCCCGTCTTTAAACTCCTCATTTTAAACATACCCTAATTTGGATGAAAGAGTTTAGAGGGAAAGAGAGGGGAGAATTTTTTTACATTTTAAATAAACATTCTCCATATTTGAGAATTTTTTAAAATAAGTGAAATAAAATGAGAGATTATTATGTAACATTCCAATCATCTCTTATTCATTTTTATAAATATTTTCATTTAAAAATGAAAAATTACAAATCCCCTTTATTTCCCTCTATTCTCTTCAAAAATCTTTCATACAATGGATAGAGGGATTTATGCCTCATTTGAATAGGCTTATATGCAGCTTATTTGAGCTTATATACTACAATAAACGCTTATGAAGTATTTTTATTCTATTTGGATGAGTTTATTAAAATAGCTTATGAAACCCCTATAAGCTGTTTTAGGCTTATTTTCATAAGTTAAAAATTTAAGCTTATGAAAATAAGCTTTTGTGAAAGTTAAAAATACTTTAGGTACTAGTTATTTTTATAATAATTTTTTAAAAAATTAACCTTAAGGGATTGACACATTTTATAGCATATCTCTCAAATGCTCGATATTTATTCCAACGAGTTTATGAAAAACACTTATTAAAATGTTTATCCAAACATTATTTAGCTTATTTTAGACAACGCTTATGACAGTAAAACTAATTAAATATGTTTTACTCTAATAAGTACTTATATAAACTATTTATTCAAACGGAGCCTTACAAAGAAAAGGAGACAAAGAATAACTTTTCATTTTTAAATTGAGAAAATTTTAAAATGTTCATAAAAATAAATAAGAGATGATTGAAAAATTACAAAATAATATTTTATTTTGTTTATCTTATTTTAAAAAAAATTATCAAATGAATAAAATATTTACTTAAAATAAAAAATTATCCCTCCCTTAATTTCCTTTTCTTCTCGATCCAAACTCTAAAGATTTAGTGGGGAAGATAGGAGATCAATAATTCTATATTTTTAAATTGAGATAATTATAACATATTTATAAAAATGAATAAAGAATAATTAGAAGATTACATGATAATATCTTATTTTTTTCTCTTATTTAAAAAAATTCTTAAATAAAGGGAATGTTTACTTAAAATAAAAAATTATTCTTTCTCTCCCACCAAATTCTTTCATCTAAACATACCCTTATAGTTAAACACTTGAATATGATAATATATAGTATTTATAAAATGGAAAACTTGACTGAATAATTTGAGGTGGCAAATGAAAGGGTTTAGGTTGATAATTAAAGAGTTTAATTTTGATTCACCGTCAGTGTAAAGTTTCTTTACACTGTCATCCAATCATATGTTACCAAATTATTAAGAGTTTAATTTCTATCCACTGTCAGTGTAAAATTTCTTTACACTGTTATCCAATCATGTGTTGTCAAATCAGTAAAAGGCTTTACACTGACAGTGGATAGAAATTAAATCCAATTATTAAAAGAGTTTGACTATCATAACAATCACCTAGAAAGTCTAACTCTTTTAATGATGTGTCAGCACATGATTGGATGACAGTTTAAAGAAACTTTACACTGATTGTAGATTGAAATTAAATTCACAATTAAAAAAGAATGGAGGGATAACTCTTGAAAAATATGATAGTTATCTAATTCAAAATTTACAATAGCATAAGTTACTTACAGAAAATTTTTTAATATCACTTCTAGCAAGATTCAAATATTGTAGTTGTTTAAAATGAGTAACTAATGAAAACAACTTATTTAAATTTTTAAGTGCTTGTTAATTAAGAATCAAATTTTAATATATCAGATGAAGACAAGATGTAGTAAAAAGATAAACCCTAAAAGCAATTAAGGATTTAACTTGGCACGAAGAACCCATTTGGTTTAATGGATAATCAATTGTGATTTTGAGATGGTTAAAATGCTTAATTAATCTCTCTTTATATATAATGCTGTAAATGTACACATCCTAATAGCTTGATTTAGAAAGAAAAAAAAAATCTTTGACACTATTTAGTTAACGTTATAAGAAAAATAAATAAATAAATAAAATCAAAATGGAACCTTTTTTTTTTTTTATTCTTGTAATATAGTATAAAGTATGAAGGTCCCAATCACCTAACTAATAAATTATAATCACACACACACACACATATATATATATATATATATATGTTAGGGGGTCTTGTTGGGGGTACAAATGAGAACATTAGCGGGTTTGAAAAACGAGAAGCTTAGCCGTGTAATTTGATCGAACGTTAAAAAACACAACAGGGAGCTCCAAAATGAGCTCAGGTTTTTCCGTTGATGATTATGGTAAGTTGGTGGTTGACAATGCAATCGCGTAAAATAATGCAAATGTTATTTACTCCTTTTCCAGCTCGTCTAAATCTATGGTATGCCTTTTTCATTTTTAGCATTCTGGTTGACGCAGCAACATGAGCGTCCCATCAATATCTAGCTACCTCTCTATCTGACTTTTTTTTTTTTTTTTGCTTTCTGCTTTCGGAGGCACAACAACACAAGGTATAACTACGTGTTGTTTGTTCCCTTTTGACGAGGATTGTGGACTTTGCTTCTATAATTGTTACTAATTGTGCTGTGCTTGTGATTCCGAATCCTATCTGGTATAATCATTTGCAGTTTGCACTCACTGGACCCAATCTCATTATGGGCATCTCTATTCTATGCTATTCCAAGATTTTAGAGTAAAAAATTTTCAAATTAACAAAATTGACCTCTCCTTTTCTATCTGTGCAGTGCACCATATATTATTGTTGTAGGCTATAACCCAAACCAAGCAATTCATATGCTACAAATTTTGAAGTTTGACCTTTGAAGTTTGCATACCTTCCCCTTCTCTCCCTATCTCTAACACTCCCTGTTTGATCTCCTCTTTCGGCATTAATGTGTGGGCTCTCCAAGTCCAACCAATAATAAATAATAATAAGATGTAGCATCTTCACTCACTCCTTTGTCCATATCGTCGGTGGAAAACCATGAGGAGGCGTGTTTATAATGGGACCAGACCAATTATCATTGAAGATCATCACGTGAACCACTCATGCTCACCATGCATCATGTTGATTTTTTTTTGTTTTTTTTAAATGCATATTCATACTTGTCCAAACTTTAGTATACCTATCATATTGATGTTAATTAGAAGACACAGGAAGTTTAAAAAGATTATAAAAACCGAGCCAACTATTGAGATTTATTATCATAAATTAAATCTTTAATATTAGAGTATTCACACTTATAATTAAACATAATTCAACTGTTTGTTTCAAAAAGATTTTTTTAATTTTTTATATAAAATTTATACCTTTTTTTCCTTAAAATATTTGCTCGTTTTTAGTGAATATATCTCCTCAAATTCAATTGGCATGGGTTAGGCATTATTCATTTGCATAAAGATATTATGAGAAATTAACATTCATATAAGCTTAAACAAACAATGGTGGGAATTGGAGTTTTTTTTTTATAAAATATATCAAGGATCTTCTAATTTGAACAATAAAAATGGAAAGCAATTTTTTATTTTCTTGTTTTTATTAGTAGTGGCACTCAAACACGAGTACAAGTAAAATGATGCAATTAGAAATATTAATTTTATTTTAACATATGATTATATAATTGTATTTTAATTTTAGATTTAAATACAATTTGATTTAAAATTGTATTTATAAAAAAATTAAAAATAAAAGTGAAAAGCAATGATTGAGTGAGGGTAGGATTAATTTTGCTGATAATTTCTTAGTAATTATTTATTTATTCTTAATAAAGTGAGAGATCATAGACAATGTTCTATTTATATAATACTATGAGAGTATCGGTACTGTCCATTATAAAACCTGTCCATTGGTTGAAAACAAATGGAGACTAGACACGTGTCTAGCGAGTTCTTACACTAGCCAAATATATAACACATCATAATTTTTAACTTAATGGGCTCGATATTATATGTGTTTGATTTTTTCTTTATATATTTTTCCTTCTTTTTATTTTTAGAGTTTAATTTTGATTTACTGTTAGTGTAAATTTTTTTTACACTGTCTCTCAATTATGTATTATCAACTTATTAAAAGAGTTTGACTATTATAACAACTACCTCAAAAGTCTAACACTTTTAATGATGTGTCAGTACATAATTGGATGACAGTGTAAAATTTTTTTACACTGACAGTAGATTAAAATTAAATCCTTATTTTTATAAGTCCTCTATATATAAAATATATTAAATTAAGAAGAAAATGTAATAGTTCAAATAGGAACTGTAAACAGGTTATTTTAATCGAATAACAAAGGGCTGAAGCTTAAATATGTCTATCAAAATACAACAAATACAAAGTTGTTTACGAACTTTTACCTTCTTGGCATTCATGGTTTATTCTTCTGGACCTGAAATAATATTCTATAATGTTACACAACCAGAAATATTTGATAAAATTTAGTTAGAATTTTGTCATGATTTAAAGATGCTTGTTAATCACTCATCCATCTAAGAGTTAATAATAATGCCAACTCATCTTGTCAAAATTTATAATAAAATTTTGCTATTATATATTACTACAAAGTGCTGCATTCTTTTGAGAAGCCACCACCAAAAGCGAAGCGAACGGATATAGAATAATACCTATTTCCACTTTCTTGCGAATCTGATTCTATTCATGAATGATGCATTCCAAACGCTTCGATGATCATTACTCATTCTCCCAATAAATCAAATCATTGTGACATATAGGAAACATGATGATTCACTAATTCTGCACCACTAATTCTACCCATTCATTAGCAACGTCTATTGAACTGCAATGTGTAGCTAAGTTTCAACTTCCAATCAAAAGAAAATTCTATCCGTTCTGAGTTATTATGCCTAAATTCCTAATCACCCTCTCAAATTAAATTGTAATGTATAACTATCAAAAGCCACATTAGGGTAATACCAAAGAAAAACCATTAGGAAGATTGGAAAATTAGGAATTAGTAGTAATGTATACGATCTTAATTTTCATCACGATTTCTTTTCTCTCTTTCTTTTTTCTTCTCTCTCTGGTTTGAAATATCAAGCTCGTACACAAACTACACAATCGCACATCAGTACATAAGATTATGAACATCTAGAACAAGAAGAAAAAAATGCCAACAGAAAATCCAAAGAAATTTGAGAGAGAAAAGAAATTAAAAGGGAAATAAGGAGAAAAAGATTATTTTGTCTCTCCCATATGCAAGTCACCACTGATTTACACACTAATTGAGCATGAGCATTGAGATTTGAAGGGGAAACGATGCAGTGTTCTCTCTCCCCCCCCCCCCCCTCCTTTTTTCTTTTCCTGCCCCTCAATATGATCTGTGGGATACCCGCCAATTGGATATAAAAGAAATAAGGATTATGATTTCACGTGCTTTCAAAAACTAATGATGTTTAGACCTTTATTAATCGCATTCCGTAAACTCAAATTTGATGACTGATTTCTTTCCGGAGCTTAAATTTAATACTATTGCAGAATTCTTGGTACCTATCCTTAATTCTTTATTGACTGCTGAATGATTGTAAACTAATTTCAATGAAGAATTAATGATAAACAGAACTGAAGATACACAATAAAAAGTACCACAAAAAAAAAAACCTTAAATGTTTTTAATATCTACACAATTGTTACAGTTGCACCTAATTGTCCCTTTATGGCTTTGTTTCACTTTAACATGAAAGAGTTAAAATAGAGTTATTTAAACTAAAGTAGACTTACTTGTTCAGTTATGCACAATTATGACTACAATAACTGCTTGAATAGCCCTTGGCATATATATTGTTCTATATCCATGGTGCATCAGTACTACATATTTACATCCATGCATGAGTACTATTTATACAACTCTTGTAGTCACAACAGTGTACAAGTAGTTCCACATAGCTTTTGATGTCCCGATTTTAGACTTTTTCTTGTTATACTCAAATAGAACCACTTCTACAATTGTGCAATTATGCCTACAAGAAATGTGTATTGCCAATTTTCACTCTTTTCTTCTGTTCATTTTTGCTGTTGGGTACTGTACATATGAAGTAAGACAACTGAAAACTATAGAGCACATGCGAAAGTTTTCGTCGAGTTGACCAACCTAGGTTTCCAAAAAATGATATCTTACAGAAAAGATGGGAATCAGAAAATAACGTCGTGCACTTAAGAACCGCAATAATTTCCAAATAGGTGGAAAGTTCATCAGCAAAAAATTGCAACTCTTGAGTATCATGACAAATTTACAAAACTGTTTGTATTTACACATGGAATATAAATAGATAACAAGTGATGACAAAGAGCTATCTAGTGTGAACTAATGACACTATAACAGTTACATCATCAAGCTTGCCACCAGTATATCCCACATAGCTCGCAGCCTGGGCTGCATCAGCAAATGGACTTCTTGTGGATGATGATCTTCCAACCTCTTGTGCTCTCATGGCCAAGAATTCTGCTATTTCCTGCGAGTTACCCATACACATAAGCATAAGCTTACCTGTCGTCTAGAACAAATCAGTTTCGTTAGCATAAGGTGAACTTGATATCGTCCATGATTTTGAAGAGATACGTTTCAAGAGGGCATTTTGCAATAGAATATGTTCCCAATTAGCGCTAAAAAGGAAAAGATAATAAGTTGGCAATAGGTTGTGCCTGGTTTCATAAAAGATGACTATTTGAAAAATGTTCTCTACTTTTATGTCTCTCAAACAAGATAATGGGCTTGTTTCTTTTTCTTTTTTCTTTTACCCAAAAACAAAATCAAGATAATGAATTTTGTTAAAGCATAATGAATCTATCTACATTTTATATAATGTGGAGAGGAAAATGCTTAAATACACAGTGAATTTCTTCACCACTGGAAGCATTAGGAAGATGGACAGACCCAAAATGAAAACAAAGGTATAGAGGCAATCAACCTGAGGTTTCAAGCTGGATTGTAGCGATTTGGATATGATTGAAGCTATTTCTTGCTCATAAAGATTGTCAAAAAGGCCATCAGTGGCAGTTATAATCACATCACCATCACTCAGATCGATCTTGTACACCTGAAACACATTTTACATTGAGTTACTATCATATTAAATCAAATATATCCAAATTAATCTTGTAGGTTTAATGAATGTTAATTACTTAATATCTAAAATCCACCTATGCCACTTCTAAACTTTTGAGCCTCACTGTTCAAATGAAGCATTACCAAAAGCTCATAGCTATAGGAAAATGAAAATGAACAGAGTTTCCAATTATTTCTCATCCTTTAAAGTACAATATTAGGCGAAAATGTTATGAGGTAGATTACATACCTCAACGATTTCTGAGGGATCATAACCTTTAACTATCTGTAACGGAAAACAGAATTCATGAAACATGGGAGTTGATTTTTTAAAGATGGAACCATCTCTTATTATGATAAATCCAGTGTTCCCAACATTGGCTGCATGGAGGACCTGCAAATAAATTGCTAGAGATGATTCACATCCTTGAAAAACGTAATGTAAGCGGATATACTTATGCATTTCTGATTGCTAGGCACAAAACAACCCAAAAGTAAAGACAAAATTGTCTTTGAAACCTAAAATTTAAGTTGCCAGCAAACAAAATCTATCTATGCCTTGGATAAAGTAATGGGATACTTGCAAGTTTAACTGAAAAACTTCTCATATTACCAAAGTAAAATATGTAAAAACTTAAATGACATGCCAAACAATGGTTTGGGCTCTTAAGCTGCAAAGAAGTGGGATAAAAATGTAAATGAGGACACATACTAATACTGTCAGCCATCCCCCCTACCAATAAATAAATAAATAAAAATCCCCAAGTGATCTTAAGGAACTTTGATAATAGAAATTCATAAAATAATGAGGTCAGTAAATTGAACCGAAGAACTTTTTAAGAGATTTAAGACCATGTTGAAGATCCCATTGCAATAGCCTATTTTACAAAGTTGGCACAATCAACACTCTTATGTAGATGAGAACTGCAGTTCCATTAATACCAGTTCTCCCTCTCTAGTTCGCAACTTCTTACAGATGTCTCAGAGGTCATAACATAAATACGTGCAATGAACATCAAAACTATTAAAGAGCTAGTCTTTGTTAAGTAATGGCTAAAAAAGACATTTTCTTTCATAAACAGTAACATTTTATTCCAAAGATGAAAGCCTAGTTAGACCAAAATATTTCATCAGAAATAAATTTTTTGCTTCTCATGAACCATTCCTTACACATACATTCTAAGTGCTCCAACTGCAACAACACACTTCTTAACAAAATGTAATATGCTATAAACTTCTATTGGGAGTGCATTTTGGTTCCCCAAAGGGCTGACAACTTTATAACAGTTATGATTATGAACATGACTAATATCTTAAGCAAAGAGATACAATATGATAGCAGGCCACCCATTAATAGGGTGTTTGTTAGAAAACATAGGAAGGAGGGGCAGGGAAGTAAGTATCCCACCCAAATCTGTTAATTCAGTTAGGGTACACAACTGATCCTATATAAGGGGAAATGATGTAAGGGGAAGGGGATCGGAAATTTACAAGAGGAGATAGGTGAGGGTGAGGGTGGGGGGCAGACCATTATCTGTCTCGAAGGTTCTGTAACAGAGGGGTTGTGTGTTAAGAATCCCGTGACTGTCAATAAAACTCAGTTCATTTCATAAATCCCAGTTGGTATCTTATCAACTGGTATCAAAGCAGCGATTCTTGGGAATTTTCTTGAGAGTTCGGTGCGGTTCAAAGGGAAATTCGTGGGTCTGGTGTGCAAGCCTCTGGGTTAGGTGGATTCTTGAAGTAGTTGTCGAAATCTTGCAATGGTGACTACTGAGGTGACTCTAACAGAGAGGAGGATAGGACCAGGCCTGTCGGTCAGCCGAGGCGCTGCTAATCTCCACTTGGAGGTAACCTTTGAGGCAAGGTGGAAGGCAAGTGGACTCATTACGATGGAGGCAAGGTATAAGAAACTGGAGGGGTTGATCTCAGAGTCCGCCTGCAGAATGGAAGGAAGGCAAAATCCCAACAATGGTGAAGAGGGTGACAGTGGGCGGAGAATCGTAGATGGGTAGCAACCCGAGTGATGATAACTGTGCACGTGGGGAGAGGTCTGACAACGAGATTTGGAGGAAGGTGGAGTTGCCGCTTTTGAAGAAATAGAAGTGGTGGGTTGGGTGCATAAGATGGAGAGATACTTTGTGTTGAGGGGCACCCCGTATGGAGAAGGTTAGGGTGGCGTCCATGGGGTTGGAAGGTCAAGCCTTGGCCTGGTATAATTGGTGGGAGCCCTGTTTTGCAGCGGCGTCTTGGGAGGAATTCAAGAAAGCTGTAAAAGAGCGATTCTTGCCGTCATCGGAGCAGAACCCGTTGGGTCAATTGCTGAAACTGAAGCAAGTTACATCGGTGAGGGAATACAGGAATCATTTCGAGATCCTAGCTGCCCCTCTCAAGGACTCGGAACAAGCTTTTTTGCCGGGAATATTTCTGAATGGCCTCAAGGAGGATGTGCAAGCCGAGCTCGAACTCAGGGAACACAATTCCTTAAAAGAATTGATGGACCTTGCTCAGAAGATTGACAACCGAAATGTGTTGATGTACGTAATGGGAATGGGGAGTCGAGTAGAGGAATTGCTAGGAGGAATTTTTCCACACATCCGGGGTTCCCTGCACCGTTTCAGGGCAGCAGAGTTATGGTATCGAATTTGAGCAGCAAGGGCTCCAATGAGAACGCGGAAGGGCCCAGCAAGGTAATTCCCTCTCAAACCAACTCCGCTATAATCACTGCTAACTCTGTAACTCACAAAAGTAAGGGTGGAAACATTAGCAAGAGGGGCAGAAACTTCAGGGAAATGTCCCAGGCAGAGCTTAATGAAAAAGTTAAGAAAGGCTTATGTTTTAGATGTGATGAAAGATACTACGCAGGGCACATTTGTCAGAACAAACAGTTGAGGATGCTTTGGGTTGAGGAAGAAGTGGAAGACGGGGTTGAGGTGAAGGGTGGAGAAGAGGAGGAAGTGATAGAATGGACTGGTAAACAAGGGCAGTTAACCTACCACAGCCTAATGGGACTCACTTCAAAAAGGTCCTTCAAGCTGTGGGGGGATATAGCTATTCAAGTCCAGTCATTTTAGTAAGAAAAAAAGATGGGAGCTGGAGATTTTGCGTGGACTATAGAGCGCTTAACAAAGTCACCATTCCTAACAAGTTCCTCATTCCGGTGATAGACGAGTTGTTGGATGAATTAGCTGGAGCGACCATATTTTCAAAACTGGATTTGAAGTCTGGTTACCATCAAATTCGTATGAGAGAGGAGGATATTCCTAAAACAGCATTTAGGACACATCAAGGCCATTATGAGTACATCGTGATGCCTTTTGGGCTCTCAAATGCCTCTTCGACATTCCAAGCCCTAATGAATGACATCCTCAGACCATTCTTAAGGAGATTCACCCTAGTGTTCTTTGATGACATTCTGATTTACAGCAAGAATGAAGGAGAGCACCTACTGCATCTGGAGAAGGTACTGCAGCTGTTGCAACAGCATCAACTGAAAGTCAATAAAAAAAATGTACATTTGGGGCCCCTCAGGTGGAATACTTAGGGCATATTGTTTCTGCCCAGGGCCTAACAGCAGACTCCAGTAAGGTTCAAGCAATGGTTTCTTGGCCAGCACCCTCCAATCTGAAGGCTCTCAGGGGGTTCTTAGGCTTGACCGGGTATTACCGGCGGTTTGTCAAGCAGTATGGGGCGCTAGCCAAACCTCTAACCGATCTCCTAAAGAAGGATGCCTTCTCCTGGAACGCAGAAGCGCAAGAGGCTTTTGATGCCTTAAAACAGCGGATGGTTGCACTGCCCACACTAGCCATTCCAGACTTTTCCAAGGTATTCACGATTGAAACCGATGCTTCCAGTATAGGTATAGGGGCGGTTTTGATGCAAGAAGGCAGGCCCCTAGCCTTTCTTAGTCAGGCCCTGTCAGATCGCGGTAAGAGGAGGTCGGTTTATGAGCGAGAATTCATGGCTATGGTTATGGCCATCCAAAAGTGGAGGCACTATCTGTTGGGCAGACATTCCATTATTCAAACGGACCAAAAAAGTCTGAAATTTCTCACAGACCAGCGGCTGCTGACTGAAGAACAAGCCAGGTGGAGTTCCAAACTGATGGGGTTTGACTTTGAAATCCGGTACAAACCCGGGAAGGAAAATATCGCTGCCGATGCCCTGTCTAGAAGAATGCAACATGCTGCTTTATCCGTAGTGCAGAACAAGAATCTGAATACCATTGAAGAGGAGCTATTGGGGGATCCTAAATGGCAGCAACTTGTCCAAGGAGTGCTGTCAAAACCCTCTGACTTTCCCGATTACTCTGTCATAGGGGGAAAACTATACTATAGACAACGATTGGTCCTACACAAGCTCTCATCTATAATTCCTTCCATCCTCTCTGAGATGCATGCGTCTCCGGTCGGAGGCCATTCGGGGTACTTCTGAACTTACAAGAGAATAGCAGCCAACTTTTATTGGGAAGGTATGAAAGCTGACATCAAGCAGTACATTCTGGAGTGTGCCACTTGCCAACAACAGAAATATGACACATTGGCCCCTGCAGGCTTGCTCCAGCCACTGCCAATCCCTAATGCAGTATGGGAACACATCACCAGGGATTTTATCACTGCACTTTCGAAATCCCTAGGCAAGGACACTATCTTGGTTGTGGTGGATCGTCTTACTAAATATGCCCATTTTACTGCCTTGGGCCATCCGTTTACTGCCAAAGAGGTCGCCCAAATTTTTGTTGATAATGTAGTCAAATTACATGGTTTCCCCTCATCTATAGTCTCCGACAGGGACCAGCTCTTTATGAGCTCCTTTTGAGACTGGCGGGCTCCAAACTCTCCTACACTTCAGCCTATCACCCTCAAACGGATGGGCAGTCTGAAGTGACCAACAGGTGTTTAGAAACCTATCTTAGATGCTTTGTCTCAGACAAACTGAAGCAGTGGCCCAGATGGCTTAGTTGGGCCGAATTCTGGTTTAACACCTCCTACAACAGCCCTGCCAAGATGTCACCCTTCCGAGCTCTATATGGCAGGGACCCCCCTGCCATTTTTGAAGCAGCGGCTTACCCTACAAGGGTGGCAGCGATGTCCGACCTATTCGAAGAACAAGATGGTATACTACAAGAACTAAAAGCTAATCTCCTATTAGCGCAACAAAGGATGAAACTGCAGTATGATAAGAAGCATCGGGAGGTAGAATTCCAACAGGGTGATTGGGTCTTTTTAAAAGCCCGACCCTACCGATTAAAATCCTTGGCCAAGAGGAGGAATGAGAAGCTCAGCCCCCGGTTCTACGGGCCCTTCCAAATTGCTGAAAAAATTGGTGCAGTAGCTTATAAGTTGGTGCTCCCTGCCCATAGCAAGATCCATCCCGTGTTTCATATCAGCCGTCTTAAAAAGGCTCTACCACCAACCAAGCAACCGCAGCAGTTACCAGCAGACCTGACAGCAGATTGGGAATTATGTTACCAACCTGAAGCTGTCCTGGCCATCCGCCACGACCCACAGGGCATTGTGGAGCTGCTGATCAAGTGGAAGGGTTGTGATGACTGTGACAATTCTTGGGAGCCCTATCAATTGTGCCAACAGTTGTTCCCGGATGCCCACCTTGAGGACAAGGCACATGCTTTAGGGGGGGTATTGATAGCAGGCCACCCATTAATAGGGTGTTTGTTAGAAAACATAGGAAGGAGGGGCAGGGAAGTAAGTATCCCGCCCAAATCTGTTAATTCAGTTAGGGTACACAACTGATCCTATATAAGGGGAAATGATGTAAGGGGAAGGGGATCGGAAATTTACAAGAGGAGAGAGGTGAGGGTGAGGGTGGGGGGCAGACCATTATCTGTCTCGAAGGTTCTGTAACAGAGGGGTTGTGTGTTAAGAATCCCGTGACTGTCAATAAAACTCAGTTCATTTCATAAATCCCAGTTGGTATCTTATCACAATACAATACAGTATTTATGTACTCCTGTGTAGGCATATTACATATTGTGTAGGAGAGCAGACGCACCCTAAATAATATAGTGAGTTCAAATCACAGTAGCAGTATTAAAAATAATAGCTAACACTTGTTTTAGAAAGCGGGACAAGCACCTTATCACGTACAAAGTGGGGTTTCTAGTTCACAAATCGATTTCTTTTTCATAAGGAAAATAGACAGAAAGATTTGTATGGACTGCAAAGTTATACCTGGAAAGAGCTTGGCTACCCAGCATAGGGTTTTGATTCTATATGTACGTGTTAAGTTGAGGGCAAGGAGACATCGCAAAGACAAGAACCCTAGGATCAGATGGTGGCACCTAAAGGAAGGAAAACGAATGGTATTCCAAAGGAATCTTTCAGAGGAAGATATTTGGGAAGCACAAGGGAGTGCCAACAAAATGTGGGAAGGCAGTTCTTGGCGAATCAAGAGGCTTCGGACCTAAAGATAAAGAATCGTGGGGTGGGAAGCTCATGTTCAAGAGAAGGTTAAGGTGAAAAGAGAGTGCTATAAAACTTGGCACCTCAGTAAAAATTCTGAGAACTGGGAAAAATATAAAGTAGCTAAGAAAGATACTAAGAAGGAAGTTAGTTAAGCAAAAGCTAAAGCTCTTTAGGGGTTATACCAATCCTTAGGCACCAAAAACGGGGAAAGACATTGATAGGCTTGCTAAAGGTAGAGAGAGGAAAACAAGAGACTTAAATCAGGTGAAATGCATTAAGAATGAGGAGGGTAAAGTCTTGGTTATGGAACAAGATATCAAGGAAAGATTGACAAGATATTTTCACAAGCTTTTTAATGAAGGACAGGAAACAATACAGGATTCAGAAATTTCAAACACTAATGAGGGTAACCAAAATCTTTCCTTTTATTGCAGAATTCAAGATTTTGAGGTCAAGGAAGCACTAAAGAGGATGACCAATGGTAAAGCAGACAAGATAATATACCTATTAAGGTTTGAAAGAGTTTAGGGGAGAAAGACATAACCTGGCTTACTAAGTTGTTTAATGAGATAATGAGATCTAAAAGAATGTCAGATGAATGGAGGAGAAGCACTTTGATCCCTATTTATAAGAACAAAGGAGACATTCAAAATTGTGCAAATTACAGAAGAATTTATCTCATGAGCCATACTATGAAACTATGGGAAAAAGTAATTGAACTGAAACTAAAACAAGAGACCCAATTTTCAAAGAATCAATTTAGATTTATGCCAAGGCAGTCGATCATGGAAGCAATCTACCTTCTACGAGGTTTGAAGGAGAGATACCAGAAGGAACAAAATGACCTACATATGGTTTTCATTGACTTGAAAAGGCTTATGATAGGGTTCCTAGAGAAGTCCAGTGGAAAGCTCTGGAGAATAAAGGAGTTCGTGTTGCTTGTATATGAGCTATCAAGGATATGTATGAGGGAGTCACTACTTGTGTGCAACTCCAGGGTGGGGTCACGGATGGTTTTCCTGCAACTATAGGCTTACACTAATGGTCAACTTTGAGCCTTTATCCTTTTGCCTTGGTTTTGGATCTATTAACCATGCATATTCAAGAGCTAGTACCCCAATGCATGCTTTTTGTGGATAACATAGTCCTAGTGGATGCGCCAATAGAGGGAATAAATGGTAAACTAGACATGTGGAGAAAAGCTTTGGAATCCCAAGGTTTTTAAGTAGAAGTAAAATGGAGTATATGGAACGCAAGTTCAGCAAGACGCGAGCTAGCTCTGACTTAGAGGTGAAAATTAGAGATTCTACCTTCCCACAGGTTACTCGGTTTAAATATCTTGGATCTATCATACAAAATGACAAAGAGATTACGAGAGATGTAACTCACAAGATTCAAGCTATGTGGACGAAATGGAGAAACACTTCAAGAGTTATCTGACCGCAAGGAGGATCTATCATACAATATGTTGTTGTTGTTGTAATACTGTGAGGTAGTTGACGATACAAAATTGCAATATCAATTGAATGAATGCTCAAATCTCACTCAATCTTGTACCACCACCATTCATTTGAGATACCCACTTATTCTGTTCTAATTTAAACAACTTAGCAAAACAGTTAATCATTTACCTGTCCATCAAAGTGTGCAACCAAAATAGCAGATGATCCTGGAGATTGTGTTTCAGCTGCACTTCTGGTGAGAACTTCTGCAGGTTTTATTGTTGAAATATTTTCATAATTTGACGCCATATTTTCACACTTTTCCATTAGTTCCCTGATATACATTCCAGTATTACTCCCTGCAAAATTTTCTTGGGTGTATAAGTATAGATTATGATATAGAAAAAATTAAAAAAGACTAAAGATCAAGGATTTGATAGTGTCAACTGGCAGGGTATGGGAAGCGTGTGATGGATGTTAAGTACTCTTTGTTCAGTCCAACAAATGACAACAGTAAATGCATTTTACAAATTACAAAAAGGAGAATAAACATAATGTCAAGAAATGCCATTCTATGATTAAGTTGGAATCTTGGAGTTTATAATAAGCTAACATTCAATACAGAAATTCTGTACCAGACTGCACTTCCTTAAGAAAACACACACAAGGGGCAAAAATGAAAATGAAGACATATTAGATGCTTCAAGGACTTCCAATATTGTAGAAAGGATACCTTCAAGTGACCACTGACCAACTCCATCAGCCACACCTAGCCAGTTTTGGCGAGTAATAAAATAAGCATCCTCTCGACCTGTCAATGCCTGGAAGTTGTTATTAGTTGGTTTATTTACCATCTGTCATTCAGGAATCAAGTCAAATGTTACTTAAAATGTCATGTATATGTTCATACTTACATCATGCATCTGCTGCTACATACAATAAACCTGTCAAATTCCTAGGCTAGAGGGATTTGCACATAGTTAGTTTCATTACTTCTAGATCTGAGTAAATAATCCATTTGGGAAAGCTCAAACTGCTAACAACACAAACGCCAAACATTAAAGTTTGTCAATCCCCTTCAAGTGTTGTTACCTTCCAATAAAGTTTAACAGTTTTCATTTCCTTCACGAGTACTCCCAGAATTTTTGGGTATAACTTTTGTCACTTAATACACATCAAACATATCAATAATACCAAAACACAGAAACAATAACAATCACAATTATAATTATATTTTTTATAGAAGAATTTTATTAGAAAGAAAAGGGGAAACAATCACAAATTCACAATAACGATTAATGATTAACAGAGGAGTAAACCCGTATTATACCCTCCCAAAATTTAGAAATTATAACTTAACTCATTCATTTATCCAGAATTTGATTTAACTAGGATTTTAAAATCCCAACACTCAGTCATGTGTTAGCTTAGCATGCTTCATTCTTATCCCTATTGACTGGGCAGTAAGAGTCAAGATATCAATGAAAGTATCTGGAAGGTACCTTAAAGGGATGAGGCAAGGAAGCAGCGCCAGAAATTAGGAAAAGCTCCGTTCTTGAAGTTTTTCCCCTGTGCATATACAAGTTGAAGAACCATGAAAAAGGTGTTATTTCCAAATTCCAAGTAGTTTGTCAAACATTACCTAGGTACTTGCATCCACAATGGTTTCTGTTTTTTGCTTTCAGGACAATAAGATGACCATTGGGAACTATTTTATAACTATTTTATGTTTCATTCCTTAGTCCTTACTAACAGCAATATATTATTTGCACCATATACAACTTCTATAACACTCCAGGCTTTGAAAATCATCATTGATTTATCACCAAGTTAATTAACTACACAAACATTCAGAAAATCCCTTTTCAGGGAAAAAAGAGAAAGTTTTCACCATTGGGAATACGTTTCGCTAATCACAAAAGACCACAAAAAGAAAGAGTGAACATAATTTAGAATACAGAAAAGAGAGAAGATAGCTGCATACCCATGACTAGCTATCTCAACTGAATGTATCTCCGGCACAGTAGGACTTGATGGGTTTTCATAATCGCTTCTTTCAGTATTGTACACGTCTATTTTGTTTTCCAAATCTGAGGATGGAACCAATTCATGTAACTACACACGAAATTAACACAGAAATCATATTAGAAACTGTAGCATATGAATTCAGTAAAAAGGAATTCTTGAGAGGATGTTTTCAGCAGTTAAGATCAGTAAAGTTGGACAACTAAATCAAACAAAACCACATGCACAGCAAAAGTAAAATTTAGCCTTTGTAAGGAAAGGGAATAAGACTAACCATTTCTGACTTTCCCATTTTACTTCCATCAATAGAGTCATCCACAATGTGGTGAGCTGGTTTTTCATCATTAGCAACTTGTTCAGACTCCAAACAAGTGGAGACTGGCATCAATTCACTTAAGTCAGCATCAACACCACCAGTCAGGTTGTTTGTTTCTCTATCTACACAATGACCCTTGTCAGCTGTAGAGAGATGAGCAACTTCAATGTTAGCCTTCTACCTGACAAGGAGAACAATAACTATTAAAAACTTCAATGGATAATCCTGATTAAGAAGACACCAAACAAGTCACAATATCACCTTCTTCTTTCTCTTCAACTTCCCCAGTAGCGCTACTATTCAGATCAGAAAACATATCTGACTCTGGAGTAACTGTTGAAACGACAACTTCTTGGTGACTATTAACTTCAGAATCTTCCTCAGACACACTTGGGACACCATTACCCTCAGCAGCAACATCTTGACATGAAATTCCATGTTTACCATCCTCTCCTGAATCCAACTTTAGATGTCTATTGATTTTCTGTGAATCATTGATCACAGTTGTCTCAGAGTCATCATCAAGAACAACACTTTCCTTCTCATTCACGGGAAGCTGGAGATTTTGATCAGCAACACCAACTACTACCGTTGAAGAAGATTCAATTTCCTTCCCTAAATTATGATCAACCTCAGTGTTCAATTGTTCAACACCTTCATTCAACAAAGCTCTGGCACCAGCTTTGCCTCCTTCCTCAACACCTTCACAGGAGAGTTTCTCTTGGTCCAATTCGCCTATCTTTTCTCTAATCTCGCTAACATGGCCGAACCGGAACACAACACTGCCGTCGGAACACACTGCCAAAATGACCAGAAGCTCAAGTTAATTGGACAACTCAGAACAAATCAATGAAAAAACAAAGAACCAAAAACAGTTACATGATATGAAAATTCGTTTATAAAAAGAAAAAAACCCACTAACCAAAAAGAAAAATTAACATAAACCCAACAAATAAAAAGGAAAAAAGTTAGAGTCTTGAGAGTTAAGACAGCATACCAGTTGAAGAGACAATATCAAAATCATCGGGAACAGAGTTTGGTGAAGAGCTTGAGGGTGAAGTGGAATAGGCAAGCATATGGGTAGGGTGGGTCACTCTCACCCATCGTTTGGGAAGTGGAATTGGAGCAGAAATTCGAAGCCTTTCCGAAGGTTTTGGGGGAAGAACGAAGAGACAATGGAAGCTTCTGGAGAAGAGATCGGCCATTTGAAGTTTCTTTATTTATTTATTATTATTATTATTATTCGTTTAAGACATGATTTTGGGTTTAATGTTCATGGGTTGGAACTTGGAACTTTGAAAGTGAGAGTGATGAGGAGGAAGATTGAAGAGGATGGTGGAGGAGGTGAGTGTATTTTGGCATTTGCCGAGGAAAGGAAGAACATGCGGATAAGGAAAAATAGACAAAATAAAAAATAAAAAACCAATCAATATACATGTTTGAATTGTATTTTTTTACAATTTTTTTTTTGTTCGGTCCAAGATTTTCTCTTAAAAATTTTAAGAAACATTTTAAAATAAACTAAATCAAATACAGACTATCTTTATTTTTTTTTTTTTGAAAAACAACAAAGATAAAGTATGACAAGAATCAAACAATTCTTCTTGGGGTAAATTGTTGAAACAAAAACTCTTCATTTTTTCACATTACGTTTTTTTATATATAATTTATTACTTTTTACCATAAATTGGTGTAATTCTTGAACATTATGACTCATTGCAGGGTCTAATTTGTGTGCAAAATTTTAATGTAAAAAATAACATATAAAATAATGTGTAAAATTATTTGCATTAAGATATTTATTAAATTGTTAAATAATTCTTCTTTAAACAAGAGTTTGAATGGAGATCATAAGTTGTTAGCTTGGGTTGAGCATTAGACCAAATCTTGGTTCTTCCAATCTAATCAGCTGATCTGGTTTAGTTTTTATATAATCATTGATAATAACTGCTGATGTATGTAAGTGTTAGTTACTTTCTTTTATTCAACTTTTGAACTGAGTAAAAATAATAGCATAATTTATCATTTTCCTTTTATTTAAGATGTTATTTATAAAGAGTGTAATTTATATAATGTAAAGTTACTTTGTTTTAGTCGAAATCAAGAATGAGGGGTTATGGGCAGGAACAACGTGATGACAAATTGAAAAGAGAGGGAATACCTCTAAATGACTATTTTTCTCTATTTATTTATGGCAAACACAAAAACATTAATTTTTTCAAATAAATACCAGAAATGCTTCCTATAGCAGTATGGATGGCATAAGCAAAATATTAAGTATTAACTAATTTTATCTTTTTCAAACACTTTATTTAAGAATATTAATAATTTCATTTTTGTTTTAAGTTATTTATAAGATTACTTCAATTTTTACCCCAATATATATCAAATAATAACTCTTTCAGTCAACATATCCTTGCTAACTTCTCTTTCCAGTCCTTACATTTTTTTTTTCTCGTCTTCTATATTTCGCGCACTTTTTCTTGTTAGTTATATCCCATATAAGTCAGAAGCAGCACTCTCAAAAATCTACTCTTTGCCTCAAAAGCATTTATTTAAATAAAAGTTAAAAAGAGCAAATGTACCATATTTTTGTGAGGAGGAAAAGCCTTCTTTGCTCATCGTTATCTGACGACATAAATTGGTTTTGTTGGGAACTATTTATCTTCCAAAATATGGACAACAGCATAAGATATGATACTAATAATAGAATAGAAAGACCAAAATAGAATAGAGTTGGTGGTGAGGTGGTGAGGTGGTGATCCACGTGGTTGGAAATGAGGATGGAGATCCAGTTCTCATTGGTCCGAAATCTATCCACGAGGGCTGAAGATTTCTTCTAGAGATTTCATTGTCCTACTTGGCCTTCGTATGTGAGCCCCCTTAGATTTTCTCCCACTTCACATCCACTCACAGATAAAATCACTCCCAAGTGTGCATTTGCAAAGAAAACTTCAAAGCAGCCTCTGTTTTCTCCTTGTTTCTCGAGGAAGTTTTATAGAGAGGGAAAAGAGAGATGGCAGCTGCAACATCTGGTGCTTTGTTAAATGGGTTGGGATCTTCCTTCTTATGTGGAGGAAAGAGGAGCCAGACCCTGCTGGCTGCTGGTGTTGGAGCCAAAGTTGGTGCTGCTGTTAGTCCTAAAAGACTTATTGTGGTTGCTGCTGCTGCACCAAAGAAGTCATGGATCCCTGGTGTTAAAGTTGGTGGAAATTTCGTCGACCCAGAATGGCTTGATGGCTCGTGAGTCCACCCATCTACGAAGTTTCTCTCCTTTTCTCTTTTCTTTCTCAGTCTCTCTTTAGAATTTGAGTTATTCTCTGTTCAATGTTTCAATTGCAGGCTACCAGGTGACTATGGATTTGACCCACTAGGCCTAGGCAAGGACCCAGCATTCCTCAAATGGTACAGAGAAGCTGAGCTCATTCATGGGCGGTGGGCAATGGCTGCAGTTCTAGGCATCTTTGTTGGTCAGGCCTGGAGTGGAGTTCCATGGTTTGAGGCTGGAGCTGACCCTAATGCAATTGCTCCTTTCTCCTTTGGTACTCTTCTAGGCACCCAGTTGCTTCTCATGGGGTGGGTAGAGAGCAAGAGATGGGTGGACTTCTTCAACCCAGATTCACAGTCAGTGGAATGGGCCACACCATGGTCAAGAACCGCCGAGAACTTTTCCAATTCCACCGGCGATCAAGGCTACCCAGGGGGCAAATTCTTTGACCCATTGGGCCTTGCTGGCACAATCCAGGATGGGGTTTACATTCCAGATAGAGAGAAGCTAGAAAGACTGAAATTGGCTGAGATTAAGCATGCTAGGATTGCTATGTTGGCTATGCTGATTTTCTACTTTGAGGCTGGACAAGGGAAGACACCCCTTGGCGCTCTTGGCTTGTAAAACTGAACAATGCATGTAGATAATTGACTTGAGAGGCTAGACAGTTGCACATGAACCCTTGTCCTGTAGAGCCACTGTGTTCCCCCATGACAAATTCAAATTCTATGCTCTAATATTGGATGCATTCAACGTGTGTCTGTACTATAATGTAGCCATCGTATAAATACTTGCATTTACCTTTCATTCCCAAACCATAGTGAAAGATATGAGGAGACTTGAAAAATGCACGTTTGCCAATGTGTATGTGTAACCAATTTGCATACAAAGTTTAAAGTATCTTTATCACACGCAATGGGTATAAAAATGTAAATATACCTGGGATTGCCATAAATAAATACTCTGCAAGAAATCTGAATAAGAGAGCAAAGGTCAAATGTTGACTATGTTCATCCGTCAAAGATAATCTCGCATTCAACAACCAAAAGAACGGCAAGAAGAACAAAATATTCATCTAGATTTCATTGAAAATGCATACATCATACGATCACAAAGTTCTGCATTCAAAAGAAGAAGCATTTAATTAAAAGAAATGCAGCAAAATCAACTCTATTCTGGTGAGAAGGGGTCTCTAATTATTCGCTCCCTGTAGCCATCAAAAACTCGCCCTCACACACAACTTCACCTCCAACATATGCCTTCCCTTCCATCTTTGCTATTCCAAATCGCTTTTGTAGCTTAGTCAGTGTCATTCTCATAACTAAGGTGTCTCCTGCAATCACGGGCTTACGAAATCGAACTTTGTCTATTCCAGCAAAGAAGAAGTTGGCACGAGAACCTCCCACTTCAGGTTGCAACATGACCAAACCGCCAACTTGTGCCATTGCCTGCATCAAAAGACCTCACATTCATCACCGTTTTTAAAGCAGATTAAAACAGATATCTTATTTCTTCTTTCCTTTTCTTACTTTCGTACTGGCCAGGTATGAGATAGTTATAATATAGACTATAGAGGCATTTTTTTTATAATATCCTGGTCACATGGAACTCTAGAAAGGTTTTTTGAACAAAAAGCAGGTTCTCAAACTTATCAGCTAATTTAGAAAGTTACAAACACCAGTTGTTTATCTCAACTCAAAAGGTCTTTCAGAAGTTGGAGTCTAAGCAGTAGTGCATTGAATACATATGAGCTTTACCATCTAACAAGGAATTGGAGGCTATTATACCCCGGTCCAATCAAGATGAAGATGCAATATTAGTTTCAGAGACCAGATATTAGGCTCTTGTTGATGTTCTTCTCGCATTTAAAATGGTAAAAAGCTAAACAAAATCTATGCTAGATGCCAAGAGACAATCTACGTGTTTTGATTATGACATTTTCAACCCAGCAAAATGCATGCATACTGCAGCCATTTCATGCCTATGAAACACAGATGTCATAAAAGGAAACTTGACACAGAAAGAATGTCACCTACATACATATCATATTCACAATCAACTGAGAGTATATAAACATGAAGTTAATCACATCAATCTCCATCTCCAAATTTTACATTGGCGTGGCAAGGGTCAAGACACTTCATTTCAACATTAACTAGTAACTTTTTCCTCATTCATTTTATGAAATGCAAACCTGAATGCGTATGGGAACTCAAGTAGATGCCATGACCTAGAATCTCATATAATCCGATATTTTTTACTCAAGCTGGTCTCACCCGTTTCTTTTCCAAAAGCCTAAAAATGTAGAGTTTAATTTTGAATACTACAGATGAGTCTTCAAGAAGGAAGCTTGGACACGTGTTAGTATCAGATACTCCTCGGACACCACCGGATACTCCTAGCCAGCATCCTATAATTTTTATTTTTGAATTTTTGTGTCAATACGGGTGAGATATAAAAATTTGATAAGTGTTAGTCTTCTATTGTGTTTGCAATGATTAATGCTAAAAATAAAAATTAAAAATTCTCCACCTATCTCCCTCAATCATGAAATGACCCAACTATTTTTTCTATTTATGATGTCTTATGATTGTTTTTTATATGTGTTTTGATGTTTTATGAGATTATACATATACGATATGGGTATCAAATACAACATTGGCACGATACCCCAACATTTTCTTTTAATAATTAGGATACGGGTATGGCACGATACAACACAACATATATATATATATATATATATTTATATATTCTTTATTTTCAAAACAACAACGACAAAAGCCTTTTCCCACTAGGTGGGGTCGGCTACATGGATCAAACGACGCCATTGTGCTCTGTCATAGACCATACTTTCAGATAAACCATTGATATTCTTTATTTTCAAAAAGTGAAGAAAAAATTCTTTATTTTCAGCAGTAGTCATTGCAGACACATCAGAAGACTTATGATATTTATTAAATTCTTATGATATTTCATTTATATTGATACAAAATTCAAAAATAAAAAATTATAGGATGCAAGCTAGCAGTATCCAATAGTATCTGAGGAGTATTTGATACAGTATCTGATACGAGTACATATCCGATACCGGTACAGCAGACATTTTGAAGTATTTGGGCTTCCTTTATAATTTGTTAAAGAAATATAATGTTGTATCCTGCCGTAACCATATTCTAATTTTTTAAAGAAACGTCGTACCAGTGTCGTATCCGATAGCCATACCTGTATCTGTATCCATGCATTATAAAGTCATGAATATGTGAATGTGATACAAGTGTCATGGTCTTACATAAGAAATGCCATAGAGGAAGTGTGCTGTGTTTAACTTAACAGGTGAATGCAGAGAGCCAAAGTTTATGTCTAAGCTGCAAACATGATCTTAAGCAGGCAGATATGAGCTTTTGATAAGTACCAGAATCTACTACTAAGGAGCATGCTTCTCGCCAAATGAAGGGCTAAAGAAAGCTACAAGCCTATTACTGTAATAAAAAGCTACAAAAGCTGGTCAGGAACATATCCTATAGATGACCCCAAAAATTTTTATATACAATTAATACATACACAAAGCGCCAATGCATTTTCCAGCCCTGGCAACAGTCAAGACTCAGGGAGCATGCTAATAATGTAAAACTAAGTCGAAAAATTTTGAATTACAAAACCCAATCAGAACTCTTGGTCCATAAGAAACTACAAGCTTAACTGATTTGCTGGAGGCCAAAGTAGGGTAACTCGAAGAACTACTACAAGTGGGAGAAACTCAAATTAGAATTCCGAGATCTTTCAAAATTTCCTATCCCATGTGACTAAAAAGATTTTGCCTTTAAGTCAAGCCTCATTTAATCCTAAGATGCAATACAAGCACAGGAGAATAGTTCATTTGTTTAATGCATTTTCAATTTATGCCAAATTATGTAATGAAGGGAATAACTACATATAGGTAAAATTTTATATTTACCATATACAATATTATATGCATGAGTACACTTGCTAGGAGAGAAAAGAGTGAGGATGTAATAATCACATTGATTTTTATTGTATAAGGGAACAATCAATTTTACTGCTTTCTTGAGCAAGTAAGAATGTATTAAATTTTCAAAAGCATCTACAGTAACTTCTTTAACTTTATCCTAAATCTTTACTGCTCATCTCATGGCAAATTGATACGTTTCTTGCTAATGTTAAGAGGTTTTCTACGATCCAAGTTGATCTACTCTGTCTGTTTCCTGGCATGACTATGCCTAACATCTTTCAAAATTTATATAAATGAAGTTCCATTCCAGCTGTAAAGAAAACAAGTTGCACATACACCAACAGTCTAGGATAATAGAAACCATGAACCTTCATACGAATGGATATGTCATTTTGGAAATTCAAGATATAGAATAGGTTCTTAAAAGTTTCAAATGAGCTATTATTGCGAGGCTGTATCCAAGTTAAGCAGTAAAGAATCATCAGTTAGGACTTCCTTTATACAAGTATACATCTAAATGCAAGAATCTTGTAATAAACTGTTATTCGAACAGTATATATAAAGTTAATATTCCATTTTATTTAATTAAATAAACAGCTTACTATAATGCATAAAGCATAGGAATTGTACACTTAAATCATCAAATGTTAACAGGCAAGCAATATAATATGGAATGGGGTAGCTTCAGCATAGTCTTTACCTCAACCATTAGAACCCCAGGCATGATTGGCCTTTCTGGAAAATGACCAGGAAAGAAGTTGTCATTTATAGTTACATTCTTGATTGCGACTGCAGAAACTCCAGGATTGTATTCAATCACTCTATCTACCAGAAGAAAAGGAAACCTAAACCACACACCCAAAAAAATAAGAGCAACAAAAAAGAGCCACAGTTAAGGGATGAATCTATTACAAAACAATTCAGAACAAAAAAACAAAAAACTGACTTACCTGTGGGGCAAAATCTCACGAATCTGATTGATGTCTATGACAGTTGGAAATGCCGGGTACCCTGCAACCGCAAAACCCAGAAAACGTGCCAGTCAGAAAAATAAGAAATTGGAAGGCAAGCAGAACCTCAAATCAAAATAGGAAAAAACAAAAAACAAAAAGCATACTTAATTCAATGGGGATATCTTCTTTAGGAGCATTTGCAGCATCTGAGGAACAAAACGTTGTAAATCGTCTTGAGTCCGTTGTTTTGCTGAATTGGGTAGCGACACGCAGACCCAGAGGATGAGATATTGATTTGGGAAATGTGAGAAGTGAAAATTTGGGTTGATAGGAATTGGATGGAGGAGAAATGGGACAAGCAGGAGACAGCAATGTGGTGGACAAAGCAGAGGGTGCCATTGGTAACTTCACTGAGCTTGGCTCTGAACTCTTGTAAGTGTTTAAAAGTGTATAATATGCAGTGTCTCTGTGCTGTGCTATTATATTATAGCTGGCATTCAACTAAGGTTGTTGGGTTGGGTTGGTACAGGCGAGAGAAACAAGGCAGTTAACCGCTAAGGTAATGGCGTCTTTTGAGTTTTGAGTTGAGTTAGGGCGGAGTCTCCCACGTCCCACGTTGTTTGTTCAACTTCAACCGTAAAAACCCTCTTCTACTCCTACACTCCTACTGCTACTGCTACTGCTATGGTCTGCTCCTCTAATTCAATGTATGGAAATGGAACCCAGTCCACCATGTTCCTAGTCCTACCCCAATCCCAGTCCCCGGCCCACATCACAGATGCCCAGTCCAAACTTGAACAACTTTTCTCTCTGTTACTTTCCATTGCAACCCCTAATAAGTCCAAGTAGGATAACATTTTTAGTTCTATTTTTATAGTATTAGAAAAAGTATTTCTTTATTATAGTTATAATTATATAATTACTTTTAAGTTTTGATATTTTAATGTTCACTTACTCATATTTTGAAAATGGTTTGTTAAAAAAATAAGACAACACATTTTTTTTACAAACTATCCAAACAGAGGAATGGAAAATAGTCTAATAGAGGTTGCATGCTATGTATGTTATCAAGTTATTGGTGATATTAACTTCTTTTCTGATATTTTAGTATCATTTTTATTTTTTTAACTGTACGTTATGGATATTTTCGAATCGTGCTATAGATTCAACGTTTATATATATATATATATATATATGAGATTTATAATAAAGTTTATGTGAGTCTTACTTATAATTGTGAATGTGTATACGAATACTACGTTCATAAAAAAAATTCATTTTTGTTTGTTTTTGTTACCAATACTATTTTTCTTCTATTCAAAAGTTTTCCAAAAAAAAAGTAATTTTTTTTATAGCAAGCATATGAGATGAATCTCAGTTGCAAGTTGCATCGGGCATTTGTAATGAAATATTTTTGTCTGCAATTGGAATGGAATCTTGCATTCAATTTTTGTCCGCGGAGGCGTCTCATGATTTAGTGCCACAGCCAATCCTTGCAACAAGGAGTCTCATTCAGCTCCATAAGAGGGCACGGGAGAATGCCAAGGCAGCAAATGCATCCTCAAATGCTAACACACCTAGCAAAGCCAAGAAACAGGAGATTCTTTTGGTTTCCAAGTGAATTTGGTGGGAAAATGATCTGCCTGTACCTGTCAAGATAATGGTTGCTGTATAGAGTATATTAACCAGAAACAGTTCAACAGCATTTTTTTGTACTTAATACTGTAAGCAGAATTCAGTTTGTATAATAGAATCTTTCTTGTTTATTGCGCCTTTCTAAGTTTTATATTTTTCCATAGTGATTAGTTGGCTATTTTAACTTTGTTCTTGATATAATGTGCTTCACTTGTGCCATTTGCTTGATTGTAATGCACATGTTTGTGCAATTTCTATGCGGAAAGATTGAGGAAATTGAATGAGGTATTCTTTATGATTCACAATTTGCTTGTGGTTGGTTTTGCAGGAGCTTTTAGTTTCTCTCGATTGCAGTGGTTGAAGTGTTCTGCTTTTCTGGTGTTAATAATCAATTCACAATTCAAATATTAGTTTTGAATATGCTGAGTAGTCACTGCAAGCCTTCTGTATTATTGCATATCCATGCTGAAAATGTTTGCAGTAAAATCTATTTCTCTGGTGTTATCCTTTTGAACCATGTGTATGATTTTTTTTTCTTTTTTCTTTTTTAACTTTTCGAGTTCTCATTCTATAATCAGTTTGTTTCTAACTCTGATAAAGATCTTGATTAATGTAAATTTCTAAATTTGTTTGTATTCTATCATTCATCTCATTGAATCGAAGTTTACCTAAACATACATGGCCACAAGGTTACCTTCAGGCAGCCTCAGTTTCTGAAGAAAAAAATATTATTATTTTAATCTATTAATTATAATCTAGATTGGATTCAAGGAAGGGGTGAGATTTCTCATTCTTTAAAAAATCAGACGCAATTGTGTACTTAGAACTTAGAAGACTATATATGAACAATCTTATCTATAATATCAATCCTGCATTCCTGCTGCAGTCTTTGGTTTTTACTGTGAATCTCTAATAGTTTGTTCGATGCTTGCCAGAAGATTACAGTGAAATATGATGCTAGCAAAGAATTCATTTACAACAATATTCATTAGAAGAAATAGAAAGAACACATCCTAAATAATAATATTCTCTAGGCTAATGGAACCCCATACCTTGTGGTTATTGCAGGTCTAGAAGCTTCACGTTTAAAGGAGTAATCAGTCCAAAAATAAATTGTATATGCTGAAAGTAGAAACTTAAATTTGCTCAATTTAGCTGCTACCCTGTGACCTATTAAGTGTCGAACTCTTGTATTCAGTTTGCAGTGTGGCTTCTTGGCCCCAGTACAAAAATAAGCTGTTGTTCTTTCTTTTTGTCTAGTTGTTGAAGGGTTCTCTAGAGTTTGTTCCATGTTAGCAGATGCATACTTCATTTGTTTGAGATACAGTGTTATGCCCTTGTGCTAAAATAGCCTTTGATAGTGTGTATTTCTCTAATTGAATAGTAATATCTTGTATTTGAACATTTAGAAAGGTAAGGGTGGTTAATTAAGTTTCAATTGAAAGACCTGCTACTGATGAATGTAAAATGCTGCGTATTTCAGGATCTTTTTGATAGTGCTGAATATTAAATGACGTGACTGGCTGACTACTCAATGTCATGATGCTTCTATAAACCAATTTATTCTGATAAGTTATTTTCTCATCATTTTCTGATTAAACAAGATAGGAAGCAGAGGTTACCAAGTCTTTATAATTTCTTATGCTTTTATTTGTATCGAATCTCTACGGTATGATGGTTGTGATAAATATGCAATGTCATCTAGTCTCCACTTTGTTCGTTGCACTGATTCTCTAGACGACTCTGTTTTAATGGTGCTTAGATGTTTTAAAAATGTATTATATTTACTTTTAATTTTTGTTTGTTAGTTGATAATAATTAATAAGCTAGGATATAGTTTGCTGGTCTTTATTTACAAGTGAGTTCAGGCTTTAGAATTGAGTCAGATAATTAAGGATGTATAATGTTTGTGGGTGGCTGAAGTTTAAAGACTATTGATGCTAATAACCTTGGTTCACTTTGCACATTATATGCTATTAAAAATAAAGATGGGAATTGTACCCAATAATAATAATAATAATAAAGATGGGAAGGGAATGAGAACATGAATATTAGACACTTTAGGTGTGTATGATATCACCAATAGAAATTTGTTGAAATTTTGAAGAGCAAAGAAAGATGGTAATGGTCTGCCTTCTTACAAATAACTATATTATAGACTAATGGAGGGTTGAATAAAATATGGGAGCCATTTTCTATTTTGCTTGGATCCACCCAGTTGGAGTTGAGAATGCATTACTGATGTGGGATGTGTATATGCTAGCTGCTATTACCTTTTGGATTGTTCTGTATGTATGCGTTTGACTTTAGGCGTAAGTGGCTATGATCTGGGGTAGGAGTATCTGCTGGTGGTGGTGAGCATTGGCATAATTTGGAGATTTTTTTTTTTTTTTGTGGGGTCATAATTTGGAGATATTGTTGTTGGTTACTTTCACTTACCTACTTTTAGCCATGTCCGGCGAGTTGGACCACTTTTTATTACCTGTTTGATCACAGGCTGCATGCAGGCTGACCCACATAAAATAGCATAAAAGAAAAAGAAAAAGGGTATCATAGGGCTAATGCTCAAATTGAGTTTTAATTCATGTCTTTAATATATATTTATAATGTTATGGAGTTTCTATAATCAAATTATGAAATATGATGATGCCTTGTTTAATATTTAAGAATTTTTATTAACTTTATTATTTTTTATTTTTTTATGACTTTCTATTAAAATTTTCAACTCATGAATTAATGGTATGTTGATCATACTAACTAGGGGTGAAAATAGGTTAGGTTAGGCTTTGCCTTAAATAGGCATGACCTGTTTTAAAAAACATTGGCCTTAGCCTGGCCTATTACCTATCATAGGTTTTTTTTTAGTCTGACCTGACATTTTTATGAAAACTTAAAAGTCTGACATGACCTGAAAGCCTATTTAAAAGTCTATATTGCATAAAGGCTTTCGAATAAGTCAACATGCTCAAATTTTATAGGTTTTAAATATACCTAACATTTAACAAAATTATTATATTCTGTATAAAATAAATAAACTATATTAATATATAACTATTAAATCATATAAGTATTATAAAATTTTAATTATATGTTATTATAATAAATAAATAGGCTGGCTTGTTAGGCCTAATAGACTTTTTTTAAGGCCTAGGCCTATTTAGCTAAATAAGCTTTTAAAAAAACTTAAGCCTTATTTGTTTGATAAATAGGTTAGGCCGAAAATAAGTTAGGTTATAGCCCCCTGTTAAGCAGTCTAACCTATTTTCACCCCTAATACTAGCCCATAAGAGCTAGTCTAAAAAGGCTAATGATTTTCTATGAAAAAAAAGGAAAAATGACCCTTTAGGTTATTTTAGGTGAAAACTATCCTTATTTGATTCTTAGATAAAATTAATTAAGTATTCTAATAATTTACATACAGTTAACAAATAATTTATTTTCATTTTAATACTTCATACGTGATTAATTGTATATAAATTATTGGTTAAATTAATTTAATACTTAATTAATTTTATTCAAAAACCGAGAATAATTTTTCTATGTCAACCTTAAAGGTCATTCTCCTTTTATAAAAAAAACATGGGTGACTTGGCTAAGCCTGTTTTTAACGATAGTGCTAATCCAAACTTACATGAAAGGATTCAAAATTTCAAATCTGCTTTGCAATAAGGTACAAGGACCTGAAATGAATCTCGCCAGTTGTTAAAAACAATTCTTTTACCAAGCAGCGATTCCATTTCAATGTTGCTTGTAATGATTATTTTAAATGAATTATTGAAGTTGATGGGCAATATTGCCTCAATAGGAATCTCCTAGTTACCATGAGTCAAAAGTTCCAATTAAAAAAAAAAAAATGAACATACAAATGGATTGTTGAAAAATCATAGAGATTTGTGGGAGAAGCATACGGGATGCTCTATGGTGGACCAGCAAGACAAATAAAACTTCGATAAATTTCTTGGTTAATTCCCCTGATTATGTTTAAATCTACATGTATATGCATCATTATACCTGAAAACTGGTGAGAAATTATTAAAACTGAAGGTTTCGATGTAAGATTCATCTCATTTTGTAACCAACCATATATGAATGATATAAACGATGTAAAAGTTACAAAATAATAATAATAATAATAATAATAATGTGTAAATTACTCTTATAGACATAGAAAGAAAGACGAGATAATTGCCCAAAACAAGAAAAATATTTATTCTGTCACATTTCTTGGAGCTTTTACACTTCAAAATATTTCTCTGATTAGCAAAAATGAGGAAAAAGAAAAATCAGACTGAAAAATAAATATCATACACTTCACTGGCATATGCCAACACAGACTAATAAAACCAGTTTTATAATAAGCTATGCATTTGTTTAACTAGTTAGTTAATAGCAGAACATTTTTTGCGAATTTCACCATCAGTACCCGTCTTCAATCCAATATTGCTCATCTTCACCATAGACCTTCCAAATTCCACGTTGAATGTCAAGCCAAGTAAGCCTCTTAAGCCCAAGTACCTCTGTACAAAGGTCTTTGTGGAAGCATCAGTCCACAGTGCCTGATCAGACTGTAGAATTCCCCGATCGTTCCTCAGATTAGCAAAGAAAGATGTATCAAATCTGTTTTGACTACCGGTATCTAGCGCAACTCGGTTCGAAGCGCCACTGTTTTGCGGACAAAGTGCTTGTAGTGTTGGAAGAAATGAAGGGTCGATGGAAGGGTCAGCACCACTTGCAGTGAAGTTGTACAATCTGTTGCTGAAGAATTGACAAGCTGTAGTACCAATGGTGTGCGCACCTATATATTCATGAAAACTATTTCGTTAATTGAACTCATATTTTCATATAACATTTTGTTTTAATAAAAACCCTTAATTTCAAATATAGATAAAAATCAAATGAAGTCACAATATCTGAATAAAGTTATTTGTCAAGTTTTACGTAGGTAATGCAAAAAATGTGCAAGAGTACTGTATATATTCAATGTCTTGGCTTTTTTGTTTTTTTTTTTTTTACTATTTTGGACTGCATTGATCTCAATCATGATACTAACGATAATTGATTAATTTAAATTGGGTAAACTTAATTTACCAACAAGGGTGACGAGGTCTTGAGTGTTGAGGCCCTTTGCTGCGAACTTCTGTTTCTGCACATCAACAGAGTCACCAGGGCCAGGCAAATTATTGGCATCCGAAGCCTGTGACACCCGGCCATCTCTGCGTCCAGTTGGCACTTGCCAGCTCAATCCACCACTCTGCAATTAATGCATAAAGGCCAAAATGGTATAAATTAACACACAGTATATTCAACCAAAGGTATCAACTGATTTAGCTAATAAAAATCTCTCGCTGTGTTAACAAAGACTCCAGATCATCCCACTTTGGTTTTATATTACAATTTTGTACTACGTAATTCAAACAAGGTTAGCTCAGTTAATTAATTACCAGAACAACGGAATCACGAGCAGCAAGCGCAAGGATATCAGCACAAGACACAACACCAGGACATGCAGCCTCGAGCTGTGTCTTTGCATCATCAATAGCCTCATATCCTCTCAACCCAAGGTTTGGCAGGGCTGTTCTCTCACTGCCAGCTCCAGCAATGAGAACAGAAGCGTCACAACCTTGCACAAAGCAATCGTGGAAGTGCATCCTAAGTAACCCAGCAGCCAAAGTAGAATCAGACTTAACGTGGGATTGAACTGTGGACTTAACAATGGACTCAGCACGAGGACATGTACTCGAATAGAACCCAACACGCGACCCTTGGCCATGCACTAAGTTGACGACAGCCAAAGCAAGCAAAAGAAACACTAGAAAAAACCTTTTGTTATAGAAACCACACGCCATATAATTTGTAAGGAGAGTTGCCTATTCACTACTATATATGAACTGAAATGCAAGCTTAGAAGAAATAATCTTATAGGCTCAATGAGTGGGTGTGATTCTGAAGAATGCAATGTCATGAGGTGCATGTATTTATAGGAAAGGGTTTGGGCCTTTTGGGGTCAATATTAAGAGAACGAGTAAGCAAAGTCGGCTGCTACAAACTACAAGTGCCAATATGCAAGGATCGGAAAGTATGAATTCAAAGGATGAGGTTGTGTTGTAGGGTAGAAGCTGAGCTCACAGCTTTTGTCTTGTGACGGCCATGGTCACTATCTGTAGCGCATATATGGAAATGGTTCCGCGTGAGGGTTTGGAAATGAGTTTATTTTGTCGAAGGGTGTTTTACTTTTTCCTGTTCTCTAGGCCACCACCACTTCAAAAAGTAGAAGCTTTCCAAGTAATGGGCACTATTGGACTTGGACTTGGCTTGGCTTGTCACGTTCCTCACTAATTTTTTTTTTTTTTAAATCAAGGTATCTCTTTATTTAAAAGTATGATTAAGCGCGTGAAACAACGAGTTCTCTCAATTATATTTTTTCTATTCACATTTAAACATCCAATTCAAAATAAGATATTAAAGTGATGGAGCACGAAACTTAGTTTCTAAGTAGTTTTCTGTAGTTTTCTGTAGTTTTCCTTTTACTTTTTCTTATCCATTGTACCAAAAAATGATTGGATGCTTCCACGACCACTATGACAGAATATCTCCACATTATATTCTTGCTAAGAATTCACCAAATCTTAGATTGGCCAAATCTAATAAATTGAATTGTGTTAGTATTTAATAGTTATAGTAAAACAGTACTCAGATAATTACTACTTTATCTCATTTTTAATATAGAAACACCTGTTTAAAACCACTTAATATTTCTTTCACATTTTACATTAATATTTCAGAAGTCTATTTTATATATATCCATCCATATTATTGCAAAAAAAAGGTAAAAAGTTGGATGAACATTGGTGCATGATTAATTGAGAATTTTTTTTTTACCAACTTACGTTAGTCTAAGTAGAAGGAGTTCGGTCACCTTAAATATTTTATCACGGATTTGATCCTGAGATAGTGTGTATAGAAAAAACACAGTTGGAGGAGTCTCCGCCTTATGTACCTGACCGTACCATGTGGGATTAGTCTCTTGCCTACTGGACAAAGAAATATCTTGGTTTATACCCAAAAAAATTGAGAATATTTTACTAAATTATTAGCATTTAATTGAGGGACAAAAAATAAAACAAGAAAATGAGAGAGAAGATTTAATTTCAATTAACTGATACCTTTTTTTTTTTGGTAAAGAACGATTAACTGATACTTGATTGAAGGCTGTTAATAAAAATATAATCCAAACTAGTTTTATTGCACTTGCCATGCATAGATTTATTAAATAAGTAATATAAATGTTTCTTAAATAATTATAATAAATTAGTTTAAAAGTATATATTAAACAAAATAATTGTATAATAAATTTATTTAATTTTACTTACAACTATTTAAATTATTAAAATTAAGAAGATTAGAAAAATCATTTTTTCACACTGTTAATACAATCAAATCAAACATTCAAAATAAATTATATAGATTAGTTTAGATTTGAGTTAAAAATCATATTTGAAAGTCAAATTAATTATGACTAAAATTTTAATGTAAAATAAAAGATTCAAAGAGATATTTTATCTCTTGTGAAAAGAGATAACAAATATTTTCTCAATTATGAAGGAAATAATTTATCTTATTTAAGATTTAATGAAGCCAAATATCAACAAACTTTTATCTTATTGTCAAAATTATTATTAGTAGAACACGTAAAAATATAATTGAAAATTTTTAAATAATTTTGAAAAATTATTTAAATAATATATTTCATATTACCCATTACTACTTTTTTCATATATTTTATCATTTGCTCTTGTTATACGGACAACAACATGTTATTTAAATATTAGACATCTTATTATAAAGAAAGCATGCTAAATAATAAATCAAGGAGATAGGAATTTTAGGGAATACTTAAATTATGTTATTATCATATTATTAAAATTTAATATTTAATCTAATTAGGGTAATTAAATTTTTTAAATTATTTAATAATATTATATATAATATAACTCTAAAGTCTTAATAATTAAGAACTAAATAGGTTACAAAGAAAAACTAATAGTAATAATAAGGTAGTCTAAAATCATAAAAATTCTATTTAAATATGAAATTATTGTAATAAAAATTAACTATACTTGACAAAAATGGCATGTCATTTCATAAACAAAAACGAACACCTATCCAAAACTCAAATTGAAAATAACCATAAACATAAGTACATATTCAAAGAAAAAGAGTGATTAAATTCTAGTACTGAGAACACATAATCCTTAACGCATTTCACCAAAGTAGCTAAATAATAATAATCTTCACTCGTACTCCTTCTTGATAACCTTTCAAAGCTTGGTTGAAGACATGTCACCATCTTCAGGAACAGTTATAGCTTTTTGAATTTCACCAATTGAGCTCTTTGAATGAGTAACAAATTATGATGAACCAAATTTACTTTCATTATCACATGTTTAGGACAAATCCTCCTATATAAAAGAATAGAAATATTTGCAGTTGAAATGACCTATTGAAAAATTAATTAAAATTCAATAATAAAATATAAAAAGATTAAACTCCATGATAAGGCCACTGGTAAACTAACCTTCATGATATTATTAAATAACTAACATTATATTATATAAAACATGCGATAAGAAAAAAATATTATCACTTACCAATCAAGTATGAATCTTCATGTTTGGATTCAAAAATTAATTTGTTAGTAAGGTATGAAAGAAAATGATACAAAGGAATTATCAATTCTTCTATAGGATGGACACTAGTAAATTAAATAACTTGAAAAATATCCTAATCTCACGAAGTGTGGGTTTGTAATTATTTTGAATTAAAGCAATGGAAAAGTTGGATATGACATAAACTCTGCCCTCGCCAACTACTCTTAAAATCGATACACTTGAATATCCTTATTGTGCATTGTATTTTTCCATCCTACATTGCCAATAAAAATAGTGAGAATATGGCAACTAGTATCATTGTAAAAATCCTCACAATAAGAAAAAAAATTATGACAACTTGAGAGAAGACAAGTGCAATGAATCAACTCTACATAAATACATTTTCATCTATGACAACCATTTCAAATGAATCTAGAAGCTCAGATTGTTAGAAATTATGAACTCTTCACAAATGAATGACCCTCACTTTAATCTTTCAAATTTTTTTATCATTGTTCACATTGACCTTATCAACAAAATCATATTATACAACAATTATATAACTAAAATGAATAACTTTATATAGTGTAGGATTGTTTGTTGCCAGACCAATGGTGGAGATATCCTCAAAGCTAACTTGAAGAATAAATATAATGAAAAACTACATTAATGTAATCTCTATAATTTGAAAAATAAGAAATTACGTACAACTAAAGAATTTCTACTATAAAAGGAATTTAGAACAATTTGTAATTAAAAAATTATTTGAATTCTTGTAATTGATATCGTAACAATTCGATATTTATAGAAGACAATTTACAATGTTACGGATTATTATTATTACAAATTGATATTGTAATTAATTTTAATTTATGATATCTAATTTTTGATAAAATATTATTTGAATTCCTATAATTAATATTGTAACATTCGATGTTTATAAAAGATAACTTATCATGTTACGAATAATTATCGAAATTATAATTATTAAAAATTGATAACGTAATTAATTTCAATTTATGGAATATTTTTTATGAATTTTAATTTATTTAATCAATTAAAATTTACATTAAAGGCTAAAATATTTGGAGGAAAAAAATTGCATGAATGAACAACACCTGACATTGGTAGAGTAAAAATACATTGTCTTTTATAATATTATATAGATAGGTATAAACCTCTCTCTGTCTCTCTCTTTGCTATTTGAAATTTGACCATTTTTCTGGAACGGATTATCTGTTAAAAAATTTAAAATTAATTAATTTTATTAAAATAGAATAATTATTACCCAATTTAAAAAAAAAATGAATACAAATTTCAAGAATCTTAGCGCTCAAGTAAGGTCACCAAGTAAGTCATGTCGTTTTGCTTCCACTTTAGTTTATCATCTTCCTTCCTATGTCAGGCTTTAAAACTCATTTGTAATAATATATATATATATATATATATATATATATGTATATGTATATATAATTATTATTAGTAAATTATTTGTAAAAAAAAACACTTATCGTTTTAAACAAATAAGAAATTATCGTCCATGCCATAAATTCGAGGGGAATTTTATAGGGAGTACTTTTGTAACGGATTGATTCGATGGATAGGGTAGATTTTATCTAGAGATGTTTAGCTTAAAAATTATAATGAAAACATTCTATCAAGTCATGTAAGATATTTTACCATCCTCTGTCTATATATTCCAAATAGAGAGTATCCACCGGTGACCAGTGTGGAGTGGGTCGTCATTATCCAACAAATAGTTCTCCTTTGCTTAGGTGCACTTCGCCTTGTATGCAATTTGGATTCCTCCTCCTAATCCTATAAGCTCTCTCCAATTCAATCAGGCCTCCGGCGGGTATTGCGAAAGGAGATATATACTTTCTTCTCCCAAGAAAATAAAACAAAATTCGGTGTTATCAATAGATCTATAATTGATTAAATTAAAAGTACGTAATTATTAATTTGTCAATTTAATTATTTTCTTTACCAATATGTACATTGATAGTATTAGATAATGATGGATCAGCATCTTGATATTCTCCGAAGCATTGTCTCTTTCCACACTATCTCTGTTTCGTCTTTATTCTCATCCACCAATTAATTGACTATTGTTCTTCAAGGATAAGGGACATAATCAACTTGTATCGTTCATTGGGCAACAAAGAAAAAATCAAACTTATCATACTTTGCGTTGTGTCCAATCTCACTCTTATGTTGTTATGACTAATGCGACTGTTAGTACAAAAAAAAAAAAAAGACAAAACACTTTAGGACAAGAGTTGTGCATTAATTTCCACATCACAAATTTACAGCTTTTAAGTTTGTTGGAGACAAATTCAACATTAGAAGTTGCTAGTTGTCGCTTGGCAACTTTTCAAACCACACGAGATCAATCATGATATAAAAGTGCAATTTATTATATATCACCAAAAATTACAGCTAAGAGCTTAGCGCACTAGACAAAATAACTAAATAAGTTTAGCAGGAAAAAAAACTGTTAAGAAAGAGAAAGAAAAGCGAAGTAACTTAGAGACTTTATATTATGGTTTCTACGCAAAATTTTCAATAGATGGATTGGTCTGTTGAGCATCAGCATACTAGCCCATAGGAGCTGGTATAAGGTTATGTTTAAGAGGATGGCATGTAAGGGGATGATATAAGTTTATGTTTAAGAGAATAGAATGAAATGACATAATAAATTTTATAAAATTGGTGTTTGGGAGTTATTAAAGAAGATGGAATGGAATGACAATTGAGAGATCCTAAGACACCTTCTTGCCATTAAAAACTTTAATTTTGTTGTCTCTCTAAATTGGAGTATTTAGGAGGGAGTGACATGATTTTGTGAGGAGAGTATAAGGAGTCTCTTCCATTCTTTTATTAAACTACCAAACAATGGAGTGACATCTACCTTTTTATTTCATTCTCTTTCTTTCCATTCCATTCCATTACGAGTCATCCACTTCCATCTTCTTTAAAACTCTCAAACATACTTAAAGGCTTCTGATTTTCAATGTAAAAAAATATGAGTGACGTGGCTAAGTTTGGCCTGAAAGGAATCAAATCTGCTTTTGCAATAGGTGTAAGGACCTGAAATGAATCTTGCGAGTTGTTGAAAATGGTTCTTTTACCAAGCAGCGATTCTATTTCAATGAAGCTTGTAATGATTATTTTAAATGGATGATTTTAGTTGTTGGAGAATATTGCCTCAATAGGAATCCATTAGTTACCATTAGTAGAAATTTCCAATTTAAAAAAAAAAAGAATTTGAATATATAAATGATTTGTTGAAAAATTATAGAGATTTGTAGGTGAAGCATGAATGCTCTATCATGTATGCTAGCTGGACCAGCACGACAAATAGAACTTTGATAAATCTCTTGGATAATGTCCCTATTGGGATTATGTTTAAACATACACATGCATCATTATATGTGAAAAATGGTGAGAAACTATTAAAACTAAGGTTTCTGAGTAGGATCACATTTCATTGTGTAACCAATTATATAAGAATGTTGTAAACAATGTAGAAGTTACGTAAAAAATAATAATGTATAAATATCATTACTCTTATAAACATTGAAAGAAAGACGAGATGGTTGCTCAAAAAAAGAAAATATATATATTTATTCTGTCACATTTGTTGTAACTTCTACACTTCAAAATATTTCTCTGATTAGCAAAAACGAAGAAAAAGAAAAATCAGACTACAAAATGAATATCATACACTTCACTGGCGCATATGCCAACATAGACTAATAAAACCAACTTATATATGCATTTGCCTAACTAGTTAGTTGATAGCAGAACATTTCTTGCGAATTTCCCCATCAGTACCCGTCTTCAACCCAAATTTGCTCATCTTCACCATATATAGACTTTCCAAATTCCACGTTGAATGTCAAGCCCAGTAAGCCTCTTACGCCCAAGTACCTCTGTACAAAGGTCTTTGTGGAAGCATCAGTCCACAGTGCCTGATCAGACTGTAAAATTCCCAGGCTGTTCCTCAGATTAGCAAAGAAAGATGTGTCAAATCCATTTTGACTACCGGTATCTAGCGCAACTCGGTTTGAAGCGCCACTGTTTTGCGGGCAAAGTGCTTGTAGTTGTGGAAGAAATGAAGGGTCGATGGAAGGGTCAGCACCATTTGGAGTGAAGTTTGTACAATCTGTTACTGAAGAATTGACAAGCTGTAGTACCAATGGTATGCCCACCTATATATATATATATATATATATATATATATATATATATATATATTCATGACAATGAATTCGTTAATTGAAACTTGAACTCATGTTTTACATATAACATTTTCTTTTTATAAAAACTCTTAAGATAAAATATAGATTAAAAATCAAATGAAGTCACTTTAGGTCAGCTTTTTTAGATAGTTGGTATAAATGAGAACTAAAATTCCTAGTGTAGTGTAGGTTGAAAATTAATTCACTAAAATGTGCAAAATAAATAGTGAGTCATAGGTGTGAGATATGACTTGTATGAAATTGTATGCTAGAGATACGACTTTGGGTTTATGAGTAGAAGTTGTATCCATGAGATATAATCTAGGGTTGACGATTTTTCTTTTAATGGAAGTCGTAGTTCATAGTTACGACTTAGGGTTAGGTTTTTTTTTTTTTTCCTTTTAATCAAAATCTTATCTCATAGATACGACTTAGGGTTATGTTATTTGTTTTTTTTTATAGGGATTGTTTTACTTTATTTAAAAATTAAAGGGACATTTTTAAACAATTTTAAACTAGAGGGGCTAAATTATATTTTAAAACAATTTTAAAACAATAATAATAAAATATCTCTTACCCTAAACTTTATCTCATGGATACGACTTCTACTCAAAAACCTTAAGTCGTATTTCTGACATACAACTTCATAGAAGAGTTATCTCACACATACGACTCACTGTTCATTTTACGCATTTTAAGTATTTAATTTTCAACTTGTACTACACTAAGAATTTTAGTTCCTATCTATACCAACTAGACACAACACCAGGGCACACAGCCTCGAGATGTGTCTTTGCATCATCAATAACCTCATACCCTCTCAACCGAAGGTTTGGCAGGGCTGTTCTCTCACTGCCAGCGCCAGCAATGCGAACAGAACCGTCACAAGTCACAACCTTGCACAAAGCAGTCGTGGAAGTGCATCCTAAGTAACCCCGCAGCCAAAGTTGGATCAGACTTAACGTGGGATTGAACTGTGGACTTAACCATGGACTCAGCCCGAGGGCATGTACTCGAATAGAACCCTATATACACGCGGCCCTTGGCCATGCACTGTGTTGACAACAGCCAAAGCAAGCAAAAGAAACACTAGCAAGAACCTTTTGTTATAGAAAATACCCTCCATTTTGTCAGGAAGAGTTGCCTATTCACTACTATATGTCTATATATAAACTGAAATGCAAGCTTATATGTTTTGAGAAAAGTGGCTCATGTATATATTGGTAGGATTGGTTTTATTTATTGTTAATAATTATTCTTGATGATTTAGGAAATCTAAAGGATTTGAGTAAATATTTAGGATTTAAGAAAATCTACAAGATTTGAGAAATCTTAATGATTTGAGATAATCTACAAGATTTAAGAAATTTGTTAGGATAATTTGAGGATAAGGAGTCTTGGTTATAAATAACATCAATGGCCTAAGTGTGTGAAAAAGAGAGAATGAGAGGAAGTTTTGGATTATGAGAGAGGGTGTACAAGAGATATTGAGTTTGGGTTTGAGTTTTAAACTCAATGATTATTTTTGTACTGTTTTTCTCTCATAGTGAAAATATTTTATCCTCTTGAGTAGACATAGGCTTGAGACTTGTTGAACCATGTTAAATTTTCTTTTTTTTATGCTCATATTGTCATTTGTTATTTTCTTTTTATTTGAGTGTTTGATATTCTTATTCCGTTGTAACTATATGAAGTAGTTGTTTTGTGTCAATGAGAGTGTCTGATTATGAGGAATACAATGTCAAGAGGTGCACGTATTTACAGGGTCGTTTGGCCTTTTGGGGTCAAAATTAGGAGAATGAGTAAGCAAAGCCGGCTGCTACAAACCACAAGTGCCAATATGCAAGGATCGAATAAGTATGAATTCAAAGGATGAGTTGGTGTTGAAGGGTAGAAGCTGTGGGCTCACAGCTGTTTTCATTTTGGTAATCTGGGCTCACAGCTTTTGTCTTGTAACGGCCATGGTCCACTGTCTGCAGTGCATATGTGGAAATGGTACCGCGTGAGGGTTTGGAGACGAGTGTAATTTGTCAAAGGGTGTTTACTTTTTCCTATTCTCTTGGCCACCACCACACCACTTCCCAAAAGTGGAAGCTTTCTAAGGAATTGGCACTATTGCACTTGGACTTGGCATGGCTTGTCACGTTCCCAGGGAAGGAGATTGGATGCTGCCAATTAATGAATCAAATTGTTGAGTTGTGAATATTTAATGGGGATAGAAGAAAGGGGATAAGAAAAGGAGACAATGCAGAAATTAATATCTCCACATTAAATACTAGCTAAGTAAGAGTTCACAAAGCTCTGCTTGGCCAAATATAATAAATTCTGTTAGTATTTAATAATTAATACAATATTACTCAGATAATTACTACTTTATCTCATTTTTAATATAGAAACGCCTTAATTAATTAAAACAAATTATGTTTACATGTACATAGTTATATAAACCTCTCTATCCTTCGTTAATATTTTTATTAAAATATAAGTGACAGATTATGCATTATTAAAAAAATTATTTTTTAAAATTACTACTGATAAATAGTTTTAAAAAGTAATTATTTTTAAACAAAAAATGATTTTCCATACAATAAATGCGACGTAGATTTTCCTGTTGAGTACTTTTGTGACGGATTTATCAGTGAATAAGATAAATTTATTGACGGATTTTGGTTTCTCCAAGGGATCGATGCCGATTTTGCATTTTACGACAGATAATTGGCTGAGCTTTTGGCGAGACATCTTGCTTCTCCGGTTAAAGCTTCGGGTTAGATTTATTTCACAAAGGATTGAAAACAATCTCATTTTGGATGATTTGACAGAATTTTACACATAGGTTTAGTCTATTTAACGATATAGGACAGGGATACTACATCAATGGTTTTCGTTGGTCGATTAAACGGAGTTAAGCATTTTTTTAAAAACAAAATTAAATTTAAAAAGAAAATTTGGGATAAAAGATAAACTTAAAGGACAAAAAGTTATGTCGAATGTTTTAGGGTTATCTAGTCACCATCAATTATTCTGTCGTTACTTTATAGTATATATAGATAATGTAGAAAACATGGTTAATGTGAGCCATATATAATTATGAAATATAATGTGAAATTGGTGAAAAGATATAGTGTATAAATAATATTACTCTTTTTTAGATTTATTAAAAAGTATGAGATTAATCATGATGCATGATATAAAATTTCAGTTTATCATCTCTCATCAACTAACAAAAGCTTATCACCAAAACAAAAAATAAAACTAACAAAAGCTTGATAATAATTATTAAATAGACTAAGTCTATTTAATTAGATAGAGCTAATAATCTAAATTTATTATATATAATAAAATTTAGATAAAATTTAATAAGTTTCATTGCATAAAATAAATCTATAACGCGGTATACCTATGTTAATTAAATAAAAAAAAATCTCATCAAAAGCTTGGCACATAAGGCATAGCCGTGGAAAACGAAAGTAGTTTAGCATCTTTCTTGGGCCTTTACCCTTCTCACATGCCGGAAAAACTTAAATAAAAAAAAATTTTAGCAAATAAAACAGAAAAAGAAAATAAAATAAAAGGTAGTCTTACAAACTAAAGGATCAGTTTAGCTTCTTTCTTGGGCCTTTGCCCTCGCTCAAATTTAAATTAGAAAAAGTAGCGAAGAAAACAGGCACCCAAAAAAAAAAAAAAAAAGAAAAAGTAATCTCAAAAATGATTTTTTTTTAAAGAAATTGAGGTAGAAGGGGGAGACATACAGAAAGATTAGATAACAAAGAAAAATAACTTTATTATTTTTTTCTTTCATTAATTCCTAATTATTCTTCCCCTATTCATGCCAATATATATTATTTCTATAAGGGATTAAATTCTCTAAAATATATAATATATTATAAAATGTAAAAAGGCAAATAATTTAATAATAATTTATAAATTTATAACAATAAAAGAAATTCATCAATAATAATTATCCGCTTGCACTTCACATATATAGTAAATTACTCCATATACTTCATATATATATATATATATATATATATATATGATAATGACAAAATAAAAATTTAAACTTTTTAAGTTATAACCTCCAACAAATTATCCAAATCTCTTATCACTAGTCCACTTTTAGTGGCTTCCATGTAAAGTATACCAGTATGTATCACACTTATTATAATTAAGCTACATGTTTACTATAGTTAATTAACAGCAGAACATCTCTTGCGAATTTCACCATTAGTACCCGTCTTCACACCAATGTTGCCCATCTTCACCATAGACTTCCCAAATTCCACGTTGAAGGGACCAGAGGCCAAGTATTTCAGAACGATGCTCCTTGTGGTAGCATCAGTCCAAAGCACCTGATCAGACCGGAGAATTCCGTGGCCTTTCTTCAGGTTAGCGAAGTAAGATGTGTCGAATTTGAATTGGCTACCTGTGTCTAGCGCAACTCGCTTCGGATCCGATGCTTGGTTTTGAGGGCAAAGTTGTCGCAGAGTTGGAAGAAATGAAGGGTCGATGGAAGAGTCAATACCATTTGTGCTGTATAGTCTATCTTTGAAGAATTGGCAAGCAGTAGTACCAATGGTATGCCCACCTATGAATTCACAGAAAGGTCATTCATGTGATAACATTAATGATATGATCTTAAATTGTGGTGTATATGCGGCCCCGTTACATTTTCTTAAAATGTGATTTACTTGTCAAATCATGCAATAATTGAGGATTGATCTGCATAAAGTAAAACAGACCAATTCCTATATACGAAACCGAAAATAGTATAAAATATAAAAAATGCAGTAATGAATTTTGATGTGTAAATAATAAAATTGTTTCGTTACAATTTTTTATTGAAAATTTTTCAATCACATTTTGTTGTTATTTTAATCACTGTATATCCATCACTTTTTATTTTCCGTTTAATCAGCCAAAATCATTCTATAATGTAAAATGTAATTTAAAATAAAGACTGCAATTTAAAATTCTAAAAAATAGAGACTCAGTTGAGAAAAGATTATAATTGAAAACAAATTATTTTTTTATAGATTCAAATGAAAAATGGTGTAATTTTAAGGAAGAAAAATGTAATTTGACCTTAATGTAAAATGTAAACTTACCAGCAAGAATGACGAGGTCTTGAATGTTGAGACCCTTATCAGAAAACTTCTGCTTCTGGACAACAACGGAATCATTAGGACCAGGCAAATTAAGGGCTTCCGATCCAATTGACACCCGTCCATCTCTGCGTCCAGTGGGCACCTGCCAACTTAGTCCACCACTCTGCATGCAACGGAAAATTCAACACAGTCAATACTTAGAACTTCCCAAGACTCAATATTATTGAACTTAAGCTGAATGGTCAGATCAAATTAATCTCATCTTTTTTAGTGTTATCATGATGTACTAATACTATAAAACAAATGATAACAAGTTAATTACCAGATCAACGGAATCACGAGCAGCAAGGGAAAGGATATCAGCACAAGACACAACACCAGGGCACGCAGCCTCCAGCTTTGCCTTTGCATCATCAATAACCTCATAGCCTTTCAAATTGAGGTTTGGCCCGGCTTTTCTCTCCGTGCCGTCGCGGTCAATGAGAACAGAAGCGTCACAACCTCGGACAAAGCAATCATGGAAGTGCATCCTAAGCAACCCAGCAGCAAAAGTAGGGTTAGACCTAACGTGTGATTGAACTGTGGACTTAACAATTGACTCAGCGCGAGGACATGTCCTCGAATAGAACCCTACACTCGTCCCTTGGCCATGCACTGTGTTGACAACGGCCAAAGAAAGCAAAAGAAACACTAGAAGGGAAATTTTGTTCGAGAAACCGCCCTCCATTTTATAAGGAATATATAGCTGCTTATACACTACAGATTGAAGTACAAGTTCTGTGAAATAGTTCTTTCACTTTAGGTTCGATGGAGGATGTGATTCTGAGGAATGCCATGTGAAGCAGGTATTTATAGGGGTCTTTGTCTTTTGGGGTCATTATTGGGAGAATGAGTAAGCAAAGCCGGCTGCTAGAAAGTGCCATGCATGCAAAAATTGAAAAGTATGAATTTGTTATAAATAAAAATAAAGAGAGAAAGAGAGATTAAGACAAAAGCATGTGTAGGGAACCCCAAGCTAACTATACCACAAACCTTTTTTATGTCTCTTCTTGAATAAAACATGTCCTTATATTAGACCTCAAACATAAGTAAGGAGAAGGGGTTACACCTCTCAATAAAATACACCATAATATCCGCGACATCTTGGTTGCAGTAGCCGCCACAACTGCGACATCCTGCATTGGCCACATCAACCGTAACGCGACTGTGATTGCAACCACGATTTAAAACTTTGGTTATAACAGTAAACCCTTATTAATGACATTTTTAATTTCTAATCAATATAGTCATTCATTATATGCAAAATATATATGTTTTACAACACTTCCCCTTGAACGACTAATCAGTATGAATATGTCTCGTTAAAACATTGTTAATAAAACCCCATAGGACAAAAACCTAGCGAAAGAAAAAGAGTACAATATCCATAGGTAACTTACTTTCCCTAAAAAATATAATCAATTATGTAATGTCTTTAAGATAACGCATTCTAATGTTATATGCACATGCTTCTTGAAAATTGAAGTTGGCAATGTCTTTGTGAATAGATCTGCTGAGTTGTCACTTGAGTGGATTTTGCAAATATCAACATCACCTTTCTTCAGGAGTTCATAAGTGTAAAAGAACTATGGTGAAATATGTTTAGTTCTATCACCTTTTATGTAGCCACCTTTGATTTGTGTAATGCATATTACATTATCCTCATACAATATTGTCGGCTTGTCATTTTCCATGAACAATCCACATGCTTCCTTAATGTATTGAATCATAGTTCTCAACCACATGCTCTCATGACTTGCTTCATGAATAGCCAATCTTTCTGAATGGTTTGAAGAGGTAACGGTGATTGTTTATTTTACAGAATGCCATGAGATAACATTGTAACTGTAGACATGTGTAAAGACATAGCCTATTTGTGACCGAGCTTTGTGAAAAATAAAAAAATACCCATCATTAGCATATCCTAGCAATTTAGACATACTTTACACCATTTGGGTAAAACAATTAAACCCATATCAAATGTGCCACGAAGATAATGAAGAACATGTTTCACTCCATTCTAATGTCTTCATGTTGGTACAAAACTAAACCTTGCTAGTAAGTTGATTGCAAAAAATTATATCGAGTCTAGTGCAATTTGCTAGATACAAAAGTGCTCCTATTGCATTAAGATATGATACTTCAGGACCAATAATTTCTTCATCATCTTCTCGTGGACGAAAATGATCTCTTTTTACATCAAGTGAACGGACAACCATTGGGGAACTTAATGGATAGGATTTATCCATATAAAATTGTTTCAAAATCTTTTCAATATATGATGATTGATGAATAAGAATTCCACTTGGCAAATGTTTAATTTGAAATCCAAGACAATTTTGTATTCCCAAGATCTTTCATTTTATATATCCTTTTTTAGGTAGTTTGTAGTATTTGAGATCTCTTTCGGAGTCCTAACTATGCTTAAGTCATCAACATAAACTGCTACTATAACAAATCCAGATTTTATTTTCTTAATGAAAAACAAGGACAAATAGGATTATTTTCTTATCTGTTTTTTAATAAATATTCACTTAGACGATTGTATCACATGCATCCAGATATCTTTAACCTATACAATGATGTTTGTTATTTAATCGAGCACATACTTCGAGGTTTTGAATTTTATGCTTTAGAAGCCTTAAATCCTTCAGAGATTTTCATATATATGTCATTATCTAATGATTCATATAGGTAAGTTGTCATTATGTCCATTAGATGTATATCAAGTCCTTCATAGACTACCAAACTGATAAAAAATCTGAAAGTAATTGCGTTCATAACAGGAGAATATGTCTCTCCATAATCTATATCAAGCCTTTGTGGGAAACCTTATGCTACAAGTCATGTCATGTATCTCACAATTTCATTTAACTCATTTCTTTTACGCACAAAGACCCATTTATATCCAACAGGTTTGACATCTTCAGGTGTCTAAAGTACTGATTCAAATACATTACGTTTGGCTAATGAGTCTAGCTCATCCTATATTGCTTCTTTCCATTTTGGCCAATCATTTCAATGTTGACATTCATCTACAGATTAAGGCTCAAGTTCATTATCATTAACAATTTTAGAAGCAATTGCATATGCAAAAATATTATCAATAATCACTTCATTTCTTCCCCACATATTTCTAAATTTTAATGAAATCTCATAATTTTTTAGTACCGAAACCACTTAGGGGGTTACTTGTTTAGAAATATCAGGTTGTTGATTTGCATTACCTCTTGTGAACACCATATATTGTCCGAGTCGCATATTTTTAAAAAAAAATTTCAAAAAAATTAATTAGCCAATTAATTCTAAATACAAAATAATTCAAAAAAGAAGAAGAAGAAAGGGTTTTAAACCCTTTGATCCACTGGGCCCCAAATCAATCTTGGCTTAAAACACTCTGCTGAGCCCATCTCATCCCAGCATACAGTCCACCGATCCTCTACACACGAGCACTCATCTGCACATGCTACCCATTTATTTGACTTTGGAAGGGAGCTACAGGGCAGCAATGGTAGAGGCAAGTGGGAAATGGTCAACGGATTAGAGGGGAAGAGACCCTCAGCCTCGTCCTACATCTAGACCTAATGATCATTTTGGAGGGGATAAAAGGGGAGGAGGAGGATCGGAAAATGGAGATACACATAGAGAGAAAAAAGATAAAAAAGACTGAGAGAATTGGAAAGAACCCAGAGAAAAACCGAGAGAAAGAGAGAAGGGGGAGAGAGGATGAGCCATTTCCATTTTTGTGCATCAAGAGGTAAGCTCCTTGGTTGCTCATGTCTTTGTGCTTTTGATACTCTCTGTTCATACCTCTAAATGTATATAATGTGGTTGTAAATTGTTGTGGTTTTGATTTTGCTTGGTTTAAGATTGAATTTTTTTTTCTCAAACATTTTTTTCCACCACCATACAATCGTTCATAACTCATGAACTACCCTCAGCCACCCATTTTCCTTTGAAAATCAATCCATCAACCTGAGAAACTCATACCCATCTCCAACCTCACCATATCTCCTATACACCCAAAACAACCATCTTCATCCACCCATATAAACACCCAACGTCCATAATCCCTAAACAGCACCTCACCACCCTCCAGCCATGCAAGTAACACTCTCCACATTTTTCTTGAGTCAAAATAGAGCCTCTTCATGCACCACATAAAATATCACTCATATCCACCCATGAACAACCAACATCACCACAAAATCCCATTATTTTGCCACCAAACACAGCCCCAATACCTACGCCAATAACCATCAATAGTATGCCAAATCCGTAAAAAACTAGATAATAACAGAGTCTGCATCCGTTTCTGACCAACATTCACTTCGCAAACCATTTCTTGACCGATCACTCACTCCCCAAACCATTTTTCAACCAAGCACCCCTCCCCCAGACTGTTCCCGACTGACCATTACTTCCCCAGACACTTTCCTACCGACCATTCACTCCCAAGACCATTTTTCGACACAACACCCTTTCCCTAAACTGTTCCGGACCAACCACTACTCCTCCAAACACTTCCCAACCGACCACCCTCTTATCAGACCATCTCCAAATCGATTAAAACATTTTCTTAGATCTCAACCTCTAGATCTCTCAACCCATCCGAGCCTTAGTCTTAACCCTCAGGTCAACTACCCCACCGGTCATACCGAGCCTTAGTCTTAGCCCCTTAGCTTACAGACCGAGTCAACCTTATCCTTAGCCTTAATCCCTTAGTTCACTGATCGAACCGACCAGACCTGATCCTTATCCCATAATGCTTCAGCCAAACCTACCTGACCGACTAGACCTAATCCTTAGCTCATAACGTCTCAGCCAACCTACCAGACCGAGCAGACTGAGGTTTCGTCTTAACCCTTCAGCCAACCTACCTACCGAGCAAATTAAGCCTTAGCCTTAACCCCTCAGCTCACCAAGTCGACCGATCACAACCTTACCGTTAGCCCATCAACCTATAGACCGATAGATCCGAGCTTACCCTTTACCTCATCATCCTCAGGATCTACTTGGCCGACCGAGTCGACCCTTATCCTTAAACCATTAATCCCTCAGACCACTTCTCCAAGCCGAGCTTACCCTTACCCTATCAACCTCAGGATCCACCTAACCGATCGAGTAGATCCTTACCCTTAACCTATATACCCCTTAGCTCACCAAACTGACCTATCTAACCATTATTTCCTTTCTCAACACTTAACCGATCGGCAGTGGCCGATCCGAATACCATTTTATTCTCGACCCTTAACCAATCGGCCATCGCTGATCCGACCATCATTTCCCCTAACAACACTTAACCGATCTCCTTGACCGATCCGACCATTATTTCCCTTTTCATTACTTAACCGATCGGCCCTAATCGATCCGACTATCAATTCCTTTCTCATCACTTAACCGATTAGCCTTGACCAATTCGACCACAGTTTCCATCAACAATAATCATCATTTTAACATTTTCATTCATTCTTTTTAAATTAATATATGATATAAGATTCTAAGGAAGTAATAATCCAAATTAGTTGCGATGACAACGACATTTTGACTTCCTTGAGGTGAGGAGAAATTTTGTGATTTTTCCAGGAGCGCTGGTAAAGTTATAAATGTCCTCCAATAAAAATCTTGTTTTATTATTAATTTGTCGCACCTGTTAATTTTGAGCATTTGACGCTGTCTTAAATAATCTAAAAATAATAAAAATGATTATTTCATCCGTTCAATCACGATTTCTTTTTACTTTCGAGTTATCATAATACTTAAACAAATATTCAATTAAAATCATTCAAAAATGGCCGATGATGGATAGAGGATTGAAAGTCCGATCAACTAAACTGTTTCCTATATTCTCGAGGCATTTATATTAGATTAGGTCGGGAGCGCTGGCAGGATCTAATTCCTAAAAATAAATAAATAAATAAAATATTTTTCAAAATAATAAAATTAAATAATGCAAATTAATTGAGAACAAATTCATATAACCTGTACTTGGTAACAATGATAGATTAAAATTTAAAAATCCTTTTGCGAAAATCATTTTAAAAATCCTTTATTTTGTTAAATAACATTCTTTCATTGTGAACTCCATTTTCAAGAACCTTTCCATTTAAAAACATTTATTTTCTTGGAAATAAAAACTTTCAATTCACCATCTTCACTCTTGATAAATTGCAGGCTTACAATTTCTTTCTTAATTATGACTATTAAACCACTCATTCCCTATCTCGGTTATTTATCATTTTTGGTAATATGTCTGACAAAATAGGACATAAAAAACAACAGAAAATAAAAATATTTTGTTTTAAATAACAAATGACCAACTTAAGTAATTTAGCAGATAACTTTAGATTAAATGAGTAACCGTTCTCGGAACAGATGGTGTAGGGTGCTAATATCTTCCCTACTCGTAATCAACCATCGAATTCAAACTCTGGGAAGCAAACTCTTTTTTGAGGTGTCCAATCGCATCATTCCATTTTTTAATGGAAGAACCGATAGGTGGCGACTCCCAAGCTATCTATTCATTTCTCTTTAAGTCTTTATTTGTGAGGTTGCCTATTTCACAGCGTTCTCCCTTCTGGGACAGTTGCAACTCCTTTGACCTCTTCTGAAGTTTCCTTTTGAGACTTATTCATTTCTTTTTTTCTTTGGAGGTATAGTATCATTTGCATCGATAAGTCTACCATGCTTCTGGCGTGCTTTAGATTCAGTGCCTATTATACCTATAGATTGTCCTGCTGGGACAATTAATCATGCATGAAAATTTGCACCTGGTACATGTGATTTATTAACCTTTTGGGTGTCAATAAAAATATCTAGCAATTGATTTGTGATATTCTGCAAATGAATTATTCTTTGACCTTCAAGTTTACATTGATTTGTGTGTGTATCAAGGTTAGACAGTATTGGTGTGTTCTAACAAATTTCTTGTGCTTTTGGTCCTTTAACTTTTTATTCCCCTAATGCCGAGAATATTGATTGATTAAATTGACAATCTAAAAATCTTGCTCTAAAAAGATCACCCATTAAAGGTTCAAGATATCTAATGATAGATGGAGAGTCAAAATCAACCATCTTAGTTCATTGAGGGGGAGCAATAAGGACATGTTCGTGTATGCCCTAGAGACCAGTTGTATACTGACCTTCCTGAATACATTGTATCTTGACATTTATTATATATATGTGGCATTTCAGTTATTCTGTTATTTTATTTAAATATGCAGGACAAAGTACAATACCATGGGATATCAAGTGCATAACTTGGTTGTGAGATCCTATTGGTTACTTTCAGAACATTATTCTTAAACGCCCTTAGTCAATTATTATTGTGAATTAGGACAACTGTAATACATTGAGACTAGCATGTGTGTAGACTAATGACCATATATTACAGGTCATGGATATAAGATATCAAGTCTTCATATGGGTACACATTAGAGTAATGATGTACTTGATTGACCTATCATGAGAACGTTGCATGGATTGTTACGTGAGTGTCATAAGCGATTCTTATAGTGACTTTGATGTATGAGGTCCTTTAACTTGAAGGTACTACAATTCCTTACATGAGCAGTTGTATGAATTGATATCGCCAAATGTCCCTATAACAAGGTGATTAAAAAGACGACTATTAGATATACTGCAAATTATGCAGAGGGAGGTGAGTGACTTAGATATGATTTGTCCCTCCTGTTTAACAGGAGCGATATCTTCGATCCCCTTGATAGAGTGAGACTAAAAATGCATAACCATACTTGAATGAGTCAATATGAAACATTGATCTCATTTGTCTTAGTATGTCTACTCGAAGATCAAGAAACCAAAGATTGAACTATACAAGAGTGATTGTTCCATGCCTTATGTTTAATCTAGATATATGGACAAAGGGATTAGACTACATGGCAACATTGTTCACGGAAAGGTTATGTCAAATCACTGACATTCTTGTTACTCGAGTAGCAATGATGTATTACTAGATAGCGCTCACTGTTTGTATTGCTAAAATTGGATTTTACTATTATTGTCAACGTAATAGGAACCTACAAGGTCACACACTTTGAATGGACCGATATTGAGGTTTAATATTCATGAGATGAATTTAATTAGGAATCCAATTATGACTTGGGTTCCTAGATAACTAGTTGGGCATTTAGTTAAATTAAATGGGCCAACTGAATAGATAGGTCTGCACATAATTATGACCTAGGTCAAATTATGAGCAGGCACATCAATGCTCCTCATACTCACTGATGACGGCTACCGTAGTTATATATATATATATATATATATATATATATATAACTACAACAGCTGCACAACACTATAAAGAGAAGACAGACTAAAGAGATCTGAAACAGTTTCAGAAACCATAGCCGTTATTCCATAAACAGTGAAAGTGAAAGGAGCACCCCCGGCTGCCAATACCGCTGAGTAGAGGAGAGTCTGATCTCAGTCAGTTCGTGTGGATATCGTAGAGGCATCCCTCTTTGTCGTACTCATGATTAACTGCCTGTAGCGACAACCGTCTCTTCTCAGAGATAAATCCCTAAAACACATTTATGATTTTCGCATGAATCATCGGCTGAGTTTGGGATTTAGTTTTTTTTTTCCTCTGCATTTCCTAATCTCGAAACCCAACAGGACATTTACAACACAACCAAAAATTCTAAAATGAGATGTATTTGGTTGTTGATAAAAAAAAAATAAGCTGCAAAGGTGAATGTTTGTGATATGCAGTTGGTCGGATACGAACCAAAGATGCAGCGTGTACTATAGCATGTCTCCAAGCAAATGCAGAAAGTTTTGAACCCATAAGCATAGGTATAGCAATTAACTGTAAATGCTTAATGAAAGACTGTGCTAAACTATTTTATGTATGAACATGTGCAATGAAATGTTCAACACTAATTTCAATTGACATGCAATAATCATAAAATGCTTTTGAAGTAAACTCACCAGCATTATCTAAACGAACGGTCTTTGTAGGATAGGTTGGAAAACTTGATCTTAACTTTATTATCTGAGTAAGGAATTTAGCAAAAGCAGTATTATAAGTTAAAAGTAAACAAACATGTGACCATCGAGTAGAATCATCAATTAAAACCATGAAATAACAAAATGGTTCACAAGATGGATGAATGAGGTCACAAATGTCTCCTTGTATTCGTTGTAGAAAAGTGTGAGACTCCAAAGATAATTTAGATGGTAAATGTCTAATAATTAATTTACCTTGAGCATAAGAAGTGCAAAAATAATCATCAAAAGAATTTTCTGATCCTTTAATGGGTGTCCATATGTATTTTTAATTATACGTTGCATCATAATTGAACTTAGATAGCCAAGACAGTCATGCCAAGTATAAAAGTTTTAGGATTTGAGCACTTCCGATGCACAAAATTTGACTCAACCATCCTTATTTTTGTAAAATATAAGGCAGATAAAAACTCAAAAGTTTCTCTAATATGAATTTCTGATTCAAAATTGTAGAAGTAATATAGAGATATTTCACATTTATTTTTATTTTTTTTTGTTTCAACATGATACTTGTTGCGACGTATATCTTTGAAGCTTAGTAGATTTTTTCAGGATTTACTAGAATATAACGCATCATCAATGTATAATTTTGTCCCATTTGGGAACATAATGTGGATCTTTCAAAATTTATGTCAATTTTTTTATATATAAATTTTTGTTGTAAAACAATTTAAATGTAATTTAATTTATTTTGCTTATTATTTATTATTATTATTATTAAATTTATTAGTTAATTTTTCCTATTATTATATATTATGAAATAGAAGAATTGTTAGCTTTAATGAATTTTTAATTAGTTATTTTTAATTCACTTTTTTTTCAATGTTCGACCCCTCCCAATTAATCCTTCATTTATAATCCATCCGACTGTGGTCACCACCACTTTCAGTAATGGGCTTGGCTTCTTACGTTACGAAGACTTGACATGTAAGTGAGTGGACATGATCAACATGTGGGGAACTAAGATTAAAGAGTATGGTATGTGTTCTTTTCAAGTACAACATGTATGCAAACGTTTCTAGGTGTTATTTTATAAAATATCTTAGATAAATACGGATATTTGTCCAGATGATAATCAAAATTTCCAACACTTATTCATCTCAATTTTTTATGAGCTCTTCGAAAAAGATGAAACTCACATGATATCCTAAAATTTTATCAATTCAGTCTATCCAAGACAAAATAGATGAAATTCCATTTCGTTTTTAATTTTTTTCTTCCAAAGCGTCACTCTATTTTGAAAACCTATTTGACCTAGCCATTCGAATATTTTTGTCGGTGCATACTCCCTAGTCTTGCAATCTTGCAAAAATCATTGTTGGTCGTTTAGATCATAGGAGGGGAAGAAAAGACAAGAGATTAAAGGAAAAAGGAAGAGGAGAGGAGATGAGAAGAGAGGAAGATGAGTAGAGTAATGATTTTTTCTTAAAATATTCATAAAAGTGAATGATTGAGGGTTTTTTTTCTAAAATTATATTAAAAAATTCTCATTTTCTTTCCTTTTCTATATATAAAACTCTTTTTTTTATGTTATATATAAAACTCTTTAAAAATAAGAATACTTACCTAACTAAAACTTTTGGAGGTTAAAGATTCACCCGAATATGCTACACTAAATTTTAATTTCGACATAATACAAATATAGACAATAACAGGTTAAATTATTCGTTTTGTCTTTGTGTTTTGTATTTTGGCTTAGAACTCAATTTGAAGACCAAAATTCTCAATAATCAAATATATCATACATATTACTTAAAATTTTAGTTAAATCCCTTCGCGCAAGATGAAAGGGAATGATGTGGAATATGTAGATACAACTGTTCCGCGTGAGATTTTATAGACCGTAGCATATTTTTCCATATTGTCGAAGGAATTTATTGAGTTTTATCCTATTTTCTATCATATATTATTATATGCAGGCGATTAAATTTATGATTGTACGTGAGGAAGATTCATAATGACGCCAGATGCCGGTCAACTTGCTAATCTAACTAATTATGGAATAGGTCATTCCCACTGAACATTAAGAGAGTGATAAAAAAAACTGACCTTAAAAAATTGATAATAATAAATAATTTAAATAAATTTTAGTAAAAAATATTATTTAATGAATAAAATAGATGTATATTATGAATGCATTACATATAGACGTCTGTCTATTATCTATTACCTCTCTCTCTCTCTCTCTCTCTCTCTCTCTCTCTCTCTCTCTCTCTATATATATATATATATATATAGGAGACTTAACTACACCAGAGACAAAAATGAAACTTAAATCATTAAAAAAAAATCAATGTAGTTAATTTTAAAAAATATTTATATGAATAAAAAAATCACACTTATAAACGTAAGGAGAAAATTATACTTTCTAATTATTTTTTCTAATCTCCTTCTCTTTTATACTCCCTTCACTTTCAATGTCAATTTCAAATTCCGTTTCTTTGTACGATGATCGGTTTTGACTTTTGATGGCCAAAACTTTGCTGCTGATAGCATACGAAGGCAAGCAGTATATGGATTCTCCACTCAGGAAGTCATAAGTAAACCGAAGATAACCATTCTCTCTTTGTTTCAATTTATTATACCTTTGTCAATTCACTTATTCTATGCGTGGGTAATCTGTAATATTTTAGTTAAATTTATTATTTGGGAATTTTGTGGTGATTAGTTATGATCGTGTATCAGTTGTGGTTGGGTGTAAGTTTTGCATTTTCTATTAGATTTATTTCATGAAATTTTGCAGTCTTCTCTAATTGATGAACTGGGGTCCTTGATAGGGATTATAGGGAGGTCACGATTCTCTAGGGAGTTTTGTTCAACCCTACACCAGAATTATTTATATGAGGAAGAAACATCCAATTTAAGAAATATATGTGAGATATTGGAAATCTAAATAGGTGAGTTCATTCTAAGCTTTTCAAAAGACTTATCCAACTTAGTCTCTCATTTCAAGAGTATCAAAATTGTAGGTATGTTATTGACTTTATATTCTTTGCAGCCTTAACTTCGTGTTGATTGTTGTGCCAGAGTTCTAATGGCCGGCTCAGTTGGGCTCTCTGCAATTTAGGTTTGGCATTCTAGTTATATAGATGAGCTTCAGAAGAGGAACACATAAAAAGATCTACCTTTCGTATCAACTGATATCACTTCTCATTCCTTCGTGATGTTTCTTATCTTCTAATTAATTTCTTTATTGGTTTAACACCAGAAAAATTTTAAGGTTGACTTCGTGGTTAAAGAAACGTGTTTTTTATTTTAACTATTTTAAGTTCAAATCTTAATTAGATTAATGCCTAAATAAATTAATTTTCTCAAATACTAGGCTGTTGCGGACTTCTCATAAAAAAGATTTTAGTTTTAATTAACATAAAAATAACTAAAAATACCTTTATCATAAATTTTTTTATTTTAAAAAGACCCTATCTATAGAACGCGGCTTCTCATAAATCCTCCTCCACCGTCGCTACCAGTGTCTCAGCGGGGATTTTTTTCCCTCAACTAGAATTGCGACTAATTAAGATGCATGAGAATATTGTCTCTGTTATAATTCAGAAAGAATTAAAACATGCACTTTGTTATTTTTTTATTTTATTTATGAAATGCACTTTGTTATCTTTTAGTTTGAACAGGTAATCATTGTTAATAGCAGATGTTCTAGTGTTTAACAGATTAGGTATATTGCTCATTCGTGCATATATATACGTTGATGAGATTTTGCCGACAAAATACAATAAATTTACATTTTAATTAATAATTTGACCTCTTTAGTACGATAAAATGTATCTCAAATTCTGCAGTAAAATGTGTATGAAATCAATTTATCCATTCGTTGTAATTGTATGAAATCAATATTTTCTGAAATTAATTTGCTTTTATTCTTATCCTTTAATATTATAACATTGACTGTTTTAAAAACAAAGGCTACTAGGCAAGATTACCGATGTTTTGGTAGAAAACCTAACAAATGATCCTTCAATCATATAAAAAGATAAATTCCTCTATTCTTCCATACCTAAATCATTTCAGGTTAATATATGGTCACTTACTCTTTAAAATTTTAACTTTATTAGTCCAACAATTGAAATTATTGAATCATATGAAATTATTGTAAAAAATAAGATCATGCATACTAAATTTAACATTAATCAAACATTTATAAGTATGCAAAATGATAAGGGCATAGGGAAAAGCTTCTCCCCCCCCCCGGGGCACCACTCCCAATTTTTTTTGAAAAATATGAGAAATTTGTGCTAAATTATATCATTATTGTTTAAATTTATACTGTTTCTTTATTTTGATGTTAATAATGAACTATTCCTCTAAGGTAGTTGTACTTTCATAAATTTAAACCCAAGTTAGCTTGAAGACAAAGTCAAAATTAGAACCTTAAGAAATTATTTCTTACGTATTTTTATATAAATAGATTATTTTATGATGACTATAACTAATACTAAATTAACAATTTATTTATTGTTATTAAAAGATGAAAAACAAAAAAGTTATCTATGGAATTTGTGCCTAGATACATTTCAAACTTTGAATGGTTATCAAAATAAGAAGAAAAATATAGGCTCTCATGACTTTTATAATTGAGCATTGTTGAATGTGTTAAATTAGATTTGTCTTTTATTTACTTATTTTAATCATATCATTTATTCTCCCAAAACTTTTAGTTAAGTTACGCCACTTCATAGGTATGTAATATTATAGTAGATATTTACTTATATTTTGAAAAAATCATATTATATATATATATATATATTAAAATAAAGTAGTTTTAGACATTTATAAATATCTAATCTTATAGTGGATATTTAATTATAGAAGAATCCTTTGACACCCTTTGTTTTTATAAGGGTATCAGTACTTTTAATAATTAATGACTAATATTTAATCACGTATCTCATTTAGTTGAAATATAAATAAAATAATTATGTTTCAACTTAATAAGATACATGGTCAAATATTAAACACTAATTGTAAAAGGGTATTGATACGCTCACAAAAAATAATGGTAGCGGAGAAACCTCTTTACTTATATTTTGAAAAATATATTATACTTTAAAATAAATAGTTTGATGAAATATTGATTAATTTAACCCAATGAAGTTAGTCTAGTGGTTAAGGATGTATGTTCCTTACTTTGACTACTCAAGTTTGAACTTTGAGCTAGTACTTAGGAAAATTAATTAAATCTCCTAAATACACCAAGTTAACATGAAGGATGTGCTATAATGTCCCATATTGCCTCCTTTACTCAAAATAAGGAAGTTGTATCGTGTGCCATTAAGATCGATCGCCTAGGGAGCGACTTAATCACAATTAACACGAAAGCTAACCTTATGAGTAATTTTTATAAACTTACACCAATGAATAATTTTTTGTAAAATTATAGTTTTTTTAATCTAACTGTTGAATCATGCAATATTATTATGAAAATCATGCATACTAAATTTAAGATAAATTGAATATTCATAAATAATTAATATTATAATCGACATTTATGCGTATTATATGTTAAAATAAAATAATTTAATAAAATTTCAATCAATTTTTAAATTTTGTAAACTTGATTTATTTCATAAATTTTAACTAAAATTACAATTGAAAAAATGTTATGTCCCACATTGCTTAAAAAAGGCAATTCAAAAGGATACTTAAGCCATGAGGCTCTCTGGCTTAATAAGCTAGTCCTAGAGTGGGCCATCACTAATGACCAAAAAAGGAATGGCTTAAGAAAGAGCGACCAGATAAAAAGTTACTTGTATTAGGAGGATCATGGTAAAAGCCCACCTTGAGTAGGCACCTAGAATGGGTCATTACGGACACTGACTTTCAAAAAGATACGTAATGTTATATCTAAAATTACTTAAAAGAGACAATTCAAAAGAATACTTAAATCAGGAAACTCATTTAATAAATTAGTCTTTTGAATTAATTTTTTATTATTGAGTCGTAACAAAAAAAAAAGTCGTTTAAATTATAAAAATGCAGAAACTGACGACGACTTATAATCGCCTTCTTTGACCCAAAGTGATTTTAATGATAGGAAGAAGATACTTTCTACGTGTCAAAGCAGTGATTTGATTTGTGTTAAGTTACCGATGTATTGCCCTCTGGTCATTGAATAAGTTGAAAATTGAGAGACAAATAATTAATTTAAACTTTGACAATATAAGTTTCCAAACAAGTTGCGGGAAACTAAAACCAATCTTTTTTCAGCTTTTAATCAAAAGGAATCTGAATTGGCATTTGATAGGATGAGTAATGTTTTATCCATTTAATATATTATTTTCATTATTTAAAATAAAAAATATTAAATTAAAATTATTTCATATTTTAAAATTTTAAAAAGTATTTAATATATTTTTTAATGAATTAGAAGGATATTAGACTTATTCTTTAATACGATATATCTGACAGGATATGTTTGAGTCGGTGACCGCTTTTCGTTTGATCTTAGCTGCAATTTGCAAGAATGTAACATTATTAGAGGGCTTTCATAATGACATATATGGGGCAGTTTGATCTTATCTGCAATTTTCAAGAATGTAACATCATTAGAGGGCTTTCATAATGGCGAATATGGGGCAACGAATCCAAAAGTCAAGTCGAAAATAACAAGACGTATTTAATGTGGGAGCCAATCATGCTTTGCATGCATTAGTCTCGCTTTCCGCTTCGCTTTCCGCTTCGCTTTCCCTTTTTAATGGTCGGTTGTGTAGGGTTTTGATCCAGGGATTTTAGTGGTATAATTTTTAATAATTTGATTCCATTTTTTTTTATGTATAATTGAATTTCATTTGATATAAAATATTTTACGGGAAAGTAACTCTTTTAAAAGTTTTGTTAACGAATGCCTTAATTATATTGGTTAAAAATTTAAAATAAAAATATTAAACAAAAATTAAAAACATTTCATATATTAAAAGTTTAAAGTTATTTATTTATTTTAAGTAATTAAAAAATATTAAATATTTTTTAAACAATACTCTGAAAGAACATTGGTTAACATTATTCAAAAGTTGATACGAAATTTAAGAAAAAGTGTCTCCTACTTTAACTACTAAAATTCAAACTTTAAGTTAGCATATAGTAAAATTAATTAATTCTTCTAAATAATATTGTTGAAATATTTTTTGTCTTGATTATCACAAAAACTAATTTAATGATACATTTACCATACAAACAAAAAAGATTATATATATATATATATTACTTATAATCTATTTTTAAATCTTATTTTACTAAGATTATAGCTAATCGCCTGAAGGGCATCATGAATAAGCATTGCTCCTACACAGTGTACCTTTGTATCAAGTAGACACAGTTTAGACATTGTTTAAGAAATTATATACTCTAAGCAAAATAAAAAAAGGTCAAAATGGAGTTTATAGCTATTAAAATTGATTTGGAAAAGTCCTGAGACTGATTAAAATGTGAGTTTGTCCGAAAAACGCTCGTAGATATTGGCCTAAAATTTTAAGCATTGTTTTGTTAAATAAGATTTAAAATTACAAGATAAGAAAGCCACAATTAATTAGAAACTAGATAAAGGCATGTGCGTTGCGCTGGTAAATTGACAAAATTGTTTCAAATTGTATTAATTAAAGAACATGCTCTGATTTTTATTTGCATAAATTGCTTTGATCAAGTAATGTAGGATTATATACTTTGTTATTGTAATTTTGTGAAATAATGAACTTCTAATCAACTTAAGAGAGAGAGAGAGAGAGAGAGAGAGAGAGAGAGATGTAGCAAACACAGGAAGCATAACACCATTGTAACCTTCCAATTATATTACATGGATAGCATATATTATATGGAAATTAATACTTAATGTACACTACTTGAACAACCAGAGCTATGGGAGGCAATGGTGGACAACGTGAAGTTCTCCCACAACAAATGCCTGAGCAAGCTCCTTACTATATTTTAGTATTTACCAAATTTAGAAGTTTGGAAAAAAAATAGCCTACTCAATTTTGTTTCTCCAATCCAAAAGCTTGTGTTTTTCATATTTTTCTTTACTATTTTACCTTTTCCAATTTTGCCTAATTTGGAAACCTGACCTCACTTATTTCACTGACTATTTGAGGTAATTTAACATTTTTATTTGTTCTCTTAAATTATTTGATAGAGAATTAGAGGTAAGCTAATGTGGTTGTCACTGAATTGCAGTTAATTTGTGTGTTCTTTCTCCTCGTCTTATATGTATAGCTAATTAGAGCTTGAACTATAGGTATGAACTTTTGTCGTTATGCTGTCTATAGTCACTCTATTATTGTTGTAACATCTTGTGTTGTTTTTAGTTTTAAAGCTTGCCCTATTTAAGGTTGAAACATTTAAATAGGGGTTTTAAGATTAAAAAAAAAGTTAAAGGTCTGTATTAACTCAGCAGACACCTAAGTGTTATTTATTCTCTTGTGAATGAAATTATGTACATGGTAAATTAACATACTATATTTTTAGGGGAAAAGGTAGCAGACTTGATGTTGGGGTTTCATCCCAATCCCTTAACTGTGTTAATTATAATCATTCAATTCTAGTATTTAAAAACTATTCATTTTCCTCTGGTTGGTTCTGAATCTTTTAATGAACTTAATACTTTGTCCAAACATTTTGTTTCTTTTGTTCTATATTTGATTTCTTACACTTGTTCTTGCACAAAATTGTCCTGTTGTCTTTTGGTCTTACTATGATCAACTTTTGTTATAAGAGCTTGATCTATCTCAATTATTTGGAACCATTGCTTTTCTAGTCTACAGTAGTAAGAGTAACCTTTATTTTATGGCATATTAGATTGTCCTTCCCAACAATTTGTTATGTGAAAGTAGTAAGCAGTCTCTATCTCACTGATCTGCAGTATGGATAATAGCTCAGATGGCTTTATTAAAAAAGTCTAGATTGCTAGCTTCTTTCCCTACTCACTCTTGTATGTCATTCTTTTTGGGTTTTTATAGCACACATGCATGCTTTTATTGTTGTCCGTTTCATTGACTTGCTTGGTTGATGGAAAGGTTTATTCAGTTAGTGAACTGTTGAACAACAATCTTTCAGGTATATGGAGGGGGCATCGCCATTGATGCATGTCACACTACTTCTAAAGGAAAAATGTCAGCACATTTGGAAAGGCCAGCTTCTAGAATTCCTCAACTTGATGGAACAATTCCTTTTGTTGATGATGTGGTTTCTACTCCAAATATGAGTAGTGACATTTTTTTCCTCCTTCCTGCACTTATAGGAGCTTGTAATGAAATAATTTGCTATTTGTTCTATCCCTTTACTTTCAGATATGCATTTGTACAAAGCACACAGTAGAAATCTGTATAATCAAGATCAGTGGCAAAAATTCTATGAACGACTTTGAAAAAAAGATGGTACATAAACAATAGGGTACATGTCTGCATGATCCATAAGCTTCAAGTAATAAGGGGTCCCTATATAAACCATGTTCTACCACTATGTTTACATAATAATACTAGCATAGATTAATTTGGTTTCAAAGTGTATTCCTTCTAAATATTCACAATGGGACTTAAATATGATATGGAGTATGGACAAAGACAATGTTGCCAACATCTTTTTTATTAGAAATAAATCTGCACAATAAGCATGACCTCTGCAATACCGCCAACATTTTCAGCTCCAGTAATCTTCCCATTTGTCCTCCCTTCTCGAACCTTACAAGAGAAATATGAAACCAAATAGTTTTAGAAAAAGGTTAAATAATCATATCACAAAATCAAATATCCAATACCATATTGCCAAATAAGAAGCAACATGGCCAATTGGCCATAGTAAAATTTTCAACACCAAATCTAGCAAAATCATACTGCCAATTGGTGCCATAATCCAGTATCTTTCAATATTATGCAAGTTGGTAAATTTGAATACTGCAAAAATTCCTTAAAATAGTAGCATATTTGGCAAGTAATTGAAGAAACATCTGGGCAATCCAATGCTTCCTCAACTGCTGTCACACCCTCCCCGCTATAATATATTTTAGTATACAACTTACATGTGAAGCACTGTATAAAGAAAATGTAGATTACCTAAAGTTTCCAAGGACGTGAAAGAAAGTTGATATTCATACTTATGTAGAAATATTTTTAAAATATAGAACAGTTGAGACTGAGAATACATAACACCCTCATGTAGAGGGAAAAATATAACTTGTATATGTACCCTACAATAGGCTTGAAATTTTAATATACGTAGTATGCATAACTAATTTATAGAATTTGGGTTTTTTTTTGGGTAAGTTGGATCCCATATTTGAATTGTATAATATCACTTGCAGATGCCAACATTTATGGTCTTTTAAGGTTCCAAAGACAACCTTTTTACTTTGGAGTGATTGTTGAGAACAATTTTACTTGTCAATGCCTTCATAGGATAAAAGTTTAAGTAATCAAAGCGTACATTTACCTCTTCCAAGTTGTAGATGGTTTCTAAGATCTACTGGGGGCACCAACCACCAAATAACAATAGAATACCACTACATCAATTTCAGACTATGAAGGATCAATATTGTGAATGTACATTGGCCAGGTTCATATAGAATCTTGTATTATCAAAACATGAACCCAAATAACATTTAAGCTTATGTATTCGCACCCAAACTCGATAAACATTTTTAACATATACTTGAACTCATTCGAATAAACAATTAAAATAAGTTTGATGTACAAATATGAGGTTGTTTAGTTTAGTTTTTCCAAAACAGTCAATAAAAATATGCTAGTGCATAAATGTCTTGCACTGGGGCAATAAATTGTTGCCTTGATTCCCAAATGTGTGCTTGCATGTACCTGTTTCAACATCCCATAGCTTCAAAACTTGTATGTTCCCAGAAAAGATTCAACATGTTGAGTCAAAGTTTGTTTCAATGTTAATTTTCAATCTTTCAACACCGCACAAGTATTTCAGAACATTATAAACATAATGGCTCCAATTTTTTTGCATTTCTACATTCAAACTTGGGCGATAAAATTAAAAATCATTTATATTTTCTTCTTATTTTCCAGGTTTTATAAATTAGCTAATTGACATAGTTTAGCAGAATTAGAATTTCACTTACTTAAGTATACATATAATGTCGTGTTGTCCAAACCACAAAACATACAAAGATTTTTACCTTCCTTTACAGTTGAACTAATCAAACATCTTATAGTATTCTATAAAACTTTTTAAAATAAATATCAGTGCAAGCTATTTAATATCTTAAAGACCAGATGATTTTTGTTTGATGAGCACTTAAACATGTTGACTGTCATATGCCAATGTAGTGCCCAACATGCAACATAAATTTTCAAATAAGATTATTTTTCTTCTTTAAACCTAATATCTACAATATTACATAAATGTGAAAGATGCAATTTATTAGCAGATATGCAGAAATTGAAATATTATGAGTAGAAATAGTGATGAAAGGAATCTGCATTCTGAAATAATTAAATGTATATTAAAATGAAAGATCCTCAATAAGCACAAGCTTTGCATTTCCCAATCACATGTATAACATCTAATTTGGCAATTTGTCATGTTTGGTTATGCCTTAGGATCACCTTAGAGCCGCAGAGGACCGAATTCATGACTTACAAGGTAACATAAATTCTCACAGTAAAACTCTTTTATGGTTCGTGTGTGTGAGATTGAAATAACCACAAAATGTTTGTAAAGGCAAATATTTTCCCATTGTTCCATATTTTCACTAAATTTATGTTTGAACAAACTAAACCTTACTTGCAATAAGTAGTGCGGGGCTTGGAGAGTTCAGTGACTCAGGAACCACATTCTCTTCACTCTTCCTAATACTAAAAACAGCACTCATTCCATATCACTTGCTTCTACTTATATGTTGTTTGTCATCTATTGATACTAATTATGCTTGTTGCCAAATATAAAAATATCACTAGATTTAAATCTCAAATCATATTCCAAATCCAATGAAACAGAGATGATTTGTGCAAGAAAGAGATTAAATAGCATCAAGTAATCAATTATATCTCATATGTCTTCACTTCATCACCATTTACAGACAATCAAGGACTCTTATCATTGCCAAAGATCAATTCAAACTTATTTACATAAACTAATTATAAAATCTTGCCACATTGTCCTTTGGCTCATCATCACCATATCTACACCACCCCCAATATGTGAAATCATAAAAAATAGCACAATAAAGAAGAATAGAAACAAAGATGATGCAAAATACTTACATTGCCACAAAGGAAAAGGCTTGTGTCTGCTTCAATTTTTCCTTGTACTCATCGTCATGGTTGGCATAATCATTCATTCATCCTGCTAATCAATTATATCTCGAAATCAAGCATCAAGCCCATGTTACACCCAAAATCTATAAGGAAAAACTTTCAATTACATAAAGTTAATAGTACCAAATCTAAGATATTAATAATTGCTTTCTCGTATCACACTTTTCCCTCTTCCACTATTGCCTGTTCACAGCACCTATCAACCAAATTTAGGTGAAGCTTAGAAAAACAATACATGAGAAGCAATTAACAGATTGAACCTACCTTTGCAAATCTTTCAGCAGTGCTTATCTGTGGTGATCTTTTGCTTAACATCAACGATCTCAACCTCTGACTACTCCTTGACTATGGCGACGCCGTCTAATGCACCAAAGCAAGCGGCAACGGAGGTTGTTCATCATCGTCATTGATGGCCTTGCAATTGCAGATACTTGGCAACCAAGTCTACTCAGTCACAAGCCCAAATCCAGTCCCCCCCCCCCCCATAGGCCTTGAAAACCTCGGCAACCCTTGTTAACTCAACAGCCTCCTCTAATGCCTCACCTACACTCCTTCTCTTGCCACTTTTTGCTTTTGATTCCAACATTGTTCCAGGCCACTAGTTTTCCAAAGGCTTCAGGAAGATCAACAACGCTTGGAGGGTGGCGATGGGGAGGCACGTGAGGAGCACAGAGGTGATGGCCCATATGTCGTTTGGGGTATTCTTCCTGATGGAGGCTTTGAGGAGGAAAATGAGGGTGACAAGGAAAGCGAGCTTGAAGAAACCAAGGGAGAGAACGATATGCATTTTGCAGAGGTTGGCTTGTTGGGAGATGAAGCACAAAGAGAGGTCCGAGAGGATGATAAGGGAGGAGATTAAGGTTACGGTGATGAGGTCAAAAGCAAAATTAAGGACTGGTAACGGTGGTTACGAAGAGAAATGAAGGGTTACACATAGAGTGAAGCTAATAAGCTGATGTGGCCAAATTATAGAGTTTAAAATATCTGACATGAATGATTTTGGTGAGCCGGGATGTCTTTCATACAGCTTGTGAACTTGTTTTTATATATTATAAATTTGGCCAAGTCAAGCTGAGCCCGTCCTTTTAAGCCTGTGGTTAGCAAATTAGCCCACTAACACACTAAATAACCTTATTTTTATTTTCATTTTTAATAATTTAAATTAAAAAAAATATGTGTATAAGTATAATATAAGACCATTAGTTGAGTTTTTTAGACTACTTTTTAAAGATTTTTTAAGCTTTTAGTTGGGCATAGAGATTATATAAGTTAAACACTTGTGTTAAGCTACTAATTAAGAGTATTTTTATAAATGAGGGTTATTTTTTTAAAGAAAAAATTATTGGGTCACAATCCAATCCTCAAGTTAACCTGATCTAATCTACTTAACTTACGAGTTAAATGGATCAGGCTTTACCGATGTAAGATAGTCGCGGGTTGGGTATTATACTAGTCTTAATCATTTAAAAAAATAGTTAAATGAGCTGACTTACAAGCCTTAACCCATTTACTCAGCTCTACACATTACCCATCAACCTTGGGCAATGCAGAAGGGTAAACCAAAGATAGCCACAAGAAAACACTGGAGCCCCTAGTTAGGACGTACAAATAGCGTAAGCCAAAGTAGAAATGATATCAAACATTCAGTCTAAGTGGATGGCTTATTCAGCTGGAGTTATTCCAATTATTATCTTTCAAATTTAGATCAAAGAATCACTACCTTTAACTAGACTATATATATATATATATATATATATATATATATATATATATATGCATGTATGTATAATAGTAGACGTTACAGCCAAAATTGCAGCAGAAAGAAAGATGTATTAAGTATGTTTGGATTGGTTGTAATTAAGAGATAAAATAGAGCTAAAATGAATGAAATTGTAAAGAGTACCATTGTTTGAATGTTTAAAAATGATATGGAATGAAATGGAATATGGAGAACTTCATCCCACTTCATACCATTTCATTCTCTCATTTTTGTTTCCCTCTAAATTAGGGGGTAATAGATGAAATGAGTTATGAAATTACTTTTTTTATCTTTAATTTTTATATTTTTGTGTTTAAGATAAAGGTAATATAGGAATAATAAATTTAAAATTCTTATTATTTCATTCACTTTCACTAAAACTTACAAACAAGAGAATGAAAATTTCTCACATTCCACTATTAAACATCCAAACAATGGTATGAAAACTTTATTCTATACCATCAATTTTCATATCATTACATTCTATTCTATTATATATCATTTTATTCCACTCACCATAAAACTTCCAAAGCCTAAAGTTTCAGCGTTAAAGAACATAGGGGCCTTGTAAAGTACAGATAGAAGTCATAGAACGAAGTTATCAAGAGGGTCCTATTTACACTTTTCTAGAAAGAAATGAAGCTATTTATATATTAAAAAAATCCATTAATTTATAATTATCAGGGTGCGCAGTTGTTGGAAAAATTGCTACTTACATAATAATACTACAGTCACAATTGAATACAACTATCACACATGGCTTCATTTAAATTTTAATTAACTCCACTCAACTTTTGTTACTATCATGTGTGCCAATTTTGTGCAATTGTAACTGCAACACGTTAGTTTAGTAGCATAGCTCCAAGAGTTGTGATGCTAATATGACCGCGTAATTCCACATAGAAAACTGCATAGTTCTCACGTTTCGCCGGCTCACTCATTGCACACTACGACAATGCATGTAGGCCGTCCTGAGCGTTACAAGAAGAATCCACCCATTTTCAAGGTCATATACAACATTATATAACAGGTTCAAGGTTATATAATTTTATGTACACCAGTCATCTCTTGGTTTGCGCTAGCTGGAAACCTTAAATGAAGTTAAACTATGTTAATCAAAACTCTTAGTATTCTCAGGAGAATATTATAAGTAGATGCCCTTGTTATTGTCTGCAACTAGGAATTGTTTAGCTGTATTGGAACTCAAATGAGAAATATGTCTGTGATTTCATCGAACACTTCAGCCCATTTTTACTCGTAAACTCCCAATGCCATAGCAACAACAGTGCTTTCAATCTCAATTGCATCATGGGGTTTCCCCCTTTTGTTCTTCAACATTTTACTTTTTCAGTCCTTGCTGTATTGAGCACACTTGCCATAGCTCAGGAAGGTCCTATAGTTAACCCTGCAGAGAAAGATGCCCTTTTTGGTCTCAAGGCCACATTCAATGACCCTTTTCTAAATGATAACTGGACTGGCCTCCACTGCAATATCAGTGATCAACCAAGGTGGTTTGGGATTCGGTGTGCCAATGGTCGTGTCAAGGGTATAGTTTTGGAAGGTATGGGGCTGGCCGGAGATGTCAGTGTCAATGCATTCTTCGACCTTGAAGAGTTGTATATCCTGAGTTTCAAGAACAATTCTCTACGGGGAAATTTAATGAATTTCTCCAACAATCACCAAATGAAGTACATTGATTTGTCAGGCAATGTGTTTGATGGGTCAATATCAAGATCCCTTCTTAATCTTAACCTCTTGGAAACGTTGTTTTTGCAAGATAATAGGCTCACAGATTCAATACCAGAGTTTAGTCAATCAAGTTTGAAGATATTTGATGTCTCAAATAACGATCTTGAGGGCCCAATCCCAAAAACTCAAACTCTTCAATCATTTCTCCCTGCCTCATACTCCGGAAATTCTAGATTATGCGGTCCACCTTCTCTTAATTCCTGTAACACTAGCTCCAATTCTTCTATTCCAGCATCCTTAAAAGACACATACAACAATGACGTCCAAAATAAATCTTCAGATAACAATAGCATTCCCACTATTTTATTAATTTCCATTGTGGTTCTTCTGTTGGCAATTATATTGCTATTGATGCTTTACTTTAACACAGCCAGAAAGCTCAAAAAAATGGTGAAGGGGCAGATTCCAACAGCCGAAGAAAAAGAAAAAGATGTGGAGAGCGTTGACAAGAAGATAGAAATAGGGGAGGGGACAACGATGGCAGTAGAAGAGAGAAAGGAACTCATATTCTTTAAGGATAAGCCAAAATTTCAAATGCGTGAACTTCTTAAAGCTTCTGCTGAGGCACTGGGTCAGGGAATCATGGGGAATAGTTATAAGGCTATGCTGAATGGTGGACCTACCATCGTTGTAAAGCGGCTAAGGGACTTGAAACCACTAACTAAGGAGGAATTTGCAAAGATATTGCATCTGATTGCTGATCTGAAGCACCCAAATTTGTTGTCCTTGCTTGCTTACTACAATTCCAAAGATGAGAAGCTGCTGCTCTATGGATATGCAGAGAACGGAAATCTTTTCTCCCGACTTCATGGTAATTTGCCACAACTTGCTTCTGCTGTTTTTTTTAATGAGTAAATTAGTGAATTTTATAAAAACCATCTGCAAAACTCAGCAAACAGATACCGAATACAACAACTTACTCACCATTAGAAACATTGTACAAGATATAATTTTCAATGGGACAGCATCCATAATCAAATTATACGAGTCGTTTTCCCTAAAAAAATATTTTGATCAGGGATGGATCCAGAAATTGGCCAGAGCAGAAATTTTTTCTAAACTCTCTTCTCCTATTGGTCAAAATATAAATAGTCACCTTCAATTTGAACCAACCTTTGACACATATATCTTATGGTTCAAGTTTTGGAAATTAATCCACTCATCAAACATTTAACATTAATAGTATTTTAGATAATAAAAAAATGTCAAAGTTAGACCCATTGCTGAAAATATAGTGGTTGAACATCACGAAATCGAGAGAGATTTCATAAAAGAGGTCACTTGTTGAGTCAAGTTCTACCAAAACTCCAACTCAAATGATCTATTTTGTAAGTTTATTTTCTAGTAAAAAGTAAACGTGAAGAAACATAAAGTATTAATGATATACAAGAAAAAATTAAATAAACGTACAATTCTCCTATTTCATCTTCCAAATAACAAAGTAAGATATTCGTGTTTTTTATAATCTTAAGTTAAATTAGTGGGTAGACATTTAACACACAAAAAAATAAATAATAACAATTAATTAAATTAATTGAGTGACATAGAGGAGTGAAATGGGAGAGGGGGGCAGACGAATAAAAGAGGAAATTAATAAATTTTACATACATACCTAATAGGCCAGCACGCTCTGCATGCCCCCATTTGCATCCATCTCTGCTTTTGATGAATGTGATGGTTCTCCTCACTCCATGTAGATTAGAATTTAGATGTAAAAGTTTCAATCAAGTTTGAGTATAATGAAACCAATAGACTTCCCTCTGCAAGAACCCTTCGCCCAAATAAGCTATGTCTCCAAAAGTTTTGATGACTTTCAACGTCTAAAAACCTAACATAATCCTTTCTCCCAAATCCATAAACATATTACTTCTTCTATTTGTGATCTTCCTATATTCATTTCTCTTTAAAGGGATAAAAAGCTAAGAATCTTTTAGACGTTTAAGGACAATTAAATTAGTTCTTGTATAGTTACAAACTGCTTTTTAATCTCACAACTAAGTAATAATGAATTAGCAACCAACCAAACTAAGCATCACTTTCTTGTCCCCTCAAAACTGGACATTTCAGATGGTAGAGGTGGAAACCGGGTTCCATTCAGTTGGAACTCAAGATTGTCAGTTGCACGAGGCGTAGCTCAAGCATTGGAGTGCCTGCACCTCAACAACAGGTCCCATACCATTGTCCCCCACGGCAACTTGAGGTCTTCAAACGTCCTCTTTGATGAAAACGATGCGGTTCTTGTTTCTGACTTCGGCCTTGCCTCCTTAATATCACAACCTATTGCAGCTCAGCATATGGTTGTTTACAAATCACCTGAATATGGGCATGCAAGAAAAGTTACAATGCAATCCGATGTTTGGAGCTATGGATCCCTTCTCATAGAACTCTTAACTGGCAAAATATCAGTATGCTCAGCACCACCCGGGACCAATGGAGTGGACCTCTGCAGCTGGGTTCACAGAGCAGTGAAGGAAGAATGGACTGCTGAGATATTTGACAAAGAAATTTCTGGCCAAAAGAGTGCTCTCCCTGGTATGCTAAGGTTGCTGCAGATTGCAATGCGTTGCATTGAGAGGTTCCCAGAGAAACGTCCTGAGATGAGAGAGGTGGTGAGAGAAGTGGAGAAAATACAGGCCTCGTTGATGTCAGAAGATGAGGATGACGTATCTGGGGATAGGTCACTAACAGATGATTCGCTTTCAACCAGTGCCTCAGGGATTATTGGAGATGAAAGATAGTTGATGCAAGCTTGGACCTTGACCTAGAACACATTGTTCTTTCTTGCAACATGAAGTTAACAATGATCCAAAATAAAGTTCTCATTTTTATGCATGTTTATTTCTTAAACCCATTTTTATCTATGCCATTTACATAAGGAGAATATATATATATATGTGTGTGTATATATATATATATATATATATATATATATATATATATATTTGGTATCCGTCTCATGTGCTTTCATCTCTTCATTTATCAAAAAAATTATTCTTTCTGGCTTAATCATGGAGAAGATGGTTAATTAAATGGATTTTTAAAAATTTTGGTCTTTTGATAGAATCCAATAGTGTATTCATTCTTTAAATTTTTTACATATAATCGAATTGATTGGGTGTATTTTTCAAGTTTCCCCTTCACCATATCGTCTAGTCCTCCACTTTCTGTTAATAATTAACTTGGCAATTTTTCTTTTTTTTGTTTATAGTCAACTATACATACTTTAATATTCGCCCCATAAAGTTTTTTTTTTTTTTTACTTCCATTTTTTAGGATTACCAAATGTGCCATAAAAGGTTACCAAATGCGCCCTAAGTGGCTTAAAGGAAATAGTGTGAAAAGTGTATGAAGGGAAAGGAAAGGAAAGGAAAGAAAAACAATTTTCTGCTTCTTATATTTGTATGCAGTTATCGGGGCTCAAGATAGGATCACATTTGGGGGCAGGGATACATGTACAAGATATATTGGGCTTCTCACAATTCAGCTTTAAATTTCAGAGTACATTTCTCAACTTTGTTGTGTCATATAGTTGGCAAGTGTGAAGTGTGAACAAGGATTTAAGACCGCGAGCGTTTAATTAGGGTACAGCTGCTTAGTCAAGGTTTTTTTGGTACGTAGTCAAGGTTTTAAATATAATATTCTATTTAATAACAGATCCCACATGCATACAAATTTTCACACGAAACAAAGCTGTTATAATCAATACACATCAGATGCAGATGTTCATGCATTCTCCTTCATTATTTAACAGAAAAGCAAGTTATAAGCCGGAGGACATTTAACTGGGCCCTGCTCTCCACCAATTGATTTGCCAGTGCCTGGATATGCATAAAATGATACAATAAAAGGAATTGCAACAATTGGTCAATTGGGTGCTCTCAGACATGTGTGTGTTTGCGTGCAGTTTTCAACCCTGGTGTGGTTCAAAGTGGCCAAGTAGTGCAATGCTCATTGAGTATTGACACATTATAGAGATCTGTTTCACAGTTTCAGATTACAACATAGTACGTCACGGATTCCAGCTTTATTATGTTTATACGCAGTAACGTTGCTATTCTGATCTCTCTAGTCCCCTACCGTCTGCAAATACATTAGATCCCAGGCGAGTGTCACGTGCATGAGAAGCTGAATGCCTCAAGTAGCATAAATGCAGTCCACATCAGAGTATATAAAAGAGAAAACTGAATATACACTTGCACATCAGAGTACTTTTTATTTTGGCTAATTTTGGGATGACTCTTGTGCTTAATAAATAATTTTTTTACCGGAGAAGAAAGAAAAAGGATGCAGAGTCACTGGCACCCTCACCCTGACCTAGAAATAGGGTTTTCACCAACTGAGAAAAAAAGAAATTGCTTACATATACAGCTCTTCACATTGCACACACAAATAAAAAAAAGAATTTAATACTATTACTAGGACATTCATTGAATTGTTTCCCTAGAAAAGCTTTTTTTTTATATTTTTAATCTGAAGCTTTCCAGGAAAATCAGTTGCAGAGTCTCCGTGCTGTCCATGAAGAAAATAAGACTTATGTCGTGCATGCATTTCATGGACTTACGTGTACACAATTTTGGTCCAAAGAGAGGAAAAAAAAGGGGGGGGGGGGGGCAGCTTCTTTTGTTTGAACATGTGAAAGAGAAAGAAGCAAAGAAGGGTTACTTTTGGAGACACAAGAGTTCAGAGGAGAGAAAAGAGAGGATGGGGGCTACAATGTACGGAGCTGAGAAATACTGGAAAAGCAATAAAGGAGTATAACAAAAGCTAAGGCGACCAAACATTGACTCACACCACTGAGAAATGATGAGAATTGAGAAGCAATTACATGCCATGTTGGAGGAAAACTGCCACGGAGTTAGACTGGAAAGATTGAATTGAGCTGCTGAGAATGGTAAAAGGGAAACCACTAGGAAGCAGCACCATAAAGAGAAAGCTGGGAAGCAGATTCACTGAGAAAAACTGTAGCCACACAATATTCCTTTCAAGAATGCGACAATTTGAAAAGCTGAGTTGTTCTAGTCAAAATGATTACAATGGGGTTGGGGGCTGCCAGTTGCCACCATTGTCACGGTCGAAACAAATAATGAAAACCTGCAAGATTATACCAGATCTTGAAATTTTTACCAAAAAAAAACTGATCTTGAAATTTAAAAGTGCACATAGCAGGAGATTAGATTTATTTTAGCTTATAATATAAGGCAAAGGCACAGAAATTGCAAATTTAAATGTCGTTGGTTGTGTTTTTATTTCTTTTTAGTCAATTATATTTCATTTTTGACCAAAAAAATTTATATTGCAGTACTTTGCTGCTTGCCAATTCAAAAAAATAAAAAAGGGTTTGCTGCTTGTTTCATTTGCTTTGAGTACACTCCGATTTCACTTGCTTTGAAGTCTGCCCAATTGGCAAGATTAAACCATGTTATCTACTAGTTGAAGAGTGCCTCTTTTCTTTTTATTCTCATCCCTTCTTTTTTCTTTCCTGGCATGGTCATTTTCCTTAGTACTTCTCCCCGGACCTCTTTTGTCTTGTAACTCTTGTTGTGTACTGTTACAATTCTCTCTTTTAATTTTTCTTGTTTTCTTAAAATCTTCACAATTTCCCCCTATTCCTTTTACTATTACAATTTGAATAATATAAATATTTTCATATTAATTTATCATCAAAGAACAATACATGAAAATTTCCTATCCTAGTATATTATTATTTAGCAAAACAAAAATCAGAATAACATGGATTACTTTTCTTTATTTAAATAAGAAATACATGAATTACTTACTGGATTTATGGTAGGAAAAATGTTGGTTTTTTTATATTAATATAGCAAAAGAAGATTTTATTTTTTACTTTCATGTTCTTAAAAAATTATAGGCTTTGAGAAGTCGATTTATATGTAATCAACTTTTCAAGTGTTAAATCAATTTTTTTCCATGATGTTAGAACCAACTTCTCAACAATTTTTCTTTTATAGTGGTTTAAGGTTTTTAGGTTAATGGTTTAAGATTTTGATTAAATGATTTAGAGTTTATAATTAATGATTTACGACTTATGATTAATGATTTTGAGTTAATGATTAATGGTTTTGGGTTTAATCAGTTCCATTTATACCTTCTTCTCAACACCAATTTTTTTATAGTGGTTTAGGATTTTGATTGAGTAATTTAGAATTTTAATTGAACAATTTAAAATTTTAATTGAGTAATTTAGAATTTATGCAAAAAAAAAAAGTTAATTTAACATGTTAAAAAGTTAATTACATAAAAATAGACTTGTGTAATTAAAAAAAAGTGCATTGAGAAATTAACCTCATGTAAATTGACTTTCGAAAAAAGAAATCTCTTTAAATACATAATTTTAAAAGAGTATGTGAGTGAAAATATGAAAAAGCCGCAAAATGTTTCCCAGAAACCAGGAACTATAATAAACCATCATGTCATGCAAATGCCTTATTTATTATTCCCGAAGGAGCAAAATACCAATGCACTGCTAGTAGGAAAGAATTTGAATAATTTGTAAAAGGTGATAAGTATAAATTTTCGTAACGTTATTGTATAAAAAAAATGAATGCTGTGAATAAAAGAGATAAAAGGGGTAGCCGTACATGGCAGAGAGCAGAGAGTATTGGGTACACCTGCAGAGCACCTGTGATACTGAAGACTGCCCCATTTTGCTGTAAAAGGAAAGCCCTTTGCCTCATCTCTGTAATCCCTGCATCTAGCCCTCTTACATTCCTTATGTATAGGGTCTTGTACCCTAACAAACTCACCCTAATGGCCTAACAAAGAACCAAAGTTCCCTTAAAAATTTGATTTTTTTTGCACTTCCTTGTGCAAAAAGCTCAACCCAGTGATGGGGGATGGTTACTTGCTTCAGGGCATGAGCAATTCCAATTGTTGTAGCAACAAGGAGAGCTCCAAAAAGGGTAAGGACAATAAGAAGAAGAAGAAGAAGAAGAAGAAGAAGGGGGTGGGAGTAAGATGAAGATGACCCATGAGCAGACTCTGGCTTTCAAGTCTGTGAGTGAATGGGTTTTCTTGGATCAGACTTTTTCTGCTTTGGATTCTTCGGCTGATTCCTGTGTTGAGGATGATTTTGGGGTGCAGAAGACTCTGGGAAGAGTTGAGGAGAAGGTGGGGTTTGAATTGCATTCACACTCGAAATTCAGTGATGGGTTCTTGTCCCCTTCGAAGGTGGTTGAGAGAGCTCACATGAACGGGGTAAGTTTCTTTCTTTCTTTTTTGGTCTCGTTTGTTTTTGTTTGCTTTTTGAATTTCAGAGGATTGCTTTGATTTTATTTTTTATTTTTTATCATTCAAAGTTGTATTTTGATGCTTAAGTCTGATGGCAAACTTTCTTATTGAACATCTGCATAAAACCTATTGCTTTGGAGTTGAGTTTCTATTAGATATTTTTCATGATTACTGTTGTATCAAATAAACAATTATGGTTCAGACTTCAGATGAAAGTGACATTTGTTTAGATAAATAAGCAGGCCAGCTTATACAACTGTATAAAGCATTTTTAATGCATTTGAGAAGAGTGGTCTTAATATTATGTTGCTTCACAGAGCAGAATTAATCCTTCTTCCCCCTATCGCAGTTAAAGGGCTGCTTTTGACACATTGTGGTGGTTTTTGATATAGCAGTATAGCACCTTTGGTTGATACCATATTTGTCATGTTAGTTCAGTTCTCTACCATCCTAACAGCTTAAAAGCCTAATTATAGGCTATAGCCCGTATTCTCGTGTTTGTTCTTCACTGATAGTAAGATGGAAACAAGTTTCTGGTCAAAGGACTAGATGTGGCAGGCTATACCTTAACAGATGAAAGAATTCTATCCAAATTTCTACATTGGGCTTCTTATTGATAAAAAATCTTACCATGGTTTGTTCTCTTTCGTTGCCCAAAGAATCAAGATTCCCTGCTATGGGGAATCCAAAACACATTTTTATAGAAATTCATCTTGTAATGAAATACTCAATATGGTTCCACAGTATCACTGCTCATAGCAAGTGGCTTTCTCCATGGGTTTGTACAAAGTAAAAGGATTAAGCTTTGCCACGCCGCCTTGGTATCTGACTATCTGTTCACCTTGTAAACAGTTAGAAAGACTACTGTGTTCACCTTCTCATCTGAACAATGCGTGAAAACCTATTTACGCCCTAAAGTTTTGAACCCTGAACTTCTTTTACTGTTGCAGCCCTGTGACATGGGTTTCAAAGTTTGAATCATATATGACATAACAAACCATGTGTTTGCACATTTTTTTCTCTTTCCTCTGTTTCGTCCTCACGCCTTTCTTTCTTTTTCCATTGTGATTAATTAAAGTACCTTGTTGATTGTGGTAGTTGCAAATCCACATGATATTAAAAAAGATGGCAAGAAAAGTATGCAATTAAAGTAATAAGTTTATGGATTGCATTCCAATTAATTCAAAAGCCCTGTTCCCCATGATAGTAAAAGATGATTGGCTAAGGCATTGGGTTTAATATTTTAGTGCTAGGCACATTTTTAATTGATACTATTTGCTCATAACAGGTGAAAGTTCTTGCTCTGACAGATCATGACACTATGTCAGGCATCCCTGAGGCTCTAGAAGCAGCTCAAAAGTATGGCATCAAGATAATCCCAGGTGTTGAAATTAGTACAATATTTTCCCCAAGGTAATTTTTAAATATTATGGATTTTTTATTCTTATTAATTAGATTGGCACCTATCATGATGCTTATATAATGAAAATGCAATTATTGTTCCTAATCTGCCTTAGTTGCTCTTCAAGTTGCATTTTTGGCTTCTCTTTAGAGAAACAGGGACAGGGGGAGATTTTTAAACTGTAATTTGTTCTAAATCAATTAATAAAAATTGGAAAGCTAGAACTACAAAATATTCCTTCTGATGCTTAATATTCTTTATTTCCAACACTGCTGATGTTATGTGGCAATCCACTGGCAGAGGAGACTCTGAAGCAGAGGAACCAGTTCACATTTTAGCATATTACAGTCGCTGTGGACCTACAAGGTTTGAGGAGCTGGACAAGTTTTTATCAAATATAAGGGATGGTCGTTTTCTTCGTGCAAAGAACATTGTCTTCAAACTGAACAAGCTCAAGGTGCCTCTTAAGTGGGAGCATGTTTGCAGGATTGCAGGCAAGGGGGTTGCCCCTGGGAGGCTTCATATAGATCGTGCTATGGTTGAGGCAGGTTATGTAGAAAATCTCAGACAAGCCTTTGCCCGATATCTTTTTGATGGTGGACCTGCTTACTCCACGTAATATTGCATTGCTTGCTCTTGTAGGTTGTAACTATTTGTTTAGTTAAGTAAAAAGGTTAAGAATATGACAATTGTGTTTCAGGGGAAGTGAGCCTCTGGTAGAGGAAGCAATAAAAATGATTTGTCATACTGGGGGTGTTGCTGTACTGGCTCATCCATGGGCATTAAAATATCCTGTGCCCATTATCAGGAGGTTAAAAGAAGCTGGCCTTCATGGGATGGAGGTCTACAAAAGTGATGGAAAGCTGGCAGGTACATGATTTACTGCTTTATAGTAAAATTTGCTAATTTAATCACTGAAATGACATTATTACATAGTTTAGGACTCAATCTCCTTATGAACTAAAATTAGTGTGGATATACATTATCATAAATTATTCAAAGATTTATCCCCCCTCCCCCCTCTAAAAAGAAGCCACAAATTATTCAGATTGCACTACATGCCTTTTCTCCTTCCCTCCCTTCCTTCTTCCACTTCCCTATCCAAATGGTCCGATACTCTGATTGCTATTTAAAATTTGAGTCCACTTTTGGAGAGAAAAAATCATTTGTCCTGTCAACTTGGGAATGAGAACATTCAATTATTACAACAGTAGGCTAGCTGATAAACTGACGGCTATCCAGTAATAACAAATTGGGAGTAAGACACTTTAGTGTGACTTGGGAGGAAGTATTCCATTTTGGTTCATGGGCTAAATTGACTAAGTATTAAATTAATTTAACTAAATAATTTACTTACAATTAATCATATATCAAGTATCAAAATGAAAATAAATTATTAGTTAACTATATGTAAATTATTGGTTAAATTAATTTAATATTTGATTAATTCAATCCACATATCAAAATGAAATAGTTTCCACCCACACTAAAATGTCTTTCTCCCTAACAAATTTCCCTGTTTGAAAATTGTGAAAATTTCTCCATGTTGTGAACATCCTTTTGGGTATAAGAAGTAAGATTATTATGCATAGTGAAAGCATTCTTATACTGTCAAATCTTACCAACTACATCTCATGAGATTACTTCCAGGCCACAATTGTACTGGGAAATGATTTCATCAAGTACAAATAAAAGTAAATCTTGTCATTAAATTTTTTGCCTGCAGTATATAGTGACCTAGCCGATGCCTATGGGCTTTTAAAGCTTGGAGGCTCAGACTACCATGGGAGAGGAGGGCACAATGAATCTGAACTGGGAAGTGTGAACCTTCCAGTACTAGTGTTGCATGACTTCCTCAAGGTAGCTCGACCTATCTGGTGTGATGCCATCAGGGAAATATTTAAGAGTTATGCTGAGGAGCCTTCTGATTCTAACCTAGCAATCATTATGAGGTTTGGGAGAACCTGGGATTTTAAGGAAGGTTCACCCTTGACCTTGAGTTGTGGAAAGGACTTGATTGATCACTGTTTACCTCTGTGGTTGACTAGCGAAGAGATGCAAAATGCAGAGTTTGAAGCTATCAAGTTGAAGCTTTCCAATATTTCAGTCAGTCAGGGAGGAATTCAGGTTTTCATATAGACTAAATAATTGTATGCTAGCAGATCTGTTAACCATTCACAATTTTCTATTCAGGCAATCATAACATTCAATTTGTTAATCAAATTCCTTTGCCTAGTTTTTTTTTTTTTTTGGAATTTTTCTATGATAACAAAGCAAACATATATCTGATTATTGTTTTATCTTTCTTTTTTCAGTGATGGGTTTTTCTTTCTTTCTTTTTTAAATACAATTATGCTAGAAAATACCAGAGTTTTAAATCGCGGACCGCATCACGTGATGCGGCCGCGACATCTCGGTTGCGGCGGCCGCCGCAACCGCGACACCCCGCAATTGCGGTCCGCATCGGCTGATTTTTGCCCGCATCGGCCGCAACAGCCGCAACGCGACCGCGACCGCTACCAAACCGCAACCGAGATTTAAAACCTTGGAAAATACCGTGTATGTTTAAAAGAGAAACAGGAGGGATGCTTCCTTAAAAGCATGACGTGTCACGTCATTTTCATGGAAACAATCGAACATTTTTGTTCTGTTACTGGCATGAAATGGAGATCGAAATAAGATAATTTAACATCTGTAAACAAATTATGTAACTGGAAAGTAAGTGTAGGTTTAGTTAATGGAGTTTGAATAGAAAGAAAATAGAGAAATAATTTTTTATTTTCAATAAAAATTCGCTTTATTTAAAATAAAATTAAATAAAAAATGAAATGAGAAATTATTACATAACATTTTAGTTATTATTTTTTTATTTATATAAATATTTTATAATTATCTTAATTTAGAAAGAAACAATTATTCTTCGCCTCCCAAACTCCTTCATACCCTGAAGAATTTAAAAAACGTTCAAAGATAAAAATAAAAAAAGAAAACACATTTAAACTTTCAAGAATCAACAACCCAATAGGATAAAGGTGAAATAGTAGTTTAAGCTTAAAAATATGTTATAGATACATATAATTTTATCACTCATTTGGATCTAGTAGCAAAGCTTAGATCCTTAGAAATTAAATTTTAACCGAAATAATTTAGTAATTGTTCGAAATGTTTCGGGACAATTTTCCATTTCCACAATTTTTTTGACTAGTATCTAATTTTTCAAATTTCCATTTTCAATTGGATTAGATATTCCTATCTTGTTTTGCTTTACCATTACAACCAGCATGACACCGAAAATAGCATTATAAAGAGTCATGGTGTTCCAACAGTATCTGTATAATTAACTTAATAGCTTCAATTTCTTCAAATTCCATGAAAGTCTTTGCTAGGTTACAGCAATAGAACAAGAACCCTATCAGAATTCAGAAATGTTCTGCAGAATGAAGTCGTGTTATTATGCAGACAAAATTTCTAAAAATTCCAACTCCTGCTTGTGCATTCCATATCAGCATCCGTACATAAAAAGCCAAAGTAGGAAGTGAATCCAAAATCCAAATTGCTACAGATCAAAGGGTAAATCTGGAGAGACCAGATTGACATAAAAAAATCCAAAAAGACACCTCACTTGTCAACTGAATTTACAGTTCTGCTTAATCTTGGTCAATTCTAAAGATAGAGCACGCATGTAGGATAGTGTGACCACATCATCCAAATTTACCAACCTCCATCTTCCTCTTGATTGTTCTCTGACCATAATATACCGATGAATCTACTATTCCCGCAACAGTGAATATACCTATGTAGAAAGGTTGAAATCCATTTATGATCAGTTGCATCAGAAACAAAAACTTAAATGTCCCTTATATACAGATAAGTGGATACAGACTAGCACATGCACATGCTTTAGACTTACAAAGAGACGTGCATGGATATATACACATGGAGAGAGAGAGGGAGAGAGAGAGGGAGAGACAGAGACAGACAGAGAGAGGGAGAATTTCATCTATTCAAGAGTTCTCCAATAGAAATACAATTGTCTTCACAAAAGATCAGTGGTATTACCAGCACACTTTAGTGAAGCAATATATATGAGAGCAAAGGGTGAAGTGATCAGTTTTCCTAAAGAATTTAATTTCAATCCACTGTCATTGTAAAGTTTCTTTACACTGTCATCCAATCATGTGCTGACACATCATTAAAAGAGTTAGACTTTCTAGGTGGTTGTTGTGATAGTCAAACTCTTTTAATGATTTGACAACACATGATTGGATAACAGTGTAAAGAAACTTTACACTGACGGTGGATCAAAATTAAACTCTTTGCTAAATAAGCCGAATTTAATATGTGCAGTTAACATGTAACTAGTTTCTACTAGCTATAAATTCTTTTTTTCTTTCTTTGGTAATATACCAGTTATAAATTCCACAATCTTCACATAACTCTCAGAACTATATCTATGTAATTATTTGATAAGAAATTAATTTATTCACCCTTACTTTTTTGATGATCCAGGCAGGATGGGAGAGCAAAAGCAAGGAATTACCTCCAATAATTGCACAAATATTAGTTAAGAAATGTAAAAATGGAACATGTTCCTCTTTAAAGGTGACCTGTAACATAAAAAAAAAATATCAATTTAACAGGGGACTAAATTATACGGTCCACTTTTTCTATCAATTACAGAACAATATGCATCAGCTGAATTCTTTTGTTAAGTTCTTACAGCTCCTCCACATAATAGAAAGAAAATAGTCAAGTATCCCCTTTGAACCAGCAGCATGTATTATATTTTGGGGACAAATTTTTAAATGTAAGGATGTCAAAATACTAACATCAATTATAGTTGCTTCAGCTGTGCCACACAAAATTACTATATCTACTTCAGTTCTATTTTGTGCTTAGCAGACCCCTCAATAACATGGTTGAAGTCACGGGCGCAAGTGGCTACTGTTAATAGTGTCATATGGTTACCATAAAAACTGTATAGTCGCTATTGTTAATAGTGTCATATGGTTACCATAAAAACTGTATAGTCACCCGATACAATATAAGTCTCCAATGACTCTCCATGCTTGAAGGCAGCAACTCATTTTTGAATGTCTCCACATAGTATATGTGTCTCATTTTTTATTTGTACTTACTTAGTTTTGAAGGACTGAATTAATACTACCACTAAGGGCTCGTTTGAATGAGCTTTTGAAAAAAGTTTTTTTATCATCTTTTTTTAAAAGATCTTTTGTAAAAGTAAAAGTTATTTTATATTTAGATGCAATGCTCAAAAAGTTTTTTTTAATTTTATTATAATTTGGATGTAAAAATATAAAAGTATTTTTTAAAAAGGTATACAAAAATTGAGTATCCAAGCATGTATAGGAACAATGTTACCATCTCATCTATATTAACACTTCGTGCAGGTTTCAAACCATACTTTTGGATCAAATTATTATATAATTGTTCAAATATCGGCTTTCTCATTTTTAATTGTTCAAAAATTTGTATGTTATTCCCTTCCTTTAATTCTAATACCCACAAATGTCCTGAGAGTTTTAAAATCATTTTTTTATCACATTGTAAAATATGATTGGGAATTCCACAAGGGGTAATAAACATAGGGAAAAGGGAGAAGATAATGAGGTGACGTGTGCAGCGTTGCAGCAATAAAGAAAAAATAGAGACATTCTCTGCACAGCTTCTCTATATCCTGAAAAAGATCCTTTTTTAGAAACTCAAAAATCTAGCTGAAAAAAGTACTATTTGAGCTTGTTTTAGTGCTTTAGCTTTCTTAAAAAAAGGTCATCCAAACATGCTAAAAATATAAAAAGTAGGTTTTTTAAAAAAAAAAAGGTCATCCAAACGAGCACTAGCAGGGTGGATTTTGCATTCCTGCTTCTAGGGAATATGAATACAGATACAGGTGACAGTATCCCCAATGTCATACCACTTGATACAATTGCACTACAGGAGGAAAGGGATAGCAATCCTCAATATATCTGGCATTCAATTGGGGCTATGAGCTGACTCAAAGGAAATTGCTTGCCCTCATTGGTAAATCAATTAAGGAAAGTCTGATATACAGTAAGCAACCAAGCCAACAGGTAAATCAGGCATCTTAGATTTAAGTATCTGATACTCATCACAAACCATATACCTTTTAACAATTGACATTTCTGCTTGTGTATGTGCTTGTACAGCAACATCTTAAAGTAGCATTGGAATCAAGTAGCGTTAAATGTGTCTACAGAAAGACAAAGCAAATTACTGCACTCTATTAAACATTCCACTATCCCACAACCGTCTTTAATGGAAAGATTTTCCTCAGGCCTCAGCCTACCAATGCAACAACTTTGCACCTCTCAATAACCATCATAAATAATCACTTACTAAGATACACAACACTGTTTTTCTTACCACTTGAGTATAGTTGCAAGCTAAGGATGTTTACAAGTTGAGTTACTTGGTTACAAGATTTTGGAAACATTAAACTTTGAAGTCTGGCAGCTAGACCTTTAAGAGTTTGAAGACTATAATTGTGTTGTTTTCAGAAAATCAAGTATTACTTCAAAGTATTTTTTTTTAAAAAAAAAAAGTTTCTAAGTTTCAATGTTTTAAGTACTGATTTTTATTTCAGGCAATCTCGGGATTCCTTTGTTGATTGAGGGAGATAATCATGGCTTAACACTTCAAATTTCCTTATTATCTGGTTTTGACAGTTATAAATTATAATTACTGAAAATAACCCCCTGGGTGGGGGAGAAGGAGACTTATAGATCATAATATTGGATGCATATAATCACATTACTGTTCTTCATCAATTTTTCTTTTCCCTTTCCTTCTCAAATACAATTTATAAACAAGGAAAATCTATATAAAAAAATGTAACAAAGAGCCCAAGAATGCCATAGGATGATGATTCATCTAAAATGCAGAAGAGTTTATGACAGGAAAATGACATAAGGGGTGTAGAAAATCAACCATTCATGTGCAAATCATGTGCACAAAATTAGGCACTAAACCCTGATTCCCCAAATCTGCCCCATTGCCTATCTGTGGTAAAATTCATAAGGTATTATCTTATTGGAAAGACTTACTGTTATGCCATGCTAGGCACCTAGGCTACATCAAATTAAGTGGAAAAGCACAAACTAACAGTGCAGTCATGAAAAACAAATAATTCCACTCAATCTGCTAGTAAAATTAAGCAGTCCTACCTTGATTGGAGATATGTCATAAACGAAGAAAACTCCAGAAGCTGCACCCAACTCAGAACTCTTGACATGCTCGGTCACAGAATACTGTGCAATAACATTTATGATGCAACTTAGGCATTATCCAATGAACAACACGAAATGATGGTCTGTTTATGATATTACACAATACCTGATTTGAATGGATAACATGACCTATAACATCTGTATATATTGTTGGCACCACCTACAAAAAATGTCCAAACAAGTGTAAACTCAGTGCATACGTGAAAACATTCAAACAGTTGAAGGTAGCTTAAGTAAAATTTTTAAAAGGAAGAAAAGCATAAAAATAACAATAAATGCAATATTTTGAAGCAAACACCAAAAATGTTTTCGCTGGTTCTCTCTTATATATTGCACATAAAATGCAGCATCATTTCAGAAGTGCAGCTGCAAGTGAACTCACATATTTGTTAATAGTTTCCATAAAAATAATTATTCATGTTTTAGCTAATAGCTAGCTCTCCAAATCGTCAAGCACATATTTCATAATATTATATAAAAAATAATAATATATTAGTTGAATTTAACATCATTACCAAGGATTTAGTTAATAACCTAAAATGTGAACAAGAAATTTAATCAGGAAAATATCCCCTGAAAGTACCAACCTTTATGAAATACTGATACATACCACGAGTCATTCCTTGCACCCATTTAACCCTGCAATGGATTGAAAGGAAAAGAGCAAAAAATAGAGAGTTTATGATTGGGGAAGAAAACTTTTTTGTCAAAGCATTTTCTTTCATAAAGGCAATCACTCACTAATAGTATATTCCATGATAAATTCATACTTATGGTCAAGTTACATGCCACTGAGAAGAGGAAACGGGAAAGTAAATTCACAATTTGCTGCATCTGCTAAAAATTTCATAGCAAAACTTTGTTGCAGAAAGACATATATGTATGTATGCGTGTGTGTGTATGCCATCCTTGCCACCAGACAATAAATACTTTTGTTGGAGAAGAAAGTAAAAATTACCCATCAAGAGGATTTACCAATCCAGGGAAGTGGTCACCAAAACTTAATTTGTTGATCTGATGGCTTATCTGCACCATGCATTATTCTTTAAAAATCAATCATGAGATTACAAGGACAGAGAAAACATTGGCACTTCATCAAAGATTCCACAAAATAATGTTTTTTAATTCCAGAAAAGGTATATTACAAATCCAGTTCAGTCTTGCATTATAATTATCCTGTAAACCAAGCAGATCAGTCAGAAAGATAGTTGAGTGATGAAAGCTTTTCCCAGTTGCAAAATGAAAATTTCCAGTTTATTAACTTCAAGAGATCCATGAATATTGCAACCTCCACCTTCTTCGTCCTTTACCTTCTGTACATAACCTTCTCTTTTACACTGAAAGCACAACCAAATTGTCAGAATCATAGTCTGGGTTGCCAAAGGCTCCAGTGATTTCCATAGGCTTTTTTACATACTTAGTGCACATGGGAAACAAAATTCCCATAATAGTATGGTTCTAAAATAATTCCCATTATGGTGAAAAATGAACAGTGAGTCGTAGGTGGGGACTGTGACTTGCATGAAGTCGTATTGCATAGTCACGACTTAGGGTATTTAAGTATAAGTCGTGTCCAACACATACGACTTAGGGGTAACGATATTTTTGATTTATTTTTTTAATAGAAGTCGTAGCTGGTAGCTACGACTTAGGGTTAGGTTTTTTTAAAAAAAATTTTAATTGAAGTCGTAGCTATCAGCTACGACTTAGGGTTGGGAATTTTTTTTTTATTTTTTTAATTGAAGTCATAGCTGCTAGCTACAACTTATGTTTGGGATAATTTTTTTTTAATTGAAGCTGTAGATGCTTAGGGTTTTGGAGCATAAACCTAGGGTTTTGGAGCACTCATATAGTGAATTACCAAAATGGATGGCTACTGTTTAGCACTTTCTACTTGGTACAATCGTGAGATATTGTACATCTGATACAGAGTGTCCAGACACCAAAGTGCTTGAACGTGTGTTTTGGTCCTTTAAGCCATGCATTGAAGGGTTTGCACATTGTAAACCAATTGTTCAAGTAGACGGGACATTCCTCACTGGTAAATATCAGGGGACACTATTAATTGCCATTGCACAAGATGGTAACATTAGCATCATCCCAATTGCCTTTACCATTGTTGAGGGGGAGACCAAAGAAGCTTGGTCATGGTTCTTCTTTAACCTTCGCAAGTATGTAACACCACAACAAGGTTTATGCACATATACGGCTTCAATTATCTACGGCTTCAATTAAAAAAAATTATCTCAAACATAAGTCGTAGCTAGCAGCTACGACTTCAATTAAAAAAATAAAAAAAATATCTCTTAAAAAAATAAAAAAAAAATATCTCTTAAAAAAATAAAAAAATATCTCAGCCCTAAGTCGTAGCTATCAGCTACGACTTCAATTAAAAAATTAAAAAAAAAACAACTTAATCGTAAGTCGTAGCTACCAGCTACGACTTCTAGTAAAAAAAAAAATCAAAAATATCGTTATCCCTAGGTCGTATGTGTTGGGCACGACTTATACTTAAATACCCTAAGTCGTGACTGTGCAATACGACTTCATGCAAGTCGCAGTCCCCACCTACGACTCACTGTTCATTTTACACCATAATGGAAATTATTTTAAAACCTATACTATTCTCGAAATTTTGTTTCCCATGTGCACTAAGTATGTAAAAAAGCCGATTTCCATAGCTTGGAAACCACAGATATACATATAAGCAGAGAAAATTTGTCTCGTGTGTACTGTTAAGAATATGGTAAAGTATTAAGGAAATTGTTATGGGTTAAGGAAGTAGTGACTGCTAAAATCTTGGGCGATTAATTGGGGGATTGATTCTGAATGATTAAATGCTGTTAATTAGGAGGTTGATTGAGGAGTGATTGATTGACAAGTATACAATTGTATAATCTTCCATCTAGTATAAATATGTGTGTCTCTCTCTCTCCTTCTAGTATAATATGTAAGTTAATTAGTTACTTTTTCTATTTTTCATCATGTACATTCTGAATACAACTTCAAAGCTTCTGATGCAATTGTTAGCATGTAAATGAGCAGAAATAGTGTATTTTTCTGCGATGTATAGCACATTGAATTTAGTATTCATATAAAGGTTGCCAATGTAATGCAAATAAGGTTTATGTAAACCATGGCATTGCAACAATATTAAGGGAATCTCTTTGCCCCTAAATACCTTTTGGAATAGGATTATGTTTATGGTCTTCTCTTTGGTGCTCAGCTCATGGTTGATTAAGGGTATTTTCATTACTGATATGCAGAGGTTGAACAGTTTGTTGTAATCTTGAATGGTTCTCTATGTATTTTCCGTTACCTTCTCTGTTTTGGAGGAAATCTTATTCTCCCCATAGTTGTATTTCTTTCTCTAATATAATTTCTTTTTGTATCAAAATAAACCATGGCATTGCAAGAAATGAAATCAACATTTGTGACCATATCCAAAAAAATATGGGAGAATGACTTAAAACTTCTTCTTGGTAAAAGGTTTGACAGTTTGGTTCGTTTTAAAAATTAACCAATCATTCAACTAATTTAACCAATAATTTACATACAATTAACTAATAATTTATCTTCATTTTATATGTAAATTATTGGTTAAATTAGTTGAACAATTGATTAATTTTTAAAATGAACCAAATTGTCCAACATTTCCACCAAGCTGAACTTTTAAGTCATTCTCTCAAAAAATATAGATGATGCTACCAATCAGCTGAGCTGACTATTAAATAAAAAAATACTTCAAGAACAATGTATATGCAATGTCTACAGCCTCGTAAATGTGGCATTCAAATTCACAGAAAAATCCAGTGTACATGAAGTAATAGAACAAGGGTATCAAACCAACCTGGTCAATCAAATCCATATTTGTCAGCCCCCAACCTTTTTTCCTATATGCATCGCGCATTTCTTCACAAGAATTACAACAGTGGTCATCTGACTGCATATGAGAGAGAGAGAGAGAGAGAGAGAGATGATGTAAGAAATTAAGAAACAATTGCAGAGTATAAGTTCAATACAGTGTACAAGTACACAGATTTAATTTTGCCAGAGCTTTGGGCTACTAATGACTGAATTAATGATAGCAATCAAATCCAACTTAAGATTAATCTTTGCTCTCTGCACTCGAATATTATTTTATCTAAACAAGTTGGTCTGATCAATATCTACTCAAAAGCTTGTTTGCTTCCCAGTCTCACCAATTTTTTTTAAATCAAAGCCTTACAAATTTTGACAGTCCACTTTGATAATCAACACATCTTACTGTTTTTACAAAGTTATAAGAAAACGAGAGCAAATTTAGGGATATCAAATGATCAGATGTACCGCTTCTGCACCATAGCATGAACCACAATAATTTTCATCATGTTGAAGTCTGCCACCATGTCTCTGTAAGGGCCTCTCAATCTGCATTAGGAAAGACATACAGAAAAAGAAAAAATAAATTCATATGCAGAAAGAATGAATATAGACATTTGTCTGTTGAATGAAAAAGATTATAAAAATTAGGCAACCAGAGATCCACAGACTATTAGCCTCATATGATAAGGAAAAGGCTTGCCTATCAGATTCAAAGGTATTGACAGCTAATAATTCTAGGTGATGAAGAGGCATAAGCCAAGAACAAACTCAAATAAAGGAAAATACAACAGGTGATTAAATGCCTTAAGTGGTCTTTGCAAATGTAAGGTCTTTGCAAATGTAGACAAGCCGTTACTATATATAATCCTTTTAAGTGCCACAGATCAAATAAAGACATTCAAATTAAGGAACCTTCAATTTGCTAACGGCATTGGTAAGCAGGAGTGACATAGAATTGGGAAACAAACATGATGCTGGAAATGGGATGTACAAGAAACGTGATCACCCAGATTTAGCAATACAATGAATTTTAGTAGATTTCAGTTCTTTCCCGATTTCTAACAATGAATTACCACCATCCAATGTAGAGATTTTTGTTGCTAATAGAAACCATGTAAGTCACTAAGATCCCCATAGAAAAGTTTATAAGAACTTCATTGATATGCAACAATCATGCTATCATCCATATTATCATTCCTGTACTAAGTAAGAAATCCACTAGTTATGCTAAAATCCTTTCACAATAAATATTTGATCATTCAAAGCTGGTAGCCAATACAAAGAACCTAACTGGACAAAACCTCTATTCTAGCATCTGCCATTTTATGTTCCACCACCTACCCGTCAGCCATACATAAAAGAAACACAAGCAAAATGCCTTTTATTTCCAAGCATCTGAGTGAACTGTATAGAGGTACAATCCTGCAACCACAAGTAGCAGATAACGTTATTAATGTTTAATGGGAAAGATTGCAGTCACATTGGTAGGCAGCAAGACAAGATTCAGACAAAAGATAGCCTCAATTAACTATTTTAAAAATTTAGAAAGAAGGAAGAAAAAGGAGCATACTTAGCTCCGAAAAGAATAAGAAGAGCATGACAGCGGCGGAGACGACGGTGATCGCCACCGGAGAGTGTGCGGCTGTAAAAATCTTCATTGATTTTGGGGTATGCGTCCAAATACCGGAGCTTGTGGAGGAATCTATCCATGGCCATGCTCTCTTCTCTTCAGAGAAGAGAACTCGCTCTTTCAGAAACGACGACAACAGAAACAGACGACGTTGGCAGAGTGGAGGGTGCTGAGTCGTTCGTTAAAAAACGACCCAAACAAGGAATGGAATCCTCCAATTCAATATATAATTCATGGTCAATCAATTGAGTCCAACATTGCCTCTAGACTCTAGTACTTCTTTCTTCATTTCTTTCTTTTTTTCTTTGATTAACAAAATCAAGTAATTTGCTGTTGCAAAATATTCCCAAATTTAATTTAATTTAATGAATTACGTTACGCCTCTCTTGAAGGGATTAAATTTGATTGTGTTCTACAATCATCTTTTAAATTAAATTTTAAATTATTTCTCGTAAACATATAAATATATAACTGCTGCTTGAGCATGTATTATTATTAAGAGATTTTAATTTCAAATCTTACACTAAGTCAGTGAAATTGAAATATATGAGATGATATTCAATAAAATCTAGAAAATTCATTATATTTATAATATATAAATCTGAAAAACGTATTATATTTCTCTCATATAAGAAGAAAAACATATTATATCAAAGATAATAACACTAAATTTGGCGGCTAAAAAGAATAAGATTATAATTGGCATACTCACCCAGATAACAATAAGAGAATTCTAATTTAGTTTTGTATCATAGATAATTCCTAAAAAGTCATTATGCTCAAGCAAGTCTCTAAAAGTCCTCACATTTAACTTATATTTTTATTCAATTTGAAACATAACATTTCATATCCATTTAAAAAAAGACATTTATGATTATTCAATCTAAGTGTCCGCTCATGGTAATTTTCACTCTAACCATCTAAATATAAGTAACTCTTTTTATGATCACCTAAATTGTCCCTTTTACGTTAGCTAACTTTTAATAAAATCACTAATTATTACAACTCAAGTTTACGAAAAATAACTAATAGATATATTAAGTTTTCATTTTTAGCCAATGTAAGACATAACACCAATAACAGATTTTAAAACTTTAGATAGTGAAGGCCAACAAAATACACAAACACAAAAATTTGAATAGGAATAAAGATGAGTGAATTTCAAATTTATTTTCTTTGAAATTTACTTTCATCCCCGTGATGAGAGCAAAGTTTGAAACATAAGCAAAAATAATCAATCATTAATAAAAGAAAAAAATTAATATTGAATGGGGGCATGTGCCCCATTGTCTATAACCTAGATTCATCCCTACATAACACATTACTTTATGTTAAAAGGATTTTTCAATTATTAAAAAAATGTTTATAGAAAATTAATAAGAATGAGTTCAACTAGCCAGATCAAACAACATCAATTAAAAAATCTTTAAGTTTGATTTCTATTATTGGTCCTTCATTGATAGATTAGCTATATCTCCAAATAAAGCAACCTCTCCTACCCCTAAAAATTTTTATACGACTAAAATGTCTTTATAAAGCAAAAAAATAAACGTGATCTTCACCTAAAAGACCTAAAAACTCGAGAATTCACCAAAAAATTTATTACACTTTTTTTAACTATAGTAAATAAATTACAATATTATATTTCTGAATAATATGAAAGAGACACCAACATAACACATCTAACGGGATATTTATAATTCAAGAATAGTCATGTAGTCAAATCATAATCAAATACTACTACTTAAAATAAGATAAAATCACTAAGTTATCAAAATAAAAATGACATAAATTATCAAAATAATACTTATTCATTCATTCAACTGCTGGGTGATGAGATCAGTTTATCATTTTTATTAATATTGTTTGGTGGAGGATGTAATTAAATAGGGAAAATTGCAATTGGATCTTGTGTATAAAGTATAAACATCCAAATATGAAATAAACAAAAAAAAAAAAAAATAGTGAAGTTCCCCAGGACAAGTTCACATACGCCTCATAGAAAACACAAAAATAAATCATTTATGATTCCAAAAGCACAAGAAGAATCATATTCCCATTTTGCATGAACATGTGAATGAATGAAATAGAATAAGACAAATGAGCATAAAACAAGTTGTCAACCAACTTCCAAGTGAGAAGGTCATATATCTAATCCCAGATAATTCGAATTCAAATATGGTGCAAGAAGGTCCAATTCGTAATCGGGAAGCAATCAACAGCACCCTACACAATAAGAAAATTTAATTTGGTACAATCGAGTAATACTAGTCTCAAATCTCTTTTCTGTTACCATATAAAAAGTCACAACCATCTGTGCAAGCCATTGATGACTAACTACAGCCTGCGCACGACAATTGTGATCTTTCACATGAAAAGAATTGTGAGCTTAGCATTACTCTACATCATAATATATGCTATCTTATGATGATCAGAACAAATATACATCGGTAGTTATGGCATCCAATGCAAAAATGAAGCACAAATTAACAAAGGGATCTGAGTAAGCCCAAAATAATTATACATCATCATATATGATGACTTGAAGAGCAGACATTGTACCCCAAAATATGCGACGCTGGTTTCACTTTCCCTAGGTGTTACCCCCTATAGACTTCTTTCCCAATCCAGTAGAAGAATCTTCCTGACAAACCTGTTTCTCAATCTTTACTGGTGGATTGGTCACTGATCCATGTATCTGTCAGTTAAACCAGAAAATGAGACTAGCACCAAACAATAGATTTTTACTTCATTCAAACATGTCAAAAATTCATGAAAGCATACCGTGGCTCTGGATTTGAAAGGTATAGTATCATTAGGAACCAACATTGATGGATCTGAGGGCCTGTGAAACAGTAAGTGTGCTATAGACCGATCAATGGGATTTGTGTCAGTTTCCATATCCATGAATCCCGTACACCTGAATGAAGCTATGTGTTATACTTATAAAAAATATTAATCAATAAACACTATTTTGCCGCAGATATCCAAAAAGATTGTTTTGTGTCAGCTTGTGAATAAAATAAAGAATACTACAAGTGCCAGATAAGCAGAACACAAAACTACTAACACACAAAATTATGTTACACCAGCATTCCAATCGCTATGTATGGCAGTTGCCTAGTAGTCAAGAGAAACATAAATCTGAAGCGAAGAAAGTGAGCAATACCTGCTTGCATCCTGTGCCATCATTGCTTTGCACGCTTCAACATCATCTCCAATGGCACCATTTGTGTTTGAATCATTATGTCTTTGCTCAGCACTCTTAGCCAAGCGGTATAGACTGTCCCTTATGCACAGTTTAGTTCTAATATCCAACTGCAATGAAGCAAATTTTTGGTGTACAAAAGTAAATTATAATCAAATAAGTGATGGACTTTCAGCAATGAGTCACATGTATGTAATAAAAAGGAAGCTCTTATAGTATTGTAATATAGACTTTGTCTATGTAATCTGCAACATACCCACTTAGAATAAATTACAAAATGCATAGCATACCCTAATATGTGACCAATCCAGAGCAGACTCAAATCCGATGATATAAATCAAATAGGCGCTACTACCTTTAAGTAGAGAATATTACAAAAACTTTCACATTGAACCAAGATGGCAAATTGTGTAGACTTAGATAGAAACTAGAAAGACACTTTGATATCTTTAGTTCTTCCTTTATCCCAAATTCCAAATTTCAAAGTAAAAAGTGTAATTTTGATCATCCTTTCTAGTGTTTAAATACTCCCGAGTCTATTATTGTCGCATGCCTTTCATTGAACAGCTTGTAGAAATAACTCCAATGTGCATCTATCATTCTTCTATCATCGCAAGCCTTTCATACATTTTTCATAACCTATCCAATCATCAGGAAGTGTTAATCACCCTAAACAGATTTCATATTTAGTTCTAATTAAACACCACATCTTTTTCTCAAAGATCTGTAACTTACACATTGCCCCACATTCAACTATGTCAAAGACCAACTCTCCTAAAAGCTTAAGCTGTTAGGTGGAGGCCCATGAATGATTTCATATCTCTAAAAAACTGTGTTGAGACCTCTAAGAGAAACTACTAAAATACATTACATGTATTAGAATGACTTAAAAATGTGGATGGCAAGCCAAACTTCAAACAGTCACTAGACTTAGAAAATAAACCCACCCAGGAAAAGGAGGGACCCGCCAGGGAGGACTGACTTTTTCTTGTTGCTTTGCACATGAAACATTACCCACTATAAGCTATAAATTCTGGACTTCGACAGTTTTTCATTATGATGCAGCTTAACTTGTGTCCCTCGGTAAGCCATTTCACAAAATTAAAATTTACATGCACCTTTTCTCTTCAGAACTATAGATATGTGATCAAAACCAAAGTTCACCTTTACACTAAACAGGTTTAGAGTGCAATATTGAGGTAATTACACTCTTTCTTCTTAAGATTACAAATCTAAGAACAAACGGGATCAAACTTGAACATCACAAAAGATTCCAATACCTGATCCATGATCTGTTGCAGCTGGCAAAAGCTAGTCGCTTCAAAAGAGATTTGGTCTGTTGCAGAGCTCATGGATGAGCTTTCCTGCACAGTTGATGAGTCTATTTCTGGTGAAAATCCTATGCTAACTCCTTGAACTTCACTATGACCTTCATTTTCATTTTCAAACTGATGACCTACCTGCTGAGCTGAACCTGGACTGTGAAATGGCATTTGATTTGCCATATTTTCATTTTTGAAACTCCTACTTAACAGGTGTGCATCACGGCAATCATATAACTTTTCCCTCTTCTCATTTGTTTTCAAGGCAGCTGCCTCCAAAGAATGACCATGAGAACTCTCCATATTTGACGCATAAGATGATTCTTTAAGAGAAGGAGATGGATGTCCATCGTGATCAGATCTTGATCCAGACAAAGTTGGAAAGAGGGAAATGGGATTTGGAGCATGACTATAATCTGGGTGCATTATGGGAATTTGTGTCTGTATGCAACCTAAAGAATCAGAATCTATGTTCAGATTATGTTTCTGGATGCTATCATGAGAAGTAACCACACTGGAAGAGGCTCCAAATGGTTGCTTTATATCTGCATATTGCTCCAGAGGAGTATAGGGATGAACAGAATCACCATTCTCTAGGTAACCATTTTTTCGCCTTCCTGCTGATGGCTTTGGCAGCTTCCTCTGCAACAGTAATACAAAGAGACTGTTTGTGATATACAAATTAAGAGACAATTTATATCAGTTTATAGGTTCACCCGAATTAAATAGACAAGGCATTCAGACTAGTTCACCCTTGCTACAAAACCTACATTGAAAACCAGATAATTCAACAAATTACCCTGAAAATGAAACAATTGGTTTTGTTTTTGAGTATTAAATAAAGGTCAAACCCAATTTTCCATCAACAAAGCGAAAATAGTGAAACATGAAAAAACATGATTTACATCAAATAGGAGAAGTAATTACTTTATTTCCCTTAACGCACACTCATTATTAGTTACAATTCTAATCAGGATAAAATTTATAGGTCATGAATATACCATAAAACCATCTTATGAAGACTATGATATACTAAAGAGATTTTAATTTCTATAGAATTTCAATTCCTCAAATTAAGTATTAGGAATCGATGATGATAGAGTTTTATATGACTTCATAAACTATAAACCTCTTTTAAATAGGTGAATGTATGATTATATTCAGAGATCAACTGAATTCTATTCAGAATATACGAATTCCAACATGATTATCCTTGAAATGTCAAACACAATCAGCTCTAGTGTTTACATCATAACATACTTGTATAACCATACTTCAATAACTCAACTCAATGGCATTAACAATCGTCACCAGGTAAGAGGCATATGTCAAACTTATTGTGTCACATGCCTTTAAGAGGTCCATTATGTGAAAGTATGCATGTGCCCCCTTCCCCATGTGTGTGTTTTGGTAAAAGAATCCACATAGAATTGTAGCTCCATAATTTGAAATTCGGGAATTCAGAATCCAAGTTGTAAAATGGAAAAAATAAAATGAAAGGGTAACCAACCTTTTCTTTGGGCACCAAGTCATCTGTATTACAAGATTTCATGTCTGATTCACTGAACGTTGATAATGTAGCAGGGATACCATCATCATCAACATCCATTTGAGTCCTCACTTTTTTATCAACAGGAGATGCTTTTTTGTTGGTATCATTGATTGGAAGACCTTCAATATTTTCCTTGGAATCTATATTATAATCTGATATACTTTTCAATGGACTCACATCAGCACATGAAAACTTGAATTCAGACTTCAATGCATCATCAGATCCTTCAGCACCTTGTGAAGACGAGAGCCAGCAGAACTCCTCTTCATTATTGAGACTCCCCATTCCAAAAGTTAAATCACAACTTCTGCAATTTTAAAAGTGATATTCAGATATATTGACATGATGATCATGATGAATTGATTAGCATTTCAAACAAAGGGAAAGATGATAAAATTTCTGTCAAATAGAAGAATTTCTTACAACATCCTGTCAACATCTTCAAAGTTTCCTATATCCAGCCACCCGTCATTATCAAGAAAACTGAGTTCATTGTCAGCTTGGGATATGTGATTGATTGGATATTGACACACACTATCATCTTCCACCACACACTTGTCTCCCAAGATAGTATCATCTGCGCAAAGCTCACTACCACTAGAATCTAAATTGCTGCTCTTGTAACAATGATCAGACATCCTTGTATCATCTGATGTTAGCCTTTTCACTTCTTTGCATGAGTCACTATCGCATGAAGAAAACACACCTTCGGGTGTGTGAGGCCATGAACCCTTTTCCAGCATTCTTTCTTTCTGGATCAGATTCCGTAAGTACAATTCCTCTTTACCCTGAGTACCATAGCTATTCACATAATCAGTACTTCTTCCGATACCATGTAATTCATGAAGTGATTTCTTACAGCTATCACCCTGTATTTCGAACAGATCCTTATGTTTGTGACAAGCATGGGGAACTATATGATCATCATTTTCACCAAATCCATCCCACACATTATCTTCAAGCTGTAACACCAAGACAGATATTTAGCAAATTCCTTAAATAACCAGGCATCACAGAACATAATAAATCCAAACAAACATAGCATCAAACCCAATAAAGAGAGACAAAAAAAAGAGACAAAATCATTTCAGAAACTCCAATATAACTTGCAGTGGAAAAAGTGATTCAAATAAGTGAAGATACAATATTTTGCCTTCTATGACAATATTCAATTAATATATTGCTAATACTCCCTTGCAATGATTTGTAGAGCATACCAGACAACATGGGTGCAACCTCTCTTTTAATACATTGGGTTTGCAAGTAACAAACCCATGAAAATTTTTACAACAATCACTTGACAGATTCACATGCTACTACATTAGTGTGACAAAATACATTCAGGTAGATTATCAGTTCCCTAGAAATTTAGTAAGAAGGAAACAAACTGTCGTTGTGTTTGCAAATCTGGAGATCAGCTACAATGTGTTTTTTAAAGCTTTGGGTCAGAACATCTAATGAAGCTTCACAAAAAGTTAAACAGGATTGACATGGACACTCTTGAAAGTAAGTATGGAGAAAAGAATTTAAATATATTATATGCATCTGACACTTGCTCAATCTGTAAAATTAAGAAAATATGTTATTATAATTAATAAGGTCATATAAGGAGAGAAGGATGCTCAACTAGCTACACTAATACTACTGTTCTTAATCAAATTGCATCCACTATCCATATAAAAGTTTCATGATTAATGTCTTCAAATTCTCTTCATTACTGTCCTTCTAAATACAGAAGTGTTCACCATGATAAATCACAATCTAAAATGCTCCAAGCTTCTAACAATTCACAATCAGATTTTGTCACACATGATAAATCACAATCTAAAATGCTCCAAGCTTCTAACAATTCACAATCAGATTTTGTCACACAGCTTTAAAGACGTGAATATGCAAAAAAATGCCAAGTCTTCTCCAACAATTTGCAAACTCTCTTCCAGAAAGGAACTTCATTAATCTACTAGGTTTATGTACTGGATCATCAAATCAGTCTTGTACTAACAAATGAACATATGTTACCACTATGCCAGGAATAAACACCTTAGCACCAAGAAATGTATCCAAGTTGTAACTGTAAAACCCTCCTAAACAACAAGCAGATATCTGCATTCAGCCATGCAACAACATAATCATATGTTACAAAGTTACAACACAGTGACCTCAAACATCAGACTTATAATTTTGTTAAAGCTCATACAAATACAACCCTCACCACTCTGCTGGCATCAGCAGGAAAAAGGAAACGAGAAATAGCAATACAACCAAAAATTGGTCCGCTATTCATAAAAAAGGACCCTGCAAGAAGGGTTCCAGAAGAATCTTATGGCAAAAAAATCCAACTTAGAAAACCCCATGTCATTCCAAGATTCAAACAGAACCTCAAGAAAGCTTAACTCAGGCCTGACCAGTTAACAAGGGTTCTTACAAGGATCAAGCTTTTAATGCAAACAAGGACAAAAGTGGAGCAAGCAAAGAGTAGAAGGAAAGGTACAAATTTTAAAATTTAAGTTTCAAAATTTCCATTTAACAAGTAGTGTAGGCTTCACATTAACAGTAACATCAGCTACACCCACCACCAATCAACAACTAGCTAGCTTTTCAAGAGTAGTGTTTCTGTAGTCTTATTAATAACTACCAAGCCATTTCTTCATCCCTAGCCCTTTTGTACTTGGATTACACAACAGCCTGCTAATAAGATTATGCTACAGACCAAAAGTACATTTGCGTATAAAAGTGAAATTCACTCGGAAAGAACATTAGTACTGCAATGAAAACATCTAATGAAGTCCAAATAGTGATATCATCAAGAACATTACAGAGTGGTTCACATTATACGAGTAACAAGGCACATTCGTCAGTTATCACCAAGATCTGCCACCAAACAATAGCCATTGTACAGGATACTTGTCATATTTCCTCCAGCTCACACAAACTGCTCAATGTTGATTTCATTACTTTAGAATGATGCATATAGAAATGAAACTGTAGGGGACAATGCCAAAGATTTGACATCACTGGGCTATCAATGAGAGAAACTTATTTTAAAGAATGTGTCACAGGAACCAAAAAAAACAAAAAAACAGTCTCCAATTTTGCTCAAACGTCTTTAACCAATATGATTCTCTCAATGATGGAGTATCTAAAAGAAGATGAGAAAATCTTTCGGTCGATGCAGAAAAGGCAGTTATGCTCAGTAAAGACAAGTGTGCTTACATTGAACCATGATTTAAAATGAGAAATGAACACCTAAAGGAAAACTTAAACAGTGCAACACAATAATAACATGCTATATGATTTTAGTCAGAAGAAAAGAGTAGTTAATTTGTATCTTATACCGTAAGATCATCAAGGTAACATGGCTACAAAAATTTTGGGTTAGAGATATTTTTCCAACTATCTTAACAAGTTAGGGATAAAATATATCCATGCTCGAACTCAGGGAGAAGGCTGACAACTATATGAGAGCAGAGTCAATATGTAATTCAAGTAAAATATCATCATACTTTGATGTCTTAAAAGGAAAGGAATTAAGGCTATATATTCTGCATTATGTAAAGATTGAAATTTGAAGTGGAGACAATCAAGACAAGCCATGTGCTGTATGGGTAGAGTAGATGGCATAGGAATATTATATTCAAAATACTGGAGTTGAATCGAAGTACAATATTTTATACCTCATACATACAGATGTTTGACATTCCTCTGAGATCTTCTATCCACCACTAAAGACATATTCAACTGCTTGATCCAATGTCATGTTTCTTTAACAATATCTTTCTTCAAAGATGCTTCTCTATCATAGAATACACCAAACAAAAACAAAAAATACCTGAAGTCACAAGTTTGAAAAATCAACTAAGGAACAAAGTTGTTTGGACCATGAAGAAAGAAATCACATCCTAAGTTCTATGCCCATTATATTTTGCATCCAATGTTACAGACATAATACGTGTGAACGCTTGCACCTCAAATATGAACTTTCAACATCTAATCACTAAAAATGCCCATCTACGCCAATCAGCTTTCACATATCCACTGGGTTTAGAAATTATGAATAGCAATTATCCATGATGCCAACATCAAGCATCAGTGATTCTTAATATTAGGCTAACACAATAATTTGCATGTTGTGAGTCTTGTAATAGCTAGCTTCCACTAGAAGCAACGCCACGTATGAGAACGTGACATGTCCATCAGAAATTACCAATACAAATGTCAACCCACCACCACCTCAGCCAAATTTGGAAAATTCGAATAAAGAAGTAATTTGCCAAATAGTTTAGACAAATTCATCACTACAAACTTTTCAGTCCAAGAAATACAAATCCGACACTAGTGCTACAACTTTAGGTACTACTCAGTCTCAAAAGTTTTTAAAACATGACCCAAATTGTTCCTGTTTCAACATCTCTAAAAAGAAAGTTGAAGATCCAGAATGGAAAAGCCAAAAGTTGGTCCGTCCCAAACGATAGTGATGATTGATATCCGTTGGAGCGTTGCTACGACAAGAGATTGCGAATTTAAATCTAAAAATTAGAATTGGAAGTTCATTTTCACTTCACCATATCCTTACTATTCAAATATTGCACCTTGCACTCCTAACTAGCTTGTTACGAAAAAGAAAAGCGATAGCGATTCCCCAAAGTAGAATATAAATACAGTCATTTAGAAGCTATAAGTATAAAATAAAGTTTGAAAGAAGAAGAAGAAGAAGCTCAAATTAGAAGACCGTGAAGCTCAATGGAAGACCACTTTCTTTTTTAGGCTTAGTTTTGATATCCATGAAATCAACTAAACTAAAACAACTGAAGCAAGCAAAGAGGAAAAGAAGTTACCAGAAGTGGTGACCTGAGCAGAGGATCGAAAATCACGAGTTTGGAGAGCCGCAGTGCTTTTGGGGCTTTGTTCGTTCACCTCACCACTTCCCACTTCCCACTTCCCACTTGCGGTTGGGATTCCTAGTCCTTAGGGGCTTCCAGACCCTTCAGAATTCTCTTTTTTTAATTATTTTTTAATTTAGGCGAAAGGTATCACGCAAAAACTGACACGTGGCGAAGAATTGGATATCGGATTTCGTTCGTGGACGAGAGGTGGGCGCTAAGATCCGATCTCTTACTGCGATTCTATTGGTCCAAGACCGACACACGTGTCTGGGTCTACGCACGTGCTATCCTCGTGGTGCTTTCATTTCGAAAGAAACCATTACCGAATATTTTATGAGTATAATAATTGCCACTTGGCTTTCCTTCACCACTTTGGAGTTTGGAACCTCCTCCTCTTTTTTCCACCCTACAAAATTGTTTGTATATTCATTTGGTGTGGTGCAACTTAAATTTTTTAACAATTTAATTTTTATGCAGGACTTATCATGGGCATCAAAAGTAATCAAAATTACATAAAAATGAGAAATTCTCTATAAGCATTTCGAAAAGTCACAAGACATAAGTCCCATTCAAAGTGGATCCCACTCGTGAATATCGTTCTTGTTTTATATTCTAAATTGTATAACAAAACTTTATAAAAATATACGATGTCTTATGAGCTATATACAACTGTAAAAATATGACCACTGGGGAATTTGTCTTTTTTACAATGATGAGTACATTTAGTTAAGGGTTCACTTCATCATAGACTTTATCTTTGGCATTATTTTTTTCACCTTAATAAGAATATAACTTTTATTTTTTTTTATACTTAACCCTGCTAAAGTCAGTAAAAGTCTCACTTTTAAAATAAGACTTAAAGATAATTCTTGAAAGGAGTCTTAAGGGAAGAGAAAGGAAAAAAAAAGTATACACTCGTTAAGGATTAAATTTTACATTTAATACTAATATCAAATGTCGTTTATCAAGTCAATTAAACTTACGAAACATAAGAAGATAATTTTATTAAGGAAAACTAAGTGCTCAGTTTAAATGTGTTTATTATTTAAAATATATTTTTCTTATGCTTTTTAGTATGTTTAGATAAATTTATAAAAAAAAAATCTTTTTTAGAAAAACTCATTCAATTCAGCTGTAATTCTAAAAAGGATAAATTCTAGTACAAGACATATAAACGATTATACAAGTCAAAAACTATAGAAGTCATTACAACTCATGCAAAATATAAAAGTCACATTTTCGGATCTTCCCAGATTTTAGCAGCCTCTTGACTGCACACCGTTACGAGGGACCTAACATGACACTTGCCACTTCATAGGGTAAGATACTACATGCATGAAAATATCTCAGATAAGGCGTATAGCCATGAGGTGCTCATCAGGATTACTTCGAACACGGTGACACTACAATGACTTATTGCAACACTCAACCACTACAATGACTTTATTTGGGACTGCCATTCACAAGCTAATCTATAAGTAAAATTATCTTTTATAGTAATTAATAGCATCATTAAATATATAATAACATTAAAAAAATTAAATAATGAAATTTAAAAAAATAATTATATTAAAAGGTAAAGTGTTGTTAAAGTATATAATTAAAATTTAAAGAATTGAATAATAAAATTTAAAAAAAAGACAATTTTTCCAACATAAAAAATTAATTTATAATATTTCCTCCATTTACTTTTAAGAACTTTTATTAAAAAATACTATATAAATTTAACATCTTTGGAATTATAATTATATGCAAAAACATTATTTTGAAAAATAAAACTTAAAAAAATAAATTAATATGTGCAAAGCATGTATAAAATAATAAAAAATTATCTCTAACATAAAAAATTAATATTAAACACTTTTTTTATCTATTTATAAGAATTTTTATAAAAAAACATTTTATAAATTGAACATATTCAAAATAATAATTATAAACAAATATAAGTTTAAGTAAAAAAATAATCCAATTCTTCAAGTAACAACTTCAGCCACAACATTTCACAAACACCGTGAGTAATGACTCATAATTCAGCTTCAACACTGCTCTGGCCATATTTGTTTCTTGCTTCGTCACGTAACTAGGTTTACAAAAATACAATACCCGGAAGTGAACCTCTTGTCTTCAATAGAACTAGCTCAATCAGCATCAGCGAATCCCTCAATACTTCTGGACTCATTTCTACTAAAAACATCCCTTTAGAAGGTGATCCTTTTAGATATTTTAGGATGTGAACTACAACCTCCATGTGTTCCTTATATGGAGCATGCATGTACTGACTAACAACACTTACAGCAAATGCAATATCTGGTCTGGTGTGGGAAAGGTAGATAAGCTTTCCAACTAGGCGTTAATATCTCCCAATGTCAACCGGAGTCCCATCTTTCTTGTGTACTATCTTTGAGGTGGAGTCCATTGGTGTATCTACTGATTTACAACCTAGCATTCCTGTTTCCTTTAACAGATCCAAGACATGTTTTCTTTGAGTGACTAATATTCCTTTATTATTTCTAGCAACCTCCATACCAAGAAAGTACCGGAAGGGTCCAAGGTCTTTTATCTCAAATTCAGTTGCAAGTCTAGTTCTCAGCCTTGTCATCTCTATTGTATCATTTCCTGTCAAAATTATGCCATCTACATAGACGATAAGGATTGTACTCTTACCATTATCGTGACAGTAAAAGAGGGTATGATCAGTGTGAGCTTGCTTATATCCTTGTTGCAAGACAACCTTCATGAATCTGCCAAATTAGGCCCTTGGGGGCTGCTTCAAACCATAGAGAGAGCCTTTTTTTTATCTGTAGACTATCACATTCTTCATGTCTTGGTCAAATCTCGGGGGAAGATCCATGTAGACTTCCTTTTCCAAATCACCGTTAAGGAAAGCATTTTTCACATCAAGTTGTTATAGGTCCCAATCCAAGTCTGTTGTAAGTGATAGAAGAACTCTAACTGTATTGAGCTTGGCAACCAGAGCAAAAGTCTCATTGTAATCAATACCATATGTTTGAGTGAAGTCCTTTGCAACCAATCTTGCTTTGTACCTCTCAATTATCCCATCAGACATATACTTAACCGTAAATACCCATTTTCATCCCACTCAAGTTTTCCTTTTAGGTTTCTCATCAAGATTCCAAGTTTGATTTTTTTCGAGAGCTTGTATTTCCTCCATAACAACCTTTCTCCATTCTGGAATCCTCAAAGCCTCCTGTATATCACTATTCACTAGGAATTTTTTCTTCTATAGATTAGCAATATATAAACGCTTCGAGAGAAGGGGGAAAATGATTATATGAAACATAATTGGAAATGGGATGCTGAGTACAACAACGAACTCCTTTTCTAACAGCAATAGGCAAATTCAGATCACTAACCTGAGGTAATAACTCCGGTTCCGATTCATGACAAGGTTGTAGGTCCACAACATTCTCTATTCTTTGTGGGGCTTTTCTCCGACAATAAACACGTGACTCAGGTTGCTGTTGTGAATCCCCCTCTTTCTTAAAGTCATCAATGTTCATGGCACACTCAAGGTCATTTATGGCAGGTGTGGGTGTATGTGTTTGCTCAGCTAGAGTGGGTAGATCAGCTATAAGAGGGAGGATAGGTCTTGGTGTGGACTCCCAGGGAATAGAAGGAGCTTCAACCTCAGTCTACCCCTGAAGCGAATTCTTGGGGTAAAAAGGTTGGTTTTCAAAAAAAGTGACATCAATGGTGACAAAGTATTTACGTTTTCCGGGAGCAACACCTATATCCCTTTTGAGTGGCTAAATACCCAACGAAAATACAAGGGATAGCATGGGGGTCAAGTTTACTACGGTTATGATTATGAATGTGGACAAAAGACTTACAGCCAAAAACTTTGAGGGGTAAAGAGTTAACAAACCTTGTTGAAAATTAATCTATGCTGGGGTGTTATTAATTGTGACCGCTATGTCTGCATCGTTATAAGAGGGAGTGAACCCTTAAAACATGCATTTCATGTCATTCAAGTAATGCTTCTAAGAATTTGCCACACGAGGTGCCATTATGGAATTAACCTCTCTGTTCCCCCATTCCCACCTCTCCAACAGACGCAAATTGAGTATGTCTATGCATGCACGTGCAGGCACACCCTTGTTTTCCATGGGCTTAATTAGGTCTCTAATTAAGTCTGCAGTAGTCAAATAAATAAGAATTCTGCCTGTATAGTGCTGAAATGACATTTCCTGAAGATTATATTTATTTTTTCCCTTACTTTGTCAGACATCATGATTCATATATGTTTTTCTGTTAACGTAAGCGCTTGGCAAACTCTCGAGTGATGTTTATAACGACATAGACAGAAACAGAACTGTCCCTTTTGTTTCATTTTTATCTTTTTTTTATGCATGTTGCCTGCGCTCAATCCATGAAGAAGCTCAACTTCACCCATGCAACTAAATATAAATGTTGTTCTGTTCCACCAGACAACGTTTCTCTAATACAGAAGTAGGTGATTTACCCAGGGAATGATGCATTGGGTTCGCGTTGCAATTATTTCTACCAAGCTTAATGTTTGAATATACGAATATGATATAAGCACTAGGAAATATAGAGTTGCAGAATCTGAAGCCAGATCCCAAGGAAGATTACCATGCATTTTGAGGGCTGCCATAAAATGTCCAACCTTCCCAGAAATGTACTTTAAGGAGCTTGGGAGAGACGACGAAGATATTACTGCTGCGGTTACAAGGGCTGAGGTTGACGTGGAACGTATAAAGGATGAGTATTATAGAAGAAATAGCGTTCCTTTGGATAGTGCCATAAAAGTTGACACCTCTGGAGACTGTCAACGTTTGCTTCTAGCTAGCCTTGATGAGTAATGAGAGTGCTTGATGAGACAGCTCTTCAAGGAGTTGTTGCCTGGGATTCAGCCTTCTGTACCTTCTCTTTACTACATGAGGTGATATAATGTAATTATGATATCCATGTTCTGTTCTATTAAAAATTGCGAATTAAGTGACATTGCTGACATGACTCATGAGCGCCTTGTTTTAGTGATGTTCCCGAACCTTGTTATTTGGAAGGTAATAATCCCTTCCTGCACAGTCACTGTTTCTTTATTTTGATAATAATCGCAATCATTTTTGTTCAAGCTGTTATGACATTGTTTTCATGTAGCCAACCTTGATGGAAATCTACCACCTCTTATGTAACTTATCAGCTAAGGAAGCAATTTTATGTAGGTTCTATGTAAACCGGCATCAAATTTTGTTTTTCCTCACAATCACCAAAAAAAAAGACAAGAATCATGTGTTTTTTTGTGGCCATATATAAGGTTGTGACAGGATAACCTGTTTTCTAAATTAATGGCCTAGTCATTGGATAACTTGTTTTCTAGATTAATGGTCTAGTCACGTGTGTTTTTTCGTGGCCCTAAGGTCGTGACGGGATCATTAATCCAGTCTCATCATCATGTGCTCTGACACTCAGCTATTCTTTAACAATTTAAATATTTTATATATCTCATAATGTTTGTTTTCTCATTAAAAAGGTAAATTAAACTCTAACACTAAATTTAATTTTCACTTAAAATATACATTTCATTTTATTTGACTAAATTTACAGTCCATTTAGATGACAGAATTAGAATTAGAATTTAAAATTTTAATTTTAATTTTAATTATATTAGAAGTAGAATTAAGAGGAATCTTAATTTTTATATTTAAGATAAATAAAGAATTAAGATTATAGAATTGTAATTCTGAACTAAATTGAAATTTTATTATTTAAATAATTTATCAAAAATTTATAAAAATATAATAAATAAATTTAAAGTAATAAATAATAATTTAAAACTATAAAAATTTCAATAGAGCTTGCATTATTGAATTATAGGGGTCGCGAATGATGCCAAACCAAAGAACATCATTGGCGATAGTGACCGAAGACGCTGACAGCGACAGTGATTGCAGGACACCACCGATCGAAGGAAGAAGGCAATAATTTGGCTATAGCACGCACGACAATGACAGTAATCGAAGGCAGCACGCCGGCAACGTCAATGATGATGGTTGTCAATAGTAATAGGTTTTGGGGAGTTTTTAACTTTTGCGTTTTAATATTCTAAAAAAACTTGATACTTAGAATTATAATTTTTAAGGTTTAAGTTAAGAATTCAAAGTAATATAAACAAATTATTTTTCAATTCCATGAAAGTGGACTCAGAATTAGAATTATAATTCTAATATACACACTGAATAAGATAATTATAATTGGGAGATTTAATTCCAATTCTAAACCTAATTCCATCTGTCACATTCTAACTATGTTAACAATTTTTAATTTAAAAATTATTTAATACAAATATTTAATATATTTTAATGTAAATTTAACCATACAATTAAGAATAAACACTCATTTTGATCTTTCAAATATACAAGTGATATTAGTTTAGTCCTCTAATAATTTTTGACATCAAATTAGTCCTTTAAAATGATTAATTTAATGTAAAAAATGACATTAAATGACTAATTTGATGTTAAAAAATTACATTAAATGATCATTTTGATGTATTCATCATTAGAAGACCTAACATATGATACTTGTATCTTTAAAAAACCAAAAATGTGCGTTTATTCTACAATTAACTATAGTAAAGTTATCAACTTTAGGGGAGAAGAAAGTAAAAAGAAATAAACCAGAAAAAATTCTAGTAGGAATAGGAAGAGTTCACATAAATGAAAAGCATCCAACCACTTACGTAGATAAAAATCTCAAATTTAAGACCTAGATAAAAATCTCAAATTTTGAATTGAAAGTTAAAAACTTAGCTTCCATTTCTCTCTATGCACGTTTTAGAATAGGTGCATGTGTATTGCCTTCTTTGAAAGCATATCTAGCAGTTTCATTCACAGGTATTAGTTCTTAGATTTTTTATTTCTCTTACTTCTTTCCATTGCCTCTCTCTCTAGCAACCGGTCATTCAAAAGGATGATTTCTTTTATGTGTCCTTGGTTCTCAATTGTTTTTAATCTACCTATACAATGTAATAAAATGGAGCAAGGTTGGAACACTTTTGTGCAATTGTAATGGCACATTACAAGTTTAAGGGACTAGAAAAATATGCTTTACTAAATCGATGATTGTAAAACAATAAAATTCTCTAAAGTGTGTCATGTACGTGTGTGGTTCTTTATATAGTTTTGTCATTGTTAACTAAATACATGGTTCGAGTTTTTTTTATAATTCATCTCCTGAATTGATAACCATTATCTAAATTAATAGAAGTAGGGTCACATGTAGTTATGTGAGTATTTTTTTGGCACAAAAGGTCAAAAGTAATAAGATTTTTATTTGAATCTATGAGAACTTAAATACTCAACTTTAGTCCAAAGTTGACGATCGTTTGTGATTTTGTTTATTTTTTTAGAATGTATGGCTAACAATGGATGAGAGAATTGAAAGTTCGTACATTCTTTCTGAAATGTGATATAATTGTGTATTAATGGGTTCATGTTCATATCTTTTGTTTTGGAGTTACATGTTTATTTTTAAAATTCTAGGAATTTTCAAGGAAAATGTGACGTTTGTACACTAAAATAATTGGTGGATCTAAAAGAGTGTTAAAATAAAATATTAAATAAATGATAATGATAACTATAATTAGATGTAAAGTTAGAAGGAATATTCTGTTAATAGAGTTAAGATAAAAGCTAGTGAATCTAGTCAAATGGGAAGGAGTGTAGATTTTAAGTGAAATTTGGGTGTAGTGTTATATGAAAAAAGCTTAAGGGGGTGGAGTGTAATTTACCTTATTTTAAAAAAGAGTTCAATTTTGATCTATTGTCAGTGTAAAAAAACTTTACACAGTCATCCAATAATGTATTAACACATCATTAAAAGAGTTAACTTTCTTAAGTAATTATTGTAATAGTTAAACTCTTTTATTGATTTGTCTACACATGATTGAATGACAGTGTATAATTTTTTTACAGTGACAGTAAATTAAAATTAAATCTTTTTAAAAAAAACAAAAATCAGGTCTATTCTACTTCCTCACATTTTTTACCCTTAAAAAAGCACCGCAAGCTCTAGGTAAGAAAATTGTTGCAGGATCAACACCTCCATAGGGGAGGAAGAATAACAAGAAACGAAATGAGTTTGATTTTGATTCAGTGTAAAATTTTCTTTACACTGTCATCTAATCATGTATTGTCATATCATTAAAAGAGTTTGATTATCATAGTAACTACATTAGAAGTTTACCTCTTTAATGATGTGCTAAAACATCATTGAATGACAATGTGAAAAAATTTTACACTGACAATAGATAAAAATTAAATCCAAATGAAATTCCAAAATTATGAACAAAACGGGGAACATAGTAAATGTAAATACAATGAAAGAACTAGCGTCATTCACTCCCTTGCGCACAAGACAAAGGAAGTTATTCTGAGAGCTTCCTCATAGTATTTTTACAGTAACAGCAAACATCCTAACACTATACACTGTACATTCTCAGACAGTGAGAATACCATAATTAACAGGATGATAATATCCAAGAAGTTGAGATACAAGACAACAGAATAGTACATGCACATGTCTAAAATTTAAATGAGAGCAAAATTGTGTGCTCTTTGTTTCTCTAGTTTTTCAAAAATTAGCTGAGCAGATGGATAAGCACTTCTAAACAGACTGACTCCTTTGTATGGTTATCAGCATCCCAACTTACAGTTAAATAACCATGCAAAGCATATAACTGTAGTGACAGACTCCAACATGACTTTTTTAATGTAGAACAACAACACTTCTTGCAAAGGGAGAGAATATACATCATTTCTTCAAAAGCTTCTGCGAGAAAATCTTCTTGGAATACGGGCTATTTCGTGAAATTGCTTTGTGGGACTCAATTGCTTCAACTAGTGAATTATGCACATGGCCCTAGTTTGTAAGGAAAAGGCAAACGTGAGAAAAGAAAAAGAAACACAAAATGCCAAGTAGATCCGAGGAATCAAAATGTTCATTGATGAAGGCCCAAAATTGCTAAGATGTGACTACGAAAATTATATGCACTTCTTACTGCTATATATAGCAGCAAACGAAGTGAAAATGAAAATAAAGTGGTCATGTTACAAACCTCAGAATGTCGAAGAGCTGATTGAACAACATAGTTTGCATGTGGATCTTGAAGCAACTGTTCGAAGTGAGGAGCAGAGAGCAGTTCATGAATGACTCTTGACCGATTCTCATCATTGAATACAGCAAGACATTTTTCAACCACATGGCTACTGAACTTCTGTGTTGACAGGTGCACATAATTACCTTCAAATTGCAAACTTATATTTGCGGTGGCAGATGGAATCCTTAAGTCCAAGATAAATTGAACAACATAATTTCTGCAGAAAAGAATCAAGAGATGAAAGACTGGAAAAATCAACGAGAGGCATAAGTTATCTCAGTGTTTCAAAGTACAACGTGATTTCTAAATATGACAAAAATGTCAATGTAGAATCAGCCCTTCATTAAAAAAGATCAACCAGACTTGATTCGTTAACTACAAATCCCATGCAGCGACAAAAGCAGAAAGATGCAGAAAAAGAAATCAGATTGGAATAAATAGAGAAAAACGCTGAGAGTTATTTCAAGGAAAATGATTAGGAGCCCAGAGAATATACACCAGAAGTGTACTGGCGGGTATGTAGATTTCATTTTGATAAATCAACTTATGAAGTGGGACTGACTATTATTTCAACTCATCCGGTGTAAATCGGTCAGTAAATCCCCGGGCTATGTAGCAGCATTCTTATTTCAAATGCATTATACCACCATCTGATTCAAGGAATTCCACAAATAGATGAATTAAAACAGGTGTTAATTATAGATGGATTTCAGTTTGAAATTTAAATCTGACAATTGTTAAAAAAAAATTGTTCCCCTAGTCATACTATTCGCTCTTCCATAATTGCACCACATATTGCCATCAGTCTAGAAGAAGGAATGGTCATATGCAAAAGGTGTAAAACAAAAGCATGTTTCATGACCACCAAATCTCCTAGTCCCCACTAAGCCTGGCCGTCCAGTAAAATGGGTCAAAAATTTCTCTACCAATTACCAAAGACATTTCACTACAGCTAAGATTCTTGCTTCTGGGAAAAAACAGAAAATACATGATTGTAATTGTAGACTGAAATGTAGATATTCTTAAAAACAAAAATTATCTGTGGAAGGTTTTCTGTGCTTTATACATTAAGCAATACACTTCCATAATTACCCATATTGATCTTGAGCTAGCAGAAGTGCATTAGCAGATATTTCTGCAACCAGTTTTTCTCTATGCTCCCCACTTGAATGGCCAATGCATCTTTGCAGAACACAACATCCGTGTTGATGAGTTGCAATGTCAACACAATACTTTGCAGCAGCAACAAATATAAACTGCTCAATGCAAACAACAGGGAAAAATTAACTTTTCTGCAAGGAAATATCAATTTTTGCACATTTATTCTTGTAATTTCAACAAACTCTAATCTTGAGGTGTAAAGAAATTACATTTGTGACAAATTGACCTGCCTAAATCAATTAGCATGGCTAACAATTGAACTACGAGGGTATTAAAAAAACTGACATCCATACAGTTCAGTTAGAGAATTTTAAACATGCAATAGGGATGTCTATAATAACATTTCTTGTAGTGAGACAGATCTTTGCCTTTTGTTTTATGTAAAATTTTCATTGCACAATATATACCTAGCCTTAAACTAGGTGATACTCACCAAAATAGACTCCACTTTAACCACAGTTCATAAGCCCTTTACCCTAGATCATCACAAGCAGCAAGCTAATTACTTTTGGTTCATTGGTCTCTACTCTCGAGAATGTTGATGTGATTTAATAATCCTACATGCATTACTTTTAGAATGGAAGTCAAGGCCATGTGAAATCCAGTTTCCTAGTTTTAAATGTTCTTGGATTCTAGTTTTAAATTCTAACCCCTAACAATCTATGTTTCTGCCGATGTAGCCATGAGTAGTTCGGACCATTTTCATGAAATCATTATTTTAAATCAGCTCTTGGAAGCTTCTCACAGTTTATTCACCAGGGATACAAAATTTTGAAACAAGGTTCTATATCCCTGTTGCTACATTTGAATTTCCAGTTATAAGGAAGCTAAATAATACTGCCTAGAAGTGTAGGTTAAAGAACAGTAAGAGTTAAGCACAGAAAGATCAATTATCTCACTGAAATTGAATTTTATGAGAAGGATAAAATGCAAACAGACATAACAATCATTATACATGTTATTATTATAAAGGAAGTACAGATTGATGAAACTGTTAGTCAAAAAAATGCCAGTCAATTTGACATGGTGATGTGAAATGTATTAGTTGATATTATAGGCTCATTCTCTTCTGTGCATAAAGGGAGGGTGTGGACTCTGTGATCAGAAATAAATCATTCCATATGCTTAGATACCATGATGTCTGTTCATATGATCAACAAATGCCATCTGTGTTGGTGTATGTGGCACTACTACTTGCCTGTATAGTCATATTCTGAATATATGCTTCTGTCAAAAAATAATATTCTACTTACAGGACCATACACATTATATATGTAGGAAAAATAAAATAAGTTCATAATCAGGCAAATAAAAATTAGTCTCACACAATTTAGCCAAGCTACTACATCTACCAGCCAAACAGAAGAGCACATGACCATAATGCTTCCCTCTAACATGTATCTCCTTTCGAAAAAGAATAAAAGCTTTTTAATATACCAAAACAACAATTTGCAAAAGTTTATTAATAATACGTGAAAACTTAACCTGAAAGGTGCAATAAAATTGAAATTTCAGTGATTAGAACATCATTATAGAGTGTTGCATGTTAAGGAATAAGTGAGATAAACTTTGACAATGGAATGAAACTGTGGGAAAACAACAAAGTGCTATTTCACATGAGATGATCAGTTATCATGGATCTATCCAAAAGTACATAAAAACATAGCAACAAGAGTGAATTAAGCAGACAGATTTCTGTTCACCAATAAGAACATCATTTACAAGATTATTATCCAAATCTATAAACTTTAAATACTTGAGAAAGGTAGAAGTCATACCTTGTTATCTTCAATGCTTAGGCATTGCAAACAATGCTGAACCACATGATTTCCATTTAGATCTTTGATGAGAGCCAAGAATCCTGGTTCAAGAGCTGATACAAGTAATGAAATTTGCCGCCTAGTTTTGAGAGTCTCAATCAGCTTCTGTACCACACGAGTGCTGACAGAAGAAAAAAAGTAATGTCAAATTCAGCATCAGACAATCAATATAATATTGCAATACTTGCATAAGTTGTCTCACTACCCATGAGTGTTTAAAGAGATTCGGACAAGCTGCCCTGGTTCCTCAGTAACCATGAATAGGATTTGCATCCTCTGTTCTTCATTACAGACATCCAACAACTTCTGCATAAGGTAATTTCCAAAAGGATTCATCATAAGTTCCACTACATGATCAATGATCTCATTAAATATCACTTGAACATCTTCTGGTGTACCCTCATCAAACATTCTTTGCAGGAACCTACAGCCATGCTGATCTTTGGCTATTAAATATATGTACCCTCGAGCTTCAGCTAGGGAATTATACTTGGGTAGCAAAGGGAATGGGCAACCAATCCTAGGACTCCTAGGATTTTCACAAGTTCCTACAACCTGGTGCCGGATGTCTAGCTCTGACCTTTGTAGATGCTTAGGAAAGCCAGTTTCACGCACAGCACTCTGACAGTGCCTTGAACGATCTGAACCCCTGCTAACAACATAATTTAAACCTTCACCTTGTATGATGTAGCTCCCCTCACTTGTAATAGCATCTAGATTTCCTTGTGGGATTCTAGCATTTGAAGATGGCACAGCTCTTGCATTAGACAGAGGAAGGCTATACTGCAGTAAATCTTGAACACTCAAATAAGGCCTTAAATTATTACAAAGGGAAGAGTTAGGCAATATTGGCATGCCCCTTTCCTCCATTAAATTCATTCCATTTTGCTGTGCATAAAGTGAAGCATCAACCATTGGATTTCTGCTCAAAGAAGCAGCAAGCTCTGGTGCCAGACTTCCTCTATAATAGTAGTTATTTATCAGCTGCCTTCTGTGCCTTGGAGAATCCATTGAACCACTAAAGCCGTTTAATTGAGAGAGTATAGTGTCAGGCTGCCTGGGACACGGTTGTGATCCAAATAAATTAGCCATTTTATAATCCTGGGTTAATCCTGACAATGCTGAATTCATTTGGGCATCCTGACTCATAGGACTCCTAGGAAAAGGGGATTGAAATCCCACAGAATCAAAAAATTCTCTCTTGAAATTGTTATAATCCCCATGCTTGTGAACATTGATTGGATTATTTCCACTCAAAGAAAAATCACGAAATGGAAACCCATTCATGCCTATTGATGCATCTTTGAAATTACAAGGAATCTCTTGTTGATTGGTAATGTACATTTTACTCAAATTGGCACAGAGGCCTAGTTCATCAACCAAGCTCTCACTGGCCTTCTCTCTCACAATTGAATCAGGTATCTTGGAATCCAACCAGAAGCTATTGGGGTGATAGGAACTTCCAGAAGGCATGCTGGATTTAAGCTCCTCCAATGGAGGCGGGGTTGGTGATCCAGTGTCAGATGAGGAATGCCCACCAGAACCAGAGAACAGGCTTGAAGAAGAGCCATCAGATTGCAGAGAGAAGCCACTGACAGTGACAGGGGAAGAGGCACATGGATACTTCATCTGAGGTAACGGGTCACCATCATACATACCACACATACCATGGTTTGCCTTTGTTCTTACAAAAGAGCCATGATCATCACCACCACCACGAACATGTCGATGACGATGGTAAAGATGAAGAAGATTGTGTGATGTTGCGTGAGGGATCTCATCCAGCAACATTTCAAGCTCCTCAAGTTCCCCATCATCCTTCACGTTTTCTCTCATCTTTTTCCCCATATCAACACCGACACACAAACAAACAACAAAGAACGAAAGAAAGAAAAAAAAAAGGAAAAACAAAGGAACTCAGAGCAAGCAAGCAATCAGAGGAATCCCAGAATCAGAAAACCCATTTCAGATATTGATTGAAAGTGGCTAAATAACACAACCCCATGAGATATTACCACTGTTTAGTCATCTGGGTTGGGCTCAGTCAGGTGTTGAAAAATCAAAGGTGGTGTCTTGGTGTTGGGAATTCCAATTGCATTTGCATTTGCATTTGAGAAAATAATCTCATTTGGGTTTTGTTTTGTGACGAGTTGGTGAAGCATGCAAAGATTGAGCATTTTCATACGGTTGCTGGGTGGGCACCGTAAGTGTACACTCACCGTAGTCTCTCACGCCATTAAAGCTGGTGAAGAAGTGACGCTCTGGGCTTTCTGTTTTCCCTTATTTATATATATAATAATAATATGATTATGAAATGAACACAACACACCACACACAGCGCAAAGAGAAACAAACACACTAAACTCACTGTGTGAGTGTTTCTTGTGACACTGTATTTGAAGCTTTCACCTTTTTCTATTTTCCTTTTTATTATTTTTTTATTTTGCTTTAATTTTTCTCTTAATTTTTTTAATATAATAATTTAATCAAGATGAAACTTCTTCATCATGCGTGTTCTACACGCTCCGCATTGACAATGGGACCCATTCATAATCAGCACTTTGTGGTAGTTCCTGTCCGGTATGGCGCGTGGAGCCATATGAGAATATTATTTTTATTAACTATTAATTAATGAAAATAAATTATTTTAAAAATATTTTATAAAGAATTTTGGTTCGATTTTTCTGTTACGTGATTGATATCTGTACAGATTGCAATACAACAACCCTCCAAATTCTCTCGGAAATGTAACGGTGAGAGAAATTTTTATTGAGTGGGATTTTTTTTTTCAATGTCCATATTGCCCTAGCTTGTCTTCTTCTTTTCATCTCTCTAGCCTCATCTCACTCTACTTATAGTAGTGTAAAGGACAAGTTTGATATATCATCTACCAATTAAACTCCAACCACTCGCATCATAAATATAAATTACATCATAACTTATTTTTGTTTTTGTTTTTTTAAGGGGTATTCATATTGTTTATCATATATTAATTTATACAAATGTATTATCTTAAATATGAATTTGATGAATATTGAAGATGATAGTAAAGTTTGACTAATTTAAAAAAAGTCGCTGATTCCAATATTTGTGCCATCATTATATATAAAAAAATATTAATGATTTAGTAAAAAAAATAATATTAATGATGGTAGGATTACAGTCTATTAACACATATTCATTCTTGATACTTAATGAAGTAAATAATGAGATTTGTTTATTTCATTTTGTGTTATCCATTTTTAATTGAATATTATCTTTAACTGGAGATGTTGTAATTAATAAATAATTATTTCAAATCATAAAAATCCTTTATCTTCTTTATTTTTAAGTAAAAATAATAAATAATAGATAGATGAACACGTATGTTCAAGAGAAAATAATCGATGGGTAAAAAAATTAATTATGAAGTATCTTGAAGAGAATGAGACAAAAAATTATGTGAATAATCTATTTTTGGAAATAACTTTGCTTGTGGTAAACTTCAATTCCTCAATATATACATTGATAGGGAAAAAAAATGCAACTGTTTCTGATGACATTTTTTAGATAAAAATAGAGATAAGTAGTAAGTTATTAGGATAATACAATTCGATAAGTGTTTTAAAAAATTCTAAACGAAATAATTTTTATGAAACAAACAATTAAAGAAAATGATGGATGAAAATAAATCGTTTAACACCTTTGGCTAAAATGTATTTTGATATATGAATATGTGGTAATTTGGTTTGACGAATTCAACATAAAAATACTAAGTTCAGAACAGTGACAAACCAAAGCAATTTATTTGTACTGATATGTTAAGGTAACACAATTTCTTTCCGTTTTCTATTGTTCTTTCTTTTTGCTGACATCACACGATATATTGTGCTGGAGCTAATGGTATAGAATTAATGGAAGGTAAATTTCAATTCCTTGTAATGCACTCATTGTTAATGAGATGTGATAACTATGGTGCATTTTTAATTAGAAAGAAGTGTATAAACAAAACATACATAAAATCACAAGTGTGACTAGTTGACAAATTGAGTTTTATGTAGACAGGTTTTATTTATAGTGTTGGTTCAAATCTCACTAAAAGCAACTTGTGATCAAAGTTAAGCCAACGCTCAAATGATAATTAGTTACACACTTAAAAGGTATAAGGATACTTCGTGGTCTTACTAGTTAACAAACTAAATTTTATGTAGACATACTTTATTTACAGTGCTGGGTTCGAATCTCACTATAAGCAACTTGTAATCATGGCTAAGTCAATACTCAAACGATGATTAGTTACACACTCAAAGGGTATGGGAACACCTTCGCGACCTTATTTATATATATATATATATATATATATAATACTGAAATTAACTATAAATAAGGCTTAGTTTAATTGATAGTATTAAACAACGTTGACACAAAAAGGTTTTGGGTTTGATTCCTACTGTTGATCCTTTATTGATAAATCATCTATAAGTATTATTGTAAGTTCTCGCTGAAACTTATGGCATGTTAAGAACTTGAAATTAGGCAACCTCTTCTCCCATAAACTTTCAATTACCAAAAAAAAAAAAGAAATTAATCGAATTTTATATTGTCTTCTTTAATTATTTGATAAATTGTTTTCTAATTTTAGTTGTTACAATTATTTTACTTAAAATTTTAACATTTGGTAAATAACTCTTTTAATGCAAAATGTCATATGTTTATGATGTCTAACTTGAATTGCAATTACATATAAGACATTAAAGTGAGAAATTTTTTAATCTAAAAACACACTTACTGAATAATGCACTCCCAAATTCCAAGCTCAATTGACCATTCTCCCTCACTTTCTTTCACATAATAAATGGAAGGGACTATTTGACACGTTATAAGTTTGCCAAATTTTGCAATAATAGGAATTATTTATCTAATGATATAAGTTAAAGGAGGTTATTTGTATTTTTTTAAAAAAATCAAAATTATGTGTATTTATTTTGAATCCGATCGAGGCACTCACTTGCACAAAATACAAATTTGATTTTTCATTTTATGCCAAATGAATAATTTTAAAGAGATATTATTTGACAGATATGTGGCAATGAAAATAAATCAACCACACAAATGACTTAATTTTCACGATCTCCAACAAATTAAATTTTATCAAAAGTTTTTAAATTATTATATATTAAAATTTCAGTTGATTTATATTTTTGAGATGTCTAAAACAATAGAAGATTAAGAGGTAATAAATCATTTATCGTAATTAAATATAAATAATGTTTTAAGTTTAATTACTTGTATACTTTTTTGGTTTGATATAAACATAAATTCTTATTTTAAAAAATATACAAGGCAGTCTGTGAAAACATTAATAAACTCCATTTCTATGTATACAACATAAAATACATTTGTTATCATAAAATCTTAAATATTTTTTTATTTTTTTCTTTTATTCCAAAATATATGAATCAGCTGTTATAAAAAAAGATAGGATATTTTATTCATCTTGCAGCAATGAAAAACAAAAACAGAATGAAATTAACAACAACAAAAGAATAAGTGAAGGTGATATAAAAAATGAAGAGTGCAATGTTAGAGTCTTAGATTAATCACATATCACATATATCTTGAAAGTTGAAACACAAAAGCGGGTCATGCAAATAAACCAACCTTTTGGAATTTTTAATTTTTGTAGGATTGTTATGGAGTGCTCAGATGTGTTAACCCGATAAAGAAAAAAAAAAAAAACACACGTTAGTCACGTGGCATGCATGTGCCATTTCTAAAAATTGCATGAGTACTACATAAACATGGTTTTAATTTTAATTTTAATTTTGTGATGTGGGAAAGACACCTACACAAAAATACCTGTGTTAATCATGCTTATTGTTGTTGATTTAAGAGGAGGCTTGCTCATGTAGAATTTTCACCTGACTCAACCTCTTCATTGCTTTTGCTAGAAACTAAAGTGATTAGTGACCCAAAAGGAAAAAGAGGAGTGATTAAACCATATATATATATAGGCAGCTGTGGAGCAAAGGTGGACAATTGTCTACTCGATACACCCCACCCCCATCCATCAAGGTGTCTTGGTCTGAAAGAAAAGGACACCTTTGGGATTTGGAGATTTACAAAGGCCAAATTATGGGCAAGTGTAAGTTTTAAATATATTAGCCCAAAATGGAATAAGACGACAAAGTCGCGAAGATCGTTTCATTCGGTTCCTTAATAGGAAAGCGAGAAACCGCTTGGGCCCACATGTGCCCGCAACTTCATTTTTTAGAATTAGTCCAACACTCCAACCATCTCCATCTCGTGCAACTCTTCCTATCGGGTACTCACACCTGGATAACCAATGTACTGGCTCAAACTGAAAGCGATGATCATCTTTAGTTTCTAGCTCAAGGATTTTAATTTTGAGGTCTAATCAAATAAATCTCCTTTTTGGGTAACTTTTTATGTCGTTAAAGTAATTATTTTTTTAATAAATATTGTTGTTATCTTTTATTTTTTTTCATTTATATATTGAAATAACAATTAGAATATATTAAATTGACATATTGAGTTTCTTTTTTATTAATTATAATGCGTAATGTAAATTCAATTCAACTTATATAAGAAAACAGTACATCTCTAAGAAATAAGATGGATATAATTATTTAGATTAGACCAATATACTTAATTATCGCTGATCTCCTATATTGTATTTGTGCTGGTCTATAGGCAGTGGTATTGTTCTAGCTCGATGACTTTGACTTCCTAAGCATCCCCTTTCAGCTTGGTCCAGTACATACTTTTTCCTAATAGAAAAACTATAAACTATATAGCCTGCGACTGCGAGTTATATGTAGCCCGGATGATTTCGAAAAAGTAAGGTACGTAGGTGTAGGTTGTACCTGGATGGGACTGATCACTTCGATTCTTTCATTCAGATTATCCGTGCTATATGTATAGCTTACGGCATATGTATCACGGCTTCTTCCCTAATTGTAACAGTCTCATGATCAGCATAAAAGATCCTCTGGACTCTCCCACTCATAGCTCCCATAATTAAATTCTCCTTAATTTGTCGTTCATTCCTCACTATAGCACCAAATTAACACTCCTCTTCCATTTGCTATAGACTATAGAGGTCTCATACACATTAAACTTGTGTAGGGAAGAGATACCGGTTTCTGCTACTTTGACGACTTGACCGGCCTAACATCAGGCTCGGGAGAGAGAGAGAGAGAGAGAGAGAGAGAGAGAGAGAGAGAGAGAGAGAGAGAGAGAGAGAGAGATCCCAAAGTTCCTGGAGCCAAAGTCTACCATTTTTTTTGGTATAAAGTATGGTATTTTCAAACTCAAAATAGAAAGACTAATTTTATAGAGTACGATTAGGTGTGCAAAGTGTGAATTTCTTTTAACTAAATTTTTTTTTCATACATATCATTCTAAAGTTTAAATATCAAATCTAAAACAAGATATTTAAAGTGACCAAATCTTTTTACTTGAACCAACGTAAGTTGATTAATCAAAGTCTATCATAACTATGAGTATATATCATCTCAAACAAAATATAGTGGTTTTAAGATTTATCTTATATTCTTTTTTTCTATCTACTATTTTGTCTTTTAATTAAATATTAACAACTCAACATAAATATCTCTATCTTAATTGACAATAACTTATTTATTAGTTATCAGTTATTTTTTATAAGTTGTCAATATTTTATTGAAAGAACAAAAAGTAAAAAATAAAAAAGAAAGGAAGATTTGATTCCATAGTTTAATTGGTTTACCAAGCCACTTGTTGTTACGTAAATGCCACACCTGATAGAGAGTCGCACATTATAATACAAACGCTACCTCCTTGCTTCCCCTATGATAGCATCATCATACCAAAACAATCCAAACATCCCCCTACCATATGTGATACATCCAAACTAGCATATTGACGTAGGGGCAAATACATAAAATAGGACAGGAGTTTCCTCATTACAAGCACCAAAGTGACATCCTCCCACAACATCCAACTTCCTTCTTGCGTAGTGCACCTTTTTTTTTTTAAGGCAAAATATCTCTACTAGCTCGCTAGATAAATTAAAGAGATTATATTTATTTGGGAGAAGGAGTTTCTAAATCTCCTCCATACACCCTCTAAACCACCAGACGAAGTACACACTCGATCTCCCAGTAGCAAGACCCTGACTTTTGGGTCTAACTTCATGCAAATTAATAGGCTGATTTGATAGTAAAGCTTGCCTTCTTCTCGTAAAACCAATACCACTTATCCTCTACAATAACTAAATAAGCTTAATGGAATTTTGAGAAATACCTCAGCCGAAAGGCAAAAAAATATAATTTTCCATTTGAGAATTCCAGCTTCTACCTCCCTTTTTCAATATCAACTATCAAGTAAACATTGAGGAGAAACTACCTTAAAAACTCATGGGATAGTTATCCATAGATCTGACCATACTCATGTATTTGTCCCATCTCCAATACGTCTTACTAATCCTTTCTTCAATAGATTCATCCCTTCCATTAAACTACGTCATGTGTAGGAACGGTTTGAACCCAAAGAAACCGTCGACATTTCCACATCTAGAAAGTATTTAGCTTTTAAAAATCTGAATAACTATAGAGGTGGGATTTAACCGAATGTGCCAGCACTGTTTGGGCAACATCCAAATAAAATGCTTTCAAATAAATTATTAATTAATTGTAAGTAAATTATTAGTTAAATTAATTTAATATTTAATTTATTTAATAAAGAAATCAAAATAAATTATTTTACAAAGAGGTGAATCAAATTGTCATTCTTCTTTCTTTTTAAATCACTGAATTTGTCCCCACCATAGCCGAGCCACGAACTGATTCAACTCCTTACATTACATAGCTCCATATATAGGCACCAAAAAACAACCCGTGGAATAAGTAGGAATGGCTTGAGCTCCTTTAAAAGAATTTTGGAAAAATAACTTAATAGTGCAGTTTGTAAGAGATAATTATATTTGATTTGACTTGGAAAATTAACCAAGTATTCAACTATATTAACCAAAAATTTACATACTATTGACCACGTATCAAGTATTAGAATGAAGATAATTTATTGGTTAACCGTATGTAAATTATTGGTTAATATAACTGAATACTTGGTTAATTTTTCAAGCCAAATCAAACTAATATTATCTTTCATAAGAAGAACTAAAAAGTCATTCTCCCAATAATCTTATCCTTCCATCCTTGTAATCACTTCCATACTCAGGGGCGGACCTACCTTATGGGGTCAAACAATTATTTTTTTAGTTATTACGAGAAATTTGTTAAGCAAGCACTCCCAAAATAGATGGTATCTGCTTCCTCTTTAAAGAATTTACAATGTACTACTACTATGTGAGTAAATATGTATTTAACACCCCCACCTAAAACTTTGGTTCCGCTCATGTCCGTACTCTTCTTCATAGACTGAAAAGGATTATCCTTACTTCTCCCTATCATAGTATAGGAAAGCCCTACATATTTCTCATTGTATGCAACGTGATCAATGTTCCAAAATTGTTTTATCTCTTCCTTGTCTTCAGGCATACAATTTGTGCTAAAGAAAATATAAAAAAATCTTCTCAAAATTAATTATTTTTTTTACCCAAGCATTCCTCAGAAATATTTATTATACTTCTCATGCACCTCCAATGATTCATACAAGGAAGCTTTGGCAAAAATCAAGCTTTCGTCCTCAAAAAGTAGACGTGAGACAGTCGGGCCATTTTTACTAGCCTATGCACCGTGTATTAATTGGCTAAACTCAACCTTGAAAAGTAGCGAGCTCATTCCCAATCAACACAAATAACTGAATAAGATAGAGGTAGGCAGAAAAAAAGATGACCTTGTCTTAGCCCCCTCTTAGGACCTAATAGACTAGACCATACAGATGCCCATTTCATAACCACTGAAAAGGAAACAGTTGACCCTACACGGATGTCATAATTTGCTGCACCCATCTATCATGTAAATCCAGTTTCTGCATCATAGCCTTTAGATAAGCCCATTAAATTATGTCATAGGCCTTCTATCCAACTTAAACTTCAGAGCCGATTTTCCTCGAGCGCTTATATTTTTACAGCACATGTAGCAGGTTTAGGTGATTACCCTCGTTAAAGTTATTAAACTCGGATGGTAGATGATTTGATAAAGATATTGAGTTAATAAGTTATTAATTTAATTAATGAATTATTAGTTAAATTATATAAAATTAAATAAATATTTATATATATATAGATAAATAATATTTATCATTATAAATAATTAAAATATTTTTATTTTAAGAGAAATGATAACGTTTGAAAAAAAGAATTTAATTCTTAATTCATAAAAAAAGTCATAATATTTTTATTAAAATGCTCATAACTTAAAAAAAAAGTTTTTTAAAAAAAAAATTAAGACTAACATAATATAGATATCGAAAAGTTATATGAAATGGACATATAATTAGTTTAAATCGAACAAACGAGTTAAAAGTTATGACTTCTTAAAATTTAAAAAAAATATCATAACTCGGCTGATTCACGAGTTACCAATTTTTAGCCCAAACTAATCGAGTCGTACCAAGTTCGAGACATATCTGATCCAACTAATTACCTGAACCGGTTACTTAGCCGATTCATGGTCCACCAACCAGTCCGGTTTGATTTTTATAATTATGACTCTCACTGATTTTTAAATCATTGGATTTGATTTAATTCTTTTAAAAACAATTTAATTTTAATTTAAATACATGTATAATCATACATTATCATGTGTTACGTTTTTTAATAAACTGGTGTAATACTATTAGGATACCTAAAGATCTCTCCAAATTTAGAAGCAGTCAAACATTACCTGTAATATGACAATTCGACACAAAAGCACCCTGATTACAAAGATAATAGGGATAATGACTTAAAACTTATTCTTAGTAAAAGGTTAGACAGTTTGGTTTGTTTTAAAAATTAACTAATCATTCAACTAATTTAACCAATAATTTATATACAATTAACTAATAATTTATCTTCATTTTGATACTTAATATGTGGTTAACTGTATGTAAATTATTGATTAAATTAGTTGAACAATTGGTTAATTTTTAAAACGAACTAAATTGTCCAACCTTTCTACCAAAGTGAACTTTTAAGTCATTCTCCCAAGATAATATGAAGGAGGACTGGCTTCAAACAATTAGCTAAAACCTCTTGGGCTTTATTGAAATTATACTAATTTTCTCTTTCATTTTTATAATTATAATCATCTAGTTTATCTTTGCATTTTCACTTATATTGAAAGGTCTTATAGAGAAAATATGTGTTTGAAAAAAGATTAAAAAAAAAGGTATTTATAAGATAAAATTCAAAATATGAAAGGTACATTGTAAATTTTGAAATTAAAAAAGTGTCTAATATAATTTCAAAAAACATCAAGAGATATAGTTAATAATTATTACACTTCTTTTATCATTATATTGTAAATTAAAATAATAATACAAATTGATTATCATTGACTTGATGTGGGGTACATGATTATTGAACAAATTTGCAGTGATTGAAGGGAAGCTCTTGTTGTAATTGCAAATGTGCAGAAGTGATTGGTCATAATCCATTTAGATGGGCCGGGCTGTGGACTGTTGCGCATGATCTTATTGGGTTGGGTCAGTTCCCATCTATTTCCAGTCCGCATTGTTTCAACTCATATTTAACACAAACAGTAATCACTCACAGTAACCAACGATCCATTAAGATTATATTTGGATATGATTAATTCTTTCTTAAAATATATTTTTTTAATTAAAATCTATTTTTATCTATATTTATTTATTTTGTTTAAAGTGTGTTAATTTTTTTTCAAAATAGTTTTTTTAATTAAAAATTATTTTATCTAAAATTCATCTTATTTGTTTAAAATGTGTAAAATTGATTATAAGTTAAGATTATTTTTTCATTAACTAAAAATATTTTATTTATAAAATATTTTATTTTTAGTTTTTTATTAAGTAATTTTAACTTATTTTAAAAATTTTGATAAATAAATACTATTTTGTCATCAACTAAATAACCTTATCAATCATTTTATATATTTTTTTATAATTTAATAAATAAAACTAATTCCTTTTATACCATCCAAACAAATAAAAATAATTCTTAAAAATTGATTATATACAGAATCTATTTTTAACATAATTTTTTTTACAACTAATCCAAACACTTAAAAAAAATTATTCCAATTTCACCTTCACTTCCTCTGAAAATCTTCATTATGAGTAAAATTACTTTTAGCTATATTCCAAGTTTCCAAAACTTGTTGGTATGAAAAAATGTGACTCCTTTTACTATCTCCGTGTGGTGTTGCCTAACCACAGCAATGGCAGGGAGACTTGCGATGCTTAGGGGCACTGGAGGGAAAATGGGTAGCATGTTAGGGATTGAAAGGAGGATTCGTTGCCTTTAGCTGGGACTGAGTATTGTTCATTGTTTTGCATCACCCCAACTCGTTTGGTTCCCCAAGTTTCCCTTTTGGTGGTAGTAGATCTATGGAGTATGGAACTCATGGCTGTCCCAAAAAGAAAGGTTACCCAACTCTACTAATATTGGACTTTACTGCGAGCAGTATCAATCAATAGATTATAGTAATGCATGTAATGTTTTTATTTTAAAGCAGAATTGATGTGAGTGTATAAATTAATTTGCTCAGTGTTATTGTTTCAATTTTGCAATTTAAATTATTTTATGGCTTTGTCTGTCTTGTAGGTCTCTCCCCATAAAAGAGGAATAAGAAATAGACCAAAAGCTTTGAAACCTATTCCCGTGATTGTTCCATGTAAGTAAGCTATAGTTTCTTTCCCAATAATGTTTGCTGTTATTTGTGATACGTATAATTTGTTATTTTCTGGAAATATCTTGTACTTCTTTTTGTTAGTTATGGTAGAGCCTTTGAATGTCAGGTATTTGAATGAAATTTTGTTTCATTATAAACCATTTTAATTTAGGCGTGATACTTCTACATAGTGTTTGGTTGAAAGGAAATGGAGAGGAGGGAAGGAGTTATCTTAAATTTTATGTGTTTAGTTTAATATTTTGGAGGGGAGGGGAGGGAATCTCTCCTAAGCTAATTTTAGTTCCCTTCTAAAAGTGAGGAGAGTTGGAGGAGAGAGAATATATGTTTAAAAATGGACTAAAATATCCTTAAATTAAACACTACATTAAATGTTATAATTGTGTAGAAAAAATAAATTTATACTTTTCCTCCATTAAAATTTCTCTTCTCCCCTCCTTTAACCAAATACACACAATTAAAATCTCTCCCCTCTCTTCCCCTCCCCTCCGTCCTCTATTGAAATCCCTCCCCTCCACTCTCTTCCTTTGAACCAAACAAACCATTAGTGAATATCTTTCGGTCTATGATATCATAGTTTGTTAAAGTTTATCATAACTTGAGTTTTCTTCCTTGACTCTTATTACTTAAGTTTATAATGTATTTTACTGATTCAGATATGAGTAATTAAAATTACTTTTCTGCAGGATTTGTGGTCATGTCAAGCTTCCACATTTCTTCTGTTGCGGTGGTAATAGGAGTAATACAGATACTGGTGAACAGAATGGTTCCACCTCCAGCTGATCAAGCCGTTTGACATGCAGCAGCTCATGCTATGTGCTATTTGACACAGCTATTCAGGGGATTTGCTGACGGGGGTTGGGTTTTGACACTACAAATACTCAATGCAGCAAATTTATAAATCAAATTAAACTTTTTTTTTATATAAATCAAATCCCCAAATTTGTGAGTATAAAAAAGAATAAAAACATTTCTTATAGAAGCTTTTAATTTTTCACTACAAAAAAATAAATCAAATTTAAAAATCACAATTTTATACTCACAAATTGGAGTTTTTGAATCAGATTTATTTATTTTTCTTAATATTTTAATTTATATCTCTACCCTTGAAGTCATGTCACCAGGTACCACAATAATTTCTGGTTTTCCTCTCCACCATTGTTATTCCTCCAATCCAAAGGCAAGAAAGAATTGTACAAACTATGTTTACGGCATGGCTCGAAACAAACAAAACGTAGAAGTGAGGTGGCTTATGTATGCATAATTTCCATCAAGATTTGCCTACAAATCTGGTAAACAACAATGGTCCGCAAGAAAACAAAGAATTCTATATTGGCATACTACATAATGTTCCTCCTAGCAGTGCACAACTACATTATGATAGGATTTTGCTTACCAAAATTAAGGCTTTTCATCACGCATACTTCAGAAAAGAGGGAACTCCCCTTCTCATGGAGTCTCTTTGCTTTTTGTAACAACAATTTCCAGGATACCATCAGGCCGGAAAGTTGGAGGAAAAAATCCTGGCTCAACAGGTCCGGGGAGATTGAATGAAATGGTAAAAGGTCCAGGAGGGCATAGTTGTTGGACTCTCATTTTGTACACAGTTGATGAATGTTTGAGAAAACCAAAATCTGCAACTTCTCCTTCTCTGTCAACTCTTCCTTCCCGTTGGATTTTGCATTTTACATGACCTGATACAAACAAGCATCACCCAGATGGTTACCCTATGGTTGCTAACTCGGGGAAAAAAGAAGGGGGGTAGTTAGAAATTCGTTTGCTGTGTCTTTAGCAAATCTTCCTTGGCAACTAGACCCTTGAGATCCAGTATTCTCTAGCTAGAAAAAAGGAAGAGCATTCTATAAGGCTTTTCAAGTGCCTCTAATGTTTTGCATAATAAGAGGAAACTTACATTGGTCCTTCCAAACACCAGGCAATGCAACTTGGACAAGATAGGCTCCTTCACTCACACCAACATCAAAAAGGCCAATAGGAGGTCCTGCACTCCCCTCTTTTGCTGTCCCAGTTAATATTACTGAGGGCTTCAGCTGTAAATGATGACCAAAATCTTGTGCATTCATGGTTCCAGTTTTGCCTAATATGTTTGTGTGGACTTCTCAGAATCTTACCTGATAATTTTAGATTGCATAAGCATGTGCCAAAAGTTTTAATGGAAAAAAAAAAAAACTTGAGTGCATATTGCCATGCGATTTTCTGTTACTGAAACATATATATTGATTCTGCCTATTGTGTGTGTTACCATCTCTTGTTCCTCCTTTTAAGGCATTACTTCAGTATCGATATTTCTTTTTTGTGAATCGGTAGTATTCTAGGTGAATTGTAAGTATTCATTAATTGCTGATTATATTTAATAGACTTTCAAACATTTATTATGAAACCAACCGTCAAAGAAATACTTGAGAACTCATCAAGAGTTACATAACAACTCTCCTCCTCTTATAATCGTTGTATGTTAACCTTTGGAAATGAAGTTGGCCTTGGCCCTTCAAGAAGCCAATGGCTTGACCAAAGGGGTAAATAATTTATTTGATGCATGGCTCTTGCAATTTTGCATGGTTCTGCACTGCCTGCAGTGCACACACTGGCTTCTTTAACTAGCCATGGTATTAAAAAAAAATCTTAAGATAGGCATTGGAAGAATAACAATAAAGTTGGGTATGTGAGAGAAAAAGCTCGTGTCCCGAGCATCAGCATCATAATGGACTAAATATGTGTTTGGACTAGATTTTGCAAATTTATTTTTGATGAACTTGATTTTAGTAAGTGAGTTTGAAAGAAGTGATTTATGTTTGGAAATCTTTATCTGAAAATTAATTTTGTTAAATAAATGTTGTTTGGATAATATTGATAAAAATTACTTTTCGATATGTAATTACTAAAAATGATATGAGTTATTTTGAGTTTAATTGTTAATAAATTGATGTTAAAAAGATTGATTATAAATAAAATTGTTGTGATTTAAAAAAATTATAATTAAATGTAATATTTTATATAATAAATACTAACATACATGAACCAGTATAATTATTCTGTTGATATGACAAGTTATTTATCATACAATAAAATTTTAAAATAGACACATGTAAAAACAACTAAAATATACATCTCCAATCCACAAGTTCAAACAAATCTAATGGAAGAAAAAGATAAAAACAAAGGAATAAAATAATGGGAAGAGGACCTCTCAAAGGTGAAAGTAGAAGGTTATAATGGGGAGATTTATATTTTTAAGACAAAAAGGCTAAATGCAACGTAAATTTGCCAACGGAGAAGCAACTCACATTTGCTTCAACTCAAATCATGGTTTCAAGCCAAAAGCACGTTGGAAACTAGCAGTGTATATTTTGCGAAACATCATCAATTGAGTGTGAAGGTGGTTTGAATGCATCAAACGCACGTATGAGCTAGTGTAACGTCCAACCAAACATACACTAAGCAAAATTATATCATCCAACCCAATTATACCAAACTTGTTGCCTGGTCTATTTCCTCTCGTCATTTTTCTTGTCTGCATATTACACGCTTCTATACTCTTTATCCTTTTTTTTCTTATTCTGCTAAATATGCTCCAGAATGATGCAAAATGGAATACCGCATGCTCACAAGTAAAGAATAGTACCGTGGCCACACATATGCGCAGATTAAGCATTTTATTGTCTATTTTTTTAATGGCAAATCCTTACTGCTTATGTAACTAATCTTTTTATCAATTTATATTTATTGATACAAACAATGTAACAATTATAAATAACACCGAGAATAATTTAGCAAATAATAATATACCATTGAAGTTACATAACTCACCATAGCATTTTGATTTTAGCCGTATGGAAGGAAGGGGATATCTGAAGGATCAAACTACGTATGAACATCACTAGGACAGAATCATTTGGACCAGAAAAGAAAATTGTCAATAACTCACAGAAAGGCTAAGTTTAAACAAAAAAGAAAACAACAAAACGCAGATATGTCATGCCTCAAAAATTTGAGATCAAAGAGTAAAGGATCCAACTCACCAAAAAAGCAAAAGATCCAAGATCCTCAACTTTACTGTGCCATTGTATTGCTAGCCCAGCCACTTCAGGCATATGCAATGAGCACAGTGTAGCATTGCTCCTCACTGTTTATGAACATGTTAGTAGCTTTTACATAGTATGTATCGATCTATTTTTTTAATACATTAAGAAGCAGACTTATAATTCTTCAATTTAAATTTTCATCCCTCAAATGTCAAGTTGAGGTGGGCGTATCAATTTAATGTACTAATAGATAAATTCGAGATAGATGATATATGCCACATGCACCTGTCATCAAAGCCAAGATCGCTTCCCCTTATCTGTTTCCTTTCTTTCCTCAATCTGAGTACAACTTCGGTCAAAAGGGGAAAAGCCAAGTTGGACCTGTCAAAGCCAATCATTTCAAATTCTCATGTACTCATTGCTTTGAGTAGACCTAAAGCCTCGTACCTTGAGCCGCATATTCTAAAGCTGATTGTGCTTCTGTCCCTGGAAAAGCATATGGCGTTGCTTACTACTAGTTCAAACGGCCTGCAGACTCAAAACCCAAGACACTCCCCATTTTAATGTTTCTTCCAACTTTAGTACACCTGTCATTGATGTTATATATAAATAACCCTGTCTGTCTGTCTCACTGGATTAAGTGATTAACCCTCATTTCAATTGTTGTTTCTGGATCATTCTGTCTCACTCTATTCCTGCCCTGTCTTCCCTCTCAAACATAATCATCACTCTGTAGCATCATTTCCTCTCAGCAGTTATCATGGAGGTATTATTACCTTTAAGTCTTAGATTGTTACATAGTTTATTTTGCAGTTTATTGTCGCCATTTTCTGCATCTTTGGCCATTTTAAAGTAGGCAGGAAAAAAGAGAAACTGGGGTGTTCATAGTTTATAGAATTATCATAGAAGATTCTATATTAGAATTAATGAATGGAATAATGTATGCTCAATCAACATTCTAACTTATCAGATGAATTAACTAAAAGGGTATCACCATGGCCTGATAATTTGGGTAATAATATTAATCTCTTGTTCACAATTGATTAATACCAGCTAGTCAAACCTCTGTCGAATCGTTCTTATGTGAATTCTGATGAATAATTGAAGCACGGTTTTGCTTTGCAGATTGTTGAGTTAAAAGTGGACATGGTTGGGATACACGAGAAAAGACTAAGGAAATGCCTCTCAAAGTTAAAAGGTTCGTTTGTTGATGTAGATATTGCCATCCCATGCCACAATAATTCTGAGATAGTAGTAGAATTAAATATTTGGTATTGGTTATGAATCCACTTGCAGGGATAGAGAAGGTGGAAGTGGATGCTAACAGCCAGAAGGTAGCAGTCACCGGATACACACACAAGAACAAAATCCTCAAAGCAGTAAGGAGAGGGGGTCTCAAGGCTGATTTCTGGTCTGCTCAAAATGAGTTGCTTAACGCTTATGTCAGTGCCAGTTATGCCAACTTGAGATTCAACAGCTTCAGCTTCCACTAGCTTTTCTCATCCCCAGGCCTACCAAAATTTAATATATATTTTTCTTCATTTGGGATTTTATATCTTTTCCCTATGTGGGTTGATAGATATATATACCAGTGTTTTTATTCTTTTCCTTTCTCGTTTCCATAGGAATCATGACCAATCACAATGTTCAGTAGAGATATTTTACAGAATGCAATAGAGAAATCTCCAGCCAAATTTTGAAGCCTTCTATAAACATCTAATTCAGTTCCTATAAATTTATGTGTGTTCAGACAAGCTACTTCTTAAGTCATAAGAATGTTGAGCCAGCTGCAGCAAAAGAACACAAACAGCTTAATGTTGATAACCTTTTATACAATGATGAAGATTGCATTATAGACACAATTATTAATATTAATGAAGACGAAAGATGATGATTCATCCAACACTAATATTGATGACGACTTTAAGGCTAATGATATTTTACAACTGAATAGCCCATTAGCTTTTATGTTTCCTCTTGTTGCATGTCTACCTCCAATTGCCCATGACTTTCAAAATCTAAGGCAGTTTTTCATCCATTAATCACTCCACATAAAGATTACTAAACTTATGTTATTAGAGTCATTTAACATATAGACATTTGGCAATATAAAAACGCCGGTTTTAAACCTTCTGTCATACAAAAACGTTGGAGGCTTTAAAGCTCAAATAGCCGTTGGGTATTTAAATCCTTTTAATTCTTTTTTGTTTTTTGGTAAACTAAATCCTTTTAATTCTATTCAAAGCATAGTACAAGATTTCGCTTTTATAAAAATAAACTCCAACAAAAACTACCAATCATATGTTAAAATTCACCAAAAAATTGTGCGAATTGTAAATAACATCTGAATAGCATTATGCTTTATAAAAAGTTTACAAAATAAGCCTGCAAGAGTTAGCAGGGAGAAAATGAGGATATGGAATATAGGATACATCTTGTACATATCAGAAGACACGGTCCTAATGAAAAAATGAGGAATGTATGGAATTCATGACGTCATGGTGACCTACAGCCAAGCATTTTGTCATGCAATCTTCAAAACAGTGCTCAAATCTAGCAGGGAAGTTATGCCATTTATAGCACTCGATATAACCACATTCTTCTATGCCGAAGATTTTATATGGATGGAAATTTGGATTGTATGGAAGATGCAGGCCAATGCGAATGACATTAGCTTACACCACAACTACAATTAACCCCAGCACCATTGTTATCAGAGGCCTTCTCATACTAGCTATTTTCTGTGAAGTATTTGTTTGTGTTGTGCTTTTACAGGATCCAATGTCACCATAATGTGCAAGGACAGTACTTTTATAGCGTACATTTGAGAATTTGGAGACAAATTTTATTTAATTAAACGTAAATAATTGCCACATTGTTTGTTTCAATGGACACGATTATTTGAATGATTAGCTCTTCTCATGTTTCATGGTAATTAGAGTTATCATTAGCGATGTCAACGGGACAGGCTCATATTTCTCTCTGTCCCCATCCCCTATTCCCTCGCTCGTGGGAAGCTTTCCTCTCCCTTTCCCGTCCCGGTGAATTTTCACGAGAATTTCGAAAATTCATAAAAACTTACAAAATTATAAACTACAATCTAATAAAATTTAAAAAAGTTATATAAAATTAAATTATTAAAATTAAAGTTAAATCATAACAAGTTTAAATTTAAATAATCACAATATTCAAATTAAATAAAAAATATGAAAAAATCAAAATATTATTAGTATTTATGATATATATAGTACATATAATAAGAGGTATATATATAATTTACTTGGGGTGAGGGTATGATCCTCATCCTCAAATCATCTGCCGGGGGATTTTGTCATTTATCCCTGTCCCACACACAAGTAGAAATTGACATCCCTAATTATCATTGAGCTAAAGGACATTTAGCAGTGGCTTCTCATTAGAGTCGGGAATTATAATTGAGACATTAGTTAGTTAACACTAAAAGGTTTGCTAACATTTATAAAATACTTATTCTCAAGCAACAAGTATGTTTAGAAAGTATTATAATTTGTCCTTACTGTGAATTGAAGCAGTTAATTACTGTGTTTCGGATTCGGTTGCCATTTAAAAGAAAAATAAAATGAGACGCCTAGCTCTATTAACAAGTCTTTGTGTTCTCTTTTGCTTAAGAACAATCTTAGAATTTGGGTTTGGGCCTAACTCAACCCCAAAAGCTAGCTCATGGAATGAGGGTTGCCCCCCACTTATAAACATTACTCAGGCCATATCACTATCCAACGTGGGACTCTCAACAAACAATGAAACTTCTCTAATTGTGATTGTTTAATTTTGTAATTGTTAAAATTATGATCCACAAATTTGGTGGCATAGGCATTCACTGCCACACAGGACAGTTGTAGAATACAATATGTAGTTAATTACTCTGCAGTTTCTTCTGTAAAAGGTGCTTTAGTTTAAGGTTTAAAAAAAAATTTTAAAAATGCTGTGATTTAGTAAAATCATTTTTACTAATTAGCTTCATTATATTAATTGCATAAATCTGTTGTCAAGAAAAGAACGGGAAAAATAATTGTTCAAACCGTAAGGTATATGTATAATTTGGACTATTTGAAAAATGTTACACTAAGACTATATTATTATCTAATAACTTACGTAGAAGTATGTAAAGAGTATGTGAAATCACACACACACGAAATGTATTCAACCAAAGTATATTGTTAGGATTTTGCAGGAGTAATAAACTTTAAGGGCAAAAACAATCTAGTTCGGTTTAAATAATATTTTTTCACTTTGATTTTCACGTGATTATTAGATTATAAAAATGTGGCTATACATTTATTAAAAATTGACTATCAACCACAGTGAATTGCATTTTTTTTTTGCCATACTAAATTGTCATTTTTCTTATATTTTAGTCTTTGTTTAATACATACCCATAACATTGAAAGCCGGATAATTTATGGTTCACAACATTTCTAGCCAATATGAAGGTTAAACATGATCTTCTTGCAAAAAATCAAAAGTTTTGTGGTCTTGTGGTAAAAACAAATAAAAAATAAGTGGGTTTAGTTACTTAGAGTTTAAATAGCTTCATTATAATTTATATTTTTATTATTTATATGTAAGTATAAAAATAATGTACACATCTTATTTCTAGAAATATAATCTTTATAAATACTTTTGGGGCACATCTTAGTTGGTGTACATAAATATGTGTTGTGCAAAAAAAAATGTTTATGTGATTTTAGTTAAAATTTAAATAAATTTAATGTATTTCCGATTTTATCATGTGTAAAGTATAAATGCAATGCGAGCAGATCTATAATAATCTAATATATATCATTTCAATGTTTTACCATCAAGGTCAAATTTAGATACAGTCAGTTTCTTTTCGTAAAATTTCCATAAACAGTTGATACATATGTACTTATATTTTTTCTTTATGAAAATCAGATACAATTATATTAGCAACTTGTATATAATCTTATATATATATATTTTTGTAAATATTACTTTTATAAATTTCAGGTGATCTTGGCTGTTGAGAATTAACGTATAAATTAATTTTTTATAGTTTCATTTAATTTAGATCATAACTCATGAGTTAGTCTCAAAGTTAAAAACAATCTTTAAGATGTAGGTTGAGAATTTTTTAAATTGAAAATAAGGTAAAAATAAAATTTTTATGTTTAATAATTTAATTTATATCTTGGACAAAATAATATTAATTTCAAATAGAAATTAGCTTATTAACAAAATAGGATTCCCTCTCTAAAATTTTGAAATACAAATTTTATATTTTTCTATCACTCTGAAATATGAATTATAATAGGCCATATTTGAGTCCAACCCCAACTAGAGAGGCCCAATTCGAGTAAAAGAAACACTCAAATCAAATCACATGAGACTTAAATATCCAAACCCAAACCTATTCACTTAATTTTTTAATTATATATATTAATGTTGATTTTTTTAGATAAAAAAAAGTGTTAAAGTTTTATCATCTTTCAATTAGTTATAATATAAGAAATTATTAATCATTTCTAAAATTATATATATATAATAGGTATGAATCGAATTGTAGGCTATATTACTCAAATTTAGATCTCATTCTCATCAAAGTGTATCCTACAAAAATTACGAGTACTCACATATAATTTTCCATTTATAATCTCTAAATTAGTGTATTTTAAAAAAAATTATTTTTTAATTTAATAAGTATGACCATGGGTTAGTTCAAGCCCATTGAAGTGGCTTGGACTAACACATTTAAGTGATAAACTTGTTGGCCTTGTAAGATTTTTGAACCTGTATATGTAGAGTAGGGCTAAGTGGACTTAGTTAGCCCATCTTGAGAGCTCTATCTCTGATAAATAATCTCTATTGTTCTTATTTTTAGAGAGTTAAAATATAATTTTAATTTTTATAATTTACATTTATTTTTAATTTAGTATTTATATTTTTTTATATATAAATTGGCTCTCATACTTACAATCGTTAGTAAAATTGTCTCTATTGTTAGATTTAGTTATGACATCGTTAGTTTATGCTCTGACGTAAAAAATAGAAGTTGAGGTGACACTATTTTTGTCCACATTATTGTCCATAACATTAGTGTAGGGACCAAATTAAAAATAAGATAAAACTATATAGACTAAATTAAAAAATAAATAAATTTATAAGGACCAAATGTATAATATACTTTAAGAATATTTCATCTTAGCTATTTTTCTTTCTCGTTTTGCATTATGTGTAACCTTATATTCAACAAGCATTATGTCCCTAAGCACAATTTTACCACTATAATATTTTCTGTTAGCATACAAGCTCCAAAAGAGAGAAACATGCTCTATCCTACTAACAAACAAATATATTTGCTTAAAAACTAGTAGTATTTTGTTTTTGTTATACTTAAGAGTATCATCGAACCAACTTTTTCGTCCACTGCGACTTAGTCTCTCCCTGACAATCTTAAGGGCACATCCTCACATTGATATGATGCATTTAAGATAATTAATTGGTTTAAGGTTAGAATTCAAATAGTTAAGATAAGAAGCACACTTTGTTATACCTTAATCCTTAGGTCAATCACATTGAATTAAAACTAATAGTAATTACATAAATATAAAAGATTGAAGGTATATTGAAAATTAAATTTAAGCAATAGGAACATAAAAACATTAAATAAGATACCAACTTGCATTAGTTTGAGTGAAAATGGCTCGATCATCATAAGTATCTTGTCTTATGTTCGATCCTTGAGGTTGTGTGTATAGAAAAAATATAGTTAAGAAGAGTCTCTTCTTTTAGCGCCTGATAGTATCTTGAACGATTAGTCTTTCGCTTTATGAATAAGGAAATATTATAGGAAACCAATATATATGTGTGTGTGTTCATTTTGTCGCCTATCCATTTTACAATATTTAAGAATATATAATAATTTTTATCATACTCAAAGTTAAATTGATTTCATGATATATATAGGATAGTAAATACAAACTATATACTTGGTCCCTACAGTTTTATTTTGTTTTTAATTTGGTCATTATATTTTTATCTTTTTTTAAATTTGGTCTTTATACTAATGTCGAGGACAATGCCACCTCAACTTCTGTTTTTCATGTCAGACCATAAATTGACGACGTCATAACTGAGTCTAACGATATGGATCATTTTACTAATAATTATAAGTATGAGAATTAATTTATGAAAAAAAAGTATAAGCAATAAATTAAAAATAAGTGTAAATTATAATGGCAAAAAATATATTTTAACTTTTTAAAAAATTCGTAAATAGTTTTAAATTAATTAATTAAAAATAAAGAGAAGAAGAAGAAGAGATAGAAAGAGAAAGAAGTACCAGCAGAAATCCGACGACGAGTCGGCGACTCCTTCTCTTTCTGCGATCTCTCTCTCTCTAGAAGCTCAAAGTGTTGTTCTCTTTCTCTCTCTAGAAGCTCAAAGTGTTGAATTTCTTCTTCTTTGGGCAGCATCATCAATGGTGGGAGAATCATCTCGCAGTAGCGCTAAACGATCCTTTTTGGAAGTCGATGACGACTCCAACAAACCGCCTGCGTAATTTCTCTTCTCTCTCTCCCTTTCCCTGTCACAGAAACCCTAATCTCATTCATTACTATTTCCAAGATTCCATTTATCGGTAGAATTTTTTCTCAGATATAATTCAGTTCACATATTGGCTGCTGTATTCTTTTGATTTGGGGAATATTAGGAACTGGGTTAGCTCCAACTTCCATCAAGTTTAAATTTTTGGCCCCAAAACGTCGCATTCTTTGAAGAGAGAGAGAGAGAGAGAGAGAGAGAGAGAGAGAGTTTACTTGAAACCCATAATAATGCTTGTGTATGTAATAAGTTTTCTGTTTTCCTATTCCCACTAGTTGTGTTGTGTGTCCCCTTTTTGCTTTTGAAATTGTTATAAGGAGTTTGTGGAACTGAATTTTATGATACTTGCATTGAATTTATGAATCTATGGCTTCCCCTCAGTCTACTGTGTATTCTTTATACAGGGCAAAAAGGGTTAGGTTTCCGAAGGGTAAGAAAGTGAAGCCAGGAGATGAAGTGGTGGTGGTGGACAAAGGAAATGTTGAGGAGGAGGAGGAGGAGGATCCAAATGACTTGATGAATCCCCGCAATGCTGCCAAAGAGCGGGTGAAACGCAGGAATCAAATTACTGCTGAACTCTTTAGTGAGGATAGTAGAGGTGTCTTAAATGACTTATCGGCTGCTGAAGTGACATATCAGGTTTGTTTTTGAGTTTTTCCTTTACTTATTATGCTGACAGTGTAAGCTTAGCGAGGGCTGGTAACACTGACACATCGTTTCTCAGCATTCAGCAAAAATGGACAGTAGAGAAGTTAAATTAGTTGATGTATTTATGACATTTGATTTTTGGATGGCCCATGCTGATGAAGTTTTGTTATTACACTTTGTTAATTATTCATCCTTAGCTTTAAGGATTTTCATGAACTCTTTACACTTTGGGGATGAGAATGAAACCTTTACTTGGCCTTCTTTTCTTTTTCTGTTTTTTTTTCCCCATCTCTTTACTTCACTAGGTTTGTTGACATCTGATGATGGAGCATATTTAGGGAACATAGGTGGCTAATTTTTGCATACTATTTTTCACATAACCCCCCCGTAAACAGCAAATGTGGTTGATGCCCTTTACTGCAATCGTACGTGCAAATATTTGTCTAGTTATAACTTACAATGCTGAAGCCTTGATTTAGCTTGATAGTCCAAGGCTGTATTGGTGCTTTACATTATTATTTTTAGACTGATATTTGTGTTAGTTATGCTTGCTATCATTTTGTATGTTTTCTTGTTTTTTCACTATGTACTATTTGGAGATAATTATCTAAGTACGGAATGCATCAGTTGTTAACAGTGACGGATCCAGAAATTTTGGGTAGTGGGGGCAAAAGCAAAGACAATACATAAACACAAGAAATATATTTTTATATTTTTATATTTATACATAAAAAATATATTAATATAAAATAGAATTTTCACATTTTGAAAATTCTGAATGATCAATACTATCTAATATTTATCTCTTGTATTCAACCATGCAATCATTCAACTATTCATCTCCTATACGATTGCACATCCGATTCTTAATGATATTCAAAGTAGAGAATGTTCTTTCAATTGTTGCAGTTGTCACTAGTAATATCATTGTCTTCTTTTTTACTTTTACTGCTGCTATTGATGTGGGAGAGAAATTTGAGGAGTTGGATTTCAACCTTTTAGGTGTCATCTGGGATAGCTTGACCTGGTGGAACTTACTTGTTGATCCTCATAGTGGGGGCAAATTTTAAAAAATAGCGGGGACAAGAATGATAATATACTCAATGCTGTTTGGACCGGACCGTGTACCGGTTCCTTATCCGGTTATGGTTCACTGCCATAACCGGATTCATGGTTGGACCGGGTTTAGCCGGGCAAAGTCGTTGAACTGGTCTTTCTTTTTTTTTTAATCTCTCAATCACTTGACTACTCAACTAAGAGTGATATGAGGCTTGAGAATTGAGACCCTAAAACCTTATTATGCATTTTATTATTGGTAATGTGTGTTATGAGTAATATATATATATATATATATATATATAATATGTAATTATTACATCATCCGATTTGACCAAATGGTTGAATCTGAACCGGAAGCTTTTTTGGTTCACTGTTCGGTCCGGTTTTAACAACATTGAATATACTACTACTCTAATAAATAAATAAATTAAACGTGCATCCATCTCTGGTTGTTAAGTGTTCCTATTCTCTGCTATTAGTATTCTAAACATGATTTTTAGATGGTTAAAGCATCAGTTAACAAATTCTTTAGCTTAAGATTATGTATGGATTTTATCTCAATAAATTTAGATGACTCCCTTCTACAGGGAAAAAACTAATGGAAGCTTTTTAGCTCCTGTGGAGGATGTAGGTGTCTTTTCAGATTTAATGCTTTTGAGTTATACTCTTCACAGCTGTTTTTCTTTTTCCTCTTTGATGGAAAAGAAACTGGGTTTTGGGTACGATGCCTAGGTTTGTAACTTTGCTTATGATTCGTATCTTTCCATTGTTAAGCATCATTTGTGTTATCTTTCAATTTTCACATTCTTTTTGTGTTTAGTCCTGAAGTAAAGTGTCTTCTTGTGTGTTAGCAACTTGTACTATATTCTTCAACGTATATATTCCTTTGGTGGAGTTTTTTTTTTTTTGGTAACTTTGTTTAATTTAGTCCTCCAATATTTACTGGCTTCAGTCAGTAGAAAATTATATACCAGATGTTGGTGTCACATTTTGACTGGTGCTTCCAAGTAGCTCTTTGGATGTGCTCAGCTAGTCAATTATACCTTGTATGTAATCAGATTATAATGAAACCATACCTCTTTCTAGGTACATGGTTTCGTAATAATGTATTCTCATATAATTTATTTATTAATTTTTGGGCTATCTTTTTGTCAATGGAATTAATAATGAGCTAGAGTGGGGTGAAATTGGTTAATAGACTACAGTTTATACAATGTATGGATGTTCATGAAATTTTCATTTTGCATTTCTGCACTCTGCTGTTACTTTGAATTTAACCTATTGTATCCAGCCTGCTGATATGTTCCAATTTACAACACTTGAAAGTTTTATTAATTTGCAATAGTCAGGATGAAATTTTTTTAATTATTTATTCTTTCTATGGAGTTTTTTTTTTTTTTTTTTGTTGCTTTTAGTAACAAATAATATGCTTGTGGAGTTTGTAGCATGGAGGCTGTTGTTCATATGTATTTTTGTAATGTTGAGTGATTCTTTCCTAAATTGGCAGCAATTTTTATAGTGAAGGTGTTGCCACATTCATCTGTTATTGGGTCAATATAAAGGATAGGCAGTGATGGGTAATATCTTTCGGCAGGATAATGAGAACTTTGTTGATGACGGGATTCAAATAGAACCTTTCAACCTAAATAAAGAAAGGGAAGAAGGTTATTTTGATGCAGCAGGAAATTTTGTTGAATATGTCAGAGATAATGAGATTAAGGTGAGGCATTTATGTTGTTTTTCATTTATGTGTTGTGACTATTTCATTTTGATTCTTTTAATAAATTATGAAGGACTCTTTCAGGATGCGTGGCTTGATAATGTTGAAGTTGATCCAAAATATGCTGCATTAAGCTCTGTAGCAACCAATGATGAAGAGGAGTTCCAAGACCTTTCTTCTAAAGATATTGGAATCATGAAGAGGCGCATTGCAAATGTGCTTGAACCAGGGGAAACAGTGAGGCTATGTTTTATCATTCTTAATTTTCTGGTTTCTGATTGTGATGTCTTTGATCTGCTGAAGCATCATTGTAAAATACAACATATTTATTATCAACTCATTGCAGAGTAGATCATTTATTTAGGCAAACATTTATTTGCTTTATAACATGGAGTTGTAAAATTTCTTATTGAGTGATGTGAACCTTGGGAGAACCACACCCCAAAAGCTAGCTATTAAGGTTGGAGAACCTAAGGCCATATAAACCCTACATCAAAATCTCATATTTCCGATCCCATACATTGCAATTGGGTTGTAACATTCCACCACGCTCCCCATCCCCCGCGCCCATGCAGGTTGGCTATGCACTAGCCCTTTGACTAGTCCCGGGCGAACACTGGCGTCACCACCCGCTTTGCAACTGAGAAACATGGTGGAAGGCTTTGATGCTGTTAGAAACCCAATAGGTAGAACTCACCCCTGAAAACTGGCTTGCAGGGGGAGGGTGCCTAGGGGCTTATTAACCACCAACCAAGCTCACATGTAGTCGATGTGGGGTCCTAACATACCACCTCCTCTTTACCCCTTTGACCTCTTTACCCCTGTGCCAGCTCTCATTGCGCTTGCCTTTTCTTGGGTCTCCCCTTGAAGCCTGTTAGCATTTGGTCAGCCTGCCACGTAGGTGATGTCCACGTGGGCGTAGGATCATGCTCTGATACCAATGTTAGAAACCCAATAGGTAGAACTCACCCTTGAAAACTGGCTTGCAAGGGGAGGAGGATGCCTAGGGGCTTATAAATCACCAACCAAGAACACACTTAGTCGACGTGGGATCCTAACATACCAATTAATAGGAAACTGGATCAGACTACAGGAATGAAACTGAAATAACCGAGTGTATCTCCTCTCCTGTTACTAATATCTACGCGATATCAGTATCAGTGGGGCTTGTGTATACAGAAACAGATAGAACTCTAAACAAGAAAAGAAAATACAGATAGCCCAAACAATTCAAGAGGTCTGGACTCTCCCTTCCTTTCCCTCTCTTCTTTCTTACCCCCTCCCCCTTCTCTCTTTCTCTCCCTTTCCTCCCCTTTTATCTCTTCTCATGCTAACTGCTTCTTTCCCTGCATTTCCCCCAATCCCTGCCACGTCTGCAAGTGGTTATTTCCCCTCACATTGTCTGCATGGCTTACGTGGGGTTCTATTTCCCTAATCCCACCCCTTTTCTTTCCAAGGTACACCTTAATAATTGGAGGCCTGCTAACATTGAGAGAGGTTATATCCTTCAAATAGTGTAAGTTTAATTTGTTGTAGTAGTTTAAAAGTTTATCCTCTAAATGTGTAAAGCTTGTGCAAGTAATTTTGAAGTTTGAACAAGGAAACACAGAAAATAAGAAAAGTGGAATTTGTAGCTAACTCCATACTCTGTTATGCAATTTTACTCTTAACTTGACTTGTTACTGTTTTTCCTCTTGCTCTTATTCATTATTAGCGGAGAAAAACCTGATAATTCCCAATTTACCAACAAAAAAGCCAGGTTTATTGGTGTTCTTAAAAAATAAAAGAGCAAATGCACTGTTGTAGTAAGCTAGGAGCTAACTGCCATTATAAATTTTATATCATGTTCAATTACTTGTTCTCTATAAATATTGCAATTGTAGATCATTATGCTTGAGCAGGATAGAATTGATAGATAATATATTTATTTTGTTAAGGGGTGTGTGGGAGTCATTTGCTGGGTTGCATTCACTGATACTTCTTCCAACAGGTCCTACAAGCTTTGAGGAGGTTAAAAGGTAACAGTGACCGAAAGGCAAAAATGTCTGCTGAGACTAAGATTGTATTTGATCAGCTAACTGAGGATGCTATGAAGCTGATGGAGAATGGTGAATACAGTTAAGTTATTCTCATTGAGCTTTGTTGATATTAGGCATGGTTGAATCATGCACTCATTATGATAACCTGAGATCCTTTATGTTGTGCAAAATTGTCTTGCTTCATTGATTTTTTAAGAGTCATGGTCTTTCTACGTCATGCTTAATTTTGGTTCCTTTATGTTTTTTCTTGCAGATGTTTATCATGAAAAGAAAGACATTTTTGAGCGCGAGGCAGGTCAGTGTTATAGATAATGCCTTTATTCTATTTCTATTATGTTCTGTTGTTGTGTTCACACCTTTACCTTATGTTTCGTGATAGGAGTTACATTATTAACAACAGGATGGAATATGCTGCTTGATTTGCTAACTTGATTGGATTTAATTATAGACTCTTCAGCAACGTTTCTGACCAATATAATTCTGTTCAACTTATGTCTTTGTTATGGTCATAATGTGAGATAGAATATGCTGCTATATAATCATAGTGCCTGTCAATTCTTAGTATATGTTAGCGATAAAACCATTTTTTGGACCTCCACATAATAGCTTTAGCTTCTGGGAAAGTTGGTCCTTGACAGTATATAATCTCAACATTTTCCCTTGTCCCTTCCTTCAATGACGATATATATATGTATAGGTTTATGTGGAGCAGGGAAGGGAACCTGTTTCCTTAGAAGCACTAATTGCTGATGCCTTTTATTATCTCCCTTTTTCAGAAGGATATGAGAAGTTAGCTCGAGCAAAAGCTGCAAAAGGAGAAGGCACATCTCTGCACTCAGGTGAGGGGAATTCTTTTCTGAATGGGGAGCAAAACTTGCTCTCTGATGGCCTGGATTCTGGTGTGGTCTCTGCAACATTCCCTGCCACGGCCATGGTCACTTCAAATCCAAATGTGGCTAGTGCAGAAGTCTCTGGCAATGGTGCAGATGAGTATGATATGTTTGCTGATGATAACGAGCATGCTACCACTAAACCATCTACAGATGAAAATAATGCAGTTAGTCAACCATCATCAGATGCCATAAATTCTTATTATGAGCGTAAGATTTTTTCATTGCCTCAAGAAATTTGGCATCTGAAATGGAAATTATTGTTGCTGATTTTTATCTGATAAGTTTTTTACTTGACGTGGTTCTACTTTTCTTTCCAGGTGGAGCATTGCAAAATGATTATGTGTATGATGAATCTTCTGGGTATGACTCTTCTCTTCCCTCTACTTTTTGGGAAATCCGACAAGTTCGGCATTAGACACTTAGTGTTGTAATGCCGCAAAAATCCATTTAACATTGCAGAAAGAATGTGACAAAATAAGTTGACGTGTCCCATTTCTTTCTCTTATCCAAAAGATTATTCTTATGTTAAAATCTTGATTTGACATCAATTTATTTGATGGTCCAGGTACTACTACAGCAGCAGTTTGGGCTATTATTATGATCCAAATACAGGTCTTTATTGCTCTGCAGCATCAGGGAAATGGTATTGTGCATTCATCTTAGTGTGTGTTGTGTGCCAGTTTTTATTTTGATATTTCTATCCTCTTTATTTTTTAGTGAGGGTCCCAGACATGGCTTTGAAATCACAAAAATTATGACTTCTTTGCCCTTTTGTTTGAATTCTATGCTCATTAATATATCAAGCGAAATTATACTTGTACTGTGGTCTTGATCTTGGAAAAAATAAATAAATCATGTGTTCGATGATTGGTAGACAGTTTATTCAAGAAACAAGAGAACCTAAGAAAGGGGGAATTTACTGTTGTCTATCTATAATTTAGGTTTCTTTCAATTTTTGGGATGCTTTGTTGGATAGACCTTGCAAAGGTAGCTGTATAATTCACTAGCTGCATTGTGTACTGCAGCCAATTGTGTGGTTCGTTGTTGGTATTATTGCTAATTATGTGACTGGCTCACTGGGAATGTTTCTTTTTGTTTAAACATAGGTACTCATTTAATGAGGAGACTAGCACATATGATGAAGTTCATGAGGCTGCATCCAATGTGAGTTAAGGGACTTGTTCCAGGGAAGTACGTATAGACCATTAGAAGCATTCACAATTATTGCCCATCAGTGGCATATGTACAGACAGAAGCTCTCTTGATCTTTGCACATACTTTTATGTGGGTCTTTCTTCTTATTTAGGTATTACTGCTAACAGTCGTGGTGCTTTTATTGTACACAATCTCTTTATTTGCTGCTATGTAGTAACTTAAACTTTTTGAGTAAAAATCACCTAGAATGATCACTTAGGAGTTAGGAGACCTATGAGAGCATATGCAATTTTGCTTTAAAATTCCACATTAATTTGCTTATGCAATTAGGTAAGTGTTTTTATGCGTCAAATTAGTACCTTTGCCAATGCGTTGCTGTGAGTACTAGCCATTTCTTTATTCAAGAAAAATATTAAGATTTTTACGTTACAAGATGATGTGATGTAATATTGATGTATTACAATTTTTTTCTCTTGATGTTAATTGTAATTAAATGTGCAGAAATGGCAGTATGGTGATAATCCATCCCACCTATTTTACTTTAAATCTAATACTGTGATCTGCCAATAGAGTACTGGGCTTGGCCTTTCTGTAATCAAAATAATCCATGTTTTTCTCATTCGTTTGGTTGCCCCATTGTACTCAAATTTATAGTCTAACGGGCCATTGTTCTCTCGATCAATCACGCATTAAACATAATCTTGCTCGTCCTTTCGAGAGCGCTGGCTGCAAACGGAAAGCTCTATGGTTGTCCGGATTTTAGAACTTTATATATATAATAAAGTGAAAGTCTAATTACAATATTTACATTGTTTAATAATTTATTGTAAATGTTAAATTTTATTAACTCAAGAAAGTTTTCAAGATATATCAAGTGCATAAAAAATTTTATAAATAAAAACTATTTAATACTTTATCATATGACTTTATTTTAACGTATAATATGATTATAAAATATAAGTAAATTGTTTATTATTAGATTAGATACCTATGTCAAATTTATTTAAAATTTAGTATGTATGATCATTAAGATAATATGATATGATTTAATTGTTATATTAGTTAAATTCACATTTTATAATAAAAATTATTAAATGGTGTAAGTATATAAAATTTACATTTGATATAAGTAAATCTCCATTTATATATATATAATACGTCAAAAAAATATTTTCAAAAGTATCTAGTATACGAAAGTTTTATAATCCTACTTTTTTTCTCCTAATCTCTTAAACTAATCCCTTTCTTCAATTTCACGCCACTTACCTAGTCTTACACGCTATATATATATATATCGGAAAGTTTTATAATCCTACTTTTTTTCTCCTAATCTCTTAAACTAATCCCTTTCTTCAATTTCACGCCACTTACCTAGTCTTACGCGCTATATATATATATATATTTTGTTTCATAATTATGTATACTTTACATACAATTGCAGCAATGCTTAGCGGCACTAAACAGTCAAATTTCGGTGGCTATATTATTTTAAATGGCCAAGTTCAAATTTCCTAAGAATTTTATTGCTATATATTAATAATAGTTTTTTATTTAAGAATTGTTCCCTTAATATTAATAATGTATAAATATTTTATTGTCAAACATGGTTAGCTTGTTTCAATCTGTACATAAAGATATGAGCACCAAGATTCTCGAAGATGGTTTGTATTTATCATTAGTAATACGCAAAGAATTGATCATAATATAAAGCTTCTCGATATTGATAAGTCTGCATCGCCGTCATAACCTCTTATCATGCGAAGATTAACGAGTGTTAACTTGAGGGCATGGAATAAAAATATTATATATTGCTAAAAACTATGGAAATTTGACGATTTCATGAACCAATTATATAATTAGGACTATAGATCAATATAAAACACGTCGATCCCCACTATTGAAAATAATCATCTGAGTAGATATGTACGGTGTGATGACAAGTGGAACTAAGAGAAAATTGTAGCATAGCCATGCACTCATCGTAACCCATATAACCTACCAAATATAATCCTTATGAGGATTACCACTGCTATTACTACAAATCACCCAACCCAGCACAAAAATATTTTTAATGCGAGAAATTCACCTATTTCCTTCTCAACTATCCAACATTTTCCTCTTAAACCACATCAGCAAAACAATGTTCAAGAAAATTCACTACTACACTGACCTTAAAAGAGATAGATACGCTTAATTTCATATAGCTACCACATCATTCAAAACCCTATGGTCTTTAATCCTCTCCACCAATCAGCAAATCATCTCAACATGCAAAATGTAGGGAAAGATAAAGCGAACAGTGCTTAAAATTCACTTTGTATTAAGATTGTAACTAAAACCTTCCAAAACATCAACACCGGAAATCACTTGTGGCTCCTAAACCAAGGACATAAGACTATGTTGGAAAAACTAAGCCCCTGCCCAATTTTTAGTATGTTTAGACTAATATGGTATAATATGATTACACGTTAGATGAAGCCCATGTTTCTCAATTATGCAAGGAATAGCAGCATATTTTATTGAATCCTTTTTTGACAAATAACAAACAGCTTCTCAAACAAGAAATGGCCAATAAATAGTGTGCCTTCCCTGATGAAAAGCATTGTCATGATCACAAAAGTTAACACAATATAACTATCAAACGCAAATCAATTTGACAATTGAAAATCTGAATTGCAACAATAGATCCCCATACTACAGACGAAACAATCAATGAACTCAGAATTTTGACGCAAAACAAAATCAGCTAAAAATAAAAATAGAGGCTCACAAACAAACGTTTTGAATATAATCTCTAAACTGATCTCAATGCAAGCATAGATTTAACTAAATTAAGTATATAAAATAAAAAATAAAATAAAAACTTCTGTAAGGACTTTCAACAATGGCAATAAATGGAAATGGTTCATCAACTATCCAAGGAAACATCAAGCTTAGAGGAACCACATCTCTAAAACACACATTAGTCATTATTTAAGTTGCAGAACAGTGATAGTGATGAAGTAACAAATGACTAAGCAATAAAGATATAAATCTTCTAATGCCATAAAAAAAATATGAACCAGATAAATGATATTGAAACTACAAAAGCTAATCACCCTCTTAATAAATTTGTGTCAAGCGGCTTTGGAATCAACAGAAACTAGCAGGACAGCTAGACAGCCATCATCAGTGCCAACTGCTAATACCATTGCCAACTCGACCCCAGCAAAAAGGGCAGCAACAGCCAGCTACAGCCAGTTTTTGGTTAGTTCTTCAAATTATTCACGAACACACGCATATCACACAAAAGAAGATGCATCAGCTACCACTTCACAGCTACAGTCATGGAGCCATGCGCTACAACATACCTCACTACATTAAGTAGCAGAAGTTATAATCTTGAAAGATCAACATTAAATAAGATAGTATCCAGTAAAACACCCTATAAAAAGTAACCATGAATGTGTTACCATTTACCACACCAGCAAATTAGGGCTCATATTTATACCCGCAATTTATGTTTAGTATCTGCATCTGGATTAATGAATGACAGGCCCAACTCCTATGAGGCACCAGCTACATGTCAAAACAGTTCAACTTGTGACCATCACGACACCAAGAAACCCTTTCAGGACAACTTTTTTTTTTTTCAACGAAAGACCAAACAATTACCAGATCAAAGATCAGAATTCTCAGTGGTTATGAGGGTTTTCAGAAGAAATAAGAAAGTAAACCAAATATCTTACCTATAATAAGATCATTCAGGAAAAAAAAGTCAACTAAGTCCATCAAACCAGCATAAGTAAAACAATCATACTTCTAAAACCAACATACTCTTGCAACCAGCATCAAAATCACGATCAATCATCAATGATATAGAAACAGCATCAACAGCAACAATGTCAACATGCGCCAATCAGGCCCCATCACTTTTCCCGATCAACTAGAAAACCCAATAAGTTGTTCATCATAAATTAGGACTTCTGTTAACTGAGCTTTAACTAAATCACGGCCATGCCCTCCTATAAAATGGGAAATAAAAATGGAGAAATGAAGAGAAAAATAGAAAAATGCATCCAGGAGAATGAGAAAAAAATGACAATCCTTAGACTGAAATATTAATCTATCAACTACAAGGTGCAATAGTTACCAAATACCCAAGTAGAAGACACATTAGGTCTAAATACAGTAGTATTCAAACACCAAGGAAGTCTGATCCTACCAAACCAGCACTTAGATCATAAAATCCTTCATTGACTCTGATAAGACCATTCACAATGATCAAGATCCAATATTAGCAAAACAGCTACAGTTGCACTACTCAAGGTGTCTCCAGAATTTGTCATGAAAAACAGAGCTCATTCCTGCAAAACACAGTAGAATTGAAAAGTCAGAAGAGGTAAAAAAACTTGTTGACTACAATTTTAGCATTTTTTTCACTGCAAAGTTTAAGACGAATGTTACTTACATCACCATCTGAGTTTCGAGGGGATAGGCTTCGGGAAGCATCAGGTCGACCGCGTGGTGAGACACTGTGAGGTGTAGGAGACCGTCCATCACGGCTACGAGTCTCATGGCTTTTACCCCTTGGGCTCTTCCTGGGGGAAGTACTTCTTTGCGGGGAGAGACTCCTCTGGGGGGAAGGACTCCTTTGAGGACTAGGACTGCATCGTGCAGGGGAGCGGCTGTGGGTAATCAGCAACAATGGAAAAGTTATAAAATAAGCTTCATGGTTCAATATTAGTAAAAATCACATTTGAAAGAGCTAGGTATCAATGTCAGAAGACCTATCTACTGATCGGCTCCGGCTCCGGCTACGGTGCTCATCATCATAGCGTCCCCTTCCACGACTCTTGTAATCAGGACTGGCACTACGGCTCCTGCTTCGGCGACGATAATCTCTGTCTCTCCCACGGTACCTGTCACGTTCATACCTATCATAACTTCTGCTGCGACTTCTCCTCCTGTAATCTCTGTCTCTGTAATCATCACGATACCTGCAAACAATTGAGAATCAACCAATACAATACTCTAGCAATGTCACTTGAAAATGACATGGCCAAACACCATTGGATTTTAGAATGTATTCTAATTACCACACGCAAATTTCTCAAAAGAGAGCAGAGATGATATCCTCTTGAACATATCACAAGATAATTTTATGCTAACTATACAATGGCAGAAATAGTGGTTGAGAAAAAAACATATAACAAGGCTGGTCCAAAGTCTAAAAGGATTCTGATCTTCTTTTTTTTTAATTAAAAAAAGGAATTAGGTGAAATCTACTATAAGCATGGTGCCACATTGCCAGCCTCCACAGTTTGTACTATAAAAGCTTCTACCAATCAGAAAATTTAAGGTTCTTAAATCAGAAAAGCAACATTAACCTCATTGAGGTGGAGAATCAGACTGCACAGCTTGATTGAACACGAAACGCATGCATTCAATGTAACAATGATTATTCCAAAGATGGTATCAGGTCTCAAATTTGCCCATCCATCAGAATGGAAGAACATAAGCTAATAAATCACATGTAATTGAAACATTACATTCAACATATCACAAGCAGTCAAAACATACTGCCCAACTTATAGAACCAACAAGAATAACAACTATGAAATGGCAGTTTTAAAGGTCCCAAGAAAAAACAGTAGTCTCCAAAACCCAGACACTCTAGAAGGAATGGCAAAAAGAAAAGCATCATACCTTTTCCTTGGACTGCGGCTCCTTGATTTCGGGAATGCTTCAACAATCCTTCCTTTTTGACTGTAAATAAAATAAAATAAACTGAGCAAGTGACACACATAATAATTAAAGCTTAAGCCATGTGAAACCTAGGTCATTCATGGAAGATAATATTTGACATTCAATATCTATATGAAACTGAAGAACAAGAAAGCTTTGTATTGAAACACAATCTAGTATGAAATTTTATATAACACACAAGTCCATATAAATGACCACAGCAGATAGACAATACATCACAAAAAATGCAGCAGCAAAAGAATGCAGATACAACTATCATGAGGACAGAATATGCTGCAGTCAGCATTGATGAACAAATTCATTCATTCCAATGTATCTCATTCTCATCACACATTTTACACTGAAACAATACATGAGGAAACTAACAAAAGCCTACAACCCGTGAATAACACTGATACTAATAATAGTGGCAGTGGTTTTTATATATTTGTAGCAGAACTGCAGAAAAAATGCTTTCCCAACATTAAGTGCATATAACTGTGTTTGGATACCCTACCTGTGGGGGAACATACATTTCCATTATGTATTCCTTTATGAAACAGATGATTTTTCTTGAATTATTTGTTCAAAGCATTTAAAAAAAAGCACCACAACACACATCTGAAACACGTCGAAACAAGCTGACATGCTTCCAAATGTGTCCAAATGGCTCCAGAATGTGCCAAAACCATTTCAATAGCTTTTAGAATGGGCATGTGTTGTATGGTATATTGCTAGTCTTACTTCTAACACTATCTCTTAATTTATATATTTTTTTGTGGTTCTAGGGAGGCCCTGTTGGACCTAAGGGGGAATGGGAAATGTGGATGTGGAGGATTGAACCCCCACCACATAACCACAGCCCCCGGTAAAAACTAGGGGAGATACCAGTTGAGCTATGCTCAGCCAGTCTACCTCTTAATTTTTATATACAAATAATATAAATATGCTTGTAATATTGCATCCAAAGTACCTCGCTGTAGAAGTATCCTATCTTTCTTTTTCAAAAAACTGCTGTATGTTCATATTATTAGAAACAATATGTCAATAACTATTATCCCCATATGCAATGTAGATTCTCAACAATATCAAAGTAAAGTTTGAAGTTTGAAGTTTGAAGTTACAACAATATACAGAAATCAACAAATAACAAGCATAACCAAAGGCAATAGTAAACACAAACTCATAACTTACATCCTCTCCGCATTTGGCCCATATTTTGCAAACTGGACAGTTATTTCTCGACCATCAACCATTCTTCCTGAAGAATGAAATTTAAAAAATGATTCACTTTTTTTATATTTTGAGAAAAGAAGGGAAATTACAAATTACAAATAAAAATAGGAACATTGAGCAGAGAGATGTATACCGTCGAGCCTTTCCACCGCCTTTTGTGCCTCATCAGCATACTTGTAACGCACAAATGCGAAACCCCTCGACTCACCAGTCCTGCATCACAGAAAGATAGTTAAACAAAAATAATCCCCTTTGCCAATAAACACAGTAAAGGATTAGGAGGACAATTACATTTTACGAAACCATAACAAAAGCAAAATCATCAAAGTAATCCTTGGAGCACACGCAAAAAAAGAGGAACATAAATAAATTACACAAGTAATGATAATAAAGGGACAAAATTTGAAGCGAAAGACGAAAGTACCTTCGATCTCTGGGGATGAAGATGTCGACGACCTTGCCATACTTGTCAAAGAGGGGAAACAGGTCGTCAGCGGTTGTACCTGAAAATTGAAACAAAGAAAAGATTCAGTTTTTGATAACACAAAAAAAGATTAGATTCGATTAGAATAAAGCTGAGCCTGAGATGAACAGAAAACAATTGAATTGAAAGGCAAAACGAAGAAGAGAGAAAGAGAGGTTACGGAAAGTGATGTTGAGGACGAGGAGAGAATAAGTGTCACTGATATCTGGGGGACCTGACCTTCCGAAGTGAGACATTGTTTGGTTGCACTTCCAAGTTCCAACCACGGAGGCGCAGATAAAGAGAGAGTGAGAAAGAAAGATTAAAGATTAGGGTTTGTTTAGCTTCCATATTTTATTTATAACTACTGCTAGTGTCATTCCTGTTATTATTATTATTATTTTAAAATCATTTTATTTCGTATAATTTTAAAAAGTAATATTTTATTCTTATGTGATTTATTTTATTATCACTTAATTATTATGTGTTTTTTTATTTATTTTTAACAAAAAATACATATTACTCATTTGTTTTATAATAAAAATGAAATATTATTAATTTATAACATGAAAAAATCATTGATATTTTATTTATCTTATTTTTTATGTAATATTTGATTTTTTTAGTAGTTAAATCTTTCATATTTTCAGTAAACATTTTCAAATTATTTATGTAGTAATTTTCACAACTTCAACACATATTTTCCTTTAAAAAGTGGGTGAAAATAAAATTACAAAATAATTATGTGATAACATAATAAATAACAAAAAAAATTGTGATTTACCCTTTTTTGCCAAATTTTTTTAGCATTTTTCTGCTTTATTATGGCCTATGGAGAGATTTTCTTTTTTTGTTAACTATTCATTTAACCTATTTTTTACATCGTGTACATATTAATATTTTTAGTTAAATTTGTAGATCTTAAGACAAATAATTTTTACTTTGATTTTCAAATCTTCTTATCATTAATGGCATGCAACTTATTAATAAAATCATACATAATAATTATTGTAGCAGACACATAAAACAAAAACAAAGTAAATAAAGAAATATATATTTCTTCAATACCATTTGGTACTTTTTAATAATTAATACACTGTCAAAAAAATTAATAATTAATATTATAAATGTGTTTCATTTATTTTAAATATAAATACTTAAAGTTGTTTTTATATAATTTATCTTCTGTATTAATCCTTAATCATTTTATTTATTATAGAAAAACATTATATATTAAGAAAAATAATTCTTTAATTTTTATGGTTATGTTTATAAAGAGAACAATTTTACTATAAAAAACAATTTAAAAAGTATTTTCGTCGAAATTAAACTAAAAAAATAGTAAGATCATCAAATATAATTATAATTATAATTATATATATGCAATTGCAAATAACAAGTAGTATTTGTTACTCTCAATCATAATGCTTGAAACTAATCCAAATATATAAAACTCTTTCTTGGCCTCTGGGAATATGAGATTGAGAATATCTAAACAAGTGCCACTTTCCCATCTTCAAAGAAAAAAGCACAATATTTGTGTCCCCGACGCACGCGCGATTTGCAGCTTCTTCTTCTTCTTATTCTTCTTCTTTTTTTCTACTGAAATGCAACCATTACCTTACAGTTCCTGAAATTCAACGATTTTTCTCTCCCAATTCCATTTTCTAAGATTTCCCATTCATTCATTTCGGCACACCCAGGGGTTCTGAATCTTCGATTTGAGCTTCGCAATTGGTGCGGTTTTACCTGGGCGATGGCCGAGGATGGGGATCCGGAGAGAGGGGAGATCAATGGTGGATTATCGATGGACTCCACCGAATCACGGTGGGTTTTTCAAGAGGACGAAGATGTGTCGGAGATAGAGGACTACGAGGCTGATTTGCGGCACCAGGTTATGCTTGATTCCGAGGATGACGAAAATGGCGAGCAGAGACTGATTCGGACTGGTCCACGAATCGATTCATTCGATGTTGAGGCTCTTGAGGTTCCCGGTGCTCACAGAAATGACTATGAGGTGGTTTTTGAGTTTTTTCTTTCCTTTTGTGTCTCTATTTTCTATGAATGTGGAAGTTTGTTTAGTCTGTTCAGCAAAACTTGCTTAATGGAATGGAAGTTAAGATTTGAATAGTTTGATTTGATTTCCTTTTTCGCTTTTGTCTCCACAGAAGAAACATTCGATTACTTCGAGTTAGAGGGCAATAGGATTTAGGATTTTGAAGGCATGTAATGCTAGTATGCAATAGGATTTAGTATCTTGTTGTTACAGTGTGAGTGTGGGACTGGGACCTTATGATTGTTAATTGAGTGTTGTAACCTGGTGCACAAACAGAAAATAGGGAGAAGAAACATAGACATGGAATTTAATTAAGATGGTTTGACCTACAGCGAACTATAGGCCTACATTCACGGGCGAAAGAGAGAGAAAATTCACTATGATCAATGAAGATCACAAGAAGTAGCCGCTCAATGCTCAAACCCTAATCCTAATACAGCCATTTCCTCACTGTTACTGTGATTTAGTACACTCTACGGCCTAACTAATGATTTTACAATACAAGTCGCTTTATAACGTTTAGTGTCTAGAGATGCTTTGTTTTGTTCAATTTTTCTGTAACTTTTGCGTGTTGATCCTTTTGTTGAGTGATATGAATTTTAAGCTATAGTTCACTGACGTAAATTATTTTGTTCTATTTGTATATGGCTTGTGCTCACTGTTCACTCCTTAAAAATCTTTTACTGCTCATCATAAGATTATATAGCTGTAAACTCTATTGGAACGATCTACACATTAATGTTTTTTACTTGTTGTCTTCATTATATTTTATTGCAGGATATGAGTGTGGGAAAGAAAATTGTGTTGGCTTTTCAGACTCTTGGTGTTGTCTTTGGTGATGTTGGAACAAGTCCATTATATACCTTCAGTGTTATGTTTAGAAAGGCCCCTATTAATGGAAATGAAGACATTCTTGGAGCATTATCACTTGTCTTGTACACTTTAATCTTGATTCCTTTAGTGAAGTATGTCCTGGTTGTTCTGTGGGCCAATGATGACGGTGAAGGTATATTAAATTAAATGTTTTAAAATAAACCTTCAATATTCTTTGCCGTTCTCTCTCTTTTACCCTTAGTGTTCTGACAGTTCTGTCCTCAATATCATAGTTCTTTTCAAACCATTGCAGGTGGTACTTTTGCCTTGTACTCCTTGATCTGTCGTCATGCTAAGGTGAGTCTTCTTCCCAATCAGTTGCCATCAGATGCCCGCATATCAAGCTTTAGGTTAAAGGTGCCATCCCCTGAGCTTGAAAGGTCATTGAAAATCAAGGAAAGACTAGAGACTTCGCTGACTCTGAAGAAGATTCTACTAATATTAGTGCTTGCTGGTACTTCTATGGTGATTGCTAACGGGGTTGTTACACCAGCAATGTCAGGTTATTAACTGCTGTTACTTCATGCATTTTTGCATTTCTTCAGACTTGCTTTGGTCATAATGTGCTTTGGTTGATACCAATACCATACCTGTACATTTGTAATGATATCTTGTTGCTTGTGTTCATCGCCAACTGTTGTTTTCATTAACTACTTCTTTTGTTTAGTTCTTTATATTAATTCTTACTTTCTATCTATGTCTTGTTGCAGTACTGTCATCTGTTGGTGGTTTAAAAGTTGGGGTAGATGCAATCAAGCAAGGTATTGTGTAACCTATTAATGAACTCTATTATCTGTAATAGTTATTAATACCTATATTTGATGTTGTTATCCACGGACACATCCAGAGAATTTAGACTTTTATCTTTTCTTTCTTCTTTGGGATAAGTTATTTTAGTTTTTCCTTTATTAATACTAGATGTTGAGGGCTTCTTTTGGTATGTAAGGTTTTCTGAACACTCTGCTTTCTTCCTTCTCTTTGGAGATTGAAATTTGACGTGTTTAGTTGGAAAGGGGAAAGTTTTGATCTTTGATGCTAGTCCAAGTGGGATACTATGGGATTTGGTTTCAGTAATACCGGTAATTCTGGTGGAGACTAGCAGAAGAGGTATTAATTGTGGGATTTGTGATGCACTTATTATAGGGTGGAATGCCAATCTTTCATCTATCTGTAGATCAGAAATTTTAACTCTGTAAAGAAGGCCTGGGGTGATTAGAGAAGTGAGAGGGTTGAGAAGGTTGCAGCTGGGATAGCTTTCTAACTTTACTGCCAAATATTGAAGAATAATGTGCTTATGAATGCCAGTTCTCCAATTTATATCATTTAATTTTTCTAATCTGGATTTTGTGAAATTTTACATTTCTTTTTCTAATTTTTCATTGTATGTCAAGTCAAACACCAGAAGGCATAAGGTGAAAGAGAAAAGAAAACAGATAGTTTTATTATTAAGACATACCGTCATGCCTATGAATTCTTTATTTTTTAATTTTTTTTATAAGAGAATAATTTTTATTAGAGAAATAAAAAAGTAAAAACACATGATTAGAGCATAAGACATCCTCCTAAAAGAAGTTTAAAAAATACAAATACCAGAACAAACAATAAAAAAGCATAAAATCAGCAAAGCTTGTTTATATATGTATATCCATTATCCAAACAAGAAAAACGTCCAAAATAGCCACTAGTCAGCCACAACTAAGGATCTAAGACCACGTTATCTCATAAAAGACATGACAGCTAAAAATTGTCCTTGAGAATTCTGGCATTCTTCTCCAACCGTGGGTACCAAATTACTGCATACACAATTGCAGATTGCCAAAGAATCTTTCCTTCTTTACTTCGCTTAAAACTTTAAATTGAAATATGAGGAAATGTCAAAAAGCATGCACCACAAATATCTAGTTGCTGGACAGTGTAAAAATAAGTGGCTGCTAACCTCAGTGTGAGAGGAACACATAACACAAACATTAGGAGATATAACAATGTGTGGTCTGTGTACCTGCAGTCCAAATGGCATACTTGACCTTAGTGGGGGCCTTGGATTTCCAAAGTTGGTTAGCAAGAATGAAGTTGTTCCTGTTTGGAGAATGAGTGAGGAATTGGAAAATGAAATCTCCAAGTTTTTCACCAAACCGTGCTAGTGGTCTCACTGTTGGAGAGTTGATTTGTGTTGATAGAATGAGGGATTGAATCTCCTTTTACAATTTTATTATGTATTTTTCCATAATCTTTTCAGCTCATGTGCTTCTTGTGATTTTTATTTCTGACTAAATGCAGAGTGCACTGCAGGTTATAGAAATTGGGTAAATGTTGTAATTTTAATATCACTACTGCAATCTGTCAACTTGATCTGAGAGAACAGCAAGCCTTTTTTTTTTTTTTTCTTGTTGGGGGTTAGGGGGGCGGGCATATTAACAAGCTGACTCATACCCTTATGCAGTGGTCATTTTTATAGTTGAATTAATCTTTTCTTCATTTTCCTTCATTATGCAGATGAAGTGGTGATGATTTCTGTTGCCTGCCTTATCATTTTGTTCAGTGTACAGAAGTATGGAACAAGTAAAATGGGACTTGCAGTAGGACCTGCTTTGTTCATATGGTTTTGTTCTCTTGCGGGCATTGGGATATACAATCTTGTCAAATATGACAGCAGTGTCTTGAGGGCATTTAATCCTATTCATATCTACTATTTCTTCAAGAGGAATTCAACTAAAGCATGGTATTCTCTTGGGGGTTGTCTTCTGTGTGCAACTGGTAAACACATATGCAGGACCATTGATATTGGGAATGCAATAATACTATATGTTTTGTCTTGTCATCTATGTTTATAGATTTGGTTCTACTAGTGATTATGTTTTTATCTGTTTTTAAGACAATGCATTGCTAGCAATTATGATGGTAAGTGTCGAAGTTTTCATGTAGTCTCTGTCACTATCTGAGGTGGAATAATCAGAATTTTGAGGTTCATTGATACTGGGAATTCAACTAATGCTTTTTCTATCACAGTAATTCCCCCTACCTCTCAATGACTTGTTATTATAATGTGGTGAATATGCAATATGAATGTAACTATTGCTGCATGTACACAATCTGTTCAACTATTGATTAACATTGTTACTGGATCATGTCGCAGGTTCTGAGGCCATGTTTGCTGATCTTTGCTACTTTTCTGTACGATCAGTTCAGGTAATGATTGTCTTTGCTATATTTGTTTGACTATCGGGCTTCTGTATTAATTTCTTTTATTTCCTTTGTCTCTTTGTCAACTAATATGTTGATGAAAATGATGGTGGTAATTTGCAGCTTTCATTTGTCTTTCTTGTTTTGCCGTGCCTACTATTGGGTTATTTGGGTCAAGCTGCATACCTTATGGAAAACCATATAGATGCTGGTCAAGCCTTTTATTCTTCTGTTCCAAGTAAGTGTGTATATATATATATATATATATTCACACCTGTACTAGTGTTTATCATTCTTGGCAATTTACAGGATCTTCAAGTAATACTATTCTCTGTCTGCAGGTGGTGCATTCTGGCCAACTTTCCTCATTGCTAACATTGCTGCACTAATTGCAAGTCGGGCTATGACAACAGCAACATTTTCATGTATAAAACAATCAACTGCACTTGGCTGTTTCCCTCGTCTTAAAATCGTTCATACCTCTCGAAAATTTATGGGCCAGATCTATATCCCTGTCATAAACTGGTTTCTCTTGGCTGTTTCCCTGGTGTTTGTCTGCTCCATATCCAGCATTGATGAGATTGGAAACGCATATGGTAATAATTTTGTTTCAATTTCTTTACTTTTATATCCACAGATAATTAAACAAATTTATCTGCCACATTTAAATAGCATTTTTCAAATTGTAACTTGGTGATAATGTCGCATTTTTGTATAGTTTGCATGATAAGCTTATGTTACTGTAATTATTTGGAAAAGCATTGAACTCTCCTATTATTTCTTTTGTGTTTCCTCAACTATAGTTGAGAAACATTAATACTGGAGTCTTGTTTAAGAAGACCCGATTTGCTTGGAGAAACCTGTGCACACTGATTGCATGAAAACCATCATTGCCCTGCTCTTTGAACACTGGCTGTAAGCTCAGAAAAATGACATCCTGCATATATATGTTTTCACCAGCAAGACTTTTTAAGTAGTGGCTATCATTTTATTCCAAATGGATGTGGTCAAACATTGCTTTTGAATTTAAGGAAAAGCTTTCATCTTGAAGTTTGAATTTGTAAAATGAATAGATCAATAATAATTTGATTCTGCAAGCTAGATAGGGGGATGGAGAGTGTAGCTTTCTTTAGATTTTAGGCACTGAACTTACCTTCATTATTACTATATTATTATATAATATAATCATGTATTTGTATTCAATTTGTTCCTTTGTCCTCTTTCAGGCATTGCTGAGCTGGGGGTGATGATGATGTCCACTATTTTAGTAACCCTTGTTATGCTTCTTATATGGCAGATACACATCATCATAGTGCTGAGTTTCGCGGTAGTTTTCTTGGGATTGGAGTTGACTTTCTTTTCATCTGTTTTGTGGAGTGTAGCAGATGGAAGTTGGATTATATTGGTCTTTGCTGTAATAATGTTTCTTATAATGTATGTATGGAATTATGGAAGCAAGCTCAAGTATGAAACTGAAGTCAAGCAAAAGCTGTCAATGGATTTGCTGCGAGAATTAGGTTCCAATCTTGGGACAATACGAGCTCCTGGGATTGGTTTGCTCTATAATGAGTTGGTCAAAGGAATTCCAGCAATTTTTGGCCATTTTCTGACCACACTTCCAGCAATACACTCCATGATCATATTTGTGAGTATCAAGTATGTTCCAGTATCTATGGTGCCTCAAAGTGAAAGGTTCCTTTTCCGGCGAGTCTGTCCAAAAAGCTATCATATATTTCGTTGTATTGCCAGGTAAATTTTTATTTTTATTTTTTTGCATTTTGGTTTATGTATGTACCTGTATTAGATCAGTGGAGATGGGAATTTTTACATCCAGGCTGTTGGAAAAGTTGAATGGATTGTGAAAACGAAGTCCTATATATTACTTTTAGAAACATGTGCAATAGCTTCATGTGAACATCTCTTACAGTGATAATTTAGTGAAATAATTTATCCTATCCTCGTGATAAAAATGTCTTTATATCTTACAACTCTGAACTTTTATATGTTAACAGGTATGGTTACAAAGATGTTCGAAAAGAAAATCATCAGACTTTTGAGCAACTGCTGATTGAGAGCCTAGAGAAGTTTATACGTCGTGAGACTCAGGAGAGATCACTGGAAAGTGATGGGGATGATGATAATGATTCAGGGGATGAGTACTCTGGTTCTAGGGTTCTCACATTCCCCAATGGGAGTGTTTACTCACTTTGTGCTCCTCTTCTGGCTGATTTTCAGGATACAAGCAATCCCACTTTAGAAGCAAGCACATCAGAGGTAGGCCCAGCGTCCCCCAATCCCGTGGTGTTTGATGCTGAGCAGAGCCTTGAAAGGGAGTTATCTTTTATTCGCAAGGCTAAAGAATCTGGAGTTGTTTATCTTCTTGGTCATGGGGATATAAGGGCAAGGAAGGACTCGTGGTTTATCAAGAAGCTAGTTATAAACTATTTTTATGCCTTTTTGAGAAAGAACTGCAGGAGGGGGATCACGACTTTAAGTGTACCCCACTCACATCTGATGCAGGTTGGCATGACTTACATGGTTTGACAATCAATTTTGCAACCCAAATAAAACAAATGGCAATTTATTTGGAAACTACAGTTTGATAGCAGCGAGCGGGCCCTGGATAGGTCTTATTTTGGAATGCACAGTTTGAGATGTATGCTTGATCCTTTCTCGTTGTTTGGATCCCCAAATTGCTGAATATCTTTCCAGCTCATCATCGGGAAGTTGTTCTGAATTCTGATGTTCCTTCTAGTAGTGGGCTTGCCCTCTGAATATATGGAATTGGAATAGGCTGAGAACAAAAAGAAACAGATATGTAAAAAACTATACGTCGCTATGTAAACTTATTGAGGATATGTCAAATTCCACTTCAATGTAAGACGAGCATGACAACAATGGTGGACACCGAGTATTGTACAGTGGCATTTGATTGCCCTTAATTTTATTCTTCCATCTTCTTTAGTTCGCATTAATTGTTTTTCTGTCCTATCTTTCATGAGACATTTTCTTGATTGAACTTCAAATGAGATCATGTTTTCTGTTTAAAATACTTGATTATAGTGTCTTTCCCTTTTTGGTTTTTGATATATTAGAATTTATCTGAAAACTTTTGATACTGTTTACTAGTTGGAAATTACGAGAACGGATAGGAGGAAACGGAACCCTTGGCAGGTCTCAAAAGCATTGACGGATTCAGAATTTTTTTGTTCCACTTGCGTACATCAAACTTCTATTGAAAGTCTTTAGAGCATCGAATGCCTTCCACAAATTTCTTATCATGAAAATCTTGTGAAAAATTCATTTATGAAATCTTGGGCTAACATTTAAGCCACCGCGTTAGACATTGCAGTGAAATGTCTACCATTTTTAAAAAAGTTTTTAGAATTTTTTTTAATTAGGAAGAAATAATTTAATTTAATATTTTTTTGTCGTGCTTTTCTTTCTAAGAAAATTAGTAATTTATTATTTCTTTTAAATAACAGGATTTCGCATCTATCATACACAAAACACAACCAACTTCACATGAACAAGAGTCCTCACAATTCTTGATAACTAAAGGATTGCTAATTTCAGATTGAACATCAGCAAATTCTCCAACAAGCAGGGCCTCCCGAGCACAGACATGGCTCTCCAATAACCACCACAAGTAGCCGCAGAGACTCACCTACTGAAGGGAGAAATTATAACATCAATAATGGTTTTTAAACCTGTCCTATAAATCTAAGAAAGGCGGATATAAGATTTGAAAACAGTTTAGTGGTCTAAAAGGTATCATGTTGAAACTTGTAACCACGTGAATTGAGGACATACCATTGACTCCAGACAACCACTCATTTGCATTTATATGGTGAAATAACTCCTTCAGTCGCTATCTTCCTGACCTGCCAGCCCACCAAGCTTCATGTAAATCAAATTAACTACAATATGTGGTAACATTTAATCTCGTTAGAAGTAATGACTAGACAACCAGCGGAGTAAATATGTCCATCATCATATTTTACGTGTATTTGACAATTCAAAGATACTACCATGCTTAAGAATCATACTTTAGAAAGAGTCTTGTTTATATTTTCCCATATTAAATTTTGGAAGAAAAATCAACTGCCAGTCATTTCTCCTCACACATAGTTTAAGAATTTCAAACCAAAATCCTAACTTAAACTGCAGTCCTTAAAGGGTGCTTGAACCTTCACCACTAGTAGCAACAAGGACTCGAAAAAATTAAAACTAACAAACTTTACAGATGGTGAGAAACTAGAAACATATTAATGGACAAGAATGAGGTGTATATACTTCAAACATGAAACAAGGTATGAACCCCCAATTCAGAGTGGTTGTTCATAAATAATGAGTTAAATATTTTAAATTATGCCCCAAAAAAAGGAAGCAATGCACATTCAACGATGAAAGGTCCAACTGATACAGATATTGCAATTATTTACTTCTTTTCTGAACACTTGAATTACTATTTATCCCAGAGATAGATAGATCAAGCTAGCAAGCCCAATGACCTAATATATACATTACAATAATATATTGCTAAAAGTCCCAATGTAAAAGCAATTTCTATTGCCAATTAAAATCTCTTGAAAGTTGAAACAAAATCTTACAGGAGCAGAAATCTTTACAACTAAACATGTCAAGCACTATGAGCAACGATCAAGCAATTATTTAACAATTCTAACAGTAATATAAACTTTTGAGTTTTAACACATAGATCTATATAATCATGTCCTCTAACATTTTAATTATTTCTTATATTAAGTGATAACAGACATGACATGGACATTGTGAAGATGGGAAGGTCAGGGTGTGAATGAATAACACAATAAAAAAAATATTGAAAAGAAGAATAACCAACCAAGCATACAGTTTAATGAAAATTAGGCAGGTAGCAATTTAATAAAGGTAAAACCACTAAACATAGAAGCATGTGCAAAATTTTCATTTATTGACCATAGATGATATCAATAATTCCGTACATATAATAAAGGTGGTATGTATATTGAGTGGTAGATTAAGGAGATGTGAATGCAAGTATTATACATGAAAAGGGATCAAATGACTTAGAAAATTAAGGTTCCTGTTTGTTTGCACAATTCCCCCCCCCCCCTCCCCTGCCCCAACATCCTTTTTTTTTGTTTGTTTTCGGGGGAATTCATCTTCATTCTATTGGATTGAATGAGATTGTATGGGAGAATCTTAGTATGCCTCCAAGGTTTTTCTCAGGAAGTGAAGTTTATGGAAAGGAAGGTATGAGAAAGTATTGTCTTTCACCACTTTTTGCAGCCTTCCTCAATACAATAAATTTTAAAACACAATCAGACCGATATTATTATTGCATACTTCACAATCTCTATAGACTCAAGCAACACCTTTCCCTTTCCTCTCTGATACATATAATTTTATAAAACAAATATAGTAGCATTAGCAACATGATAAGATGAATTCTGTAAGAAAACTGAATGAAATAATAAACATGTTGACGATCTTGAAACTATACCTTGAAGGCTAGAATTGAAACCACAGCTAGTTAAATGCTCTGCAAGTGCCTCCCCTAATTGCTTTTGCCAATTTGGTGTAGTTTTTACTTCAGATACAGGCCAAACTACTGCTACCTCGGTTGTTAGATTTACACTAACAGATGACACTTGAGGCTGTCCATTAATATATAAAAAGAAAAGAACATTGATTTAGATTGCAGTAGTAACAGTAAAAAATTATATGCTTACACATTTAAAGAAGATACAGCATTTGTTATCTTACATATCTTTTCTTTAATTTTTCTCATTTTGTTTTTTTGTTCAGAAAAAAAGATTATCAAGGATATACAACCTTGAATGCTAATTTCACCAAACTTCAAAATAGGTTTAAGACTAGACTAGCTAGGGCGTTTGGAAGTGGAATTGTGAGAGCTATACTAAAAATATTGCTTATTTACTTTTTCATAATAACACAATTAAATGCAACTAGTAAGTAGCCCTAAACCTTGTGTTCACAACTCTAGCTTCTTTGCCCAGGTTAAAATGGCTTTTTTCTCTTTTTATTTTTATTTTTATCTATGCAGCAGTTGCCTTGTAATTTGGGCTCCATAAAGACAGGGATTATCCTTAAAGCCATGAAATTAGAGATTCCCGTCAAGTGTCAACAAATTAATTGCGTAAACTTGGGAGGAATAAACTGAACGTGCAACCTTTCAATCTAAAGCAAATCAAATAGAACTTACTCGACTTTCTAGAATTCTTTTCACATTAGCTGCACATCCCTCGCACATCATTCCCTACCACAGAGACAAAGAAAGACATAACTTAACTTTTTTATTTAAAAAAAGAAAAAAAGAAAAAAAAGAAAGAATGGAAGAGAGAGAGAGAGAGAGAGGAAGGAGGTGAGTCAGACCCGAACATCGAGAATAATAACATGAGGCGGAAGTGCCGAAAGCTCTCCGACTCCGCTATTTCCAGCACCAGAGCTTGTAACGCACTGCAAACGCAGATTAGAGCAGTAGTTGAGGCGGCGATGGAGGACTGGCCTGGCCACCCATTGACTCCCGGAAAATTGGCGGTTGACAGCTTTGAAAAGCGCCATCGTCGTCGTCGAGGAGGTGACGTACAACGCAGAATCCATTGGAGAAGAGTGAAGAAGACGAACGCCGATGCTTCTGTGACCGAACCTTTCTACTCGAAACAAGTTGATTTTTCTATCCTTATTTTTAACACCTCATATTCATAAGATAAAATAACCGGTTACAAAACAAAATTGGTTTGGGGTAATCAAAACTAAATTGAAACAAATAGAGTAATGCTCTGTTTGATTCAAATGAGGAAAGGAGTGATTTTAACGAAGGAGGGGAGGCAGGAAATTGAGTTTAATTTTGTATATATTTAATTAGAAGAGTGGAGGAGTTTAATAGAGAAAAAGTATAAATTTATTTTTTTAGATAATTATAATACTTAATGTAACATTTAATTTAGGGATATTTTAATCTATTTTTTAACATATATTCTTTCTTTTCCAAATTTTTTCACTTTTTGAAAGGAGTTAAAATTGGCTTGGGAAGAATTTTGCTTTCCTTCCCTCTTCTCCACTTCTTTATAAAAATTAAACCAAACACATAAAATTTAAAATAATTCTTTCTCTATCTTTCATTTCCCTCCATCCAAACACTATATAATAGAGGACTCAATCTAAGTTAATTTTTTTTCCAAAAAAAAAATATCTATATCTAAATTGCAATGAATGAAATATCTTAGCAACTAAATTATCAGATTAGCCAAAAAGTTATTAAAAAAAAGGGTTGGGAGGGAGGGGGGGGGGGGGGAAATGGAGCTATATGTTCTAGGAAAATTGGCATATAACGACATAAAATTTGATTAGGATGTTTGAAAACTAAAAATACAAAAGTTTCAATACTTAAAAAAATTTAGTAGTGTTTGTTTAATACCTCACAAAAACGAAATTAAATATTAAAAAAAAGTTTAAAACATTTAGAGTGCATGAGAGGTCACTTAACACATTCAACATCAAATATTTTCTTATTGAGGTCATATAGTATCATTTATTTTGTTAAATACAAATATTTTTATTCATTATACATTCAATACTTAAAATGAAATGTTATTCAAACATACAAATTCAATGCTTAATATATTTTGGCTTTAAGGGGTATTCACATATGTTACTAACAATGTGAGATTAATCTCCATCAAATACTGTTGGGACTAAGAGGCCCACCAAATAAGTGAATACTTCAAATTCAAACTTGTGTGCTCACTTTAGGAGTGCAATTCACTTACCATTACACCTAATGCTTGATGGTATTCAATGTTTAAAATAAAATTGTGTCCTCGCCTTTTAATGTTAAAATTTCCAATTTTATCAAATACACTCTAACTTGAAACCTATTTATATATATCATAAAATTGAAAGTTATAGATAACTAATAAAAAAAGTAAAACATATAAAGGAAATTAGCAATTCACTGAAAACAAATAATTACTGTAGTAAATTTTAAAAAACTCCTTTAGAACATGCTTTTTTTAATGTCCTTTTGGACTAGTTGTCTTTTATTGGGTAACTTCTCTACATAGCAGATAAGTCGAGCAATACTTCAAATTGAGTTCTTCCAAGTTCCAACTTAATCAAACTTATTCTTCGTGGAACTTGTCTCTAGTATGCGTGAGTGCTTCAAACTGTAATCTCGAAGGGTTGTTAGGTTTCAACCCCCCCTTAACAGCATGAAACACTCACTTTCAACTCATTATACTTGTCTCATTACTTCCACTGCTGCTCATGTATATAGTTTTAGCTTTTTCAAGACTTTGATTTCCATTCAGACTGGAACAAGACTCTGTATATTCAAAGACTTCATACGAAAACATAGATATATACATGACTTCTGAGATATTTCCTTTGCTTGCATTTGGAATTGTACAGAAACATTTTGTTATGATCCCCCGTTTTCATGATAACTTCATCTTTCCACATTCCAACTAAAGTTCTTGCATAGACTTCTCTGATTAGCATATCATAGTTCGAGAAATGAACCAGAATTAAAATACATCGAACATTTTAAAATTAACCATCAAAGACATACGGACAATAAAGAAAGGATGTAAGAGAATATGGTGAAAGAGTAACGACATGCTTTCCTCTCATGATTTTTTGTGGTACATTCCTTTCATGATTTTTAAGTATTGGCAATTTGATTCGATGATAATCTGACAAGTACTTCATTAGACAAGATTAGAATAATTCCGATAAGACATTTCAATTAGGCTAAAAAATTGGATCAAATTAGAACCTACGAGGCTACAGTGTTAAAAGCCATATATAACTAGATAACTGGATATGTTTGGGAGTTTTAAAGATAATAGAAGGGGTACCTCGTAATGAAATGAAATGAAAAGATAGATGTCACTCTATTGTTAGATAGCTTAATCAAGGAATGAAAGAGACTCCCTACACTCTTGTTTGGAAATTATAATTTAAATGGGTGAAATGGAAAGACTTATACATTTTACTTTTAATTTTCCCATCAAATCATATCACCCTCTCATAAACACTCCAATTTAGAGGGACAATAAAATTGAAGTTTTTAATGACAATGAGGGGTCTTAAGGTCCCCCTTTATTGTCACTCATTTCCATCATTTTTAATAACTCTTAAACATTCATTTTGTAAAATTTACTATATCATTCCATTTCATTCTCTTACATGTCATCCTCCCAAAGATTGAGTCCTACTTGTCTCCTAAGTCATAACTGCCATTATGCTACTTCATCTACTCATATGGAAATGGAAAACAAGACCTCAAACTCAAAGTAAATGCAAAATATAATGAAGGCTTAATCCCACTATGAAGATGGAATGCCAAAGGGAAGGAGGTTACATCAATGAAATAAGGATTTGTTACAATTAATTATGCAAAAAGAAAATATGAGAAAGTAAAGACAAAATTTAATACATAACCAAATACAATGAAAGATTTTGTTTTTCCTAATGGTGCAAATCTTATGAAAGATTTATCTTTTTCTCATTTCATCAAATCTCATAAAAGATTTTGCTTTTTGTATTGTGTCCATTTCAGCAAATTTCATGAAACACATCACATACATGTGATGTGATTCTCTCTATACAAGAACAAGTAATAGACTTATCTTTTAACGATAAGATAAAGTGATATCACCGTTAATACAAAGCCCTTGTGTTGTATTTAATCTAGGAAATCACAGTTGTTGAACAATTCATTCCGGCCATCACTCCCAGCCATAGAGCAAAGCATAGCACAGACGGCGAAGAAATACAAGACATCATCAACGATATCCATATGAGCAGACCTGCAACGATTGCACTAATAAGACTGCGTTCTGTTTCGTGGCTCATCATATCGATCTAGGTGGAGGAGACAGAACAACAAGTTTGAAGAGTAAAAAAGATCCCAACCAAAGGAAAGTACGATGTAGATGCAATGAAGGAATGACAATAAAAAAAGAGGAGTTCTGGAATTGTATCTGATGGAGAAGTGAAAATGATTAAGGTCCAAAAGATGTACTCATCCTCATCCGTAGCATCAATCAAATATATCACCTTTTGGCTATATTCGAGGATCGGATAAAGAGTGGAATGAATCCCTTTGCATCTTTGCTGCAAATAGCAGTTGGCGGCGGCAGGTCAGGGCAGGGCAAGGTGAGGAAGGGTTGCAGTTCTAGTTTTAGTAGAAAGTAGAAACCCTACAAGTGGTGAAGGGTTGAAGAAAGGCAATGAATTTATAAGGAGTGGCCCATGACCTAAAAGAGTGTACTGTAGTGCTGCAGGGTTGGTTGCTACACGTGATGATGGGGTCAGTGACTCAGTGTCTGTGTTTGTTGCTACCATTAATTGCCATGCTCGTGAAAGAAAGAATCTAGGTCTAGCGATGGATTTTTCTTTTCATAAATCTCAAGCGCGTGCAAGAGGGCAAGTGGCATAATCTAAGCCGTACCAATATAATAATAATTTATTTATTTACAAGAATGCTCTTCTCGAAGTCTCAAAGTGGCTGACCCAATCACACAAAATCAGGAAGGAGTGGATTATTGATTTTCATATAAATATTTATAAATATATTAAATATAATTAATAAAAAATATTTTTTAATAAATTATCTTAATTATTTAATACAATAAATATTATTTTATTTTTAAGTTTTAAAATATTAAATGTTTTAATTTTTAACAAATGCATCAAGGACATTGGATAATTAGCAAATGCCTATAAAAAAATTACCAGAATAATGTCCAACCATGAGAGGATTTAGGTTAACAAGGTCAACGTAGACGGTTGAACAAATAATAAATGGTCCTTCTATACTGGTGCCCTATATTTTTAGTATAATTCATGATACCTCTTCGTTTAAAAATACTAATTTCATAACATACGTATGTGGCATTTGAAAAAATTAGGCGAGAAATATTATTAGTAAATTGAAATTGGAGGTGTAGCGTGTCTAGGGAGGCAGTTCTTTTATTATAAAACTAGTGTATCCTCCCGTGAGTTTCACGGGTTCTTTTTGCTCTTTATTTCTTATGTATTTAGTGTAAGTTTTTCATTGTATATGTTGTTTTATGGTTGTTCCAAACTTTTAATATGATATTTTATGCATATTTAATTATGATATATGCATCCATAAATTTCATTAAATAATTTTACTTTTTATATGTTTTTAATTACTTTTTTACACTTTCAATAATGAGTTTAATCTTAATATATTGTTAATGTAAAAAAATTTACACTATCATCAAATCTTATATTAACACATTATTAAAATAATGTCTTTTTAAATAATTATTTTCATAGTTATTTTCATTTAATAATATGGTAACATATCATTAAATAATGGTATAAAAAAGTTTTATACTAATAGTGAATTTAAATTAAATCTTTTAATGATACAATTTGAGTTTATTTTTTATCTACTATCACTATAATTTGTTTATATTATCACTTAATTATATATTGATAAATATTAGAAAAGTAACTTTTTAAGTAATTGTATTTAAAGTTAAACTTTTTTTAAAGAAATCATAATATATAATTGAGTAATAATATAAATATTTTTAAATTAGAAACAAAGAAGGCTTATGGCGTGCATGTGGCATAGCAACTAAAAAAGTAAATAAGAAACGAGAAATTCCCACTTAATTGTTATCATAGTAAAAATCTTTTTATTATAATTTCCCTTCTTTAAACACCTCATAAAAGAACCAAAAGGGTTTTGCACAAGAACAAAAAAAAATCTACTAAGAAACAGGTAACTTCTCACTTCTTTTTATGAAATTAAAGTTATTTACAAATTACACCATTTTTTTCAAGAAAGAGGCCATAGATATTTTGTGAGTTCCATAAATTGTTGTGGCAAAACAACCCACAAATCACAATAAGAAGCAAACTAGATCTACATCACTGTTAATATTAGGGGCTAAATCAAATACTAAGAACTTGGCCCTAACCCAAGTTACCACATTTTTGTTAATGTGCAAAGAAATTAGTTGCTTTAGTATGAAGCGTCACCTTATTTTTCAACTCATTTGTATAATGCATTTTCCTCTGCTTTGATTTAGCAGCGATTGTCTATTCGCAAGAATCCTACAACAACACAAAACAATTCAACTAATCATAATGCATCTATTTTAGACCTCAAAACTTATCTAGTTTCTCAAAATCTTATTTCATTTTATTTTTTAAAAAAAAATCCACAAACAAACATCACGAGCACAAATTTTTTTGCTAGAATCACTAATCCAAACAAAATAAAATTTTACGATTTTAAATCAAAATTTGATTTAAAAATAGAGAAAATTATATCAAATTTACCACAAGATCAAAGTTATAAATTCAATCTCTAGGCTTTAAAAAATCCTGATTTTTAAAAAAATAATCATTGATTCTTAAATCACGATTTGTAGCTTTAAATTCTAGAAAGAGAAAAAATATTTCATTTGCAAAGGTGGAAGAAGAAGTATTTCAGCCTCTTAGTTCTATTGGGATCAACCCAAGCACGTTAAGCGAGCTTCATAAGGTCATGACCTTCTTCCCACTGTCAACTACAACAGTCGAGTCACCCTCAAACGACGCTATCGATGACCCATCCACGAAATTGTTGTGCCAGTGATGATGGTTCACCCTCCTCTCTCCTCCACCTTTTCTACCATATTTCTTGGTGCTAGTAAGCCTAAGCCCGTCGATGATATCAGAGTCCATGGACAAGCTCTGGCCTCTGGTGGTGCCTACCAAGGGGCTTTACTAGCCCGGACATGTTGGGGACCAAATCAATAGTCATGGTAACATTGTCGTAGTTCGACAATGGCAAAGGGCGATGGCAACAGGGAAGGGAGGTTGGAGATGTCAAAATTGAAGGGTCGAAGAGGAGCTATGCATTGTAGGAATAAGCTAGAAAAACAATTTTTGGTGAGAGAGAATAATGAAGCATGAACATAAGGAGAAAAATTAAGTGAGAATAATTTCAGTTAAATTTCAACCAGGGACTGCCATGTAGCATTAGTGGTAGTCCCTTTATTAATAGATAATAGATTAGTATATGCCTCCTTAAATTTTATGAATTTTTTTATTTTATATTTTTTATATGTGATATATATTTTAATTATATGTATTATTTTCTTACACTTTTAAAAATAATTTTAATTTAATATATATTTCATGCAATACAAAATTTATTTAAACACACAATCATTCTTTAAAATAATAATAAAAAATGCAAAAATTATCACATAGAAACATTTAAACATCAAATTATTGTCTTCAACATTAACTTAAATATCAACATGGACAGTTATCTGAGTGTAATTATTTGGTTGTTTTCTTTTAAAGTATTCAATTTTCATTTATGATATTCTCAACAACTTAAATTATTAATAAATTTTTCAAAAGCAAAAGAATGTTCTAAACATCATATATTTTTTATAAAAAAATGTTTTAAATTGTCTTTATATTTATTCTTATTCAAAAGATATGATAGATCACATGTTAAACTTGAAAAAAAAAAATATATAAGTAAAAACCAATCTGTTATTACTAAAAAGAAAAGTATTAAGTTAATTAAAAGTGTGATGATGAACAAATAAAAAAAAGATGGAATTAACATAATCAGCTTGGATTTGTTAATAAGAAAATGAGAACATGTCTATTTTAATACTTTAAAAATATATGTGACATCATATTAATCTTCTATTTATAAATATATTAAATTAGTTTTCTAAATACGTACGTGATATCAAATTAGTCTTTTAATATTATATATTTTTATCATAAATTAATTATTCAATAATAAAATTAAAAATATTAATTATAATTAAATGACTAATATAATATGACTTATTAATAAATAATGTTACGTATATTTTTTGGTAATCAAAATCAATATTTACTCATAAAGTCAACCAAAATTATTTCTACCATAGTTTTTCGATTTCATCCTCTTTTGATCTCCTACCTTTTAGCTATATATGTACTTAGTTAAATATGATTAAGTTGAAGAATTGTTGAAGAAAAGAGGGGAAAAAATTAAAAGAAAGAAAAGACATATAAATAAAGATGAAAGGGAAAAAATGAAATTAAAAACAACAGGCCTGAGTATTAAAATTTAAAACTGATAGCAATTCCGCTCGCCTTGGTCCTTGTGCGGCTTGTGCCGAGAGTTGGATAACCCAACTTGAAAGGAAGCACGAGAATGAAAAACGAAAAGGGAGAATGAGTTAAAAAAAAATTTTGGTAAAAGGTTAGACAGTTCGGTTCGTTTTAAAAATTAATTAATTATTTAAATAATTTAATCAATAATTTACATACAATTAATTAATAATTTATTTTTATTTTGATACTTAATATGTAGTTAACTGTATATAAATTATTAGTTAAATTAGTTAAATAATTAATTAATTTTTAAAACAAACTAAATTATTTAACTTCTTCACTAAACAAAACTTTTAAGTCATTTTTTTAAACGAAAATTACCAACGTACAATAAGAACGCGCGAACGAAAAGGATTGGCGGGAATTTTTTAACTTAGAAGTTAGAACCAAGACTGCCACGTGACAAATAAAGACAGACTTTTTATTAATAGATAATAAATATATATAATTAATTAAAAAAACAAAATTAGTAAACATTTGTTAAAATATTAAATTATTATTTTTTATAAATAGAACTCTTGTATTTATATTTTGACACAAATGTTTTTAAATAAATCTTAATTATTACCTATTATTATTTGAGTTTAATGTTAATCAATCATCAGTGTAATTTTTTTTTTACATTATTATTTAATTATATATTATTAAATTATTAAAATAGTTTAATTATTATAACTTCTATTTAAAAAATTTAACTCTTTTAATAATGTGTTAGCATATGATTAAATAATAATGTAAAAATTTTTTACACTACCAATATATTAAAATTAAATCTTTATTATTTAACTAATATATTTGAAGACATTAGTAAAAGTATACATATTATATTCTTGTTTAATTTTGGCCGACTAGCGCACTTTCCTTAAATCATTCCCGTAAGCTCAAAAAATAAGAGTTGCACTAATATTCTTATGAGTTTATTATTTAAGGTAAGTTGTCAAATATTTATTAATTGTTAGTTTTATAATAAATATTTAAAATTTTATTAAATATAATTATTAATTAATTAATATTTGACAACTTATTCTAAATATTGGTACTAAAAAAAATAAATACAATAGTAATTATCTAAAAAAAGTTCAAGATTAAACAAATTGATAAACATGAGGTCCAACCTGAGTCTTTTAGCAGGTTAGACGGATGATGCCTAAACTTGACTGACCTTTTTGGCGCATGAACTTGACTTTTGATTACGTAAATTGCGTGTAAAGAAAAAAAAAGTCATCTTTTGTTTGGAATTATTAAAAATGAATTTGATTTGGTTTAATTTAATTTACATTAGATTTCATATTTGATACACATTAAAGATAAAATGTAGTCATTTTTTTTATTAATTATATTTTATTACCTTACTTTTTTTGTATAGACAAAATCAAAAGAAAAAACAAGCGAATAAAGACAAGACAAGCCTACGGTTTAACGAAATGGACTCTCATGACGTTCTCTCATGGCATTCGCATGAAGAAGAGAACACAGTCCTATAGGCAGGGAATAAAAAATCATCCAAGCATTATCATGTTGGGCTACACGTTTAGTCATAAAATCTGCACATTAATTACCTTCTCTGAGGGTATGAACCAGAGTACTTACCTCAAAGTCCAATTGTAGAAGTTTTCTGATTTCAAAGGATAGACACTCACATTCATAAAGCCTACTAGTTTCACCCAAAATCAACCTTAGCCTATGTTTGTTTCGAGAGAAATAGGTAAGAGAGAATTAGAGAAGAGAAATGATATATATTCCTTGTTTGGTTAAAGGATAAACAAAGAATAAAGGAAAAAAAATTAATACGTCCCATAGATTTTTCATTTCTTTTCTAAAATGAGAAAAAAGTAAGAAGAAATGGATAAAGGTGAAATACTTGTCTATTATACCATTATTTTTGTTGTTTTATAAATAAATAAATAGGGATAAATATGTATTTACAATAAAATTTAATTTTCTTTCTTTCCTACTTCTCTCTTACTTCTCTCCTAGTTCTCTCAATTCAAATAATTTAAAAATCTATTCATTTTCTACTCTACCTTTATCTTCCTTACTTCTCTCATTCTTACTTTTTTCCTAATCAAAACAAAGTCTAAGAGTTTTTTGACAATCAATTTTACAATAATCTTTCTAAACACATTAATTATTTCACACAAGTTGGAGACCCCATTGCATAGCACTGAGCTCGATTAACATATTAGTATCATAAACAATTGATCTTGATAACCTAAGAAGCCATGATCCATCCCCTCCTCCAACCACACCAACTTTACTTGGGTTATCAAATGAGCTCCCACCCACATTGATTTAATAAAGATAAAATTAACAATCAAAATAATTAAAATTAAAGTCAAGTCAAATTTATCCAAATTCAATTAAATTTGATTACAAATTTCTATATATACATAACAAAAATTATAAAAATAATAAAAATTTAAAAATTAAATTAATTATTGTTTTATTTAAAAAAAAAATTATGAATAAACTATTTTTTCAAAAACAATTTATAGATATTAAATATTATTTGATAATAATATCCAAATTCTCTTATCCGATCTCTTTCTTTATAGACTCTTATCTTTATAATTTTTTTAAAATAATAAAAATCTTATTTTTTAAAATACAGACTAGCTTAACTTAACTTGTTTTCAACTAGTATGCATATAAATTAGTCCTTTTTTTAACTTATTTTCAACTAGTATGCATATAAATTAATCCTTTTTCTTTTTGGTGGAAAAAGAAAGGAAGGGGTAATATTATGACATGTTACAAGCTTAAATGAAGGCTAACAATAATATTTACAGATGATTTATCAATGAATAATCATAAACACTAATAAAAATTGAACTTAAAATCTTTTAATAATATAATTAAAAAAACAAGAAATTAATTATTTAACCAGTCCTTTTAACAATATAAGAAATTAATTTAATTTTAATTTTAATTTTTTATTTACATTATCATTAGTGAATGAAAATTAAACTCATAAGAAATCCTACCCACAACATTGAATTGACACAAAAGAAAATAATGCATTTACAGGACAGATTATTTTTTTATTTAATTTTTTATGGCGGTTAGACCCCTTGGCGGTGAAACCCCAACCGCCTTAGCTGACGCTTGCGCATCCTATAAATACCGCCTCACCTTGGCGCTTAATAAGTAATATTTTCAAGCATGCTCTGAAAGTTGAAGAGTCAAGCCACCTACCCATGCCACTCACTCCACCTGTAATGTCAACAATGGTAGCATGGTAGGTATGAGTTCAAAGTCATCAACCACCAAAGTTTGGTGGCCAAACTTTGACAATTTTCAGCAGCCCCTATCCTATAAATAGACATCACTCATCTCTTGTAAAAGCATTCAGTAGAAGTGTGGGTATCCAGAGAGAGTGAGAAAAGTGCAGACTTGAGAGATTTTTGAGAGTTTTTGTATGAGAGTAATTATCTTGTAAATTCTATTCTGCAGGAGAAATAGAGTGAGTTTTTCTCTCAATTCTTGTTCATTTTCGTGTTTAAATGAGTTCTGGATACCCAACAAGTGGTATCAGAGCTTGAGTTGAGTGTTGGGAAGGTTTCTTGAAAGCACAAAGTCTCTGCTCTTAAAATTCGAATTTTTCAAACACCTCCATTTGGTGTTTTGACCACTCCAACAGATTCCTGGTGTCAAGACGAGAACAACGGAATTTTCGGCAGGCCAAACGGACGTCGGACGAAGCCACACTCTCCGCACTCTCCGGGAACTTCGCCTGAGAGTGGGCGTCACTCTCCTCACTCTCCCCACTCTCCAAACCAAGGTTGAAGACGACCCAGTCAGCACCACGTCAGCGCCACATCAGCGCCACGCAGCATTAGTGAGTGCCACGTCAACAGCCACGTCAGCATCCAGCCTGAACTTTAAAAAATTACAGGTTGACCCCTATATTTTCTGAAATTATACTTTAGCCTCTGATCTTTCAGAAATTACAATTTGATCCTTCCAGTTCCTGAAATTATATTTTAGCCCCTGATCTTTCAGAAATTACAATTTGATCCCTAAAGTTTCTGAAATTATACTTTAGCCCCTGATCTTTTAGAAATTGCAAATTGACTCAAGAGAGTCAAATTTTCCATTTTCGACGTTCGCACGCATAGCGGTGTTTTTACTTTCGAAGGAATTCAACTTTGTTTTTGAACGAAAGTTAGTGTAAATGGAAGAATCTGCGATCATCAGGGAAGCGCTAAAGCTCACTCTACCAACTATACACTATGGAGACCTCGGATGGAAGATCTCCTTAGTTGTAAAGATTTGTACGATCCCGGAATTAAAGGGTGTAAACCCCGATCCTACAAAGGAAGCAAGAGTGGAAGAAATCAAGCACGTAAAAACTATTGGTCAGATCCGTCAATGGATTGATCATAGTGTCTTCCACCATATTGCAAAAGAAATAGACGCATATACCCTTTGGACAAAGCTGGAAGGTATGTATCAGGCAAAGACCGCTCGGAATAAAGCCTTAATAATGAGGCGATTAGTTAATCTGAAGCTGAGTAGTGGAACTTCGCTTCTGAAAGCACACAAGTGAATTTCAGAGCTTGATAAACCAATTGTCGTCTGTAGAAATGGAGCTTGGGGATGAAACACAAGCACTCTTACTTCTCAGTTCACTTCCTGACACTTGGGAGACGCTAGTAGTCTCTCTCAGTAATTCGGCTCCAAATGGAAAACTTATCATGTCCTTGGTTAAAGATGCCCTGTTCAACGAAGAGGCCAGAAGAAAGGATATGAGTACGAACCGATCTCGTACCTTTGTAGCAGCGGGGAGACAACAAAGAAGTAGTCGAGGCCGAGTGAGACAACAGGAAAATGGTCGAAGCAATAGAAGGGGAAGGAGCATGAGTAGAGGTAGATCCACAGATGGAAGAAGGCCAACATACAAGTGCTACCACTGTGGAATGGAAGGTCATTTAAAGAAGAACTGTCGAAGATTGCAGCGAGAGCAAGGGCAAGGTAGTTCTCAACCAAAGAATAATGATGGAGACACTTTTGTCACTATCCACGGAGAGATAGCTTTCTGTTCCATCAATTATGAGACATGCCTACACGTCTCAAGAGAAGACACGAGAATGGGTAGTAGATAATCGCATCATCCTACCACGTGACTCCCCACAAAGATTTCTTCACAACATATAAAGTGGTGACTTTGGAACAAGTGAAGATGGGAAATTCCGGTTTCTACGAGATTCTTTGGAATAGGTGATGTTAAGATCCAAACAAATGTGGGGAGCACAATCACCTTAAAGGATGTCAAACATGTGCCGGATCTTCGGTTGAATTCTTGTCGTGGAGTAGCTCTTGACAAACAGTATGGTCATCGGTTTGCAATGGCGCATGGAAATTAACAAAGGGCACCATGGTAATCGCTCGAGGTCATATTTGTGGTACTTTATATAAAACTTATGTGAAGATATGTGCGCATGGTCTCAACATAGTAGAAAAGAGGCTTCTCAAAATCGTGGCACCGCAGGCTTGGTCACATGAGTGAAAAAGGTTTGCCACCCCGGAGAAAAAGGAGCTTATTACTATTGCCAAGAATATTGCTCCGCATCCTTGCAATCATTGTTTGTTTGGCAAACAACATAAAGTCTTTTTCAGCTCTCTCTTCAACGAGAAGATCGTAGTTGCTCGATCTAGTACACTCGATGTTTGCGGTCCCTTGGAGAGGCGGAATCATTAGGCGAATGTGTACTTTCTCGACATTCATTGATGATGCTTCTCGAAAGGTGTGGGTGTACTTCATGAAAAGCGAAGGACCAGGTATTTAATTACTTCAAGTTATTTCATGTCATGGTAGAACGTGAAATCGAAAGAAGTTGAAGTGTCTCCCATTCCGATAATGGAGGCGAATACACTTCCAAGGAGTTTGATGCCTATTGCAGGAGTTAAGGCATCCGGCATGAGAAGACGGTCCCATGCACCCCTACATACATAATGGTGTAGCCAGAGAATGAACCGGACCATTATGGAAAGAGTCAAGCATGCTCAAGATCATGGCTAGCCGCCAAAGCCGATACGGGGAGAAGCGATCGAGCGCCTTTGCTACCTAATCAACATCACCGTCAAGACTACTGGATTTTGAAGTTCCAGAGAAAGTATGGTCTGGTAAGCATCATTCATATTCTCATCTGAGAGTATTTGGTTGTTTAGCTTTTGCACATGTATCCAAGGAGCTTAGACAAAAGCTCGATGCAAGGACAACCACTTGTATCTTCATAGGCTATGGAGATGAGGAATTCGGATACAGGTTATGGGACCCAAAGGAGAAGAAGGTGATCAGAAGTAGGGACGTAGTGTTCCATGAAAATCAGACGATAAAAGACATTGAAAAGCCCACAATGTCTCAAATTCCAAAATCTAGTGCCCAAGAAGATATTTCAAGTTCAGCACCAGCACAGTTTGCCACAGGTAACAATCTAGTGCCTGAGGAAATACCAGAAGCGTATGAAGGAGGAAGAAGAAGAGAGGGTGTTGAGCAGGGGAGACACAACCTCATCCACCGAAGATGTAGGACCATCACAAGGAACCGATGATGGTGAATCTCCTAATCCAGTTCGAAGATGCGAACGAGGCCGGATTCCGTCGAAAAGATATCCGTAATCCGAGTACAGTTTGCTTCTCAAGATGGCGAACCAGAAAATTTTCAAGAAGCCATATCTCATAAGGATAAAGAAAAATGGTTGTTCGCAATGCAGGAGGAGATGGAATCACTGCAGAAAAATCATACTTATGAGATAATTAATCTTCCAAAAGGGAAAAAGGCCTTGAAAAACAAATGGGTATTCAAGCTGAAGAAAGATGGCAGCGGAAAAGTGGTGAAACACAAAGCTCGATTGGTAGTCAAAGGATTCCAATGAGAAAGTGGAATTGACTTTGATGAGATTTTCTCACCGATAGTAAAAATGACTTCAATAAGGGTTATTCTTGGCTTGGTAGCCGCTTAAACCTAGAGCTTGAAGCAGATGGATGTCAAACAAAGATTTCTTCATGGAGATCTGAATGAAGAAATCTACATGCAGCATGGCTGAAGGTTTTGAGGTCTCGACAAGAACCTCGTTTGCAAGGTGAAAAAGAGCTTGTATGGTCTAAAGCAAGCACCAAGACGATTAGTACAAGAAGTTTGACTCGTGCATATGGTGAGTCAAGGCTACAAGAGAACTGCACGAGATCAATGTGTTTATACTCGGAGGTTTCGGATGGAAATTTCGTTGCTCTTCTACTATATGTAGATGATATATTGATCATGTGGGACAAGATGCAACGAAAATTAAACAATTGAAGAAATAACTCTCCAAGTCTTTTGACATGAAGGATCTAGGGGCCTACTAACGAGATTCTTGGAATGCATATAGTTCGAGGCAGGGAAGAACAACCAGGTTATGGCTATCTCAAGAGAAGTATATTGAACGAGTGATCAAAAGGTTTAATATGCACAATGCGAAACCGAGTAAGCATTCCATTAGCCAATCACTTCAAATTGAGTAAGATTTCGTGCCCCTCATCCAAGAAAGAGATAGAGAAGATGTCAAGAATACCTTATTCTTCAAGCTTGGAAGCTTGATGTATGCAATGGTGTGTACAAGACCGTATATTGCTCATGCAAGGTACCGTGAGTCGTTTTCTCTCTAATCTGGAAAGGAGCATTGGGAGGCAAATAAGTGGATTCTCGGTATTTAAAAGGTACATCAAAAATATGTCTTTGTTACTGGGAGCTGATCCAATCCTGGAAGGTTATACAGATGCGATTGGCGGAGATCTTGATGGTAGAAAATCTACTTGAGGATTTCTCTACACTTTTGCGGGAGTCATTTCATGGCAATCAAGATTGCGTAAGTGCGTTGCTCCACAAATGTAAGCATAGTATATTGCGGGGAGAAGTCGGGAAAGAAATGTTGTGGTTAAAGCGTTTTCTCCAAGAATCCTGGAATCGAAAGCAAAAGGATTACAAGGTACATTGTGACAAATCAAAGTGCTCTAGATTTGAGCAAGAATTCAATGTATCATTCTCGTACAAAGCACATTGATATCCGCTATCATTGGATACGCGAGATCATAGATAAAGAACTATTGAAATTAGTGAAGATCCACACAAAGAGAATCCAAAATTGACATGTTAACAAAGGTACATTAAAGAAAAGCTAGAGCTATGCAGAGACATAGCTGGAATGCTTGTTAGATAACAATTGCTCCAAGAGTGGCTGGAGGGGGAGAATTGAAGAGTCCAGCCACCTACCCATGCCACCCACTCCAGTTGTAATGTCAACAATGGTAGCATGGTAGGTATGAGTTCAAAGTCATCAACCACCAAAGTTTGGTGGCCAAACTTTGACAATTTTCAGCAGCCCCTATCCTATAAATAGACATCACTCATCTCTTGTAAAAGCATTCAGTAGAAGTGTGGGTATCCGCAGAGTGAGAAAAGCCAGAGAGCTTGAGAGATTTTGAGAGTTTTTGTATAGAGAGTAATTCTCTTGTAAATTCTATTCAGAGAAATAGAGTGAGTTTTTTCTCTCAATTCTTATTCATTTTCGTGTTTAAATGAGTTCTGGATACCCAACAAAAGTTGGTCCACTAAACGTCTGTGTAGCCAAACACCTTCACTCAAATCCTTGTACGGTTCGACATCCGGAACTGCCAAGACATTGTCGTTCTCTTCGCATCGCATCCTTCTACACATTCAGTTTTCATCGGGAAGTTTTTGGAATCTAAAGTCGATCGGAATTTGGCTTTGGTTTCTTGATATTCTTGGTTTTTATTTTTCTTTACGACGAAGATTCTATTCGGAAGTTTTTGATCGCAATATGTAGCCATTGATTTATTCTTGTGCAGAGAAATTGATAAAAGACCAGGCTTCGGTGAAGAAAGATTAACCTGGAAATTGCGATATGACAAAATTTGCACCCGTGGTTGTGAGTATGATCTAGAGCGAGGAGCGCACACACATTATTATGTTAAATCACCGTGCAGAAGTTCTTGATAGCCTGAATAAACATATATGGATGATTTTTCTTTGAAGCTAGATTCTGAAGAGGAAACAATTAGAAATCGTAAGTTCTGTTGTTTATATATATAAAAAAATTGGTGAAAATGTTGGTTTGAAATATAGATTGGTTTGATTTGTTATATCTGTGATGTTTCAACTTTCAATATGTAATAAAGGCTTTCCTGATGGTTAATTAAAGGCTTTCCTATTTTCCATAACAAAAATTAATTTCTCAAGTCAATGTCCCTGTTTTCCTTGATGATTGCTTTCTGATTTTCCATTGGGCATGGACTGATATTTTCTTGAATGTCATTGTGAGTACAAGTCATAAACAAAGACGGTTTTATTGGTAAAAGAATCTGTAGTTGAAACCTTAGCAATGTCATCAATGCCAGATCGTTCACGTGGTTGGTTGTTTTGTATTACTCGATGAAAAATGCATTGCTTTTTAAAGAAGATATTGGGTTATTGCCAACTAACTATATTGGATCAGATTTTTTGGAATACCGAAATTCAGAATTTGTGAGAGTTGCATTTATTCCATCTTTTCATTGGATTATTGGTCTGAGTGCAACAAATTCAAACCTCGTGTTGATCTCATAATTTACAGGACAATGTAAAGAAAGTTAACCATTCTTAGTTTAGATTGAGGAAGAATTAAGGGAAGTACAGGGAAGTAAATTATTTATTTATCTTAACTCCTAAGGTCTCTAGGACAAATATCCATCTTAGCATCCTCTAAACTTTGCCTCCAATGTGTGTATCTGACAGCCACCTGATATCCCTTGGTCAAATGAAATAATTTTTTATGAATTTGGTCTCCTTTCTTATGTGTATAAACTATTTAAAACCTCGTTTTATTTTAACATTTTTTAGATTCAAACAGGATACCTTATCCCTAACATTTGTATATTTCTTCCTTATTCCATGAGTGCCTGTATGTGTGACACTCATTGTAGTGTTGAGAAAGGGACATGAGGTTGGGACCTATCAATTAATATGTGGAGTTTGTTCCAGTAGACTGATTGATCATTGACTCGGAAACTTTCGGTATTTCTTGATGCAAATTGGTCTGAAGGGATTGGATACTTAAAACTTAAAAGCATCAAGCTGGAAGAAATTTTTTTCTCTTGGTCTTGAACTACAACTGCTGATGACAAAAGAGTAGGAAGTTGACCTACCTAAGGGATTTGACTAGATGCATGCTAGTATCCCTTGTAATTTATGAATATATAGAATTACAGCTGTTGGGCTGCTTGCAGGACCCCTTACATAACCTTTGCCACAGCTGAATGGGATTATAGATGATTTTATAAATAAATCCTTGCTTAAACTTCAAGCTAATTAGATTGACTATGTTGAGAAGTTTCAACCTTTCATAGCCATGCATAATTCTGACTCCTACCCCCACCAAAAAATTGTAGTGATGGTTCTTGATCTTCCTTCAGCGCAATCCAAATATTCTGGTAACTTGCGATGCAAAGCAATGATGGGATAGAGACGGGCAGGCCTGAGAATATGGCGGACATGGCGTCCACCACTAAACATGCATGTGGCTATGATAATAAAATAAGAGGTCGAAGGATTAAAAAATCTCGTATAATGAGGAGTGAATCAGTGTTGCATGTCCATGGCTACATGGCTGGTATTATCTTGTACGACAACAGAAAAGAAATAGATGATTTTCAAATTAACGGTACCGAGTTGAGAATGCTGAATTGCGAAATAATATTCAACGAAAAGTAATCAATTTTTGTTGCCAACTCATTGATAATAGCCTAAGTGGAACTACCAGAGATCATAAAATAAGCAGAAAGTCGAATTGGTTGCTGACAAGCACCAAAAGTTAATGGATCTGTTCCAAGATAAAAAGAAAAGTAGAAAATGCAGACAAGAAGCTCAAAAGAGACGGCAACAACATGAGCTGAATAATTTACTCCTAAAAGGCGCAGTGCCTGATTTTCTTGTTCTTGAAATGATCTTTGAGGCTTTCTTCTGTGAAAGATGGAACAGTAGCAAAGATAGAATGCAAGTTATCTTTTTCAGCCGATTTCGTAATGGCCAAATACTTGAGAATGGGTTTTATATTCACAATCAGGCCAAGATAGCCTTTTCCAGTGACTGTTTTCAGGAAATAAACCGATGCTAAGTATGACTGTTTAGTTTTTGTCTTCCTTTTTCTTTCTAGGGTATTTTTGAAAGTAAATGTTTTTATATTCAAATCTAAGAGATGCTGCCATCACCATTTGCTTGGGAGATTTTGTGCTTGCTGACATAAAAACAAGAGTAGGACAATAGCAATGGTAAGTGACATTTTGCTTTAACAATAGGAAAGAAAACTTCCGTTTGTTCTTTCCTGGAGACGCTTTCGCTGTTATGTCTTTTCTTCTATCAAGATATTTTTGGAGAAGAAAATAAGCAATAACATCGTTTTGCACGTGTCCTGCTAGTACTAGTCATGGGTGGCCGTTGAAATTAATCTTCTAGATACAATGATCATTATTGTTCTCAGACTAAATTTAATTACAGTTCACTTTTAATTTTTTAATCTTAAATTGGTGGTGTAAGTTAATTTTGTCAAGAAAATAGACAGAATCTATCACCTTAATAACATCAAAATATCATCATGATTAGAACTTAAATCATTTTTATCTTTAGCTTATTCATGAAATCCACTTAAAATTAGTTGGATGTATTCATTGGCGTTATATATGTCATCTTGTTAGAAAACTGCGCAGGGTAGAGTTGGAATCTCACCTCGGAGATAAATTCATGTGATAGGGACGGTCCGTGAATTCGGATATCCATGTACCTAACCACCACGCGTCTGAGATCTATTGGTCGTAAACCTATTTTGCAAATAGTGAATATATAATTCGAAAAATACAGCGTCAGTTATTCACTTTGTCACGTCACTGCACTGGAGAGTTGAAGGGAAGGGAAAGAGGAAAGAAGGGAAGAAAGTCTGTGTGTCATCGTCATCGTCATCGTCGTTCCCGTTGATCTCTGATTCAGTCTTCGCCATGGCGGAGCCTGCTTCTTACGGTTTGGGTCCTCGATTAGGTCTCCTTTCTAATTGCTTTTTCTTTTTATTTATTTATTGCACGTAGAAATGCTTCGATCCTCTATTTTTATTTAATTTTTCGGAGCGATTTGTTGTTACGGAGCTGAGCTTCGTCGAATTTCTATTCTCAGTTCTGGAATTCTGTTTCCTTGTTGAATGGGTGGAACTAAGTGAGTCCAAGTTACTGAAAATGGAATGGTGTCGGTAATGGACCTAAGGTTCGGACCCAAGGTTCGGCCCGTTCTGAGGTTGAGAAAAATTGAGCGCAATCGGTATGGGGTTTCAAATCTTTTTTGTAAATTACCATATTAGGTTGTTTTCAAAATGAGATTTTTATTCCAATTAGGCTTTGTTGGTGGAAAAGCCTCTTTGATGGCATTTAGACAACTCTTTTTAGGTATTAACGATATGGACTATTGATAGATATTTGATCACGTTCACTTCGAATAGAATATATGTTCCTCTGCTAAATTAAGCTAGTATTATTGTCAAAAAAATATGATATGATACTTTATGTTAAATGGCAATCTGCTTCTAATTTTCCTCTTGTCTGGATTCCTAATGATAAAACAATCTAATTATACAGCTCCACTTCCCCCGACCCCCCAAAAGAAGGGACCTAGTATTGTCAAACTTGTAACCATTTCAATAAGACTTGGTTGGATCTAGAAAGCATGTGCATTTGGGTTGCATCAGGTAGTGCCATAGCATCATGTGGGGAAGTATATTTAAGCTTACTAGTGGGGAATTAGGAATGGAAGAGTAGGGGTCAATAAAGATGGGAACCCTTGGAAGGTAGACTTTTTATCAAGTGATTTCCCAACTACCATTTCCTTTGCAGCGAGAGGAACTGGATCAGGGGCAAAGACAAAAAATATCCAAAATAGTTTGGTTGCGATGTTGATGAGGTGGTCTTCAATAACTTCATAGGGATAGAGGAAGGATTGATTGGATTCGCCTTTACAAACATGACAAAGAAGGTCTGATGGCTGAGGTCCCATAATTTTTATGGTCGAACGCCTTGGTAAAATAATTGGATTTTCTCGAAATTTCATGGAAAGCGGTTTGATTGCCATGGGTTTCCTAATCACTAGAAAGTTAACCAGTTTGCAAGATTCACTGCTAGGACATGTGATAGCATGGCTTGCAAGGTTTTTTAAAAGTAGGGGGTTAGAAATACTGAAAATTGGGATAAAGATAAGAAAAAAGGCTATGACCTAGGTTTTTCTTGCCCAAATATACAAATTACCAGAGGACAGTAATTATCTGGCTCTATGTAATTGGATTTGGTGACAACTTTCATTTTTGGAGGGGCTAATCCTAAGAAGATTACAAATTTGAAATATGCAGTTGGTGAAGGTATGTATCAATAATGTGACAATAGTTTCTAAACTGAAGGACCCAAGTGAGATGCTACTTATTTATCATACAGATGATTTGCATACTATTCTTTTGAGAAAGATAGAAAATGATTGGCGGATTCTGACCATGCCTGCAAACAGTCATGGGCTGGACCATCTTAACTTGCAATGCCAAAACTAAGCAAAAAAATCAGAGGAGAAAGAGGACTCAAAGGGATAAAATCAAACAGATTCTGAAGCAAATAATATATTGGGTAGAAAAAGTGATTTTTGGGGGACAAATAGGATGCTCACTGGACACGTTGGCCTCAGATATTCAGTTCTTGGCTTGACAGCATGGGTGTTCCTTTCGTTTGTTAGTCTTCTCTTTCTTTTTTTTTTTTTTTTTGTTTCCACTATACCAAAAAAAGTGATTGTTTGTTAAATCACTTTTTCTGATTACTTTCTATTATTTTTATAAATACAAATAATTAAATATATGACAGAAATATATTAAGAAAATTACATATACTTAAAATAAATAAAAAATAATCAGAAAAGTGAAAATGGTGGTCCATAATACATATACAAAATTCACTATAATAGCTTTACTCAATTGAAAAAAGCCGTTCGTAGCAATTTATTCTTTATTATTATATTAAATTACACAATATTGGAGTATATAATGTTGTGTTATAAATATTTGATGTTTTTGGTTACTGCTTTGTAAAAAGTAGTCATTTGATTGAATATCAATTTTACAAACATTTTTTTTTCATGATAACTAATAAATATATTTATAATCTAATTATCATTTCTGAAAAATATAAACATTTTATGTTTTTGAATGTTAGTATGAAATAAATAAATAAGTTTCTTTTGCATTACCACAGGCATAGCTTGGCCTAGTGGTGGCCACACCATGCCTCCACATATTGATGCTAAGTTTGATCTAGCACATATATTGTAATTCATTCATATGACCTGGGTGAAAGTGTTAAATTGGCACTGGCTTACTGGTTCATAATAAAAACCAGTTCACACTGGTTCAATCCCGGTTCTCATTAAGTATGGTTTCAGACATCATCTGGACCAGACAGGGCCGGTTTTCCGGTTGACCTGGCTGGTCTGGTCCAGGTTTTCAATTATTGCCTGCATATGAGCTCTTAGATGTGCAGGTACTATTCTCTGTTGATATAATTGTAATAAATTTTTTTCTTATTGATGAATATGATTTCTGTGGCCATAGTTCAATTCTTTACGCTTGCTTGAATCATTGTACTTGTGTATGTGATAATACAGTAATCAAATATTTAACTGAATTTCATATTATCAATGTGCAGATATTCAGCAATTACAATTTGAAGCCCAGCATCGGTGGTTGCGACCTGCAGAAATTTGTGAAATCCTTCGTAATTATCGAATGTTTCATATCACATCAGAACCTTATAACAGGCCACCGAGTATGGTTACTGCATATGTTACTAATAAATTAACTGCCACCTCATCAAATGTATACAATTCTTATACATATATGGGTTGAATGAATTGCCCAAGAAGCTTAAAATCACTATTCTTCCATGAATTGTTTGTTACAACTGGGTGTTTGCGAAGTTGTTGGTGAATTTTCCGTCCCTAGATTCATTTAGCTGAATTTATATGATAGTCAGTTCCTTTTAATGCTGTACAGGGTTTTCTAATTGTTCATTATCTGAACTTAAGGTGTTCCCACTCCAATAGATCCTATATATTTCAGTTCAAGGAATATGGGCACTTCTGGTGATTCAGTAAATAATTTTTTCACGAAATTTTGTAGCAAAAGGACACCTTATATGCTTATTGCATAATTTCGTTAGTTCAGTAGTTTGTAGGATATTATTATCAGTATTTTGTTGTCCAGGCTAAAATCTTGCTTTGTAGTTAACTTTAATTCATCTTTTAGCTCCTATTATTACTTCATGCTCATAAAGCTGTCGCCTCTTGACTTGTGTTTCACGATTGCAGGTGGTTCACTTTTTCTTTTTGATCGGAAGGTTTTGAGATACTTTAGAAAGGATGGACATAATTGGAGAAAGAAAAAAGATGGAAAAACTGTGAAAGAAGCTCATGAAAAGTTGAAGGTAAGCTTATAATTTACTTAGTTATTGTGTTTGTATTTAATCAAGTCTTTGTAAGACAACCATATGACTCAATGTTTTTCAATTAGTCTTCTCTAATTGAAAAACAAGTCTTTATACCCTAAAATAGTTATTCGCTAAGGTTGTAACATCCTTCAAGCAAATTTAGGTGGGAAGTGTTGATGTGTTACACTGCTACTATGCCCATGGAGAAGAAAATGAAAATTTTCAGAGGCGAAGCTATTGGATGCTTGAACCGTGAGTATGAACTAATTTTCTTTAAGATTTTTTGTAATAATTAATGTCTTGGAAATGAAAGTACATTCATATTTTACATGTCTGTTGCTTTGTAAGCTTCTTAGTAAGTACTGCGTTTGTGCATTTGTAATCATATCTCAAATCAATTTGTAGATAAAAGTTTTAAGTGTGTTTCTTTGCCTCCAAACTTGGTCTGGGATAGAGATATATTTTTGGCTTCTCTTTGGTGTTCTACTCATGATGGCTGTTTCGAAGGAGTCGCTACCTTAGATATGCTGATTGGGCAGCTTTACAGTGTTCTTAATTTTCCTTGTTCTCTTTTGTTTTTATTCTTTTCTGTTTTGGAGGATTTCTTATCCTCCCCTTGGTTGTAATTCACCTATTTTCTTCCTAATAAAATTTCTTTTTCTATCGAGAAAAAATGTAGATAATAGTTTTAATGCTATTGGGGTTTTAACTGTTTCGCTGTACCTTAGCAAATTTTCTTTATACATCTACTGAATATGGTTGTCTTGTTAATTTGTTTCACTGCAGGGATATGATGCACATAGTATTTGTACACTACTTGGAAGTTAAGGTATTTTGCTCATTTTCTTTATTTTTCACTGTTATTATTCTTGTTTGTTATTGCCAGTGGTTTTGTTTGTCATCAATTTATTATTCTCTCTCATTTTCAGCTTTTGGACTATGTTGACGACAAATTGTAGACTCTATCTTTGACTTGGTTGAAACATGTTATCTACATAACTTTTGATGTTTTCAAAAATAGAATAAATCAATTGAAGGGAGAAAGAAGGAAACAGCTGCGATGCTCATACTCTATGCTAAGCTATTGTGAATGATTAGTGATACCATTGCAACTCAGTTTGGTTCTTTTTATTGTTAAATAGCCAAAGCGGTAACTAGTGTTGCCAAATGAAGTATATGCAGGTTGAGTTTTTTATTATGCAAATTTTGAGGAAGACATGGATACTGAATTTGCCTTATGTCCTTAGGGGCAAACAGCCACTAGTCTATGTTTTAGATATGATTTATATGAAAGCCTGATTATGGTCAAGTTTTTAAATTAGGGAATTGTTAGATGTGTGTGTGTGTGTGTAAGTTGCACTTTTGTAGGACTACTTGCGAATCATAATTTCTAAGTTGTGTATGTTGTGTGTTCTTTTTTTTGGGGGGGAGGGAGGGGGGGATTTCATTCAGTCATACTCATGGGATGATATGGTGGTTGTCATTTTGCAATTAGAAGTAGCATGTTGGTTTATCTTTACAAAAAACATGAAATCTTATATGGGCTTGCTTGACACAGAGTGAGTGCAGGAAAATCTAAAGACTTATGGCTAAATAAAGGATCAGGCTTGTTGTTTTATGTCATCTAATGACACAAGCTAGATTTGTTCCAAGCATTTTCATCCTTAAAGCATCCATGTAAATTGGAAGGAGGGAATACAAGTACTTTATTTTTTCTTAAGTAAACCATCAACTATGATGCTAAGGCCAATCCAGCTTCTTTTTTGGTGCCTTATCAATTTCTTGTCATGAGGATTGTGGAATATGCTTTCTTAATCGATAAATCTGTGTGGCCAAGCTCAAAGTAGTTGATGGCTGAACACGGCAAACCCCAAAAGTGCTATAGCAACATAGGGGCTATACCAAAGATAGTGGATGCAATATAAAAATTTCACAAATTTGTAATACACACATAATTGATACTCAAAACTGAAGACATATTCATCATTAATACTCAAATCTAAAAATTCATCATTTAGTTTAGTCAAAAGTAAACTTAAAAGTACCAATAACAACTCCTCTCACAAGTATAGCCAAACAGAGGCTAGAAGAGGAGGACCTGCATGCCAAACAGAGGCTAGAGGAGGAGGAGGAGGACCTGAGTGAGAAACTGAAAGCTTGTTAATAGTAATGGTTTGTTGATACTGAAGGCTTGTGTGCAAAGGTAGTCGTGCGCAGCAGAGAGGGTTGCAAAGTATGTGACCTGCAAGCTTAGTTCGAACAGCATAAAATCTCAATCAGTGGGCAACAGGTGTGGGCAAGTGGAGTGCGAATTCCATGCAAAAGAAGGGTGAGCAACCCTAATGCTCAGTCTCAGTGTGCGAAAGAGGGATGAAAGACCAGAACAACCTTAATCAGTGAAAAGTATGCGGGTATAGTAGGGGTAGAAACAGAGATTTCAATCTCTGTTCACTATCATGGACGCTATGCTTGCTATTTTGCTGGCAATCTGCCACGACACTGAAACGCACCGTTCCTGGCTTTTAGTGGCAGCCATGCTGTGTTCCGCGCCGCTATGCCACTATTGCGCCCGCTACAGGCGCTATTGACTACTCTAGCCAAGCTTAAGCACTATAGCATTCATAAAATGCTGAGATGCAATATTTGCTCTTCAGATGATATGCTATTCTCTTCCTGCCATGGGCAGGCCCCTGTTAGACATCCTCCTATCACTAGGGTGTTTGGTAGGAGGAAAGGAATGAGTGGCAGGGGATTAGAAGCCCATACGGGCAGTGAGGTAAATGTGAGGGGAAAGCATCTTAATTGTAACCACCTGCGCATGTGGCAGGTGGGTTGGGTGGCAAGGGAGGGAATCGGGTAGATATAAGGGAGGGGCAAGGAGAGAGGAGAGGGGGAGGAAGAATTGAGTGAGGTTTGGGAAGGGAGGAAGCAGACCCCTCGAAGTGTCTGCATTATCTGTTCATTTCTTTTTCTGTTCACTAGTTTCAGATCTAGAGAGAGAGTGAGATAGAACTCGCTGTGTTCAAACCTATATCTGTAACAAATATCATATCAATGTCAGTGACAGAGGTGAGGGAATTACAGAAGTGAATTAAATAAAACAGTACTGGATTCCAGTTTTCCTATCAGTCCCTAACCATTAAAAATCTCTTGATGATACTGAAGAAGTTGCATAATCCTTTTGAAAAGATCTTGAAGTCCATTTCTATCATATTATTCTTGAAATCAGGCAGAAAGCATTTGAAGCTGTTTAATATAGAAGGACCCTAAGACATGGCTTAAGACTTCGGATAGGTAGTGGCAATGTGTCCTTTTGGTATGAGGATTGGTTGGCCGAGGGACCACTCTGCAATTTGGTGGAGATGGTTAATATTCAGGACATGGACATACAAATCAAAGATCTCCGCTCAAACCATGCTTGGAACCTTGAGCGTTTGGCAACGGTGATCCCAGACCACATTGTTACTAATATCAAGACTGTTATGGTGGCGGATGATGCACAAGTGGAAGATACTTTGGTTTGGTGACCTAATGTGGCAGGGTGCTATACTGCTTCCTCGGCTTATCAGTGGCTATTAGATCAGGGTGACCCACCCACTCTCCAGGGGAATTGGCGATGGATATGGAATTTGAAAGCACCAGACAAAATTAAATTTTTAGTTTGGCTTATTAGACATGAAGCCCTGCCAACAAATGTGTTTAGGGCCAAATGCGGTTTGGCCCCTAGCCCATCTTGCTCGTGTTGCCTTCACGCACCTGAGGATATTTTGCACTGCCTGCGCGATTGCCCTAAATCGAGAAGAGTTTGGGAGAGGTTGGGTTTCCATCTCTATGCTGATTTCTTCTCCCTTGACTCACATAGCTGGATTTTCATTTTTTCTGAGAAGGATGAGAATGATGTCTTCCTCGCAGCTTTGTGGTGGATTTGGCGTGACCGTAATAACGATACCATTATGCAGCAACCTTGGGAGGAAGAATGTTTGGTGCGTTTCATTCTTCAACTAGCTGACATCAATAGGATATCGCGGGGTGGTACTTCCTCCTCAGGAAATAAACCTTGTCTTGTACTCTGGACAATGCCTCCGCCGAGTGTCTTGAAATTGAATGTAGATGGCAGCTCCTTAGGTAACCCCGGTAGATCAGGTTTTGGTGGCCTTCTGAGAAGGGAAGACGGATCCTATATGATGGGTTTCTCAGGTTATGTTGGCTATACCACTTTCTGCAGGTAGAGCTCATGGCCTTGTTACAGGGGCTACGCATTGCGTGGGAGAATGGAGTGCGTAGGATGGTGTGTGAATCTGATTCTCAGAATGTTGTGAGCTTAGTCCAAGGACAACACTCTGCGTACCATCTTTATGGAAGCATAATTGCTGAGATAAAGTCCTTACTTTCTCTTAGGTGGGAGGTAAGGATTAAACATGTGTTTCGCGAAGCCAACAATTGTGCCGATTTTCTAGCTAAACTTGGAGCTAAAAGCACTGATGTTTGTAAAACATGGTGTACCCCGCCTCTTGGTCTGGGTTTATTGCTTTTAGCTGATTCCGCTGGAGTTCTCTTCTCTAGAAGATAGTCTCCTTGTTCCTTTTTCTTTTAGTTTTCTGTTGTACCAAAAAAATATAGAAGGACCCTTGTTTTATAGTTCTGGTCTTGACTTAATTGTGTGTTTTGTGACTTATTAATGGATGTTTTTTGTGGGTTCTTTATCTCTCAGGGTAACAAGATGAACATTGGAGGAAATACAGATAGTGATGAGGTTACATCAGATTCCCAAAAGGTCAGCTCTCCATCATCTGGCTTTCCCACGAATTATAGCAGTGTGCCTTCACGGAGTACAGATTCCATGAGCCCAACTAGCAGTTTGACATCTTTACGTGAAGATGCTGATTCTGGTACTTCTACATAAATTTATTTCATGGAGTTTTAAAATTTTACTTAATCCTTTGAAATGAATTAATATGCTAAGGCTTTAAATATCTTGGTGTACTGTTACAAGTCACATATTTGTATAAGATTTTGACCCACTTGGTCACCATTAAATGGTTTGATTAAATTTTTTCCCAGAGGATACTCACCAAGCAAGCTCTGGATTACGCTTATTACGTGAGTCACAACATATGGGGAATGGTCCTCTGATAGACAAGATTGATGCTGGATCAAATAGTTCATATCTTATGCATCCCTTTTCAGGTCGGCCTTCTTTTTCTTCTTTTTTGTTGTCTTACATGATTATTTTGTAACTAATAATTAACTTATATTAGGCAACCTCTGAACTCATAAGCTTTTCTGAGATTTGACATCTGGATTTTGTTGTGTATTTTAAAATATTTTCAGGTGAGCATGGACAGGCATCAATTTCTGGAACAGATTATATCCCACTTGTTCAGGTGGATAAATCTAGAGGAAGTGATACTACTTATGTTGAGGGCCAGAATGCACATAATGTGGCATCCTGGGACACTGTGTTGGAGCAATGCACTGCGGAATTGCATAGTGATCCTTCTCTTGTATCATTTCCTTCCATCCCATCCAGTTCAATGGGAAACATCCTTGAACAAGAACATAGTGTTTTGGGCAACCTTTTAGTGAACAAAAGTGGCCTCACTGAGGAGGCTGGGAGCTCTCAGTCTCTCCAATCAAATTGGCAGGTACTAACTGTTACTGCATGCTATATCTACCAGTAGCATCCTCTGGGACTATTATTTTTTAGGATGGACAAGTCATCATCTGAGATTGTGGTAAATCTTCATTAATAATTTTAATTCAACTTAATGATGAACATGATGAACTGTATTCTTAACCATCTGTTAGTGAGTTGCATGTGTCGCACTAAATGATTTTGAATTGTTTCTGGAACTTAGAAATGTTAGAATACATGGTAGGGTTCTTGTTCTTACTATTGTTATTAATTTTAATTCAACTTAATGATGAACATGATGAACTGTATTCTTAACCATCTGTTAGTGACTTGCATGTCACACTAAATGGTTTTGAATTGTTTCTGGAACTGTAGAAATGCTAGAATACATGGTAGGGTTCTTGTTCTTCTTCTTCTTATTATTAATTTTAATTCAACTTAATGATGAACATGATGAACTGTATTTTAACCATCTGCATGTCGCACTAAATGGTTTTGAATTGTTTCTGGAACTGTAGAAATGCTAGAATACATCGGAGGATTCTTCTTCTTCTTCTTCTTCTTATTACAAACCTTTTTTGTGACTTGAACCTCCTCCAGATGTATCCGTATCCAACCTTCTGCTGAGATGAGTATTTAGTAGCTTGAACTCTTACTAAATACCTTGGTCGGCAGCCGTGACTATGTAGTGACTTGGTGTCAATCTTATCTTTTGTTTGCTTTTTATCTGCAACCCTGATATTTTAACCTGCAGTTTGTTTGGTTTCTCTTATATGAAAGTTTCAAACCACACCAATTTATGAGATTTAGCATCAATATATAACTATTTTCATTTTGTTATTTGACTTGTTGATCCAGATTCCTTTTGAAGACAATTCAGGACACTTGCCCAAATGGACCTTATCCCAATCAGTGGGTTTGGAATTTGGATCTCTCTATAGCACTGGTTTACTAGGGAATGAAACTCATAATGCAAGTTCTGAAATTGCTCCCGACCTGTTTACTTTTCATGGTGAGCCAAAAGAGCAGCCTGTGCCGCAAAACTATCCAAAACAGCATGCACTAAAATCCAATTATGTGAATGAAGTTCCTGGAGAAGAAAGTATCAACTATGCCTTCACTGTGAAGCGCACATTATTGGATAGAGACGAGAGCCTGAAGAAGGTTGATAGCTTCTCTCGGTGGGTTGCTAAAGAACTTGGAGAGGTGGATGATTTGAATATGCAGTCCTCACCTGGTATTTCATGGAGCACAGATGAATGTGGGCATGTGATAGATGATACCTCGTTGAGCCCATCCCTCTCCCAGGACCAGCTGTTTAGCATAAATGATTTTTCACCTAAATGGGCTTGTGCTGAATCAGAGACTGAGGTACTGATCATGTGGATAATACTTTCAATAAAAAAGAAAGACCAAAAAAGTGAAAAGAAGATAAAGAAAAAATATCAACTTATACTTTGATGTCAGGTTCCATTACAATTAAAAAATATTTTTTTTCAGCCAACCTTTTACTGGTTCTGTAGTTTCCTTCTTTTTCCCTCTCTTCTGTACTGGAAATAAGTAATTAAATATGTATGATACATGGTGTTTTCATTGAGATTATTTTTATCTTTTACCTTGGATATCAACTGCTCTTGTCCTGGTCAGATGCATGTAGTTTTTGCTGTCTAAATTTTTAATTTTAAATGTTCTCCATTTTATATCTTTCTGTGTTACTTCCTACATCCTGGTATTTCATGATGCATCCTGACAATTTTCCTTTTTTCTTTAGTATGTTATATATGACTGTTGGTTATACTCATTTTTCTATATGGGTCTCTGTTGCAACATGAAAGTAGGAAAAGCCAGTTGTAGTTTGACTGACATTTTATCCTATTTAAAACCACAGGTGTTGATTATTGGAGCATTTTTGAAGAGTCAACCAGAAGTGGAAACCTGTTACTGGTCCTGTATGTTTGGGGAAGTAGAGGTTCCTGCTGAGGTTTTAGCTAATGGAATTCTGTGCTGTCAAGCTCCACCTCATAAGATCGGACGGGTCCCTTTCTATGTAACATGTTCCAATAGGTTAGCTTGTAGTGAAGTGCGGGAATTCGATTACAGAGAGGGGTTTTCTAGAAATGTAGGTTTTGCAGATTTTTATAGCAGTTCTAATGAAATGATGCTTCATTTGCGACTGGAGGAGTTACTTTCTTTAAAATCAGTGCACCCTTCAAATCAAACCTTTGAGGGTGATATCGAGAAACGAAACATAATTTTTAAGCTTATTTCACTGAAGGAGGAAGAGGAGTATTCGAGTAAGGAAGAACCAACTGTAGAGATGGATATATCACAACACAAGGTGAAGGAGCTTCTGTTTCACAGGCAAGTTAAAGAGAAGCTGTACTCATGGCTTCTTCACAAAGTAACTGAAAGTGGTAAAGGGCCAAATGTATTAGATGAGGATGGGCAGGGTGTGTTACATTTAGCAGCTGGTCTCGGTTATGATTGGGGCATAAAACCAATTATAACTGCTGGAGTTAATATCAACTTCCGTGATGTGAATGGATGGACGGCTTTACATTGGGCTGCATCCTGTGGCCGGTAAGGGTCCTTGAGATTCTCTCTCTCTCTCTCTCTCTCTCTCTATTGTGTTAGTTGATTGAGCATAAGTTGTATCTACTAATCTGGTTGAACCTTCCTTTACTGCCCTGTTTTTCTTGATATTTTTAGATTTTTTGAAATTTGGATCTGTTTACAAATTTAGTTTATCCTAGAATATGAAGCCATTACTTTCGGTTTCTTCCTGCAAAGGGTGGTATGAAAATTCCATCATTTTGCCTGATTGGAATTCTTTTTTTTTTTTTTCCCTTTATATTTAAACTGTTTTGGTGCTAAACTTCACAACAGTTTTCCTTATGCATGTAAATTAGCTCACTTAAAGTTATCCCTAAAGCAATTGCTTTGGTCAGTTAAAGGAAGATCACATTAGTCCCTTTATAATCTATTCTGCTTTAGTCAAAAGTATTCCTTGTTTTTTACCCTCAAACTGTTCTCAAATATTTTATGTTCAGCCTAACACAAATTGGTTCCTTATGTTATTCTTTGTCCTTCTTTGCTCAGAGAGCGGACAGTTGCTGTCCTTGTCTCCATGGGTGCAGATCCTGGAGCATTGACGGATCCATCTCCAGCATTTCCTTCAGGTAGAACACCTGCAGATCTTGCTTCTAGCAACGGGCATAAAGGAATCTCTGGTTTTCTTGCTGAGTCTTTATTAACTAGCCACCTTGAATCCCTCACAATGGATGATCAACATAAAGATGGTAGGCAAGAAATTTCAGGAATGAAAGCAGTGCAGGTAGTTTCTGAAAGAACTGCAACACCTGTGTTTTATGGTGATATACCAGATGCCCTCTGCCTTAAGGATTCTCTTACTGCTGTTCGTAATGCTACACAAGCTGCTGATCGTATACATCAAGTATTCAGAATGCAGTCATTTCAGAGGAAGCAGTTAACTCAGTACGAAGACGATGAATTTGGATTGTCAGATCAGCAAGCTCTTTCCCTTTTAGCTTCAAAGGCATGCAAATCCGGACAAGGAGATGGTTTAACCAATGCTGCTGCAGTACAAATACAGAAAAAATTTCGCGGTTGGAAGAAGAGAAAAGAATTCCTGATCATTCGTCAACGAATTGTTAAAATCCAGGTTCATTGATATGCTCTATTTACTCGAGTTTTCATTTTTAATGTTATGGAAGTTATTTTAAGTAAATTGGATTGTTGTTAGATGTTCTTAATTTCTCATCGAATCATCCTATAAATTATTCTGCTATTTTGGTAATTAAAGGTGCAAAACTGACTATATTGGAGAGTTCAATTGATGAAAATTGAGAGTAGGAATGCAAAAATGCTTCGTTTAAATACTTTTCCATCTCTCTTTCCCCCTTTTATAATTTGCGTGTACACCGGGATCACATTGGGGTTGTCAAAGTTGAGAACGTTCTCTAGAATGTGAGGAATCCAGGTGTTAAAAAATTCTCCATATTGGGCTCATCCTTCCATTCATTTACTTGGTGGTGTTTAACATCTGATCAAATCATATGCTGAGCACCATGAGGAGGCCTTAAAAACAACCCTATCTCATAGCAGATCCAGGGCAATTTAGAACTCTTGAAAGGAGGAGCATTTTGCTCCAACGAAGTATACCAAAGAACATCATATCATATATAGAACAATTCAGGAAGCCTTTCCTTCCTTACACTCCTGCCAAGGCCTCTAAAGGAGTGAAAACAAAACCTTCCAAATTGAGGATGCACCCAATATTCATGAAAAAGAAAAAGAAATTGTTTTGGAAAGCTAGCAGAAAAGACTATTGAGAGACTGTCCTGTTTTCCCTGTTTTCTTTCTCTTTTTCTCTTTCACTTCTCTTTTATTCTGTGTCCCTGTTCATTTGACATGTGCTTCCACTGACTTTTGAATTCCACGGTGTTAAGGCCCATGTAAGAGGTCACCAGGTAAGGAAGCAGTATAAATCAGTCATCTGGTCTGTGGGAATCCTGGAGAAGGTCATATTACGCTGGAGACGTAAGGGCTGTGGTTTACGTGGATTTCGACCCGATGCCCTTAATAAGGTCCACAACCAACAAAGCGAGCCTTTGAAAGAGGATGATTATGATTTTCTTAAGGAAGGAAGGAAACAAAGTGAGGAAAAGTTCCAAAAGGCCCTTACAAGGGTGAAGTCCATGGTTCAGTATCCAGAGGCACGAGCTCAATACCGGCGACTGCTAAATGTTGTTGAGGATTTCCGTCAGACCAAGGTATTTTCCTAACATCAGGAAGATGTCTAAACTCATTAATATTTGGCTTATTGATATGCTCATTTGATATCTGGCAGGCATGTAATATGGATTTGATCAATTCGGAAGAGACAGTTGATGGCGTGGAGGATTTGATTGATATTGACATGCTTTTAGATGATGATAATTTCATTCCTATAGCATTTGATTGATTCTCTGTGGTGGCTACACCTATCGTCCCCACTGTAAATAGATGGCCCGTTGGCTTTATTTGGCATTGGGGAAGTCCTAACATCGTCTTGATGTATATATTTCTAATCAAAATTACTTGGATCCAAGGCTGAATATAAATAGATTATGAAAGCTAGTATGCATTCAGGTTTGACAGTTCAGATATTGTAATCTAATGAGACATGGTTTGATTTTATTTATGGTGATTTTATATGACAAGATGATTCTATTTATAGTTGGTTGGGGTTATAACATAATGGTGCTGCAATTTGTACAAAAGTGGACTGTGGTGAGAGGAATTATAAGCAAGTGCTAATTATGATATCTGAGCTTATTTCATCGCTAACATTTACACCATTTTTTGGGGGTAATTTGGTTCATCTTCTGTAACTTCCTTTGTTTGTCAGTTTAGTCATTAGCCTACTCATTTATAAAGTTCTCCATTTTAGAATCTGTCTGTACTTTTGTGTTGTAGAGGATACAGGTTTACGTCACATTATCTCTGATGATCTCTTTCGCTCTTACTCTTGCACCGTACTGGGTTTCTGATTGTGACCACCGCATAAATTGGAGAACTTAACGTAGCTTCAATTTTATGACTTTTCTGATACATTCTACTTGGGGAAATTCACACTAATCTTTGGAGCTCATGTTTGTTTCATTCTTTTGTATATCCAACACTGGTGTTTGGCCTGTTGGTCAAGGAGTGCTTCAGTTGATCATAAGCCTACAAAATGAATGACGTGGCTATAGATGGTATCATTATGAAGTAAATTTTATTAATTTTGAACTAATTTTAATTTGATGTTTTTCACTTGCACTTAGATTTGTTAATCGTCAGGTCATGATAGCTACTATTTCCTGTAATTCCCTGTTTAATTGGAATGAAATTAGTTGAAAGCAATGAAGGATAATAAAAAGTTTCAGACGAGTTTAGATTTTAGCATATTTAATCAAGCTCCAGTTTGGATTTAAATCGGATTGTTCTCACAGATAACAAAACCATAGTCTTCTCTTCTATCAGCTTCATAGTGATATACCAGTGGCATTGTAATATCAGGTTTATCGATAGTCTGGGAAGAAGCAAAGAATGGACAAGTAGAGAAAATGAGTAAATGACGTTGTAGCCTGAGAAAATGACAGTCTAGCCTAGTGAATTCAGCTTCTCAACCGTGGAATACATTTTAAGGAGTAAAATACATGCAGATAAGTATTAATAAAAAATAACAGCAATACGTTTTGAAGAGTAAAATACATGCATATCAGTATTAATAAAAAACATAACATTTTAAATTTATTAAATTCTTATAAAAACTGTGAATTACTAATTAATAAGTAACTTATTCGGGTTTTTTCCCCCGAAAAGTAAACCGAGTCATGAATCATCAATTATACAAAATAACCAATTGTGTCTGCAGACTATGGGATGGTTGGTTGTTTAAATCTGAGTATTAATTAATCAATGAATGTTCGATTTTCACGAACTGTATAGCTAGACACACCTATAACAATAATAAAGAAAAAAAAATTGTGCCGACAAACCATTGGATGAATGACTGTTTAGATACATTATTTGCAGAAATAGTGACATTTTTCTGAATTGTTATTGGGCAACTTATAAATACTCATATACACATATTATAATAAAATGTATGTTCTTCTTAAGATAATAAGAAATAAGAATGGTATTACCATACTAATTTCATTCTAAGAATGATAAAAAAATATTAAATTTAATCACATAATTGATAGTCCATTTCAATCACATATTTTTATATAAAAATTATATTGTTCATTTTTTTATTGCCAAAGTTCATTATTCATTTTTATTGCTATAGTTCACTATTTTTCTTTTGCACTTGCTAGTTTGCGTTTGGATAAGATTGTACATTTTAAAGAAAGGAATGCCCATGACATTCTATATGTTATTAACAAAATCTCAAATCCATCTTTAAAATGTGAGTATCAGTTTTTTTATTTTAGTTTAGTAATCTCTTGAATCTTGTGAAAGTATTTTAATAAAAAGTAATGATACGTGCACAAACTTTTATTCATACAATTCTTATATAATCTCATACAAGTTATTAGATAACACCTTAATCTCATTATAACTTTTTCTGAATGGTTGAAATTGTGCACATACCTCACATAATTTTCTCACATAATTTGTCAAAATATCTTTTCCCATTAATAAAATACTCCAGCTAAACAATCCGGTCAGCCATACCGCACATCACGAGCACACCCCAAAACACATGGCAGCAGTTAATTCAAGGTATACCCACTTTTGCTACAATTTCAAATAATATGTGGGAGACCTGGTCTGGTGTCTTAAAACCAAATGTTGAATTGAAACTAAATAGCTTTAGACTTTGGTGTGGACTCATTCAAATGAGGGCTACTAGTACTAACCAATAAAAATAACGCCCTGTAGCAAGTTAATAGGGCTTATTTCTTTGAAAATTTGGTCCAAGTTGAGAAGAATATGAAATTAAACCAAACCAACTCATCACTCCAATCAAAGAAAAACATTTTTCTTTTATACCATCTTTCTTAAAGGACAACAAATCTTGGTAATATACTATATATATGTCATTATCATATGCATCTTATTTATCCATGACAAAAGCCTTCATACTAAAGCAGGAATAAGTCCTGTCATTTAGAAAGACATATATATATATATATATATATATATATATATCTCTTATTGTTCAAATCAATTTTTTATTTGAAACATAGACAAGTGTTGCTAGGAGACTTGCAAAATTTGGTCGACATTTCTTTCCTTCTTGCAATGTTTGTACTTCCAAAGAAGACAAAATCGTTATGCTAGTGTTCAAGAGAATAAATTGGTATTCAATCAATAAAATAAGGTTATAAATATATGGAACAGTAAGTAATTAGACAATAATGGACCAGCTCACAGATGAAACGATCTATTAAAAAAAGAAAAAAGAAACAGATTGTTGCCTGCTGAAAGAATACACAGCTCATCTGATGGGGTGATATTGATCAGATACCCGTCTTGGAGGCAGCTTTCGCAGAATGAAGAGCACCAATGCGGATGGAATAATCTCTACCAACTGCAGCTCAGAAATATCAAGGAAAAGAGAAAACCATTAAGAAGACTAAAAGGCAAGTGTTTTCCCAAGCAATAGATCTAATATGAGAAATGTTGGCCTTTCTAATAAGCTTATAAACTCAATCTAGCATACTTTTGAAAGTGATAAAACCTGTCCTAAACCTTCACCTGACACTTGAAGTCTTAGACATGATACTAGAGATTCATTTAATTATTATATAACTATATAATATTTTATTATATGTATCTCGTGATTTTGCAATGACGCTTCAAGCCCCGGAGAACTTATGTTAAGAGTTGTGCCAAAGATAAAAGCTCTTTCTCAGTTTTCATTTGCAGTACCTCAGTCACTTTCAAACCCAATCTCTTGAAATCAAAAGAAAGCGATTTTTACCAGCCCGAAGATGGTTCGCCACATCAACTTGCACACATAAATACACACAAGCATGTGATTGTTGCAATGCGAAATGTAGTTATTCATATATTTTATAAAATGTTCAATTTAATTAAAGATGTTGTTATAATTTTAAAATCTTCATATTCCAATTTGTCTTGTGGACGTCCTTCATGGTCATTATCGTATCAAAATTTTAGGTTGACTAGCTGGTGTTTCATAATATTGCAAATAATGGAGGACACTGATAGGTTTAAGTGTTGCTATTTTAAGCCATATCTGCTTTGTATCTTCAAAAAATTAACAAACCTCCTGCTTGTTTATGAAATTGCACAAACCTTCCTTTTTCTAAAATTTTTAATAACACAGGTTCCTATACTTTTGTCAAACCTCTGGAACGGCCCATGTAATTTAGGCAAAAGAATATTCACACTTCAATAGAGGAGAAAGAAAAGACAGTTTCAGGAGTACGGCAATGAAGACACTCACATCTCCCCAAGTGTAGTCATTGGTCACATCTCCAAGAAGGCCTTATGCAGTTCATGAGATATGGCAGCTAATTTTAATTTCCCCCTAAACTATAAAGCTGTTAAATTCTTTCTTTTCAGTAAATCTAATCGTATTTTCATAGACCAAAGAAGGAAGGTAGTTTTATTGTTTTTGGAGAGCATCTTTAATTAGCAGCCATATGATGAATGAATCAATGGGCAGTCTAGCGAAACATTGATCCCCTATTCCGTCCTAAGGGTGACTAAGAAAAGTATGTAAGTTGTTGAAACTTACCAAGTAATACACTAGATTAAGAATGGGGTGATTCATGACATCAAGATCCGCATCCTTATCAAATGCAGAGAGTGCAAGCTACATTAAAGGTGATAACAAAGATCTTGTGAGAAAAAAATAACGTAAAATATATACAATAGTTCAAAAATGAAAGGAACTCACCAAAACACATCTTATCATGAAGCAAGTGCAACAAATACTTGTCACTGAGCCAACCTGCCAAGAAGAAAAGTTAGGAACCAACAACTTTTAACAATATCAGAGTTTTTATCAACAAACTCCTCATACTTGACTCTAACAGTTCATACCATCAGTAACTTTTCCACTCCTCCATTTTCTTCTCATTGATAAAGATTTATATTATTGTCAAAGGTGCATATAGATAGACATTGAACGAAGTTGATTTTTCAATGCATTTTATATGAATTTGATTGTAAGCAATTGGAATGGTATATGTATCAGTGTGTTACGCTTGACATATGAAAATAGTAGATTACACTCATAAAAGGTATAACTTAACTTTTAAACTCCATATGATGAGAGTCTCTTAGAGAAATCATTGATAGGGATAACACACCTAACCCCATTTTCAAGAAAAATATACTTTTTCCTGACACTTGCTACATGATCTGAATTTGATATCATAAGGATGCACTTTTCTTCTAAGGTTGAAAAATATGAATTAACTCACTTAGATACTAACCTCATAAAGCTTCTTCTGGCGACCTCTGGATTCAATGGGGAAGTGCCTCAACAGGACAAACAACCTACTTTAATATTGAGTAGATCAGTGTTCAATGACACATAACAAGAATGGTGTTGTTGGGAAGACATCAGCTTACCTCCCGCCATACAACAAGAATCCAAGAGCAGCACAGAATGAAATAACTGCAAAAGAACATTAGAACAATGTTCACAATACTAAACACTTAAACGTACATTAGAAGTTTCCAGGTAGTAAGTAATTCAACATACATATTCACTCTAGCTTTTTATAAAAAAATATAGATGTGTTTATCATCTAAACAGTATGGAGTCTAAACTGAATAAATGAGACAGCAACAAGATGAAAAATAACTTTTGAATAGAAAAAAGGTAATAAACTAAAATGATATGGACAGAAATAACCTGCAACGAAGAGTTTAGCTGCTTCCACTCCAGCTGCAGTTTTGCTTAGTCATATGTAAATCCAGATGCAGACCTATTATTATCAGGGTGGGAAGATAAAAACAAAAAAGTTCACTTTAATTTAACTAGTAAGAACACTTCTTATTTTAAGTACTAGAATGGTTGACAAGGAGATCAAATTCGTTTCCTTGCCTGTATGAAGTAAATAAATCCATTGATAATAAAATAAGCAGGCCTAAGTTTATGTGCTGGTGCACTTCTTGCCTGAAATACATTTAAGACACATGAACATAAAATATTTTACAGAAAATCAATCATAAATGAATGTTATTGTAGTTCTTCCAAATGAAAGTAAATATACCTGGTGATATATCTCAGCCCAGAACAAGACAAGCAATGTATAAGTAGAGAAAAACAAAAGACCAGGAACATCCATTAGCACCTGCTCCAGTGCCTGTAACAAGATATGATAATAGGTCAGAGCACGATCATAAGATGACATATGCTGTACGGGAAAAAGATCTGGTTCAGTTTTATGCTAATAAACTAAAATATGAAGGTTACAACAAAAGGGCACTCAATTTTTAATTTTCAGATTATTGAATTTACGTATTTCCTCATTAAACTTTTTTGCACTTCTAACAAGTTAACGACACAATAGAACTTACCCTGCTTCCAAATTATTATTTTGAGCATTTTTTTTCCATTACAGAATTGAATTACTATAAAAATGTCAATTGCTTCTGACTTCAAAGAGAAAAGTTTGCTAATTCTTTAAAAGGCTACAAAGTTAAAAGCCTGCACTGCAATATTTTATTTTGCATATTGAATCTAACAGTGAATTTTGGGGCTATAGATGATAAATCTAGCAAGTGGTTCTAAAATTCATGACGGTTTAAATTTGTATCAGAATGAATGTTAACATGATGAAAGAAACCTGTTTCAAGTTCACTGTTTTAACATGATTCTAATTGCACTGAATTGCATGACCAAATTAGAAAAAGAAAAGAGTCGTGAACTTTACTAACAGATAAAAAATTGTACCCTTCATTACAAAATTTGGGCAAACTAAACCAGTTTCATTAACCATAACCCATTCCCTAATTTACACATCCAAAACCCAATCCTAGCAATTTCTTGAGACAGGTAAAGGACATGATATGCTCTATTCTCGTCATACTTACCTAACCTGCCAAACCAAGAAATGAACAAGCGTTTTTAAAAATGGCTGAATGCTAATAGTTGAGAATAGGAAAATACCTTCGGTCTAATTGTGAACACACTTTTGTACAGACCGAAAAGGATAGCCCTCACTGCAAATGTAAAATGGTTTCAACATGCATGGAAAACATAAGCTAACAGTTATTTAAAGATGATTGACAACTCTTACATCCATTGACAACAAAATTCATCAAGTGGAAGACCTTCTGCGTTGTCCACCCATATTCAGGTACCCTCATGTGAATGCGCACCAGTTGTACCTGAAGATAAACAAGTTATGATTCCAACATTTGGCATCGAACACACACACACCAAAAAAAAAAAAAGCACACACACACACACAACACACATTTTACTAACTATAAGTTCTTCATAAAATTCACATGCCGAGCTGCAAAATATAAAGTTTAACAAGAAAAGCCTTTGTTTTCTCAGCTCAATAGGATCATAAGGGTTGCAAAACAATGGTTCTCAACAAGAAATATCAGTGTTTGAGGCTTTGAGCATTAAAATTGGTCACAAGTTTATATCTCATTGGGATTGGTGTGATCACTGTGATGGGATAGTGTAGTCCAAATTCAGACAAAAAAAAAAAGAAAAAAACAGAAAAAAAGAAAAAGAAAAAAGTGACCGCAAAGAAATGCCTATCCAAGCCATAATCCAAAATCTTCTGCAGATATCTTGTCCAGTTTTCTCAACACTCAGCATGCTGAAGAAGCTCTATGAGAAGATTCTGGGAAACCCACGATTTTCCAGGAAAACAAAAGAAAATGACCTACCAGGGCAGCAATGGAAACCAAGGCATAAGCGGCACAGAGGGCATAGTAAATGCCTCTCTGCCATTGATCTGAATTATCAATCTCATTCCACCAGTGACATGCGGCTCCAACCTCAGCCCCTCCTTCTCCAAACGCAAAGTTCTTAGTCCTGAGTGTCCACGCCATTGTAAGCTGCAACAGCAAGGAAAAACGACGAAGACGATCAAGGAAGCAGCAGCGGCAGGGGAAGTTCCTCTGTGTTCATCAGTAACAGAGCAACAGAACACAGAGATGGAAACAGAGACACCTGCATACAGGGTGTACATGTGGCGACACCCCACCTCGTACACGTAGATGTCTGGTTCTACACGTGTGACCTCGTGGCATGTTCGTTCATTTCACACGGTGGTGATGATGAATTGATGATGATATAAACCTTTTCCTTTGTGCACTCAATGGGATTTGACTTGGCTTTCAGCTTTATTCTATTCCTCCCACTAGGCACCAAACGCTGCACAATTACATGCAAGGGGAGTTGACCATTTCGTTTTTTTAATAATACATACACACATTATAAAATATTTATGCTTTGGTTGCTTTTTTTAAAAAAATAAATTGGAAAATTATTATATTTATTCTCCATTTTCTCATTTTTATTGTTAATATTTATCAGGTGAGATGTCCTTCACTGCTGAAAGCCCCCATTCTTTTTTCCTTTTTCTCTTTCTATCTTTTCTAAATCTGTTTTGGCGAATTTTCTGCATCCCATGCTGGAAGGTGATTCATTCTTGTTATATTATAATAATATATTCTATTGGGACGTGCTGGTCGGTGCGTTGTAGAATATAGATAAATTCTTCAGAGTATTTTCTAATTACAATTACAGTATAAATCAAAATCAAAATCTATAAAGAGGGAGTTAAGTACATCAATTAAGGTTAACTGATGAAAAAAAAAAACAATTTGGTTGAGCTGTCATTGGAATTTTTTTCATTTTTTTCTGCTTTAAACTTCACTGAAGTTCCTTAAAAAAAACTTTATTGAAGTTTCACAACTTTGGATGATCTTTATCAGCGAGTTGATGTGATATTTTTATATGTTTAATATTTAAAATGAGTTATTAATTATTTATTAATTTATAATAAATATTTAAAATTTTATTAAATATAATTAATAATTATTAAATATTTAACAAATCACTATAAAAGAAAATAAGTATCAAAATAATACCTTCTTTATCAAATAACTCTGCTATTGTAATTTGACCATTCAGCTTTTACTTGTATGTTCACGTGTGGGTGGGCCTGTGGTAGAATTTGGAACAAAAAAACAACAGAAAGAACAGGGTAGTTTCTGAGAAATTGTCAGCAGTGTCTATATGTACCCCACCCTAACAATTTAACTTATACTTACTGCATCTAAAATTAAACCCCACAAGATTCCTTGCCTTCAAAGTTGCAAACTTCTGTTTTTTCCACCCTCAGATGGCATTCAATGTCTTGTTTGAAAAATCTAAAGATTTAACCCATGATACTTTTTTGTCGTCAATTGCAGATTGTATGTTTCTATGCTCAGAGATGACAAGAAAGTTAATGTCCTGTCTGAAAAATCTAACGTGTAGGGTTGACCGGTTGACTCATTAAATGCAGATCCAATTCTCCCTTATTATCCCAAAAAACAATAAGTTTAAGCATAAAGCACAATCTGCATGCTTAAAGCACAATTTTTAACTGCTTGCTTGCTTAAGCACAATTTTTTACTGCACTCAAAGTCAAAAAGCAAACGTTATTGTAAATATGTTTTTTTCCCCCCTATCCTTTTGGGACACGAGCTCTTGTCTTGGGGGCAATGAGAGAATTGTGGCAAGACAGAGAGTTTCCGAGGTAGAAAATTTTGCTGACTTTTGAAGTGTCCCCAGTCCCCAACCCTGAAGGTGAAAGAGAACCAACCAATGCCCGTTTATACAAACTATGGAACCTCAAAACAGCTGTAATAATCAAACAAAACTGTGTCAGCAATAAAACAACAAATAGAAAACTGCAAAGTCAATAAGTGCAAGCTCTGCCTTTTGGCAGCCATTGTAAACAAGACTTTCTCAGCAAAACCAGACGGTTACACCCATCCCCTATTCCTTCTCATTAATAAGCTCATTTTATCAGAGCTTTTTTTAGTCTTTAGTTTTCTGTGTTCTTAGTGATTGGTCTGTGTCTGTGTCTGTCTCTTTCTCTTCATCTCCGAGAGAGGACGGCAGAATCGGTGACGACCCAGTTCCCATACAGATCTTCCCTCTCTTTTTCTTGCAAAAAGTTGAGATTTTTGGATTGGTTAGTGAATTTCTGGGTTACCAGTTGATCATCTTGGTGTTGTAAATTTCCCTTTTTTTTTCCTCCCCTTTCTGGGGTGGTTTGTTCTGGGTGATATAGAATTGCTTGTTTGGGTGGTCGGAAAATTTTGCTGATAATTCTCTGTTCTTGGGATTCTTGGAAAGTTGTGGGGTTTCTCTGACGTCGAGCTTTTGTGCAATTTTCTGTTTTGAAGATATGCAGAAGAGTTAGATGTTGTATGATAGACGGAAAAGGTGAGGTGGAGCTGAATTATATGGATAGTTTCTGTTGCTTCAACTCTGTCACTCAGGTGAGGATTTCTAGCCCCTTTATTATCTTTTTTTTTTTGTCTCCTTTTGTTTTTGGAATGATCAATTTCCGTGCATATACAATTGCTTAACGTTTTATGAGATTTCCATGTATTTTAGGGCCTAGGAGGCATATGACTAATTAGATATAGCGTTGGTCTATTTAAGGATTAAGTTCTGGTGGTGCAGTGAATGGCTCAGGATTGTCCAAAATTTTATTTTTCTAAGCTTACTTGATGAAGAAAGTTGAAACTTAAGGATTGTTTTGTGTTTTTTGTGGCCATCAGTTAACCTCAAAACTGTGGCAGATGCTGACCGAAGGCAACATGGAAATATGCAGGCTTGGATAATAACTAAATTTGAGCATGTGCTATACTGGTTTGGTGTTTCAAGGCAGCTTTATTGATATGATCATTTATGGATTTCTTTACTTCCTTGGCGGCCTGAAAATATTGATCCCAAACTAAATACTGGCATTGTTTCTTGACTTGAGTTTGGTACTCTACTCTGTTGGAGGTAGTTTGAGCATTCGGTCTTGGTCTTTCTGCAGTAAACTAGTTTTGTGAGATATGGCTCATTTCAAATGGTTTCCTTAACACCAAAACTTTCTAATTAATATGCCTTTGACCCTTGGATGTTTGATGAGTGGGTTTTGGTCTACTATTCTGTTGTGTTTTATTTTATCTCCGTTTGGTGCTGTTTATTTTATTGAGGTTGTTGATGCTGATAGATATTATTCTGGTGGGATGCCAATGATGTTTTATTGCAGTTTATCTGGCACTGATTAAGTTTGAGACTCCTTAACTAGATGGAATTATTGAGTAGGCAGTGTGTTTCTCCATTTTATTTCTGATTGTAGTGTAGTGACATCTTCCTATTCCCTTGTATTGAATTTATGTTATGTGCCCACTAGTAATTAAACATGTCCATTTTTTTCATTAATATATCTTGTCCTAATATGTTAAACAAGACCTATAGACTTTTTTTTAAATTGTATTTTAACTTCTATATTTTTAGGTGGTTGGAGGACGTTCTTCATGTAGCTCTGGCAAGGGCAAGAGCCATCAGTGCGCAGTCAAGTATGGCTTTAGCCTAGTTAAAGGGAAAGCAAACCACCCAATGGAGGACTATCATGTAGCAAAATTTGTCCAGCTCAAAGGGCAAGAGCTAGGACTTTTTGCGATATATGATGGACACTTGGGAGACAATGTACCAGCCTATTTACAAAAGCATCTCTTTTCTAACATCTTGAAGGATGTGAGTTGTTGAATCAAACTAAAGATATCATGTATTGATTATTACCTTAGTCACATTTGATTCCTCAGGAAAAGTTTTTCCGTTCCTTTCTGTTTTATGTTGTTGCATATAGTATGAAGACTTTCTTTCTGTTCCCAACTTCCCATACTTTTTGATAATCAATATCAATAGTATAAAATATAATTCATTTTAACTTGATGTCTTGATGCAATTTGTAAAATATCTTTCCTGTCAGAACAACTTTGTAGTTTGGCCTAATTTGCTAGTTGAATCTTTGTAATGCGTTTTGGCATAATTTTATTTTGGAAATTGGACTCTTAAATTATGATTGATTATTCCAGGAGGACTTCTGGACTGATCCAAACAGTTCCATTATTAAAGCTTATGAGACAACAGATCAGGAAATTCTTTCTCACAGTCCTGATTTGGGGCGAGGAGGATCAACTGCAGTGACTGCAATTCTTATAAATAACCAGAAATTATGGACAGCCAATGTTGGAGATTCACGAGCAGTTCTGTCAAGGGGAGGGGTGGCTATACAGATGACTATTGATCATGAGCCCAATACTGAGCGGGGCATCATTGAGAACAAAGGCGGCTTTGTCTCAAACATGCCAGGTTCTTTAATAAACCTTTGAGGTCTATGAGATATTGCTTACATGTTCAATGCGGGATTTATCTTTTCATTCATGTCTTGTGCTTGGGAAGGGTATGTATGCATCATGAGGAGGGAGGGAGGGAGGGAGAGAGATGTCTTGCGTCAACAAACATGAACATTCAATGCGGGATTTATCTTTTCATTCATGTCTTGTGCTTGGGAAGGGTATGTATGCATCATGAGGAGGGAGGGAGGGAGAGAGATATCTTGCGTCAACAAACATGAACATTCAATTGGCAAACTTATAGTCTTTAATGGTTAAATTTTTTTGGAAGGGATACATCTTACTTTATTTATAAAATCAATTTGCTATCATCAGGATGAAGGCTTATGCCACAATGGAGATTGACATTCCTCTGTTAATCAAGATTTGTGGGGGTATTTGTTGAAATGCATTCTCTGTCCCTCTTTGTGGTCCGTAAGGCATGTTATACCTTCCAATTATAACAATCTTGAAAGTGAAACTACCACCCCTGTATGACTCAGGTTTTGATATGCTATATGGATGACTTAAATTTATTAGAAAAGTGAGTGATAGGTTCAATGAAAGTTAAAAGACCGTCCTAAGAAACCTGAATTTCAATGAAATTGATATCTGTGATTCTATATTGTTTGACATAGTGCCCCCATTTTGATTTAAAAGATGATTGAATCCTATTTTATAGCAAAAAATATATACTGCCCATCAGGTTACTAAGGGCAATGCATATTTACATCACTACAATTTCTAGAGTTGTGCTTGAGTAAGGAGTTTAGGAAATAAACTTTTTTAATGTAAAAGAGGAGATACAGTTAAGGGGATTAACATAATCTTTGGCTTCCCATGTAGAGATTCTGAGGTAGCTTATTTGTAAATGCCCTTGGTATTCCTATCATCCTATTCATCCTTGAACTCTTAGTCAGCCCCGCCTAAGGTCAAAAGAGAAAGAAGGAAAAGAAAAAAAATGAAAAAACTGTTCTCCACTTTCATCTGGTAATCAAGTCATACACTTGGTACTTTATTTCTGAAAACTTTTGGCAGAAATGACATGCCTTAAGTTGACTGGTGTTTGATGTGGTTCGTATCGCAAGTGCACGATTTCGTTAAGTAGTAAAAATATCGATCCACAGGGACTTGGATTATGATTAACAATTACCCTTAATTGTGATTAACTAGGTGAAACCAATATTATAAAATTGTGGTGATAGAACAAGAACATAGAAACTAAAATCTGGAAATAAATAAGAATCTCAATTTTTAGAATGAATGCAGAAAATCAGTGTAGATAAATTTGGTTTTTAAGGGATCTAGGATATGGGTTCACCACGATGGTAATTAACAAGTCTGTAATCTTATCACCTCTTCTCAACTAAGTTATACTTGAAGACGAATCATCCTAAAGAATTATTGTTTCCTTTCAGAATACAATAACGTATTCAATCTAACTCAACTTCTATTTTCATGATAATCAAATTAGAAAGAATCCATTAAGAGCAGATGATTCAAAGAAAGCCTCAAGAGTTTTAATCTACTTTCGTGATTTAAAAGCTCAAGTTCAGTTCATGGAGTTCAATTATCAAGAGTCACCTTTCAGTTTTTCCCTTAATGACTAAGATCATGCAAATAATGTGGCCAGCATTTTCACAAACACTTGGTGTGCCAAAAACTGAATCAAGATAAACTTAGCATTGAAGAGATAGCAAATTCATACATCAAGCATTGTTAATACACCATCGGGTTACTACCAATTCCTAGAACAAAAGAACTACTCAAACATGTTTATCAAAATATAATCCATAAGAATGAAGAACAACATTCAGAAAATGAAATAGAAAAGTAAGAAGAGAGGAGAAGAAAAACTCTGCAGAAATCTTGTGGCTGCTCTTGTGAAGTTCCTCCAAGACCAAGCTCTTCCCTCAACCCTAATGACTTGCCTTTTATACACTACCAACTCTCCCCTCTCTACCCTAATTCTTTTCAGGCAAGAAGGGAAGGAAATGGGCTGCCTCCAGGGCTTTTTTCACACTTGCTGATGTAGCAGGCTGCCAACCACGGCCTGGCCGTGGTTGATTCTGACTTAGAAATTTCGTGCACTGATGGCCAACCACGACCGTGGTGGCCACCACGGCCTGGCTGTGGTTGGCTCTGCCCATCAAGCATCTTAGGGAATTTGTCAAAGTGTCCAACATCAAACTTGTAGCCCTGTGTCTTAGCTTTCCATAGCAACTGGAATCACCTCAAAAGGACCTCTGTAGCTCAAGTTATGCTCAAATTACTCCTCAGGGGTCCAGCTGATTTTGAGATCTTAGTATCTCTTCAGGGTAGTTCTGTTTTGGCTCCTCCAAGCTTCAATGTTGCACCATTCCTGTAATTGAACATAAACACACCGCATTTATCCGAACTAAAACTAAAATGGAGGATTAAGTGAATAAATGTACTAAAAAGATAATGAAATGTATGCAAACTATACTCAAAATGACATGAAGAATCACACACATCAGTGTTCTATATAGTCAAATTCTGGACATTAAAATATTATCATTGATTTTAATACATGTCAGAAGAACATAGTCCTGTCATATGATCCAATCTAAATTTTATTCATTTCGCCAGTACTAATTTGTTGGGAAACTTGGTCAATTTGGACTGTGAAGTGTGAAGAATAAAATGGAGAATATTTGTCTGGAAGTAGCTTACTGTGAATTGGTTTCCAGGGATCAACATTTTTTTTCTTGTAGAGCAGAAAAAGTCATTATTTGAGGAAGGCTGGAATCACAATGAAGGTTAAACCAAACATGGCTAAGGTGTAAAGGTCATCATTCAAACGGGTCTTTTAATTGCAGTTGATAGAAAGATGGAGTAGTTCTACTTTTTGGGTTTCAAATGTTTAATCAGGGGTGATAGTAACTGAATTTGGTAACAGACCAAAGGAAGAGAAGATGAATACATACAAATATGGATGCAAAGAATGACGCTAATTTACACTCTGGTCAATTGCATTTTGGCACCCTGATTTATTGATCCAATTTCACTTTCCCCCCTGATTTAAAAAAATTAAGCACATTCCCCCTGATTTAATTTGGCTTTTTGCAATGTCCCCCCTCTCACTCACAATATTGAGAAGCTTGTACATACCAAGTGATATTTTCAGGGAAATATGAGTCAAGAATACCAATTTACCCCGTCCAATCATTACCAGAACTCACCATCAGGGGTCCTTTTGAGTCATGTTTTGTCAAAATGTCACTTTCTGTGTATGTGATTCTCAAATTTGTGAGAGTTAACCCGAAATCTTTTAATTTGATTGTAATAGGAGAGGCTTTCACTAAGCTCTCCTTGCCCCTCTCTCCACATGACATGGTGATGAATAGAAAATAAGACAAGTCATTAATACTTATGTAAATTTATATTGTATGTAACCAATCAGTTTGACTTTTGTGAAATCATTTGTTTCTGAAAGAAGCATCTCAGGTACCACATAGGTTCTGAAACATTTGTCAAAGAGGTCTAGATCTAGAATTATCTTGAGAAGTCATGGACCAAATGGGAATCCAGGTTTAGTTCCAATGTGTTAAAATGCTATCAGTGGGGCATGCTACTCATTTTGACTAGAATTCAATCCTGTTCTGATTTATCACATCCATTCACTTTGTGGAATAACTCTAAGCTTCTCTTATATGGACATAATTCTTCAATGAGTATCTGTTGCCTCATGAATCATAATTAACTATTACTATATGCTAGCGTCTTCACCCACACTAACATGGGTTTCAGGTTTCATTCTGCTTTATTATTTTATTTTTATTTTTAATTAGAGAATAAAGAAAGAGTAGAATAGTTTTAAAAATTTAAGTAACAATTCTACTAACCATAACTTCCTACACTTAGGATAAGGTTTATATAGCGGGTAGAGACCAAACACCAAACCCAAGTTTTGGCATATTAATATAGAGGAATACATGTAACAATACTGTGAGTCCTTTTTGTTTGAGTGTTGTGTATTTTGTAATAATTTCTTCACTTGTGGATGTTATATCAGGAGATGTTGCAAGAGTGAATGGACAGCTTGCAGTTTCTCGAGCATTCGGAGACAAAAACCTCAAATCACACTTGCGATCTGATCCTGACGTACGGCATGATGATATTGACCCTGATACTGAGCTTTTGATACTTGCTAGTGATGGTCTATGGAAGGTTATCCTTCAATCTATCTTTCTGTCCATTATTTCTTAAAAATATTTATTTTTGCACTTAAAATTTCATTTATTCCAGGTAATGGCAAACCAAGAGGCAGTTGATATTGCAAGAAGGATAAAGGATCCACAAAGGGCAGCCAAACAACTAGCTGCTGAGGCATTGAACAGAGAAAGTAAGGATGATATTTCCTGCATTGTTGTTCGTTTCAAGGGATGAAAAAGGGAACATGAATACTCCCTAAATTTTCAGGGTATATATATTCAATCTATCAAGACTTCCCATATAGGGATGCAAGTCTATACCCTACCATTAGTTTCGAGATCTCATGGAATCCATTCAGTTTGGAATTTTATGCAACATAGGTTTTTCCCCTTCCTCTGTAAAATTGAAGTTCTTGAAATTAGGTGGTGCAATTTAGTATTTCTTGATTTCTTCTGTGTAGATTCATACCATCCTTGTTCTTTTTAATTTGCGTTATGACATGGAGCAGTGTGAAGATGGCCATAGATTTTACATTGAACATGGGAATTATGGGTATGTTATAAACACAATGTATGATATACTTGATATGACCCTAGCTTGAGTGGCTTTATCTCCGGCTACAATTCAAGTGAGTACAGCAATTGTTTGAGACATGGCCTTTTTTGGGTATATTTGAAAGTTATTTTAACTTGATTCCTATCTAAATCACTCGTATAACTAAGTATGTTTGGAATCATAAATTTTGGGAATCGATTTGATCTAAAAATGAAATTTTTTGTTTCGGAAGTTATGAAGTAGGAATTGATTTGATTTTAAAATTTTTTAATTTTAGTTGTGTGTATTTAGAAAGCTACATAAATTTAGTTGAATTTGAATAGATTTGATTTGATTTTAGTTTTAATTGTTTGAATTGATAATTTTGTCCTTATTAATATACCCATATCACTTATTAATAAAGTAAGTTTATTAAAACAAATAAACTCTATTCATCTTTGAAGTGTGAGAATTGATTTATAAATTAATTCAAATCTCATTGTTTTATAATGAGCTCCAAAATTTCCAAATCAATTTAATTTAAATTAAATCAATTTCATTTTTGAATGATTCAAAACACAATTTGACGTTTGAACATACTTTTTTTTATTTAAATATTTAAATTTAAAACCTTTTTGAAGTTTTAAAAACTTAATATAATTGTTAGTTTGCCAATTTACCTTTTTTTTTTAATTTACAGAAAAGTAGAATAACTCTGGCTGTTTGTAATGTGTAACTTGATAAAACACAAAATAAAGTTTTGATTTTATAATATAAATAGATGTAGAGAGTAGTTATTTCATTAGGGAATTTGGTTTATAACAAAATAATTACTTCATATAATATCATAATTACTTTTTACAACCAAATAAATGAACATCTATTTTTGTTTTCAAATTTTGCCTGCCTCCACCTTTCATCCCTGCCCATCACCCTCAAAATAAGAAAACAACATTAAATTTTTTTTTTTAAAAAGACACCTCAAGCCGTTGTAACATTTTTTTTTTCTGGGGTTACAGTTAGTAACATTTTGTTTGTCTATATTTTTGGATGCCTTTAAAGCAATTTTATGTTCAATACAAAAATGGCTACATTTGATGAGTGAGTGCATACTAAATGTTGTTATATAAAAAGAAAAGTAAATAACACATAAAGAAAATGCCCTTACAAAAATATTAAAAATATAACGGAAGCTTAGCAATCTCTTTTTTCAATTTTTCAAGCCATCTTCCTTCTGCACATTTTAGAATTCCCAATTATCCATAGTTAAGTTAGAATTATAGATCAATTAACACCACATTTTTGGTCGTTCTGTTTAAACTTTAATCTATCTTTCTTTAGACTTCATATACAATAAAGATTTTTTGGGTACAATATTGATGACACATCATGAATAAATACTTATTTTAAGTAGTAATTTTTTTTCTTCAAGTGTGATGATAAATGTTGAATTCAGCCCAATAAGTAAACATACATAAATATGGAAGAGTTGGGATATTTTATTCTAATATAATTCTTTTTCAAATTTGTTTCAAATTACATATAACTAGTTGAAGACCCGCGCGTTGCGCGGGTGCATATGTTTAATGTTAGTACCAAAGCTGATACACTAATTGTGACAAATCACATGAGTTAATATACCTAACCATCACAAGGCACTGTAACATGCCCGAGAAAAATAAATGAAACTTTAATAATTTAAATATTTGTTCAAATTTTGTTAAAGAAAACCAAAGTCATTTCATTTAATGGCCAAAATAGCTACTTGTGATGTATTATAGCCCAAAGGTTAATTGAAGCATTGTGCAATACAACCATAATTGTGCCAAAGAGGCAGATGGTGATATAGTCATAATTAATGGCTTCACAAGGCCATTCACACGGCTATCCATTTTTAGAGTTCAAGTCAAGTGCTATGATTTTGTAATATATGCAGTGTGGGTTTGTGTAAAGATGCACATAACACGTATTTTGGGCAAAGAAAAGGTGAGAGTAGATAGCTCTTATATCCTTTTTCTGGGCAACAATTTAGAGACCTTCAATGGATATAAGCTGATAATATTTTGGGCCTTGGGGCCATCGTACCCAGACCCTCTCCATTCATGGGTGGCATGGATTGCAATAACTTAATAGCGTATCAATTGTAGTGATGTCATTTAAACATGTGTGCAAGCTTGCCTTAATTTTTCATTCATCTCAGAAGCATCATTTACATTCTTAGCTAAAGAGGATGCCAAAATTCTAAATACAAATTGGTGGCAATATATTGCAAATTGCAATCAAATCTGTCATATAAATCATAAATACATGAGACCTTACAGCATTATAAAGCCAATGAAAATGGCGATTCAGAGACACTTGGTAGTCAATCCTTAAAATAGGTCTGACAATCTACCACCTGAAAGATAGCAGCAAGAAGAGTAATATTAATCTAAAAAACACGAAATTTCTTACTATGTTAACCACAATTTGTATATATAATAATTTTTATACTTGTTTATATCTACTCATATATCCTACCTGCAAATATGTATGATCAGTATCATCATGATCAAGTTGGGCATCTCTATCCCTACATCATTTTCATGGGGGAAAAAGGAGAACGGGGGAAGGATTAGGAAATTGCCCATCCAAGTAAGATCCTTTTAGGATTCCCTAAATTCACATCTACTTTAAAAGTAGACAAAACTGAATAATTATGTTCATCTGTGTTTCGAATAAGTTCAACCATGGCATACTCAAGCACAAAGACTCAGCTGTGTAGCACTTGTAACAATGGGAGTTCATTTAAAGATATTGGAAGATAAACTGTGTACAATGAATGTATAGACTTTCAAGTAAAAGAAATGAACCTACTTCTCTGTCAAATAAAAGACATTATGGAGATATAGATGATGTGCCAAAGAGGAGGGAGAAGAGGTGATATGATATTATAATTAATCATATGATATATGATGCAAAATTGGGAATCACCAGAGGCAACTATTATAAGCCACACAAGGGATGATTAAATACTTTGTGACAATTATAACATGATTTATTTGTGCACTCAATACACTACTAAAATTTATCCCAAATCGCTATAAAAAATAAATGTCCAACAAAACTACTTTAAAACAACACTCATTTTGAATGTCTTAAGAAAAATGCACATAGGAACTTCCTCAAGGTCCTGATAATCATTTAACAAATAATTTTGGAATGCCTACTCAGATTTAAAAGACAACAATAAAGGTAGGATACAAAGCAATCTAGATGCAGAACCTGCCTACATTATGACCCAAATTATGACATTAAATTATTAGACATTGTTGATGGTATATAGTCTGTAGGAAGAATACCTAGAGTAGCTACTTTTGCAATATTTGTGCGAAGGATGACTATTTGCATAGGAGATGATTAGTTAATGAAAGGGCATTATGCCCTGTTTCACATCAACACTTAAAAACAAAAGGAGGAATAGAGAGGGCACCTGTTCATATTCTATATCAAATTTTAGATATTCATCATCGCAGCTTCCTACCATGGTGGCCAAGCTCTTAAGATTTTTCACAGGTTTACCATTGAAAGCAAGGACAATCTAAAATTTACAGAATAGAAGGCAGTAAACAATTAAGTGGTTATGCCAATATAGCTATCAGCAAGGAAATCAAAGAAATGGAACATAGCCATTATAAACTTGGGTGTTAATAATATCCTCATATTCGAGATTAATATCACCCAGCAGCACCATTAATGTGTCAAGGAGATAGTCAGACTTGTTAAGATACTTAAGAGAAATAGCAGCATAAGATAATTCTACTTTAAAATATCCAAACAAACTTTAAATTTAAATAAACTCTCGTATATCAAACCCAAATGGGCATTGTGTTTCCCTTCAACCATTATATTTAGCATGTATGTTAATGCCACCTGTAAAGCATAAGATAAACACCTTTCAAACAACTTTTCTTTTGTCATCAAACTTAGAAGTGAACACACTGATTGATAAGCTTGGCCAGTTGAACAAAATGGGTCACTACACTCTAGTTAAATTTATCAATCAGTAGTTAAATTAAAATGAGGTCGCTAGTGACAGTTGATAAATACAGCACATGCATTTTAAGGAAGACCAATTGCTCTTGATAAATAAAAATCAGGGGGCAAAAGGAAAGACCAATTGGTTACAACTAAGGTAATTCCATATATGATTACAACTGAGATAGAAATGAACTCCACACAAAGGGCAGCAAAAGCTGATTAGACTCAGCAATACCCCTAATCTAATTTTTGACAAAATCAGAAAAGCCCCTCCTTTCCTTACTCCCCAAAGCTGGATCATTTCAAACAAATACCCAGAAGCAAGCATCTCACATAGCCAAGATAAATACTCAGCCCATTAATTTTGTTCTAAAAAAAGAAGGAAATTGCATATATGTTATCAAATTCAAGAAACTGAAGAGAATAAAGGAACAGACGAAACTTTGAGAAGATAAAGGAAGAAAAGACCTACTACCGGCACCCGCAAGCTAGGTGACAACATCTACAAATTGTTCATGCCTGGGACCACCAAAGGCGAGGTTTGGGATCAGCCGTCAAAACCAGACATGGGCCTCCCTTGTGTGAGAGGTTGGAGCCACCTTGCATATCTTCCTGCCCTACAATCCCTTCATGGGGATGTATCAGTCTCGGAAACATCCTTCTTCTTCTTCAATGGCAAAAACCCAACAACCTCAGAAATGAAAGAAGCCAATAAATGATGGATATAAACACATATGAACATTGTGGGTATAAAGAATAGAGTGTCATATATAAACAAAGCAGTAATGCCATTTATCCATGCAAACAAACCCAAACACAGGTAGCACACAGGCGTATAAACATACACCAGACTAACTCAATTTCTTAGCATTTATCCATGCCACAACCAATAAATAAGCAACCCAATTCCAAAAAATACAATATGCAATTCCAATAAATGAGCTCTATGGACAAGTGCAACATGAGAAGTGCCAAATGCTGCAGGAAGTGCTTTGGCAGCAACCAAATCACAACCTTTTGGCACTCAAAACCTTCAAAGTCAAAGTTAACAACTTTTAAAGACATGATGATGAAACATTCCAAAATCTAATAGTAAAATGAGATTAGCAGGAAAAAAATTGCAATAGGAGCGGAATCTTACTATTTGGTCTGGTCAATAACGATGAATTCAGTGTAAGAGCCAAGGGAAGTAAAAGAACAAACAGGTTCTCTGACTTGTAAGTTAGGAACTTCGGGGCCAACGACGTCAACAAAGCTAGAGTAATTAAATCCTGTGATAAATGGAATATGGGGTTTCTGCTTTCGATTCCAGCACTCCTCTCGGCAATCGGTTTTCCAGGGGCTTCAGGAAGATCAATAGCGCTTGGAGGGTGGCAATGGGGAGGCATGTGAGGAGCACGAAGGCGATGGCCCAAATGTTGTCTGGGGTCTTCTTCCTGATGGAGGCATTGGGGAGGGTGACAAGGAAAGTGGGCTCGAAGAAACGAAAGGAGAGGACGATGTGCATTTGGCAGAGATTGGCTTGTTGCTATATGGTAGGGTAGGGTAAGAATGGGTAGGTAGAGGCATTTGCGGCTGGAGAAGGGTAATCGTCAATCGAAGGAGTAATCGTCAATCGAAGGAGTTCAGTGATAATGCAAAGAAAAAGAGAAACCAAAGGTCACTCAACCAGAGGTGAAGCCCATAAAAAATTGTGGATCTCCCTGAAATTGATGTGGCAATCAAATAGTCAAATTGCTGATCTGGCTGAATTGTAGAATTGATGTGGGCCATGTGGCAACTGAACAGAGTTTGAAATATCTGATGTGGGTGATTTTAGTTAGCTGAGATGTCCTTCATCCAGCTCTTGAGCTTGCTTTTATATATTATAAATAGATACGGTTTATTTATTAAAATCCGCTTATTATGTGTTTTGGAGTTGTCACTCAGAAGTTGCCTTTCTCATAAGCAACTTGTGGGTAACAAAAAAACAAAAACAAAAAACAAAGTCCACCACTTTAGCAGAAAAGTCAAATTTTGATAAATAATAAAGTAATTTTATTTTATATAAAAAAAGTAGAAGAAATACAGCAAAAAAATAAAAAATAAAAAATCATAGAGTGGGATCAAAGGCAACAAGATTCGCGCGTCTCCACTCGTACTTTCTTGAACTTTCATTTCGAACGGGCGCACGATAGCACATTCCCTTTCACCAACTTTCTCTCTCTAAAACCCTTCCAAAACCCCTGTTTCTCTCTCTCTCTTTGATCATGTCCAAATCATTGAAGCTGGTAAAGGACAATGCGTCCAACCCCAAACTCTGGTTGCTCATCGGAATAGGAGTCGCCGGCGTCATCGTTCTGGCGGAGACGCGGCGGAGAAGACGACGGAAGGGGAAGACAGAAAAAGAGGACTTTGGTGCTTTCGTTGAGCGTTTTGAGCTTCTTCCCTTCCCTCAGCCTCCCCCTCCTGCACCCAACCATCTCCTCTCTGCCCTAACCTTTGTCATTAAGGACATGTTAGTTTCTCTCATTCTAATTCAGCTTTCCTTCATTTTATTTTTTATTCATTTGGAAAAAAATTTGACTCTTTTTCAATAGAAAATTTTCTGACAGCTATTTTATGTGTGGTTTGTGTTGTGGGTATTGGCAGATTTGATGTAAAGGGATATGTGACGGGGTTTGGAAATCCTGATTGGAAGAGGACCCACGAGGCCGCTGAGAAAACGGCCATTGTTGTGACTGCTCTGCTCAAGAATGGGGCTACTTGCCTTGGCAAGACTGTTATGGATGAATTGTCTTTTGGGTATGCAGTGTTTTTTGAAGTTATATTTTCAATCACTGAGACAATTGTTCAGAAGTTATTTACTTAAGTTAAGACATTATGACAGGATTTCTGGTGAGAACAAGTATTATGGAACTCCAACGAATCCTCAGATGCCATCGTGTATCCCAGGAGGTTCTTCCAGTGGTTCAGCAGTAGCAGTTGCTGCTGGGCTTGTTGATTTTGCCATTGGTGAGTTAACTTGGTTACTTGTAATTGCTTGAAATGCTTATCTGAACGTTTATTTATTACTTTTTTAATATTTTTGTCACTTGTGGTAAGCCTTTATTCCTGGAAAGTTTGTCTTTTTTTTTTTGGTCTGTCACTCAATTTTAAGTAATTATTACTATTAGCTCATTCCCAACTGTTTCTTAAAAGTAGTATTTTCCCTCACTGTATTTCATTGGACATATGTATCAATTTTCTAAACGAAGATAAGATTGTATCTGACAAATTTTTAAGTGTCTGGGATTGATCTATTTTGAATTTGAATTTAGTTAGTAAGAATTACACTGCTGCTTCGATTGGTTGCTGAGAGAAAGGAGGGAGGATGCAAAGATAATTTGAAATCATAAGGCAATCTCTTCAGCCGAAGCAGCTGTAAGATTCAAATTTTCAATTCATTCTTTCTTCTTAAAGTTGGTTTATATATAATATATCTTTTTTTTACTTGTATTTTAATTTCTTATTTGATAAAACATCTAGATATATTAAGGAATTCCCTTTTTGTAGTCTTGTTCCTTATTCCTAATCGTAATTCTTATTCAGTAGTTAAATGAGTATTAGTTTGCTGACATGGAGTGAAAATCCAGCTCCATGGTTGTTGTGATCTACACAATATGATAATAGTTGCATAAGTTTCAGTATTCCAAGTCAGTTTATTATTGTGGTCTCTTTCATATATTATTGCAGCATGGCTAGCCGTGCATAGTCTGTTTCTTTCTGATCCATAATAGGATTAATGGACACTTGCAATTATATTATGCTCATGAAAACTATTTGCTTGATTTTTCTTTCTTAAGTATAAGTATGTGAACATGGAAGAATATTGTATTTTTTGTAGGTACTGATACTACAGGATGTGTGAGAATCCCAGCATCATTCTGTGGTATTATTGGGTTTCGACCATCTCATGGGGCTGTATCTACCATTGGTGTTCTTCCAAATGCACAAAGCTTGGACACAGTTGGTACGATGCATAATGATTTTGTTGCTATGCTTTTAAACGGGTCATAGATTATGAAGTTTTTTTCATATCCACATATATGTTTAATCTGTTTCATATCATTAAATTCTGCATCATCTTTTCCTTGTGACTAGTTTTATGTGAAGATGATTGAGCAATTAGATACACTGGTTATAAATATACAAATGAGTCCTGTATTACAAAATATGGTTGGTAGTGGTTTCGACAGTTTGACATCTTTTATACATATGCTCAATCTTGGTCCTCCATCCCAGTTGAATATATGCTTACCTTAATAAGAAATTGCTGCACAGTGTGGTGAATTGGGACTCCATTATTGCACTTTTTGAACACAAAAAGTTTTAATCTTTTTCTTTGATTGTTTATTCCTTTATTGCATAATTACATTGCAGGATGGTTTGCTCGTGATCCATCTGTCCTACATCGTGTTGGACATGTTTTACTTCAATTAAATTCAGTGGAACCCAAAAGGGCAAGACGTATTATATTTGCCGATGATCTCTTTCAATTATCTAAAGTTCCTACACAGAAGACAGTATATGTTATTGGCAAAGCTATTGAGAATTTGTCTGGGTGTAAGTTTCTGGACCTTTGAAGACCAACCTGTGATGCTTTCAGATTTAATAAAATTGTTTATGGTTGGTTGTTAAAACAGTAGTTAAAAAAACCCTTGGATATCTATGGCAAAAGAATAGGAGATTTGTGTGTATTATGAACTATGAAGTGTTTTGGTCCTTTTGGTTTTGCAGATCAGTCTCCAAAGCATACGAATCTTTGCCAGTATATTACTTCTAATGTGCCCAGTCTTAAGGGGTTTCGTGAACAATTAACACACCAACAAAATGGAGCATCTATATTGCAAGCTCTCTCTTCGGTTATGTTTTCATTACAAGGGTATTCTAATATATCCTTTAATGTTATATCATTTGATTTATGTTATACTTTATTCTTATCTATTTTATTTTTTTTGATAGTAGAAGAAGAAATTTATTAAGGAGAAAGAATGAAGTTGCATTAACGAGGATAAAAATGTTCACTAAATGGAGTTTAAAGGAAAGAGAAAACTCAATAAAACAAAGCTCTCCAATTTCTCTGAATATCAGTAATTGAGAAACACTCCTAAAGAAGCCATAAGTTGAACACCAAAGGAAATTTGTGCTTATCTTTCTTTTCCTGGTCCATAAAAAATACATGCCTTTTTCTACTATTTGTGTTGTTCATTGTTTATTCATTTTGGGTACTCCATTGGGTGCATACTTGCAATCTTTTCAATAAAATGGCTCATTTGGATTCTGAGACTTTTTTATTAAGATATTTGGAAGGTCCGAAGGTGGTGATTTCATTGTCACAGTTTTAATTGCATATGAAGCCAGTCATCTATATTTGTTTGCGTTTCTATTGAAATGCCTTGTTTCTCTCCATCAATCAAGGTGCCCGTGACTGTGGTAGCAAGATAACCACCCGTGAAATGTTTCTTTTTATTTTTGTCAGAGCTTTTAACAGCATTGAATTTATTCATCAGAATTGCATAAAGCAAAAGTATGTTTAGTAATGGTGACAGTGGACTCTGAAAAATCTGTAATTGATGGTAACTAGAAAGCAAAGGCTGATTTCACCTGTAGCACTCTTAAGAGAGCAAGGCTGAAAACTTGCTGTGGTTCTAGCTTTCATATATGCTCAGTTTCACGCATTATACTGGATAGCTGAAGCCTGAAGCTCACAAATTTGCTTCCTATTTGTGCTCAAATCCTGAGAAAGTAATGATTTAGGTGCCAGTAGTTGGAGTCACAGTTGTATTGCAATGACATTTTTCCTTTGTTTAAATCACATCTCCCCACTTATTGAGCAACGTACTTTTTTTGGATTAATCTTTGTTAAATAGTGTATAATAGTTTAACTTCACAAGCTCTAGTTTTATGACAATGGGATAATTTCCCTATACTATTCATTCTTATCCAACTTGTTCTGTGGGATTCAATGTATAATTCTCCATTGATATTGTCAACAGTGCTTCCTTTAGCAACTAAAGGAAATGTGCTCCTTGAAAATATCAATGACAAGTTGGGAAACAGCTGTTAGAACCCCACATTTGGGGAAGAATTTCCATCACTATGCTTTTGTTCCAGAGGCCTAAATTTCCCATTGCTAATCTGAGTATGTCCTAGACATCTGTACTCTGTTAGTGCATTTAAGCAATTCAAAGCCTGTGCTTGGATTATTTTTTGTATAACTATTTAAAAATTTCCTACTATAAAAGGTTTCTTATTGTCCTTTGCAATGGTTGATGCTCTCTAAACTACAACTTGCTATGTGGTTTGTGATCATATCTTTTTTTTCTATAGAAGATATTGCATTGTAGTTTTTTGTTGAGGGCCTTATATTTATTTTACAACCATGTATTTGCATCTGCTTTTCAGATATGAATTCAAAACCAATCATGAAGAATGGGTTGAATCTGTCAAACCCAAGTTAGGGCGTGGTGTGTCTGATCGTGTTATTGCGGCCATTAATACTACACATGATAATATAAAAGCCTTGTATAAAGTCAGGACTCAAATGCGAGGTGCTTTTCAAAGTCTATTAAAGGTACTGTAATATCTTTAGTTATTTCGTCAGTTATGCTCTAGTGTAATGTTATCAAGATTCAACAACAACAACAACAAAAGCCTTTTTCCTACTAGGTCGGGTCGGCTACATGGATCAAACGACACCATTGTGCTTTGTCAAAGACCATACTTTTAGATAGACCATTTATTTCAAGATTTTTTTCAATGATATCATTTAGTGTTTTCAGTGGTCTACTGCTATCCTCCATCTGATCAATTCTTCTCACCGGGGCTTCATTGATCTTCTCCTCACATGACCAAACCATCTTAAGTAAGATTTTGTTATCTTTTCATCAATCAATGGGTGCTACTCAAACTTTCTCTCGAATGTACTCATTCTTAATTCTATCTTTTCTTGTATGTCCACTCATCCAGCACAACATTCTCATCTATGCAACCCTTAACTTATGCTCATGTTGACATTTTACCGTCCAACATTCGGTACCATAAAGCATTGCTGGTCTTATAGCTGTTTTATAAAATTTTCCTTTTAACTTGAGAGGTATGTTGCGATCACAAATAACGCTCAAAACATTTCTTCATTTTGTCCACCCAGCTTGAATCCTATTAGTTACATCTCCTGCAATCTCTCCATCATTTTGTATAATAGATCCAAGATATCTAAACCGTTCAACTTGTGGAATGATATAATTACCAATTTTCATCTCCAAGTCAGAGCTAGATTTCCTTTTGTTAAACTTGCATTCCATATATTCTGTTTTACCCCTACTGAGTCGAAACACATGTGATTCTAAAGCTTTTCTTCATAACTATAGTTTATCATTTATTCCTTGTCTCGACTCTTCCACTAGGACTATGTCGTCTGCAAAAATCATGCATTGAGGCACTGGATCCTGGATATGCTCACTAAGTACGTCCAAAACCAAGGTAAAAAGATATAGACTCAAAGTTGACCCTTGGTGTTGGACTCAAAGTTGACTCTTGGTGTAATCCTACAATTACCGGAAAATCTTCAGTGACCTAGCTATCCATTCGCACACAAGTTGTAACTCCTTCATACATATCCGTAATAACTCGGATATAAGCAACACAAACTCCTTTCTTCTCTAGTGCTTTCCAAAGGACTTATCTTGGCATCCTATCATAAGCTTTTTCCAGATCAATAAAAACCATGTGAAGGTCTTTCTGTTCCCTTTGGTACCTTTCCATCAAACTTCGCATAAGGTATATTGCCTCCATAGTTGACCTCCCTGCCTCCCTGGCATAAAACCAAATTGATTCTCTAAAATGTGAGTCTCTTGTCTTAGTCTCCATTTGATTACTCTTTCCCATAGTTTCATAGTGTGGCTCATAAGCTTTATCCCTCTATAATTAGCACAATTTTGTATATCTCCTTTGTTCTTGTAAATAGGGACCAAAGTGCTTCTTCTCCACGCATCCGGCATTCTTTTAGACCTCAAAATCTCATTAAACAACTTAGTTAGCCAGGTTATTAAATTGTTATCAATATTATTAAACAACTTAGTTCTCAAGATTCAAATTATGTTAAAATTGCTAAGCCAAACTGGAAAAAAGAAAATGAAAAAGGAACTAATATGATGCTGTTACTCTCCTTTCCCATATAGATTTTTTGCTATTGGAATTAACTTTTATTAAATTGTTATAGACGAGATTAGGGGGAAACTGGAAAATAGATAAGTAAGTAGTCCAGTATAGCATTAAGTTTTCATATAAATTTTTGGAAGAAGTGGTATGTCTTAAAGTTCTAACATGGAATTTTATTACTTATATTGGAAGATAACCTAGATCTCTGATTATTATTAGGAAATGGAAAATTAATTTTGTGAAGTCTACTGTATGTGTCCATGCGACCCCATTACCTCCTCAGTTTGGATTGTCCCACAGGATGATGGAATACTAGTTATTCCCACTGTTGCAGACAGTCCATTAAAGCTTCATACAAAGAAAGGGTTTTCTTCTGAGTTCCATGACAGAGCTTTGGCATTATCTAGCATTGCTAGTATCTCTGGATGTTGTCAGGTAATTTGATATCTTTTTAGGCTCTAGAGGTGATCTTTGTCCTTTTCTCAATTTATATTTATTGTTCTAAAACTTTGGTTCACTTTTATATTGGCTTTTACATTATTTACAGGTTGCAATTCCATTAGGATATCACAATGATTGTTGTGTTTCTGTTTCATTCATCTCATCACATGGAGCTGATAAATTTCTTCTTGATACTGTCTTGGATATGTATACAACTCTTCAAGAGCAAGTTAGTATTGCTTCCTATAATTTGCCACTACCAGATACCAATGATAATTTGGAAACTTCTGAACTTTTGAAGGAGAAGGTTAGTTCTCTCTTTGCATTTTGTCAGTCCGGAATGCTTAGAAATTTTCTTTAGTAAGTTTAGTTATATAGTAAAACCCATGAAGCTTGATTATAATGCATTTGAACTTGAATGTTGGACTCTATTACTAATCAAGCCAAGCTAGAGCTTACTGATACTCGGTTTGTGGGTTCATGAGCCAGCTAGATTAAATATATATGATGTTTGTTGTATTCCTACCAAATTATAATTGTAATAAATTTAATTAAAATTAATTTTAATTATATAATTTATTGTTTTATATATATTTTTTAATTTAAAAAAAATTAAAATTAAAATTTGATGAACATTAAAGGTTTTGAAGTTTGTGGTATTGTTCTGTCATTTGTATCTGGAATTCCATATCAATTGTTCATGAAGCTTTTTCTTGATTAACAAATGGATTTATAGCCATTTTTGGTTCAAACTTTTTCCATGAGGATTCCATAAATTATCTTGTCATCATTCAATATATGTGTGCATTAGTGTGCTTTAAGAGCAGCTTGTGGTATACATCTAAGGTGGATAATTTTAACTAAGCTACTCAAGAAGGGTCCATTGTCTTATATGGGGAGAAGGGATTGGAATGGAGAGTCGGTTTTTAGGATGTTGCATGGATCACTAAAAGAGGCATTTCTTCAGGGAAATGCAGCGTTTAAAGGAAGGCAGTGGAATAAGGCTGTCAATTACTACACTGAGGCTATCGAGTTGAATGGGATGAATGCAACTTACTACTGCAACCGGGCAGCTGCTTACTTAGAGTTAGGATGGTATGAAGTTTCTCCTATTTGTCAATTGGTATTTTCACTATTTCTCTGTGCTATTGGTGTTTCCCCTGTGAAATTATGCAGCTTTCAGCAAGCTGAAGAGGACTGCAATAAGGCCATATTACATGATAAGAAGGTGAGAAGATTTATGAACAACTTGTATTCCTAATATTATGCTAAGTGTTGCAATATCTTCTAATATTTCAAAATGCTGGTCGACCATCTTACTTGATGGTTATCTGTCTTTTGCAGAGAAGTTATTTTGCATTAGGAGCTTATTTAATTCTGTGTTACAAATTATCATTGAGTTTGATAATCTTTAATTACAGATTCCTATGTTTTCTAGGAGTCCTTTAGTTTATGACACCAGCTGAATCTGTACAAATATCAATTTCATTCAGAATAGTGTATTATTATTTTCATGCAGAATGTGAAGGCATATCTGAGACGTGGAACTGCTAGAGAATCACTACTACGTTATAAGGAGGCGCTAAAAGGTGTCTTAATTTTTAAAAAATTGTATTGTCATTTAATGCAATTTGGAATGCTGCAATAGTTCTTGACAAGGACATCTCCTGTTGAACACCCATTAATAGTCAATTTCAATATTCTGGAAGCTGTCCAACAATGTTTGAACTTTTGTATGTCAAGTTTGTTTTCCTGATTCCTGGAGTTGTGGATTATTTACTTGTGTAGAACATGATGACATAAATAACATGCGAGACAAAACTCTTGACTATAGGAGATGCAGATACTGAAATATATATGTAAATGTAGCTGGTTTGTACTTATTTTTAGTCCTTTTAGATCTTGCTTTCCTTTCTGAGGCACTGGCATATGTCTTGGCGAAGTAATATAAAAAGGTGAAAAAATTGCTTGAGGTAGAGCTGTCCTGTATTAGATATTTCGACGTCTTAGTTGTGTCTAGTAATAGCCATGTTTGCAGTACTTTATCTGCTCATTCTTGGTTCATTGTCTTACCATTACCCTGGTCTTTTATCAGTTTAAGTGGGTCAACTTTGTACTTCATATATCCTTAATGTTGTTCCCTTTGCTTTGTCAATTTCTCGTGCTATGCAGATTTCAAGCATGCTATCGTTCTTGAACCGCAGAACAAGACCGCTAGTCTTGCTGAGAAAAGACTCAGAAAATTGATGAGTTGATATTTGATGTTTTTACCCGACCTCCCTCCTCCTGCTTGAGAATGTTAATGGCTGTGGGAATATGATTCTACCTCCTTTCTTGCTCTTTCTATCTTCGGAGTGAAGAAGGTAAATTGAAGAGAAAGGAAAGATGTGCCTCTCTAAGTTGATGGGATGCTGCATTTTGTTGTAATAATGTTATTCAATAATGCCTATAATTTTGGACCTGCATATATGTTACCTTTCTTTGTCTCTCCCCTCCCCTCTTTTCTCTTGCATAAACGAGTTTTGCCTGCTTATATAAGTTTGGCCTAGTAGACATTTTATTCTATGGTGCTGCTTATTTACTTTGCCTTAGGTGTTGCTTTATTTATTAATAAAAGGAGTTTTTATTGAGGAAAAGAATAAAATTAAGGAGGATAAGGAATCCTTCTAAACAACCGAAACAAATTGAAGAAAACAAACGGAAAAAAGAAGTGAGTTTAGTCATAAGTGAGTTTGAGTGAAGTGATTTATGTTTGGAAATTTATATCTAAAAATTGATTTTGTTAAATGAATGTTGTTTGGACAATGTTGATAAAAATCATTTTTGGATGTATAATTATTAAAAAAGATATGAATTATTTGAATTAAATTTTTAATAAATTGATGTTAAAAAGTTGATTATAAATAAATTGATGGTAAAAGAAATTATTTTAAAAGTTAAATTTGTTTAGGGTATTGTAAAATAAAATTACTTTAAGTATAACTATAATAATATTTTAAAAAATTATTAAGTTATATTATTTAAATATTAAAATAGTGATATAGTATCAAATTATAGAAGTATTTTTGTCTATACATATATAAACAAATTTCTTTTTATTGCAAAAGTAACAAAATGTGCTTATGTCTAAATCACGTTTAAGATAAAAATTCTGTTTATTTTTTTTTATTGAGATTTCTCCCAAACATGTCAACATGGGTTTAGAAGCATGTTTGGAGTTAGAAACGGGTTTTTCCACCTAAACACACTCTTGTAAAAATGTTTGGATAGATAGAGTGAAGTGGTTAGTAATGGAGTGGAATGGTAAAAAGATCTCAACATATTATTTGAAAAGATTTTAAGTAATGAAGTAGAGTGGTTAAGGAGGGGAATTCAAACCACTTCATACCACTAAAATTCCTAAATTTTCATATCCTCTAATTTGGGGGTTTGGGATGAAACATTTTCCTCTTTTTAATTTTTAGATAGTCATTTACAATTTTAACCGTCTTTTTTTATTTCTAAATAATGTTGTGGAAACAAAAAATAAAAAAGTAACATTAAAAGTAAAATTTGTAATGCACTTTACTTTATTAATAACTATTCTGACTTCCAAACAGTGAAATGAGATTTCCTTTCATTCCTTTATTAAAACTTTCAAACAATAAAGTGATATATTTTTACCTTTCTATTTCATTACATTCCAAACCACTTGATTACAAATTATTTCACTCCATCTCTTTCAAAACTCTTAAACATAGCTTAAGTTAGAGAGGGAGGGGATTACTTTGCTTGGTGGTCCTCTTCTCTCTAAATAAAAATACGCAGTATTGAATTAATTATTAAAAGTTGAACATACCTATTTAACCTTGCATACCAAAATTGATGCTCCCAAACCGGGAAGTATTTTAAGTGGTTAAATTTGTTGAAAATTTTGACTTACACGATCATTAATTTCTTTATATTAAAGAGAAATGCTAAATTAGAAAATTGATATTTTGGCTGTTAATAGGATTATCAAATATAAAGGTTTTTCATTAACATCAACAACAACAACAACAAAAGCCTTTTCCCACTAGGTGGGGTCGGCTACATGGATCAAACGACGCCGTTGTGCTCTGTCATAGACCATACTTTCAGATAAACCATTGATTTCAAGATCTTTTTTAATGATATCTTTTAGTGTTGTCAGTGGTCTACTTCTACCTCTCTTTAAGGGACTATCCTCCAACTTATCAATTCTTCTCACCGGAGCTTCTATTGGTCTTCTCCTCACATGACCAAACCATCTTAGGCGAGACTTGTTATCTTTTCATCAATGGGTGTTACTCCTACTTTCTTTCGAATGCACTCATTCCTAATTTTATCTCTTATTGTATGTCCACTCATCCAGCGCAACATTCTCATCTCTGCAACCCTTAACTTATGCTCATGTTGACATTTTACCGTCCAACATTCGGTACCATAAAGCATTGCCGGTCTTATAGTCAATTCTATAAAATTTTCCCTTTAGCTTGAGAGGTATCTTGCGGTCACAAATAACACCCGAAGCATTTCTCCATTTTGTCCACCCAGCTTGAATCCTATGAGTTACATCCCCTGTAATCTCTCCGTCATTTTGTATAATAGATCCAAGATACTTAAACCGTTCAACTTGTGGGATAATATGATCACTAATTTTCACTTCCAAGTCAGAGCTAGATCGCCTTTTGTTAAACTTACATTCCATATATTCTGTTTTACTCCTACTTAGTCTAAACCCATGTGATTCTAAAGCTTCTCTCCATAGCTCTATTTTATCATTTATTCCTTGTCTCGACTCTTCCATCAGGACTATGTCGTCTGCGAAAAGCATGCACTGAGGCACTGGAGTTTGATATGATATGACATAAGTAGTAAATATTTGAACCCTTTAAACATATGGTCAGGAGTTTGATTTCTAATCATGTGTATAAAAAAGCATCTATTAGAAGAGGTCAACCCCTTAAATTGATCTCCGTATTTCAAGGGATTAATCCTCGCAGTCGTGTGTGGGGATATCCTGAGAAACCAATAAACATATATATATATATATATATATATATATATATATATATTTAAAGGTTTTTCTTGAAATATGAAATAAGGAGTTTCCAAAGCAGATCAAGTACCTTTGGAGTTTAATTGAGATGCTGTTAGAAGGATATAGAAAAGAAAAAGTATGAGTCCTACAATCTTTTTAAAAATTATAAAACTCGTCTTTTGTATCTATCACTCTAGCTGCACGAGATAACTAGAATGATACAAACCCTTACGAAGCAGCTTTGAACTCCCTCCAAAGCAGGACAATTGTATTATTGGTGACTTGCAAGAGTGACACTTCTCAAAGCACACCGACTTGAGTTTGCCAGAACACAACTTGTTTTTATTATTATTTTTTTTTTATGAAGAGTTTATCTACATTTCTATAAATTTATGAACAAGAAATTGAAATTGAATTATAGCCACCTTTGCTAAATTAAACAGATTTTACATATTGAGTTCACAATATTAATCACCGTTCACTCCATAGTCATTAGCAAATGCAAAGTTTAAATAATACTATATAAAAAGTATTTAAATGAAATAGAAAAAACTAATTATGTAGAATTGTTTGATTGAAAATGAATATGTACCAAAAATAGAGGGAAGTAAAAAGGAAAAAAAAAAACAAACCAATGTTGGAGTTGCATGCAACATTTTCGTGAATTAGCATTTGGCAATCCGCATTTGCAGCATTGGAATCGCTGCTGTGTTGGACTTATCTCGGATTCTCCGCAAGTCCTCATCGATTTCCGTATGAAACCAATCTACACGCTTTTCCTCTGATTGATTGTCCACTACGGATATCCCAAACCAACCCAGTTACCGTTACCACCCAGAAAACACAACAAAACAAACTCATCATCATCTTTGATCAAACAGTAACATGCCCAATTGGTTTTCTTCATCACCCATTTTCAATTCTTGATAAACATTCACATTGGTCACAAAAAGTTTCCTTTTTTATTAATTCCATAATATCTTCCATGTTGCCTAGACTTTCTAAATGGTTCAGCTTCACCGCTTCCAGAGACTGGTTGTACCGTCATTCCTTCGCCGTCGCCGGCCTCCGCTCGGTGGCCACCGACCTGGGTGGCGGAACCACCATGCATTGCTGGGTACCCAAAATCCACAAACCATGCAAGCCCACACTTGTTCTCCTTCACGGTTTTGGCGCCAATGCTATGTGGCAATACGGCGAACACCTTGGCCACTTCATCACCCACTTCAATGTCTACGTGCCAGATCTTCTCTTCTTCGGCCAATCCTTCACGTGCCAGCCTGAGAGGACAGAGTCGTTCCAGGCCCAGTGCGTGATGAAGCTGATGGAGGGTCATGGGGTCAGGAGAATGAGCTTGGTTGGGATTAGCTATGGTGGGTTTGTGGGGTACAGTGTGGCGGCGCAGTTCCCGGAGGCGGTGGAGAAGTTGGTTCTCTGTTGTGCTGGGGTTTGCTTGGAGGAGATGGATATGAAAGATGGGTTGTTTAGGGTTTCCAGTTTAGATGAGGCTTCTAGCATTTTGTTGCCACAAACCCCTGATAAGCTCAGGGAATTGATGAGGTTATCGTTTGTGAGACCTACTAGGGGTGTTCCTTCTTGGTTCCTTGCAGATTTCATTGATGTATGGTTCTCTCTTTCTATTTTGCATGTTTCAATTGAATGAAAAATAATATAGATGGCTAGGACTAGGACATTGGGGATGAAGGCTTTTGATATTATATATGATATATGGTATGCTACAGAGGATTACATATTTTAGAATATTTGATTGGATTAATTAATATATGCTTTGGAGAGTTGGAGACTAAAAGATTCATTTTAAACATTGCAAACATCCTGATATTAATTCAATTTTTAAACAAGATACCCATAAATATCTGAATCCTCCTCCATAAGAAGTAATTTATGCGAGATTTTGATGTTAAAAAAAAAATGATGCGCAAGCATTATTTCTCTTCCTACATTCATACTTGTGAAGTTCGCGCCATTGATTTGTGAGGCAAAAGTTCTTATCAGAAAGTAGTGCCCTTGTGGGACTTTTAAACAAATTTTAGTTTCTCATTTCAGCAACTGGATTGTTTTTCCATAAATATATATGAAGCAATTTTAATGTCAGAAAAATCTTGCGCTTGAAGCATTGAACTCTGGTTGGTTGTTTCGTATCTCTTTCAATTTGAAGTTTAAATTCTTTCCTTATATTCAAAATTTACTTGAAAATTGACCTCAGCCTTGTGGTTTGATGGTCTCGTATACCACTCCTTAAGGTGTGAACATGAGTATGGTTGTGTCTCTCTCTGAATATGATGTAGCCAAGTAGAAGTTCACTAGAAAGTTTATTCTAAAGTCATGTGAAGCAAACAAAATGAAGGTATACTGCTTACATTTGATGCTGAAAACGTTGAAATTCTTTTAATCAAGGTTCATGCCCGTATAAAGATTGACTGATTTAAAGCATTACTCCTCGCATTTTGACAAACAATTAATCTCTCTGCCCTTCTTAATGTTGATTATGTCTCTGTCAATTAATTTGGACAGGTGATGTGTACACATTACATTGAACAGAAGAGAGAACTGCTTGAAGCAATACTCAAAGGTCGACAACTTTCCAACCTTCCTAAGATCAGACAGGTATTTATCCTCACTATGCGAAATATAGGCTGGGTTTAGTAGCTTGTTCATGTTCAGTGGCACAACTTGACTAAAAGTTTTGCCGGGGCAAATGATGAGATCTGGATGGGAAAGTTAAAAAAAAAAGAAAGAAAATTACTAGGAGTTAAAAGGGAAGGCAGGACCAATTTAAGACATTCAACGATACTCAGCTTTGAAAGTCACGAAAACATATATTCTCTTTCTTGTTTTGATAACCCTTCGAAGTTTGCTATGTCACTAATCGAACTTAGATTCCGAAGATGAAAAACTTTCTTCATCTTTTGACAATAATAAACTAGGTGCCTATGAGAAGTTAATTTAGAAAGAAACTACTAGCATAAAAGTTGGGGATCATTTCTTAAGATTTTGGTTTTGACCTTGTCTCCAAACTAGCTTGGTTCAAGCTTATGAAATAAGCATATTATTAGACAAAAGGCTAATATCTGACAGCAGATATCTCAATAGAGACCACACCCTAACATTGTTAACATCAAAACGAAAGAGCAGGACTATACAAATATAAGAGGGGTGGGCAAGGGGATATCTGGAACACTCTAAGATGCATATCCACCTATTACAAGAGCTGTTAAACAAAGCTCAGTATTTTCCAAATAATTGTCATCTTCTCATTTTGAGTTGCATTGATTTCTAGTTATCTCTCGAGAAAAAACACCAAGCAAGTAGATTATATATCTTCTTTTTTTGAATATTTAGTTCTTTGAATATTTATGACATTGTGGGTTTACATTGGAGCAGCCGACTTTAATTGTATGGGGAGAGCAAGATCAGATATTCCCTCTGGAATTAGGCCACAGATTAAAAAGGTGAGATTTCAATTCAGTGGATGTTCATGTTGTTGCTTATAATTTGCATTCATGCATCATCTTAAACGAGTATGGCTGTCTCTTTGGAGCAGGCATGTAGGGGAAAGTGCTCAACTTGTAATCATTAAGAATGCAGGGCATGCAGTGAACTTAGAAAAGTCCAAAGAGTTTGCCAGGCACTTGAAGTCATTCCTTATTGATCCACAGTCATGTCCCTCCTCACCACTTACTCTCAGGGAGCAAATCCAAAAGACATTTGATTTCAGCAAGTCATAGAACCTGTCTCTTCTGCGAGGGCATCAAGATGAGGATGATTGCAGTTTATAGTTGTTATAGCATGTAGAAGCTAGAACCAACTTCCCTGCCGGTGATTTCAGCTTCCTAAATGTGCTTGAAAGATCCAATGTTCTATATATCCTGGAGAAACTACGATTGTTAATTTGTTGGTTTAAGTACCAAGGCAAGCAAGGCTTATCCTGACTAATTTCTTCCTTTTTGATCATGCTTGGAAGTTGAAGAGCTTCTGTTTTTTTTTTTTTTGGTACAGCTTCTCTCTTATTTATTTTTTTATTTTTTTATTTTTTTATTTTCATATAGTGACTAGCGAAATCTCAATATATGTAACTTATTATGGTCGGCGTTGAGAATTGGTCAGGCTAGGGTGCATTGGCATGGTGTGGTGGTCCATTATTACTGACAATATGGAAACCAAATTGTTAGCAATGGCGATGATGTTTTGTTATCTAAAGTTTTTATTTGTGTTTGCTCTTTCTAATAATTAAGAGTAACCAAAAATCGGTATCATGAGCTGCACTTGGGATGTTATCTTCTCTAGAGTTCAGAGCTCAGGCACCGTTTTCTCGTCCTAGTTTTGCATTTAAGCCTGTTTGGTTTCAAAATGTCCCATTCTAAGCACTGTGTTCTGCTCTGCTCTCGGTGGGCAATCTGGACCACGTTTTGTATTGATGAGTCTGTACTTATCTTCAAGACAGTTTTGTCTGAGGCATGTAATGCTGCCACCTACACCTCTTTTGTTTGGCGAACAGTATGAGGTTTTAATTTTAATTCAGTATAGCGTACATAATTAAAAGACAGTAAAAAATTACAGTAAATTAAAATTAAATTTAATAATATATTATATAAACTAATACAAAGGGTAAGTCCTAACGCAACGTGAAAGCTCCATTGGGCAATAATAAACTTATATTACTATTAAGCAATGCACCAAATAACTTGCGATTTTGTACCTTCTACTAAATGCAGTAGGAAAATAATTCGTTTCTTGAATTCTCTCGTGTAGTAGGGCATGTTTAACGAGTATGATTATTTTCTGAACACACTCCTCTTCAATTTTTTTTCTTTACTTTTTGTTTCCCAGAGACCTCCTCTTCATGTAATTCAGAATTGGGTCAATATCCTAAAAAAAAAATATTTATATTTTCCGTTTGTCTAATTATTATGGAAAAATACATAAAAGCTCTTTTAACTTGATTTGTTTGTGCAAATAATATCGTATATTATTGATTTTTGCAATTAACTCATTCTCTACATTAAATATGTAACAAAATCAGTATATTAGATTCAATTTATCCTCAAATTGTATCGTAAAGATGTTTATGGGATTAAACTTTTTTGGATGATATCACTTCCAACAAAATTAAAAAAAATCAGCACATCCTCTATACTCATATAGCTTCAAAGATTTTTAAATATTTAAAACTATGAAGATTAATTTTTTTTTTTTGACAGCACTATGAAGATTAAAATTAAGTAAAGGTATTTCTATAAAAACATTAAATATATAAATGGCGGTAATGACCACAATTTGGGATCATGTGAATCTTACATGTTAATTCTATTAAAAATTTAATAAATTATCTAATGATTTAATTTCTATTCACTGTTAGTGTAAAAAAAATTTATACTGTCATCTAATTATGTATTATCAAATTATTAAAATAATTAGACTTTTTAAGTAGTTGTTGTGATAGTGAACTTTTTTACTAATTTGGTAACACATGATTGGATGACAATATAAAAAAACTTTACACTAGTGGATAAAAATTAAACTCGTTATCTAACAATTAAACTCGTTATCTAACGAGGAATGTTATAGCATATGATTCGTGGAGAAATACCAAACCAAAAGGCATGCTTTGTACCTGGATTGCGCACAGAATATGATATCACAACTCACAACAGTATCTGCGTATCTCCGTTCTCCATCGACTTCGTGTCGTGTGAAACATGCTCATACTCATACATTTTCCGTTGGATTTTAAAGTTTAAGAAGGAGAAAAACTCATAATCAATTCAAAATTAAAATAAATTATTAATTCTAATAAGAATTTATAAATAAATATATCTTAAATTTAACCTTAAATCATGATTAACCAAATAACTCTAAGACCGATTTGCATTTTCCTGTGGATTTGAGTGCACCGAGTGAGACGTCTTTTCATTTGTTTTACATTATTTGTTAACATCGTACACGACATCTTTCACGAGTCACAACAAGTAAAACCGGATCGAACGGTCCAAATCCAAATGAAGACCTCCGCTCAATAATTGTCTCCATCACCATCCTTTTCTCTTTCTCATCCAAACCGTTCAAGTAATAATCATCATTTTCAACTTTCCACTGCTTCCATTCACACACATTTTTATTATATCAATTTTTTGATCAATTTTTTTATCATATCAATTAATTAACTTTTATATTTTCATAATAAATAATATTTAAATTTATATTATTATAATGAATTTAAATTTAATTCAACCATGTGTCAAGAGAGTTAATTTTTTTAAATAATCAATAATAATATTCATACTACTTTAATAATTTATAAATATATAATTAAATATAACAACTTATTTTTATAAAGTAATTTTTCAAATAAAAAAAATGAAAAATAGAAAAGAAAGCAATGTTACAACATTAATAGAACTTGGTTAGAATTAGAATTTTTAAGAATGATTGTTAGGAAAACCAAAACTATAAGGAAACAACTCATATTTCCTGCCAAATTCTAACAGCGCAGCATACACTCTTCCATTATATATATATAAAAGAAAAAAATGGTGAAAAGGAGGAGGGTAGGCCTCGCGGTGGGTGATGAAATGGGGAAGAAGATGGAGAGTTGGGAGGGCACGGTTGCGCCGCTTCTCCTCCGCAATCTCATAGCTTCCATTCTAACCAACGCTGACAAATACTTCTTGTACTTGGCCAAAAAGTACAAGCTTCTCGAAACCTTTCGATTCCTTATCCTCACCTGTTACCTCTTCATCCTCCGTTTCATTCCTTCCTCCTTCGTCGACTCCGTTCTCCTCGTGCCTCCCTCTCCCCTCGTCAAACCCCACAAATACGACACCCGCGCCCCGCGAAACGACACCTCCGGCATCGCACGAGCGCTTTCGCAGCTCTTGTCCATCGTAAACGACATACCGGTTAGTTCCAGGAAGTACGAGGTGGTTCGGTCTTTGGCGGAGAGGGTGATCGATGAGAACCACGGGGAGGGGATGCATGCGCTGCGGGAGGTGAACCGTACGGTGATATCGGCGGCGTTTGCGAGGGCGCTGAGGCAGCTGGAAGCGGCGGTGGTGGAGGGAGGGGAGGGGGAGGGGGAGGGGGTCGGTGAGTACCGGTTGAGGAAGGTTTTGAGGGCGGTGCGGACGGTGGGTTGGAGGATGAGAGGAGGGGAGGGGAGACGGTGTGGGATTCCGGCGGAAAAGGTGGCGGCGGAGTTGCTGTGGTTGGCTCAGAAGCTGGCGGCTTGTGGATGTGGCCACGAAGCTGTTTGGAGGTGGGCGGCGGCGTCTAATTTGGGTTGGCTATCTCTTACGGCTGATCCCCGTTTGCAAACTTCGCTTATCAAACTTGCAGGTACGTGCATTACTCTTTCTTCTACTTTTCCAAATTTGACTTTTTTTTTTCTTCTTCTCACTTGAAAAAAAAAGGAATAAATTTTTAACTATGAGGATTCTGTAAGAAAAATGAAAAGAAAGAAAGGAAAGAGGAAAAGTATATAAATATTGTAATTATAAATATATATATTTCAATAATTTAGCTATTTGAAACATTGTTTAATTGTATTTAATGACAGCACATTTTTGGTTGTCTAAAAGTTTTGAATGCCCATAAACTATTGACATTAGATTATTGGTTGTTGAGCTACCGTTCGTCTTCCTTTCGATAAGTTCGCTTGAAAATTATTTCTTGGTTGTCCTTGCGATTGCAACCTTACAATTATGTGGTTCTCATTGTACAACTATGGTCACAAATGGTAAGGCTTTGCGAAGTGAAAAATAAAATCTAGATGGCTTCTAGAAACCCCATGCAGAATGACCGTATTTGGCCATATCTTTATTCTTTTTTTTTATTATTAAAAACATTGACAAACTGTGACTCGGTCAATTTTATAAAAAAAGAATAAACAAAAAACCCGTGACCGTGTCAATAACTTTATAAACATTACACATCAAAATAATTAACTTTAGGATAATTTTATGGATTTAATTTCTATTTATTATCTACATTGTCATTTAATCATGTGCTTATTAAAATAGTTAGACTTTCTAAGTAGTAGTTGTGATAGTCAAATTTTTTTAATGATTTGGTAATACATGATTAAATGACAGTGTAAAATTTTTTTACACTGATAAATTAAACTCTAATCTTATAAGGCATGCATTTATATTGTCTAACAAATATTTTGGCTTGAATTTCCTTGCAGTATTCTTGTTCAGGGAAGCCAAAGACATGGACTTAGATGAAACCGACGGAAGCAAAATGGAGCTACTCATGCAAGTCAAGTTAAAGATGCTACAGTCATGGCTGCCATTGTTGTGCAGAGCCAGCAATGGCACCGATGCCCCAGTTTTAAGCATCAGTGAGAGGGCCGAGTTAGAGAGGGTGTTGGAGGAAACTATAGAGGGGTTGGAACAAGAGGAGCAGGAGCAAGTTCTTTCTCTCTGGCTCCACCATTTTACTCATTGCCCATCCTCTGACTGGCCAAACCTCCATGCATGCTATGCTCGTTGGTGCAGTGCAGCTCGCAAGCAATTGGTGCTCCAATGAAAATTGAAATTGGAGATTGAAGAGGGCTATACTGTACTATTAATTTAAAAGCAATTATAATTTCCAGCAGGACAGAACTAGAAATTTATTTTTGGCTGTTAAATACACACTTGTTCATATCTAAATTAAAAAAATGTTAGAAAAGGGTGTATATTTCATCTTTCGGGACTTACTTAAAAGATTACACATAGTACTTAAGGAAAGAAAATTGATTGGGGGTGCCACCGTCCCTCTACCACTATGAGAGGTTCCACCCCTGATTAGCACTAGCAGGTCATTGCGTACATAAGATGTATATATCGGATAATTTTAAAAAAATAGTTTTATTTAAGAGCCTTTGCCCCTATTTGAATTTTATTAAGCCTTCTTTGCGTTCACTTAAAATAACTCTTCTATTCACATGGAATGATTTATATACTAAGTTTAAATTTAGTAATTAAAAGTCTGTAATATCAAAGATACAACTTTGACTCTTTTTTTCAGCATCCTATTCTCTTCATGTTCTAACTTCAAGTTCATTTATTTTAATATTGAACAGTCGCTCACTATCATTTACCAACTCTTTTAATTCTCTCACCATTTTAATTATGTCTATCAACCAAGTTATCGTCCAGTTAGAAATGAAAGAAAAATAAGAGCATATGTCAAGAACTAATTCAATTTAAATTAGTCTTAAATTATTAAGGGAAGGTTTTTTTTTGTAGTGACGTGGCTAGACAAAAGTGAAAGAATTGAAGCACAAGCTAGGACCTTCAGACGATGTTGATGAAGGCACTTGAACGAACTCGATGAAGCCATGGACGATGAACGAAGTTACATGGAGGAAATGCGTTTGTGCAGTAGCTGCAGACTCCTCACTCCTAGTTTTTCTCTGTGCTATTTTCTCATCTTTCTCAAATTCAATTTTTTTATTGTTTCAACTTATTTTTTTTAAAAGAAGAAAACTACATAAACTGGCCGAGTCACGTTAATCCACCTGGCTCACCAATTTTGTGAAAAATTGGCTTAGTCAGATCGGTTTTTACTGGTTCTTTTGCATGGCAGATCTGAATAATCGTTCAGACTGGTTCACTAGTTAGACAGGTCCGAGTTTAATAACATTGCTAAAAACAACTTTTTTTTCTTTCTAAAAGATAATTTCAGCATTTTTTTATTGTTGATAATCATTATTTCAAAAGTTTTGATAGATAAACTTTTGAGTTTAATTTCTATCCACGTTCAGTGTAAAGTTTCTCATCTAATCATGTGTTGCCAAATCAATAAAAGAGTTGACTATCACAATAAATACCTAGAAAATCTAACTATTTTAATGATTTGGCAATACATGATTAGATGACAGTGTAAAGAAACTTTACACTGACATCGGATAGAAATTAAATCCTAAACTTTTTTACCCTCAACTAAATAATTTTTTCAATTATTTCATATCTATTTTGATAATTTAATATATAAAAGTGATTTTTTAATATAATCCAAAAAAATGTCTTAAAATTAATTGTGAGCTAAGAAATATAAATTAATCTTTTGATAATTGATTTTCTCGAAAATCGATTATACACATAATCGATTTTTAACATAATCTTTTTTTTCATAACTAATTCAAGCACACTCTTAGCTCGATATTGTCACATTATTAAAAGTATTTGATTTTATAAGTAATTATTGATATAATCAAATTATTTTAATAATATGATAACACATGAATGAATCATAATATAATTTTTTTTCATTCACCGTAGATTTATTTGCATATCCCCTGGGTGTAATTCCTAAAATACAGTGGGGCATTGTCAATAATTCATACTATATGTAAAAGGCATTATTGAACTTCATGCTCACACTACAGCAAACGTGGCGGAATACATTGTTGGATAGAATTTATGGTGATGGAAAGGAGTGATTTAGGCTGGAAAAAAAATGCGTTATAAAACCGGCCTAGTTGTAAACCTGTCGTGGACCAGCCTCTTTGAGAGTACTCTTCCTAAGAAATGAGCATTTTCCCATCTTCATTGGTACTTGTTTTGCAACATTTTAATAGTGCATTCATATGTTCATCTAGCTAGCTCCTCTGCTGAAGATCAGACGTAATTTGATCTACCTCAGCAGAGAAAAGACAAGTATAAAACACAAATCCAACAGTGTAATTTAGATAACTCACACACAAGTCCTCAATATAATAGTAAATATATAAGTCAATTAGGGATAAGCATCTATATCATATAGACTAAATGAGGAGTTTATTGTTGGGAATGACTTGATTTGCATCTATGTTGAGGAACAACTAGTGGTTGGCTAGCACAATGAGGCAGTATAGTACTTCCCCTGTTTGAAGCCAAACCTCTCCAATAACCCTTTATTTATCTCTTCCCGACTTGACATTTTTTTTTTCTGCCAACAGGACTAATTAACTTCACCTATTCCCCTTATTTTTCCTCTTTTTCAGTGCTACTACCAGTTATGTGTCACATTACAATCGACTTTGAATAAATATCAAACTTCTCAGAAGACGACAGTTGTGGCTCCTGCAAAACCCATTTAGAATAAACTTCACATGTTAGGTATGCTATCAATATATTAATAAGAGAAAAAGGTAGAGAGTAACTGATATAATACATGAGCGTAGTGCTGCCGAGTGTCCATGGCAAGCTCTTGACCATTTAGGCCGAACATTCCTTCTTTAGCCCCACGGATTGAAGAGCGCATGGTATTGAGCAAGGTGCCATAAGTCAATTTAGGTTCTTCTTGTAAGGCTTGGATGAAACTGTAAGTCAAGGCGCCAGTGCTTTCCATGCCGCTTAAGGCCTAATCAACCAAGCCTTGGTTCTGAGAAACAGTTCTAACCAATTCACATCAATCATTGAAAGGGGATAAGAACGCATTACTAACCGTTGTGTCTGCTGCATTTCCATCATCATCACAAGCTGAAATGCAAACTGCTAGCCCTCCTCTTGTGCCTTTGTAAACAGTTCTGGGGTGTCTATGATCTTCCCATCCATAATAACCTTTCCTGCTTAAGCACCCCCCCCCCCCCCAAAAAAAATAAAAAAAGATCCATTTCACCAATGTTAAAGGTAGTAGTCTAAAGGGGTTTCTCAATGATTCAGGACAACATACTTACATACAACGTTCATAACTAACCTGTTCATCCTGCACATAAATGGTAAATCAAGAATGGTCCCACTAAAGCATGTATCAACAATGGCATGAAGTTTGGCACCCCGAGGTAGAGGCCTAACAATTGTAGCGTTGATTTCATCGTCGAGTATCTTTCCCTCGTGCTCATAATCAACAGGGCATATTGCTTCATCAAACCCATCAAGCTCATCCATGTTACGGTCCAATTCCCTTGATCCATGTCCAGAGAAGTGGAACACCAATGAGTCCCCTGGTTGGCAACCCTCAACCAACCACCTCATGGCCATTCGCATGTTATGTTTTGTTGGGATTCTAAGTGGGTTTTTCTCCGCTGGATCATCTGTAGGTCGGTTCTGAGTGTTATAAATATAAAATGAAAGAAACGAGATCATTCATGGCTATGTTTTAGGCCTTATTTTATTGCCTAGTTAAACATATACAATGCCTACTTGCTAATGTTTGATTGTTGGACAGATACAGAACATTGCAAACCATAATCATCATCCCACAGGAATTAGCATCTAAATTATAACAAGATTATTAGCAGTTATAAAACATCTAACATGTCTTAAGGTAAATCTATATCGTATATAGAAAAATATGTCCAAGTACCATCCCCATGTTTAAATCTCTCTAAGAAGTGTTGGATTGGGATTGAACAATGACAACAAGCATTAGTTAAGCCATAATAGTTGAAGTTGAACAGCTGGTACCTGTGAGCATGCGAATGGAATCACTAGGGAAACCCAACTTGTCAATCAGAAAGTATTTCATGCACTGAGCATCATTTACAGAACCTTTAAGCCTGTTATTCCGTTTACCATAACTAATTCCAAATAACACTGCCCTCTTGTTACCATAGGCAGAAGGAGGCGTCAATGGAGGTGGTGGCGCCCTTAGTGGCCGAGGCTGAGGGTAATAGAATTGGTCATGTCTCCAATAGCCAGCGGGTTGGTTGATGAAGGCAGGTGCATTATTCACAAAATGATTATTGGGTCGGACTGGGGGTTGGCACCTGGAACACATAATGGAAATGGTATAGGCTTCCAGTGGCACTAGTATAGGCCTTCCGCACTGACTGCATCTTGCTCTTCGAGTTGCCATGATTTGGAGCTTTGGAGAATGTTAAGCCCCGATCAATGAAGAAGGATCTTAGAAGTTAGGAACAGACCAATCTGTTGATGACCTCTAATTGGAGGTGTCTCCATTAAATACAGTGTATTGAATCCATTTGGGACGTGGCATGTAGAATCTAGAATCAGATTCTATTTGCCTTTTCTAGTGGACAGCGAATATATCGACCCACTGGTTATTGCCATTTGTCTATGGATATAATTTCAATGGAGAATCAAGTCCAAATTCCTGAGTACTTGAAATTCATGAGAGCTGAGCCACATCATTATATTTTATCAAGGTTCAACTTTGTCTGTGTAGATAAAATCCCACTTGAGAGAAATGGAAGAAAATGATAGCTTATTCACTATTTTGGTATAAGATATAGTGGTGAAGGGATGCTCTCTATTTTGAGATTGGAATGCACATGTTCCTTTTGAAATTCCTGCTAAACACAAAAGGGACGCGAACACTCTTCGTTGTGTCCTAGCTAATGAAATGGTTGTCCATATGCTAATGCTTTGCAGTAAGAGAAATAAATAATTATATTATCACCTAGAGCTTTCCATAGGATCTATCTTATTCTTACGTGTTATGTGCCTAGACAAGACTTGATCTTGAAGAATAAATTACAATAAATCAAAACCTAAATAAACAGATATTACATTCATAAACCAAATGGGATCGTTAAACAAAGTTTCTTTAACATACCCGTTCTATAACAATAAGTGTGAATGGGCCAAAATAGAAATCGGATTGGGTTAAATGGATTTGCCTCAAAGATATGATTTTGACCTTTCTCTTGAATTATCACACCTTAAAAGCATAAAAGCTAATGTATGATCATGTGTACGAGTTTGAATCTCCCTGTGGTCAGTCGTATTGTTTGATGGGCAACTCTTCCCAGAGAGATCCCTTAGTGCCCAGGGGTTAGTTGAGTAGTCACTGACAATAATTTTTCGGGTTAAGACTATGTCGGCCTTCCTGCCATGTTAGTAGCGCCTTGCCTGGTTAGTTTGGGAGATCATCCCCTACTATATTAAAAAAAAAAAATAGAACCCACATTAAAAAAAATCTTTTTCTTTGGTTATGGAAAATCAATGTAACTTTTTCCTTGATTTTTAATTCTTTCCTAATTATTGCCTCAGCAAATTATAAACCCAACAAATTAGGTGTAACTGTATGAAAGTACTTACTCTGTTATTTTTTGGATGTAAATCAGGGTATCTCCTCGCTCAAAAGACAAGAGACTAATCCCACGGGATATGGTCACGAGTGTGTAGTAGGAATCCCTCCCAACTGCATTTTCTCCATACACACTACCCTAAGGGTCGAACCCGAGACAAGATGCTTAAAGTGACCAAAACCTAATGTGCAATCAACTGTAAGCATAGGCTTTTGCAATGCATGTAAAATCAACTCCTATAATCATCTTATTATTAGATAAAAAGTTAACAATTAAACTCATTATATATAGATCTATTACCTAGTCCCATTTAATTCAAGATTTATCGAGTCAGAATTATGTCATTTTTTTGGGTAAGAGAATTTTGTGATGTTATTGAAAGCATTATATCATTCAGATATCTTATCTGCAGATTTAACTTTTGCATTCTTTTGTATTTTGAATTTGAGTTTTATCTTACCTATCTTCTGTAACGGATCAATCTTGTACTCTATATATTCACATAAATATCAATGAGAAGGAAACCTTTTAAGTATTCTAGTTTTCTACAGTTATGAGATGCAGGATATGGAGTCATCTGTCTAATAGATTCATTAAAGTTCACCTTAGTCTTGGGGAAGAAAATAATGAAAAATGTTGTCATAGAGAATTCATGGCTTTCTTTCAACTAAAAATGTTTTTGAATTGGTACTCTGTAATACTCAACTTTTTTTGGGTATTACATAATTATATCAATTTTTTTTTGGGTTAAGAGAATTTTGTCATCCACAATTCACGGCTTTCTTTCTTCTTCCTTCTTTTTATAAAACATCGCAATAATTTACCAAAATTACAGGAAAAGTAAGCACAAATTGGTACTCTGTAATACCCAACTTTTTATGTGGATGACCACAATATGCAATGTTTGAAATTGAATACAAATACTGATCCAGATTAATAGGAAACAGACTACAAGTTCTGTTCTGTCCACTTTCAAGTTAAGAAAAAATGTGTCAACCGAAGAAATTCTAACCAATTTTCTAATTATCAAACAAACACTAGCATAATTAGTACATATCTTCCTTCGACTAAAATAAAGATTGAACAAAATAATTCTTTCTGCTATCACGAGGCATTTATGATGAATAGCCAATATTAGTCTGTCTCTGTCCTTGCAACCAATGAACAAATGACATGATTGTCCTTTCCAACGTACATGCTCAAAATGTAAATATTCTCGTAGAAACATCAAATTTCTCAGACGATGATAGAAGAGGGTCCTGCAATGCTCCACAAGAATCCATGAAAAACTATATCAGGAACTACCAATTATGATTTATAATACATTTTGGTTGAGTTGGATATACAACAATCATAATTAATGAGAAAAAAGGTTGAGATAAATTCTTGATGCTGCTTAAAAGAGATAACATATATAGCTCCTTTCATGTATCATAGATGATGTTTTTTTGGGTATAAAACACATGATAAATGATAAAATCAGGTTCTGAGCTTCAGAAATTGAAAAAGAAAATATTTATTTTAGAGAATCTAAAATAGGCTACATCAATTTTCACACTGATAGGTCCATGCTGCAGTGTGCGGAGAACACCCACTTGCATGCATGAGAACCGGAACCAGATATTAAATTAATTTCTATAATGCTGGATCTTACACATTAGAAGGATCAAATCCACTCACATTTGCACAAACAGATCTTTTGAAGATTGTGTCAGATATTTTACTCTGCCTAAAAGCTTAAGTTGTCCCGTAACCAGCAAAGAATGACATTCATATCTGGTAAAATAATGTAATCCCCAATATCGAAGGGGTGGCTAATAGTGTAAACCATTAGATTGTTGGATATTGAGACTTTTCTTAGAGTAAAATGATTAATTGAGTTTAAGTGTTGCTTTAGTTAAAATCCAAGTTTGAGTGTTGTTTTTGTTAAAAGTTGAGTTTGTGTGAAGTTTTGGGTAAAACCAACTTTAGTTGGTCATAAGCAATGATTATCTTTGTTTTGAGAAAAAGCTACTGGTTAGATAATTCAAAACTTTTTGTATATATAGTAGCAGAAATCAATGAATGAATGTTGAGCCTTTGTTGCATAATATCCTCTCTTCTTCTTTGTTTTGTTTCTGTTTTTCAGCAGTCTTGTATTTCTTAAAATGGTACTAAGAGCTGAATGATCTTAGAGGGACTGAGTAAGGGAGTAAGTGAAAACCAGCAAGGAAAATCATAAACACCCAGCCACAAAAAAAAAAAAAAAGAAACCAAAAATACCACAAACACCCAGCTATGCATCTAGCAGCACCTCCTTGCCTCCACCTCCTGTAGTTCCAAGAGAACATTATCATGTTTGGGCTGCTAAATTGAGGACTTAGCCAAAGAAGGCAGAGATCTAGCCATCATACATGCAGGTCTGCATGATGATGTATTCATCAAAATCATGGCCTTTGACTCCTAAAAAAGCTTGGGACAAACTCAAGGAGGAGTTCCAAGGAAGTGAAAGAACATTAAGGATGCAAGTTCTGAATTTGAGGAGAGAATTTGAAGCCATAAAGATGAAAGAAGCTGAAACTGTGAAGGAGTTTTATATAGGCTTATGAAAGTAGTAACTATTGATAGGTGGGGAGCTGAGTGACCAACATGTAATGGAGAAATTTTTGTGTCTCCCAGAGAGGTTTGAGTAAAAAATCTCATCTCTTGAAGAAAATAATGACTTTTCTCACATATCAGATCCAGAGCTTGTGAATGCATTCCAAGCTATTGAACATAGAACATCTTTAAGGATGGAAGAAAAAGTTGAAGGTGCATTTTTGTCTAATAGCAAAGGAAGATGGAAACAAGGAGAAGGAAGCAAAGTTCAGGAAAAAAGAGGAAAGTTTCTACCTTGCCCATACTACAAGAATAGAAATCATACTGGAATTTTCTGTTGGTTTAGGCCAAATGTGAAGTGTAGAGCTTGTAATCAGCTTGGTCATGTTGAAAAAGTTTGCAAAAAGAAGTGGAACCAACACGGACAACAAGCAAAAGTTGCAGGGAGTCAAGAACAATGAGCACAAGTTGCTAAGAACCAACAACAAGAATAGCATTTATTTGTTGTAACATGCACGGCAACAAAGATATCAAAAGAGTGGCTTATTGATAGTGGTTGTACTCACCACATGATTTCCAATGATAGTATGCTCAAAGAGTTAGATAGAACATACACTACAAAGGTCAGAATTAGAAATAGAGATTACATTGAAGTCAAAGGAAAAGGAGTTATGTCAGTTAAAACTTCATCAGGTATCAAAATAATTTCGGATGTGTTATTTGTGCCTGATATTGACCAAAATCTTCTAAGTGTTGGTCAGTTGTTAGAGAAAAATTGTGCAGTGTTCTTTAAAGATAAATCTTGCATAATATATGATCCTACTGGGAGTGAGTTTTTGACAGTAAAGATAAGGGATAAATGTTTTACTTTACATTGGGAGCAAGTTACATCTTCTGTACATTCAAAAATTGTGAGCATTGATGTGAAATTCACTGAAGAGGAATCTTGTTTTCAGGAGAAACTAAAGAAGAAACAATAAAAATTATAACAGCTGAGCTAAAAATATTTCAGGACAATAAACCTGAGTTGTTTAAGGAAGCAGCAATAAATCATGAACAAGTAAGAGGTACCAAATTTCTTATTGATATTTGTCAAAAATGCAATACGGCAATCCTTTAACCTGCAGGCCACCAAGACGCTATGAAGTCAACAAGTTGGTGTGATCCAGTGGAGTAGGAGTTGAAAATTATCAAGAAAAACCAGACTTGGATGATGACATGTTGGAAATTTGAAAGTGTGAACTTGCAGAGAAAATAATGAGAGAATAAAAATATTGGAGGAAGTAAATTTCAATATTATTCATAAAAGAAAGTGCCTATAAATAGGCTTACAAACTCAAAAGATAAATCCTAAAAATTCTAAACTACATCAGATTTATTTGGATAACGTCTAACAAACTAAAATTTTAAAATAAAAGATAAGATTTGAAACAGTAACAATAATTCTATCTAGACTCTATCTAGACTTTATCTAGACTTTATCTAAAACTTATTCAAAAACTCAAATTTCAAATGAGGCAAAATCTCATAAATCTAACACTCCTCCTTGAGATTTGCCATGGACATGCCAAACTTTAGCTTCAGGAACTCCAATCTTGATTTCGGAAGCGCTTTAATCATTATATCATCAATTTGCACATCAGTTTCCTGGTCTAAATCACAGATTAACATAGCCATTTAGCTTAACTCCTCCTGTCTTTAAATACCGGGTGCCATGATTTATCATTAATACATCTTGCATGAACTTCAATGACCTCAAGTTGATGTGACCAAATCTTTTATCCCAAATAGCATTCTCATCAATCTTGGTAGTGAAATAATGATCTTCAACCAAATCAAACTTCAAATAAAAGTTGTTTTTGATCATTTCAATTTTTGCTATCTCTGTTCCATGTTCATCAATGATAAAGCAATACTTTTCTTTGAAAAAAACTGCATATCCATTTCTTAGCATTTGTGCAACACTAAGAAGATTTAGATCTAGTTCTGGAATATAAAGAACATCATTGACAACCTTCATACCTTTCTTGGTTTTTACCGCAATTGTCCCTTTTCCTTTGACTTGCACAATTTCACCATTTCCCAAGTTAACATTTGGTTTAAATGATCGATTAATGGATGTAAAAAATGATAGACATTTGGTCATGTGGCTAGTGCAGCCACTATCAATGAGCCATATATTCAATTCATGTGAATTGAGTGCTTGTGATGCCATAAATAAATGTTCTTCATCATTGTTGTTTTCTTCAATCACATTTACTTGTTGATCTGGTTGCTGCTGACATTGTTTTTTCTTGATTCTACAATACTTTTCACTGTGGCCGAGTTTATTGCAAAAATCACAGCGAAAAAGAGGTTTATCTTTATAATAACAATCTTCTTCAGCATGATTGGTTCTCTGGCAATAAGAACAAGGCAAAAAATTACCTTTTCTTGAAGAACCTTCAGCCTTCCCTTTGTTGTTATTGAAAGACCGTGAATTTTCAGAATGCCTTCCCTTTTGTTTTGCTTGGTAGGCACCTTCAATAGCTTCATCATCTCTCATTGAGACCTTTTGCTCTTGTGCATGAAGCTTGCTAGTTAGCTCTGTAATTGTGAGACTTTGTAAATCGCAAGACTCTTCAATTGCAGAGATCTTGGCTTCGAACTTTTGAAAGGCCTTTGAAACCATGATCTTTTCTACAACCTTTTGATCTGTAAATGCCTCACCAGAAGGCACATTTGATTTACAACATCCATTAACTTTGCCGAATAATTTTTAGCCAGTTCGTTGTCTTTCATCTTCATCAATTCAAATTCTCTCTTCAATGTGAGGAGCCTAGCAGTTGACCACTGTCAGCTCCTCAATTCATCTTGGATCTTGTCCCATACATGTTTAGGTGTTTCCAAGTCCATGATTTTGGTGAAAATATGATCTGCCAAGTCACGAATGCGAGGCAAGTGATGGCTTTGTCTTTCTTGAGTTTCTCCTCCTCGTGAGCTTTCATCTGAGCAACGGTAGGATTCTCTCTCAATGGCGGTGGATCAGCTTCAGAGATCACAACATTCCATAAACCTTGAGATCTTAAATAAAACTTCATCTTGACAGCCCAAATGTGATAGTTTTCACCATTAAACATTGGAATTACATATGAAGAATTGCTAGAAGTAGACATATTTGCAACACAACTGCCTAAAAAAAAATTACTTAATCTCAGTGTGTTTAGCGCTCAATCTCAACGTGTTTAGCCCTCAAAAAAATAAGAACTTTTCCTCACACCCCGAAAGAAAAATGGCTCTTGATACCACTGTTGGAAATTTGAAAGTGTGAACTTGCAGAGAAAATAATGAGAGAATAAAAATATTGGAGGAAGTAAATTTCAATATTATTCATAAAAGAAAGTGCCTATAAATAGGCTTACAAACTCAAAAGATAAATCCTAAAAATTCTAAACTACATCAGATTTATTTGGATAACGTCTAACAAACTAAAATTTTAAAATAAAAGATAAGATTTGAAACAGTAACAATAATTCTATCTAGACTCTATCTAGACTTTATCTAAAACTTATTCAAAAACTCAAATTTCAAATGAGGCAAAATCTCATAAATCTAACATGACAAACAAACCAAGTAACAAACAAGTGACTGGAAAAAATTGGGTATTAAGATCAAGGTTGAAGTTTGATGGTTCAGTCAACAAATTCAAATAGTAGATTTGAAAATAAGGCATGGAGTCAAGTGTTGGAGGTTGAGACTTTTCTTAGAGTCAAATGATTACTTGAGTTCAAGTGTTGCTTTAGTTAAAATCTGAGTTTGAGCGTTGTTTTGGTTAAATTTTGAATTTGTGTGTGGTTTTGGGTAAAACCAACTTTAGTTGGTCATTAGCAATGGTTATCTCTGTTTTGTGGAAAAGCTACTGGTTAGATACTCCAAAACTTTTGTATATATTATAGGAGAAATCAATGAATGAATGAATGTTAAGCCTTTGCTGCATAATATCCTCTCCTCTTATTTGTTTTGTTTATGCTTTTCAGCAGTCTTATATTTCTTAACATAGATCACCTGCTAAACAAAATCTTAGGATTGATAATACTTAAAAGTAATAGCAATGAAAGAAGATGGAAGCCTACCTGCTCAACTTTACGGTGAAAGATATGTTTCAAGAAGCTGCTATAGCATTTGCTTTGGTGAATCTTTTCAATGTCGTTGTGCATCTTTTCTAGTAAACCGCGATATGTTATTCCAGGACATTCTCTGATTGTTTTTGCGAAAAGATAGGTCATAACACCGTTCATCCCCTTTCCACCAAAAGCCTGCGCAGATTTGTCACAACAAGTCACAACTCGAGTTGAACAAGTATCTTCATTGCATTGCATTGCATTGCATAACATGGCCAGATGAAAATATCCAAGATTCTTACCGTGGTATCAGCAGCCATCTGACTATCTTCACAAGCACCGAGACAAATCGCCAGTCCACCACTTGTATGTTTTCTAATAGGTTCTTTAGCAGGGGGCTTGTTATCCTCCCAATCCCAAATGCCACTGCAAGCATACAAGAGACAAATTAATTGAATATCAAGGGGCTAGGGTGAGGTTGTAATAGAAGCGGAAAATCAAATGGAAGAAAACATTAAATATTTACTTACTTTTTTTGTTTATAAACGTTCATAAGATCAAGAGTTGTTCCACTATGACAAGCATCAACAATAGCATGAAGTGTGACACCCTTCTTGAGTGGCCAAACAATGGTAGAATTTATTTCATTGTCAGTGATCATTCCTTCTCTCATAAAATCAACAGGACAAAGAGTTTCATCAAGCCCATCAATTTCATCTTCATTGCAATCTGGTTGTTGCAAACCATGTCCGGAGAAGTAAAAGACCAATGAGTCTCCTGGCTGGCAGTCCTTCACAAGCCAATTTAAGGACTCCAATATGTTCCTCTTTGTTGGAGTTAAATTGGGATCGTGCTCATGTTCTGCAATTAGTTTAGTTTTGGAATAAGATTAATCTGTATCTTTCATTATTACTACAAAATATGGCACTTTTTATATATGTTTAACACTGAGCACACAGGGAAAGTTGAAGATCTAATGAAAGGAGATATGTGATATAACTTGTTAAGGGGAAAAAAAACCTGCTTATTTATTGATAAAATTTGTTCAACAATAATCCCATTCATAGTACTCATGCTTTCAAAACAGAAATTGATAAGTAAATTTTCATCTACTATAATATAGTCCAAGATACATTCTAGTTCATTTGGAGGATCAAATTATTGTGTTCAGGAGCTTTCAATTTTATTTCGTTATGCATTCAAACAAACAGGAAAGAGTAAAGAATAAATAAAATCTAAATGAACAGATAGTAAATTCACACACCAATTAGAGTCAGAGAAAAGTTTCTACGAGATACCTGTGAGGACACGTATGCACTTAATTGGAAATTTAAAATTCTTAACCAGCAGCTCTTTCATGTTAATAACGTCATTAATGGAGCCCTTGAGCCTGAATTTCCTTTTCTGGTAAGTAACTCCACAGAGAACCGCACGCTTGTTACATCTTCTGGACAAGGATGAGGAAGAACCTGTTGAAGGAGATGAAGAAATACTTGGCAAATGTCCATTTGTGTTAACTGTGTCCAGCTGGTCATGTTTGAACAATTTGGCTCCAGATGTTTTCTTTTGGCAGCATATTCCACTATCTTCCCTTGATTGCTCATATCCTGAAATTGAATTGGTAACATCTTGGCATGCATAGCAACGGTATGCAGTTGTGTTTGTGGGCACTAGATACTCTCGTTTGCAACCTCTGCAGGTAAGTTTTGCTTCCCCAGTAGGCTGTGAAGTATTAATCTTTTGGTAAGCATAGCGACTAAATGCAGTAGTGTTTGTGTTTGAAAAAACAGTTTTTCTGCATGTTCTGGATTTAAATGTACCCTCCATTGTTTGCAGAGTAGTTTTCTTTATAGGCCAAGCATGCAGGCAGCAAGAAGATACATAAAGGAGACTTGAGTGTACATGATGAAATGAACAACATAAGCAATTCAGACTAGGCTGCTGGACTAGATAAATTCTAATGTACTCCGATATTACTAGACTAACCCAATAAAAAATATCATATCGCACAACAGATGAATATATTCCATCAGATTAAATTTATAATATCATATAATAACAATTAGATACGATCTGAATTGTTGAATATAACACTCACAATACATAAGAATTTCTCGTTGAATTGACGGCTTTCACCTTTGTCCATGCATTTCCCTTGATGGCAAGTAACATTTTCAATGGTTGAAAATTGTGCTCCCTTACATAAACTAATAATTAGTAACCTTCGGACCAAGATTACGTTTTTTTATTAAAAAAATAGAAACGAGCCAAATGTGGAATCCAATCCCACTGTTATTCGAAGGTTGAGGGATGCTAAATGCTCACCTTTTACAAGTCTCAATTGAAGGTTAGTCAACTTTCCACGGTAAAGTTGGCTGTTCCTGGGCTGGGAACCCAAGGGTTGTCGCTAGTGAATTCATATTAGAAAGACCTTAATTTAAGAGAGGGAGAGGTGAAATGAGTGGAATGTGTTGTTAATGGCGAATCTCATTTCCACCCAAGATATGCTTCTGTTTATTATTCTCACAATAAATCATCAAGAACCAGATGTTCGTAACTTTAATTTCTTTAGGTGCTCAAGACTGGTACAACTTTCTATTTTATTTTTCTTGACAGTGTGCGGCTCACATCATGGTTTGATTCGTTGGCTTCAAGAATAAAAATAGCTCAACAAGGTCATCGTGCAGTTATTTTTATTAGAAGAAAAAAATTTGCTTTTGTAGTGCAAATTACGAGTACTAAAAAATATGCCTAGCTAAATAATCCAGTTTTTCATGTCACTTAATACTGGATTATTTATTCAAGTCTTTATCAATAAGGCAACTCAATTACAAGATACTCTATGTTTTTACATTATTTAATTAGCAATTACTTTAATATACTAGACTAAATTTCACCTTTAACTCCCTAAAAATAGACAACTTTAATTATTTAGCAATCACTTCCATATGCTTTTAAACAATGTGGTTAAATTAATCTGTAAGTCCTTATACTTTTTAAGAAATTCCAAATAAGCCCTTATGGTTTAAAATTACAAGGTTTAAAAATTGTAATTAGATTCCTATAGTTTTTTAAAAAATTCTAATTGAGTCTCTATATTCAACTTACGGTTCGAGCACTATATGGACCCTATTAGAATTTTTAAAAAAAACTATATGAACCCAATTAAAACTTATAAACTATAAAAACCTACTTGAAAATCCCAAAAAAGTATAGACTTTCAGATTAATTTAACCTTATCTTATTCATATTTCACGAGATGTAATTATGCGATACACTAGTTATGCACTAGTTATGTATGGAGTTCAAATTGAAAGCCCTAAGAATATTACATAGTGGTACTATAAACTACAGAGAACATTATTACGAATTTAAATATTGGATATAAACAGGACCATGTCTGATGATACAACATACAAGGAGAAATTAATCAAAACTAAAATAGAATCTATGCAGGCAGGCACCAAAAGTGAGTATACCATCAAACCCAAAAGCTGGCATCTCTCTTCTAGATCCTCTCTTTCTACTGATCTTTCAAAGATCATTCAGCTGCCAAAGTAAAAAACCAAGTTTGAAGTTAACACGAAATATGATAGGCTTTCATACCATAGTAGTTGTGACAAGTATGATGATAACAATAATACTAGTTAGAGACAACTCCATAGGGAAAAGATTTCCTCTGAAAGGAGTAAATCAAATTGGAATCTCTCTCTCCTGCAAGGATATTTTTTTTTAGTATAGTATCTTTCAGTTTAGAAGACTAATAATTAGGACATAAAATAACTAAAACCATTCTTATCAAACCGTTAATCTATATTCTATAGAGAATCAGCAATTACCAGTCTAAAGATGGTCAGCATTCAGGGTGATCCACTACACATTGATCTGACCAGAGATTTTTGCCTTACAAGCTGGACACATGAATCCAACAGAATCTGATTGTATTTCAGAATTAACAGCATCATGGTTAAACTCTATTCCGCACCAGACACACACAGTTGTAAGCTGATTTCTGCCATCCATATTTAACATAACATCTTGTGATTCAAACTGAACTGAGGATGCACACATCCCTTCCATCACTGTGATGTTTGCCATCTCAGTTGGCACATCAGGCAGAGAAAGAGAATCTTGACCACTCGCAAAATCATACTCAAGACTACCTATTTCATCCAACCTCAGTTCCTGGAACCCTTTCACATTATCTCGTTCATGGTCAACACTGCAAAATTGTTTTCCTCCCTGTCAACGAGCAATAACAACAATAATTTTTCAAGATAACATCAGCACTACCAACCAGTTGACGCGCATCATGGCTGGGTGCAGAAAGTAGCTAATTCTTTCATAAGAGAATTTGGTGTTAATGATGCTAGATTCCAGTAATCCTAATTAGCTTTCAGGAAGTTTAAATGAAGAAAGAACATAAAAAATAAGAAATGTACTACACAAGATTGTTTCTAGTACACAAGCACATGGACATAACCTAGCAATTAGCACTCCTCAAATCTCCAGGACACAAGCAGGAGACGTGCAAGGCTGATGACAGGGGCAAGTAAGATATCATGCAAGCGTTCTTAATCTCAGTAAGACTAAAGAAAGCCTAGGCCTACAATTCCTTCCCCTCCCCCAAAACAAACCTGTGCACTCAATAAAGAAATTTTTTCTTTTCTCATTGTAAGATATATGATAAAGAATAACAAAAACTACATGGAAAGCGAGCATTAAATTCAGGAACAATGGACTTGCTACTATAGTTCTTGTATTCTTAAAGAGACATGCATTGTGAATAACCAGATGACTATGGCTGTCTCATAGAGTAGCAACATAGCATAATAAAGCGAAATAGTTATGGATAAAGAAAAAATATACTCAATGTAACAACGTTGCATAGAGGTATTAACAACTATGTTGAAACCACACTACAGGACTTGTTATGGAACAATAAATGCTCAGACAACAAAACTGGTTCTTAAAACTGCATTTGTTTTTGAAAATTCAGGAATGTAAGCCAAAGGCTTTGTAAATAATGCAAAATTACATCAATGATTCAATACAAAATGAAACGTGAATACATTTAGAGACACAGATTGAGGTAAGCACAGTAGCCCACATGCTACGCATGCATTTGCAATGCATGCACGAATAAAAGGCCTCAAATCAGTCACTTCTTAGGAGGACCATGATATAATAGGTGTAGGAATATTCTCTCAGTTTTTCAACATATAAGAAACCCCGAGAATGAAGGCACCCATAGGTTATGCCTTATACCTTATCTGAGCTGAATGCAGGAAAACAATCCAAAGATTGCATTGTGGACATAGAGGGGTTAGAAACCCTAGAACGAACCACATTTTCTTCAGAAGCTGGCATTACTGTCTCTTGAACATTAGTGCTAACAGGTACATCCTCGCTGCCATCTAAACCAATTTTCAACTCACTCTTATTACTATTGTCTTCATCAAGCTGCCCCTTTGTATTAGTGAAACCAGAACTTTCATTCTTCTCAGATTCAGGTATTATGTGATTGCCAGAAAACGGAAGTAAAGGACTTTGAGAAACTCCTTCCAAATCAATCCCAGACTGATCAAACCCATCAACAGTCAATGCCACATCATCTTTTCCCTTATAAGTCTCAGATGCATTAACATTTTGCTCATTTACAGATAACAAGCCCATGTTATCCACACAAGTAACCATCTTTGCATCTATAACTTTGCTATCATCATCAATTTTCTCTACTTTTCCATCCATGAGTAAATGCGGACTATCTTGCTGATTTAAATCTTGAACCACATTTTTGCCAGTCAAGCTATCTTCCATTTTCTGTTCACTGATCGGAGACTCAAAGTTTATGTCATGATCTAAGTCACCAACAGCAATTTCGAAAGAAGGAATCACATTCAATTTGGCTGTACAGTGGGGTTCCATGACAGAATTCTCCATAATAGAGTTTTGAGCAATTTCAATAAGGGCATCCATCTTAGAGATCCTTGAAGGCAAGTCCTCCCTGATTGGAGACTTGTCTCTCCTTTGGATATTTGCCTGACCTGGCAAATCTTCAACTCTCCTGACATAATTTCTAACATGGATCCCAACATGTCCATTGTAGCGACGCCTTTCCAGAAAAACCTTATGGCAGAACTGGCACTCAAACTTTCCATCTTTAATTATAACTCCATCTCCAACAGAAGAACCAAGTCGATACCTCCTTGTTGTCCTCTGATGAAAAGACAACAGGTGCTGCAAATATGTATCCTTCTCATCAAAGGTCATGCTGCATTTGTGACACTCAAATAGATCATGTATTTGCACATCTGCAAGATTGTCAATCCCCAATAAGGCCACTTCCTTCACTCGTTCATTAGAAACAGACAAACTGGGTACATCTGAGCTAGTTGCAATAATCTGCCGTTGATCTTGATCCTCATGGATAACACCTGCAGACTGCAGCGCATCCCATAAATCTCATGCAATAAAATTATAACAGATCAATGGCTGCAACATGTTTACTTACGCTTTCAGTAGTCACTCTATTAACCTGCAGCATATTTTCACTCCTACGACTGATTGGTAATTGTGCATCACTGTGACCACAAAGAGACTGCAGATATGAAGAAACTTCTTTGCAAGACACAAATTGCTGTCCACTAGGGCTGGAGAATATCAAATAAGAGGATATGTAAGCCCTAGAAAGGGAACAGGATTGAAAAAGAAAATCACCTTGGTATCAATGAAACAAAAAACAGATACATAAAAAAAAATTAAAGAAACCATTTGTTGAGCACCAAAGAGAGGCCAAGAAAACAAAAAGTATCCCGAGGACGACAGAACAGACAATGATCTGATAGTGAACTGGAACCAATATTATTTTCTCACAAAATACAAAGTCCAAATATCCATGCATCTATCAAATATTTTGTAAGTGAAAGCTCTGCATACTAGCCAGCCACACCACATTAAAAATTTCCATGACAAGTTCAGCACCCTGATTCCATGGAGGGTTTAATCGTAAGGTTTGATATTCTTCTTATGATGCACACTGCACCGTTCATTCACTGCACACCTAATAGAAGATCATTTAGGCTAGAAGAGGGAGGGAATTTATTTTCCCCTCTCTCACACACTACTCAACGTTTCAATGAAGAAACAACACATTTCCATTTTTCTTCCATTGAGTAAGGCTCTGAAAGCCACGCAAAAAATAAATAAATAAATAAATAAAAGGGCAAATCAAAACGAAAAGGTTTTTGTTTCTTGAATATCTGAAAGATTCTTGATTTCTTGTATGCTCAGCAGGAAGAAGATTCATCAGAGCAAAAAACAAAAAAACAACAGAGAAAGAAGAGAACCTCATGTATCTGCGACAATAAATCCATGCACGACCATCCTTTCTCTTCAAACCCAACAGAAGCTTCCAACCAAGCGGCAACACGTGGCCGAAATCAGCAGCGTCCACAATCCTCCTCTTCTTCCTCCTACTACCCCACTGTCCCTCCAAATCCCTCAAAAACCCCAACAGCTGCTCTTCATTCTGCAAACCCTCGGTCCGTCTCCTCAACTCCTCCCCAAACGGATCCTCCGCATTCGCCAAAGCCGAAAGATCAATGGCAACACCATTCTTGTTCACAATCTCCATTCCTCTATAACACTCCTCCAAATGCACCTTCACTTTCGGCTTCCTCCCTCTCTTCCTCTTCCTCTCCCCACCAAATTTCACCACACCCAATTCCCCTCCCTCCACCACTGCACCTCTTGGCTCGGGAATCGACACAATTCCAGAAGGTGGTGGAGCTAGCTCAACTTGATCAAATTTCGGGTCTTCCCTGATCAATTGCTTCAAATAATCAATGATTATGCGGTTCTCTGCGTTTTCGGGATCATCGGCGGGGACAGAAGGGAGTTTAGGGGTGGGAAGAAGGCCGGCAACGCGGCGGCGGCGGCCGGTGAGGGAGGCGGAGGTGGATTGGGGGCGGCGGGGCCGAGAGTAGGTCTGGCGGCGAGAGCCAGCGCTCTCGTTGAAGAGTGAAGGGTCGATTTTGGGGGTAACTAGGTCATGGGTAGAGCTTAGGTCGAAGGCGGAGAGGGAGCACAGAGAGAGGGCTTGCAGCTCCGACTGAGACAGGGTGGTTGAGTCTATGCGACCAAGCGACTCCAACTTCAGCACTTGTGCCGCTGCTCTGTTCTTCGCCACTGTCGCCATGTTTCACGCCAAATCTGGCACTGGCAGTGACAGTAAAGAGGTTATGAATGTTTATATAAATTTTTGGGTTTGTTACTTTGTTGTGTGTGTTGTAGACTAGTTGTAGATTTGACTTCATATTACTTTGACTATAGTCATTGTAAATATTCTTTTTTAGAAGAAAATACTCTTTTGTTTTTCTACACAATGAATATGTTTTCTTTGGAAAAGATAAAATATAAATTAATTTATTATCTTCCTCTTTTTATTTTTATTTTTATTTTTTTATCCGACTAATATCTTTCATTCTATTCTTCCTCATCTCATTATCTCTTTTCCTCTTTTTTCTCAATCTTGTTATATATCTCCCTTCTTTTCCTCAACCCATTAATTTCTCTAGAAAGTCCCTTTAGAGCCCGAAATGTATCATCATAGCATAGGAGACCTATTTTGATTCTCTTGGTAATGCTGGACAATGAAATGACTGCAGTTTTTCGTTATGCAATTTAGGACATCCAATATAGACAGAACTTGAATTCCCCTTCTATTTTTATATGCATCTCTTGACCAGCTCGTATGAATTGCTAGAACCAAAGTCATAGTCAAAATATCAATCTGTTGCTATATGTGCCAATAGGTGGAGAGCCTGTGATGAACACAACCTTTTGCCTCAAGTTTGTGTTGGAAAAGTACAGAAAACAGATTCTATTTTAAGCATGGAAGCCCTTCTGACCAAATACAGCAGTTCAAGTGTCTTTTATATGAGCATATAATGAAGGCAGTAGAGATGGGTATGCAGTGCACATAAAACTTTTGGCAAATCTTGGTAGACAACAAATCCTCTTGCTCTTTTCCTTCAGTTAGCCGTTAGTTGCTGGTTAACTTTCCGAGTTTCCGTTCAACCAGCATTATATTTAGTGTTACAGAAGTACTCTCTAATGAATATAGTTTAAAACAAAAGGAATTTTTAAGGAATTTAGTTACCTCAATAGAAAAACTACACAGCTGGCACTGTTATACAAAGCCGCAAAAGTAGAAAAGAATCTGTCAAGAGTACAATATCTTGAGAAAGGAAATCGTAATGGTAGGACAAAACGATCATAACCTCGAAAGCTCTCTATGCCATAATCTTGGAGGATGTGCTTGGACATATACCTTAGACTCATCAAGTGAACAATTATTATCACGTATAAAAAACTATTGCTAAATCACTAACAACCTTGAAAAGGTTACAACTTCACTTACATGTCAGGTTGTCTCGAGGAATCAAGTTGTTAAACGTTGTCATCAAAATCTCTTTATAAAAGGAGGAAGACTTGTAACAAAGGATCATCAATTAGAAACCCATGGAGAGTTTGTCTTTTCATAACAGAATATTATCTTTCATTTAAGTTCTTATTTTGATATATCTCCTTTGTTCCTACACCACCTTTTCACTGGGTTTAATATCATATTTTTGTAATCTTTCATGAGTTCATCATTCACACGTCTCTTTGTAAGAATAGTAACCCTTTAACAATCCATTCCAAAACATTTAGCATGGCTGGAAATTTTATACTTCCACTCATATTTTCAACTGCCACAGCACTAAACAGTTTTGTACTTTTGCAGACATAGCTTTCCCTCCAGTCTCAGCCTCCAGTGCTGCTACTTCATGGTACTATTTCCTCTTAAATCAAATCTTATGGCTTATTTAAAATCATCTTCACCGCAACATGAAACTTTTACTATCGATTGACGATTATGAGGGTTAGAAAATGTCAACACCCTCGTGGCTCCTCAGGTGCTCCTGTCTCTTTAAGTACTCATTTATTCATTATTTACTATATTTAGAGGCAAAGTCAAAGGTAAAAAAAATACAGGTACCACTGACAGAGTAAACTAAGGCATGGACTTAATCCATGTGGTTTAATTTAATGGATTTAATTTAATTTTTTCTTGTTGCTACATTGGAGAGCCGCAAGCACTTTGATAAGGGAAGGGGAGAAATAACCTAGTGATGGATCGAACCTCTAACACTAGTGACGAATCTAGGAGGTGGCAAGTAGGGGTGCTTGTCTCCCATGATCTAGAAAAAACTTGATAAACCTGTAAAGGTTTCCATGCAAAAAAATTCTTCATGTTTGTTCCTGCCCGCATATGTGTGATTGATTTGAAAAGACAATTTACCATACTTATGTCCTCTTTTATTGAGGAAAAAATTATTCCTATTAATTCTAAAATTTATTGCTCTATTTTGGCCATAGTAAAAGAGATGAACATGTATTTTTTTCCATTTCACTTGAGTTTATTAATTTAAAAACTAAGGAACACTTGGTGTTTCATTTATTTAATTTTTTGTCCCCTCAACACTTCAATCCTGCGGTCCTGTCTAACACCATCATCACACCTCAGTCTTATAGACTAAGGCCGGTGGCAGTTGAGTTACAAGCTCATTGGCTTTATGGATTTAATCTTTTGATTCATTGTTAGTGTTAAAGTTTTTTATACCATCATCTAATTATGTGTTTACAGATAATTAAAATAGTTGAACTATGACAACAACTACATGAAAAGTCAAATTCTTTTAATAATATGTTTAAACAAATAATTTTATGGTAGTGTAAAAGACTATAATTTCTCTGCATTCAAGTTTATTACTCAAAAGAAACCCATAAAAACAACTTTGCCTCGCATCTCAATGTTTGTTAACATTTTATCTGCTTAAGATACTGTTTGATATCATATAAATTTAGATGAAAGTCAAATGTAAAGAAATATTATTACATTATCATAATAGTTAAGCTCAGTTCAAGTTCAGTTTCTCACTAAAATCCAAATAATCAATGAAAGCCAGCTTTATTTTTTTGGAATATCCGAGGACTGTTTCAAAAGGAGTTGCAGATTATAAGGGATAAAAATGGATCCACCTTTCGAACATCTCAAAGCATCGTTCATGGAAGTACTCTGTAGGAGAGTGACCTGATCCCTGTTTGAAAGATGTCAAGTTTATCTTCATTCTTGTCCAAATACCATTTAATCACATAAGAGGTTACAATTAAACAGATCACTCTCTTACCTTGAGAGTTGCATAGGTCAAGCGGTATCCTGTATTTGAATACACAACTCTGTACCTGCATAGCTCAAGCAATAGTTGCACTGTGATTTTGGCCTACTGAGGAATTATTCAACTCAAAAACATTCATATGTTGATATAAAAAGTGAAAAACTCTTGAAGGTTTCGTGACATCCATCACTATTCTAGTCATGCATTTTAATGCATGGAATGTCTGTGTTTTGCAGTATAAATTTAGTTATAATCACTCTCCTAACAGTAAGAGAATTACAGAAAAGCACACTTACCCTGCAACTTGACCATCGACAAACCAGGGCATCCAAGAATCATCTACAGTAAGATTTAGGGATCTCAACCATTCTTCAGTTGATATATGAGTAATAACCAGGTCAAGGTCGCCACTACACAGCAGAAAACCTTAGCGAAATCAAATATTACTTATGCTGAAAGTACAATTTAAACTCATTATTTGTCTTGGACATATAACTAGACAGAAGTGGGTGTGGAGAAAATGACACTAGGGTTACATACGTATAAATTAATACTTGTAAGCCTGTCTCGGTAAGATTCTTGTGGTAAGGAATAACATTTTTAATGTCCTTATCACATATGTCATTGAGGGTTAAGTTGCACCTATACCAGCGTTGAACTGTTCCCTGGTTTTTGTGAGGAAACGAAAAAAATAAGATAGTAGTTGGAATATAAGAGAAACCACATATGTAATATTAATCATATACTACTAATATGTGCATACCTCACGAACTTGGAGAGCCTCCTGAACAGTCTTATTGTTTACCCATATGTCTGAAAGTATATAAACAAAAGTCTGCAGAACAGAAATTTAAATCTTCTAGTAAGCATCTCATATTAGTCATGTACATATATGAAGGGCAAATATATAGATTGAAACCTTGCACCACCAATCCTGAGCTTTATGTCTTAGAGATGGATGGAGGAAATGTCTGGCTTCTTTGAGAGCTCTTCGAGCCAATTCATCATCTGGTTTTGGTGATATTAGAGCACAATTAGGATCCAGAACATTGTCTTCATAGATATCATCAAGGCACTGCAATTATGAATATCCAAATACATACTACTTTAATATGAGAAAAATATTATAAATAACAACGTCACCTTGAATTTTCAACATATTAGTAGCCATTAATACCCGATCTATTGGTTGAAGTGCTTCCACACATTTTGCATTTGAGGGGTCTACTTCATAGTACCAACCATTGCAATTTTCTTTGGCTGCCTGTGAAAGAGAGTGCGATTGTGAACCATTAAAGTTTTCTTGTCAATGATAAAATTTTCTTGTAACATGACATGTTTTAGATTGTTATATAAAGTTATTAAAACACAGCAGCAAAACTTTGATATAAATTGTACTGAAATACCTCGTAAAGCTTGTCTGATATGAGTGCCATATTGCAAGCATAGGGTATTCTTGAATTATGCTCAAGCGGTGTATTAGTATGTGGGGAGCCACTCAGGTATCCCTGAATACATGTTTAAGAAAATAAAAGCAATGTGATCTCTTAAAGCCCCAAATATTATGCATAGTGAGTATAGAAATCCATGTACCACTTACTATTAAGTTTATATATGGCTGAAGTCCAGCTGCATTACCTGCATTTACTACAATTATAAGTCTTCTAAATTGAAGTCATTGGCTTAATATGCTAAGAATCAAATTTCGAGTCATTAATTTGGAAGAAGGACTAGGATAGCAATATTTGACATCTTAACAATTAAATATGTTGACATTTTTGTCTTTAAAGAAGTTTAGTTGGTTCAAATCTGCTTAAGAGGAAATTTTTCTCAGATTGAATACATAACAGTAAAGGAAACCTATTATTTGGCTTGACTTATTGACAATATTTATGAGTCAAACTTCCATTGTTTTGTGTTTGTAACCATTTTCTGTGATTCATATGTATTTTGATCTGTGGAGTTCAAAATTGACCGAGGACTGATTAACGAGCCTCATGAAGGTTGAAGTTGCAAGACAAAAGTAAGTAATAACTAATAAGTGTAAGATACTATGGAAGTTCAACACAATCTGCACATCTAAATTCAATTGTGAGGATGTTTTTCTATAGGAGTAACATTCAAATTTGTCTCAGAATACTTGAGAAGAAAAAGGATGGTCATTCAAACTTACTATCTAATATATGCTGTGAAATGATTGGCGCAAACAATCCACTGTATGAATCTGTGGCAATATAGACCCTATTCGAGATGTATTCTGGGTGTTCAATCAGCCACTGCATTTGAATTGAAGTTACAGGCTCATTATACATCTTTTTAGTTAAGATACAAGACAACTGTGTAACAAATAATATAACTAGTATTTCCTAGACAATAGATTTTACCTTTCTCAAGAATTTGGAAGTTTGCCTAGCTGATTTAGTGTCTGAGATCAGGTAACCTTCTGGGGATGTAGCATACGAGAAGCCAGTGCCAACAGGAGCATCAAGAAATATTATGCTAGCAGTCTAGAAAATTTTAGCATAACTGTCAACCAATTAAAGTTACAATATGATAAGATGATAAGATAGTTACAGTGGAGGAAAATTCTGAGCTTCTGCACCTTTGTCCAGGCGTATGGCCTTAAGATTAATTGTGGCAAACCCCCAGAATACTCTATCCCATTGAAAGCCAATGGACCTAAAGGAGGAGAAACAAACCAGATTAAAAATTGAGCCGATGGAGGATTGCTTGTTTCTCGTGAGGTACTTGATTTTGGGGAGCTTATGGTCACCAAGAATCAACAACCACTGATAACACATCTGTTTACTAAAAGGACTCTAGCACACCTTGCACTTTAGGCATCATAACCCTTAAAGCAGCCAAGGATTCAGATGAAGGTGTCAGCTGTATTAGCTAGCAAAACCACTTCACCATTGAGAAGGTTAGGAAATGGAGAGGATTAACTCCTGTTGTGTAACCCACATCAATGAACCCAAAAATAAAAAATAAAAAAAATCAATGATTCAGATAATTATACATCAGTTTCCTCACTTTATTTTACTTTATTAAATATCATTTATTACTACTTGTTTTGGCAAAAACAATTTCATTGATGACAAGCCCATTGTCTTCATCCATAAATGGTCTATATTTGTCACAATAAAATCAAGAGTTTCATTTAACTCAACAATGCAATCCAGAAATCACATCTTTTTCTCAAGAAAACAAAATAGATAAACCATAAGACTTGGCTGCTATCACGTATTCTCCGATATCTTTTTTTTTTTTTTTTTACTTTACTCCATCTTAGAAAGTAGTAGAAAACATTAAAACATACCAGTTTGGTAGAATAGCCCATTTAAACCAGAACATCCAGGACCTCCAACTAAGTAAAGGAGAAGGGGGTCAATCCGTGGCTTTCCTGTTGACTCAATAAAATAGTAGAACAGCTCCGATTCCTCCACCCCTACATATCTTTATCTCAAGAAGTAGTGCAATTTAGTAATATATCTTTTACGTTAGGGCATGCTACCAAATATGTAACTTGTCAATATATATTATAAAGTTATAACTTTAGTAAATTAATAATTAATATCAAATCCACTTCTCATCGTCATCTAAGAGGAATGCAACTCTCTTCTCCTAAAGATTTTTCTTTTCTTTTCTCTTTCTCCACCCTCAACCGTATCAACATCCCTACAAAATAAGCATCTTTTTTAAAAGAAAAATCTCCTCCTTTTATTTATCCTAGTATAGGAAATTATGAATGTACATAAGCAAATATATAATTTAGCAATAAAACTGAGATACTATTTACATTAAATTAATTAAATAAAAACTACGTTTTCTTAAAATTGGCACATGATGAGTGAGTTACTGGCAGCTGTCAATTATACACATTATATTAAAAGTGATAACATTTGCTCATGTACTAGACTTGCAGCCTACCCAGTCTCGAGCTTGAAAGGCAATCGACCCTGAAAGCCCGGCAAGGTGTTGACAATGTTGCCACAGTGTGCATTATTAAAGAGAAGCAGTAATAACAGTAGCATCAGCTGAAACTGAAAGCAAGAGCAAGCCCAGCGCATGAACTTGTTCATGGAACTCACCAGCACTGTCATTCTTGTATTATATGCTCCAAACAAACACCCAAGCGATTCAAATTAAGGCTAAGTTTATTTTTATATATCATGAGGGGAACAAATAAACTTAGACATGTGGACAACTTCAACCGTCGGTATTTCCACCATTCTTTTCCTGTAAAGTTCGGTAGCTAGAAGGTTCACATCTCCCAGTCAATTTATTAGTCCGTTGAATCATTTGAAAAAAGGGTCATGTGTGAGGGTACTATAGTATTTTTTGTAATGTGTTGTTCATATCTCTGCCTCAGGATTTAAGCAAAGACTGAGTCACGTTATTTATGTATCTCAATTTTCTCCCTACTTTCTTTTGTATACTACACTAATTTATTTGCACATAACACCATTTCTCCTTTATTAGAATTGAGATATTATGTGGTTTTCCTTTTTTTCTTTTCACCAAGTTGGTAGAATAATCCATTTGGAGCAGAACATGAGGGCCTCCCATTGTTTTTTACTTTCCCAATGTGTCCTCACGTGCTACTAGAATTGTGAGACTAATCTCTTTCGGACATGATAGTGACTAGGAGGCCCTTCCAACAATTGCTTGCTCCAAGGATTAAATTTGTGTCATCACCTTGAGAGTGCAGCTCACTTACTACTGCACTCAACGCTTCTTGGTTGAGGGGCTCCTATTTAGTATAGGAGAAGCGGGTCGATCCGTGGCTTCCCCGTTGACTCAATAAAATAGAATAGCTTCGAGTCCTCTACCCCAACATATCCATATTACAGAAATGGAAGTTTTAAAAGAAAAGTATTCGAGAATTATTCCAGTACTTATCTTTTTTTTCTTAGATACTAGTATTTAATGTGAATTATTAAGTATTCATTAGTTATTATTTATATTTAATAGAGATGCAAATATTTATTACAAAATCAACAGTCAATATATGATTGACAATACACACGAGTACTAAACCCATCAGGTACATAGCAACTCTCACAGTATACATATTTGAATTTACATATGTAATTACAACCACATGTGAAAAAAGAATCAAATATCCTGTCTCATTTCTTTTCTCCCCAATTAAATATTAACAACTTAATAAGCAAAATTAACGAGTAAAAGAGCAATTATTACCAATTAAGCGAGAGAAATTTGTTTATTGAGTATTTAACTAAGAGAACAGGAAAAATAAAACAAAAAAAGGAGACAAAAAATTTAAATCTCGTCAAAAATTGAATCTTTTGCATCATACTGCTACTTACCCAGTTTCAAGCTTGAATGGCAAGGGTAAAGCCTGGTAGGGTCTTGATAATGTTGCCACTTGAGTAGCAAAAGCAAAAGAGTGGTAACAAACCCAGAATATGGACTTAATGGAATTAAATGTTATTTTCTTATTGTTGAGCTATGTAAGCGATTCAAATATAGGCCAAACTTGGGGTGCGCTAATATAGAGGGTTATTATCTAAAATAACATGTTATGCGACTGAGATACTTGGCATTTGGCAAGTAATGTGGGTTTGGTTGTTCTACCAAAAAAATTTGCTTGGAACATGGTTTATAGAAGAGTTATGTAGGAAGGGAATAGAAGATCTGGCTCTAATTGCCATATCCTATGTGTATTTTATTTGTATTTTTACTGAACATGATCATCTATGGTTCACTTGAATTTTAGTTAGTTCTTGAAAATTATTTATTTTATGAGGATGTGAAGTTCAAAATCAAATTTAACCGATATAATAAAGACAAAATCTCTTTAATGTTCTGAGACTATCATAGAATAGTTACCCCTTTTATTGTTGAAATGGCATTGTTTTTTTCCCCTATAACGTAATAATTGAAATAACCAATTGAATTGTATTTCTTAGCTTTTGAATAAACTTTTTACAAAGCAGTTCACAAACAAAACGTTATTGGTTCACATAATAGAATGGATACTAAAATCGTTTGTGTAAAACGTTAGATATAGAAATTGTTTTGAATAAATCTTTGGACGTAAGTAGAAAGCTTATAATTCCAAATGAAGAGTAATGTTAAGAACAATAATAGTAATCCTCAAAAGTTAGCAAATATAAAATAAAGCAAGTTAAAGGAAAGAGAGAATCACACCAGAGATTTATACTGGTTTACTCTTACAACTCAAAAGCTACATCTAGTCCCTTCTACAAAGGATTTTCACTAATCTTTCTAAGATTACAAGTATTCTTCTCAAACCTCTTCAGACTACAAACAAGTATTCTTAATATTTTCAAGTTCTAACAAGTATTCTTTCCTACTAGTCTCTTCAGGTTTAACACAGAATAATAGAAGTAATAGTTGAAAACACTTAAGCTTAACTCACGATATGTGAGAATATAACAATTAATCTCAAAGTATTTTGTAAAACTCTATATAAAGAGTAAATAAGAGTATAAGAACAATAATTAAATTCTCGATTTTGTTGTTTGTCTCATCTCTTCATATTATCTTCATATATCTACAATTGTTCCTTTGAAGATTTCGTATATTTATAGGCTTCAGAGATTTAACTTGTCTTCATGAACTTCTTCGTCCAACGGCAATAAATGTTACCATTCTGATGAGCATTACATGCTTAACACTGATAACGTGTTCATCCTCTTCTGAAAAGTAGACTTGGTTATCAACGTTGCAAAGAATCATTGATATCTTGTACTGAATCTTCTGAGTAAACAAAAAGTTCTCATTTGTTGGTCCTTAGAGAGATTAGGTATGTTAGCACCAACGTACAAAGTTAATTTCATTCTTTGTGTACTTTGTCAGAAGTCTCTTCAACATTTAGTGCATTATACAATTCTTGAATTTGAAATATGCTTTGGACAAATGCATTTGTAAAAGAACACTAAGATATCTTTTGGGCAGTCCAATTATAAAATATAATAAAACGGTTCATTCATATTGGACGCAAGTGATAAAATGTTGAGTTGTCTTTATAAAAACTTTGTCTAAGTCCAAAACGTTTATAAAAGACCTACAAGAAAGTCTACTTATATGAATATAACAAAACAGTTCAATTTATATTATAAGCAAGTGATAAAATATTTAGTTGTCTTTATAAAAACTTTGTCTAAGTCCATAACGTTTATAAAAGACTTATAAGAGAGTTCAATTATATGAATATAACAAAACATTTCAATTCATATTGGATGAAAGTGATAAAACATTCAATTGTCTTTATAAAAACTTTGTTTGAGTCTAGAACATTTATAAAAGACTTACAAGAGAATCCAATTATATGAATATAATAAAACAATTCAATTCATATTGAATAGAAGTAATAAAATATTGAGTTGTCTTTATAAAAAAATTTGTCTGAGTCCAGGATGTTTATAAAAGACTTAATAGGTGAGAATCAATACTAGACTTTCACTTTCTTTTTAACGAAATATTATAAATTTGATTAAAACTTATTTCTTCATTATAATTTAATATCTTTTTTATCTTCAAAACTTTGAAGGATTTAATTACTTGAATTATTTTGGGTCCAACATCAATTACTTGATTCATTTTTAATTCCAACAATGTGTACTTACTATCATGTTGTTTAGTGAATGGTTGATTTATATTTCAATTATTTTTTAGGACGTGAAAGATCATGAAGAGGATAATTTTACCACGGAATATGAATACTGTTATGGTGAGTAGGTGAGGGGTGATATTTAATTAATAGAATTTAGAAGTTATATGTGGGGACTAAGTACTTAATACAACACCAGAACAAAAGATGAGGACCCATTTACTTGGCATTTCATTGTTTTATTCTAAACATATCTTCCTATATTTGTTAGATTGGTTTTGGCATTGTCGATTTTTTAAATTTCTGTACTGTTTCATAATGTTGTGCTTCATGAACCGCCCAAGGTTAAGGTGCCTGGTGGGACATTACCCTTTTTGTGTTTAAAAAGGTGCTTTGAGAGAAAGGTTTAAGGCATTCAATACCATGTTTTTGGAGGTTCATAGGACACAAGCTACTTGGTTGAAATTGGACTCTGAAATGGTGGTGGAGCTTCAAATATCCATATCAGAGAAGCAAATCCAAGCATATGGGTCATTTTGCTTACCATGTAATATGATATATAATATTTCCTTTTTAATGGTCTTATTTGTAAGAATATATATATATATATATATATATATATATATAGAGAGAGAGAGAGAGAGAGAGAGAGAGAGAGAGAGAGAGAGAGAGAGAGAGGCTTCTCTAGTATTTTTCTTTTTTTTAGGGTACTGATGCCCTTTTACAATTAGTTATTAATATTTAATTATATATTTTACTTAGTTGAAACATAATTATTTTATTTTTATTTTAATACTTATATTTTAACAAGTAAAACATATGACTAAATATTAACTACTAATTATTAGGATTACTCTTACCCTTATAGAAATAAAGGGTACCGAAAGAATCTCTTATACACTCATGTGCATATGCATGTGGATATATCCATAATATCTACAATAATAAATGTTCTTTTTTTTTTTTTAAGGTTTTCTCTTCCTCTCTAATAATTGGAAACCAGCACTCAAAAACTTTTATCCAGCTTATGCATTTTAGGTCCGTTGTTCTTTTGGATCTAAGCCTATATCATGTTCTGTTATGTTAGTCTTGGATCTTTTGAAAGAACCCAATATTTTGGAGTTGAGTTAGTTTCTCTGTACTTTTCTCACTCCTTTAAGACATAGGTGATTTAATTTATTATCAATGCTTGCATTTCTTTCTCATTTCTCTAACTGAAAATGTCTTAGAATGTCTTTGATAAGATATGCATGCAAAAGAAAGAAATTCCTAGATTCATATTTGGCTTTATGGGTTTACATATATTATGGTTGTTTTATTTTGGACTTTGGAGGAATTGTAGATTAAGGAGTGCCTGCTATTTACTATTCATTGGTTATCCAATGAGTTTTATTTATCATTCAAAATATGCTTAGCTGCATGTTCAGTTTTAGAAGGGAAAATATATATTGGCAAGCAAAATCAAGATCTTGGAAAATCTGAAATAAACAAGGATGTATTATTTTATTAGCCTTCAACTAAATGCTTGAAATGGAGAAAGCATTCTTTGAATTTTTTTGGGCCTTAGATCCTGCATAAGTTTTATAGTAACTTTACGAAATTCTTGACAAACAATTCTAATATTTTCTTGAATCATCCAAAAATGGAAAGTGCACGAACAGACCCCAAAATTATCGTCATTAAGTTTGAGTCAAACAGACCCCAAGCTATGTTGTTTGAAGGTCCACCAAGTGTGAAAACTTCATATAGAAATGTAATAAAATTAATGAAATGTAATTTATATTATTCGAGATTTAAATAAATTAAATTTTTTACATCCACCAATGTTGTTTACAAGGAAGTTTTTCAAAAAATATGATAAGTAATTTTTATAATAGATTAAAAATCGTTGTGCAAAATAAACTCTGTTATTTCTCTTATATTCTAAAGGATTTTATTTTGAGTTGGAGATTTACTTTTTAGTAGTTACATTTTGTTTTATTCATCAATTAGACAAATCCTTGCATTATTTTTGGACTTGTTTTAGTTGTTATCTTTAAATTACCTGGATAGGCTTGCTACAGTTTGGTTGAATCTTTGATAAATTTTGGTTTTAGTTTTTTTATTATTCTTTTTGTATAATTTTTCACTTTTTAATATTTTTCCGTGCGAGGTGATAAACTAGGAAATATTTAAAGTCCTTTAACTAATAACCAATAAGTATTTGAGAATCAATCAAAATACTGATATCAATAAAAAAAGAAATAAATACTTGAGTAATTCCCGACCCAAGAGGACATCCACGGAGAACTTAAGTCAATAAAAAGATTAGGTAAGATCTAGTTTTGGTTCATAAAAAAAGATTCTATAGTCTATTTTTTTATAAATAAAATTAATAGTAAGATAGATTATGAGTTTAATTTTAATTTCCGTTAATATAAAGAAGTTTTATACTTTTATTTAATAATATATTAACATATTATTAAAAGAGTTAGACTTTTTAGTAATTGTTATGATAGGTAAATTTATTTAATGATTTGTTAACACATGATTAAATAATAAAAATTACTCTCATATTTTTTTTAAGTATCGGTACCTAGAATAAGTTATCAAATATTTATTAATTATTATTTATATTTAATAAATTTTTAAATATTTATTATAAAATTAATAATTAATAACTCATCTTAAAATTACTACGATACTCATTCTAACAGCCAACATGACGAGGGATGATTTGCATCTCCTTCAACAAATAGGATTGACCATTTGCCATTGGGAGGTGACCTTGGTCCATATATTGAGAGAAGCATAGAAGCTAAGGTAACAATGATGATGATTGGAGTATTATAGGGCTCTCAAATAGATCGGGCTAGCACGTTTAAGTTTATCCATAAGGGGTTGCAGGTTAATCAAGTCAAGTTAAAATTATTTACATTTAAACGAGTTGTAAATTAGCTAGTTCAACTCACTTCGTATCAACTTGTGAGCCTAAACGGACGGGCTTGCAAAACTTTTTATTTTTTTACTTGTAAACTTTTAAATAAATTTAAATTTAATTAAAAAAATTAAATTTAAGAATCTCAAGTCAAATATTATATTACATAGACGTAGTATTTAATATTTTAATCTCATTTAAAGGGAGAGAATTCAAACAAATAAATAACATAAACTTATAGAGTTTGACGAATGTGTTTATATGTGATTGTACCAATGCTAGCATATATCGTACGTTTTGTACTTTTACTTAAGAAAGAGTGTTTAATTAACTAAGTTTTTGAATTTTGTTTTTTTTTTACAAAAAAATTTAAACTAAAAAAAAAAGTTATGCGGGCAGCCCGCGGATTAAACGAGTCGATCAAAAATTACTCATATTTTCACAGATCACTAATTTTAAAATTCGACTCGCATAATTTATGTTAGTAAACAGGCTAGCCCTGTGAGTTTTACCCGTTTTAACGACCCTAAGGTATTACTTCAGTACTCTCTCTTTTTGTTTTAGTACAATGTGAATTATCAAACATTTATTAGTTTCGATTTATATTTAATAGACTTTCAAACATTTATTATGAAACTAACAATCAATAAATAAATGACAATTTACTTTAGATACCAAACTCATTAAAGTATCATAATAACTCCCTGCTAATTGACTTGCTAATTGTAACTTTCTTCTCTCTCCTCCCTTTCATGAAATCACTACTGAGTGCTCGTCCCCCTAATCCAGATTGCGGATGACCACTTTGTAGATGTTTGAGTTAATATCTATTTTAATTCTTTAAAATTAGAGTTTAATTTTGATTCATTATCAGTGTAAAGTTTTTTTTACATTATCACCTAGTCATGTATTGCTAACTCATTAAAAGAGTTTGACTATTATAACAACTATCTCAAAAGCCTAACACGTTTAATAATGTATCAGTATATAATTAGATAACAGTGTAAAGAAATTTTACGCTAACAATAGATTAAAATTAAATCCTTAAAATTATACTAATATTAGATTAATTCTTTATTTATAAATATATAAAATTAGCCATCAAAAATATATATGAAATCAAATTATTTATTTAATATTACGTTTTTTTTATCAAATTAGTCATTAAAAAGATATTAATTTAGTATTTGAAGGAAAAAATTAATGACATTTATCATCATTAAATAACCAATATAATGTTACTAATAAATGAAGAATTATTATAATCAATATAATGTTACTAATAAATGAAAAATTATTATAATGTCCTTTATATTTTTAGAAAACGAAAATAGATATTTACTCTAATTGTTTTTCTTTCTTTAGGGCTTAAATGCGGTTTGAATAAAAAAGAAATATTACTCTAAACATCACAATGGAAACACATCTTCGTAAAATTTCTTTTAGAAATACTGGAAATTTTAATGTTAATTTTTTAAAGATTTTAAAGTTGTTTTTCTTTTACTAAACCAATATATTTGCCAGTTACTTTTTAAAACGGTTGAATGCGGTAAGGAATATATTTTTCAATGTTTTATGGATTGAACGGGAGATTGAATTAGTAAGACCTTTAAGTTATTATTTAATTGATTTAATTAGTTAAATATAATGATTGAACTGAATGAGTAATAATTATAATTATATACATATAAATAAATTTAATAACATAAATTATAAAAATTAATTATATATGAAAATATTTATCATTATATTTAATTAAAATAAAATTATTTTAAAAGTAATAGAAAATTTAAAGAGAGAAATTAACGTTTAATTCTTAATATTTTTTAATAAAATTATTATTTTTTCTTTTAAAAATATTTATAACTATGAAAATAATAAATTTTTTTAAAAGAAGCTGTTAGCCAAATTACATTAAAAAAAAATTCGTATAAATTTTAAAAAATTATGTAAAATTAATATAAAAAGAATACAAATTGAATAAATAAGTTAAAAAAGTATAATTTTTGAAAATTAAATCATAAATCAAAAAAGAAACCTAAAAAAATAATTAAAAACTGAAAAAAAATAAAAATAAAAATATTAAAGAATCAATCGATTTTCAAGAATTAGTTCATATTCAAATAATTCACCAATTCAATCCAATTTTAATTGATTTTGACGATTCAATATCATAATTAATTTTTTATATGAAACTTAATGGTATACACATTTATTTCCTAATTCAACCATAATATTAAAAATAAAAATTTTGACGATTGGACATTTCACTAATATTTTAGTATTACTTTTGCAAATGCATAAATTGTTTTTTAGTTTTAAAAATCTAAAAGAGTACAAGTAAAGCCATCTTCTGTTCTACTTCTACTAATATCATTACAATGGCAAATGTCGTAAAATTATTATGTATTAATAGAAAATTATATATTTATCATGTTGAAAACAATATTTATATATTAATTATTAATTTAAATACTTTACTTATCTTTAATGTTTTTAAATTATATTTTTCATGTTAATAGATAGTTTATTCTAAAGAATTTATATATATTTTCTTATCCTAGTTTAATTTGTATTAGAATTATAATATGTACTTATAATTTCAATTTTCTTATTTTAATGTATAATTAATGTACTAAGTTTTAAAAATATTTTTATAAATATAAAACTCATATCATATTTGCACATGTAGAACAGATATTGATTACACAAAATCAAAAAATTTATACTCGGATTTTTTATTATATTATCAGGTGAAAAATATATTAATAACTATTTTTCAATTTAGATCTTGCACTTATTTCGCATCTGCCTAACTTTCATGTGTTATGTTACGTGTTTTTATTTTTATTTTAATATTATTTTTTGAAAGGGAATACTTTGATATTTATTTATTTATTTAGTATCAGTACTTAAAATAAATTATCAATCATTCTTATTATTTATATTTAATAAAATTTTAAATATTTATTATTAAATTAATAATTAATAAATAATTAATAATTCACCTTAAATATTACTCTTATTCAAATATTATAATAATTTCCTTTAACGAGTTAATTCGATTCAACCTGCGTTAAAGAACATTACTCTATATTTTGGTGTGCATTGATTCACTGTCCACCGCCCCTTACGATCAATTATAGATCATCTTCAGGTAGGTAGTGTCATAAATCTGTTAGATGGTAATGTTAATGTGCCCTCAAAACACAAACCAAACAACTCTCTTTAACCAGAAAAAAAAGAAAAACAAAAAAAAAAAATCAACGCTGTAATGATTTGCAGATATTCAGGATGAGTAGGTCTATCGTGATTCGTGAAAAGGGCAGGTGCACTGGTTTGATCAAGACCTACCCTAAATTAAAAAATAATGATTAATTCAGTATTTATTTTTTAATTTAATTTTAATTTATTATCATTCAATCATGTACTGACACATAATTAAAAATATTAAACTTTTAAAATAATTATTATAATAGTCAAATTCTTTTAATGAGTTAATAATACATGATTAAATAAGAGTATAACAAAATTTTATACTAATAGTGAATTAAAATTAAATTTTTATTTTTATAAATTAAATTATTAAATATTTATTAATACATATTTTTATTTAATAAATATTTAAATATTTATTATAAAATTAACAATTAATAACTCATTTTATATATTATATTTATCAAAATATTAAAATAAGTACCTTGGGATAAATGGACCAAGACACGACAAATTGGAAATCTTTAGAGCCGTGCAGCCAGCAAAGAATGCTTGAATGAAGTAATCATGGTTGTTGGGGATACAATTAGAAGAATGAGATAAGGACGTGATGCTAGGATAAAAAAAAAATATTTTTAATTGAGTTTAAAGATTTTAATTTTTTTGTATAAATTAAAATACCTTTTTATTTAAAAAATAAAAAACTAATCTTACTAAATACAGTCGAACACGCAACACAAACGTCTTTCTAGATTGCGTTTTGAAAACGAACGTCGATTGCGTTTTTTTCAAACTGTCTCAAAAATCAAACCTATTAAAATGTCTAAATTCTCTTCACTGAATCAACACAAATTAGTCAAGTTTATTGGTAGACTTCAATGAATGAGGACATGACATTCGAGAACGATTCATGACATTCTCCTGTTGTCCTGTCCTGTGCAAGTTCCGCGTATATTACTTTTTTAATAAACATTAATTTTAATTTTTAAAAAATATAAGTGATATTAATTTAATTTTTTAATAATTAATATTATTAGATTAATTTTTAATGTTAATTTTTGATATTAAATTAGTTTTTTAATATATTTTTAAACATTAAATTAATTTTTCAATAATATAAAATAATTTTTAAAAAAAATTAATTTAATATCATATAATTATTAAAAATTAAACTAATATCACTCATATATTTAAAAAATTAAAATAAATATTTACTCTTAATTTTTTTTTTATATTTCTCAATATAAATTAGCTTGCTGATATTGATCTTTATTCATGAATTGACGATTGCTCTGTTTCTTCGTTACTGTAGTAGAATTTCCTCATTATATGGTTCAAGTTATATAGTCTGATTTGAAATAACTAATTTATATAAAATTCATCAACTTTTACTTTATAGCTTAAATTTTTAAGCAAGTTAATTTTTTAATGAAATTAAAACCTTTATCATTAAGTAATCAAGAATTTGATCTACCTGAAAATTAGTGTATTCAAGATATAAAAATCATTATGAGCCTTCATCCTTCACCAATTTTTTTAAAAAATTTTGGAAGAGTTTGTTATTAACACTCCAAAACCTCATAAACACATTATTTAATATTTTATAATTTTATTGTAAATTTTGGATATTTAAAAAATAAAAATTGTTATGATACACTAATTGATATGGTACTTAAGATAAATTGTCAATCATTTATTGATTGTTAGTTTTATAATACATAATTAAAATTTTATTAAATATAAACAACTAATAAATATTTGGCAACTCACCCTAAGAACAATACTCAAGAAAAAAGATCTGTACTAGAGTAATCTTCCATTTTTATAGTTCATACTTAGATGGAACCAAATTAGGAAAGTCAGAAAGAGACTAAATAAAATTACTCTGATACTCATCTTTTTTCTCAGATACCATACTTATTATAATATCATAACAACTCTCAGAGAATTATTCTGATACTTATCTTTTTTTTAGATATCATTACTCAAAATAAGTTATCAAGTATTTATTAGTTATTATTTATATTTAATAAAATTTTAAATATTTATTATAAAAATAATAATTAATAAATAATTAACAACTTACTTTAATCAACATATACTATAACTACCTCCATAAAAATCATATGAGCTTTTTGAAGCATGTTTGAAGTGGCTGAATATTTCTAGTACTCTAATGTTATTTTTTTTGTCCAAGATTTCTACAAAAGAACTTCAACACTTGCTATTGTTGGGATTTTGTTTTTAGTAGTGGGTCCAATTTGTGATTTTGTTCTTTATGCTTGTCTGAGTCCAACAATGAATCTTAAGCTTGATAGTTAAGAGTTGAGGGTACGATCATAAACCCAATAAAGCATTATAAATACTCAAAAATGATTGGAATGAGAAATATGAAATCACAAAATATTACTTTAGCAACAAAAAATAAAGAAATGAATACTCCTACGCTCATTTTTAAATGTCAAATGTGAGACGCGTAGGTAACACATGTTAATTGTTAAAGTTGTAATAAAAACACGTATAGCAGTAATATATTATAATATTTTCATTAATGAAGTGTTTTATTTACAAAATTATGAGTTTGCCACCACTTTCTTATATGTTTTTAGAACAAAAATAAGAAAACGTTTTGAAAGTCTTTCTATTTTCTTGTTTTTAAAATTGTTATATTTGAGAGCAAAAATTTATATAAAATATTGAGTACTACTAAAATAAAATATTGACTATTTCTCTAATTAGCAATTTCAGACAATAAATAAGTTTGGGGCTTTAAATAACACACTGAAAATTTTGAAGCTAAATAAAATTTAGGGTGCTCAGATAACACTTTCAAAGTTCTTCGATAAATACTATTTTACCTACAATAGTTTTGGCTTAGGCTTTTTGATTTAATATCTAATTAGCTTTCTTAAATATAAAATTAAATTAAGTGTTGGGTGTCAACCCCTGCTTAACTAAAAAAATTAAATAACTTTATAAAATTATAAATGAATAAAAAACCAAATCTTGCATATTAACCTTGACTTTGTTAATAAATAAAAACAAATTATTGATAAAAAAAACCTTTCACTTTAAGTGATATAAATTGTAAAACATTATATCTTAGAACCATGATATGATATCTTAATAATTAATTTAGAAGGTGAATTTTAAGTTAAACGTTAATTTCAATAATTAATTTTAAGTTACCAACTAGTAAAAGTTAATAAAAAATAATGAAAAATATTTAATTTCAGTAATACCTATACACAGTTATGTTATTAAATATATTTAAATTTGTCATATGTATTTACAATTTTTTTTCATACTTAAATTACGTCTTTTTAATTAACATTGTAAAATAAAACTAGGTGTAAAAATATGAATAAGTAAAAACAAAAAAGAAACTTAGTTATAATAAGATGATAAATAAAGGGTCTTAGTATAAAATATTAAAAATATTTAATAGTCACGTGATACTTAGAAAATTTGTGGCTCATATTACTTTACAAGTCATTTTCAATTAGGTGTATATCAACCCACCTTTCTACTATGGGGTAGGATAGATCGACCCCTGCTTGAAATACTGATAAAAACAATTACCGACTTTGTACTAATTTTGTTAGATAGGATTGTATATTTTCTTATTGCTTTTTCTTTTCTTTTGGTATGAATTAACAAAATCTTTATTTTCTTGTTTTTCCCAAAATATGGCTTATATGATTGAAACTGTTATAATCGCTTAATTAACAGATTAATGACTCACTTTTTTTCTCATCATTTCAACTCTAATTTAACAAAAACAACCATTGTTTTGATGAGAATAGGATCCAGCAAGCTAGTGAAGATTTCCTCATTCTCATGTGTCAACTAAAAATACAAGATAACCCGAAAGTGCAAAATTGATTTCCTCCAAATTGCTTCTCTGGCTAACAAATAGGACACTTAACAACCATAAAATGGAAAATAACAAGGTTCACCGCCGAACGCAGAGAGTCACCAGAGCAAGATAACAATAATTTTTTTTTAAAAAAAAGTTGAAAAGATGTTAAGAGAAATTAACCAACGTGACCATGCCAGTAGTAGCTTCAGGCAACGGTGCTAGCAATGGTGGTCATTGGTTCAAGCAGAGAAAAGAGGAATGGAAGAAAAGAGGCAAACACGGCATCTTGTGAAACGGGAACGACGTTAACTTTTTTTCTCTAGTAGAAAACATGAGTGTTATTTTTAATTGAGTTGATAAATTTTAATTAGAGGGACAGGAATAGAGACAAGAAACAAGAGATTTTCATCCCAAAAAAAGAATAAAATATTGTCTACCTTTTTCCCTCTTTTTATGTCTTTTTTAAATGTTAACAATTTAGTAAAAAAAAATTAATAATTAAGATATAAGTTATTGTTAATTAAAAGAGAGAATTTTTTTTTATTGAGTTGTCATTATTTAATTAAAAAAATAAAAAAATAAAAAAGACAAGAAAATGGAGCAACAAATTTGAATCTCCAAAAAAGATATAGCCTTGCCTAAAATAGGAAATTAAATTTTTTGTCCATTTTTTGTCTTTTTCGTAATCCTTAATTAAATGTTGATAACTTAACATAAAAATTTAATAATTAAGAGAGAATTTATTGTCAATTAAGGGATAGAGAAAATTTTTTGTTAAGTTGTCAGTATTTAATTAAGAATAAATTATATTTTTCCTTTTGTGATTTGACTCAATTATTTTGCCTTGTTGTAGTTTAAAAAGTAACATTTTACCTTCTTGTGATTTTGTTAGTCTAATTTTTAACAGAAAATACATGTTAAAATATAGAAATCTATTACTAGCAAAATTTTAAGTGTAATTGGTTATATCACTTATTTGTTTTATAACAAAAGTAAGGCATTGTTATTTTGTAACATGATAAAATCATTGGTAATTTGTTTATCTTCTTTTTTAAGTAAAATTTGATTATTTTCATCTATTTTTTTGGTAATTGAATGTTTTATGTTATTTGTAAAAAAATTTAAATCATTTATGTAGTTATTTTTACAACCTTAACGTATGTTTTTCATAAAAAAATAGATGAAAAAATTATAAAGTGATTATGTGATAACATAACAAATTATAAAGGAATAAAATGTCACTTTTTAAATTACAAGAAAATAAAATAATTTTGAGCCAAATCATAAAAAAAATTATAATTTACCCTTTAATTAGAGGGACATAAAAAAAATACAAAAGTAAGAGACAAAATATTTAAATCGTATTGCTGTTAAAAGCTCAAGTCTTAATGACATATCACAAATCTAAATATAAATACATATATATATATATATATATATGTATAGAAGATAAATTTTCATAATTTTTTTACATTTTTTTATACTTAATTAGTGATAAATAAATTTTTTATTAATATGATATATTATTTATTTAATAAATTTTAATAACTAATCATTCAAAAATTGTTAATTTAATAATTAAATGATATATTTTATTAATTAATAATTTATTTATTATTAATTAAATTCATAAATAATTAATTATTTAAATTTATTAACTAAATAATATATTATATTAAAAAAAATTTAATCATTATTAATCAAATAAAAAAAATAATGTAAAATAATAGCCTGCAAATAAAATCGTTAATATATATATATATGAAATGGAGGTTGAAAACGTCCGAGTGTTTCCTAGCATTAGCAATACCCATCCCGAATACAGATAGACTCGTTCATTCTTTCTCAACTGAGAAAGTTTAGTGTTCAACATCAACCGACGCACACAAAAAAAGAAAGAAAGAAAAATCGGAGATGGGTTACTTGCCAGAGAGAAAACCTCATGCTGTATTGACCCCTTATCCAGTTCAAGGTCATATCAACCCCTTGTTCAAACTAGCTAAGCTGCTTCACCTCAGGGGCTTTCACATAACCTTTGTCCACACTGAATACAACCATCAACGGTTGCTCAAATCCAGAGGTCCCAACGCCCTTGATGGCCTACCAGACTTTCGTTTTGAGACCATCCCAGATGGTCTCCCCCCCATGGATGGTGATGCTGATGTTACTCAAGACATCCCCTCTCTTTCTGACTCAACCAGAAAGAACTTCCTCGTCCCCTTTCGCAACCTTCTTGCCAGACTTAACGACTCTGCCTCTGCTGGTCTTATCCCCCCAGTTACTTGCTTAGTTTCTGATGGTACCATGACCTTCACTATACAAGCTGCTGAAGAACTTGGAGTCCCTATCCTTCTCCTTTGGCCAGCCAGTGCGTGTTCATTCTTGGCTGTTATGCACACTCGCAGTCTGGTTGATAAAGGTCTTGTACCACTCAAAGGTATCCATTTATGTTCTTTCTTCGTGAAGTATATTATATGTATATGTGTTCACCTATGGAGCTTCAAGTTCAACCTATCAGCTTTTGTAATTATGATATGCAGATGAGAGTTATCTGACAAACGGGTACTTGGACACCGAAGTAGACTGGATTATTCCAGGTATGAAAAAAATTCGACTGAAGGACCTGCCTGGATTTATAAGGACAACAGATCCAAATGATTTGATGGTAGAATTTCTCATTGGAGTGGCAGATAAAATTCACAGAACCTCTGCTATTGTTTTTAATACTTCTGATGAACTGGAGGAAGATGCAATGAATGCTGTCTCCTCCATGTTCCCTTCTACTTACACTATTGGCCTTTTACCTTCATTTGTCAATCAAAGTCCACAGAACCACTTGTCCTGTTTAGGTTCCAATCTTTGGAAAGAAGAGACCGAGTGTTATGAATGGCTTGAATCCAAGGAACCCAGATCCGTTCTGTATGTGAATTTTGGCAGCATCACGGTTATGTCTCCAGAGCAACTCTTAGAGTTTGCTTGGGGTTTGGCCGACAGCAAGAAACCATTTTTGTGGATCATTAGGCCTGACCTTGTCATTGGTGGCTCGGTGATTTTGTCATCTGAGTTTGTCAATGAAACTGGAGGTAGAGGCCTAATAGCAAGCTGGTGTCCACAAGAGCAAGTGCTGAACCATCCTTCAATTGGTGGGTTCTTGACTCATTGTGGATGGAACTCAACGACTGAAAGTGTGTGTGCAGGAGTGCCAATGTTGTGTTGGCCATTTTTTGCCGATCAGCCAACAAACTGTAGATACATTTGCAAGGAATGGGACATTGGGATTGAAATTGATACTACTGTGAAGAGAGAGGAGGTGGAGAAGCTGGTCAATGAATTGATGGTGGGAGAGAAGGGAAAGAAGATGAGGCAAAAGATCATGGAGTTGAAGAAGAAGGCAGAGAAGGACACTAGACCCGGTGGATCTTCATACCTGAACTTAGACAAAATGATTAGGGAGGTGCTGCTAAAACAAAATTAGATTAATTAGTGTTTTCTTTCTTCTGTGATGCAGTGTTGTTATTCATTGATCTGCTCCTCTTGAATGTGAACACTGAAGCAAAAAATAAATCATTGGTTACAAGTAATAGCTAGTGCCTTCGATGTAGTGGTATGTAATGTCCTCATCATGGCATCTCAAACTGTGATTCTACGTACCTTTCTTCCATGAATTGGTATTCGATGAATAACGTATACTCATTGACTTTTATTAATGACTTTATTGTTATTGGCCTTCTATTAATTAATGATGAGTTTACCACGAGTTAAATGCATGTTACAAGTTGTATGCACAATTTACATCATTGAAAGAACAATTATTTATTTAACAATTATCCTGATTATTTTAAATTGTACCAATAACTTTTTTTTAATGTATATGAGAAGTATTTTCACACTTTTTTAGTATGAGACTAATTCCTTATGAGTTGTTAAGCGATTACAATTATTAACCCATAATAACGTCACTTAGGTTTCGAACTTTTGACCTCTTTCTAAAATTAAAATTGCTAACCATTCCAATTAACTCGAGTTCTACCAATAACTTTTAACATACATAAAAATAACTTTTAACATACATAAAACTTGTGTGATTGTAGAATGATCTATTAATTAATGATTTCGATTTTCTTAAAAAAAAACTCAAAATCTTCAAGTTTTCTTATTTTTATAAGATTTTTTTTAATTATGTTCTATCTTTAAAAGTGTGATTTGTCCTGCTTATTTTTATATTAGCAAAAAGAAATTTAATTTTTAAGGTATATTTGTTTATTTATCATTGTTAATTTAATAATATAAACCTTAAATTTGTTATATTTTTATAATAACTTTATAGAAAAAGCGAAAGATAAATGTTAGAAAGATTAATTAAAAAAAAGGCATATTTAGTTAGTAAAACACCAGATAACATGTAGAGATCTCTACGGGAAAATATTGATGTGAGCTTGCACAAATTTAAAGATAAATTTAATAATATAAAAAGATTTAATTTATTTTAAACTTAAACTTTTGGTTATATGCATAACATCAACTTTTAATCTTCATACGATCGAACAAACTCTTGTTTCTATTGCTTTTTAAATTATTATTATTATTTTGGTAAAATTTGCTTTAGATTTTATAACAGGAGATACTAAATAATTAGTAAAACATATATTAAATGAACTCATAACGCTTAAGCGTTTTCTATTTTTTTTTTAAAACATAATTTTGGCTAGTCTTATCACAAAGCAAGTATTTTCATCATTAAAAATTGTTAAATAAATACTAGAGAATAACATACAACATATTGATGAGTTTTTTTTTTAAGAGTTTTATTCTGGTACATGACAGCACGCATACGAGGCAAACACCGGCCCAAAGGTATGCATGTTCCAATAACAGCAGTGGGTCCACTACGGAACAAGGAAAAAGAAAACAGCATGCAATGATGCTTTTTCTTAGTTGCTACTATATCACCATTAAGGCTGAAATGCTTTATCATATAGATAGATCCTACAAATGGACCACATCATGCTGCTGAATTTATTTGCTGTTATTGTAGAGGATTTGACTACACAGAAATGAAGAAGTCTTTAGTCACACTTCGTTTCAGAGGAGAGAAAGGTATGCTTGTCTGCTATGGATGTTTGGCAAGAATACCTTTCCGTTAGGAATGTTGTTCAGCTAAAAAATTATTAGGAATGTTACAGGTTACAACCACCAGATGGGGTTAGTGCAAGGGCCAATTTTGCCCATTTGTTGTTTGCCAAGTGCCACTTCATCTACCTAAGGGATAGTCTCTTACAAACCCTGTTAAATTTAATTGGAAGATACATGGAAGCGCATAGAGAAAAATACATCGCAAGGGTAAATATAACTTCATATTCAATCAAACTACATAATGGTGAAGCAATCTTTCAAGCAAATATGATTATTTTTCCTTATCTTTTTTCTCTTATTTTTCCTGTAATTATACGAACATATTACATGTGACTCTAGCTGGAGCATTATGAAAATGAAATTTGAAATTTTTATTGTGAATTTTGATCTGAAACTAGATAGTTTTGTTATTCTAGGCCATAGAACCATATTTGCAATACTGGCCACACTGAAACATTTTGACCAAGCTACTGAATGTAACCAGTCTTACTTGACAAGCTAATTTAAGTTTTGCTGGATCATAAGCTGAGCCCCTTCAACTAGCCTCTTTACCACTTCATCAGCAGATAGAATTTCCTTGATGAGACCAACACCTTCGCCAGCATACATCGCCATGCTCTCAAGATCTCCTGTAGTTGTCATGTTTGGGACAGTACCTGCAAATCGTCGAATCTCTTTCTCCTGTTGGATGGCAAAAGTAAAGTCAAACACAAAGGGTGTAGTATATAAAGATGCAAAAATACGCAAACTGAAACCATACCATGCCATTAATTTTTGCATGGCCAATGACAGGCTGGTTGGCTTCATTTTCATGGGCTGGAAGGGACCTCCAATCTTTGTAGAAGGGTGTCTTCAGGACACGATGAGGTGCACCAGGCCATCTCGCCCTGCCAAATACATCTGTGTACTCAGTTTCATCAAGTTCAACTAACTTCCTCTTGTATGTAGGATGAGCATAGCTTTCCTGAGTTGCGAGAAACCTGCAAACAAGACTCTTGGCATGAAGACATAAAAAAAGTATAACAGTGGCAGAAAGAAGTCCAATTTAAATTGAGACTATCAAGTTAGACACGGTAATAATGTTGGGAACAGTCGTATGTCTGGTCCCAATCAGGTTAATCTAATCTTAATTTGATGACAGTAAATAGGTGAAAATTCTTGTGTCATTCATGATCAATAGAATAAGAAAAAATGACAACACAATCACAAATCTTCACGATACATTTCAAGAGGAAGTTTGGGCGTTTGTAAACCATGTAAACATCAAAATGGCTTTCAAATTGTCAGAAAAAGTTTGAGAAAAGAATTTTAGTACAGATGATATCATTCAGGTGAGCTACGCATTCAATCACAGGTAGATATTGAGAATCAATTCAAAACCACTTCCTTTCTACCACCATTGTCCCCAGCCTACCTATTAATCTTAAGTGAAATGTAAAAAATATGAATTAATTATCGGACTGACAAGGAATACATTGTGTGCTTTATTAGCCTTAAGGTAGCCTCCTAACAACTTATATGGAGGGAGCAACTATCCTTACACACAAGCCATATATGCTAAGATATCCCTGCAAGAATATGAGAACAATTTCCTTAAATATGATTCATGCAAAATTGAATATTTCAAACCTAGTGCCTAGACAGACGCCTTGAGCACCAAGTGCCAGAGCAGCAACATAACCTCGTGCATCCGTAATTCCTCCAGCTGCAATAACAGGTATCTTGTGGACACCAACAAGATCGACCACCCTTGGCACCAATGAAATTAAACTATCCTGCAATTAAATGAAGGGGAAAGCAATAATATCTCTGAGCAGCTGAAGTGAAAAGAACTATTGTAGTACACAACTGAAAAGCATGATTAGCTATCATTCACATCAGCTACTAAAGATCAATAAAGCAATGACAGAAAGATGGATTCCTTCAATGGATGAGAACATTGCACATGTAAGTGATGTCTTCCAATGACAACTAAATAAGAACACGAAGCAGTAAATACTGAACAGACTGAACAAGCTTCATTCAAACAACAATTATAACGAGCAATTTTTATTATGTATAAGGGAAAACATTTTGCCATTTTTTTGGATGGAGGAGTTTGGAGGAGAAGGGAGGGAATGTGTAATTTTTCATTTTAAATTTATATTCTCTTTATTTGGTTATTTTTTTAAATGAGAGAAATAAAATGAGAAAGTATCATGTAACATTCTAATCATGCCTTTTTCATTTTTATAAACATTTTATAATTATCTCAATTTAGAAATAAAAGATTACCCCTCCCCTCCCTTCCCCTCCAAACTCCACCAATCCAAACATATTAGAGTCATTATTTATGATAGAAAACATTAACGATGAAATTTGGCTTTTTAATCCATTACTTCCTCAAAATTAAGGCTTCTCATGAGTTAGAAACAGTTTCAAACACAAGCTAAATGACCCAAAAAACTTCAGGTATAAAATTGAACGACAGAGGGAGGGTGCTGAACAGATTGTGAAGGTTTCATGGAAAATTTTCTCAAGGAAAAAAAATGTAATGCTACTTACACAAAACCTACAACCACAACTGCGTAGGTGTCCGTATCTAAGTACAACTGGTCCCACTTAAATTTTTCCCTATCAAATTCAAATATACAGTTAGACACCTATGTCGCTTGTGGCAAATTGTAATTCTAGGTCTTGTGTAATGCAAGGCATTACGCAAGGAAAAAATTATAAGAGCTGCTGAAAAGTAATAATTGATAAATCATCTTATGCTTTTAATGATACTGTAAATTAACAACAATTCTTATTTATCAGCACTAAAATAAGCTACCTATATTCAAAAACAATCACATACTTCAAAATAGGATGCACACCTGACCAATGACATGGCCACCAGCTTCATATCCTTGTACAATTATTCCATCGACACCTGCATCAATTGCCTGTTTCACGCCTTTAATATTCCCGACCTATAATAGGATTACAAGTAACAGTTCAGATACTAATAACAGATAGTAGAATGTAAATAACTGCACAGTATGCAACAGAAACATACAATTAGCTACCAACATACCTCTATCAAAAGGGCAATGTATCACGTAAGTCAAACAACCTGCCTACTAACAATGAGCCAATTTCTTTCTTGAAAGCAACTTAATAAGGAACACGGATCATGAGTTCTAAACTCAGCAATGCTAGACTTTTTATCTGAACCCAGTATGGAAAAAAAAAAAAAATAGAAACAAAATAAAGGTCATAACTGGCTGAGAGGTTCACTTTTTTAAAGGTAGAAAAGAAACCAACTTCATGTTTAACTGTCTTGAATTTAAAATTAAAACGGGCTCAGTTTAATTCTAAGTTCTATGCATCAGACAAATAAAAGCAAGGAATCATTAATTTGCAAACAACTGAAAGGAATACCAAAATTACCATATCATTGTCACTTAGGATTTGCATAAAGTTAGTATTATTAACAAAGATGGGGGCATAAAACACTCACTTGGGGAACAACCTTGACCCCAGCCGAATGAGCCTTAATTACCAATTCCCTTGAACAATCACCCCAGTAAACTTGCAAGACTGCCACTTTTTCATCCAGAATGACCTTCAAGTTCTCCTCATGAGGAAACGCTAGAACGACACCAACCCCAAACGGTTTATCAGTTAAGGTCCTAGTCTTCTTTATGAGCTCCCTCAAGTAATCCGGCGATTCCTGATAGAAGAAAATTCTACCAGATTAACACATAATGCTTACACTTCATAAGGAAATTCTACTACAAATTCAAACATTTACACTGTATAGTGTATATGATACTCCTAGACGGGAAACAAGGAACTCATACACTAATTGAAGAACACGATGCAATCATAAGCAAGCATAGAGTGATGAAATTGGGTTTGAAACTTGAGAGCACAAACTACATAATACTAATCATCAGATTCTCTCAAGATATTCTATTTGCTTCAAAGAGCCTAGCTGATTTCACTCAAAACCAGTGAAGGAGCATATAAGAAAGGAAAGAAATTAAAAGGAAAAAAAATGGAACTGAAAGAGAAAAGGAAAAAGGGTGATTGAAGCATACCCAGTCAGGGGCCCTGAGTAGTCCAAGACCACCAGCATTGGCAACTGCAGCAACAAGGTGGGGACCAGATATATCAGGGCCTAATGGCGCCTGAACTATACCATATTCAAAACCCAGTATCCCTCTCCAACCCATATCGCTCTGGGAGTGGGAGGATCGTTCTCTTCCTTCGCCAATGGCTGACACTGAGCAAATGGAAGGTGGTATGCAGAGGTGTGAAACACTGTGAATGGGTGGTGGGGTACAAAGAACACATGCTTTTTGTAGCCATCTTGAGTCCTCATCCTCATCAACATAACGTAAGCGAGGACGTTATAGTTCTTCAAGTCAGAATCGACAACTTGTCTGAACTTGACTTGAATGTGATAAGGATAACTTGAATTTTTTAAGATTACATGACACAGTCACACAGATCAGACAAGAGAGTTCACCCCCTGTATATGATTACACATGAGGTGATAAGAATTTGGTATTTAAGGTCACTTGTAAATTATTGATTGTTTGTTAGTTTTATAATAAATATTTAAAAATTTATTAAATATAAATAATAATTAATAAATACTTAATAATTTACCTTAAATATTAGTATTTTAAAAAATAAGTATTAAAATAATTCTCATTATTATAATACTAATAAGTAAAGAAAAGTACATATTCTCATAATTATTATACTTTTTATATTTTTTTCTAATATAAACATGATGTAAGAGTTCCGTAATTTGGTTGAAAATTTAAGGCAACAAGTTCAATTAACCCGTATAATTGCCTCCATTTAAATATTTATTAAATTTAAATTTAATTTATTTAAAATAATAATTTTTATTAGTTTATTCAAAATATTATTATTTTAATTTATTGTTTTATACATAAATCAGATTTAAATTTAATTTATTTAAAAAAATTATTCTATTTCATTCTCATAGAATAGACACCAGGATGATTCTAACTTCCTGCTGTCGACATTTCTTTTGACGTACTTATCCAATAAGAATACAAAAACAGTTCTTTGCTTAAAGAAGCATAAATCAAATGAAACTCAACAACATCTAACAGTATGTTTAGATTAATTTTAAAAAATTTTAAATCCTGATTTATAAAAAAGGTTATTTTTTAATATTTTTACTCGTATCATAATTTTAAAATTCTAAAAATTAAACTAAACATACACCGAATAAAAAATAATAATAAACCAAATCGAAGACAGTGCAGCTTCAGAGCACGGAAAACAATGACGACGCATTCTGAGGTGGTGATTCTCTAAACTCTCCCAAAAATACCTTTATCTTAAAAAAAATAAAAAATATTCCAAAGCTCAAACAACTGCCCTCAAGCTCAAGGCCTCTTCAAATGTTTGTCTTTGGATTCTGCACAGTCTTCGCCATAGTTTTAATTTAAATCTTATGGATGATACAGTACTTCTGTTGTTTATTTAGAGGCTAAGCTCTGTTCTTTTCTTCTTTCATACCCAAAAAATTTAGCTGCAATCAATCCTATCTTACAAAAAAGTTAAGCTAAATTCGAAGTTGTTTGAAAATATTTTCTCTAGCATTTGTTCATAAGTTTTGCTAACATTTTCTATACAAACAAAAAAATGTTTACTCAGGGCCGACGTCCTTCCATTAAGGTTGGGCTCAAATTTCTAAATTCAAACTTGGCCCAATCCTCTAATCAAAGTGCCGATACTATTCCAGTCCAACGCAACCTGCAGTTTTATTGCAATTTTTATTTTGGGTACATATTCTTCTATTTAATTCTCCACAGCTATTACTTTGTCTTCTTTTTCTTTTTTTGTCTAAAGGAACAAATGATTTGATGACATGATTAATATGTTCTGAAAAATTAATTGAAAAGGAAAAAAACAAACTATTATTTTATTTTTAATAAAGAAATACTCCAATATTCATATTATTATTATTTTGGATACCGAGTCCATGGTGCATTTTCACAACTGGAATGCATATTTCCCTTAGACATTTTTTTTTTTTTTTGGGTACATTCCCTTGACATTTTAATAACCAGTAGATTGTGACAATTTAAGATTAATGGTTTGAGAGTGTTTAACCCGTTACTCTGTAAGCCCACTTCCGTAAGGTCCTTCACAGTTCGCATTTCTATTTAATAGAGAACAGTGGTGGGTTCCTGTCCTTCCTCACTTCTTACTTAGAATATGTTTGATGAAGATTAATTCTTTTCCCAAACAATTTTTTTTATTATTTTATTTTTATTAAAGAATTACTCCAATATTCATATTATTATTATTATTTTGGATACCGAGTCCATGGTGTATTTTCACAACTGGAATGCATATTTCCCTTGACATTTTTTTTTGGGTACATTCCCTTGACATCTTAATAACCACTAGATTGTGACAATTTAAGATTAATGGTTGGAGAGTGTTTAACCCGTTACTCTGTAAGCCCACTTCCGTAGGGTCCTTCACAGTTCGCATTTCTATTTAATAGAGAACAGTGGTGGGTTCCTCCCCTTCCTCACTCCTTACTTAGAATATGTTTGGTAAAGATTAAGAGCCTATTTGTATTAAATTTTTTTGAAGAAGAAGTACTTTTTTTAAATAATAAAAATACTTTTTTTAGAAGCTAAAGAGTTCAAGCTTTTAAAAAAAGTATTTCATGTGCTTTTTTGTTACACATGAAATACTTTTTTTAAAAGCTTGACCTCTTTAGTTTCTAAAAAAATTATTTTTATTACTTCAAAAAAGCACTTCTGCTCCTAAAAAACTAATACAAAGGGCCATAATTCTTTCCCAAAACAGTTTTTTTTTTCAAAAAAAAGTTGTTTTGTATAAAGTCTATCTTGTTTGTTTAAAGTGTGTAAAATTAATTATAAGTTAAGATTATTTTTTTATAACTAAAAACAACTTTTTTAAAAAAGTTGTTATTTTAAGCTTTTAATTATTTAATTTTAGATTATTTCAAAAGTTTTAAGAGAGAAATACCTATTTGCCCTCAATCAAATAACTTTTTCAATCATTTCATACATCTTTTGGTAATTTCATACATAAAAGTAATTTTTTTATACAATCCAAACAAAACTCTTTATCATAAAATCGATTATGAATTAACATATCCACACATAAATTAATTTTTTGATAATCGATTTTCTTGAAAATCGATTATACATATAATCAATTTTTTACATAATCTTTTTTTCACAACTAATCCAAACACACACTTACACCAAAGACCTGTCCATCAACTAATAATCTTGAAATCAAACAATCACTCAGCTCTATAAGTTCACATTCTACAACTATGTCATTTTTATTTTTATTTTAAATGTAACATAGGATGTTTTTCTAAATTAATACACGTATGAATCACTTTAATAACATTAATTTAAAATTTATTGAAGGGTATTACTAACCATAGCACTTTTAAAAAATATTTCATATTTTTTAATAAATTATTCTAATTACTTAATAAAAAATATTTCATATTTTTAAGTTTAAAAATATTTCATATTTTTAAGTTTAAAAATATTAAAATTTTATACTCTTATATTTAATATTTTTATTTTAATTTCTTAATTAATTGCACTAGTTAAGAAATGCCTTCTACTAATGCCTCGAACCCCACCAGTCCATTCGCAAGTACAATAAATGTTAGCATTAATTATAGTTTGGTCACCCAATCAATCATAATAGTCAACATATTAGATTAATAAGCATTGCTCTTAGTTCAATCATTTCATGTCTGAAAGTAACACAACAAACTTGCTTAAATCATCCTTTACATTTAAACCAGGGTATTTGGATCATTAATAGTCACCATATCTTTAAGTTTCAAGTCAAAATTAGATGCACACAAGAGATTGAAGAATAAAGAGGTAAAACTAGAATGTACCAAAAAAAAAAAAAGAGAGGTAAAAATAAATAAGGAATCAGAATTAAAAAAAAACATAAATGAAGAAGTAGAAATACGAAAGAAAAGAAAAGGGAAAGAAGGAAATGTAGGGGGCTTTGCCCCTGTTTAAATAAATGACAAGGGTAATTATCCATTTTGACATGAAATTTTCAATATATTTGTTCTAAGCATTCGATAATCACATATATTATATATATATATTTATATTAGGTGTAAGTCTTCTATACTTATATTGCTTAATAATTTTTTATAAAATATGAGTTTAACTAATCCAACTGTTGAATCATATGATATTATCTTAATGATTATGCATATTAAATTATAGATAAATCAGACATTCATAGATATCTAATTTAATAGTAGACAATTTACTTATATTTTAAAATCATATTATACGTTAAAATAAAGTAATGCGATGAAATATCAAATAATTTTTAAATTATAAAAAATTTTACATGTTTAATACATTTTATGTAATATTTTAAAAATCAGACCAAATTTTAACCGTGAACAGCATGTTTCTCTGGTCCGATTATACTTGGAAAATCGCTTGAACGATTGAGTCATCGAATTGCTCGAATCGCGAAAAACTGGGTTGACCCGAGGCTGATTTTAGAAAACCATCTATGTCACTTTTTGTAGCCTTTCTTTTACGTTTTTAGCTTACCAAGGGTTTTCATTTCATTTTCAACTCTGCTTTGGCAGCTTCCTTGCCAATGAACCAAGCCAGTTTTCTGGCTTTGTAGCTTGAGCTATCGTTGTAACACTGCCATCATGCCGTAGCCGTCCACTCGTCGGAACTTCGTTTAGGAGCTGTCCAGGAGCTTCTTCATTCATCCAGGAGATGCATTTGCCTCTGCCAAGCCTCCCTCTCACTTCACCATCTCATCATTGTTCATGGAGTCTCGCTGACGTTAAGATAAGTTCTCAAAACTTTTTTTGTGTCCTCTACTTGTTCAAGTAGTTATGAGAATGTAACCTCTGTAATAGAAAGCTACCATTTTTTAGATATTAGCAACCTTTGAGCTTGCCATCAACGATGTTTGTTTTCTGATGGAAACTGGACACTTGATTCATTGGCTTTTGTGTGAAGAATTCTAACACAAGAAAATAAATGAGTTGTTGTGCTTCATATTTCATTTTTGTTTGTTTATTGGAAACCAAATTGGCCATTAACAAAGCCACCCCAAAAGTCAGTCTCAAAACTTTTTATATTTCATTAAGAAGGAGGGGAAAGAGAAAATTATTATTATTATTATTATCCAATTCAATTTTTGATTTGTTTCTTAAAACATTAATTGAGAATTTTTAATTCAGTGGTTGGATTGATAAAATTTAATGTTTACAATAAGTTATTAAATAATGTAAGTATATGAAGACTTGTATTTAGTGTAAGTGGATCCCCACTAATACATATGTATGTGTGCACTTAAATAATTTTGAAAGTTGCCCTAAAAAATTAAACTTGTTCTAGTTGTATAGTATTTTAGTAAATACTTATTTTGATCCTTCAAAAATATATGTAACATCACACTAATTTTTTATTTATCAGTGATGTCCTTTAATAATAATTAATACCATTAATTTCGTGTTTTAAAAAATAATTTGATGTTATATATATTTGAATGATTAATTTAATATATTTATAAATAAATGACTAATAAATATATATATATATATTTAGATGACCAAAATAATTATTTTCTCTTTACTATTCTGGTGCTTAAGATTTCATAGTCATTGGTGATATGGTGCGTGCATCTGAGATATCAAATTGAAGCCTGTGTTGGACTTTATCCCTTAATTTACTGTGTTCTCTCCTCCAGAGAGAGACCTCGAAGAAAAAGTCTTGGGATTTTAAAAAAAAAGATAAAGTGCCATCTTTTGAAGACTTTGATTTTAATTCTTTTCCAAGCTAGGGATGGCAAGAAAGGCCAAATTGAAAGTCAAATGGGTCCAAAATAATTGATTTCAATTTGAATATATCCTCAATTTCTAATGTTCACATGTCATTTTTTGTAAGGGCCTGCAAGCTGCTTCCTGGAAAGAACCCATCACTTAGTTCGATCATGATCTCCAAAATCACAAAGTGGATGTACCTAAGATATTGTCTCATAATGAACATCTACTTGGGGATATTTTGGTGTTGAAAGAACACTTGATTTAGATTAAAGAAATCCAAATTAAATTAAATCATATAGTTAATTAATGCTAATGTCTGCTTTTGACTAAACAAGACAATTCTCAGTAGCCATCAAAACAAGCCGGTGTGATGGTCTCTGATGTATCTTGGAAGCCGGTGTGATGACAAAAAATATTGACTATGTCAACTTTAACTTGCTGCTTCATTATGAAGACAAAATTTAATTTAACAATCAATAATCACATTGATACAATGGACTTTTGAGAAAGCAAGTAGATAATTGATTAGGGAAATAACCTTTACATTTAGTTTGAGAAAAATAATTTTTTATTAATTTATTTTAAAAAATTAATTAAATATTTAATTATATTAATTAATAATTTATATATAATTAATTAATAATTTATTTTTATTTTAATATTTAATACGTAATTAATCGTATATAAATTATTAATTAATATAACTAAATACTTAATTAATTTTTTATAACAAACTAATAAATAATTATTTTTTTCAAATTAAATATAAATGTTATTTTCTCATCCATCAGTCTAGTTGGTGGTCTACACTGTCATTTCAATATTGGCTTAATTAGGCTTGACCCTTTTCCATTACAGCTTCTTGTTGTTGATGGCTCATTTAACATTTCCTTGGAATTATGAACCTACTATGACATGTTTGACATTGAAACTTAATCAAAATGACAAACCTCTCTACATTGGGATAATTTATAGTTAGAATAATATTTTCACTGACTTTATTTTTACAAATTCTTTACAAATTTTAAAATACACTTATGTGAATCATTCAGAAAAGATTACATTAACACTAACATTAATGACTTCCATAAAACTTTGTACAAATTTTGTGAACAGTTTATTTATGCTAGTATCATTTTCTATATAATTTTCCATCAACTCGGATCCACAATGGGAATTATGAAAATATCAAATCTCAATAGTCCATAAAAGTTGCATGACTTTAATATTTTTGTCCCACGATAAATTCTTGGTCCTTAAATTTCAATCTTTAGTCGATTTTATCCATTAATTTCTTACTATTTTTTGGTGAAAGAAAGGGGCAAAAGCCCAATTTCTCACTACTTTTTAACCTAAATGTACAATTACCTATAACCTTAAAATATGTCATTATTTTTCAACTCATGTAATGAATTTGTAAAAACGACAACATAATTTAGGTGATTAAAGTGGCTAAAAATTTAAGTAGAGATTGTAAGTTATAATGATTGTATAAAATATACAAATTGACAACTTATAAATGATAGATATCATTCTATCATGTCACAAACTTGTTGGTGTAATTTACAAATTAAGTTAAAATAATAAATCAAGATAAATAATTATTTTAATAATATAAATTATGTTAACTACTTATGGCATCCATACAATTTGTTGCATTGTGGAATCATCCCTAAATGATTTAATGAGTCACTTATTGTGACAAATAGTTAATAGATATTTAAAACCTAGCTCCCTATTTAAGCTTTTCACTAAATTACGCATTAACTATGAAAAATTTTATGTTATCAATAAATAAAAATGTATCATTATTATAAATTTATAATTATAGTAATTAATTTTTTCAACTCAAAATTAAATTTATTATTATAAAATAGTCATAGATTTAGGGGATGGCCTTGAATATGAAAACTTAAATTGTAGACACACAAATGAGCAAATCATTTTAGCCATTAACGTGACAAAACGATCAAACTTTATAAATTAAATTTGTGATTTAACCATTCTTAATTTGAGAAAAACACACTATTAATATAAGTCGCTGTAAGAAGTCTGTAACAAGTGTGTTAAGTAACCAAACTGGCCCCAATTCATTGTTGTATGAGCCTATCTCCTAGTGCCCTGTGCTTTTGGTGTTAAACAATCACTTCTTGGAAACCCACACCATCTCGTTTTACCATTATGCCAATTTCTTGCCTTGAAAATTGAAATGCTCTCATAATTTGGAGTTGCGTGTTTGCTCTCTTTTAAGAAGCTCGTAATGTTAACGTCGGCCGTCAATATATGGCAAGATGGTGCCAAATTGGTGACTTTAGTGGACTACACAATTTTATGCTTTTCATTATTTGGCTATAACTATTTACTCCTGTATGGCTGCATCTTCATTCCCTCCCAATTGTGTTGATATGTGGCTTTCATTACATAATACATGCATTGAGATGATGGATTCCTCCAATCAACGAATTATAATGTCTGATTTTGATTGAGGCAAAGTCGTTTAGAATATCTAACTCTCATGTCACATGGCCTCTCGAATCATATTTCTGATGTAGTGAGATGATTCTTTTGTGTGAGTTCCTCAAAAAGTGCTAAATTTATTTTTTTGACTGGTTAATTAGTTGCTAACAAATATAGATGAAGGAAATCGATGAACTTGCAACAACTTTGTAATGCAAAATTGTTGAATGGTGATATTGAGAAATTCTTAAGTATGCATTGCTTATGGGTGATCATAATCAAATCAAACTGATCTAAACTGAAAAAATAAAAATCAGACAAAACTGATTAATTTTGATTTTTTTAATGTTTGGTTTTGTTTTAGGTTTTCGTTTATGAAATTAAACAAAACTCATATAATTATCTATAAAAATTTTTATAGTTTACATACTTATAAATGATTGTATTTCAATTTCTTATTGTTTTTATAAATTTTTTTGGGAAAATTTATTGTTTATAACTATTAGTGATGTTTTTAATAGGATTTTTATGCAAACTTATTTTTAATTGGGTCATAAAAAGAAAAAAAAAGTGAAGTTATATATGGATTTTTTTTAAAAAAAATGTTTAGTAAAAAATCGATTAAATAGAACCGAACCAAATCAATTGTGATTGGTTTAATTCTTTAATTAGGAAAAAATTGACTAGTTCTAAATATAGAAAAACTAATTAGTTTGATTTGGATGACTTTTTCTTTCAAAATCAAATTAATTCAAACCGCAAACACCCCTAGCATTGCCTACATATGCATTTCATTTAACAATTAATATGTGTAACGGTACTATTTAGATATGAGTGTATTTATAAGGCTCACACAATCTTACATGTGTTTAATGATGAATGAAATGCCTATAGTGCCTATCTAAGAATTTTTCTAGTGATATTTTTAATTGGGAATTACTTTGATACTAATTTTCTTTTTTTTTAGGTATTGATATCTAAGATGAGTTGTCAAGTATTTATTAATTGTTTATTATATATAATAGACTTTCAAATATTTATTTTAAGATTAATAATTAATAAATACTTGACAACTCATCATTTATATCAATCATATTTATAAAAATACTATAACAACTCTGATATTCTCTCTAAATTGATCAAGGTGCTAGTTTCAAAATTCGAGGCTGCTTTTGGTGCCAAATTTATGGAACTTAGTTTATTTTGTATAAAACTTTTTAAGTAGATATTGAACTCATTTGTTACATATTATTTGATGAAAAAATCACATTTTTAAAGTAAAAATTTATTTTTAATAATTTTGATTGTGTTTGATTATTAAAAAAATTATTTTTATGGTTAAAATGAAAAGCTATTTTCATTAGCTTTTGAAAAAAAATCTCTTGCAATAGAAAAGAGAGAAATTACTCTCATTTAAAAAATAATTTTTATGATTGTAAACAAACACAAAATAACTTTTACTTTTTTAAAAAATCTTTTAAAAAATAATTTCTAAATTATTAAAAGTTAAAATCAATTTTTTTTTAATTTATAACAAACGGGCCCATTGTTTATTTTTAAGTATTTTATTTAACATTAAATTTGTATAAATTTGTGTGAATTATATTATAAATATATATATATATATATATATCTCTAGATAATATATTTAGGCATGTTAAATGTTAAATGTTAAATGTTAAATGAAATAGCTACATATGCAATTCATACCTAAAAATCTCTCTTATTTTGTATCATTGTGTCCACGTGAATAATTAAACGAAATAAATTTCCTTATGAAGCATGGAGATTAGTGATTACCAGTTTTCATATAGTACTAGAAGAAAATGTCAGTAGAAAATATATAACCTTCCAAAGAAATTTGAATACATAGGAGCAAACCGTGCCCTTTGAAGAATCGAAGTGTTGTATATATATGTTAACTTTTTCATAGATTCACTCGTAAGGAGGGGTTCAAATAATAAGATTAAAATAAGTAAATAAAAAATATTTAAAAGGACAGGTAAATATAATTTAACGCTTTTTAGTTATAAAAATTATGAAAGTATTTTTTTTCTTATTTTGATAACCTTTCAAATTAAATTTAGTATGTATTTAGGCACATATTCTAAAGAAAAAAAATAGTTTTTTATCTTTCGATAACAAAAAATAAGTTATTAATTTATTATTAGTTGTAACCATTATACAATAAATTATTAATATAAAAGTACGTAAGAAATTAATGTGTAAGATTTTAACTTTGATTTTATCTTTAAATTAATTTGAGTTTAAACTTATGAAATAGATATAAAATTAAACAAAAATTCTGATAGCATAATTACCTTAAAATAAAAATAAAAATATTAATATCAAAATAAAAAAGTAATAGAAATTTAAAATAATGATGATATAATTAAATACAAATTCTCCATATATTTAAAAAAAAATTGGAACAGGGCCCTAATTCAAATAGCAAAGAAATTTAAAACCTACGATTAAGAAGTTTTTGTAATATCAAAAATTCAAATCTGCATGAAAGTATGTGTAACGGGGGATAACCTCGGGAAACATTGAAATTAAGAAAATATGCTGAATTTTGGTGTTACATGCTGACATTCGGCTGATAAATGCAATAGGACCAACTTGGACAGACAGCTGTAGGCTATCCTATCGGTTAGAAGTGTTAAAATTAGTCGAGTTTATAAGTCGGCTATAAATTGATAAAAAGTGTCATTTAGACTGCAAAAATTTTAGTCACAACTAATTATAGATTGATTTAATCTAATTTAAAATTAGGTTGGCTTCATGTGAGCTAGCTTGATGTGGGCTGACTTGATGTGAGTTAGTCTGACGTGGGCTGACTTAATGTGGGTCGGACCGTAATGAGTTAGATTGGGCAAATTATATGAATTTTTTTTATTATATATTTAATTTTATTATTTATTATTGATATTTTTATTTGACTAGTTTTATTTGAATTTTTAAAAAAATTAAATTTATTGAGTACATCTAAACTTTTTTTTTTCTACTTGAAATATGATATTAATTTATGTTAATTTATTGAATTGATTAATTTATAATTCAAATGATGTTTCATGGATATATCATAAATCGTTTATGTCGAAAATAATGTAATAAATCTTCATTATTTATGTTGATGACATTTAATATAATTTGTTATATTTGTATCTAATTTACGTACATAATTTTTGTGAAATTTGATTGATATAGAAGTTTAATTTATCGATAACTTAGTATCATAGATACGAAAAAAATAAAGAAAGACAAAAAAAAGTTTTAACTTATAAGTCGGCCTAGCCCAGCCTACATGGGCTAGACTAGGCTAACTATTTACTAGTCTGTACCTATTCAGACTAAGCTGACCCGAATTGATACCTCTTCTACTGTATAGGAAAATGAAGGTTTTAATATATATATATATATATATATATTTTGTTGATAATAAGAAGGTTTTAATATATAAATGAATACATATTGTACGATAATCCTAAGCCACAATTAATAATGTATTGGAATATTAGTTGAGAAATCATAGCATACATATGTGGCTGGATGCCACTTCTAAATTTTATTATCCAATTAGAGTGCGGGTCCAAGTTAATTAATTAATTTATTATGGCGTAATTATTTAATTAGGTAATGAAATATGAAGTAGCTTTCATCACTCATCCAGTATGCTTATATCCTAGGTTCATAATCATATTTCTTGACACAATACAGGCATCATAACTTTGTTCAAATCGGATGATTTTGAGAGAAATGAATTTAGAAGGAAATTTTTTTAATAATATTATCTCATTAGAGTGAAAGTAAAGGAAAAGTAATATATATCAACATGGAGTGACACAAGTAGTAGATATTTGAGTTTTTTAAGCATGTGGTCAGTAGTTCGATTCCTGACCTGTGTGTATGGAAAATAATCTGTTAGGAGATGTCAACTTCTTAAATGAATCTCAATACCTCGAAAGATTAATTCTCACAGTCGCGCGCGCCACGATACCTAGAGAAATCAAAAAAGACAAATAATATATGCAGTTTTTGTTATTTTACACATTTACCTTTGAAAGTAATGAAGTTTGCCTACGATTTGTTTGTAATTTTACTATAATAATTTCATTTCATTTCATTTCTTATCTTTCCCAACTAATAAAAAAAATCATACTCTTCTCATTTTCATTGCTTCCAATTTAATTATATCCAAAAAAAAATTTAAAATTGATATTTTATTTTCCTACTTCTATTTATTCTATTTTCATTCTCCTCTTCACTTACTCCTAAATAAAGAAAAAAATGACAATGACATTAGAAGATTTGACCCCAATGACAGTGGACATGATTGAAGACACTGTCAAAATAATTTGTAACTTGTATAAGTGAACGATGAAGTTAGTTAGGGTAACAATAAATTTGTCATCTGAATTTAACTCAAATAGGTGTGAGTACGTAAGGTTTTAAATGGAGACATTAAGTTTAAATAGTGTACACATTTTTAATGTATCTAGACAAATTAAAATATGTACCAAAATATATTTTTTTATAGTTGAAAAATTAGTTTTCAACATATCAACACATATATTTTTTAATATGAACCATTTATTAGAAATAATAAAATTTATTAATCTATCTAATGGTTCATAATTATATAGGAACCACTTAAACATATTACTTTTATTTTTCTTTTTGCAAAAAAGTCTTCTGTTATTGAATCACAATAAATAATAAAAAATTATTATTTTGTCATGATGAAATTCCTAAACCCATCATGAGAAAAAAGAATCATTTGTTGAAAAAATAAATTTAATTTATTGAGTGCAAATGAAAATAAAATAAAAACAAAAAAAATTGGGTAATGTAGAGAAAAAAGGAGAAAAAAATCATTTGTCAACTAGACAAAATATAGAATTTGAATTAAATAAGGATAGCAAAATTTTAACATGTTATGATTCATTTTTATCTTTTTATTTCACTCACCAACTTCATTATCCCATTAAAATAAGAAATTATCTTTGAAGTAAAGTAATGATAAAAAATAAAAATAAAAATATATTTATTGGAACATAAACAAAATAATTATTGGAACACTATACATGTAATGATAAAGCACTAAAAAATAAAAATAAAAAAATAAAAATTCATTTTGGGACTGTTAATCCCGTCAAGCATTGAAAAAATTATAAGGCTTATTTTGTTTTAAATGTTAATCCATGATAGGTTTGCAACTTTCCATGAAATTTTAATTTTTTTAATCAATTTTTTTATTCTATACAAGTAAGATTTAAATTTATTTATTTTAAGTAAATAATTTTTTTAAGAAAAAAATATTAATTTTTTTATTGTTCACTTTGAATCAATGAAAAGACTAAAGGAATAAAACAAATTGGAAATTTTTTTTTTCAAAGGACTTCCACTCAATTTATTTTTCGTGGAGGTGTTAAATGAAATAAATCATAACCTAAAATATAATATGTTCAACCAATTCTATGTATAATTATTAACTGTTAAATTCATTAACCAATTTTATTATTCTTAATAAATGACTCATATTGAATGGTAGATACATGCACCTATTTATTACAGTAATATGTTACGCAAATCCTACCTTTTCTTTTTCAAGCTGTTTTGGCCTACTACTACTATCAAACCATCCAAACAACTTTGTGCAACTTTGAAAAGTAGCCAAATAGAGAAGACAACGCATGGAGCTGCTTTGAAGGTGACGCCCAAAGCTTTCATTTGTTTGCCCCCTCTTTTTCCCGAGAAGAGATCCATGGTCCCACAAGTTGCATTTATAACACGAGTCAAATGTGAATCTATCACCCCCACAAAGGAAGAAAATTGTACACCAAAATGCATCCAACTCTAAGACAGCTGTAGGTGCCCCATTCTACACTGCATATTATGAGCTTCACTTTGTCGTTTCAGAGCATTTTTTTCGTCACAATGGGTACCAATTCTATCTTGGTGGGGTTCGGTTTCTTAAATGCTCTCACCTCCTACCAATGATTGGAATGTACAATAATAATAGCGCACGTATTGTAGACCCTTTTCTTTAATGCAAGTCATAGGCCATCAGTCATGACACGACGCCCTCATGGAGAGAATGAGCTGAGGCACACACATCTCATTGGGTTGGGCACGCCAGATATTGGGGGAAATAATAAAGACGAGAATAAAATAAAAACTAAAACAGATGACCCAAAATAATTGAATGGATAAATAAATTTCACCCCGTAATACTTATTTTGATATTGAAAATATCTATCATGTTATATAATATTATATTATTTCTGTCCATTTAAACTTTTAAGATACATATAACATGCAAGTAATTTATCTTACTATCGTAAACTCCAGCAAACTTGTTATGTGGCAGGGTTAAACCTCCTATATATTTCGATCTAGTTGGAGTGGCAAAATCTTATCTCCTGTGAAGAGAGATTCTTACTCTATAGGGTTCTTCAAAATGTTATGTTTTATACTTTGAGATTATTTTTCTCACAATTTACATAAATCGATGCAAAACTATTGGTAGGGGTCTCAAAAAAACATTAGGATCCAGCAGATGAGTCGGAAAAAATTTTGTAATTCGTTTTAGGCTTCATTTTATAGAATTTGAAATTGAGCATGAAATTACATTCTCTCCAAAAAAAAAATATGGGATTGGGATTTCATGTTTGAGGAATTGAGATTTAACTTTTTTTCTTAATATATTTTCATTATTTTTTTTATTGTAAACTAGGATATCCTCTTACCTAAAAGGTGAGAGACTAATCCAATAATGTACGGTCAGGTACGTGAAATGGGAACCCTTCCCAGTTGCATTTTTTTTCATACACACCACCCCAAGGATCAAACTTGAAATAAGATGCTTAAGGTAACCGAGCCCTTTTTACTCGAACCAACCCAAATTGGTTATTTTCATTAATTTTTATAAAATGACAATTATTATTTTTATTAAATTTATACGTACTTCAATTTTTTCTCACAACATTTTTTGTTATCAAATTGTTAAAATTATTATACATTGTTCACGTTCGAACTCAGCTTGATTTCTGTACGAACTCTGACTTGTTTGTTGTCTTCTCCGATGTGTTGGAAGTGCTCTCCATGGTAGGTGGGTACCTGTAATCCAATGCTAAAGTTAGTCTTTTGGGAAGACCGTAATATGTTCAGAGTCGTTATCTTATGAGGTTGACACTCTCTTATATAGGAGTAGGTAAAGAGGGAGAAAGTACAATTGAGGTGATCTCTCCTCTAGATGGTCCCTCTATTCTGGCGTGATTTAGGGGATTTTGGAGTTAATGCACAAAACATTGTCCTCAGTTTGGTGCCTGATAATAGTGTCAGGTGTCGAACTTACAAGTTGGCCTTGGTGTGGCTGACTTGGTAAAAAATTAACCAATATGGATTGGAAAAGTTGAGGCTTATGGCCGAGTTGCTTTGCACAAGCTGATGCTTTTTGCCGAAGTGCTTTGGACAAGCTGAACCTTTTGGCCGAGGTGTTTTGGACAAGCTAAGGCTTTTGGCCGATGTGCTTTGCACAAGCTAAGGTTGTTTGCCACGGTGCATTGGACAAGTTGAGGCTTTTGGCTAGAGTAAGGCTAAATGCTGAGGTGTTCTTGATGACTTGAGGATTCTTGGTCGAGGTGTTTTGGTCAATATGAGGCTAAATGCCAAGGTGTGCTAGCCAACCTAAGGCTTCTTGGTCGAGGTGTGTCTGGCCAAGATGAGGTGGCTAAATGCCAAGGTGCGCTCATTGACCTGAGGCTTCTTGGCTGAGGTGTACTCGCCGACCTAAGGCTTTGGTCGAGCTGTAGTTGACACCGAGGCTTCTTAGTCGAGGTGTGTCTGGCCAAGATGAGGTGGCTAAATGCCAAGGTGCGCTCATTGACCTGAGGCTTCTTGGCCGAGGTGTACTCGCCGACCTAAGGCTTTGGTCGAGCTGTAGTTGACACCGAGGCTTCTTAGTCGAGGTGTTTCTGGCCGAGCTATACTTGACATCGAGGTGTTTTTGGCCAAGTTGTACTTGACATCAAGGCTTCTTGGTCGAGGTGTTTCGACCGAGGTTGACGTCAATATTTTGATAGGTCAGCAACGAGTAGTCATATGTTTCATCAAGTTAGATAAGTCTAGCTAAGTTTTGAACTTTGCCCTATCTCGAGTATATGGCAGTCGTGCTCGGTAGGAGTTCATTTTATAGACACCATCAATGCATGGGGTTTTCTCTCCATTTGACCTTTCGGTTTGCGTCTCGAGTGATTTTAGTCAGCTCAGTTGGGGAGTGACATCGGAACTTATCCATGGTCAGGTATGCTTTGTGAAGGCATTGAGTCCCTAGATGAATGTGGTCATCTCGATGAGGAAATTATTGATTCCATCTTGGTCAAATCGGCTTAGTGGAGACATCGATTTTCCTTCTTCCTCAAGATGACTTTGGTCATCTGGGTGAAGAAACCTTGTCGGTTTCGTCTTGGTTGGGTCAGTCGAGTGAAGACGTTGGTTTTTCTTTCTTCCTCAATACGACTTCGATCATCTATGTAAGGGAACCGTGTGGATGTACTTTGGTCAGCTCAGACCTATGAAGTCATTAGGTTTCCTTGCTTCCTAGAGATGACTTCAGTCATCTAAGTGAGGAAACCATGTGGATGTACTTCGGTCAGCTTGTACCTGTGAAGATATCAAGGACCGAAGATAGGAGTGTTCCTCATCTCGGTGAGGAACGTTCTTGCCTCTAATGGCTTCGGTTCGATTGAAATATGGAGACATCGGGTTTCCTTACGTCTCAAGATGAGTTGGGTCATCTTGGTGAGGAACACTCATGTCTCCAGTCCTCGAGTGACTTTGGTTAGATTAGCAGATCAATTCACTCTTGAGAAGAATTTGTTCCGAGGGATTTGATCAAATCGAAACATCGGTTTGCCCTTAAAAAGAAATTGTCCCAAGTGACTTGGTCAAATTGGAAGATTGGTTTGTCGGCTTGGCTTCGTGATTACATCAGATTTTCCTCATTGGGTCAGTGGATTAAATCATGTGCTCAGATCAACATGACTTATGCCCAGATTGGATTCCAGGCTCATTGAGTCGATATTACTTGCCCCTTTAAAGAGGTTGTTCGGTTAGTTAGGAGGAAAGAGACTAGTGTTAGGGTTGAGTTCCTGGTTACTTTATTGAATTGCTCTGACTCAATATCGATTGCAGGAGGAAAGGTCGTGCTCTGATCAATTTGGCTCTGCGCTAGATTTGGATTACTGGCTATTTCGTTGAGTTCCCTATCATAAGTGGCTCAAGATTGGTCAATGGTTTAAATCATGTGCTCGGAACAGTTTGGCTTATGCTTAGATTGGATTCCAGGCTATTTTGCTGCATTGCTCCCTAACCTGTTTCTCAAGATCAATTGGAGGAGGAAGGCTGGTGCATAGATTGAGCACCTGGCTATTTTGCCGAGTTGACTTCATGAATAATGGCTCAGGCTTGGTTAGAGGTGGAAGGCACAATATCATATCTATTTCTTGGCTTTGTGATCAAGTTTGGTTTTCCTTACTCGGTTGAAGGAGGAAAACCCGTGATCAGATCAGATCGGCTCTGTGCTTGGATTAGATTCCTGGCTCTGTCAGATCGAATTCTTGGCTTTGTGCTCTGGTCGAATTCCTTTGGAAATTATGCAGGTGTCGTGAAATTGGTACTAAAGATTTGCCCTTCGATCTTGGGTGTTTAGAAATATTCCTTTAGGTGTGGTGGCAATTAAATACAGTGCTACCATTGTAGACGTACATGCTTCAGAGGGTGGCGTAGGGTAGGAGAGTTTTACTAAACTTATCTCCCTATAGTTTTTCTTGGCACCCCACAAACAATCTGCCATACGAGCTATTTGAAACAACGTTTGAGATGTGTCGTGAAAGGCAGCTTGAGATTATAGGAATCATTTTACCAATCCCCACAAACGGTGTCAATGTTTACGTCCAAACTCTGATGCTCAAGTTAGTTTCTTGAATAGACTGTAATGTATTTAAAGTCATTACCTTGTAAGGTTAACCCTCTCTTATATAGGAGTGGGTAAGGACAAAAAGAGTACAATTGAGGTAATATCTCTCTAGATGGTTGACAAGAGGTTGTCGAGACCTGTCAAATAAATAAAATTTACTGGTTCGCAAACTAATTTGTAGTATAGAGCATGAACCGAATCGTCTCTCAAGGATCCAAAAAGAACAAAGATTTAATCAGATCAAGATAATTAAAAGGGGGTTTTTGATGATTTGAAAAGATAATACACCAGTTGAATTAAAGAAATGCAATTAACAAATTAACCAATCCAAGGAAAGTTTACCGATCTTGAGTTTAATTCATCATTGATCACAAGTAATTCACTTAATTGCTAACCGTGTTCTTGGCCTTAGATCACATCAAGACGCCTCAACATGATCAAAGAATCCTCTACTAGATAAGCATCTAGGATTTAATTAACCAAGTTTAGATAAAGTAAACATCATCCAAACATAGATTAACTTAAGATCCAGAATTTAACCAAGCTAAACAATCCATCAAAAAGTTTTAATAAATTGTTTATTCTATGTGATCCTCTTTAAATACATGATAATAAAACTATTACCACATAAACATCCAAATCAAATTAAGCAATTCAATTTAGATTAAAATTAAAAGAGGAAGAAGAGAAACTTGAATAACAATTAAGCAATATGAACAAGCGAAACAAGATCTCCAAATTAAACATCAAGATGACTAATCCCTTGGATTGATTATGAGAGCCTAGCCTTCCATGGATGGGAAGAAAGAACTCAGAAATAAAAGAACAAAAACGAAATTCTAAAAAGAATAAAGAATAAGAGAAAGAAAACTCTCACAAATACTCAAACTTTCTTCAAACTTACTAAAAATTGAATCATCATAATACAAAGAGATTTGCTTTATTTATACTAATCTTAGAAGCCAATTTGTACATGTACATAATCTGAATACAGGCTATAAAAATATGAAAATTGTCAAATATGGAAGCTTGATGCATGGTTGGTGGGTTGGTGCATGGTAGGTGGGTTGGTGTATGGTTGGTGGGTTTTAGTCAGCAACTCTTATCTGACTTCTGGCTTGATTTTCATGATCTAAACAGTGCATTTTGGCTTAGAGGTCTTCATAAAAGTTGTAGTCAGTTGTCTCCTTGAAATTTTGCAATTGGAATCATGTCATTTAGACATTTAGAACTCCAGATATGCAAAAAACACTGAACCTACCTCAAGTTAGGTTGGCAGAACGTATTTCCAAATTCAAACCAACTTGTAACTTCATTATCATGCCTAAAACGACATCTATTGACTAAATGGTCTTCAGGGAAGTTGGAGATATGGGTCTTATCTTTCCAATGGCCAAGTTTCAGTCAAAGAGGAGGCCTATAGCTCACTATGTAGTCCAATATGTGCACACTGCCTAAATTTTCGTGACAGCAAACCACTCTGCATTGCAGGGATATTTTGGACCCTTAGAATTCCAATCCAGCTCTTGAGTTTTTCATGAAATTTGTAGAGCATTGTCTTAGATTTCCAAAGACACCAAGATCACCTCAAATTGATCATCGAGTCCCAAGTTATGGCCTAACCAAGGAAGAAAGGTCAAAATACATCAAAATCCGAAAATTATTCAATATTTGCATTAAAGCCCAATGAAGCCCAACAACATTAAACTTATCTAAAATACTAATATTGGGCACAATAAACATCTAATAAAGCCTAATACAAAACTAACATAAGTGTCTCAAATTAATTGATCAATGGTCCCCCCTTGTTCTAGCATGATTTAGGAAATTTTGAAATTAATGCATTAATATGTTTAACATACTCCTCTACGATAATAATAGTAGAGAACATACATGTACATAGCTCTCAAAACATATTTATATTACATTTATAAGATATATATGAGAAAAGTTAAAACTTCTTTATTTTATGCAAAACATAAATTTCATGTAACAAACAATATAATTGCTTGAAAAGTTATTTCATTACTAAAGATGCCAAACTGTGAACTATGAATTGTCAATACATTTCAACACATTCAATACATTTCAACACATTCTCATTTTACTGAATCATTATTTTATGTATCAAACATGCTGTAAAATCTATTAAAGTCCCACATCATAGGACATTGGTGTGGGTATATAATGTTTTACAAAACCAATATAAACTTCTAACTTTTTCGTAAAACAAATAAGCTTGCAATGTTGATATATAAAAGTTATAAACTTTTGTATTGGCAAATAGCAGTCAAAATTATGTACATTTAAAAAATTATATTATAACAAAAAGTTATGATATTTTAATAAATATTGTAAATGAAATTTTTTTATATAAATGTATACCATAAAAAACCATAAAAATTATGGTTTATAAAAATAATATCTCATGATGTAGACTTTCATATCATATGCAATGAGTCCATTATTATTATTTTTAAAATCGATGTAATTTACAATGAACTTTCATTTACTCCAAACTTTTATGAAAGAGCTTTGACACCCCATTTTTCTTTCTGGATGTTTACTCATAAAAGTGCTTAATACAAAATTAACCAATCGGATTTGCTTAATGATGTAGATATAACGATAAAGTATTATAGGTCATTGTCTCCATAATGCGTTTTGGTTGCGTGGTTGAAAATTATCCACATAGTAAGACTACGCTGAGTCTCGTGAGTTGTCAGGAAGTGGACTATATCAGAACCAAACAATCGTCATTAATGGTCGGCCAAAAGACGGGCCTGCCTATTTTGAACTTTCTATACTCTTACCATGTAAATTCTGAATTCACAGTGGTAAAAGTTAGAGTACCGATATATATATATATTATATTCTGTTGTAATTTATTAAATAATGTTTTAATTTTATTATTATTTTTAATAAACGATACCAATTATACATGTACTTTATAAAAATTTGTGCAAGTAATTTTTATTTTAAAAAATTATAATTGAAGAATAATTATTACAAACCAGGATTGCAGAATTTTTTAATTTTAAAAAGCAAAGATAAAAAGTATTGATAATAAATAATTATTCAATACATATAACTAATTATTTATTTATTACATTCAGCAGTTAGATTAATAAATCAATCCGTGTAATAGTTAATTAACAAATAAAATTAAGTATGTTTGAATAAAAATAAAATAAAATATGAACTTCAACCAAAAATAATAATATATGAACTGGCCAAGATCATAAGTATAAAATAACATTATAATCAATTATTTTAAATTTGTTCAGCAATACAATACCAATTAATATTTGGTCTCGAACATGAATTTACTTTAGTATAAGTAAGTTATTTATAACATTTTAATATTTTATAAAAAAAATATGAAAAAAATGTAATTTTAACATTTTTACAAAAAACTTTTTAATTCAAAATCTGTAACTCAAGTAATATCAAATCTCTTATGAGATTATTTAATTTTAGAATTGATTTTTAAACAAACCAATTTATTTTCATTTTAGCCTCTTCTGCTTTTCTCCACCCTATTTAACAATTTTCTTTTAAAACAACATGTAAAAGTTATAAACATTTGCAGTTACGTCTAATAATCAAAATTGCATAATATTTTAAAAAAACTATATTGAAATATAAATTTTTAATTTCTACAAATATTATAAGTAATGTTTTTATATACTATTTTATAAGATTATGTTATAAAACCGGTCCTAAATATAACCAAAATCTAGGTTGATATTCATAACTTAAGAATTGATACGGTAACAACTATTCAATGTTCAATGAAGGCGTCCAGTGGGGAGCAGATACTGTGTGTACAGTGAAGTACTACTTTCAACAACTACAAACAGTAGGAGCAGACATTGCGTGTAGTACTGTGCTGACGAAGCGACGCGTGGATGTTTTCATTTTTCAAAAGCAACGGCATTGGCATTGGTTTGCGTCTGATGGGTCCTAATTGGTTCATTGCTAATTGGCAACGCAAGCCAAAGCAATTGCTTTTTGCTGCCCACCCTTCGTTTTTTCCTTCTTCGCTACTTCTCGCACGTGACCCTTTCCCTTCATTTCACTCACCACTTGCCCCCCCTTCCTTTCATTCCACAACTACTACATCTTCTTTCCTCTCCCTCCCCCCCTTTCTCTCTTTTTGGTTTCTTAGAAGTTTGTTTTTCTTTCTTTACTACATAAAAAGGCGAAATCAAGGATGAAATGGAGACGAAGCGTCATGTTGAATCAATTCATATTCCCTTCTTCTTTACTTTTTGTTTTTTGATTTGGCTAAAACTGAATGAAAAAACAGAAAACTAAGCTTTTCCATGATAACGGGTCAATCACTGTGTATAAGAGTTGTTGCTTTCTTTTTATTAATTTTCAATTACGTGTGTTTTATGAGAGAGTAGTGCTTGAATGTTCATGAGATGTCAACCTGTTTCGATCCATGCCCTTAGCTTTCATGATGTTAGCTTTAAATTTGTGTATTACCTGTCAATCTCATTATTATTAATCTGAAAATGATCTTCATTTCACTCCTAGTAATAACACGGTTTAACCGTTTAAGAATATTTACTCTTGGCTGTTTATTGCGCTAATCAAATTTTATTTAAATAAAACAATATTACTTTAATTAAAAATAAAAATATCGAATAATTCTAGCAAACAAATCGAAGACCTATAAACCAATATAAAATAAAAAAAAATTTAAATAAAATTTTATAAGTATTTGTGATGTTATTTTTTTATTAAAATATAACATATATATTATTTTTTATACTGTAATATCATCTTATCCTCACTTTTAATATTAATGTATAAAAAGTAATATATATGTTATATTTTAATTAAAAAATAACACTAGAAAACACTTATAAAATTTTATCTAACGTTCATGTAAAGGTCCTTTGAAAGTACATGTATCATGTATATCATGTATATGGGCAACACATTGATATTTACTTTCTATGCTCCCCTTGTCTTTCCTATCCTCATGGAATGTAAGTTGCAATGGCATTTTGGTTTGTCTCTTTGAATTCTAACAACCAACAGCATTAGGGTATTTATTGGCTCGGCTTAACCCATTTAATCTGACAAACTAATCTAAATTAATTAAATAGAATTAGTTTACATTAGGTCATTAGGTCTAACCCGATCAAAACATATCAAAATTGATTTAGTTTACAGATTTTGTATTTTATAATCAGATGATTCAATGACCTAGTGAAATAACTTGAAGAATAATAAATTTTTAGACATTATATTCTTGTTATTTGGATTCTCATTCATTTAAAAATAATATATCTTTAATTTTCATTTTTAAGCCCAAATCATTCAACTATTTTTATTTTGTTAGTTACATATTAAGATAATAACTTTTTAATGATTAGCAGACTAATTTGTATTCTAAAACTCTACAACTTAAAGTATTTTTTGTGAAGTAATATAAAAGATATAGAATTTAATTTCAATCCACTGTCACTATAAAGTTTCTTTACACTGTCATCTAATCATGTGCTGATACATCATTAAAAGAATTAGACTTTCTAGGTGGTTGTTGTGATAATCAAACTCTTTTAATGATTTGGCAATACATAATTGAATGACAGTGTAAAGAAACTTAACACTGATAGTGAATCAAAATTAAATCCAAAGATATATATAATATTATTTGTAAAGCAAAATCCATTTAATGTCATACATGTATATTAAAAATGAAGCTTATGATGATTTTAAGAGATTAAAATATTTTTTCCTAAACTTAGTTTTACTTTTATCTTAATATTTGTACAATACTAAAAAGCATAAATACTGAAAATTTATATATAATTGTGTAATTGAATTTAAAATATTTTGTAATAATAAGTTTACTATTTTGATGTAAGAAAAACAATTAATCGAACAACCTGATTAGTTAATTAATTTGAATCGAGTTACTTAAATTTTTTTTTTTAAATTGAATCAAATTAATTCGATAAAAATTATTTAATTTAGACATTTTTTTTATAAAAAAAATCAAACTTACCTAACCCATAAACATCCGTACCACCAAAACACTTTATAGCTAGCTCCATTGTGAGTGGGCAATTCATAGAGTCGGCACCGTCCCAATGTGTTATTTGAGAATTTCAAAACATTGGACACAAAGGAAAATAAAAGATGAAAGATAAAGTGAGATTAAAGAAAAGAAAAAGGAAAGCCAAAACCCAAAGCAGTGCTCGAGAATATGATAAAATTTGAAATCTGAATATGCAGTGGGGAGGACACCTGGTCATGGCAAGCCCAACATCTGGTTTGGAGCAACTTTGCTCTGCCACTTTTTTTTTTATAATTCCCATAATAATATATGTTGTATGAGAGTTGTTATAGTATTATAATAAATTTAAAATTTAAAATAAATTTTTAATTATTTATTAATGATTAATTTTATTATAAGTATTTAAAATTTATTAAAAATAAATAATAAATAATAAATATTTAACTACTTATATTAAATATTGATATTTAAAAATATATAAATATTAAAATAATACCTATAATATATCAATAAAATATTAATACGCTGACGTATTTAGGATCATGGAACCTGGTTCCTTCCTGGCCCCCAACCTAAGGTCAGAGTCACAGCACAGGCATAGCCTCCCTCAAAAACCCAGGCCCTAGGGAACCTACTATTTTAATGTACTCTACTGCGACTAGCACCATCATGCGTGCCTATATCAGATTAAAATAAGCCCCCCAGTAGGCAAAGTACTGAAACACTTTCCCTCGAACTTTAAACCTGACGGCATCCCCATGTGGACCCAACCAATGATATAGATCCCATCAACTACAGCACCGTGGGATTGGAATCTGAGGGTGGTGATTGCGTGTGGAATTCCTCATGGGACCCACTACGATTCGGTCCAAGAACCTGTGCTGAAAATTAAAATGCATGGATGGCCATAGCCTATAGAAATAGTAGGCATGCATTCTCAGGATAATTGTAATCTCACTCTACTCCAATAGCTCATCACCCCTTCGTATTCGTGCATCCGGGTTTAAAGACCAGTCTAGACGCCAACCTCTCCATCATCGTAGACCGTCACGTCATTTCAAGACCTTACAGGCTGGTTAGTATGACATCCAATCACACACCTCCACGTGGAATCCCATGATGTTGACACCGCACTTTTCCCACAGTATATAATAAAAATAAATAACACTCCCCTTTTCATTCCCATTCCCATTCTTTCGTGTCCATCCTCCACAATCTCCTATCTTTGTCTTCTCTGTCTATCTCTCGCTCCTACATACTAGTTATACTGGTTTTGTTAAAACTTTGACCCTGGAAATGGCCTCTATTTACCACTTTGCCATCGTGTGCACTACTCTATTGGTGCTGATGCTGGTGCAGGGAAAGCCCACAGTGGGGGCGCTGGTAGAGCAGCAGCCGCTGGTACTAAAGTACCACAACGGTGAGCTCCTGAAAGGGAGGATCACCGTTAATCTCATATGGTACGGAAACTTCAGTCCCATCCAACGCTCCATAATCGTCGACTTCATAAACTCTCTCAGCTCCCCGGGGGCCCCACTCCCCTCCACCGCATCGTGGTGGAAGACCACCGAAAACTACAAGGAGGGTTCCTCTGCGCTCGTCGTAGGGAAGCAAATCCTGCACCAGACCTACACCCTAGGCAAGTACCTCAAATCCAGCCACCTTCTCGCACTAGCCTCCAACTTCAACGACCTCTCTGCCATCACCGTCATTCTCACCGCTAAGGACGTCGCCGTCGACGGCTTCTGCTCCAGCCGTTGCGGTACCCACGGGTCGACCCGCCCGGCCAACGGGAAGCCCCGCACTGCCTACGTCTGGGTCGGGAACTCCGAGACCCAGTGCCCCGGCCAATGCGCGTGGCCCTTCCACCAGCCCATTTACGGCCCCCAGACGCCGCCTCTGGTGGCCCCCAACGGCGACGTCGGGGTGGACGGCATGATCATCAACCTGGCCACCCTGTTGGCCGGCACCGTCACGAACCCCTTCAACAATGGGTACTTCCAGGGCCCGGCGACGGCGCCGCTGGAGGCCGTGTCGGCTTGCACCGGGGTGTTCGGGAGCGGGGCGTATCCGGGTTATCCGGGTCGGGTTATGGTGGAGAAGAGTAGCGGGGCGAGCTACAATGCGCACGGCTTGAACGGGAGGAAGTACTTGTTGCCGGCGATGTGGGACCCGCAGACCTCGGTATGCAAGACGCTCGTGTGAGGGGGGGATAGGTTGTTTGGGTTGGCACGTGGGGGAATGTGATTGATGTTTGAGGAAAGATGTATGATGATGATTGTCGGAGGGAGGTGGGAGAGGTTGGTGTTTGTTTTACGTCCTGCCCTGTAAGCTGCTTTTGTCGTTTAGTGTGTCGTGTAAATTTTGTTTCTTTAAATAGGAGTGTTAAAAATATGGAAAACGAGGAATAAGAAAAAGAGTACTATATTTATTTATATCATGTAAGTTTTTTTTTTTTTTGAAATTTGAAAATATACAATATGAGAATTTGTGTTTTTTTCCTTCTGTCCTTAATGGTTAAAGGAAGGAGGGTCTTTTACCCTTCTTGTTGGTTTATGGTAAATGAAAATAAAGGAAGGTAGCTTTTTGCGGAGATGGGGGAGACCATTATGGCAGGTCAATCTCGCATAAAATGCCATATGAGATTGTCATTTTCTGTGTGGTTTTGGTGGGTCCTCCTTCTCTGCAATCGTACTTATGATAAGGTTTAGAAAGCATTCTAAAAATAAAGCTTGGGTTACGTTAGATTTAGCCTGTCCTCTTTTCTTTCTTCTTTTTTGGTAATTACTAATTAGAATGAGATCCACATATATTGCAAAAAAGCTAAAACTCTTTATTCTAGTTCCTACTTCTACATTATGCAATGTCTTTTTCTCTTTGTTCCCGTCACTTGTTTTTTGAAGGAAAAAAAAACACTTCAAATCTCGTTCCCATCACCTGATCTGAACTAAATTTATATGGAAATTGAAATGACCCGTAGAATTCTGAAAATGGCAAGGCTTTTACAAAGTTTTCAAAGCAAGACCACTCTGCATGGGTGGAGTTACATGCAATGTTTTTTTTTTGGTTTTCCCATCCATAAAAAGCCAAATTCTCGCAAACATCGAAAATCTAGAGAATATTTTAGAAGAACTGATGCTTTGTTTGATATTTAGAAGGGAAAGAAAAAAAGAAAATACCAGAAAAAAAAAAGAAAAAAATGAAAGAAGAAATAGAAGTCACTTATATTTGTTGGTATTCAATGAAAAAGAATAAATGCTTCTTTTCTTTATTTGGTTTTATTAAAGTAAAAATATAAAAATACATATAAAGAAATATTATATAAATTAATTTCCCTTTATTTAATAAAATTAACTTACATAAAAAATTTCTTTTGTCACGGTCGACTTCGGAGGAGAAACAATGAGCGTGATAATTGAGTTTTATAAATATTTTTTAAAAAAATTGCTACGAATTTTATTTAATTAAAAAAGTAAGCATGTGTTAATTGGTTTTAATTTTAAAAAAGATTAATTTATTTGAATTCAGTTTACTTTATTTTCATATATATGTCGGTGGTTGGTTCTAAATTTATTGCGGACATAATTTTAAAAAATGATATCACCTCTGGTGGTATATGATAATACTCTCAATTATTCCTTTATATCGAGTATCCTTTTCTTATAGACATTAGAATTCGTGTATTTGTCATATTGGTCGAGGAAGGTTATTCAGATAACAAACAAGAGTTACCGTGTATAAATCTTCTTAAGGGTTTTATAGAATGTTTAAATTGGGATTTAAAATTTTTTAAATTATAATTTGAGTAAAAATTTATCTTTTATTATTTTTGTTCAAATCATGATTTTGAAATTTTAAACTCTAATTCAAACATGCACTGAATACTGAATGAAGGAAAGGAACATATTGGGCCACAAAAAAGGTGAAAAAGTGATCATTTCTCTCTAAATTCACTAATAAATGAGTGGATAAAAAATACATAGGCTCCACAAAAAATTCAAACATGGAAGTGTGTATTTAAATTAGATTTTGTAAACTTTTTTTTGTGTTGATTTTGTAAACTTAATTTTAGATGAATTTGATTTTGGTTAAAAGTGAATTTCAATGAAGTGATTTATGTTTATAAATCTTTATCTAAAAATTATTTTTGTTAAATTAATGTTATTTGGATAATGTTGATAAAAATTACTTTTTAATATGTAATTATCAAAAAAAATATGAGTTATTTTGAGTTTGATTGTTAATAAATTGATGTTAAGAAGATTAATTATAAATAAATTGATTTGTAAAATAAATTTGTTAAAAAGTTAAGTTTATTTGAGGTATTATAAAATAAAATCATTTTGAGTATAACTATAATAATATTTTAAAAAATTATTAGGTTATATTTATTTAAATATTATTAAAATAATATTATAATATCAAATTATAAAAGTATTCCTGTTAATACACACACAAACTAATTTTCTTTTACCACAAAAGTAATAAAATATTACTTCTAATTTATAATAAAAATCTCGATTATTTTCTTTTATCAAAATTTCATTCAAATAAAATAAAATATCTTTAAAATCTGTATACACATTACGAGAATTAGGGAAAAGCCCTAGTCTCTTTCTTCTCCGTATTAAACTGATATCAAAAGTCAATCCTTAAACCACTCTCATTTCCTTTCTACTATAAATTGTATTCCAAACATAGCGTAAATCTTAGATATTTTATGTATAAAAACTAAACAATTATCCAGTTTAAAATTTGAATATCTACATCAAATGGTTATTTTATTTTATTTTTAGGTACAAACCAGTGCTTGTCTCAAAATTTTCCAAAAAATTAAAGCTGCAACTAGTGTCAGCAACTTTTACACTGACAGGATCAAAATTAAAACTCTTGGAGAAATCATCTTCACATATAACAAATTTCACTTGGATGCATGGCGATAGATATCAGTTCTATCATGGAATTTTTATTCAATACTCATTGCTCAAAACACAAATATGCAGATACTATCACAACTTCAGTACAAAACTCAACCTCATGCACACCCTTAAACTGTCTTATAACACTCATATAGCACAATCTAATCGTGCAAACTATTCAAGTTCTCATGACACTCAGTGGAGTGGCTCACATTATTTGGTCACTCTCCATTGCAAAATTAAATACATTGTACACCAATATTTCTGATCCAAGAACAAAGCAAGACCTCTCCTCTAAATTCTGAGTGAGGGTAGAGATTGCATTGAATTAAGCCTTCTCTTGCGTAACCTCTCTGCAATATTAAATGCAAGTTCAAGAGATTGAGAAGCATTAAGCCTTGGATCACAATGAGTGTGGTAGCGTGAGCTCAAGTCATCATAAGTAATGGTCCGTGAGCCTCCCACACATTCTGTCACGTTCTGCCCAGTCATTTCTAAATGAACCCCTCCTGGGTAACTTCCTTCTTGCTCGTGGACATCAAAGAATGCCCTCAACTCGGCCTATAACCAATAGCAACATACGGGAAGACAAGAATTTATAGTCAGTAGCAATAAAACTTGAATTATATAACCAACCTTAAAACAGCAAGGGCCAGATTTTGAATGCCACTAAGAAAGCATAAACATCATAGAGATGGACAAACAGCCAAAGCAATTCCACTAATTTCAGTTCCTGTACATTTTGGATATGACACTGTATTGTCTGACACGCACCTATGGTCTTTCAAGTAAATAAAGAGCCAAACAGTTATCTAACTATTATGTGCGAGATACAAACACTACAGGAGAAAGCTGAATTAGTAGGATAGCAGGATAAAAGTGATTAACAAGTTGTACCATTGACTTTATCCACCATTTAAGTTGACAAAATTGCAGAATCTGCAATTTTCCATATCAGTGAACACTTCGAGGTAAGTTTATGTATATTTCAGGGTTAGGAAAATCTTCTTGGAAAGTCATATTTGAAATCAGTTGCCAGCCACCAACTAAAAGAAATATTCAAATAATGAGGTGTTCTGCTGAATATGTGATTACAGTGATTTTCCTTGACTTAAATCTAGTCAGATGCACAACAAAATAATGGTTTGCCTGAAATTATACCCAAATCATATATCCACTAAATTGCCATGCAGTTCAGGGACCAAAAGTATCATTGAAAAGACTAGTTAAGTGAGACAACACAAAGATCACCAAAACACAAACTCATACACACAGTGATTCCATTGTTTCCTCAGAGTGTTGAATATTTCCAAGTTAATAGTATGTCCCAGATTACCAAAAAACAAAAAAACAAAAAACCAGTATGTCCCAGAAACATTATACTAGCAACGCGACCTTAAACACTTCTGTAGGATTCAAAAACAATGACCTAGTACAGACCATGAAGTATTTTTTATGCCACTTGTGTATTGCCTAAATATTGAAATATAAAACAAAAAATATTGGAAGAAGGAACCAAGTATATGTGAACATTACCCGTATTGAATCAAAAGAGCGGGTTTTAAGTCCAGATGGAGCTTTGATGGTATTCCCATGCATGGGATCACTAACCCAAGTAACTATTTGACCTGCTCTGCGAACTGCCCTGATTAGATGTGGAAGCTTCACTCGCATATTTTCGGCTCCCATTCTAACAATTACTGTAATTCTTCCAGGCTTGTTTTTAGGGTTCAGAATATCTATCAGCTTAACAAGTTCACCTGGATCCATTTTATCACTCGCCTGAAAACCACGTAGCCTTTTAGTAGTTGTAAATTCTGTCAGCAATATATTATTTATTGCCAACAAGAACACAAGGTCCTTCAGATAGGATTGTAGTTTAAGTGTTTACAGCATATTACAAAAAATAAAAAAATTAAATAAAGCATATGCAAAAGTAATTTGATAATCAAAGCAAAATAGCAATATTTAACATATCAAGGGCATATAAACTTGTCAGAATAATGGTGCTAGAGTTTCAAAACATAGGTGAGGAACATGTAAGCACCTTGATGCCAAGTGGATTAGCAACTCCTCTCAAGAATTCAACATGAGCACCATCAAGTTGGCGGGTGCGTTCTCCAACCCATAGCATGTGAGCTGAGCAATCATAATGAAGCCCAGAAGTAGAATCCTCCCTAGTAAGTGCTTCTTCATAAGGGAGAAGCAAACACTCATGGGAGGTCCAAAACTCTGTTGTAGTCATTATTGGATGCTCAGATGTGAGCCCAGCAGCACTCATGAAGCCAAGAGCCTCATCCACTCGGTGAGCCAATTCACGGTACCTGTTGGCCCACACCAAAAAAGAACTAATGTAATTAAACTTGAGAACTTCCACAGGGAGAAATTTCAAGAATAAACAGAATCCATTTTTCTTTAGAATGATCTGTTTATTTTGTAGAAAACACAACATAAGTACCAACGCATATCAACTATATTAGATTAGCTAAAAGAAGTTGTACAGGATCACTACAAGAAAATTATAGCCATTGTAATTTTAACTTTGTTTGGAGGATAAATAAAATCCAATCCAGATTCTTTTCTGCATCTCATAATTTTTTGAGAGCATGAGATATTGCCAGGGAGAATATCTCTTATTACATTATAACTTACTACATTTGGTCCATTTACTGTAACTAGCCAAACAAAATAAAGTCTTCAACTTTAGCTCATTTCTTATCCTTTCTACTCTTTTTTCTGATTTTCTCCCTTTTTTCTCTCCCTAAGATCCCATTCACTATTCAGAAGCAGAATTAAAAACAAGGGAAAGTAATCTAAAATTATTCCCAATTTCCATTCCCTCTTTTTATTCCCCTTGTCTTCCACTATCTTTCGAGCAAGATGGAAAGAGTTAGTTCAATTTTCAAAATACATCCATCTAAACCATTTTAAAAATAAGAATAAGAATTAATAAACACAAAAAAGTCAAAAGCCTGAAATAAATTTAAAAGGAGGATAGAAAAGATGCCTGTCTCCCTGCTCACTATGCACCATGAAATCTAGATTCCATTGGTTGACCCTCTGCATGGCAGCATACCCTCCTGTAGCAAACGCCCGCAAGAGGTTCAGGGTAGCCACAGATTGGCAGTAGGCTCTTATCATCCTCTGTGGATCTGGAATTCTAGATGCTGCATCAAATGCGTCACCATTCACATTGTCACCCCTGTAACTTGGCAGCTTCACTCCGTTTTTCTCCTCGTATTGGTCTGATCTAGGCTTTGCAAACTGACCCGCCATTCTCCCCACCTAATTCATTATAATTGAAAAGTATGTCATTGTCATTCATTATAATTTTTTAAACCACCACATCCACATGGTAAAACTAAATGCACAATTGAAAACAAAATAAATTTCTGTTTCCAATAACAGCCTAGGCTCTCAAATCTGAAATGGAAAAAGAAATTTTCATCTAAACTAAGGTTTCAAATAATTCTAAAGAAATAAGAAATTTGCAATTCCAGCATGCTCATAAGATGACGAAATGAATTATGAGCATAAGAGATAAGAAAAATCAAACCTTTATTACAGGCATTTGGCCACCAAACATTAGGACAACACCCATTTGAAGAATAACACGAAAGGTGTCACGAATATTGTTGGCATTGAATTCCTTGAAGCTTTCAGCACAATCCCCACCCTGAAGCAGAAAAGCGTTGCCCATAGCAGCCTGAGCCAATTTGTCTTCAAGGCTCCTTGCCTCTCCTGCAAACACAATGGGGGGGAAAGATTCAAGGGTTTGGAGGACTTGATCCAACTCATTTTCATCTGGGTACTCCGGAAGTTGCAGGGCTTTCTTCTCCCTCCAACTATCTAGCGTCCATCTCGTGGGAATTGGGGCAGTGGTGCTGCTGATGCTGCCCGTTGACTTGGAACTCGAAGGCTCCGAAGAATTGGCAACAAAAATGGATCTGCGGTGCTGTTGATGCCATGGAAAGAGGGGTGCAGGTTTGAAGGTGATGAGGGATGAAGAGGCCAGAGCCATTTCAGTGTTGTTTTCAATGGAGAACAAACAAGGGTTCCAATTTCCAAACAAAGAAACAAAGAGAGAGACAGAAAGAAATATCCGATTCTGAGTGAGAATTTATATATATATATATATATATATTTTTTTTTTTTTTGCTTCATATATGACAGTCTCCTTAGAGAATCTGATATGGACACTGTAATTGTGATTATGGACAACAGAATATTGTACTGGTATATTCCAATTGAAATGTACTGAACTAACCTTCAAAATTCCAATCCCAACAACTCCTAAAATATATTGACAAGTCAATTTTGTAAACAGGCTCCTAGACTTGCAATACCTTAATAATTCGTTCAAGAGTTATCCTAACTTATAAGTTCCTAGTTAGATTTTAGAAAAATGATAATCATACATAGGTGGCATCTAAGGTGAACCAACAATTAAATGGTTCATCGGTGGACCATTGATTACAAACCATTAGATTTAATATAAAATAAATGGATGGTTTAGATCAGAACAAATTAGATACTATTAGTATAGGTTACTTGTAATAAAAAAATTTAAGTTAGACCCCAATAAAGTTTATTATTTTTTTGTAAAATATTATAAGTTTGTTCCCAATAAAATATTGTTATTTTTTGTTCTTCTTTCTCGTGTGAAAAAGCTCTTATGCCATAGCCATTTTTGAAAAAAAAATCATAGATTGTTGAGATTGTAGCGTTTCCTTGACATTATTTTTTCTTTGTTGCACAAAAGGAATATTATTTTACACAATTTATTAACATTTTTCAAAATCTTATCTTTGTATTGATTTAAAATTTATGCATTCTATTGAATTAAAAAAGAAAATTAATGATGTGTATAATTAATTTTAAATTATTATTTATTTAGCCCAAACCATATAGTAAGAAATCTAATTAAACATATTTAAAATGTTGGTTTACAAAAACATAAATATTAGGTCGCTTTCAGGATCAATGAGAAATTTACTTGATTATTTTAATAATTAGTATTTTAAAAATTTTACAATATCGATATTATAGATTAATTTATAACATTAATTTTTTATTATTTTAAATCTCTCGAAATTCAAAAATATCTAAATATTAAAAAATATAAAATGTCTCATGAAAATGATTTTCTAAACAATTGTTGTTATATTTTTTGAGAATTATTTTATTTCATATTATTTAATAAAAAAATAAATTTATATTATGGAATAAGTTACTATGTAAGAAATAAAATTTGGTTACATATGAATAAAATACTATGGGTTGGAGCATTAATTTAGTGTGTGTTTTGTTTAGATTTTGTAAACTTAATTTTAGATGAACATGATTTTACAAACTTGATTTTGGTTAAAAATGAGTTTATCCTAACATGATTTATAATTGGAGACTTATATTTTAAAAGTTATTCAAGTTGTTAACTATTTAACAATTACTAAGGTTTAAGGGTCTAATTTGCAAATACAAAAGTTTTTTTTTTGAAATATATAAAAGATTGGCAACCTACTATTGCCTGTTATTTTACTGACTCATGGGTGGACCACATGTTATAGTTCTCCACGGTAGAAGCCACCATCATACATATCATCTAAAATATGTGTGATTTAAATTATTTAAAAATATTATAGTGACATTTAAAGTATTATTTAATTATTCATAAAAAATTACATAAAAAATATTAGTATTATTATTATAATTTCTATTCAGGATTAACATGCCATCCCTTTCACGACTAATTTATGTTTTTCTTTCATTTCTTTTTTTTCAACGCAATTTATATGCATACAACTTCTGATGGTACGTCATAATTTGTGTGAAGTAACAATGATCAATATCTAAGTATCTCTAATATTAAAAAATATGCGCTACTAGGATAAATTTTTTTCAAAAAAAAAAAAAAAACCGGTGTGCAGAGTTTGTTGAATTACATTTAAATTTCTTGAAAAATATTTTGATGAAACTATCAAAACTCTACACAAATCTAATGATAAATTTAAGAATAATTTACATGAAACACCCCAATCCAAACTAAAATTTAGGCTAAAGACTCTGTTTTCAAAATTTACAAACACACCTTTTAACTTGAATTTTCTCATAACAAATAACTCATTCTTCTAACTTTTTGTCAAAAAACTAACGTAATACTGAAATGAGCAAAAATATCATATGCATAATGTCAAAATTATCTTTTGTATTCACATATGCTAGAATAAGCTAAATATATTTATCCTAACTAAATATAAATCAATTATATTTATCGTATCTAACAAATATATGTCACCTTCATATTCTGTATAAATAAACTATATTTACTTTATTCACAAAATGAGAGCCAATTGCGTTTATCAAATAAAAAAATACATTAACATATAAAATAAATTAACTTAAATATTTAAACTATTTTGGTCTTCCCGTAAGAAATTTAACATCGGTTGTACTTTGTACTTCTCTTCGCACATACGAGGTGTTCAAAGATTTTGAAATTGAAAGATTAAAATCATAGATCGTAATAATATGCAAGTTCAGAGCTGTCATACAGTAAAATGCAACGAGTTCCGGCTACCTATGTGTTGACCTTCATTTAACTATACCACATCGTCGCTTAATTGAATTCACGTTACATACAACCAGATAATTTGAGATGCTGAACTAATCTCTGTTCTTAAGTGACAAATTTTACACAAGGCCCGAAAGGCGAAAACAACTGTGGATTACCAAACGTTTGACAGGCCAGAGACAGGTAGCCCTAAGACTAGTACTCGGCTGTGTTCATAAAGAAAACTGAGGGAACACCAATATAGCAGACAGAAGAATCTATGGCATATTATGAAGGAGGAAGGAATAAAAGGCAACCCAAGAACCCATATATTAACCACATTTACAAGGAACTTCATTTGAAATTTGAATATATTGATACCAAAGCAAAGCAGGTGCAAACACCATAATTTTACAAGGTTTGCTGTCAATTTAATGCTTAATCCTCACAGAACCAACCACATCAGTTTAGGTGGTCGGAAAATTCCCTCATATTGAATGGCCAAAACTTCACCCATGAGACTACATGAGGGAGAAGGGTGTCATTGTGTCCCTCCAACCATTAGTCAATCGATCCATCTAAGAAGAATTTGACGATCAATAGTAGGGGCTGTAGCGCATTGGCACTCTGAACCTTGGAACTTTTCTGCAATTAACAGAGAAAGTGCTATAAGTCCACTATCACAGCATGAAAGAGAACACATTGGAAAGGAAGAATTGAGTACAACATACCCATATCCATATGGAGAATAGGCAAAAGGAGGAGCATATGGGGTTCTGCCTCGAAACCCCATGTAAGGATTGGGCCGGCGGGGACGATACTGCTTCATCCCTGGTAAATTGGTCCTCTTAGCGGTTACCTGAAACAAATAAGCAGAGATGGTTAAAGAAATGGAAGCAACATAATTTTTTGAACAGCTAGAGCCTCTAGCTGTAACCTTCAATTGGCGCCCATGTAGTTCAGATTCATTCAGCGAAAGGGCCTCTTGAACAGCCTCTGCCTCAAGGAACTCTACATAAGCATAACCCTTGGGTTGGCCAAACTTATCAGTCCGAATGGTGACTCTGTTTACAGTTCCACATGATTGAAAATGCTGCTGCACTTCTTCAGGAGTGCATGAATAGTCTACCTGTGTAGAATATCAAATCCAAGAGACTAACAAGTAAAGCCAAAACATTTATCACATGGTAGAAAAATGTTTTTAATTGTTAACACCAAACTTTTGAGGTTAAAAGATGGAAGTCACCACTTTCTGGTTTACTAGTACAACCAGATACTCTTATTATCTGTCACTAAATATCCATGCAACGTTTAATGAAAAATGTAAATGTTTGAAAATCCGACAAAGCCTTATCAACAAAACCATCTGAAGTCGATATTGAAGACCTATAATTATAAGAATTTTATTGTGACACCTGCCAATCACTAAAACAGGGCCAAAATGATGAAGATCAACCTTCTTTGGCAGGAACCACTGCACCCTTCTTGCAAGTTCCAAATAACTATGCTAATATTGGTTTTGCCAAAATTTTCATTACACTTTGTAACCAACTTAAAAGGATGAAGATCAACCTTCTTTGGCAGGAACCACTACACCCTTCTTGCAAGTTCCAAATAACTATGCTAATATTGGTTTTGCCAACATTTTCATTACACATTCTAACCAACTTAAAAAGGAAACAATTTTGGGCTGAGAGCAAGGCAGTTAATTTCAGCTAGAAAAACAAAATGGTGCATAACATACAGCAGACTTCGCGTATTCACCAACTAATAGCAGCCTGGAATTATATCTGGAACAAGGGCATGATATAACATGAAGGAAAATTCCAGGAAAAAAAAATTCTTTGCCCAGCCTTGTGTGATTGCAAGTAGCTTATCCTCTAAAATGCAAGGTACACTTTACAGAATAGAGTGCCGGTAGTAACCACAAATGAAAAAATCTAGGAAGTGGAATTTCATAGATCCATAAATTATTATTCAGGTTCTTGGATTTTATAAAAATATAAACCATTGATTTTTTTCATCAACAGTTATCCACCAAGCAATTTACTCTCTGAAGTGCACCTAGCACTTTAAAGGATCTTTCCCAAGTATCAATTGTCACTCTGTCCTGGCAATGAATTCCCAATCACTTGTCTGTGAAAATGGCTGATAAATCATGTGCTGCAACAATAACATTCTACTAACATGCAAACTTTCTAAATTTCTCCAAATTAAACCTCCTTTTGTTTAATCAATAATTACAACCTGAATAAATTCAGGGTTTGGAAATAATACCCACTCTTCATTCCATTGATACGGTAAAATATATATACAAGAGGAGTTGGTAGAGATGAGCTAATCTACTCCTAAAATCTTGCTAATAAGAAAGGAAACAAATCATCCTAACTAATTCTGATGGTTACAGAGATAAGAAAGGAAACAAATCATCCTAATTTATTCTATTTACAGATTTAATGATTCTTCACAGATTCAACGAATCTGGACTCTTATTCTTACACAACCACCTGTCATGTAATATAGTCATTGCCTATGTATATAATTTAAATTCATTTGGATGTCAAGGATCAACTCCAGCGTTCACTCAGGAACTGCATCATATACATATTCTTTCTTCATATTCTCCTCTCAGGATGCAATGCAAATTATTAAAAAAAATGAATTTTAATTTATTTCAATTAGAGGATATTACAAAGGTAGCAAAGTAATCATGGAACTACAAAATATAGGAGATATGGCTGATATGCTTGATGAACAATGTCATGCATAATGAGTCGTCTCTATTTTTAGCTTCTTCCCTTTTTAATCTCCCCCTCCACCCTTATTTTTCCTTATATTAAAGAAGGGTAGAAAATGAAAAAAAAAAGTTAAAAAAATATTTTCCTCTTGATCCCACAGAAGAAAAAAGGAATGTCAAAGACCCCTCACCATGAGTAAAAAATGCCTAAATATTTCTTGAGCACTAGGCACCAATAAAACGTCCTTTGGATTTGCAATCAAAACGACAGATACTCATGCACAGTACTTCACCTATAACACATGTCCTCTTCTCACCAGTAGGAGTCTGGGTTCTCGATCTCCAATCTAAACCATTCCTCTGTCCGTCACACCGCAAAAACTCGGAAAATATACTAATTAAAATTTCCTATTCTAAAGACTTCGGTTTGTCACCCTTAATTATGGACAGCTTCATATTCTATTTTTGTTCATTCTTTCTTTCTTTCCTTTCCTCATTCCATCAAAATATGCAAATTCACAAAACCACAAACATCACTTTCCTCAACAAATAATTCCTTAACATTCTTATCCTCTCTTCAATCCCTGAAAAGTTTTTTTGTGTTGCATCTTTTGCTTTTCCACTCTTTTTGTTAATTTCATACATTTCAAATATATTTTTTTCTCCTCCAGCTATAAATTATATCATATACTTCCAACTGCAGCATTACAAAACCAGAAAACTTGTAGATGGAAGCATGACCTGCGATTGTAGTCAAACATTATGTCAAAGCAGGATGCCACCACTTGGAAACACAATTAAACTTCAAAATAGCAGAAGCACATTCAACATCAAACAAAAATTTGAACTTTCTAGGATAGAATATGGTTAAGTCCAATGCATTTATCATTCAGTTAATGGTTGGAAGGCGATGAAAATCCACCACCAGCAAACATGTAGAACTGTAACAAATTGGCTAAGACATTTCAGAGAAAGGTCTTCTTAAAGCTGATAACATATTAAGTCATAATGCAGACACAGAATCATGGGCCACAAAGAGACCATGAAATCAACCCATTGAGGAAAATAAACACCAGGCTGAAATCTAATCAGCTTGAAATTCGAGGTTCATAATGAAACCAGATCAAAGCCCAGATGGATTGGCTTGATCAAAGGCATAATCTTATTGATGCACTTGAAAAATTAGCAACTAAACTATAAGAAACTCAAATAAATCTTTGGAGGGGAGAAAGAGATAATGAAAATTGAAAAGTTATTGAAGCCACTCACTTAAGATGTTAGAGAGCAAGAAATACAGAAATAAGCAACAAACAAGACTTCCACAAGAAAATTCAATTAAGGTTGCATCAGCCGTAAAGTTGGACAAAGATTTATTCTTCCTAAAGTGCTGGTTAAATTTCAACATTTAACTATAATTGATCACCTTTGTCCTGCATCACTTCTACTGATGGCTGATGCAGGACTCAGAAACAACCAAAGAACTCACCACATGCAGGCAACTTACCAACCAAAAGGCAAACCTCACAAAAGTATCAAACAACAGTAAGCAAATATGCCAAATGCTGTTGAGTCTGGGTGCTACTTTTACCATGTCATTTGAAGAACACACCCACACATATATACAGGGAGGGAATCCACTGACTCTAGGAGTAAGTCTTGTACATTTACACCGTTGTATAACTTCTTGTAGAACATATATGTTACAATAAAGTACTTAAATGAAGTACCAATTAATTTTAAAATTTTATGAGATTGATCTATCTCATGAGACTTTCAATCTAATGGCTGGATTGGTGAAAGTCAACGTTTATAAATAGTTATTCAACGTAAGTGTGCAAAGACTTAAGCGGATCCCCACCCATATATATGTGTGTGAGTGTGTATGTCAGGTTTCCAAATTACATTCAACGATGCAATGCTGGAGAGCCTCAAGAGTAGGGGGGTTAAGCCCAAACCTGCTCCACAGTTATAGTAAACAAAACAAACAGGCATATATTCCAGGCATAATAAATCCCTCCAAATTGTTTCCAAAAGCAGCATGCACACATATACATATTGGCTCATATTTGAATCAATCACTTCAAACAAAAGTTATGATAAGTTCATCTCATTAATATCCTAAGCCCATATCACGAATGATGACAAAAGACAACTAAGCACAGTAGAATGTTCTCATGTAAACAGGGGAAGAGAGAGCTCACATTGCCTACAAAGACTGATCGAGAATCTACTTCCTCTCTATTGGCCTGACCCGCAGCAGCAGTTGCAGGATCTATTTGGAGATAAGAATCAATAACAGAAATAGGAGTCCAACAATACATTGTAATAACATTTGTTACACATTAAAAAGGTACAGTGGTCACACCATGTGCAGGTGCGAAGGGAAGACAAGAATGAGAAGAGAAGAAAAAGAGAAAATCAAATAAAAAAAAATTGTTATTCTTTTATATGAAGAAAGGCCAAAAACATATGTCTAATGCAATAACTCAAGTGAGTGCAAGGATATAGTTTATCCTTTATAACCAAGTTAGAGAATCCTTCCCATTACCAAGTGTTCACGTCTGGAAAAAGGTCTTCCTTAGCGAACATAAATCTTGAGCCCGTTGAAGATTCAGCGCTGGTGGGGGTACCTGCAAGGATACTCTGATGCCTAAGTCAATATGTGAGTAAGGTGGCTAAAGTGAATGAGATGAGTCTGAATTGTACCACGGGGGATGATCCCCCTATTTATAAGCCATTGTATAATGAGCGGGAAGTGGGAGTAATGGGCATTGGGAATTATGATCTGACTTGGTCTCTTTGTAGGCCCCCAAACATCACTATGAATTAGTGAGAAAGGTTCAAAAGGTTTATATGGTTGTAAGGGAAAGGAGGTATGATGATGTTTAGCCAATTCACAGATCTCACACTTGTATGAAGATAGACTTTTATTGATAAATAAATTTGGAAACAGAACCTTTAAGTACTGAAAGCTAGGATGGCCTAACCTAAAATGCCATAACATGATATCATTATTGGGAACAGAAATGGAATTAAAACAGGAAGTTGGAGCTTGTCTCTCTAATTCAGATCCATCTTCAAACAGAGGCCACCTTGTTGCTTAGCTGATAGGGACTTGGTAGTATGGGATGCCAAAAAAAGTCCCACATTGGGTAGTATGGGCTGCCTAGTAGTATATTTAAGTGGCTTGGTTCTTCCCCCTTAATAGCTAGCTTTTAAGGGAGGGTTCCCCAAGTTGCTTAGATGCTTATCAATTGGTATCAGAGCTGGTTGTCGGCGGCAGGGAAATGGCTACTTGTGGAAGGGCTGACCGGTGGAGGGGCTGACCGGAAAAGTCGAGTGAAGCAACGCCGAGTGAAGCATCACGAGTGCGACCACCGGACGTCGGTACGTCCAATGGCGATCTTTGTTGATAGGGACTTGGTAGTATGGGATGCCAAAAAAAGTCCCACATTGGGTAGTATGGGCTGCCTAGTGGTGTATTTAAGTGGCTTGGTTCTTCCCCCTTAATAGCTAGCTTTTAAGGGAGGGTTCCCCAAGTTGCTTAGATGCTTATCATTAGCACTGCCAATCATCCTCCTCGATACTAAGTCTTCAAATGCATGAGAGGAATTTAGCTTGACATTTAAGATCATGAACTAGTTTGCAAACCGTCAAGAGATTACATGACAATTTTGGGAGATGAAAGACATCATGCAAGATGATTGAAGAAGAAAGGACAATTGAACCTTTTCCTGCAATAGCAGAAAGGGATCCATATGCTATTTTAATTTTTTGGCTTCCTGCACAAGGGTTATATGATACAAACAATTATGCAGATCCGATCATGTGGTATGTTGCACCTGAATCTACAATCCAAGGGTGTTTAGTGTATTAATTGGCACTAAGGACAGCAAGAAGGAAATTACTGATTAGGCTAAGGAACATGAAGGAGTGGAATTTACTAACACATATGGGGACTACAGAAGTTTGACAATAGTGTCTATTTGTCCCTTGGTGAAGGGAAGTTCTCCTGGAGAAAATGGATATCCTCGATGTTCACTTGAAGCCTGGATTGCTTGATTTTCCCTTTTTTTTCTTCCGATTCAGAGGCTTAATACGTATTTTCTAGCATGTTTCCTGTGTCTGCCACGGTTTTTGCAGTGATCACACCATGTTTTCTTTGTGTTCCGCCTATCTCCTTCATATTATGGTCCTCTGGACACCAAGGCTGAGCCTTATAGTTCTTGATCTAGCCTTTTTATCATAATATTCCGCCGTGCCTCCTCCCTCCTTACTTCTCAGAAAACTTCTCTCATATTTGGATTTTGGAAGTGGTTTGCGGCCTAAAATTCTCCTTTTTACCTTTTCAAATTCTCTGTTGACACCAACAAGAACCATATAGACGACCATTTTCTTCTCTCTTTAAGGGTATGTTTGGGAGGATGACATATAAAGGAATGGAATGGAATGACATAATAAATTTTACAAAATGGGTGTTTGGGAGTTATTAAAGATGATGGAAGGGAATTGCAATAGAGGGACCCCAAGACACCTCCTTGCCATTAAAAACCTCAATTTTGTTGTCCCTCCAAATTTGGGTGTTTAGGAGGGAGTAGCATGATTTTGTGAGAAAAGTATAAGGAGTCCCTTCCATTCCTTTATTAAACTACCAAACAATGGAGTGACATCTACCTTTCCATTCCATTCCATTATGAGACACCCCCTTCCATCTTCTTTAAAACTCTCAAACATACCCTAAGTGTCTTGCACTGTCACTAGGACAATCCCACTGATCTTCATAATAAAGATCCAACTCTTGCCACACTATGAGCATCTCATTGTAATATGTTGTTAGATCATGATCCCCTTGCTTGTTGTTCCGTAGTTGTGTCTTGAGTGCGAATATTTGGGATGAGTTTTCAAAATCAGAGTAGGTGTCCTTGACTCCTTCCCATACCTCCTTTGTTTTTTGTAGAAACAGAAATGGCTTCCCTATTGAGGGCTCCATAACATTTACCAGCTATGCAATCACCATAGAATTTTCTAATATCCAAGTCGCATAGGTGAAGGTTCATCCTTGTTTGGTTGTTTAACTTCACCAGTCAGGTGTCCCAGTTTGGCAGTTTCCCCTTTCCGTCAATCACAGGCTTCACGGTCTGGGCCCATTCTAAGTAGTTCTTACCATTCAGCTTGTGAGCAGTCAACTGAAGACTATTGGTTGTGGCAGAATGTGACAAATCAGCCCTAGTTGTTGTGGAGGTAGAACTTTGGTTAGCCCCAAGAGTCCTGTCAACAGTTTCTCCTAAGTATGTTGAGCCTCGATTGGCTCCTATCATGGCTGTTTTCACCATGGCTACGGGTAAGTCCCAGAGCTCTGATACCATATAGTAAGAAAGGAGAAGTGTTTCTGTCTTATTATTAGCAGCAAAATTACAAAGATATATAAGCATAGATGTAGAAAAATTCTTCCACATAAATATCTCCTATTTGAATTTGAAAATAACAATCATTACCTGAATATCATGTATTAAGATATTTATTTGAAACTGAGAGTAAATCCTAATCTAATTTCACTCCAACTAACTTCCTAACTTCTGTCAGGCATGACCTTCTTGGGCCTAAGCTGACAAAAGTGGAACTTTCACCACGGCCCTTTCCTTTTCTTTGGTGGCGCTAGCCAGTAGTATACAGGACGTGCTTGCCACAACACAATGACCCAACATCAAATGGTCCCAGACTACTTCGAATCCAGCTCAATGAGTTCAAAATAGAGACTTCACTCTCATGAATGAAACTCAGTTAATAGTATTATTTCAATTTTAAATTGCATTTAATCCACTTATCTTTCAAGAGCAATGAAGACCGAGGTCTGAAAAACCGAGATGCCAATGCCATTCTCGAGCTCAAGGTGTGAAAACACCGAGGTGTCATTGCCGACCAAGAGGAAAACCAACTAGCGTGCTTACACCAACGTCCATACCTTCGCTAAAGCCCAAGGATGGACGACCCTACTCGGCATTATCAGCACAAGAAAGCATCCGCTAAACTTGAGAAGGAACTACTCCACTCAATCTCCAACAACTAACTCCATTCAGCATAAACATGTGGAAAGAATAGCAGGCAAAAGACGGCTAAGGAAAAGGAAGCCAGCAACCATCTTTAATCACAAGCAATGTTATAAAATCGGTTGAACCGGAGAACCGAAAAGGGGAGTGGTTCATGGTTCAACCGGTTAAACCGGACGTAATTATAATACATTTAAAATAAAATAAATTAATAATTTTTTATAACTGTGTATATATAAATATTATAATAATGCAAAATTAATAAGTAATTGAATAGTAAATGTATAAATTTAATTTACAAAGAAATACAGTTATATATAATATAATATAGATGATATATGCTAAAACCAATGTACAATAATTAGTTTTAGTTTCATGCGTAAAGCAAGTAGTTAGCAGACTAATTTCAATAAAGTCATCTTACATTTTGGATATACGTGCCTAAAACTAGCATGTCTCTTGGTTTCTTTTTCACTCTACACGAAGGCCGTCAAATATAACGGCAAGTTGGCTATCATAATTGTAAGTAGGTGGGAAATAGAGTCTTCATAATTTTTTAATAATTAATAACAAAGCATGGGAAATGGACAGAAACTGAAAAGTCAGAGACTGAATGGCTAGAATATGGAAAGTACAAATGAAGCGCAATAAAATGAATCATTGTTTTGTTTGGCTTCTCTGACTCTCCTCTCTCAAGAAAACAAAGAAGTCGCTTGGGCTGTCTTCTTGGCCAAAGATCGCTGGAGTGCCATGAAGAACAGAAGCTGGAGCATCATGTCGTTGTCGCGAATAGAGCGTAGTCATCGTGTGGGGTCAGGAGTGTGCTGCCACGTTGGTCGGCCGGAATGGAGCAAAGTGGAGTGTCATCGCCGTCATGTGCAAAACGCAGTGTCAACGGCAACTGGAAGCCTGGAATGGAGCTGCTACAGTGTCAATATCCACCCAACTCCAAAGGCCAAACCAAAGCCTAAGTTTTTATTTCTTTTTTTATATAAAATAATAATTAAAATTGTGTTACTAATTGAACCAGCGGTTTCCGGTTCTTTACAGGTTTAACTGATTTTTCATGGTTTAACCGCTCAAGCAGTTCTTTGGTTGAACCACAACCAGTTGAACTCCCGGTCCACGGTCCAACCGGCCTGGTTGGACCGGTTTTTAAAACACTAATCACGAGGCACAAAGGCCCAATACTTGTCCAAAATACAAAAAGCATGGCACGCATGCCAACAAACATACAAGTGCAAATTAAACTAAGCTACTAGGGAGCCCCCATCAGAAGCTGGAATCAGCTCAGGATCCTCATCATCAGCCACTATCCACCCGTTCTTCACAACTTACGGATCCATTTGCTCCCTATCAAGATTGGTAAACTGAAGCTTGGCCTGCTCCACAGTATTCTCGAATGAGGTCTCTAGCTGCTCACCTATGTCAAGATTCAACTGCAGCTCTTACATCTCGGCACTTGACACTCTAAATAACTCAGCTCGCCAACTACCAAACTGGCGGAAATGTGTTGTACGGCTATAATATGATCAAAAAGAGACAACCCAAGTCAAAGACATGACCACGTCATCCCACTCCCCACTCTAGATAATGGCCTACAAAGAGACCAAGTCAGAGCATAACTCCTAATGCCCACTACTTCTACTTCTCACTCACTAGACAATGGCTTATAGAAAGGGAGATCATCTCCCGAGGTATCATTGAGACTCATCTCATTCACTTTACGAACCTTACTCGCATATTGACTTGGGTGTTGGAGTATGCTTACAGGTGTAACCCACCGGCGCTGAATGTCCAACGAGCTCAAGATTTATATTCACTATGGAAGGCCCCTCTTTCGTACACCAAGTAACAAGACAAGTCCTAATTTGCTACTTTATTTCAAACACAGATTATTTCACATGGGGGGGGGGGGATAAACAATTGATAACTAACTCTAGCATTTTTTTTTCAGGAAAGGGTAATTTACAGAATTTTAAAAAAAATACCGAAATTGAAATATTTTAGAGGAAAAAAAAGGAGCCACCTTGCACAGATCCCATCTCCTTCTCGACCTTGGCCTGCATATCTCGCAAAGCAGCAGCTTCATCTTCCATTTCCTTCAAGCGCTTCTTCATGTCATCCAATTCCTGTACTCAATTCATTTCACATTAATGAATGAAAAAATTAGGGTTTCGGATTGAATAGCATCAGCAACGAAACGAAATAAGGTAAATGCACGAACAAAAAAAACAAAAGAGGAAGAAACGGAAACCATTACTGCTTCGTTGTTCTCTGCTGTCAGCATATCTACGTCGTCGTTTTCCATGTCTCCGTGATAGAAGAACGCCGGCACCTGAGAGCCTGCGGTTTTTCCCCTTTCCCCCTCTCTTCAATGTCTGAGGGGTTGGGTCAATTGCTTGGGGCCTAGACAATTTTTATTGTATTTATTATCCATTTTATATTAAATGGGACCCACTTAAGGCAATTTTTTCTTCTAACATTTGTTTTCTTTTCCTTTTTTTTATCATCAATGATTTGTTTCAATAATTATAATATTATTTCATAAAGAAAACATTTATATAAATAGTTGGATAAAGATTTATTTTGATTGTCCTGTAATATTATATTAATTTTTTATTTATAGGCGGTATTAAATTAGTCCTTTAATAATAATTAATATTATTAATTTTATTTTTTAAAATTTAATTTAATATTATTTTAAAATTTAATTTAATAATAAAAATATGACATTAATATATTATTTGAATGGGATAAGGAAATGATAGATAAGAAAAAAAGTCTCCAAATCCAACTCTTATTTGAATGATTTATAATGAAATGATTATCTCCAATGAAATGATTCTCTCTCAAAACTTAAATTTTCTTCTTTCTCAAATTGGAAACTAAGGAGGGGAAAATATTTATTATAAATTAAATATTTATAAAGATACATATAAACTTAATGTTTGTATTATAAAATTGACAACATAAAAGTTATATTGAAAACTTAATTTAAAAACTTATCCTTATCCGTTTTTTTACTTTATTAACTTTTAAATACGAGAAAAAGAATTCTTCTCATTTTTTTCACTTAAATATTTAAATAATAGAAGAAAATCACTTACAATTCCTTATCTTTTTATGATTTTTCCTCCTTCAGATATAACATAAATAATTAATTTAATGTTATATATATTTTTAAATAATTCATTTGATATATTTATAAATAAATTATTAATATAATTTCACGCATATTAAAAAATTAAAATAAGTATTTATTGTAAATAGTTTCAATTTTTATGATTTTTCATAATAAATTAAAGTTATCAGCATAAATTAGTTCAACTGGTAAAGTTGTTCGTACCTAGGCATCAAAGCACAAGAAAATTATACCAAGAATTACTGATAATAAGCTACTACTAGCTTGCCGTGGAGATCTCTTGCTTTTTGGCTTCTCTATATACAGTAATTTATGAGAATTAAGTTATCACTATGTCGGGCATTAAAATCAGTGCAAATAATTTGTGCCCCAAAAAAAAAATTAGTGCAAATAACTTACCTGCACACATTTAGTAGCACTACTTTCACATACAATACATGTGTAACCTTACACGTTCCAGGAATTCTATATAGTTGATAAGTAACCTACAAGTCGCGTGTACAAATAGGCCTCTTGAAACAAGAAGAAAAAAAAAAACAGTTTTTTTAGCACTTTTACAAGCTTTTAGATTTTGTTTTGACCATACTGAAGACACACTCGACCACTTAACACGTTAGTACGCTTTTTTTTAATAAAATAAAATAAAATTAGTATCATCATCTTTTGTCTAGCATTAACTTGTTTATTTTGTCAGGAAACAAAAAAATTGAAGACTTGTTTATCTTGTCCTCTTCCTCTCATTATCATCCATTCTCTACCTTTTGAAGCTTCATCCTCAACAATCATCAAATGCATTAGCTAATTCTCTTCACCAATCATGCTCTTGTGAATTTATTACGTTTTCATGTTTTATTGTGATATTTTATTTTATTTTAACGCTATATGCTTACTTGTAGGAGACAAAATTATAATCAAAATTTTGATTTTGATTATTTTGGTTTGCAATTTAATTTCATGGGCTAAAAAATTATTCAAAAGATGATGATATATGCCTGTAAAAATTGATTCAATTAGTAGAATTGAATTCCTTAATTGTGAAGCAAGTGAGCAACACGTCCACCTCCTAATTTCTTGTGTGTGTGTGTGTATTATCACAACTTCATTATAAATATGTTTATTCACGTTACATTCTAAATTTCGGAGTCTTTGTTTATAATTTATATAGTGGAAAACAGGTGATTTGATAGGCTGATAGCTTTCACTAGTTTTATCTGATATGTTAATTTTATACAATGGAAACGTTGAAGTAGTTTTTTATAATTAGGGACTTGGCATGTGAATTCTATTTTAAGTTATCTATTTTAAGTTATGAATAATGTATATAGATTCTTTGCATCAATTTTTAAACATTCATATCCGATTACTTTATTTTTGCTTAATATTACGTAATAATTTAACCTCAAAAGTGTGACTCGACTAATAAACAAATCAATAGAATTAAGGACATTATATCAGATTTTATATTTTTAACAAAAATATTCGACAACAATATATCAAAAATTAATTATTTAATATATTATTTGTTCAGAGGGATGGCAAAAGTTGGTTGGGCTGTAATTAATGCCTGGACAGGGCTGAGGCTGACCAAGCATGGGCGCCTGTATCATTCATGCCACTTTCTTTGTGGTCATTCATAGTCCAAGTCTTGGTCTTGGGCCCAAAAGTTATCGCACGATATTTTCAGAGTGCATGCAATAATGAACGACTGAAAAAACAGATTTGGTCTGTTGAGAAACCCCACTGAAAAAACAGATGGAAATGGAAAATTATAGTTGTGTGTCAATATTAACAAACATCATACCAAAATCATTTTTTAAAATTGATTTTTGTACGATTATCTTTTGTTATAAAATAATTACAACAAAAAAGTAATTAATTTATTATAAAAAATAATTATTCTAGTCGTAATTATATTATCTATATTTTAATAAAAATAATTATTTAATAACATAATTAATAAAAAAAATTATTAAGTTAAGATATTGTCCATGCAATAATGTAATGGTGTGGTTTCTAAGAGTAGGAGAAATATACTTTTTTGGCAATATATACATTTTTTATTTATATACATGCAATTAAAAATTGCATATCAATATTCGATTTGTCTTCACATCTCTTATTTATTATTTTGCAGTTAAAGGGATTGAAATCACCTGCTCTGTCTTTCCAATTGAAATCTATCAACTCAACTAAAAAATGACAAACTCATTTTTTCACCGTTTAGAGGAAACTTAATGCCGTTCCTAGATTACATGTACTTTGCTTCAAACCTATTATAGGAACTGCTTCTCAATCTGGCGGAGGCGGAGAGTGAATGATTCCTTTAGGCAGAAAGAACAAATGCACGTGCACTCTATGTTTTGTTCTGCCATTGAGGAGGAATAAGCCCTTCTTAACCAATTACTTAATTCTCAAATTAGCTGCTCAGAGTAAAGGAAGCAATCAAACCGCTGCAAAAGCGCCTGCAAAGGTATTTCTGATCACGAATAAGTAAAAGAAAACACAACTCTGGTTTGGTAAAAAATTAAAAGTGCCTACAAAATTTATGCATAAACTAGCATGACAAATTATAATGAACAAAGATGTCAAAATACTAAAAAATAGAATAACGGAGAGACAACAAGCATTATACGGGGGATGGGATTGAGAAGCAGTACAATATGCTTAAATTCCATTTTAGCATCTCAAGCTAACGAAGGCAGAAAAAAGTGATTGGAAGCACAGTGACGGAGAGTGAATGATTCCTTGAAGCAGAAAGAATGGATCGGAAGCAAGGAGTCATAGCCTTCATCTGGTCGTTAAGTTTCCTCTAGACGGTGAAAAAATGAGCTGTCACTTTTTAATTAAGTTGGTAGATTTTAATTGGAAGGACAGTGCATAGCATGTCACGCATTGAAATGTTAATCTAATTAATTTTTTTTTAACAGTAAAATATTTTTAGGTTAATTTTATTTTTTCACAGTAAAAATTAAGTTTTTTTTTTGAGTAATTTTAAAGACACACCTTATATATGAACTTTATGTATTTAAAAAAATAATTAATTTCCTTATATAATTATATGTTGAGTCAAGGTTCCATTTTGAATTATCAAGATTATAAGCACAACTCTTTAACTATAAGTCCCACAGTCTAATTAATTTAGTATCTGTGCAATTAAAGATCTTTTGTCACCATCAGTCCAATATGCCTTCAAGAAAGGGGTCGTCAGACTTTCACGAATTATTATTAGCTCAAAACTGTACGTGATTTAATCACCCAAATATATATATATACATATATATATATATATATATATATATATATTTACATATTTAATAAAAAGAGTAATTTATTATGAGAATAAAAAAAGTAAATTTTAACCATTAATTATTTATGTATGATCAAAATTAAAACATAAAGTCATATGACTTTTTTAAGTAGTTATGTAACATCCAATCTTGATCATAGATGATTAAATAGTCAATATTTTCTCTTTTCACTTTTATAATAAATTATTTTTCTCACTAAATATGTCATATATATATATATATATATATATATATATATATATATATATATATATATATATATATATATATATATATATATACACGTGATATGATTTGCCCACCTAGAATTTCTAGAAGCATTCACTAAAAAAAAAATAAAAATTCTAGAAGCATTATCTTTGTCAATTTCATTTCATATTTTTGTAGCCCTCTAGTGTTGATAAAATGTAAAGAGACCAAAAAAAAAACTATAGGTAAATGATATGCATTAATTATTAGAGTTATCGCTTCACAAGCAGAAATATTAAGAACACTCGTCATTATTTAGACAAAGAAAATATACAGATCGTTTTGTTCTTTCCCTCACAACAGTGTTTGCTAATAAGAAATTCAGAAACTTGCATACTAACAAATGCACATAAATTTCATATAAAGCTGCACTCACCCTGAACTAAATTTATTTACTTTTTGTTATAAATTTGAGATATTTCGTTTCCCTCTAGATCTTTCACACACCTGCACAAGTGTGAAATATATTCCCCCTAATTCTTATATCCACTGTCGGTGGAAGGTATGTCTACCAAATTGCATTGATTGCATTTAATCAAACAACCTCTCCATGAGTGGCATTGGTCCATGAACTGTATTTGTTGCTTGGGAGGCATTGACATGAAAGATGCGACAATGGGCTTCACCTTCTCAGTAGTCTTGATGATAACCAAGAACAGAATTCGATACAAAACAATCATCCCCAACAAGATAGCAAGATCAACCCACTTTGAGTAACTCATGTCCATCTGCCATGTATTTCTTAGAATCTCTTCACCACTAATGTACTTATTGTGTGAGCCTCCTCCATTGCGGGCAATACTTATACCTTCAAACTCGTTCTTGAACAATCCTTGGTAGGCATACCTATGAAAGGAAACATAGTATAATGGGTATCTCCAAAATGGCCTAGGAAGATCATTTGGCAATCTGAAGAACCCGCCACCTAAAATCATGATTCCTTGAATTCCAGCACCTGTTATTATACCCATTAGAAAGTTGGGGACGACGCTAGCAACTATCATCATAAGGCTCTCCACTAACATCAAACAAGAAAACAAAACACAAATAAAGTACAGAAAGTGCTCAGTTCCCTTCTGAAGACCAGGAAAGTAATAAGCTATAGCTCCAGGAATCAGTGAAACCAGTGACAAGAATGGGACAGAAGAAAAGCTGTTCCCAATGACAAATGCAGTAACACCATAATGCCCATTTAGTCTTTCTCGTTCAAATACCTGGATCAATGGTAGAGGGGGAAAAAAAGCTTTCAGTAACTACTTATATTGACAAAATATGAGAGGATTGAGTGACTTATTATGAAAAATTCTTTGAATTACCTTCATGTCCTCCACAAAGGAAGGGAATCCACCAATGGTCATGAAAGTTATGAATGTAGACACAAACATAAGAAGTGAACTTCTATCCTGAAATAATCAAAATTGATTACAGAATTAGAATTTTAAGCCATGTATCCAGATCTGCAGTTATGGACATGCAGCTTTCGTTCTATGTTAGCCATACTCTGCCTTATTTTCCCATTCTTACCTTAATTGCGTCGTAACTTGTGTCCAGATCATAGAAGACAGTGGCCAAACTTATAGCCAGTGCAACATATATAGCAAAGCGTAACCAGTAATAGCCTAGATCACGAAACATGTTCACAAACGATCTTTTGGTAAGAACAAGGCACTGAGTAGGGAAGCTAGCATGCCATCTCTTCTTGTCTATTGAACAGGTATCCTGAAACCCATTTTAAATTCACGTCAGTTTTTGTAATTTTTTTGGGTCAAATTCAGGTATTTGCTATGAAATTTAGTAAGCCATGAAGGATAACTTTAAAAAATTGTTGAACCTCTGTGGTTCCTTTGGCTTTTAATTTTGTTTTGGCACATTGATACTTGAACTTATCACCTTAATTCAAATTTAGTTCTATTCATTCCAACAACCTAAGTTTGAACCAAGTGCTCTTTAGCGTTTAATTTTAGTATTGTCTATACACATTAATTATAGTTGTCAATTGATACTCACAAACAGTTTTTCTTCAAGTGATTTTCAAGATACCCCTCAAAATTTATGCTCGAGTATGGATCCAATATACCTTTTCAGATAGTACTGCTACTTCTTTATGAACTTCTTGGTTCATTCCAGATGATTTATATGACTTTGTAAGGACCCGAATTGCTTCTTCTGTCGCTATTCTTCCAGTTCCAACTACAGCTAGCTCAATGTCCTGAAATAATGAGAATCCAAATCAATTTTCTGTTGAGTTCTTAAGACTACTAAAATGTTTGAAGATCCATGCCATTGAAGCTTGGTAAGCTTACCTGATCGAAATCCTTGTTTATAGTTTTTAGGAAATGATCAGATGGGTTCTGGAGAGTAGGA